>OZ005658.1:182426934-183775184 GCA_963930645.1 Salticus scenicus
TTTTACATCACATGGAAAAATGAAAAATTTGTTCTTATCACCAAAATTTTTTTTGATTGTATTTAAATAAAAATGTTTCCAAATATAAAAGATAAAAACAATATTGCATAAATAAGGAATTTAAAGGACTTTTATTTCGTTATAGATTAATAATAATAAAAGAAATGTAATCTAATTATTTTGCACAAGAAAAGACTTAAAATGGTCAATGCATAATGCCACATGTCAATTATTACGTTGATAACATTGATAAAATGTATCTTTTTTTTTTCTAATAAACAAACTGCACAAAGTTTGAGAGCTTTCTTCGATGAATTTGTTTCGATAAGGGTTGGAAAATGTTGGCTTGTAAATCTTCATGGGCATGATTACTTCTTTGAATCTTTTCTTGATCATCTCCATCATTGGTCTAATTTTACGTAAGGGATCATCACGCTGCAAACGTTCGTTATTAACAAAGTGCAATTTTCTTGAAATTACGATAAACCTATTTCGAGACATCACTGTTTTGAAGTATGGCATTTCAATGCTCTTGTCTGTACTACAACAACTTTGCAGTGTAGGTTTTTGCACCTTAGGCATCAATTTAATGGGGCAAAATAAACTTGCAATTCCTATACAGAAACTTCTTTGAAATTTGGATCCTTTTCACCAAATCTATTAGTTTCAGTTACAATGTGTTCAAGAATTTCTTTTCTCAAAAACAGTTCTTAAACGTTCTCTACAGTAAAATTTGTTATGTTTTTATTTACACCACCAACAGGTATAAATTTATGCACTTTTGGTTTGTCATTTTTATTCCTCCCACTCAAAATCACTCGCACTTTGATCACTATCACTACTATCAAAAGAAACCACAGTAAAACTGTGGCGTTTGCGTTCCTGCAAACTACATCTTAACTTAAATACTTACATTACTAAGAAAACCAGAGACGTGAATTGAACAAACAATAAAAGTGTATTGAAACAGATTAATGGGAGGGCGGCCTGGAAAATAGATCTTAGCTCAGTCAGCGTATTACTAAATCAAAAATATATAAATCAACAATTTAATTATCTTAAATATCTCACCACAGCAGATAGTCGAAGGTGTAGAGACGGTAGTACTCGTACTCCAATATTACGGCTTCACTATGGGACAGAGGATTCCCTTCTGACCCAGCTTGAACTTTCCGAAAACTAGTAGACACTCACCAACACTCAACACTACTTAACTTCACGCCACTAAATCTCCACTACTCTATTTCTCGATATCCGTCAAACTAAGATTCATAACATCCACTATACGATCCTCCAATATCCACACCATCTACTAAAACCATCGCTATTTTTATACTTCTTCCTACACCCTCCTTTCACTACATTTCAATCCGTACTTTTAAAAATCACTTCTAATTTAACTAATATTTAAAATCTAAGTCTTTTAATGCAGCACCCTGCCGACACAAAACTAGCTCGACCTCAACCTTCACCGAGCCACTGGCGACGGAGTGATTTTAACCGTCCCCACTTCCTACTTTGCTGGATCCAGCTTAATTAATACAACTGTGGTGACGTTCTGACGTCTCAACCTCACAAAACGTCTGCGTTTTGTGGGTCTAATTACCTCTTCACTGCTGTCAGAATAACAATCGTTCATTTTTTCCACTTTTTCGTATTATTTTACCACGAAACTACTTCTGATCACCATTTTTCATTGACTGCGAGTCCAATATGAACAATTACAATATGCGCTTTGGTGGTAAAAGCGTAAGTGAAATGTGCGCACATATGCGCTATGGTGGTAATTGCCAAGCAAAATGCGCACATATATTTTCACTTATGATGCAAATGCGTTAATGTCATTATATTTTAGAAGTTTTAAAAGACAGCAGCCTTGAAGAAATAAAGTTCATACAAACTGTAATTGCCACCAGTTTTTTATTTAAACAAATAGTTGCAAGGATTTAAGCTTATTTTTTCTTTTAAATGTTCTGTGATAGTAAAAGTAGATTTAAATTTAAAATAGAAAAAGGACAGTCTACTTACTTTAGGGTAACCATATGTCCCCAATTTTAAAGATGGTCCATATTTTTAATTTCGTTTTCCTAAGTTTAAAAAAATTGTAGCAAGGAAATTACGTATCATGATTGTAGCCCTTTAAATACTCATTTTTTAGCATAAATTATACCTCTGAAATGTGTAATATATTTTAATGACAGCCTCGAATTTTCGAGGATGTCATCTGGTCACTCTAATACACTTCCACTATGTTCGGCCTTGGCAACAAACTTCGCGAATTAGGGATCAAATATGATGAGAAATGTTAGTTCAGAATTGCTGAAGTTCCGAAGCTCTATCTTCTTTTGGAGTCGAGTTCTGGAAACTTCTCAAAAAAATCCTTTTTCATTTCTTGAATTTTTTAATGTATGCAGCTTTATTCCTTTTTTGAATTGTTTTCTTGCACATCTTCTTTTATTTCTAAATACTTTCTTTGAACGGCATCTTTAATTTTTAGAGTGTTCTTTTTAGTTGTCTTATCGACATTCACTTTTACAGATTCCGTCTTTCCATTAAAATCTTTTCACACTGCTTGCGCTCGTTCTTGAACACCTTCGATTTTGAATCTCATTTCTCCTTTCGCGGCATCTATTTAACAGATCATGTTCAGCTTTCACATCACCTTTTAACTTCTTCAGTTATGTTTTTAAAGTCTCGAAGAAAATTTCACCATTCTTTCAGCTATACTTCTATTTATAGGTATTCGATTTCTCTAGGTTGAGCATCAAACGTAGTGAAAAAGATATGTTTTTTGCTGGAAGAAGGTAGCTACTGAAGAAACAGGTAAATTTTAAACGAAAGATGAACTTTCTTTAATGTGTAAACTCAAAACATTCGTATAATAAAAGGTATTATTCAACGAATATTTCTGAAATAGTCAATTAAAACAGTTACGTGTATCACAAAAGTAAACAACATCATATATACCACAGAGCAAGAATTTTGCTGATTCAGAACAAAATCAACTACTTGAAATACAGTCTTTAGGAGGCGACCGCACAGAACAATTATCTAAATATAACTAATAGACTGTCAGTTAATCTGTTCCAGTCTATACTCTTGTCTATATTTTAATGAAGATTCTGGCTTATTCTGTGCTAGAAACCAATGGAAATTTTTAAAACTTGGTTTCTATCGAAGATAGAACTTCGAAACTTAGGCACACTAAAATATAACTTTTTCGACAATGTTGGTGGCCAAGTTTTTATGTTTGTCGCCAAAATCTACCTTTGTGAAACTCAATGGACATCCTTTTGTTTTCACTTTAACCGTAAATCTACTTTTACTGCTACTGCGTATTTGATGCTGGAAATAGTTTACTCTTTTGCAATATTAAAGTCTAGTTTTTAAAAAAAGAAATAGGATAATTATTTTTTAAAATGCAATAATATAATATTAATAAAATATCTTTAAAATAACAAAAAATAATGCAAAATTTTGCTTTTTCTATAACATGATAAATGATATCTAGATTACAATATCTTATATCATGACAAATTAAAAGCTGTTAAGATTAAATTTTGACAAGAAATACATACAAGGTTGACATGTCTACTCATTTTGATAAACGAATTGATGAAAGGAGGTTGAATTTCGATAATCTATACAGTTAAATGGAAAATTATCATTTCCTTTAATTTTAAATATAAATATGAAAATAAAACCAAAATGTACAAAATAAATAAATAAAATTACCCACTAATAAAATATTTGATGTTACGAGTGGGATACTTCTTACTACGCCGATCATATAACATTGGTAACACGAGTTTTATTATCATCATTATTATTATTATTATTTATTTTATTTTATGTTATTTATATATTTAATTTAGTTTTAATTTGGGACTTAATTGGCATTAATGACGCATTAAAAATTAATCCTCAAAAATAGAAATACATAAACATAACTTTGTTGCACTGTAAGTTACAGAGGAATAAATTTGTTAAATTTTTAATTCTTGTAAAATTTAAATATATATAAATTAATTAATTTCCCATTCAAAATGGTTTTGCTGCCTTGATCGGGGCTGAAACAATATAAATTGCTAGGGTTAGCTATATTGTTTTACGAAATCGATGCAGCTTTCACAGCTTTATGAAGTACATGCCCCCTGAAGTGTTTTAACTTCAAATTTTAAGCCTTTTTATCCAATTATTATTTCTGTGGTCCTTTATTTACTTTCTCCGTCATTAAGTTAATGGTCCTTTTTTTTATTATTATTGTTCATGTAGGCGTAAGTAATTTAAATTGTTTTTGTCTCTTATTGGTTCTTAATCTGTAACGCAACATTTTTGTGTCAGTCTTACCTATATGTTACAATCTGTTCTATTTTTGATGTGTTGGTATTGTTTTGTATCTATTAATTGCTAAATTTTAAGGTTAAGTTTAATACGATAACTATCATTTATATTATATATGACAGCCAAATGTACCACAGCGAATATTATTCTTATTATTATTCCCAAAAGTATGCGGTAACTATCAAGATCAAGTGAAAATTCAGATTTGTCGCTAAACATAACATTCCTTCATTCGTAAATTATTCAGTTTAATCGTTTGGATACCTATCCTGACGACACTGAATATGTCGTCATAATGAACGTTTATTCCTCATCCTAATCATTATTAATTGTCTCCGAATCGTATGTGATATCAGTGTATACCTACGAGTTGGTGAAGGGTGTTGTATTATTAATAGAGTCATTTTTATTACTTTCTTCTCACTGCGCAATCCTTTTGCGCATTGATGCGCAGGTCAGTTGTGACGATTGTTCCTATCTTTTCTGAACGATTACTTCCAACACTAGTTAAGTACTGCATATCTTTGCCCAATGCCGGCCGATCAGTTTATTCGAACTCTGATACCTGAACATTCAGTCGGCAGCAAAATGCGCTGAGGGTAATGCAAATCATTACTTTTTCTCATGCCCACTAACTCTTGATTGGCGTATCCTTAACCCACCTAATAAACCTAACGACTGGCTTTTTAATATCGTTACCCGGCTTCCCCTACGTCAGAAACTAACCAGAATCTATAACTTCTTAATGCATCTTTCCAATTTGACCGACTAATTTTTCAATCTTCCAAGGCAGTTACCAACTTTTCTCTTGGAGGGCCATACAATTTTTCTTCACAAGGTTTTCCATGCGAGGGATCAAGGCTCCGTTCTTCTTTTCATATTCTTGTTCCTTGTCGCCCTCTGTCGTGTGAAAGCTCCGCTTTGGCGACCTCTGTAACCTTTTTTTTTTTTTTTTTTTTTTTTTTTTTTTCTGTTTATGCAATAAACAACGGAGGAGGTTTAACCTTTAGACACGGGCTCTTTTGAATCACCACAGTGCCATTGGAGCCCCTCTCTAAAGGTTGAAATCGCTCAAAACCGCTGCATAGTGGTGAGCGGCCACCTTCCGTCTTAGAATCTTAGAATCTTAGAATGATCGTTGTTTTTTGTTTTTCGTCAATGGATGGAGGAATTACTGTGCTATTTTATAAATCGGCGAGATGATCTTTCAAGGAAACTATCAACTCATCGGAAAAATTGCAATATTTTCGCTAGAGGCAAATACAACTAACTGCATGCTACCGATACTTACATTCCAAACTTTTACTAAGGCTAACTGAATCCGAGGCACACGCCGCAATGCAAATACACGGGGGCGACGTACGTCGATCCGATAGACAAACGACGGATCTTGTTTAGCCTTACTCTTACCAACAAAATGAAAAGCGAAGTGAATTTTTAGACGGCTGCATCAGAAATAAGCGGTTTTGTTGTAATATTAAAGTACGAAAAAAAGGAGCCCTTTGAACATGAGTGCCATGGGCCTCCAAGTGAGTAAATCGGTCCCTGTATATATATATATATATATATATATATATATATATATATATATATATATATACAGGGTGTTTCAGTGAACCGTTTCAGAACTTTTAAGAGGGGTAGGGTACATCCTGACAACTCGCAATCATATAGCAATGTGGGTTCGGAAATGCTTTCCTGAAGCGGTGTTATACACAGAAGCACCATAAGTGACCGTAAGTGAGAAATCGTTTTAATAATACATGAAAAGAAGCAAAAGGTACATGGATTAAGGTAAGTATTCGAAGTTTCTTCAACACTGTTAAAAATTTCAACAGAAAACTCTGTGTAATCTATTATCTTAAGTCTTACGTAAAATTACAGAGAAAAATAAACGGAGATGTTAAAAAACTTATTTTATACATTCATTTTAATAACTAATATTAATTTAATTAATTATTGGCGAGAATATATTTCGGACTTGGTATGCTTTTTCTAAAGTAGAAACAGTCATTTTTAATATTAATTAGAAAATTAAATAACAAAATTTCGTAAAAATACAGAATAAAGATTGAGAATCTCGATTATTCACTTTTAACTAAGAATTACTGTAAATTTGCAGAGACTCTGGATAAATATTTACATTAAATTCACAGAAATTTTTAATAGTGCACGGGCTACAATGCACGCCTCACATCTCCGACGCATGGACATCCGAAAATTCTGGAATACTCCAGGCATATCTCGAATTTCTCCGGCAGCTTCTGTGTACAACACCGCTTCAGGAAAACCCCACATTGCTATATGATTTCGAGTTGTCAGGATGTACCCTACCCCCTCTTAGAAGTTCTGAAACGGTTCACTGAAACACCCTGTATATATATATATATATATACGCTAAATTTTATCATAAACCTACTTTTTTATAAACAGTATAAAGACTAAGATCATAACTCGGCAAATATTAAAAATATTAACTTAACAAAACAATATTATTCTTCAACCGCATTTCATGAAACCATGGAAGCTTCTGCGCAAGCGCTGATTCGACGAATCCAGTGATACAATAAGGGTAATAGTAATATGATTAAGAGAAAATAAGCGATAAGTCAGCGCCGAATGACTGGATTTTTTCCAATTCCAAACCTGTCGGTCAGTTTGGCATCCCTCCAAAGTTTTTAGACTCGTCATCACAGCTAGTTTTAGGAAACGTGATTACACTACAAATGCACATCTTTTAATTAGAAATTATTGCGCTAACGCTTCAATAATTTTACTGTTGACTGTAGAGCCCCTACATAAAATAATAGGCCGGCGCATCACCGCCATTTTTTTGCCTCTGAAGTGGACAGCATTCCCGCTTGGCGTCCTTATCCCTTCCCCAATGATTTTAAGACATCTTGATCTGAAGCTAATCCGGTCAAGATAAGAGCAATAAGCAACAATAATATTCCTAAAAACACATTTTTTTTCACAGCACTTTCTCAGGATGTCATTTTATTCTGAGGATATCCTATGGATGTACTAGGGTAAGATGTGTTGCTAGGGCGGTTTCTGTTTATTTTACTAAATGTCGCCAAAACTCAAATACACATTAATAGAATGTCTGTGACCACTTTATACTCACTTCTTGAATGATTATAGCAGTTTATCGCTAAACAAACTTCCATATCATAGTTAACTTAGCTAAAATTATGAAATATAATAAAACAAGTTACTCTAAAGTAACGAAGACGATTAAAAAAAAAAAAAAAAAAAAAAAAACTTTGTCGTTTGTTTATCAGAGAAACGTGCTGGGTACATATGGCACCCCTAAGGCAACAAAATGCCTGATGCGCCAGCTCGTATATATAGGAGCCTTAGTTGACTGTGGTCCGATAACTTACGTCATAGATCTCATCAGAGATGTAAGCAGCCAATGTGTGAGCTACGTGCTGAATCGACGAAATTGTTTATTTAAAATCATTACAAAATTTAGTAGCTTTAACCAAATATTGATTAAATTAACAAAATTGTTTAATTAACCCTTTAACTTTCACTACTTAATTTTTTTTTTAAATTACTAAACTAATTTTAAAAATGGTTTTAAGACACATAGCTGACCATAAATATTTAAAAAACAAAAAAAAATCGCATAGCTCCTTTTCGATAAATTTTTGTTTGAAACATCTATAAGTTAACCTTATTAAATTCAAATAATATTTAATTTAATACATTTTGTAAGTAAACATTATCGACTACAAAAACTCGTAAAAGTTGTTTCAGGTGAAAATAATAGTCCAGTTCTTCATTAAATGAAAAAAAATTGAGGTGAGTGCATCATCAAACCAGCAATTTGCACTCGCGCACACTAAGAAACTTCTAGTGACTTTTGAATTTAGCTTACTTTGAAGCATTATTTGTTAAATTTTGGAATAGTGCTGCTATCTACCGAACAGAAAAAGAACAAAAGTATAAAACCTGATTAAAATAAGGGTGAAATGTTAAAAAACTGCTGCAAAAAAAATTGTTAAATGATGTCAAATGTTTGGTTTCGTTGCGAAACCAATGAACGTTAAAAGGTTAAAACAAAAAAAATGTAACTTGGTTCAGGTTAACAAAATTTTTGTTGGTGGTTATATTAAGATTGAACTATTAAAATTATATCACATTATTGAGGTTGTATATCAATGTGTGAAAATATCTGTAAAATACAGCAGTGCTCAAAAATCAAAATAATTGGCTCCCATGTAACATATCTATTTTTTCAACCTACGTATTAAACAATATCTTTTACAACTTAAAAAATCGTAACATTTTATTTTGACATAAAAGCATATAAATAGGCAATTTTAAGTTCCGTATTCAATTTAAAGTTCTTTTTTTTTTTTCTGTGGAATTTTTTAGAAATTTGAATTCATTTGAATCACTATTTAAACTTTTTACTTTCCGAACACTATAGTGAGGAAAGTATTGTAATCATGTCAAAAATCCGAATTCGAGATTTTGATGTTTCTATACGTTTTGAGGTCCCCTGAGTCCGTTTTCACTATTTTTACGATGATGTATGTATGTGTGTGTGTATGTGTGTATGTGTGTATGTGTGTATGTGTGTATGTTTGTGAACACGCTAGCGTCTAAAGGCTTTGTTCGATTAACCTGAAAGTTGGTACGTATATTGTAAGTCACCATAGTACAAACCCTATAGATTTTGGTGAATCTAGCACTTATAGTTTTTTTACATGGACACAAAGAAAAATTCTTTATCATTATGGCCTATGGGACCAAAATCTTAAAAGTGCGATAGCATCTAAACGCCTTATTCAATTGAGCAAAAATTTTATACCCATATTATAGGTCACAGATACTCAATCTGTATAGATTTTGGAGAATCTAGCACTTATAGTTTTTTTACAGGGACACAAAGAAAAATTCTTTATCATTAAGGCCAATGGGGCCAAATTTTTAAAAGTGTGATAGCGTCTAAACGCCTTATTAATCTGAGCAAAAAAATTGTACACATGTTATAGGTCGCATTTGCACCAACTGTATAGATTTTGGTGAATCTAGCACTACAGTTTTTTTACAGGGACACAAAGAAAAATTCTTTATCATTATGGCCTATGAGACCAAATTTTTAAAAGTGCGATAGCATCTAAACGCCTTATTCAATTGAGCTGAAAATTTGTATGAATATTATAAATCACTGTTGCACTAACTATAAGCATTTTGGTGAATCTAGCATCTATAGATTTTTACAGGGACAAAACGAAAAATTCTTTATCATTATGATCTAAGGGCTCAAAGTTCAGTAGCGTTAAATAAAACCTCGTGTGATATATGGAGAAAAAAACACTCTATTATGGTTTTCTCTCTTTTGTTTGTTTAGCAATTCCTCTTTCTTTATTTTATCTACAAAACTGTTAGTTACTCAATGTTCGGAAAGTCGAGTGGAGTCACTCCAGATTTTTTAGAATAACAATGCAAAAACTGTTTCGAATGTCAAAATATACTTATTTTTTTTAAAGAGCTTGATATAGATTTGAAAGTTATATTATGTTTGAGTATTGGTTTATGCAGCATATTTTCGAATTTAAAATTTGCCAAAATATTTTGTTTATTGTCTAAAAAATTAAAATATTCCAATGTAAAGAACTAAAATACTCCCAGACAATAAACTACTGATCTACAGATCAGAAACTACGTCATCCCATTTGCATCTATCATTAAGGAGCTGTGAAGTTTTATTTGTTAATGATATATACATACTAGCAAATCCGTACGAAATTTTCGCACTTTTTTTTTTTTTTACATTTGAAACTTCAAACTCATAAATCTTACGCCAATTTCCGCACCCGATTTGAATTGTAATTCACTAGAAGCCAAATTATTACTGGCACTAAATAAATATTGTGCGATTGTAAAAAAAAAAAAAAAAAAAAAGTTCAAATATAGGTTTCAAAGTAAAATCCATGTTTGATGAACCATATTTTCATACTTGCGCAGGCAGTACAGTTTTAGTATAAGACCCACATAGCGACTTTCTTTTTTTAGTATAGGGCCCCCGTGACGATTTTTGTTGCCATGTTAGCAATACTTTTTCATTTGTAAAATAGTATACATTTTATTATTGAGTTTTTTTCTTGTCAATTTATAACAATGATTCATATTCTGTTTGTATATTTAATATATTGCTAGCTTTAAAAGGACGCGTGCAAAGATTGTAAAGATGCAACTCTTAAAATACATTTTCATATAAAAGATCTTATCAGACGAATGCCATTTTTCTGATTAAATCATTGAACTACGTCTGCGTGCTTAAATATTGCCAATAAATATTATTTTTTATCCTCGTGCATTTTACTAAATATCTCACTGTCGTATCGTTTCAACTTCAACAAAGTATAATCGTTACTGGACCACGTTAGAGAAATAGTATATAGATGATTAACACATTTCAGAATGATATTTGTTTCTGATGAAAATGCAGCTCCCATCACGCCTCCATTGAACACACACACACGCATACTTTTCGATTATATTTCTTGAGACCATGGAAGCCTCTGCGCAAGCACTGAATCAACGAGTCCAGTATTAACCCTTTATAGGGCCATTTTTTTTTCTAGTAATGTTATCTTAATATATTTTTAGGATTCAGATTGATTTATAAAAACAAATTCATTTAGTTTATTACCTAAAATTAACTTGATTTTTTTTTAAATTTTTTTGTGGTAAGTATGTTTCCCGCCGCCCACTGGGATCTATATTCAAAGGTAAGACATAATATATTTTGAGTTTATTTTTATTTCGCATTGCATTCAATATTACTTTCCGAACACTATAGTGAGGAAAGTATTGTAATCATGTCAAAAATCCGAATTTGAGATTTTGATGTTTCTATACGTTTCGAGGTCCAATGAGTCCGTTTTCACTATTTTTACGATGATGTATGTATGTGTGTGTGTATGTATGTGTGTATGTATGTGTGTATGTATGTGTGTATGTCTGTGAGTGAACACGCTAGTGTCTAAACGCTTCGTTCAAATAAGCTGAAATTTGGTACGTATATTGTAAGTCACCATAGTATGAACCCTATAGATTTTGGTGAATCTAGCACTAATAGTTTTTTTACAGGGACACAAAGAAAAATTCTTTATCATTATGGCCTATGGGAGCAAAATCTTAAAAGTGCGATAGTATCTAAACGCCTTATTCAATTGAGCAAAAAATTTATGCACATATTACAGGTTACAAATACTCAATCTGTATAGATTTTGGAGAATCTAGCACTTATAGTTTTTTACAGGGACACAAAGAAAAATTCTTTATCATTATGGCCTATGGGACCAAATTTTTAAAACTGCGATAGCATCTAAACGCCTTATTCAATTGAGCTGAAAATTTATATGAATATTATAAATCACTGTTGCACTAACTATAAGCATTTTGGTGAATCTAGCATTTATAGGTTTTTTACAGGGACACAACGAAAAATTCTTTATCATTATGATCTATGGGCTCAAAGTTCGGTAGCGTTAAGTAAAACATCGTGTAGTATATGGAGAAAAATACTCAAACACTCTATTATGGTTTTCTCTCTTTTGTTTGTTTAACGACTCCTCTTTCTTTACTTTATCTAAAAAACTGTTAATTACTCAATGTTCGGAAAGTCGAGTGGAGTCACTCCAGATTTTTTTTTTTCAGTTTATTTACTGTATTTTTTGAAAAAAAAATAAAAAGCATTTTAAGTGTTTTTAAACAGTTTACTTAATCTTTTTTTTTTTTTTTTTCCTTAAAAAGAAAATATTTTCAATACATTTTTTTTAACTGCCTGTTTTTTTTTTTTTCTTTCTTTTCTTACGACGTTATGTTCTTAATTCTCAATTAAAAGGGAGAAAAAGAATATTCAAGTTAATTTCCAAATCATATGTAAACTAAAATTAAAGAAGAAAAAGAAATGTTTTTAACATTTTTTTTATGCCAAGCTCTAACAATTAACATCAGAAATACCAATTAAATGTACTTGAATACTTTCAAAAATATTATTTTAAATTAAGTTATTCGTATTAAAAAAAACTTATTATTATTAAAATACAGTTTCAAAAATAAATTAATAAATAAATAAATATATTTTTTCTTGTTGTTCTTGTTTTTGAATAGAAACGTTTTAAAAATATTGAATAAGCTTTTGAATTAAAAACTAGTATGTTGGGACCGTTACATAATTTCGTTCTATATTTTCCTATAGTCAAATTTGTGCGTTACAGAAAAAGTCTTAAAAAATGAGTTTGCTTTTAATGGAAAAAATAATAATCATCGGTAATATTGTTTCAAGTTATCACAAATATACGTTTCAATTACTCGTTTTAAAGATAACAAGATTATATATATATATATATATATGTATATTATATTTACATTAAAATTTCTCTGTCAAATGACGGTGAATCCAACCTGAGAGGAAATAAAGGATCCTACATCAATTAAAAAATTATCCTGCACGACTGGTTTTATTATAAGTAAAATATTTGAATTTCACAATAATTTGCATTTCTCAGTTTACTCGATTTCACAAAATTTCGTCCAATATGTTGCCGTATTAAGAATTATGAAAAACGGGATGACAATGTCACCGGTTGAACGATATGCATGAAGAGCTGATAGGCACTGATTTATGTCAAGGAGTAGTTAAATAGAAAACAACATGGAATTATTTACAACAGTCTGAAGTTGTCAGATTTCTTTTTCTTTTCTTTCCTTCGCATCTTTTTTTTTTTTTTTTTTTTTTTTTTTTTCCCTTAACATACATATAAACTGGCTTATTTAAAAAACAATCAAAACATGTTCAAAAACTTTTCAAACTTCTAAAAGCATTAAAAACCGGAAGTCAAAAATTGTTTACGAGATGAATATATTCTTCTTATAAATCTAGAACTAGAAATATAGATTTCCGAGCTATGCGCATAAGGGACGCCAATAAACTGAATAGACGAAATGAGCGAGAATTTCTAGTCTACACATTTCTAGATGGTGAAACAATGCCCTAAATATTCTGAATCTTTTGTATGGCGAGAAATTCTCGCTTGATTATCTAGAATTGGGTCATAAACCAAGATTATAGTTGCTGAAACCCGCCTCTTGTGTTTCCATTTATTTGGAGATATTTTCAAATAAGTTTGACCTCGATAATATGAACAAACTCTCTAGAATTCTAATAGGGGTTTCTAGAACTCGCTTTCAAAGGGGACTAGAATTTATAAGGATGACATGGAATTATTTTTTCTGAAGCCACAATTTAGATTATAGGTGTCAGTTACAGAATTTTTTTTTTTCAGTGTGAAGACTACGCATTTTTAATCATGTGCTTTCTAGACTTGTTTTATCATTTGTTTCTTTTCTTTTCTTTTTTTTTTTCATGAAATATTTAATGTAAAGCTTTAAATTGATTAAAGAGATTTAAAAAATAAATCACCGACTGCTTATTAACAATTTTAAATATCCTTTACGTAAAGCTAGCTCCATATAACTCCATACATCCCCCTGAATACTACGCCAAATCTCCTTAGTATTGATCAATAACTTGAGACATGTAAAAATTTCAGAACCTATAAATGTATAAAAATTGTTAAATATATTTTAGCGAATGTGCAATATTAATAAAAAATGCTTTACAGTAAAGAAAAAAATGTATTATATATTACAGAAAAATTAAGCACAAAGACTCAATTAGTTGTATGCTCCATTAGTGCAGTGTTGCAAGTAAAAAAAAAAAGGGGGGGGGACTAATGTGCAAGTTGTACTTTACGCGACTAAAGTGAAAGTTGTACCTTAAGGGACTAATGTAAAAGTTGTACCTCGCGGGACTATGGGCAAGTTACACCGAACGAACAAACTATTTCTTTCAACGAAAATGCCTACTAACCCTGGACGATAGGTCTAATATATCGTATCATATTATATATCATATTTATCGTAATATAACTCAATACTTATTTCGCTTCCTTCTTCGACTCGTTTTAATACGCATTTTTTATATGCATGAGCAGCCCCCGAAAAACAAAAACATTAAATCATTAAATTCCTTTTTTTACTTATTTTTATTTCATATTATTTCACGCGCACTTTTTATTTCCTAATTCAAAATTATTAAAAAAAACTTTTTCGATATCGCTTGTAACGATACTGATTATTATTAATTTTCTTTTCTTTTTATTTCAATAATAATAATAAAAAAAAAGATTTAGATGAAATTCTGGCAAAAGCAGAATTTAGTTTAGGACGGAGGACTATTAGTTTTTTTTTTTTTTTTTTTTTTTTTTCTTTTTTCAAATTATAACATCGCTTTCAAATTATTCAATTATATTTTTGTTAAATTTTAGATTTCGACAAATGTCCAACTATCGAAATCGACAACACAAAAATACCAGATTGAGACCAATAGGCCCTCAGTCCTAAAAAGCAATAAATTGTACTCTAATAATATATGTGTAAATACTGTAGTAAAGTTTTTGATATTTTGTAAAAAAAAAAAAAAAAAAAAAAAAAAAAAAAATGTAGAAAATCATTCTAATCGATCTTCAAAGAAAGGTTCAATATCATAATTGCTGCCGGAATTAAATTAGAACAAATTTATTAATTTTAAGTCGCAAAATATGTCAAGGTGTTCATATATTGATAAATTATTTACTAATTAATATTCTAGAAAATTATCAGTATAATCCTTTTTTTTTTTTTTTTTTTTTTTTCACACCAATCTTTTTTTACTTTCCCATGGGGGTCAAGAAAGTATTGTTTTAGGGTCAAATTTTCGAACTTGAGTTTTTGTAATATTTACATGTTCTGAGGTCCGCTAAATACGAAAATCATGTTTTTAGCGAAAGGTGTGTGTGTCTGTCTGTCTGTGTGCCTGTTATCAGCATATCTCAAGAACAAATAGTAGCAGAAATTACAAACTCGGTATTCTAAATGTGTATCATATAGGGATGCTACAATAAGCTTTTCGTTGAGATGAAGCAAATGATTCGTATACAGTGACACTCAAAAGTATTCAAATACATTACGTCTATGGAGAAATCGCAGGTAAGTAGAGTTTAACATCTGTAGACTGCACTAAACCAAATGAAACGAATATATATTTTTTGTAATAGAGATAGTCAACTGGGAAAGAAACTGTGTATGTAGGAGCCTCGCCTCCCCCCTAAGGGGAAGTCCCCCCTCGAGGGGAGTAGATTTTCCTGATGGATATCTTTCAAAAGAGCTCGCCATTACCTTTAAAACGAATGGTTGAACCATCGATCTGCGATAATTTAAAATAAAGTTATCGATTTTTTTTCAATTTTAACAAAAAAAAAATATTTCTTCTTTTTTAAATGTAATATTGAGAATAAATTCAACTTTTTTTATATATATTTAGTGTTATACTATTTTTCTAATATAGAAATCGTCTGCATTATCTTAAAAGATTTTAAAAACAGAATTATTTTTTAATAACCGAATTAAATTCTATATAAATGTAGGTGTATTAATGAAACGGGGGGGGTTGAGGGGGGCTATAGCCCCCTCACACAGAACTAATTATCATATAAAACTCTTCCAAAGACTAATTTGAGTTGTTTAACACAGGTTTATATAACAGTACTCGGTATCTTACCCTTTTATATTCAATCTGTATTTATAGTATTAAATTTCAGGGTAAGAGAAAGTCGTGTGAGTGACACACCAGATTATTTAAAGTATTTTTCTTCTCATTTAATCGTAATTAGATTGGAAAAAAATTCCTCTAACAATAAAGTGGTGTAGAAAGAGGTGCGGGTTCTAACAATCTTCCGGTACATCAATTAATAAGTTGGCAGGTATGCTAAAAAGGCACATAGAGATTAGTGACAAAAAGCAAGTCATACAGATAAGTAGATTTGAAATTAAAGTACATACAAGCAATATAATTGCTTTTCGTTTATACAAGAACGATTAAATAAACCAAATTTTATTTTTTAAAAATAGTGAAATTAGCAAAGCATAACTAATAAAGTATTTAATCATAATTTATGCATTTTTTCTATATCAATAATTTAATTGTAGGGGAAAAAAAGAGGCTACTAAAAATATAGTTTTCCAATAAATATGATATTTTATTTTATTTTAAGCATTGTTCTCCTTATCGGATATTCTAAACGTCTAAAAATTATAATATTTGAGTTTCCAGTAGTTCCCTTTACCATTAAATTACTTGCTCTGCTCAATCTTATATTTTTAATATTATTAATATTGTAAATTTATTCTCGATATCATATAAATGCCTTGTAAAAACAATATTCGTATGCAAGAGAATATCATAAAAAAGTAAATTCCGTTTTTTAACATAAAAAGAAAAAAAGTTTTCTTTTTTATGAACTTCATTAGAAGAGCTATTTTAAGGAGAAAAAAAGCGCTAAAACAACATAAAATACAAGTAAATTACTTTACTCACATAAAACCCGATTAAAAAAGTGGATCATGGAAATAAATTTAATTAACTTTGAAAAGATTAAGCGAAAAAACGCTGCAATTTTTTTTATAAGTAGATAAAGATTCGAAAAAAAGTAATTGATCTGTAAATTATTTACTTATATGGTTAAATCTTAATAGGCTAATCCTGGTAAATATTATATATATGTTTTGAAATATCTGTGACAGATTAAAAGAACTAAAAGCTTATTAAAAACTTCTAGTTCATGTATCAAATATTTCTTTTAGAAAAGTTATTTTTCATTAAAATTCTCTAATCTAATATTTATTTCGTCGCTGAAATCGACAATAAATGTATTTTAACGCTTAACGGCCCTCTTCACTCCCTGTTGCAGGAAGCCCGAGCCAATGTTATTCTATGGGGAAATTTTCTTTACAAATAACTTCTTACATAATACATATTTATAAATTCTGTTTTCACATTCAGAAAATTCCCAACTGTTAAATTGACGGACCATTTTTATAGATGTATTTTTTTAATTTTTAATATTTTATTTTGAAATTGCAGAATGAAAAAATTTCACATATTGAAAATTCTTATTTTGCAGCCTCAAAATAAAATATAAAAAATTAAAAAAAAAAATACATTTTTAAAAAAGGTCCGTCAATTTAACAGTTGGGAATTTTCTGAATGTGAAAACAGAATTTAAAAATATGTATTAGTTAATAAGTTATTTGTAAAGAAAACTTTCCCATAGAATAACATTAGCTTCGGCTTCCGGTGGCGGTGAGTAACAGGGCCCTTAATAAGGAGATTCTAGAGCTATTATGTAACAATTTATAAATTCTCATTAGTTTAATAAATGCATGAATCTTTTCTCTAGATATAATAAAGGATGTGTGTGAGTTTTTGTCCACCGTTTTATAGATAAACGGCTGATTGCAGCGCTACAGAAATTTGCATGGTGGTCCGTTTTGACCTCTTTTGATGCACGTGGAAGCCCGATTTCTGAATTTTCTATTAGTTTTTTTCTTAATTAATCTAAAGTACAGGTTGGTTATAACTAAACTTCTCCTATAAACAGCATCCTACAGCGCAAACGGGTGAACGGAATGCAACGATATTTGGTATATAGACTATACACGAGATGCGCCCACGGAATTTCGAAAAAAAAAAAAAGTTCCAAAATATCCACCAGAGGGCGCCTTTTCCGGAAAAACAATAAATTTAACACGATAAGCGACCAAAACGGAATACAGAAACAATATTAACAATCCAGAACATGAATTATGAGTAATAAATTTAAAACTGGGAAAAGCTATCAGTTCTATGGGGAAAATGTCGATATTTGCATGCTTGCGAAGAAGAGGAAGCTTTATGCAAAATAGGTTATGTATTTTTTCCTTACATTTACTTAATGTGGATCGATGTCAAGGTGATCAGAAACTAGTCAATAAATGTTAATATTGTTTTTGTATTCCATCTTGATCGTTTACTGTGTCAAATGTAATGTTTTTCCGGTAAAAGCGCCCTCTGGGGGACATTTTGGAGCTTTTTTTTTTTTTTTTTTTTTTTTACGAAATTCTGTGAGCGCAACTCGTGTATAGTCTATGTACAAAATTTCGTTCCTTTACGTTCACCCATTTGGGCTGTAGGTTTCTGTTTATACGGGAAGTTTAATTATAACCACCCTGTATATAAATTTTTGAAATGATCGACTCTGAAGATATAAACGTAAACATAAAAAGTCTTTCTGTAGCACATCAGCTCAGTTGGTTGGAGCGTAATGCTAATAACGCGAAGGTCGTAGTTTTGCAGATAATTGATAGAAAATGTGTCAACTGATAAAAGTTCACAGAATCCTAAACTGTACGAATGACGAGAAAGTGACAAAAAACAAAGTTAAATTTAGAGGTGTGTTGGTGGCTTTGTAAGCTAATGACAGATAGCAGAGCTACAGAATTTTGCATGGAGATGCATTTTGACCTCTATTCATGCACCTCCAGATGGCCGATTGTTTAATTTTTGTTTAGATTTCTTTTAATTAATTAAATTTTTTGCTACAGGGAAGGTTGTCTGATGATGCCATTCGTTGTCATTGAGGGAAGATGTCAATATGTCAAAGCGCGTGTCACTTATTGTCCATGTAGCACCTAAATTATTTACCTCCTCTATGAGTGTCAAATACTACAAATGTAACCTACTACAAATGTAACCTACTACAAATGTAAGGTTCACCTCCATTCAGCTCTTTAACCTTATGTCGGGTTAAGGAGCAAATGCAAGCAGTGGGGACCCGTAACTGATATAACGTAGGCAGGGAAGACGCTCCCGAAGGCTGTGGAAATCTGAAGCGAGGTTCTAACCAATTTCAATGGACTACTTCTTAATGTTTATTTATAGAGTTTTTTACAATACAGTCCTTAACATTTTTTGAAAATTCCTTTCAATATAGTGACTAGCCAAACAAGCAAAGCCTGCTAGCAGATAGTAAATTGAAAATACTTTTCAAAACATATTGTACTGAATGTACGTTTAAGGATCTTTTTCTATTAATAATAATACTATTTCTTTAATTGTCAACAAGCTGTAATAATAACACTACGCTGCAAACGAAGTTTTCTTTTCGAGCCCTGATACCATTCTTGCTGATTCTTATGCAAAATGACCTCCTGAATCCGAATATGACCCTTATTTTGACCAATCACCCACCGTTTTCTCGGGACGTCACCCCAACCCCCAATTCTTATCACTGTTTGGTAATTTTATGGCCATGAATTTGATTTGGAGAATGAAACAATTATTTTAACACTTAAAAACATAAAAAGTAGAATTTGCAATAAATAATAATAATAATAATTGATGAATGAAATATAATAAATGTAATACATAATTTTAGCGGCAAATTCACCCCTAAATATTTCTCTTGCTGCAAATGTTCCTGTTTTAGAATTTTCCTATTCTGTATCCTTCCAGGAGATACTTAACGGTTAAAATAATTCTTTCCTCTCCAAAAAATCTAACTTATAGCCATAAAATTACCGAAAAGTTATAAAAATAGGGAAGTGTCCCTAAAAAACTGTGGGTGATAGGGCAATATGGGCGTCATATTCCGGAAGTCATTTTACATAAGAATTTGCAAAAATGGTGTTGGGGTCGATTTCCATGCAGAGTAGTGTAATTAACATAAATTTATTATAGCTTGAAATATTAAAAAATGACTTTATATGTGAAATACGTAATTGTTCTTCAACCTACGCCCGTCTCCAGCCTTTCTGCATTTAATCAACGAATAGCCAATGATGAGAAAAAATAGTCATAGAGTTGTCAATAAAATCTTTAAACCAATTGGGCAGTTTTTGAAGTGGTCACCATCCATATCCCAATGGTGATAGCGAGGGTAATAAGCTGAACCCTTGACTCCATTTCGATATAAATGTATTTGTAAATAGTCATGTCCAGTAAGCAAACGAAAGCAATCAGCTCCAACCGACCGAGGCAAGGAACTGGGGTTTCTACTACTTTTAGCAAGCAAGATATTCCACCTTTTATCCCCAACTGCATCATTATATGAGAATATTCTGCTATCTAACATTTTTTTTCATATTATTATTATTACTAATTTCAATATCAAAATTTACAGATGTTTTTTTGACCTATATATTGCTTATATTTACACTTATAATGGAAGTTATTGTAACTAACAAGGAAACATTCAAAAGGAGTCATCTTCAAAAAATATTGAAAAAAATATAGGTGATTCTACTCTTCCTAAAACACCAGAAAGTGAAAAAAATATCGGCTGAAATGAATTACAGCGACCACAAAAATTTATCAAAATTAAGCATATTTGGCGATTTCACATTGTTAGGCGATTGATTTTGAGTACTTGGCGGAGAAACAAAACACGGTTCTGTTCGTACAGTTGGTAACAAAAGTCTCCGAACACTAGCAAAAATTCCTATGTAAAAAAAATACACTTAATACAGTTTTGTTAAATAAATCCTTGTTGAATCCTCTTCTTAGTCAGTCTAAAAACAGGATTCGACAAGGATTTATTTAACAAAACTGTATTAAGTGTACTTTTTTTTATATAGAAATTTTTGCTAGTGTTCGGAGATTTTTGTTACCGACTATACACGGCAATCTCGGTGCTAGCGAACTGAACGCCTAATAGCGCTAAATCGCCAAATATGCTTAATTTTGATAATTTTTTGTGGTCGCTGTAATTCATTTCAGCCGATACTTTTTTCATTTCCTGGTGTCTTATGAAGAGTAGAATCACATATATATTTTTTTCAATATTTTTTGAAGACGACACCTTTTGAATGTTTCCTTGTAAGATAACGAATATTAAATCCACATGAAAAATTTTTAAAGCAAAAATTTACATACGATATGCATTCAAAACTGTCAATAACAAACTTAATGGACTTACATTTTCTTCAAAAGACGTGTACTTCTCTAAAAAAAACATCAGAAAGATGAGAAATTGATGTTACTCGTGGGAAGTAATTACCCTGAAACTTTTTACATTTATGGATACATCATAATGCAAAAGAAGCTATAAAAATATGTTTTTGCTATAAAGAGGTTTTAAATAACATAAGTAAAGATAATATGTATTATACAAGATGGTTTTCAGTAACATTTTTTTAATCAGCAGAAACATAAAAGCATGATACAAAAGAAACGAGTTTCAGTTACTTAACACAATTTGTAATGTAATAGGATGTGATTATTTTAACTTATACATCATGCTTCTCATCGATATTCGACTCTATTATTACATTTAATCGATATTAGATATTATTAGATGCTGAATCGATAACAAGATTTTACCTGAATGCAATTGGACCAAGAAGTCTGTATTGCTATTTTTTTTTTTTTTTTTTAATAGTAGAGAATATTTATATGGTAGAGAAAATATTGTTATTTGGTAAAAACTTAGGAATTTAAGTTTTTTTTTATATTTACACGTTTTGTGGTCTCCTGAATCCGAAAACAGGTTTTTAGCGGTTGGTCTGTATGTCAGTTCACTTTTTATCAGCATATCTCGAGAACAAATAACACTGCTCTGCATGAAAATTGCCCTCCCCCCCCCCCCAACAACGTTTTTGCAAATTCTTATGTAAAATGACCTCCTGAATCCGAATATGACACCCATTTTGTCCTATCATCCACCGTTTTTTAGAGACAGCCCCCCCCCCTATTTTTATCACTGTTCGGAAATTTGATGGCTATAAATTTGATTTTTAGGGGGGGGGGGTATTTTAACTGTTAAATATCTTCTGGGGGAGGAGGGGGCTACAGAATTGGAAAATTCTAAAACATAAACATGTGTGGCAAGGGGGAAATTTATGGGGGTGGGGGACTTGTCGTTGAAATTATGTATTACATTTCTTATATTTTTTTTAACCTATTATTAATGTTATTTGTTAAACATTATATTTTTTTGTTTTTAAGTGTTAAATTAATTCTTTTTCATTCTTCAAATTAAATCCATGAACATAAAATTACCGAACAGTGATAAAAATTGTGGGAGGGGGTGGTGTTCCGAGAAAACAGTAGGTGATTGAGCAAAATGGGAGTCATAATCAGATTCAGGAGGTTCTTTTATATAAGAATCAGTAAGATTGGTATCAGAGCTCGAAAAAAATTTTTTTTTCTTTTCAGCGTGCTGTAACAGAAGTCCAAACTCGGTGTTCTAATTCCTGTTTTAAGGGATGGTACTGGTGAAAGTTGCCAGAATAATTTGCAATAGCTTTTGAATTTTATATAAATGTATGTTTATATTCAAATGGATATTGAAGGGGGTGGTAGCCCCTCTCATATGGAATTATTTATCAGTTAAAACTGTTCCTAAATCTAGTTTTTTTAATTCTTTTTTAACGTAGGTAATGTTCAATACTTGTTAAATTTCTCTTTAATCTACAATCTGTTTTTTTATACTGAAATGCAAGATAAAAGAAAATCATGTGCGATTCACACTTGATATTATGATTTTTTTTTTTTTTTTTTTTTAGAAAATCTAGAATATTTTTTGGTTGAAATCATTAAGCATTTTCATAAATGAATATGTATTATTTGGGTTTCGGGTCGTATTTACGTTTATGTGCTTTAATTCAAGTCGAAAAAAATTATGTTTCTACGTGTGGATTTGATTTCGGAATGGTTTCATATCGCATTTTCAGTATACGATTAGATTAAAATCTATTCGTTAATTTAAAAATGTTGATAAAAGTTCTTTAAATTCCTTTCTGTTATCAACCTATAAAATTAAATAATTCTTTTGTTGAAGTAATTAAGTGATGAAAAATCACTGTAACTACTAAGCAGAAAAAAAAAAAAAACCTGATTTGATAAATTGAAATTACTTATTGTTTCCATCAGTTTAGTATCATTTGTCTGTAAGCTTCCTAGTTTTTCATAATTTTAAAAATACTATTCTACCTCTGCGCATCTTGCGGTCAATATTTCCAAATTTGTCATATTCTTCAAATCAAAAACAGTGGCCGAATGTCGAGATAAATAGCCAATAATTCGCAAAAAAAAAAAAAAAAAAAAAAAAAAAAAAAGAACAGATATTTAAAATTTAAATGCGTCTTTTAATCAAAAGAGTGAAATTCGAGTAATGAAATGTAATTTAAATGTAATTATTTATGAAAATTCATTTCAGTGCAAATTTAATAAAATTGTCAGTAGCCTATTTGTCCCTTATTATCAAGCAATTTTTTTTTCAAATTTATCACTTTATTTTATTCTACTTGAATCCATAGTTGCCAAGGCGTACTTTTTTTTCCCTTCCTACCAGGAATTTTTAATCGAAATTTTTAATAAGTTCTTCGGCAGTTTTCTATGTTTTAACAAGATAAAAATTTTTGCAAAGACTGGCATTAAAAAACAGTACAAGTTGACACTTATGTAAATCTCATCCCAATAAAAGAAAAGTGCCATATTTTTTCAGATTAGATTGGATTTGGGAGTAAATGCAAATTGATTGCACTAGGGTTCAGTACAGAGAGGAAGTGCCCTCAGTGGGAGTCTTTCTGAGAGGTCCTAGCCCGTATTTACGCAAGTTTCGGAGAAAACCACGGAAGACGAAAACTCGACGAGCTCGACCTGGTATCGAACCTGGCACCTCACATCGACCAGCTTTCAGCGCAGAATCACTCGGCCGTTGGTGGGCTCCATATTTTTCCGGGTTGAGTTTATTAACATTTATTCTAAAAACTTTTTTATTATTTTTTGGTTTTTAATTTTGATGGCCAAGAATGAATATTGTCGAGTTGCGAATTGGCAGTCCTTATACATAGAATTACATCTATTGTTTTTAATTAGCATCTAGGCTTCTTATTATTCCTTCAAATCGCGTGAGAAAACTATTTTTCCTCAGTGCATTGTTGCAATTATGATGCTATTTTTTTCTGCTAAATCTTCCATTATTTTATTCGCTGCTCCAAACCAACGAGATAAATTAAATAGAGTGATAAATTGTAACCCTGACATGGTCCAACATGCCTCATGTGACATGAGCCCTCTATTCGTTGATTCCCTTGGTAACAGCTTATTTTCAGTAAATTTCTATGGGAACGGTTTGCAGATTGTTCTTGGCAAAAGTCATAACCACCAATGGTATTGTTTACTTATGTAGTTCAATATTCTTTTGTTCTAAATCATTTTGATTTTGATTTTACTTCTTTTTTATTTCATGTTGTCGAAATTTAATCGACAAAAGGCTTTAAAATAGTTGAAAAATTAGTATTTGTTGTTAAATTTAGCTCTTTAAAAGTTTAACTTTTCTTTTATAAACACTTTTAAACATTGTTGAGAAACGATGAAAAAGAAGGTATTTTATTATTTATTAAAATGTGAAATATGTGAAAAATCATTTTAAAAACAATTAATTTCGGTCATAAGACTGTCATGTTATCTAATAATAATGATAATTTGTCGAACTGAAATTTTAAATGCCAAAATAGCGATAAAGGGCCAAACATAGCAACCTATTGGAGCATGTCACGTGATTCATCTTGAACCACGGAAAGTTGATCCTTCATCCATTGAATCAGCACTCTAATTTATTTATCTCGTTGCTCCAAACCAAGAAAAAAAAAATTATCTTTATTTCAAAGAATATTTTTCACAATTCCTCCAAATCAAAAATAAAAATTTTTTATTTCCATTTCAATAAATTATTTTAGCTATGGCATAAGTTTGAACCGTTAATTTTGTAAAACTTGAGCTTTTATTATAAGGAAGATTATTATACATGGCACTTGAATTACAAATGCTGTTATTGTGCTATCGCTTTAAAATTCTTTCACCCGTGTAATTCTGTGTGAGTTGTATTCATTTTGAAAATATTCCCTTTTAAAAGGAAACTTCTTTTTATATGATACAGAGCTGTCAGTTTTTTAACCCTTAGTACTCGACAGGTGACTGTCAGTCCCCATTCTATGATGACGCGATAATTCCAGCAATCACGATGCTTAATTAAATTTGGTTTGAACAAAATCGCTTTATGAGTGTATTCAATAATATTGGGTTTTTCGGAAAGTAATTTCGTTTTTGTCAGCAGATTACATATTTGAACTTTTTTCACACCATCTTCACAATTAAGTTGCATTACTATTATATATTGTGACAGCTGATATAGCAAGGCTTGCTTGTGCTAAAGTTCGTTTTATTCTGCTCAATAGGTTTTGATTGGTGCCCTATCAAATAAAGAAAATCGGAAGCGACATTTTCGGCCTATTTTGTTTTTGCTATCAAACAGGCGAAAATACTGTTCAAACAAGGAAAAAAGTATGCGATGTGTATGCAGAAAATTTATTTAAAGAACGCCCGTGTCAAAACTGGTTTACCAAATTCCGGCAATTTTGACGTTGACGATGCATTGCGTTCTGGAAAACCATTTTATGCTAATGAAGACAAAATAAAGTATTTATTTATTAAAACTACCAAATAACAACTCGTGAGATCGCTAAGAAACTGACCAAAGTGGAGAATATATAATTGAATAAAATATTTATACAATATAAGAAAATCGTCTTTCATTTTCAAAGGAAAAAACGAAATTATTTTCCAAACAACCCAATACATGTATATAATATAACTATCAATTTTTAACCCTTTCAGGATGTTATTCTTTCAATTTACATTGTTCGGAACAAGGATAGTGCTTTTTATTTTCCATGCTTTTTTTTCCCATGCTTATTTTTTGATACCTTGGTAATTAAAGTATTTTTTTTCTATTATGGTTTTTGATCATTAGAAAGATAAAATATTATGTATATAT
This sequence comes from Salticus scenicus, assembly GCA_963930645.1. Classification (NCBI taxonomy): domain Eukaryota; kingdom Metazoa; phylum Arthropoda; class Arachnida; order Araneae; family Salticidae; genus Salticus; species Salticus scenicus. The sequence goes on from OZ005658.1 coordinate 182,453,004, forward strand.
ATACATATATATATATCCAAAATTACAGATTGAAAATAATTTCAAAGTTTTTTTTTTTTTTTTTATGTAATTTCCATTTTTCTGCATATCACTTTAGAACGTAACATTCGATAAAAGGAGAAATTTTTAATTAAAAGAAATTCTACTGATATTATCTTTATTCTCTAATTTCTGTGGTCACTAAGTGTATAACATTTGGACCATCACATTTTTCCTGTGAGCTTTAAAAATATTTAACAGCCAATAAGAATTAACTTTTATCTCTAACTTTTATCTTTGCAATTGAACTAAGCACCATCTGTATAGTAAATAAGAAATTACACAGGTAAAAAGGTGATGCAAGCCATGGAGAGCACACTTTAGTGTATTTCAATGACTAATCAAAGTTATAGTAGTATTCCGGAGTAGGTTTTAAGCAGATAACATTGCTCTGCATGAAAACAGGCCCCAACACTATTCCTGCAAATTCTTATGTAAATTGACCTCTTGAATCCGAAAATGATGTCCATTTTCCCTCACCGACTACTACTTTTTCGGGACGCCCCCTGCTTTTTATCATTGTGCGGTAATTTCATGGCTATGATTTAGATTTGGAGGGGGGGGGTAAATTTAAGTGTTAAATATCTTCCGGGTCGCAACCATAGATATAGTAATCATATAGATCTATCATCCCCATGTTAATGAGCAAAGATCTTTGATGCCGAAAATATTTTTGGCATCAGCCATTTAGAAAGTATAAAACTCGAAAATAGTAATAGAATAAAACGTTATAATGAATTTTGAAAATGCCGAAATATTGGGCGGCTGTTGAGTGTTCTAGTAAATATATGAAAGGAAATGGGATAAGTTTTCATAAATAACTTATATTCAAATAATTTATGATATATATATATATATATATATTATAATCAGTCGCTTTGTTATTATTATGAAATAATTACGGTCTTTATATTTAATGGAATACTCTTTTTAAATTTGAATATTTTTTAAGATTTTATATTAGTAAGTAATATGGAATATTTAAAATTATTTTAAATGTAGTCAACAGCCGCGGAATTTTTAATATATAGCTAGTATGTTGTGGCCACTACAAGACTCTCTTCTAGATATAATCCTATGCAAATTTACGCAATATAAATATTTTATTAAATTATAATTTATTACAATTATTTTTCATGATGATTTTTATCTCAAAGAAGTATAATTATAAATACCGAAAGAAAGAAAGTCAGTTTTGTGCAGACATGAGTATACTACACTATAGAAAAAAAAAAAAAAAAAAAAAGAAAAGAAAGGGGAAGAGAAGAAAAACGAAAAGAAAGAAAGAACGAAAATTTAGTATCTGAAGATTTTCATTCTCTTTTAGTACATAAATTTCGTTTGCTAAATTATCAGTGTGTATCCCGTGTATATTCATTCGGGGATCGACATAAGAGAGTAAAATGGTTGTTTTTCCCGAGTAAAAAGGAATTACTCCCCCCCCCCCCTCAATGATTAATCTATGTCTTATTACTATATCTAGGGTCACAACAGAAATGAAAAATTCTAAGACATGAACAAGGAGGAAATTTACGGGGTGGATTTGCCACTGAAATTATAAATTACGTTTATTGTATTTTACTAATCTATTATTATTATTATTATAATTTATTATACATTATATATATATATATTTTTTTTTTTTTTTAAGTGTTAAAATAATCTTTTTCCTTCCCTCAAATCAAATTCATGCCCATAAATTTTTCGAACAGCAATAAAAATTGGAGAAGGTGATTGTATCCCGAGAAAAAGGTGAGTGGTTTTACAAAATGGTGGTCATATTCGAATTCAGGAGGTCATTTTACAAAAGAATCAGCAGAAATGATATAAAGACTCTTATTTATTTATTTTTATTTATTTATTTATTTATATTTATTATTATTATTATTATTTTGCAGCGCAGTGTAATTTATGAGAATGTCTTTTCTCGGACACTGTGCAGAATTTTCAATATAAATTTATATATGTATATACAGTCGGTAACAAAAGTGTCTGAACACTAGAAAAATTCCTATGTAAAAAAAAGTACACTTCATACGTTTTTTTTTTTTTTTTTTTTTTTTTTTTTTTAAAATCCTTGTCGATTCCTGTTCTTAGTGTAAGAACATGATTCGATAAGGATTTATTGAACAAAACCGTATGAAGTGTATTTTTTTTACATAGGAATTTTCGCTAGTGTTCGGACACTTTTGTTACCGACTGTACATCTATGGATTGATAAACTGATAACAAACAAAAATCAATCCCAAATCATATGGGGAGGGTCTTCTTCAGGGGAGCCCCCTCCCTATATAAGGAATGGAAAATGAGAAGTTTCTGAGGAAACGTGTACTTTAAGCAAAAAAATACGTCCCCAGTCCCCCGACTTCTCAAAGATGAAAGTAGAAATATATACACAATAGAGAAAATATATTCTTACTAAGTACATATTTCGGTCTACCTGAATATAATCTAATATAAGGTTTTTCTTCCTCTCGGGCGACATTAAAGAAGTGGTAAGTGGCCCTACCAGCCGAAAAGGGTTCTCTCTTTATGTGTGGAGTGTTTCCATTTGTCATTCTCCCATTCAGCCTGTTTTATCAATTTGTCTTTATATATATTTTTATATTGGTATATTATTATATGATTAATGTATTTTATTTATAAATATGACTCTTTAGATTACTGTTTTGTATTAGTTTTGAATTCAATGGCTGTATATAATTTTGTTTTCCTCTTTAAAAATTCGGAGCTGGGGACTTACTTTTTGGATTGAAGCTCACATTCACTCAGCAATTTCTCACTTTCCATTCCCTACATGGGGCGGGCGGATGAGGGCTCCTTGAAGAAGACTCCCATTTATTTTGGGATTGCCTTTTATTTGTTATCAATTTATCAATCTATTTTCGTATTATATTTCCTTTTGTAGCATTTTGCGCATTGGTTTGTTTATAAATACTAAGTTTTAAGTTTTTATAAACAAAATCAGATTTTTTCTATTTTATTTTCCATTTTAATTTCATTTATATATACACTATAACAAAAAAGTGACGCACCGAGAAGGAGTACTGCAAACTGGACGCAAATTGACATACATACAGGTTTTGATGGAATCTAGCACCAATTCATCATTATCGTCGATCCTACGTTCAACTGGTACTTCGGCGACTTCAAATACCCTTAATAAGGGGCTCAGTGGGGTTGAGCTCAGTCCCCGGATCTCTCTTTCACTGAGGATGTTTGGAGCATCATAAAAAAGGACCTTACAACCAGCTCGAGATTTTACCAATCTAAAGCAAAAATTGGACAGAATTTGGCACGATACTTCACAGGGGCTATCAATTAATACCAAGCCGAATAACTGCGTACATAAGGGCCAGAAGTGGACCAGCGCGTTACTGACTTGTTTACTTTGTGAGACCCTTTCTCTTTATTAAATCATTCAAATTTTCTGAAACTGTAATCAATTGTTTTTCTCCACATGTACATCACATCTACCAATTATTGTCCCATTCGGACTCCCATTCCACCCCATCTACCAATTTTTGTCCCCACTTTTTCTTGGTGAGTCGCTTTTTTTTGTCGTAGAGTATGTATATATGTATATTTATGTATACTGTTTCTCAAAGCATCTCTACCTTTACATTACATTTGTAAGTTTTTACGTCTGTGTGCATGCGTAATATATATGGAAATAATAAATATCATACATAGCTACCACGCCTAAAATGCTCAACGTATCTAAAGAAATTTTTAAAAATCTGTCTTTTAACTAATCTCTGGTTCTAAGTAGTAAAGTTACACCGTATATACAGTCAATTCATATACACATAGATTAATTCAAATAGAAAACACTTTTAATATAGAAAATGTTTCATAATTTATGCATTATGCATTAATTTTCCCTTTTAACTATTAATTAACATGCTTAATATTTTATTATGCTTAGCATAAAAATAAACGGTGCGTTCAGTCATGTAAATTAAGTAATCATATGCAACTTCATCTAATAATATGGGATTCTAAATATTTAAATTATTACATAACTATGAAATAAGTGTTCTAAATTACTAACCAAAGTGACAATAACTTTCAAATCCTAAAGTTTGTTTAAAATCATATGGCGCGCAGAAAATATTATTTTATGTATGCAGGACCTAATAACCCTGAAATATATTCATAAGTGAAGTGCAAACACTTATCTCTTAAAAGTTTGAAGATTATTTCATCGGCGCATATAATGTCATATCCAATAAGTATTAAACTGTGAAAACAAATATTGCATAAACTGAAGTTATGAAAGCCCTTTTAGGAATATTTCATACGTTATCAATAGTATTCAAGTGGCTTAATTTCAAGTTTCGTAAATGATATTAGTAATCGACAGGGCTCAAGGTGAATGCCAATCATAAACGGACACGCGTGAATAAATATTTATAGACTGATCACATTATTTTATTCAAATTTTACTCAACTGATTTAAGTTTACTTCTTATTAAGTTATTTAAAAGTTTACTCAGGTAAAAATAAAATTTTAATATCTGATCAAACATTTTACCTAAATAAACAACTAAAGTAGACATGTTTACACTAGCATCGAAGTTAAAGAATGTAAATAATGTGTTCATGTATGTAAACAATTTCGTAGTTTAAAAATATAATGCCTGATGATAAATTTGTAAATTTTTTTTATAGTAGATAATAGATATTTTCGTTTATCTTGGGAATTTATTCTATATCGTGATGTTATTTCACAAATGGTAATAAATACACAGAGGAGGTTAGAGAAATTATTTTTATGTGTGTATCCGTTAGATAATTTGGTTAAGTATACAGTAGTTTATTGATTGATTGGTTGAGGTGATTTACGTCATTCTAGAGCTATGCAATTATATACATTAGAATAAGTCACAAAGAAGGAAATAAACAATGAAAATCAGACAGTATGCAAAAAACAATGAGGAGAAACGGAAATTGAAAGATGTGAGTTTAGTCTAACAACAGAGCAACGCACTGGACAATTGACTACTGTCTATTATTCATTACCGAGCGTGTATACGTGCGTCCGGAGATATGCCATCACAATTTTGATCCTCTGTGGTCAGCAGTAAATACAGGCTCACACCAACTTGAAAAAAAGAAATTATTTAAAGTATAACTGACAACTAATTGAAAACATGAATAAAATAAATAATCATAATAAAAAGAATTAATTTAGCGTTTAAAATACCTAAAAAACCAATAAAAAGATTAAATTTAGTCAATGTTTATATTCTGAAAAGTCTTCTAAAATTTCATAGTGCTGCCATCTATTGTCAAATTCAAGAGATATTGGAATTCTGAATTGAGAATTAGCCATTAGAATTCTAAACAGATAAGTATAGTTTAGAAAGCTAAATTATTTAAAATAGAACAAAACTATTATACGTTATAGCGCTTCATAAAAGTATGATCATTATGGAAAAATGTGTGAATAATTTTCATCGTTATTTTACAAAGAAACCTGAAATACATCTTAAATTTAATAACACCTAATTGCAGGGATGGAACACGGGCGCAGAATTCATACCGGAATGTGTTTAAGAAATTTCTCTACCTATAATATCGTCGATTTAAGAGGTAGAAAATTTTCTTACATTGATAGTGGTATGAATTCTGCACCCGTGTTCCATCCCTGTAATTGTCTGAAGTACATTAAGTTGTATAAAACAAGATAAAACCGATGTATCATTTAGAATTTTCTTACAGCATTTTTATTACTAAAAACAGTATGCTTATCCATAATATACATTCAACAATTTCATAAATTATTCATTTATTAACTTATTTATTTGCGATAAACTATCATTTAATAGTATTTTTATTTTATTTACTAAATCATTCCTTTTCTTTAATCATTCTCTGTCGCTGATTTTGATGATATTTTATATATTAAAACACAAGGGTATTTCTTTAAGACCAAAATCGCCCGATCTGGGCATGCGCGAGAAAATTATGAACCAATTCAGAACGGGAATATTACTTCCCCTTTATGCAGTGCAATATGAACATCGATGATAGAACTTGAGCAGCCGATATTGATATTTCACATTTCTATGGCAGACACCTGATTAAAGCTCAATAATAAAAACAATTCACACAATTAATTCATTGATTCATATTTTCCAAGGAAGTATATTAAAAACAAAGCAATTCGCGAATACTTATCGTCTGTCGCCGTGTGCATTTTCATTTCACCGAAAATTTTCCTACACAGGATAATATTTTAAGAGTTTTTGTGGCGCCATCTCTTATCATATAAACATACCATATCATATTCCTAATATTATTATATTCAGTTTCTTAAAAGAAAAAAAAAATCTTTTAAAATTAATAAATTGTTGTTGTTTATTGTTCTTTAAAAGTTAACTTTTACCAATTGAAAACTTTGTTTAGAAGAAATTAAGGTTGATGTTTAAAATCAAAGGAAGTTCTATTTTATTTTATTTTATTTATTTGGTTTTATTATCTAATTTTAAATTGATCTCTTATATTTCATTTCTGTACTATATTACAGAAAAAAATAGTTTAAAAAGAATAAACTTAAAAATATTGATATCTTATACGAGTAAAAATACGCATAGAATAATTTATTATTAAAAATTTAATGAGCAAATTAAGTTGCTAAAGTATTAAATGCATTCTTATTTATTCGGGCCCTGAGTAGCATATTCTATTCTAAGGGCAAATAAATTGTAATTATATAATGTAAAGAAAACACAAAACACTATTAAAATTTATTTTAAATTAAATTATTTTGTCTTATAAATTAAGTGATTTTAAAAGTATTTTTATTTAAAAAAAAAAAAAAAATCTGAGAATATTTTTTTAATTGACAGATTATAGATGGCGCCACTGTGATATTATAACTGAAATGGAATATTATAGATGCGAGCAAATTAAAATAATATGTATGAAAAACATTAAATATTGATGTGTGCTTTCTTTCTCCATTCTTACCATAATTTATAAATTATGTCTCTCCTGTACTTATTCCAAACATTCTTTTGGTCATATTTAAAGTAAAATTAGAAAAAATCTTCGGATTTTATTTTTATTATATGGATTACGCTTAAATTTTCTATATTGAAATTTCATGAAATTTATTTCCCCTTCCCTTCCAACCAAAAAATAATTGATCACAGCAGTGGATTTTAAACTGGTTAAGAGCAATGCGGATTATTAAAACAGGGATGTTTAAAATTTTATGCCGTGAAAAGATTTAAGATGCACATGATCCGTCTAATTTTGACGGGTGTTAACTAGTATATTTATAAAAATGAATAGTAAATTATATGAGTAGTATGAATATACTAAACATTTTATGAAAATCCATATTTTAATTCGCTTTGTATGAAATTACATAAAGTTTAAACTTTTCTTAACAGAAAATGTATACTTTAAGCTAAAGTAATGCTTCTGTACAAATGCGTTGTGTTGTGTTGCAGAATTTATTGTGTTATGTTGTAGAATTTGCCCTCCGTGGAGGTATATTCAACGAATTCAAGCCTGTGTTTACACGTGAAAAACTATAGAAATCTTCGAAGGTCTAGGTTAGCGAGCCGATCATGGCTCAATACCAGTAACACCCGTCTACCATCGCTAAGAAAGGAATCGTGTAATAATAGGATCTAATATGTAAATTTAATTCCTTTAAAATAGTTAAATTTCCATTTGTACTTAAAAATAAAATCATTTCAAACTTTTTTTTTTAAATGTTAAAGGACTTGTTATAGAACACCCCCCCCCCCTCCAACACACTAGTAATAAAAATCGTTGCGTTTGTCCATAAATCATATAGAACATTATATTATAACTTTCTTTTCAAAATTAGTTATAATTTTCTTATTTTAACTTAATGTAAAACATAATTAAAAAAATAAATAATAATAATATAATGTGGTATTCCCACTACATTCTCCTACCTAGAGGACGTCTTATTCCTAAAGTTGTCGCTAGGCAACTTTAAAATTTTAAGTGGGAAGATATATCTCGTGATATATCGCTGAAAACATCTATTCAAGACAATAAATTTGATGTAAATAATTTTTAGAGTTTTGAAATACGGATTTTATACTTATGTACCGCCTTTAATAATCATCGCAGGACAAGATTATTTATAGCCGAATTAATTGTCTTGAAGTGACGTTTCGAGTTAAAATTTAAAAGAAAAAAAAATGTATGATTAGTGCTAGGGTTCTCTCCTTGCTCTACTGCCTCATGACGTCACAGCTTCCAGATCGGCTCTGCTCTGCCTCTCTCTTCCGTCAAGCTGCATCTGCATCTAATCATCACGCCAGGGATCCTTGGGAACCCACTCTGCTCAACGTACCGAGAATCTAGAATATGCAAGACCATGTATTTCTCCTCTCCTCACACTGTAAAAAAATAACTATTACCAGCTGCAAGAATCTCTCTGTGATTGGATAAAATAATTATTTTCTCCAATAACAGAGAGTTTCTTGCAGCTGGTAATAGTTATTTTTTACAGTGCAGGTGGAGGTAAGCGATTGTCTCGACAGTCGTTGGTGTGAGAACAAGTTCACACATATGTTCTTTTAAATATTTATTTCCTTTCTAAATAATTCAATTTACAATTTTAAATAAAAAAGTCAATTTATTAAGAATATTTATAAAATTAATTAATTCATTTAACAAACAAAATCTAATTTAATTTATTCCAATAAAAAAAGAACACTTTATTATATAATATCCTCTGAAATCTATTCATTCTATTATAAAAGTCAATCTCTATTTAATTTAATTTGTATTTTTACTAAGGGACTTATTCATTTGTAAACAGATACTTTTTCCCTTTTCAACAACGTTAGGTTTCAATATCTTATTTAATCATACATAGAAAATAATTTATTTGTCTAAATTACTTTATAATATAAACAGAAGTTGCGAAATTTATTTCATTTCCGGTGATTTGTGCTATCATAATAACTTAGTTCAGTCTCATTGGCGTCAACAGAAGCTGGATTCGTTTCTTTTAATAATAATAATAATAATAATAATAATAAAGAACAAATAAATTCTTAATGATATATTCGTGGCGCCGATAAAAAGTAATTACTTTGGCATAATTTATGTTGCCAAGCTTGTTTTTGTCTTTTGAATAACGGATTAAATTTTTGAATTAACCAATTAGAACATTCTTTTGGCGCTTTATTTGGCATTAGTTTATTAATTTTAGGTTTGAATTGGCGAATGCAATTGAGTACACCTTTTGCTTTCAGACTGTCAATTTGTTTACTGGTTTAAGAAAGATCTCTCCTAGTTTGCTCTCCCTCTCTCTCTGCCCTATAGATCATATGAGGACCATTGTAAGTGATTGCTTGACAATTCATGTTTATTACATAAAAATAAAAAACAGTTTCTATTGCAAGTGACTTCTATTATTTATGTCAGGTGACACTCTTTTTAAAAGACTATATGGACTTCCAGGCTGGGTATTTTGGTAAGCAATGTACTACATGATCGTTCCACTATTTCACGGACAATAAAACTTCTTCACAGTTGACACTTCTTCAAGCCCCGTGGTGATGATGATGATGATATCACAGTCATACCTTCCTGTTTGAAATTTTAAAGTTGCCCTCCCTAGCGGCACCCCTATCCCTACCTTTCCCGGGCTCAAAATGTTTTCACCGGAAGACATCCCCTTCGAATTCTATGCACACGTGTTTCGCCATTTTTCAGAATTCTGACGCATTTCAGAGATGGGGGGGAGGGGGGGATTTTTATTGAGTTTTGAATGTGGATTGTATACTCAAATATATTTTTTAATAATCATCTCGAGATTCTATTCATATTAATTATACAATCTATTTATATCTAAACGTCTCTTCAAGACAAATGCATTGTCTTGAAGGACGTTTCCAGGGGTATATTACAAGTTACAAGGCTTATATTCTCATTTGAAATTTTTAAATTGCTCTCCCTCTAGCCCACCCCTCCGCACCCTCTTTTCACCAAAAGAGGTCCCTTTCGAATTGAACACGTGTTTCGCCCTTTTTCAGATTTTTGACGCACTTCCGAGATTTGGATGGAGGTGTGGAACTTTTGCCAGACCCTGTATGTAGAAAATCTTGTTCAGTGAAAATTGTATTGCATACAAGAAGAAAATCTCTCAGAATTCAAAAGACACGCCAGGAGTTCATATCGACGAATTTTGTAGTGGAAATTAATTCAAGCGGATAAGAAACTTGTAATCAGAAGATGCTATTCTGAGATAGCAAAAAGCTTACTGATATTATATTTTACAAATTTTCTAACTCAAAATGTAATATTTTGAATTCTACTTTTATATAAAGACATTATTATTATTATCATTATTATTATTTTAATTTTTTTTAATTTTGCAGGTGAATTTTTTTTTTTTTTTAATCTCTATTTAAGGCAATCATTAAATAATAATATAAAAAAAAATTTCAAATTATTTTGGGACGCATAAACTCCTCTCCCCGATATAAAAGAGTCCTCCCCCTTAATAATCCCCTTTCGCCAATATAAAAATATAACATTGAGAATGTAAAATGAACCCCTCTAAAAAATATTCATAGTTTTTGTTTTTCAGATATCTGGCAGTATTGCCAGTGTGAAGGTGTTTACATATATTTGGTTAAATTTTAATTGAATTTTTAAGTAAAATAAAATCTAATGATAAATTAATGCATTATTGCAATAAAAAAATAATTAAATTTTAAGTGAGATATTATATTTACATAATTTGTTCTTAGGCATTTGGAGAAAGAATTATTTTTAAATGTCGTATGTATAATTAAAATTACACAATTTTAATTATACATACGACCTACACTATTTATTAACATAAAACAATAACACACATCATTCAGAAATCTAAATTGTATATGTTTTATATCTAAATCATAAATAAAGTGTTTATCTTTTTAAATAGAAAAGTACTTTATTTTATGGGATAAAAAGAAAATAAAAGAAATAATATCTAACGGAAATTCTGACATTAAACGTAATTATAAAAAAAGCGTTCTCAAATAGTCATAAAACAAGAAAACTCATTGTCAGAATTTATATTATTGCAACACCAGATATAATTTATTTTAAATTACCCAATATTAATGATTTCAGTTCATAACGGTCATTTTCTCTAGTCAAACGGTCGCTTGGCGTAATGTTGGCGATTAAAAGGTTAATACAATTATAAACCGTCATTACAAATTCAAAAAATTAACATTAGTTTATTATCTAAAACAAAGAACTGAAGTTGGCTTTCATTTTGGCGAATATAAGATAAAGCGAAGCATATGACTTCCCTTCCGGGGGTTCTCCCCGTGCGAGAAAAAAAGCAGACCCACAGTTTTCGCTTTTTCATCGTATAGTAAATACGCAAGTTTTTTAGCCCTCTCTCTCTCTCCCTCGCTTCCCGAGAAATGCTTGGGTTTTATTGCAACTAATATTTTATATGTGAACTTCCTTATGTGACTTCTTAAGAATATATATTCAATAAAGACAGTTTAAAATTATCAAGACTTGAATGGTTTCTATTTGTTCACCCACGCAGTGTACAGAAATTATGGACAAACGATAGACTTATTTTTAAGAGAAGGATTTCTTCCCCATAGAACTTGATGCCGTCCAGGTTTCCGGGAATGCATCGATGGAGAGAGAGAGGGGAGGGCCGATGGAAATTATTTTTCTCTGATCTCGAACTTTTTAGAGAGAGGCCGATTGGATTGTGCAGTCATAGAACGGCGCAACATTGTTTTGATCTATGGAAACTGAACCACGGCGAAGTGTTGTATGTGGATTTTTGAAGTGAATTTTTTTTCGGATAGTGACTAAAAGGAATTTTGTTAGAATCATGGGAGATTCGTTTTTTTTTTTTTTTTTTTTTTTTTTTTTTTGCAAAGCACGGATTCGCCTCTCCTGATCTCGTCGACGCTGGATGGAGTGCTCATCTAGAATGCTCATTGGGATCCTATCTGTTTCCAAGGTCCCTGCTCTCAAGGCGGAACCCTTCCGTGTGTAATCAACGGGTCACTATCTCCCCGTCCTTGAAGACATCTCATTCCCGTCCCTTCGTCATGCCGTAGGTGAATTAATTATTGTGCAAGCGCACAAATGAAAAGCCATATGTATGTGATTTTTTTTTTTTTTTTTTTTTTTTTTTTTTGCATAAAAGTGATAACGTTATTACAGATTTTGTGCACGGCTAATGAAATTTACACACACTCATACAGGAGAAAGGCCAATTTGTGTGTGCATTTAGTTCAAATCTTCGGAATTTTTTTTTTGTGTGAAAAACTCATACGGGGGAAAAGCCATACGTGTTTAAAATGTGTTTCAGGAAATTTTTTATATTTTTTCTAGTTAAAGGAGTGATAGATATTACACGTTCTGCGCACTGATGAAACATCCCACAGTATTGCGATTTGTCAGAATTTCCAAAATATTGTTCTTCAATTACTATACACGAAATTTCAATTTTTAAAGTGTGTTTTTTTTTTATGAATTTTGCAGACTAATATAGAAACTTGATTGATGTTCGGGACAGTGTTCTACAACTTAAAAGGAAAGTATAATAATTATTTTATAATATTTTTGAAATACAGAAAATAAAGGTATGTAAATTGGCTATTAATAATTAACACTTTATTTTGGTGCGATTTAAATATTTATCTGGTGCATATATAATTAAATTAAAATTATTGCCAATTATGCATAATATTCTATATATTTTTACTTTCTTCTATATGTAATATAGAGAAAGTATTGGATTCGCGAAAATTTTCGACCTCCGTTTTTTGACGGATCTACACGTTTTGGGATGTCCTGAACACGAATTGATAGTTTTTAGAAAATGTCTGTCTGTGTGTCTGTCTGTCTGTCTGTCTGTCTGTGTGTCTGTCTGTCTGTATCATTTTTTTGTGGACGCTGTATCTCACGAACATATGAATGAAATTTAACCAAACTTGGTATTTAGTTGCACCCTGACATGAACTGGTGCCCATTAGATTTGGGGATCAATAGCTCAACAGGTGGCGCTGTAATCGCATTTTATGCAAATTTTTAACATGGCAGCATAGGACAAAATTCCGTATAAATGGGCATAATGAGAGTTATTTTAAACTTGTGATTGTAAAATTAATTTGAATTATTGATGATAGTAGTAGTTAACTAGGAAAAAAAAATTGTGCATGGGGGGGCATCGGTTCCCCCCCTGGGGGGGAAGTACCCCCCGGGGGGGGTTAAATTTTGAAGATGGGTATCATTCGAAAGATCTCGTCAATACCTTTAAAACGAATGGTTGAACCATAAATCTGTGATAATTTAAAACAAAGTTATCGATTTTTTTTACTTTTAACAAAAAAAAAAAAAAAAAAAAAACAGAAAAAAAATTCGATTTTTTTTTTTTTTTTTTTTTTTTTATTATTGTTAGTGATTGAATATGTATTAATTTTCACAAAAAAAAAAAAAAAAAAGGAAAAAAAAATCTTTTTTTTTTTTTTTTTTTTTTTTTTTTTAAATATTGTTACTGATTGAATATGTATAGGAAAATATAGAAGAAAGTATTGTGGTGGCCACAACATACTAGTTAATATACATTTAGATAAGTACTTTTGCTGGTATTTTTAAGTGATATTTTGCGTCTCCAGATCAAAAATTAATAATAATAGTGATGGTACTTGAAAATTGAAAATAAATAGGGCAAAAGTGCTTCTTATGTTTGAAACTTTATTTATTCATATATTTATTTTTCATAAACACAATTTTTTTCTCATTTATAGTGCATAATTATCACTACATTTTTAGACAAATATTTATTTTATAATTGATTGCATGAACACAAATATTTATTTTATTATTGCATATATATATAGAAACAGACTAAGTATTTTTGCTGAAATTGTCATGCAATATTATTTTTATGTAAGGTTTCATAAAAAAAAAAAAATAAATAAATAAATAAATAAATCAGAGCAGCAGAAATGCTTGGTACAAATTCTAACATTTTTTCATTCATAATATTGGTTTATTTCATTCATAATATATCATTTTCAATACATTTTATTTGATTTCACAATATTTTTATATTTTTACGCAATATTTATCATATGTATGCTCATCTATTTTTCTTTTTGGATAATAATATATGGGCATATAAAACTAAGTATTCTTGTTTTAAAAGTGGCATACAATAGTATAAAATTATATGCCAAAGTAATTAATAAATAAATAAATAAATAAAAAAAAAAAAAAAAAAAAAAAAACAAGAATGCTTGGTATTAACAATTTTTGTTTTGTGTCACATACAATATTTATTATATAGTTTATTTACAATATTTTAAGTTGGTTAGGCAAAATTATTAATTATGGCGAAAGCCAAAACAGTCAACATTCAGTTAATGAATTTTGATGAGGAACCATCTTTAGTTGACTTCTTCTTTGATCAGGTGTCCACCTACGCGAAAATAAATCGACTATCAACTGAGGAAGCCGTCGCCGTTATGAAGGGAAAATTATCCGGGGCGGCATTAAAATATTTAACGCAATTCCCCCCATTTGTATAAATCAAATGATTTAAACTTTCTTAAGGAAGAGTTTAAAACTTTTTTTACTCCCATGAGTTCCACTCAAGCACTAATAGAGTTTAACAATTTAAATTTGCTCCCTCAGGAATCCATAAAAAATTTCTCGCACAGATTAAATATATTGGCTAATATTATATATAACAAAATTACCGATAGTAGTGCACTTGATAACATTAAATTTACAAGGTTTATCTCCTCCATTCCATCTAACATACGTATAAAAATCATGGAAGAGGGAATATCGGATTATAATTTGGCGGTAAATCGCGCTCAAAAGTTACAAGAGATAAACATGAACGAAAATATCTTGCTCAAACAGGGTGACAATGTATTTGTTAACAATTTATCACAGAAATTAATTGAATTAACAGAAAAAGTAGATGCTTTGTCCTTCGGACAAAAAGAAAAATAAGAGGAAGTAAACAGTTTATCAGATTCACAAAATGCTCATGTTGGACGAAGTCGACACAATGATTATAAAAAAATTTTTAAAACACATAAGGCTAGGGGATCACAACAAGATGGTTTTCATAGTGTTGTTTGTCAACTTTGTAATCGTAAAGGGCATGTAGCTAATAAATGTTATAAATGGCAAAGAAGCCAAACCCAAAACAATAATTTTTCGAGAGGAAGATTTTTCAAGAGAAATGACAATAATAGGCATTTAAACTAGACTCGAGATGTAGAGTAGCTGATGGCCTTGCATCTCAACTACACCAGACAACATCAGCACCTAATCTTAATTTTGATTTGTCAGATCTAAGTGACACTATAAAACTATCTAGTACAAGAAAAGTAAATTCAATTGCCTCACAAACTATGAATAAAATAAATATTGCTGATAACAAGTCCACACAAACTACAGAAATTCAAAATGAATATATTTTTAATGTAAATAAAATTTCACCTACACTACCGTTAATTGAAATTAACTTAGCTAAAAATGCTATCACCGGATTAATCGATACAGGGAGTTCGATATCATTGCTTTCTGAAAGTACTTTTAAATCTTTAAAAGAGAAATTAACTTATAAACACTTGTCTTCACCAGTAACGATTAAGACTGTAAATTCAAACGTACAATTCTCCTCATGTATTCAAACTTCTTTCAAAATAAATAACACATTTTTCTCACAGAAAATTTTCATTGTTGACATTCCTAATGAATCAACGTTTCAGGCCATACTCGGATGGGACTTTATTCAACAAAATAATGTAATAATAGACTTGTATAAAAACAATATCAAACTTAAAGATATAATTATTCCCATTGCAAATACACTTGTAGAAGATGAAAACTTAAACAATTGTAGTGTTGCGAAAAATACTGAAACTCAGAAAAAAAATCAAAATCCTCCCCAAAAATGTAAACAAATGACAGTTAGGGCTTCTCAGAAAATATTTTTAGAACCTGAAGAGGAAATATTTATAGATGTAAATACAATTTTTTTGTCTGACAGGGACTTTTTGTTTGAAAATACAGAAAATAATGCAAATATATTGTGTCTAGATTCAGTAATAATTAGTAGTACTTCAAAAATGCTGGATAATGATAATAATTGTAATAGAGGCCAATTTCAAATTTATGTTAAAAATCTAACTAAAGAAAGTATACACATAAATAAAGGTACAAAAATGGGCACCCTAACAGAAATTGATGAAATTATTCCGCAGGAAGCAGAAATTGATAAAAACAGTAAAATTGTTACTGATTCAACTACACAAATTTTGAATTACATTCAAGCTTCTGATGAAATATTAAATTTAAGAAGAAAGGAACTCTCTCCTTTGGATTTTGATGTCAAACATCTCCAAGGAGACCAAGAAAAGAAATTAAAGAATGTTTTGTTAACAAATTTTGCAGCCTTTTCTAAATCTATGAAAACTTTAGGGCATACAGACAAAGTTATACCAAATTTAAAATTCATCACTGAGTTCCCAATTAAAACATTACCTTTTCCAATACCACAATCATTACAACAAGAAGCTAAAAGTCAAATAAATCAACTTGTAGAAGCAGGAATTCTTGAAAGAAATTGTTTAGAATGGGCTTGCCCCATTCTTTTAGTTAAAAAAAAACTTGACGCAGAAGGTAAACAAAAATATAGAATTGCAATGGACCTTAGGATGCTTAATTCAATAATTCAGGGATCTTCATACCCTTTACCCAAAATACAAACAATTATTGCTGACTTATCAGCCTACAAGTACTTCACATGTTTAGATTTTCAACAGGCTTACCACCAGATTGCACTTCCTGAAGATTTATAAGATAAATTAACATTTACTTCTATGTTTGGTAGTTTTAAATACAAAAGACTATGCTTTGGATTAAAAAATGCTGCTTCTCAATATCAAGCTTTAATGGACACAATTAGTGATGAAATTGATTTAGAGGGAATACCAGCCTATCAAGATGACCTCATTTTTGGCTCGAATAGCTTTGAGGAAACATGCACTAAATTAAGTAGAATCTTACAAATTTTGATAAAGTACAACTTAACCCTTGCACCTAACAAGTGCACTTTTCACAAAACTGGTGTAAATTATCTTGGATTCCATATTCAAAATCATTGTATTTCCCCAATACAATCAAATATTGTAAAAGTTAATTCTTTTCCTACACCGTCAACTAAAAGGCAATTAAAAAAATTTATTGGTGTTGTAACATTTTATAAATCCCTTGTACCCAACTTTTCTAAACTAATACAACCTTTAATTGATCTGACTAAACCAAAATCAAAATTTCATTGGACTACTGAACATCAACAGATTTTTAACAAAATTCAAAAAATTTTCTTTGAATCACCAGTGGTCAGATTACCGGATTGGGATAGAGATTTCTACCTTAATACAGATGCTTCAAATATTTCAATTGCTGGGGTACTAATGCAGAAACATGATAATAAATTACTTCCAATAGCCTTCTTTTCTAAATCATTGAAGCCATCTGAAAAACGCTACCCTGCACTAAAATTGGAATTAATGGCTATCTACAAATCAATAATTGCATTTAAATACGATTTGTACAACAGAAAATTCACAATTTTATCTGACAGTGCTCCATTAAAAAGATACAAAAAAAACAACTAATCCTACAGACCTTACCACAAAATGGTTAATGGAAATTTCAGAATATTCGTTTGATTTTGAACACATTCCTGGTTCATCAAAGCAGATTTAGCAGATTATTTTTCGAGATGTGACTTCACTCACAATCAACAAGATTTGAACTCTAATCCTGAATTAATTTTTGAAAAACAACCTCTACCTGTAGTACATGATAATAGTAATGTTGTTAATCACTTTAATGATAACAATCGTAACAAAATCAAATAACAATACACTAATTGCTTAATTTCTGGAGATTCGAATAATAAAGACCCACATTTAGAAATCTCTAATAATACTTTTGTAAATGAACAAATAAAGGATCCTGTATTGTCAAAAATTTACACAGAAATTCTAAAGAAGGGTTTTTCAAGAAAATACCCAAACTATTTTATTCATCCAGACACATAGGTACTGATGTATAAAAAACAATGTCCCAATAGCTCAACATTCTCATATCTTATTATTGTTCCTAATTCGCTAAACGCTAAGACATTAACAATTTCAAATTTGTCTCATTTTGGATTAAATAAAACATATAATTCCCTATCAAACAAATACTTTTGGAAAGGAATGTACACAGATACATTAAACTTTGTCGCTTCATGTACACGATGCCTACAGGCTAAACATCATAACACTCTTCCAGCTCCATTACAACCTACATACACACCCACACATCCTGGACATACTATTAGTGTTGATTTAGTAGGACCATTTAATAATGGTCACTCAGTACTCACAGTGTTGGACATTTTCTCACGCCATATGGAACTTTATCCATTAAAGGATACATCAGCAGAAAAAATAGTTAAATGTTTGTTTAGTTATATTACCACCTTTGGTAGACCTTCAGTTATCCTCTCGGATCTTGGTCCTCAATTTACATCCAGTGTTTACAACACTTTTAATAGTACTCTTGGTATAAAAATTACACATTCTTCTGTAGCACATCCACAATCAAACGCATTGTCCGAAAGGATCAATAAATCCATTAAATATTCAGTAAACATTTTAATGTCTGAAGGCCTTACATTTGAAAACTCTTTGTTTATACATAAATCATTGTATAATGGCTCTAAACATTCATCTACTTTGTACTCACCTAACTTATTACATTTTGGAAGAGAAATTTCATTGATTTTTGACACTTTTGAGCAACAGATGAATCAACCTTTTCTCGACAAGAATGTTGATACACATAAATTATTAGAAGATTTAAATAAAATTTACCTTAAAGCTTACTCTAACATAAAAGATAATCAAAATAAGAGATATCAACACTTTCACAGACATGCTAAATTAAGACCTGTTGCTGTACATGACATTGTTTATTTAAAATCCGTTGATAAGTTTAAACCGAAGTACACAGGACCTTTTATTGTTCTACAAAAACACTCACCGGTTTCATTTACAATTAAAAGACTACAAGCACCTGATAGATTGTCATTTAGAGTCCATATTGACAGACTTATTATTGCACCACCTAGATACAGCCACTTACTTGATGAAGCAAGTCCTAATAGAAATGTTAATTATTATGCAAGACAAAGCCACAATTATAATTTAAGAAACAGGAATTAATTTTTAATATCATATTATGTAATGTTTTACAAAACTTATGCATTCCATGAGCTCAGTAGTGCATGAGTTGTTTTTTTTTATGTTTGTTTATTTATAGTTCTGTCATTCATTGTATGCAGGCAATTGGCTGGACCAATGTATACTCTGCATTTTTCTTTTTTTTTCTCTTTTTTTAATTACAATGGATGACACAACACTATGTGAAATATTGCATAATTTTTTTTTCTTTTCTAGTTCTTATTATTACAGTTTTCTTAACAACAAATTTAATAAAATTTATTATAATTCAGTTAAAAAAAAAAAAAATCTTGTTTAATAATATTTACATTTTGATAGATATTAATATATCATAAGTTTAACAGATGATTACAATACTGTTTGTTGACATACTATATACAAAACTTTTCAATAGTGCAATGACTTAAAGTTAAAATCTCAAAATTTTAATATGTGGCAATTGCCTTATTATTATTGTTATTATGCTATGTTATTTTTTTTGAAATGCTTCATTGGGTTTAGAGAGTTGTTTTGGTAGTCTTTATCTCATCACACTAAATTTTGATAGTACTAAGAATTTTAATTAAATATATATATTTTTTTTCATTTTTAATTTTACCCTTTATGTTAATGCTAACTCGTTCAAAATTTACCCGGGAGAGTAGCATTTCATTGTGATGAGACCCCCCACACTTCTTTTGAAAATTGTTTAATACAATTCAATTGACATATATATACCCAGTTTTGCGAGGTATCCCTACAGAAGTCTTTGACTTTGATGGGGGACGGAGGCCTGTCCCTAACAGGTCAGGTCTTTATACACGCCCTATTCCGCTAGGACAATGGCCATAAGCCAAAGTCGATATACTTGTTGCTACATACAAGATTAAGGGGAGATATTTTTTGACTGTCCAATGGGCGTCGTTTTTGAATCTCTCCTGTGTGGAATTGCACGAACAATTTTTTTTTTTTTTCACTTTTGTGATTTTTTCTATTATTTGTATATACATTTTTTTTCCTCTCATTTTATGTTCATTTTTTAATTTACTTGTACTCATGTGATGTTTTTTCTATGTTTAACATTGATGTTATTTGACATGTTGCAGTATTAAATATGGCATGTTCAATATTCTTTATAATGTAGAAAGTAATATGTAATACCTTTAAAGCATAACATCATCATTCCATGGATATATATATATGTAGGAACATTGTAGAGAAAAGCTATTTTTACAAAAAAGTGAATAAGTATCACTTTTAAGGCTTTCTTGACGAGATATATGTAGGGGAAATCTGGATCCAGACTCTGAACTATAAGAAAATGTGGTGCCCACAATCATTGTCGAATGATAAAGTATTCGGAAAGCCATTGTGTTTCATGATGAGACAGATTTTTTTAATGTGCACATTTTATAGTAGTAATTGACTGTTTCATTATTTTTAAATTTTTGTTTTTGCTTATGCAGATTTCTTATAAATATATATATATTTTTTTTAAATGAATGACAATTTTCATTATGTTTATATGACATACTAGGGAGTGAGAGAGATTTTTTTTATTTTTCTGGGTCGCCGGGAGAAATATGTGAAGGTGTTCACATATATTTGGTTAAATTTTAATTGAATTTTTAAATAAAATAAAATCTAATGATAAATTAATGCATTATTGCAATAAAAAAAATAATTAAATTTTAAGTGAGATATTATATTTACATAATTTGTTCTTAAGCATTTGGAGAAAGAATTATTTTTAAATGTCGTTAAAAATTACACAATTTTAATTATACATACGACCTACACCATTTATTAACATAAAACAATAACACACATCATTCAGAAATCTAAATTGTATATGTTTTATATCTAAATCATAAATAAAGTGTTTATCTTTTTAAATAGAAAAGTACCTTATTTATGGGATAAAAAGAAAATAAAAGAAATAATATCTAACGGAAATTCTGACATTAAACGTAATTATAAAAAAAGTGTTCTCAAATAGTCATAAAACAAGAAAACTCATTGTCAGAATTTATATTATTGCAACACCGGATATAATTTATTTTAAATTACCCAATATTAATGATTTCAGTTCATAACGGTCATTTTCTCTAGTCAAACGGTTGCTTGGCGTAATGTTGGCGATTAAAAGGTTAATACAATTATAAACCGTCATTACAAATTCAAAAAATTAACATTAGTGTATTATCTAAAACAAAGAACTGAATTTGGCTTTCATTTTGGCGAATATAAGATAAAGCGAAGCATATGACTTCCCTTCCGGGGGTTCTCCCTGTGCGAGAAAAAAGCAGACCCACAGTTTTCGCTTTTTCATCGTATAGTAAATACGCAAGTTTTTTAGCCCTCTCTCTCTCTCCCTCGCTTCCCGAGAAATGCTTGGGTTTTATTGCAACTAATATTTTATATGTGAACTTCCTTATGTGACTTCTTAAGAATATATATTCAATAAAGGCAGTTTAAAATTATCAAGACTAGAATGGTTTCTATTTGTTCACCCACGCAGTGTACAGAAATTATGGACAAACGATAGACTTATTTTTAAGAGAAGGATTTCTCCCCCATAGCCAGTATAACTTGAATCAATAAATATCACTTTTTAATATCTCAAACATAACGTATGCTCTAAAATTACATGGATTATTTTTATAATGTTTACAAATATGGCAGAAAATTGTTAAAATAATACCATTTTTATGACACTGGCCAAGTTTAACAAATATTAAAAAATTATACTTCTTAAGAAAATACATTATTTTGTCAAAATTTACTTTTCAAAATATAGTTTTCTATTTTTTTTTTTTTTTTTTTTTTCCGAAATAGGATGGAGGTGGGGAACTATTGCCAGACCCTGTACATAGAAAATCTTGCTTAGTGAAAATTGTGTTGCATACAAGAAGAAAATCTTTCAGAATTTAAACGAAACGCCAGGAGTTCACTATCGACGAATTTTGTAGTGGAAATTAATTCAAGTGGATAAGAAACTTGTAACCAGAAGATGCTATTCTGAGATAACAAAAAGCTTACTGATATTATATTTTACAATTTTTTTAACTCAAAATGTAATATTTTGAATTCTGCTTTTATATAAAGACATTATTATTATTATTATTATTATTTTAATTTTTATTAATTTTGCGTGTGAAAAATTTATTTCAAACTATTTTAGGACACATAAACTCCTCTCCCCAATATAAAAGAGTCCCCCTTCGCCAATATAAAAATATAACATTGAGAATATAAAATGAACCCCCTCTAAAAAGTATTCATAGATATTTTTGTTCAGATATCTGGCAGTATTGCCAGTATAAGCTGAATCAATAAATACCACTTTTTAATATCTCAAATATATCGTATGCTCAAAAATTACATGGATTCTTTATATGATGTTGACAAATATCGCAGAAACTTGTTAAAATAGTATTATTTTTATGACATTGGCCAAGTTTAGGTTGGTTGGTTGGTTGGAGGATTAAGGCCGATTGACTCCTTATGTGTCCTAGGCCTATAGGGGGAATGCCCTCCGTGGGGGTCTTTCTAAGGGGTCCTAGCCCGTATTTACGCGAGTTTCGGAGGAAACCACGGAAAACTCCGAACGGCTAGGTCGATGAGCGCGACCTGGGATCGAACCCGGCACCTCCCATCTACCAGCTTTGAGCGCAGAACCGCTCGGCCGCTGGTGGGCAGCCAAGTTTAGTAAATATTAAAAAATTATACTTTTTAAAAAAATATTATTTTGTTAAAATTCACTTTTCAAAATATAGTTTTCATTTTTTTTTTTTTTCGAGATAGGATGGAAGTGTGGAATTTTTTCCAGACCCTGTGTATAGAAAACTTTGTTCAGTGAAAATTGTGTTGCATACAAGAAGAAAATCTTTTAGAATTCAAAACGCCAGGCTTTCACTATCGACGAATTTTCTAGTGGAAACTGAATTCAAGTAGATAAGAAACTTGTAACCAGAAGACGCTATTCTGAGATAGCAAAAAGCATACTGATATTATATTTTACAAATTTTTTTAACTCAAAATGTAATATTTTAGATTCTGCTTTTATATAAACACATTATTATTATTATTATTATTAATTTTGCGTGTGAAAAAGTTTTTTTTTTTTTTTTTAATCTCTATTTAATGCAATCATTAAATAAAAAAAAAATTATTCAAATTATTTTGGGACACCTCTCCCCAATATAAAAATATAACATTGAGAATATAAAATGAACCCCCTGTAAAAAATATTCATAGATATTTTTTTCAGATATCTGGCAGTATTACCAGTATAACCTTAATCAATAAATATCACTTTTTAATATCTCAAATATAACGTATGCTCAAAAATTACATGGATTTTTTTTTTTTTTTATAATGTTGACAAATATCGCAGAAACTTGTTAAAATAATACCATTTTTATGACATTGGCCAATTTTAACAAATATTAAAAATAAAGATTTAAAAAATTATACTTCTTAAAAAAATATTATTTTGTTAAAATTTGCTTTTCAAAATATAGTTTTCTATCATAAAAAAAAAAAAAAAAAAAAAAAAAAAAAAAAAAATTGTTTTCGGATCATTTTCTAAAAAATATCAAATCGTGTTCTGACTATCTTAAATCATATAACTCCATCAAGAACCTTTTCACGAAAATAATACTTATTTCCTACGTATATAGAAGAAAGTTTTTTTTTTTTTTTTTTTTTTTTTTAATGTTTTTATACACATTATTATATTTGTTCAAAATAATATTTATCTTTCTTTTCAAAATTTTGTCTTAATCATGTCTGGCCCTTATCAGTAAAAAAATATTTGCTTAAAAACAAGGAGCAAGATTTCCTTATTGAAAAAGAAATCTTCAAAAATTTTTTCTAAGTGGTTAACTATATCATTTAATTTTTAACAAACTTAAATAACATTGCAAGGAAAGTATTAAAACTACAAAAGTAAAATATAGATGGCAGCATCAAACATCAAATTGTAATGTCATATGCATGCTGTCTAACAAATACATACTGCAATCAAAATTTTTGTTTGAAATAAGAATTGCTAATTTTACACATATTTAAGTATTACTTTTATTATTGTTTTTTCTTCTACTTCCAAACCATTTAAAAAAATTTTTACAGTGTTCTAATATTTGATAATAAGATTATAAACCTTCTGAAACAAAACTATCCTGTTATCTATAGAATAAAATCATTTAATTTTGCAATATGTCGAATTAGTAAATAACAGTATAAATGTTTCAGTAGTTAAAAAAATATAATAATAATATTGATAAGAGTTTATATATTTTAATAAGATTTATTTCATGATTTCAGTTCTATAATACTATTATTCCGTTTCATTAATTTTTAATTTCATATACTCATGCAATACATTGAAATTTTTCTAAATATAATTACTAGTTATATGTCTCTGTATTTATTGCTCGTTAATATTATCATTTAGAGCATCAGTTAAATACATTCTTTTTATTCATTTGATTTCGAATGAATTTCTTTTAGTTTAAAAAAAAATGTCTGACCACCAAAAAGAAACATTTTATTTAAATAATTAATTACAATTCAATCATTTTTACAAATTATTTTACAGGTTTTATAAAACTTATCTATGAATTTTAAATAAAATATATCATATATCGCTATTTTTAGTTTATTCTTATGTTTTAATAATATTTTCATAGATGGCAGCACTACAGAAATCTTATTTTTGTTTTTATCTTCATTCTTCAATGACATCACGGAAATCATGAATGAAATGAAAACAAAAACAAAGGGGAAGGCTACTTAATTAACCGTAACGGTTTGACTTGCGTGCGTGACTGATTGCAGACAGTTTACAAAGCTCTTAAGGGGGAATTACGACGTGATTAAAGATATCAAATTGATTTATATTCTTTGCTTGAATTTAAAAGGATGATTTGTTCAGAAGGATAATAAAAATAATTTTACTGTTACAGATATGTTTTGTTTTCTTTATATTGTTACATCATTTCTCTGAATAAAGCGTTTACTTTTAAGTAGATAAAAGAAGTAGAAATAATAAGCCGTTTAAAGTAAAAAGGAGTTTGGCATAGTCAAAGAATATTAAGAGAGAAAATTTAGAAAAAAAAAAAATATATGTATATATATATGTATCGTTTATTTGCTTATTTATTTTTATTGATTAGATTTTACATGAGGATGGCATGGCCAGTCCTGTTCAATAATAATAACAATAAAATAATGTAATAAAAAATAATAATAAAATAAAGAAATAACTATATATATATATATTTCATTTTAATTAAATGTAATACAAATAAAAATAATAATAGATATGATTTAAATTTATTCTTGCAACTTATCAGAAATAACACTTTTATATATTTTCATTCAAGGTAATTTTTGACATGAAAGAGAAAACTTAATTAGGAATTTAAAACTATTCAGGAAAAGTTTGGTAAAGTTTTCAATTTAAATAAACTTAATATATTCGGAATTATAATTCAAAAAGTTATGCTTATGTCTATTTTAGATAATGCACTGATTTTACCGATACATTGAAAAAGTAATTGAAATTTGCACAAAGACATAACGTTTTAATTATTATTATTATTAGAGTTGCACCGAATAGTGATTTTTACCGAATCCGAATACCTAATATATGGTCAAATTTTTAACTGAATATTCGGTATTCGGTCTAATACTTAAATTTCAGTGTAAAATACTTTTTTATGCCTGAATTAGCTTAATTATTTAACATTTATTGCAAGTAAAAAAACACACAATGGACATTAAGATGTATCAACAGAAAATCTAAGAATTTAGCATTAAAAGTTAAATTTTATAGTCAAAATAATATATATATATATATATTTAAATCATTGCTTTCTTTTTCTCTGTAAAAGTTTGACTTTCAGTAAATAGACTAAAAATTACCAAATACATTAAATAAGAATAAATAAGCTTTTCCCTTTTTCACAGAAATTAATCTTATTTCTAGATGTAGGTGTAGTACATAATATATATATATATATATATATATATATATATATATATATATATATATATATAATTTGATTAATTTAATCCCTTTACAACACTCAGCAAATGAAAGATAGATGAAAATACCAACATACGAAATTTTAAATGAAATGTATTTCGAATAAAATTATTGTCACGATGATAATTTAATTTAAATACACTGAGTAGTATAAACATGTAAAAGTAATTACGCAGAAGACAAATGACACACATAACTCATAAACCTAACGATGAGATAATTTGCAAAAACCATTAAACCAATAGAAACATTCATCAAATAACATAAATGGAAAGGTATAAATTAATTAAAAGGATCTGTTAAAAGAAAAGAGAATTCATGAAATGAAAAATACAATTTTAAATGCTGAAAACCAGAAATGATCACCATCAGGAAACTTGCATTTCTGTCAGCATTATGCATGATTTCGGATAGCTGTATAGCTAATTCAAGCAATATACAACTCAAGTCTCTATCCTGCAACAAAACAAAGTAAAAAAGGAAATTAGATTAAACAGTAACACAACCATATAATTGAAAAATGGAATAAGTATTTTTAATGAGTCCACATGTAAGCGATTCCAACAGAGATAGTAGTAATAAACAGGTCGCCAAAACGAACATTTGTGAAAAGAGAAAATTAAAAGTAAAGAAACGATTAATCGATCTAGTTGCTTCTGAAATGAAATAAATGAATGCATTTATATTTATAATAATAATAATAATAATAATAATAATAATAATATATATAATAATAATAATAATAATAATAATAATAATTATATATATATATATATATATATATATATATATATATATATATTTATAATGAAATACCAGGAAGGAAGGCTTCAATTTATATATATATATATATATATATATATATATATATATATATATATATATATATATAAACAGGAGAACATCTCCGGTTGTGGGCACAGTTTTGATTTAAGCTTATAACTTTTGATAGAATAGATATTATGCAAACATATAAATACCAGTGGAAAGCTAGAACCCATTAGCTAACGCTTGATGAAGTAACTTTATTGATTCCGTCAATCACTAAAAAATTATTACCAATTTCGTAAAGTGATCATTTTTTGCAAAAGAAAAAAAAAAATGTACCCGGTTGTGAGCACACTTGAAAAATGGGAAAATAATACGAAAAACCACCATAAATACAGAAAACAACAAAATTTATTCATTTTGTAAGGATCCAGTGGCCGAAATAATAACAGAAAAAGGCATTATTTTCAATTTTATTCATCATCTTCTTCATTCTTCAAATCAGAAGTGCAATGCTTGTAAATAAAATAATTTTCATGTATATTGGCACATTCCAAATGCACCAGACTATCGTAATCGTTGCATTTGGTTGAATTTGCTCTTGCTCGGCATGCTAGCAGGTGCTCCCAAACAAATGATACAGAAATCGACATCATCACCTGATTGTGAAAGTTCCTATTTTTTAGCACGCTTGGTCAGCAGTTTGACAGGTGGAGTTCCCTTACCTTTTCTAGGCTTCTTCTATAGGGACACAGAAGCTGCGAGGAGGTCCATATTCTCGGGCAGTCGATTTTATGGATTTCGTATATACTAAGCAATCCTAAATGGCTCTAACCATCGCCTTAAAATGCATTTCTTTTGCAATGATTGACTTTTCTGGGGTCGACATGGCTAAAAAAGCCTAAAAATACATAAAACACTAACAAAATTTGTTATGTTGTTTTAAATGATCAAATTTGACAATTTGTAAGCCAAAAACATGCTTTAAATGAGAGAAACATGGGTGCCCACAACCGGTTACATGAAGGTGCCCACAACCGGGAATGACAATCACTTTTATAATGACAGAAAAAAATAATTTCATTCCAAATTTTGGCTTAATTCGATATTGCATCACAAAATATATTGAATATACTGCATTAATACATATATTACACTCACTTTTTTTAATTAATTCACTTCGATTTATCGCACAATGAAAAAGTTCAGAAATAACTTTTGTGTTTTTTTTTTTTTTTTTTTTTTTTTTTTTTTTGTCAAAATTTTGTTTCGATGCTCTTGCACTTACTAAGCAAATGCGTCTATTTAAATCGGTGTTAGTGCAATAACTGCGTACTGTCACAATACATGTTTGACAGTACTCAAATCCATCATATTTACTTTTTGTTAAACGATATTGTGGGTATCCACAACCAGAGAATGCCCATAACTGGTGATGTTTCCTTATATATATATATATATATATATACATACTTGCCAACATCCTAATTAATATTCCGTAGTTTTGTTAATCCCGCACTATTTTTCACACCAGTAAATTTTTAGAGTAATATTCTACAAATGCATTTACGATTAAATAAGAAGAAAAATATTCTAAAAAGTTACTGGTGTGAAAAAGAAGGCGGGGATAACAATACTACGGAATATTAATTGGTATGTTGGCAAGTATGTATATATATATATATATATAAGTGTAAATACTAAAAGTGTGTTGTGAGCGGAAATGTAAATATAATAAAATTAAACAAAATTATCTAATTGATAAATCAAGTTGTTTCTCACATACATACAGCCTGAAAATTTTTGCGCCTACATCATAATTTACTAAAATTTAAATACGATGACTATTTTTCATAAACTATCTTTTATCCTTAATTATTATTATTATTATTATTATTTACATTCTCTTACCCATAAGGTAGAGAAAATACTGTTTTTGAATCAAATTCAGTTTTTCTTATATTTGCACTTTTTGAGGTCCCTTGAATCCGGAAATCATATTTTTAGCGATCGGTCTGTGTGTTTGCCTTGTGTGTATCTCTCTTTGTGTGTATGTGTGGCTGTGCGTCTGATATCAGCATATCTCTAAAACAAATTATAGCCGAAAGTCCAAACTTCGTATTCTAAATGTGTATCATATAGGAATGCTACACTAAATTTTTCGTTGAGATCAAGCAGATGGTTCGTATACAGGTAAACCCAAGAGAATTCAAATAATACATTACGTCTATAGTCGAAATTGCAGGTAAGTAGAGTTTAAACATCTATAGACTGCACTAAACCAAATGAAACGAATATATATTTTTTATATGTGTTAAAACATGTTTCATGTAGAATATGGTATAGAATTATTCACTATTCCTTCACAGAGCTACGCAAAAGAACTAGGTTATAGTACGACATTACTTAAAAATTAATGGAAGTGTACTTCAAGCTGTGCCGAGTGTTATTAATATAGGATTATATTTATGTGCACCATGTGATGAGTACATAAGTTTCAGTAGACACACATGACCGCCAATATTTAAGACATAACATTCTTTTTTATTGTTAGTGGAAGTGCTTTACTGCAATATTTTACCATGTCCAGGAACTCTGCTCATCAATTGAAATTAGTTTCTCATAGCCACATAGTAAACAATGTATTTTTAAAGCTAAATATTCATCGCTTGATTATATATATATATATATATATATATATATATATATATATATATATATATATATATATATATATATATATATATACATATATATATATACATATATATATATATATATATATATATATATATATATATATGTATGTATGTATGTATGTATATTTACATGTTTTGAGCTACCTGAAGACCAAAGTCAAGTTTGTAACGTCTGATCTTTGTCTTTGTTTGTTAGATCAAATTCAAAGCAAATTATTTCAGGCGATCCAAATGTTGTGTTTTGAAGTTAATACTTTTGTTACTAGAAAAATTTGTTCAAGAATGATAAGTTTCAAGGAATGTTGCGTGTGAAAGTTGTCTGAATAGTTTTAAATGAACTTTTGAATTTAATAACAGATTTGAATTCTATATAAATGTAGGTACAATAATGAAATGAGTGGTTGAGGGGGGCTGTCG
The DNA here is from genome assembly GCA_963930645.1 of Salticus scenicus. Lineage (NCBI taxonomy): Eukaryota > Metazoa > Arthropoda > Arachnida > Araneae > Salticidae > Salticus > Salticus scenicus. The sequence continues at coordinate 182,483,273 of OZ005658.1, forward strand.
CCCCCTCACATAGAATTATTTGTCAAATGAAGCTTTTTCTAAGCCTAATTTGAGTTGTTTTAACACAGGTTTACATAACAGTACTCGTTATCTCACCCTTTAATCTCCAATCTGTATTTATAGTATTAAATTTCAGGACAAGATAAAGTCGTGTGAGTAACACACCAGATTAGTTAGTTCATTTTTATTTTATACTCCTGTTTGTAAGTAAATAGTTTTATATGCTATCACAATTTCCCCCATCATTAAACTACAATAAGTGATTATTTTGAAATGTATTACATTTTAATGTAGATTATTTTAATTTAGGTTAAAAATTACGATAAAAACTTTATTAGACTGGTATTTTTACTTTGTTAATAATCTTTGACCTAATAATATTTCAGTTTAACTTTATATGATATTCAATTTAATTTTATATTTATTTCAATCTAATTTTATGTGATAAAAATATTTTTACCAATTTCAATATTTTAATTTAATTTTAAACTTAACTGCACTATTCGGAATATCACTGAATATCAAGATATTTGACTGAACCAAATATTCGGTGATATCTGCCAAATAGGCTGAATTCCGAATAGTAATCGATTATTCAGTGCAACAATAATTATTATTATATCAGTGTTATAATTGTTTTGCGCGAAAAATTCCAAAAAGATTAAATGCATCACAAACAACAATTAAAAATCCACATAAGGTAATATTTTGGGCTTATTAATAAGTTCTAAATTTTGGTTCTCCGTGAATTGAATTACGATTTCTCAGTTTCTAGTCACCAAATGTTAGGGGAAGCCGGGGTAATAAAAGACACAAAAAGGGGAGAAGAAGGGAAAAAGAGACAAAAGGGGTAATAAGAGACAAAAAATATTAATAAAATCTATACTATTAATCTAAATAACTTGAAATAAATGTCTCGTATTAATTTCATTAAATGGACTACTCTTGATATTTTAGGTGATTTTTGAACTTAAATTTTTTGTTAATTTTGTTTTTTAAATTTTAATTAAATCCTTGTCTCTAATAACCCCACGGGGGGTAATAAGAGACCAGGCTTGTAACTGTCCATATATAACAATGTAAAATCATATGGGATAATAAAAGACATCTGGAAACAATTCTGAATCAGCCAATAGTTTTTAATTTTTATTATTTACATCCATCCAAAAAATATGTTTTCTCAAAAATTAACTGTCATAAATGTGTTTGTGAAATTCATTTATTTTAATATTAGATCCTAAATAATATAATATTGTACTTAATGATAGTTCTACATAATCAACATAACCTAGGGATTAACCAAAAACATCAATATAATTTTTAAAAAAGGCAGAAAATATTTTACCCATTTTCTAAAGTGTAGGCAAAAAAGACGTATCTTTGAAGTGTATACAAGCGAACAAAATGTTATAAAAGATTTTTCTAGTAATTATAAATGAACTTATTTATTATGTAATGAAGTATTAATGACTAAATACTAACTTATACACATTCTAAACATAAATTTACATAATCATAACAACTAAATATGGTCTAGCCAAATCAGTAAAACTGCTTTTTGATTTAAAGTGAAAAAAAAAATGTTCTCTTGGTAAACTTAGACTGGGCCTAACACTTGGTAAACTCTTCGTAAACTAGTCAGGCAGAATTAACAGAAACTACAATGGGGGGTGGGGGGGGGCACAGTAATTAACAGTGGGGGTAATAAGAGACATGAGTCTCTTATTACCCCCACAAAAAATAAAAATGGGGTAATAAGAAACATGCTTAGAACATGTAAATAAAGAATGCTTTCAAGGTTTTAAAAAATCGTACATCAAAGTCATAGTCTTGGTCAAAAGGTTACACATTAATAAATCCCAAACATCTTACCTACAAAAAAAAATAAAGAAAAATTTAGAAAAAGTCACGAACTTTCAGGGTAAGTTCAAAGTGAAGGTTTTTTTTCGTCGTATAAAAAGAATTCAAAATGTGTTATAAACTTCTCAATAAGTGTATTGTAGTAAAGAATACACATGATACTTAATATTACATATTTTTAATGCTGTCTAAGTATATTTTTTGGTGGGTTTTTTGACTGCGTCTCTTATAACCCCTGTCTCTTATTACCCCGGCTTCCCCTATATAAATCTGTGGCGAAATTTTTTTTATAGAATTACTCATTACGTAATTGGTTTAAATTCTGGTGTCGCATTCAGAAAATTCACAGCCGTTAAATGAGTACTCGATTTTTCAAAAAATTTATTTTTTTTTTAAATTTTAATACTTGATTTTACTGAAAAAAAATCTGGTGTGAAACAACCACACGACTTCCATTACCCACTATTATACGTACTATAGTCATTTTTGAGATATGTGATCAGAAAACATAAGTGACCTAAAGAGAAAATCGTTAGAGCCGTTTTTGAGATTCCAACTTTTACAAAAAATCAATTATTGACCAGAAAACAATAATTACATACAAAAGGATATTTAAAAGTGAGTTAATATGGCGAGTATGAAAAAAAATCTGTAGAGCAGTTTTTAAAGGAACACGCTTGCAAGACCTGAAATCGAGCTATTTATACAAGACACCTATCAATTTTCCTGAACTAACCAACTATATCATTCGAAAGGACATCTAATAGAGTGTTTATATAGCAAGTTTGAAGAAAATCGTTAGAGCCGTTTTTGAGATACGGACTTACGGTCCCACTTCCGGTTTCCGATGTCCCACTTCCGGTTTTTCAATTTTCACCAAAATTTGGAAATTTCATCTGTACATCAGACGTATTTCAATTCTAAAGTTTCGTAGCTCTATCTTTATTATTTTCTGAGCTATAATAGCCAGAAAATTCTCCACATACATACATACATACATACACACACACATACATACACACTGACCAATTGCCAAAAACCACTTTTTTGGACTCAGGGGACCTTAAAACGTGTAAATCAGGTGAAAACCCGATATCGAATTTTCAGACCGAATACAATACTTCCATTATCTACGGTAGTAGGGTAATGGAAGTAATTCAGACCGAATACAATACTTCCATTATCTACGGTAGTAGGGTAATGGAAGTAAAAATAGAGAGAGAGAGAAATGCATTTAGTGAAAATTCTCAATTTTAAACTCAAAATTCAAGTTTAAAAATTTTTAAAACTAAATTTTCGAAAACGAGTACTAATTTAGAGGTTGTATATTTTCAATATGTGAAAACGTAATTGAAAAATGACATTTGGATAAAGTATAATTCCATAAATAATTTTACCCATAGAATAACATGGGCCTTGATTGACCTTGACGATCTGTGATGCACCCTTTAACATAGCAAATCAGTATTTCCAATACGCATTACAAATGTATTGACACCATCTCTTTCTAAAACGAATTATTAGGTCGTTGCAAAAGTTCGTGCGGACGCGGATCATTTTATTGCCTCCAAAGACGAGAGCTTCTATCGCCGTGGTATACATTTGTTACCCGAAAAATGGGCAAAGGTTGTAGAAAGTAATGGAGAGTATTTTGATTAAAAATTGTCATTTGATTTGATGTATTTTTATGAAATGAAACAATAAAAAACCGCACGAATTTATGCAAAGACGTAATATAATTTGTGGTGAAAAATAGATTGTCTACAAAGACAATAATCTAAAATGACCATGGTCCAATATTGATAAGTCAACACAAATCATATCAAAAGAGGAATTGTGCCAGGGAGAGATCATGCTGACAGTTTGTTGACATTAAGATGTTGGGTGTTATTTTGAATTGCTTCCAATTCCAAGCAACAAAACGGTCAACTTAGATGTTTACTGCCAACGTCTTACGAAATTCCAGGTAACAATCAAAAGTGCAAAGTAATAATGTTGCACCACAACAACGCTACATCTTTAATAATACGTAAGAAATATTTAGAGTTTTGGTTGCGAAGTGCATGTCGCCCTCCTTCAATCCTCTCCCTCTCAAAAGTAGCGCCAACCCTGCACCATTTTTTTTTTTCGGAGCAGTGTTAGTGGAAAAAAAAATATATATACAGTAAAATCAAACTTAGGTATTAATTTGCATTAAAAAAAAAAAAAAAAAAAAAAAAAAAAAAACGCAAATGGTGAAAAATTATATTATTGGGGAGAAAAGGAGGGAGATGAAGTGCCTAAATTAAAGAGAAAAGAAAAACATGCAATAAAGTTAAACTCAATGAGTAAATTTGGTAGTGAAACGGAAACTGTCACAGAGTAATTATTAACAAAAAAAAAAAAAAAAAAAAAAGTAGAAGTGAGAGGTAAATGTGCGATAAAAAATACGATAAAGTTTAACACAATAAATTAATTTATAAGAGAAACAAACAATCACAAAGCAATTATTAAGGAGGGGAGTAAGTTAGTGGAAGAATTAAATCGGCTAATAAATAAAAAAGGTACAGTTAAACTTTATGAAGTACTATGCAGAATAGTTAATAACGAAATAATTACATGCTGCGGGAATATAAAGTCTAAAAAGTAAATTCTGTAAAGTTATGAGAGTTAAATAAATTTATTTTCAAGAGGAACAAATGCTGTCATACTTATTATTTAAAGGTATAAAGCTCGTAGAGGAAATTTTCGACACAAGAAGACAAAATACGTTAAATTAAAATTCAGTGAGTTAATCTGAAAGAGAAATTAATAAAACCACAAAGCTTTTACTAACACAATGTATTCAGATTATCCAAGACCGCCTTTTCCTTTACAAACAAATGATAGTAATAATAATAGGAAATAAATAAATAAACCATGAACATGTATAAAGGAGGTTTGTCTTGTTTTGTAAGATTAATAAAATCATGGGTGCTAATTCCATACTTACCAACATCCTAATTAATATTCAGTAGTGTTCTTAGTCCCGCCCTTTTTTACACACCAGTAACTTTTTAGAGTAATATTCTCCAAATGCAATTACAGTTAAATAAGAAGAGAAATACTCTTTAAAGATATTGATGTGAAAAAGAAAGCGGGGCTAGCAATACTACGGAATATTAATTAGTATGTTGGCAAGTATGCAATTCTTCCGATATTATTGAATTGCCGAATTCTAATCGTTGAGTAAAGAAGAATTTTTTCTAAGAAATATCAGTGTGAAAAAACCGGAGGAGTTGGCATGTATGCAACCGAGATATTGGTGCACATTGAAGTGCTAATTAAATGCTTTCAAAAAGAAAATTACAGATTAACTGTTGAAAAAACTGATGGAAGAATGATAATCAATGGAAGAATGAATAAACGAATCAAAATTAAAATGTTATGAAAATGTGTTTTACGACGATACCATTTTGCGTGTCATTTAAATTTCGGAAATCAAAAAATGTCTTACTACAGACGAAGATAGTTTCATACCTCATCAAAGTATGATTCATGGTGATACATTGATGCAGTGATACTGTTACAGATACATCGATACAGTTATAAAAAAAAGACCCCACCCCCGAAAAAATCGCCACAGATCATTGTATGAATATGCGGCTGGTGCCGATCGAATCATAATAATATCTAGTTTATCTAGTTTATCACGGTGTAGTCAGATTTTGCTTAGGGGTTCGTCTGAGTATTAAAACTGATATCAACTTTTCCCATCAACTTCATTCCTCTTTTTCTTTCTTTCTTTTTTTTCTTTCTTTTTTTTTTTTTTTACATACTTGCGAACATCCTAATTAATATTCCGTAGCGTTGTTAGTCACGCCATTTTTTTTTTTTTTTTTTTTCACCAGAAAATTTCAGAGTAATATTCTCCAAATGCAATTACGATTAAATAAGAAGAAAAATACTCTAAAAGAGACTGATGTGAAAAAGAAGGCGGGGCTAACAATACTACGTGATATTAATTAGTATGTTGGCAATTATGTTTTTAATAACAACCTCCATTTTATTTATTTATTTATTTTTTCATTATTTGGATCAAATCATCAAGGAAAATAGTATCGTTTATATATTATTTTCAACCTTTTATCATAGTGGCCATCTTAGCATTTTTTGGCTACCGGAAAAATTTAATAGAAATATTTATTTTGTTTAACCAGTGCACTGTAATAGTTTTCACTGATTAAATAAAATAAAACATTTTATTAAAATTTTCCGGTAGCCAAAAGATGCTAAGTGTGCAACTATGCGTTTTTAGAGTTATAAGCTGTCAATATCTGAGGATGCTAATGTTAAACGAATAAGACATCAGAGTTCCCAACTTTTATAGTTTATTCATGAGCATTTTTAGCCCCGCCTTCTTTTCGCAACAGAAATTTTGTAGATTATTTCTCTTTAACATGCGACAATGATTATAAATAAGAAGAAAATCATTTTTCAAAATTTTCGGTATGAAAAAGAGGCGGGGCTAAATATGCTCGTGAATAAATTATAAAATTTGGAAACTCTGCATGACATTAACGTCTTAGGCAACCGCTACAGTTAAAATTTAGTGGTAGATATTGAATAAAAAAGTTCTTAAACTTGACAACATCATAGGTGCCAATTTGTACGATTTTTTTAACACAACTATTTCTTATCGCACAAAACTGCCAAAATAATTATTAAAAATTTCTGTCATAATAAAAAAAAAAAATAATAATAATAATAATGAACAAGTTGGCAGCTTATTCAATACTGATCAGAGAGGTAAAATTAAATAGGACCGGCAATGGATTAAAATCCTTATCTGGGTAATAAAACAAATCTGTTAGTAACGCATGCTGCGTACCCGATGGTGCGACGTGTACTTAGTTTTAGCTTTTATCCAATAAATATTTAATTTTTACATGGAGTAGTTTAACATCAGTTAATAAAACTATAAATAAAAGAAATATACTTATTTATTTGATGCCACTAGCTAGTTTCATGAACTACACAGATCAAAATAAAAATTAGTTATAATAGAAATATTATATTAATATTCTAAATTGCCAAAACTAAAAAATGTCCTCTTCTTTACAAGATCAAAATATGTAAGACAATTCTACCATTTATCTGTTCAGTCATTAAAATTAATTATAAATAGTATTCAATACTCTCAAAGCTTTTACACTGTCAATATTGTATTAATATATAGAACGAGCTAGATTTTGTCCTTATTAAAAAGAGTACCGATTTTCGATAAAATCTAAAACTCCAGACAGATACAATGGCAAATTTTCAGCTTTATGTATTTTAAATAAAAGCAAAAATGTTTGCACGTTTATTCAAGGTGTAAATAGCGACAACGAAAAATCGTTCTCTGAAAGAAATAGTACGACCAGTCGTAATAAATTTTGCTGTACATTTAAGAAGAAATTTATTTTATAATCAATGTTTAACATTCGGCTTAGATGCCAGTCCATTTTTACTATCTGCTACTAATAAAAAGCACACTTCTAAATTTCAAAAAAAAAAATATCTAGTAGCGACAGATATTCTTGATAACTTTATATTGACTACCTGGTCGATCTGGAGATAGAAGATGCGTTAAATATTTCACAACACTCGTTTAAAATAATGAAAGAAGCTAGTATGAACTTACGTAAATGGATATCGAACGAAAAAGTACTAATGGAAACTTGAGGAAAACTAGGATCTTTTAAAGCCTTACCTCAATCCTCCGATGAAACTGAAAAACAAATATATAAGGTTTTGGGGTTGTCATGCAACCCAAACTGGATATCTGCGTAGGTGATATTGATAATTTATTGAATTTCTACGAGATCCAAAAAATATAAAACGTATCATATTAAAAGCTGCGTGAAAAGTTTTCGATCCTCTTGGTCTAATATCTCCATACACAATCAGGCTCAAATAACTATTTCAAGAACAGTGGCTTAGAAATATGTCATGGGATGAAGATTTGCCTACTGATATTTTGTAAACCTAGATCTCAGAACTTTCACAGTTGACAGAACTTAAAATTCCACGAAATATTTTTTGAATTCCAGATGATTTTTGTTCAGAATTAGTTCTACACATCTTTGCCGATGCGAGTCCTAAGGTTTACGGTGCTACAGTGTATCTACAAATTAAGTCGTTACAATAATGTTTAGTGAATCTTGTGAGCACCAAGACTAGAGCTGCACCTCTGGAAAGGGTGTTGTTTCCACGCTGAGAGTTACTCGCTGCGCTGTTGGCTGCACGTCTTGCTAACGAGATGAAGAAAGTGTTTGGCAGAAAGGAACCATCTTCCATGATTTTATGAAGCGATTCCCTAATTGCCCTATATTGTATCAACGGTTCTGCCAATCAGTCGTGTCCGTGGTGAACCGTACAAGAGAAATCCAAGCTCTGACTAACTCGATAAAATAGTTTTACTGTCCAGATTCTGAAAATCTCGCTTGCCTCGTTATTTGAAGCATCAGCTGTGACAGACTTCTCGAAAATACGACATGGCGGACGGGACCAAGTTTCCTTAAAGATGCTAGATACATTACAGATCAGTTTTTAGTGGCTCCCAATCAGAATTTATATACTTGTAAACTTTGAAAGGACTCCAATAATGACTCATACTTACTAGGGATTTAACGATCTCAGAAAGGATCATCTGATTTTCATTATATTCTTACATTGTCTAATAGTTATTTTAAAATAATTCGTCTAGTTTTATCTTCAGGTTTATTTGTAATTGCAATCATCCCCAGGGTAAAATGAGTGGAATATTGATACGTTCAGAATTAAACGCTGCCGAATTCTTTCTAGTCAGATCTGCTCAGATGGGTGAGTTTAATGAAGAATTAAAGGCTTTGGAAAAGAGCTATCCCGTACCAGGTTTTCCAGGCAGAACCTCTTCTTTGAATGTCTTTTTAGATGAGGAAAAAAGTTTAAGTTTCCAATCGTCTTGCCCACTAATCATCAGTTAACCAACATCATTTTAACACTTTCGTGAACGCTGACGTAGATTCACGTCATTTCGAAATCTGCAATTCCGTCAGTGGGCGTTTCTTTCGAAATTTGTATAATATTTATTTTTAAAAAATATACGCAATATTCATATTTGTACAGTCGGGGAAAAAACTCGACACCCGCTTTAATTTCGTTATTTATTGACGCAGGAACATCTAATAGACATAATTCAACAGGAAATTAAATTTTTCTCTATTTAAAACAGTAAACCCCGCCTATTTAGTTAATTTTTTCTTCTAGTGTTCGTTTAAAAGATTCAAAATTGATCACCAGTAATCGATAAACTAAATACCACTTGTGCATATTTTTGTCAACATAAAATAAGGAGTTTAACACGAATACTCGATGTCACATTTACTTTTCTTTTCTTTTCTGTATTGTTTTGTTTTGAAGAACGATGGAGGCGGGGCTTGTCTTCTTTAGAAAACAGGAATTCCTGATGACTAATGACTAAAAATCATTTTTGTTTCATTTCTTTGCGCTTGACGTTGTTATATAATTTGACCGGTAAGTAAAAAATAAAAATATTTTGTTTAATTTTCTTTGTTATTTTTAAAGATTTGATTCGTTATCTCATGCAAAACTTTATAAGAGACGGCCCCCTAAACCATTTGAAAAGAAAGATTTAGTTATATCACGAAAACTAATAACTGGAATGAGCTGCAAATTTGCACACCCATATTTTTCAGCATTAGGATTCATTTTATGTAAAAAATAATATAGGTCATAATTCATAATTTTTATAAATATGCACTTATTAATATTTTTCAGAATTAAAAATATTTTCCAGAATGAAAAGTAATGATGGATTATCTTTGGGTTTATTCACTGTATCTTGTAAAAAAAAAAAAAAAAAAAAAAAAAATATCGATCAAGTTATTTTTTGTGAAGATATTAATAAAAGTTTGTAATATGAATTTAACATTAGCACCTACAAACTTCGAACGCTTATAACTCTGTGAAAAAATAGGTAAAATATACAACCAATATACTTTTTCGCGTTTTCGTGATCCCAGGAATTCAAATATAAAATAAAAATGGGGCATTACCACTGAAAAAAATCGAAGTTGGTGCGCGTTTTAATATGTAGGCGACCCCCAATTCAAAATTTCACTTCATTTTCTGAAACTACTCACAATTCCCCGTCGAATGATACCTATTACATTTTTCTACGGCGATTAGCAACGAAGTTACGTTGAATGTTGCGTTTTTTTTCCCCGCGTGTACAATCAGTATACCATGGATACAAATATTTTCATTCGAAAATGTAAAATTATAATCTATATCCATATGTAATACAAATGTGAATACAAAAAAATTTATTCTGAAATATTATAACTTGGGAAAATAACGCCTGTTATTTAAGCGTACAAAAAAGAGTTATTTTAACTCTCTAGCTTACTAGATATAATTGCGGACGCCAAATAAACCTAAAGCATACAAAAGAAGTTACTTTGAACTCCTAAGCTTTCTGAAAAACTAAAGAAATTTTAATGACAACAAAATCTATTTGCTGCTTTTATTCCACTTAAAAATTTGAATACTCAGAAAAAGAAAACTAGATGCACGCACACGAGCATCATTTCAATAATCTTTTCTTTTTTTTTTTACAATAACAAAAATACATCACGTGAGTTAAAAATATAAAAATGAGAGAAATAAATAACACATGGACAATATCTAACATCCTCCCACCTTTTGATTATATCTTATAATCAAAACTCTACATTTTGATATCTCTAGAAGATTTCATAAACTTCATAAAATCAGTCTGTCTGGCATTTTAATTGGTCTTCCAGATCTAGTCTTTCTAATTTCGATGCAGGACTTATCCTCCAAAGGCTTTTCAATTTCAATTCAATTCCTTCACAGCTGGATTAGGAAACGTATTTTCAGCACCGTCACTAGATGATACTTATAGAGGATAGATTCTTTGTATTGGTCGAAGTATCTCTGAATGAGATGTTTGTAACTTTACGAGGCGCACTTTTCCATCTTTGCCATGAACTTGCTCTATGATGCGTCCTAATGGCCAGTGCAACCTTTTTTTATTGTCCGCTCCCACCAATACAATATCTCCTACAGAAACTGTCTGTTGGCTTCTTCTCACATTCGGTCGCTGAATAAGTAAACCCAAATACTCTGATCTAAATCGATTTCTTAAACTTTTCTGCAGTGCTTGTCTGTATTTAAGGCTTCGTTTGAAAGAGTTTCCCTCGACTGCATCAATGTCTGGTACAATATATTCATGAATATCTTTCAAAAACATGGCAGGAGAAATTGGTTTAATAGATTCTTGCTCTGACATGTAAGTCAAAGGTCGAGAATTTATAATGCTTTCGCAATCAGCCAATACAGTAATCATTTCATCATAATTCAAGCACGCTCGCCCAAGGACTCTTTTTAATAGATCTTTCATCAGTCTGATGAGCCTCTCCCACCATCCGCCCCACCACGCCGCAGTTGGCGGATTGAATTTCCATTCAATTGATTTGGTTGCTCCATCTTTTTGTATATGATTCCAGTTCAGTATTTTGAAATAGTTGGCTGCACCAACAAAATTAGAACCATTATCGCAACGTATAATGGAACATCTTCCTCTACGAGATATAAATCTTCTTAAAGCCATCAAAACACCTCTGTAGATGCTGATGTAACAAGTTCAAAATGCACTGCCCGATAGATAACACATGTGAACAAGATAACCAAACTCTTTTGATTGTCTTTCAGAAACAAAGGACCAGCCATATCAATACCAATGATCTGAAACACAGCTGCATTTTTTACTCGATTTTCTGGTAGAGAAACAGGCGAAGATTCCACGTTCTTAGAGTTGAATCTTTTACAAGTAGTACATTTAGATAAAACAGATGTCACAGTTCTTCTTCCATTCAAAATCCAATATTTTTCTCTAATCAAATTTAAAAGAATCTGAGGACCTGCGTGACAATTTTTCAGATGAAAATATGAAATTAGTCGTTTAACAACTTCATGATTAGATGGTAGAACGATAGGTGTGAGAAAATCCTTCTTGTCTTGTCTGTACAAAATTTTAGTTTTCACGCATGTTATATCTTCCTCATATTTGAAAGACTCAAGAGTTTTCAATTTCTCATAATCTTTAGAGAAAAAAGCTTCCTTCTGAATCATCCAAGCTATTTTCATTTCTGCTTTGTGAAATTCCTGACTTGTCAATTCTCCTTTCACTTTATCCTTTGGATTACAAGTATTATGTTTAAAACGGAGAATCCATCGAACAAGGCGCACGATATTCTCATAACATGAAAAATATTGATAGTACCAAGTATTCTGTGAATTTTCATCTACATTTATCAGTAATTTTGTTGATTTTAACTTTTCTCTTTCAACGTATTCTTCATTTATATTCTGGCAGATGAAATTCATATGTTTATTATACTCATATGGATTCTTAAGCCACGATGGACCCTCCCACCATTTGAGAGAGACAAGTTGTTTGGCTTTACAACCTTTAGAGGGTAGATCCGATGGGTTAATTTCACTGGGAATATATTTCCACAAAGAATCATCAGTCAAACTCCTGATTTCTTGAACTCGGTTCCAAACGAAAAATGACCAGTTCTCTTCTCTGATTATCCATGCAAGAACTGTCGTGGAATCACTCAAAAATATCTTTCCATATTTTCCCAACTGAATGCATCTGTTACTGATTTCGATAATCTAGCACCAATCAAAGCCGCTAAAAGCTCCATTCGAGGTATAGTTGGGCACTTTAAAGGACTGATGCGGGATTTGGCAGCCAGAAGGAATAATTTCACTTGATCAGCTTTTTCTATTCTCAAAAATACAACAGCAGCATAAGCCTAATTACTAGCATCACAAAATGTACGAAGAGTACATTTTTTTTAATTATCTGGAGTGACTTGAATGTATCGCGGAATCTCAATTTCTTCCAATATATTTAATTCACGAAACTATCCGACAAACTCGTTTTTTAGATCCCCTGTAATTTCTTCATCCCAGGTTATACCAATTTTCCAGGTTTTCTGTAACATCATCTTGGGGCAAATCATGACTGGTGAAGTAAATCAATTGGATCAAAAACTTTATGTGCCACTGATAGCATAGTACGTTTTGTTATTTTTTCCAGACTTACATCTTTCGTCCAGGATACATTGACCTTTAAAATGTCCGAAAATCTGTTCCAGTGTAATCCAAGTACAACAGCTTCTTTACCGTGTTCCGTGTCCTTTCTCTCTTCTGTATGTTCCCATCCTCTTAGGTCGAATCCGCCTTTAGACATTAGGTTTTTAGAGCAAGTAATAAATCTCTTTAACTCTTCCTCCGTACGGACACTCGTAACAACATTGTCAACATAGAAGCTTCTCAACAATCTTTGCTTAAATTCTGTGTCGTATTCTTCATCATTTTTAATATGATATTCTATTACTGAAGCTAGCAAAAAAGGTGAACTCTTGACTCCAAAAGCGACTCTAGCATGACGAAATATTCTACGCTCACTTTGTTCTGGATTGCTCCACCAGAGGAAACGTAAAATATCCCGATCTTCTTTCCGGATGCTTATTTGCAAAAACGCTTTCTTGATATCAGCTAAGACACCGAATTTATTTTCTCTAAATCGCAAATGAATGTCAGGAATTAATTCAATGAGATTTGCACCGCAGTGTAGACATTGATTCAAAGATGGATGGTATTGGATTCTTGCTGATGCGTCAAATACTGGACGAATTGGAGTTGTGCTATTCTCCTTTATAACTGGTCGATGAGGTAATTAGTGTCCATAAAAGGACCTTTCACATTCAGGAACCTCTTCAATAATTTTGTCGCCAAGCCATCCTAAAAGTACTTCCTCATATTTTTCATAAATATTACTCGCAAGTAGTTTTTGTGTGACATTCGTTAACCTTTTGGCTAAACACAAATTATCAGGTAAAGGTGGTTTATCTTCAGCCCATGGCAAGGATATTTCATAACGACCGTCTTTATTCCGTGTTACTGTCTGTAGAAAGTGCTCTTTTACTTGACGATCTACTTCCATCTTAGTTTTTCGATTGGATCACTTATTCCAAGTAAATCTAATTTCCATAAGTCGGAAATTTCTGCTTCTTTTACAAACATGGAAGTAACTGATAAAGCTAAATTTTCTTTAGATGAACTTTCTTGAGGAACTTTTCCCATTAATGTCCAGCCAAAAAGTGTTTCCATTGCAACTAGCCCAGAAGACAACACTTCTCTTCGACCTGTCAATAGTTTACCGATTATATCGGCTCCAATCAGTACTTGAATAGATTCATCTGCATCGCCAACATCTGTCAAAACAATGCCTTTCTCGGCCAATTCTTTCAGCCAAGAACCTTTTCCCACAGGTTTAACATTTTCACATATGGGTCAATCCATTAGAAATCACCCAGACCATGTTGCTCAACATTTTTTATTATTCATATTTTTTTACCAGTTTTTCCCCGTTATTAGGTGAGTTGAAAACTGTCCAAAAAATTTTTTTTTAGGCTCATACTTTTTTTTTTTTTTTTTTTGGTGGCCATTTTGAATTTGCATCGTAACTGTTTTTAGGACAAAAACAAGGTTTGCATAAAAGTATCTAACTCTGTTAATTTTATAGATATCAAGACAAAATAAAAACCAAAACTATCAGAATGACCCCCTAGATGTTTTGTACATGCATAATATTTCCTAAGTCGTGAGGAAAGTGAAGAAAAAAATTCACAACTATAGATAGAAAATTGACTAAAACGGTAATTTTAGTGCTGCAAAACTACTTAAAAAATGAAAGACTCATCAATATCTTTTTTTTCCTGCGTAGATTTGTTACAGGACTGGTTACTGTAGAAGTTTCCAGCTTGAGAGTTTTATTCTTTTTTTTATATAATTTTTCAAAAATATCCAAAATTGCATTTTGGCAATATTTAAAGTTGAATATCTCAAAAGGGACTGAGTGAAAAATTATGAAATTAAAACAGATAACATCTCTTTATGACATAAACATATGATAAAAATTTGGTGATTAAGACTCAACTGGTTCCAGAGTTATAGTACAGTCACCCAAAAAAAAAACGCCACCCCCCCACCTAATTTCGCCGTAAATTATCGTAGAAACATTTGACTGGTACCGATCGATTTGTAATAACGTCTAGTTTATAACGGTATAGTTAAATTTTGCCTAAGAGGTCGTCTACATATTAAAACTGGCATTAACTTCATTTTCTTCAGAGGCAACCCCTATTTTTGACTTCATATTCAGATTTCTGAGATCAAGGCGGTTCGAAAAACATACCTATTTATATACCTTAAGTCAACATTAAATAGAGTTACACGTGAAAATGTATTAGGGGTCCGTCTATACATTTAGAAAATATAAATCACGATCTACCACCCAGTATACATTATTTATTAAGTTTCACACCGGAAAAAATTTTCAGAAATGTTAATTATAAAATAAAAAAAATGTCTAATTCACAGAACTTTCTGAGTTAGTTTATGAATTAAAAGGTTTTTATTGGTTTCTATTGATTAAACATCAGATAGTTCACTTCATACGTAGAAAATTAAATAGCTTGAATAGATATTAAAATATCTATCAAAAGAAAAAAAAAAAAGATGAATGGTTTTAAATTTGTTTGAAAATTCAAAATTATTTTAACTCAAGCTACCGTATAATTGTCTGAAACGGCGGCACTCAACCTGGTTCCCACGGTTTCACAGTGACAATGGGAGTTTGTTCTGATACTGCAGTACTTTCATTTTCTTAAATTGACTTTTTTTAAATATTAAAACAGATTTTTTTATTTTTATTTATTTATTTTTTTTAATTAATTATTATTATTTTTTTTATCATGACATTATTAAAAACTTTTACATAAATCTCCACGATATTCTTTTGCTTTTATATTTTATAATGTGTAACAAATTAATATGCAAAATAATAAATCCTACTACTTAATGGGATGTTCTAAAATTCTACACTTTAACACAGATACCGAAGTGGACGGTGGGTGTTGTAGAAAGGCTGACTACCCTTAATCTAAATCTTCACTTGAAAAGGTCAAAATGTTACATAACTCTTTTTTTTTTTTTTAAGGAAAAAAGAAGAAGATAAGGAGGAGAAGGAAAGACCAAAACGAATATAAAGCATATTAAACGTTAATACCCTTTAAACACTGGAAAAAGGCGGGGTTTTGTATTGTGTGTCATTTGGGAGCTGTAGAGTGCCAGATAATTACTTTATGTAATAAAACTTTTCATTTAAAGGGTATTTAAAGCAGCATTATATTTAATACATACACTATTCAGAAAAAAAGTACCATTCATCTGGTTCATGAAAAATAAAGAACATTTTCTGGCATTGCTCTATGTATATACATTCTTGTCAACCTATCCCGGAAGATTACTGGTCCCGCCCCTTTCCGTACATTTTTTTCACATCAGTCTTTTTAGAGCTGTGTCAGCCATCGGTGGCTGACACTGATCTTTCCATTTAGGCTAAGTCAGCCGGCAGTGTAAAATATGATATAAAACTACAGAACTTACATAGTTTTAAGTAATTACAGACAATTTATTTAAAATTTACTTCATGTTTTTTTTTTTTTTTTAATAGGATTTTTATAGGATTATATCGTTAAGGCCTAATGGGGTTTAATGAAACTCGATAAACATAACACGCTTCTAAGCAGCACGTGTGGCCTGAATGGGATTTCCATAAGAATTCGCGTGGCGCTCAATGAGTTAATCGTAAATGTATTTGAAGTTAATTACTCTAAAAATTAAATTGTGTACACACAGGGACGGGAACTAACAATGTTACGGGTTAGGTTGAGAAGTATGCATATATATTTTGCTTGATTTATAAAAAATTATAACACATTTTCTTCTTTTTTTTTTTTTTTAGTATTTTGTGTTTATATCTCTCATTAAAAATAAATACAATATTCATATATAAACATTTCCATACAATAATGTATATAAACATATTGATTAAAGAAGATTTGTTGATATTATATAATTATTCTTCTATCTGTATAGTATATTAACACAAATATATTTTGTAAATTTCGCAGCATCGAAAAACAGCAACATAGCTTCCATATCAAGGCTTAATGTAAATAAGCCTTGATATGGCGTACTGTAGCTAGTGTTGAAATTTGAAAAAAAAGAAAAAAAAAAAAAAAAAAAAGAATAACAGTGGGCTAAAAATACGCCGGAATAAATTAAAATGTTGTTTATTCTGGTTTTAGTCAGGTGATATCACTCGTGCTAAATAGCTGGATCCGCCCTCTCTTAAGCTCAGGTTCAGCTCATCATAAAAATATTGTTTTTAATATCTGCCGCACCAAAATGTTCAAAACACAAATGCCAATTTTCATATATTTTGAAATCTTCCCGTGTCAACTTTAAAAGCATTCAGATTAATTTATTTTATTTTGAATTTTTAAATTTAGACGTTTAAAGTCTTTTAAATGAAATTTCAGGATTCTGTAAGATCAAT
Source organism: Salticus scenicus (assembly GCA_963930645.1). Taxonomy (NCBI): domain Eukaryota; kingdom Metazoa; phylum Arthropoda; class Arachnida; order Araneae; family Salticidae; genus Salticus; species Salticus scenicus. Next base: position 182,500,644 of record OZ005658.1, read on the forward strand.
ATCTATATATTTGAAAGTAATAAGACAATTCCTTTGTTTTAAATTTTTATTCCATAATAACTGTGACTTTGATTTCGTGATTAGGAAATTGAAAATAAATACTATTGAGCTATGTTCCAATAATAGATCTTATAAACTTAAAAAAATAATAATAATAATAATAAAGCAATTTTTCACTATTTGATTCTGTATTAAAAAACTTTTAATAGAAATTTGATATTTTATTATGTTACATTATGGGATAAATTTTAAATAACACAAAGCTTACAAACGGTACAGTAACCAAATGCAAATATGTCACAACAAAATTTAAACAGAAAATTTATGGTAAAAAATCTTTTTAAAATTATTAAATATTCATAATAATAATGATAAAACGATTGTCGAATGCATAATTGCTGTTTCATGCAATCAGTTTCGCTGTACCGTGTTTTCTAAAACATGATATTTAACTAGAGGTGTACGTACTCTTGAATATTGAAATGCGAAAAAAGGTGTAACAGGGTTAAAATGGAATTTTAGCAGAGAAAAACTAGAAAAAGATATTTAATATTTATGAAGAAAGACTTAACATATTAGGATCGGATATATTCTTCTCTTGGACCGTAAGCCACGCCTTTTCACAAATTTTCTAAAACTTTATAATATAAAGCAAAATAATTTTGCATATTTGTAATTAAATCATTTAAGTTTTGTCTTCAATAATCGATGTAGTAATTACCATTGTGATTTATGCTTACCAGCGTCACATATAGAGTCAAATAGGAATATGCAAATTTGTCTTTTTTTTGAAATAGTGATTCAGCGAATCAGAGGCGGGGCTTCTTTTCTTTTGAAATTCTTTCACAATCCCTCGCCTACATTGTGATAACTTTACAAAAATATGCCAATTTGTATAATAAACATCGAAATATTGCTTAGGAAACAATAAAAATAACATAAAGGTAAATTAAAATAGTTTTCCGTCAAATTATATACAAACATTTACTTATAGAGGATACAGATTATAACAAGTGACGGCCCCCTAACAGGAATAAAAAGTGAAATATCACTGTAACTCAAAAAATAATGTTAGGAACGAGCTGTAAATTTGGAAACCCATGTTTTTGATGATGCCCGTTCTATTCGTGCAAAAATTAACATAGGTCATAATTCATAATTTTTTCAAATATGAATTTATTAATAATTTTCATAATTCAAAAAATGTTTTTTTAGAAAAAATTTGCATGGAATATGTTTGGGTCACTTCATTCTAACGAATAAAAAAAAACAGAATTTAAATATCATAATTATTTCGGAAGATATGATTTAATGTTTGTCACATTCATTTAACATTAGCACCCCCAAACTTTGACAGCTTATAACTCTATGCAAAATTGAGCGAAATATATAAACTATACCATTTTCCGTGATGATTTGATCCAAAGAATTCAAATAAATTATAAAAAATGGGGGTTACCATTGAAAAAAATGAAGTTGATGTCAGTTTTAATATGTAGACGACCCCCTAAGTAAAATCTAACTATAACATTATAAACTAGACGTTATTACAAACTGATTGGTACCAGTCGCATGTTTCTACGATAATTTACGGCAAAATTAGGTGGGGGGGTGGCGTTTTTTTTTTGGGTGACTGATAAAACTGGCCAAAAATTGCATTTTAGGCATACAGAATTTTGACGAAAATTTATGGTAAAAATTAACATTGTAACTTAAAATACAAAATTTTACTCAAACTGTTGATGTACATTTTATCAGTTAGCATAATAATTTTATAATTTCTTCACAGTATTGAAGAGTGTTGAAATTCGGTTGCATAGCTTTTTTGATATGTTATGTGTTCTGCCCGAAACCTTTGTTTGTTCGATAGGGGTAATTTTCCTTACAACCTTGTTTACTGGAACCCACACCATGTAATTTTTAGATATTTGGAAGGCAGTCTTTGGGCCATGTGGATGGAAAAATTGACATAATAGGTCATTATTTTGATCGGTCTTGTCTTTGATTACGCCTAGCTAGTAGCTACCAATGATATTCGTAAATGTATGCAACATAGTCCATATTTGTAAGCGAAGATGCGTTAATAAACACTATCAAAGTTTTGTGCTCATCAAATTTCTTACTTATTTATGTAGTGTAACATCTGATTTGATTATTACTTATAGGAACAAATCTATGATATTCTCTTATTCATGTCACAGGCAAGCAAAATTCAAATCTTTTTGTTAGTTTAGCTTCAGTTTTTTTAATTTCTTCCGTAGAGACAAAAATGTATTCTATTCTGGTTATTTTTTCGTTTCAGTATGTGAACATATCTTGTGGAGTAAAAATTTAGTTATTGTAATGTCTTTGCATGCTGGCTCTAGTTACTTCCCTTTTAGTGGTACCCCCTCCCCCCCCCTATACCATCACACAAGTTTTTCCCATGAGATGTAGCTAAAAAATTCCATTCAGCTATCAAGCTAAATTCATTCTCAAGTTGGCACAGATTAATAAAGTTTTTCTTAATTTCGTATTGGCTGCTGGCACCATCGCTGAAGTAAATCATCATCTTCACTTCGGGTAAAAAATTCTTCATTTCATTGATGAGATTCTTTTGAAATTCATCAGCTGTAAAGGTATAAGATAATCATTTATCATACAAATGCTTTTACAGCAAATTTCATTTAAAATAATAATAATAATAAACGGATGTAATGTAACTCGACTGTTGGACCAGTGGTAGTTCTGAATTTCATCCTGAACGCAAAATGTAAAGTTTTCTGAAAAATCACCAATGACTAAATATTCGCTGTTTTTGAGATTATTTTTAAGTTCTTTGAAATGATTAGACTGAACTGTTGAAATGAAATGGTGAGATTTTCGTTTTCTCTATCTTCCACAAGAAGATTTAGAAATTCATCATTTGGTAGTAATCGGGTGATAAATTCTGCTCTGTCAGTTTGCACCCACTGCTTAAAAGCTACTTCCTCTGGTAAATTGCCAATTTCTTTCATTGGTACTTCCAGAAGACCTTCGGATCCTGGACATTCTGAACACTTGTCCAGCATGCAACTTTCATTCTCAATGTTACACACAAGTAATTCTATCAGTTCCCTGTAATTTATTTTGAGCCTTGCTCTTTCAATCAAGAACTTTACGTTCTGGTGGTGTTTGCAGACGCATACACTGATGTTTGCAGACGCATACACTATGTGTGCCAGATGATCCTGGGAGGACACACAACTTCGGTTACATAGCACAGAACACTGGCCGACTAATTTTGTAGTTAGGGTATTTCTGTTTGAAAAAGTTAAATAACTCATTTTAAGTTATTAGAGTTAATATATACATATATATATATATATATATATGTATAGCAATTATATTACACAGGAAAATGGATTTTTAAAATTAATTTTCGTGAAATACTGTGTGCGTAAAATGCAATTTTGGGCCAATTTTGATGTACTATAACTCTGGAACCAGTTGAGTCTCAGTCACCAAATTTTTATCATATGTTTATGTCATCAATAGATGTTATCTGTATTAATTTCATAATTTTTGACTAAGTCCCTCTTGAGATATTCAACTTTAAATATTGCCAAAATGCAATTTTGCGCATTTTTGAAAAAATATATAATAAAATCTTTTTGTAAAAAAATAGAACCGACTCCAAAAAGCAACTAATTGCGACTAAAAGTATAAAATAATTTTCTTCGCCAAACAACCTATAACACTACAATTAATCATAACTTTTGAAGTCGGCGCAAAATTAAATAAAATTAAATTAGTTTTTAAAGGTTTGTTTTTAGATCGGTAGCAACAAATGCTGTTATCTCGAATGACCCATTTTCATGTTTCCTTTATTATTTTATCACTGCATACAATTGGTTCATTAGTAGCATCTGCATAGAACAGTGAACATTCTTCACAATGCGGAATTTATGTTTCTACGAAGTTAGAGTTTCCTTTACAAATTTGGGATAACTTCGATAATTATCATCCTTGGTGAATTTTGGATTTGGTGATCAAAACGTAATGCAAAAATATACACGCAATATGTATATTTTCATAATATATATCGTATGAAGTATTGTTTCGTATTCTTGATTACTCTCTTAATATACCTTATCAAAACAATCATGATATCCCAAAGACATTAAATATGTTTGCCAGATAATTTTGCGATTTTTCTTTCACCAAGGACGTCAGATACCAGCATCTTCGCCAACTTTTGCTGCTTACGAAATCTTATTAGTTTTCTTCAATCAAAGTAGTTTTCGGCTGAGTTTTGCAGGTGACAATGTGAGATTTGTATTTTGAATAGGATTTGGTTTTTGTATTGAATAAAGGTATGAATTTTTATTTAATTTTGCGCCGACTTCAAAAGTTATGATTAATTGTAGTGTTATAGGTTGTTTGGCGAAGAAAATTATTTTATACTTTTAGTCGCAATTAGTTGCTTTTTGGAGTCGGTTCTATTTTTTTACAAAAAGATTTTATTTTTCTCTTTTCAGTGAAAACTTATTCATATAGCAGAACATCAGAAGACGTTCGACGGCAGTTTCACAAATTACAACTTCCAAGAAAAGTGGCATAACTCAAAAAAAGGTTTATGTCACTGAAAAATACATGAAATGCAGCCAATGTGAACAAAAATGTTACATCTCCATCGAGAAAGTTATTCGCTCGAGAGACAGTTGTGCCAGTTTTATTCTAGTCAAGTTACTTTTGAAGTTGATTTTTCTCAAATGCTGCATTTTTAAGTTGGGTCACTTTTGTTGCTTTTATCGGATATGAGCAAAAAACTATCTATTGAACGAACATACCTTAAATTAAAAAGTCTTTAGAAATGCAAAGAACGGATAGGATGTGTTCGTAACCAAAAATTCTGTTAGGCATATATATTGAACTTTACAGTGAATACGTGTCACCCGCTGCGCTGGAAATTGAGCAGCGTAAAGTTCAAACAAAGAGCAAAATATGCATTGCAGCTGACGGACGAAAGTTTCAACGTCGATATTCACATACTGCTTTTACCAGTGTAGCTGCATGCGTTCATCAGCTACAGTGAGAACAGACTTTTGTGAGTATCCTGTAATTTGTTTATACCTTAATGAAATGATAATGAAACCTATTTCAGACCAAGATCATTACGAGAACAAAAAAACTATTAAAATTAAATCATCTCTTACTATGTTATAAACTATCAAATTTCAACAACAACAACAATGAGAAACATGGTTTGTATTGAGAACCTCTTCCTTTACGAAGTCGGTTTAAAACATCTATGCGTTAATCAATGTGACTGCTTACAATAACCATACTTTGAATTTTATATAGCATAAATATCACCCGCTAAGCTACAGCATATGCAATGTCGTTCAAGTGTGCATAAAATAGAAAATTGTGAACAAATATCTGAACTATCTTTTCCTACTAGATCGATGATGCTCTGCAATTTTATAATTCCCTTTTTTCCACTGTCTTGAACCGTTTCCGAGATAGGAACGCTAACTCCACTGTTTTCCACCAAGTGGCGCAGTAGGCGGTTGAATCACGTAGCATATGTCCACTTTGCTATACCTACATACCACGTTTATGACTATAGCTGCAGGTGTTCAGCAGTTAAAAGAATCGGGACTGACATTTTTGGGCACTCTGTATTTTCTTTTGATCGTAAAGATATTACAATGGGACTTATTTCATACCAAGACCTTTACAATAAAACAAAAAGTATCAAAATCAGATCATCCGTTCAGAAGTTATGAGCTAACAAACAGAAACAAAAACAAATAAAACATACGCTTTGAATTGAGAAAATCCTCCTTTTTGAAGTCGGTTGATTAGAGCACCTCTTACGAAGTTATAAGCTTACAAACACCAACAACAACACATAGTTCGAATTAAGAACACCCTCCTTTCTGAAGTTGGTTGAAAACGACTTTGCGCTAATCGATGTGACCGCTTACAGTAACAGTACTTTGAACCACAGAGTATACGTGTCATCCACTACGCTGCAAAGTGTGCAACGTAGTTCAAATGTGCACAGTGTAGTAAATTACGAGAAAACTACTGCACGTTTTAAGCGTTCTATTTTTAGCAATAAGGTCTAAAAACTGCTTTTCGTAGAAAATCGATGATGCTCTACAACTTCGTAATTAACTTTTCTCACATCTTGAACGGTTTTTCGGATAGAAGCGCTAATTCCGCTGTTTTTCACCAGATTGCGCTTTATGTTCTTTAGATTGTAAAGATATTACAGTGGGACCTACTTGAGACCAAGATCTTTACAACAAAACAAAAAATATCAAGTAACCGTATTTTGAACTACTATATAGCGTATGTCTCACCAGCTACGCTACAACGTGTGAAATGTAGCTTAAGTGTGCATAGTGTAGAGTAAGACATTGCGAACAAACAAATGTACGTTTTTAGCATTGCACTTTTAGCATCAATGTCTAAACTATCTTTTCTTACTAAATAGATGATGCTCTGGAATTTTATAATTCACTTTTTCCTCCTGTTTTGAACCGTTTCCGAGATAGGAACGCTAACATGAATGTCTAAACTATCTTCTTGAACTAAATCGGTGATACTCTTGTACTTCGTAATTCACTTTTTTTTCTCTAGAACCATTTTCGAGATAGGAACACTAACTCCGCTATTTTCAGACCAGGTGGCGCTGCAAGCGGTTTAACCTTGTACTGCATGGCGACTTTGTTATACTTACATACCATTTTTATCACTATAGATGCAGTCGTTAACTGTTAAAAGAGTTGGGACTGATTTTTTTGGGCACCCTGTATTTTCTTTAGATCGTAAAGATATTACCATGGGACCTATTTCAGACCAAGACCTTTTCAACAAAACAAAAAGTATCAAAATCGGAGCATCCGTTCAGAAGTTATGAGCTAACAAACATAAAAAAAACATACGGTTTGAATTGAGAACCTTCCTTCTTTTTTTTGAAGTCGGTTAATAAAAAAAGGGATAAAACTCTCAAGCTGGAAACTTCTACAGTAACTAGTCCTGTAACAAATCTACGCAGGAAAAAAAAATTATTGATGAGTCTTTCATTTTTACTTTCTTCTATATGTAATATAGAGAAAGTATTGGATTCGCGAAAATTTTCGACCTCCGTTTTTTGATGGATCTACACGTTTTGGGATGTCCTGAACACGAATTGATAGTTTTTAGAAAATGTGTGTCTGTCTGTCTGTCTGTCTGTCTGTGTGTCTGTATCATTTTTTTGTGGACGCTGTATCTCACGAACATATGAATGAAATTTAACCAAACTTGGTATTTAGTTGCACCCTGACATGAACTGGTGCCCATTAGATTTGGGGATCAATAGCTCAACAGGTGGCGCTGTAATCGCATTTTATGCAAATTTTTAACATGGCAGCATAGGACAAAATTCCGTATAAATGGGCATAATGAGAGTTATTTTAAACTTGTGATTGTAAAATTAATTTGAATTATTGATGATAGTAGTAGTTAACTAGGAAAAAAAATTTGTGCATGGGGGGGGCATCGGTTCCCCCCCTGGGGGGGAAGTACCCCCCGGGGGGGTTAAATTTTGAAGATGGGTATCATTCGAAAGATCTCGTCAATACCTTTAAAACGAATGGTTTAACCATAAATCTGTGATAATTTAAAACAAAGTTATCGATTTTTTTTACTTTTAACAAAAAAAAAACTTAGAAAAAAAATCGTATTTTTTTTTTTTTTTTAAACGAAATTTTACCAAACTTGGTATTTAGTTGGTCCCCGACATAAACTAGTGCTGATTATATTTGGGGATCAATAGCTCAACAGGTGGCGCTGTGATAGAATTTTATCTAAATTTTTAACATGGCAGCATAGGACAAAAATTCGTATAAATGTGCATAAGAGTTATTTTACTCTTGTGATTGTAAAATTAATATGAATTATTGATAATAGTAGTACGTAACTAGGAAAAAAATTTTGTGCATGGGGGGCATCGCTTCCCCCCCAGGGGGGGGGGTAAATTTTGAAGATGGGTATCATTCGAAAGGTCTCGTCAATACCTTTAAAACGAATGGTTGAACTATAAATCTGTGATAATTTAAAACAAAGTTATCGATTTTTTTTTACTTTTAACCAAAAAAAAAAAAAAAAAACTTAGATTTTTTTTTTTTTTTTTTCAATATTGTTAGTGATTGAATATGTATTAATTTTCACAAAAAAAAAAAAAGGAAAAAAAAATCATTTTTTTTTTTTTTTTTTTTTTTTTTTTTTAATATTGTTACTGATTGAATATGTATAGGAAAATATAGAAGAAAGTCTTGTGGTGGCCACAACATACTAGTTTAAGTAGTTTTGCAGCACTAAAATTACCGTTTTAAGTCAATTTTCTATCTATAGTTGTGAATTTTTTTCTTCACTTTCCTCACGACGTAGGAAATATTGTGCATGTACAAAACATCTAAGGGGTCATTCTGATAATTTTGGTTTTTATTTTGTCTTGATATCTATAAAATTAACAGAGTTAGATACTTTTATGCAAACATTGTTTTTGTCCAAAAAACAGTTACGATGCAAATTCAAAATGACCGTCAAAAAAAAAAGTGTGAGCCAAAAAAAATTTTTTTCGACAGTTTTGAACTCACCTATCAACGGGGAAAAACTGGTAAAAAAATAAGAAAAATAAAAAAATGTTGAGCATCACATTTTATTCTTTTTGGGTGATTTCAAATGGATTGACCCATACAATATTTTGATCCAAAACTTCAAAGTTGCATCTGAATTTCCCTGTCAAATCTCTTAATCTTATTTTATAAAAGTTATGTTCATATTCTTTGGCTGAGACTCCGCCAAAAAGTGAATGTACAACCTTTTCTTTTTTAATGGCTGCATATTTCATTTCTTCTGCTAATTTTTTCAAAATACACGATCTTTGTGAACCAGTATCCAAAATTAGATGAATATCCTTTTCTTTATTATCGGAGACGACTTTTGCTTTTAGAGTTTGAAGAAATACCCTTGGATTTTTATTGAAATTTGCCATATTTACTTCACTTTCATATGACTTTTCTTTCTCTTCTCTTTCATTTGTTTTGCCTTTATCAAGACTTTGGTACATCACGGTGGAATGTTTTCTATCACAGATAAAACACTTCAGGACAGCTTTACACTGTTTGGTAGTGTGACCTGACCCCAAACAGAGGAAACAGCACTTCTTATCCTTTAGAACACTCTGCTTCTCATTAAAACCCATCTTTCGTGCCGTAAAACAGTCTGAACTCATGCTTTCCATCACAAAATACGCATTTTTTCTTTAGATCCTGTTTAAAAGAAGTCGTTAATAAAGTAGAGGCAGTGGGTATAGGATTAACAACATCAGTGTAAGTCCTTCTTTTTCTATAATTTCGGTCATCATTTTTCTTCGCCAGACCAAAACCGGCGACCGCTAAATTTATTCTTTCATCTCCTTCAACTTCACATTTGATAAATTGCATCAAATTGTCCAACCGTTCTTTCGCATCAGAACTAGTAGAAACAATGTTACTTCTATTCCAAGCTTTCAAAAATTCAGCTGGAAAACAGGATTCTACCATAGGATATAATATAGAAGCGCATTTATCAGTAGTGACACCTAACGTTTCAAGAGCCCTTAAATATGATTCAAGTTTATCGTACAATGAAGTAAGAGAAAATTTTTCTTTTGTATGCGCAACTATAATTAATTTTAATAATTCTCTAACGTACACTTCAACTAGAAGATCATCTCTTCCATAACGAGCTTTCAGGCTCTTTATAACTTTGGCATAGTTGGCGCCAGTTGGCGGAAAACTATCTACAACTTCTCGTGCTCTGGAACCAGCGACCGTTGCTTGAATGAGGTACTGGAATTTCTTTTCTCGAGGAATATCGTTATCTTTATCTATCTGCTCAAACTGACTCCAGAATGGTAGCCATTCTTTTAAATCCCCATCAAATTGTCGGAATTGTAACTTGGGTAAGGAAATTTTTCTTCTAGATGCATTATTTTCACTAACAGTTAAAATTGACTCACCCTGAATGTGTGCCTGGGATTGTATTCTAGCCAATTCCAACTGTTGGTCTAATTCCATCTTCTTTATCTCTAATTCTTGATTAAGCTTTTCTAATTCAATTTTTTCTTCTTGTTCAAGTTTAAGTTTTTGTTGCTGAAGATCTTTTTCTTGCTAGACTTTCAATTTTTCTTTTTCTTGCCTCTCAAAAACAGCCGTTGATAGAATTTCTTGCACAAAACTGGGATCATTTTTATATTCGTTGCTATTCAAAATAATTTCCTTCAAGGTAGTAATAGTACATTCAGGAAGAATTATTTCGCCAAGCTCTTCCGCTACAAACTTCAGATCGGCTTTTCTAAAACCTTTAATTGCTTGAAACATACTGTTTTACTTCGTCCTGTCTCCACAGACGCCACAAAATGTTATTTAAGCGTACAAAAAAAGAGTTATTTTAATTCTCTAGCTTACTAGGTATAATTGCGGACGCCAAATAAACTTAAAGCATACAAAAGAAGTTACTTTGAACTCCTAAGCTTTCTGAAAAACTAAATAAATTTTAATGACAACAAAATCTATTTGCTGCTTTTATTCCACTTAAAAATTTGAATACTCAGAAAAAGAAAACTAGATGCACGCACACGAGCATCATTTCAATAATCTTTTTTTTTTTTTTTTTTTTACAATAACAAAAATACATCACGTGAGTTAAAAATATAAAAATGAGAGAAATAAATAACACATGGACAATATTTAACAACGCCCACAGGCGGACCTTACTGTGAAAAAGACAAAAGCATGCGGTTGTGAAAGTGTTAAGACATTATTATTTAAAGTATTTTCATTTGGGTCGCCAAGCCCTACTTTTTCATGTTCGGCAAAGATTCTATTAACTTAGTGGCCGAAACAATTGTCATAGAGCAGTACATAACTTCATTATTTGCTTTAAAAATAAATCTGCATCAACTTCTCAAATGAGGGCCGATCTGCCAAGGGAACGTGTGACTTCAAATATTTCCTTTCTCGTTAGAGGCGAAGATTATTGTGGCTCATTTTTTGTAGAATTCAAAAATCAAAGGAAGGGTGTATTGAATAAGATTTATGTAGTTGTTTATGTTTGCTTATGCATAAAGGCAATACACCTGGCCTTTTTGTCAGATTCAACAACTCAAACTTCTAGCCAGCTTCAAACGTTTCTTTGGCAGAAGAGGTAAATGTATCAAAATCATGTCAGACAATTCTGAGATTTTTATAGGAGCAGATGCTGAATTGAGAAATTGCTAAAAATAATTAGCTCTCCAGATGAGAGATTAGGTAATTTTTTGGACAAAAAAGGTATTGTGTGGGACTTTATTCCTCCCAAATCACCAAATTAGGGGGGCATTTGGGAAGCGGGGGGAAAAATCCTTTAAGTTTCACATGAAACGTATAACTGGAAATCGAAATTTAACTTTAGAAGAATTCATAACAATAGTAGCGGAAATTGAAGGTGTTTTGAATTCACGACCTCAAATCCCGCTGTCTCCAGAATTTGACACTTTTGAAATTCTAACCACAGACCAATTCTTCATACATAAAGCTATATCATATTTGCCTAAGCAACAGTTACTTCATACTAGTGAAAATAGGTTAACAAAGTAGTAGAAAATTGCGAAATATTCGCAACGGATATGGTCTTCATGGTAGAGGGATTATTTAAAGGATCTTAAAGGACGTACTAAATGGAAATTTGAAATGGAAGATGTAAAGGAGGGAACTTTAACACTACTAAAACAGAAAATTTACCTTCTACTAAATGGTTAGTTGGGAAGTGTTTAAAGGGACGGACAATATCATTAGAGTTGTCAATTTACGTCTGCATGACGGACGTATTCTCAAAAGAAATATAAGGGATATTTGCATTTTACCTATTGAATAAATTAAAGTACCTTGCCTCTATCAATTAGTGTAAATATTTGAAGATATAGTAACATTATGTTTTGCATCTTATTTAGATTGCTGTGTATCATATTCTAATTTGCATTATATGCGTATATGCTTATATTCATAATTTCTATATTTATTTTCAATTTATACGTTCAAGTTAGATATTGAAATTTGTATTTCAATCGCCGAGGGAGTGTTTCCTCCGTACTTAGGAATTTCACATCTAGAGGGGGCACTGAAGCGCGCTTCAAACTGTAAACTTTGGAGACGAGAGTGCTCCATCTGTTATTAGAATGTGTGCCATTTTTACTTTGTATGTCGATGATGTAAGCGCAGTGAATCAACCATACTGCCAATCACTTTTCAACTCAACATTTTATTTAATTAAATGTTTTTGTGGTGTCTCTATCTAGTAGTATTTCCTTCAACCAGCTCCAATAAGAATATAGTTCACTCATCTATCGAGGACAACTGTATTGTATAAAAGCATAGGCCTCGCGGCGTTCCTAGAATTATACGCTCATTTTATTGTACGATCACCAGTATTTTAAACCAGTAATTTTTTACATAAAATCTATACATTTCCTAGTTAATATTAAAATATTCAAGATTTTTTTTTTTTTTTTTTTTTGATGATGCGGTGGCAATATAATAAACTGGGGGTAGAGTCCTACCCGACCCGAACCCGACAGATGGATTTTAAATGAACCCGAAACCCGATCCGAACCTGACAAAAAAATTTAATCGACCCGAAAACCGACCGGAACCCGACCCAAAACCCGAATCTAAATGGAAATTAATAATTCATCTAAAAATCAAGCAAAACATATTTAAGTTCTGAAATAAAGTAAATTTTCCTTGGTACACAGTTGGTAGATCATTTTAAAAAGAATTTAAAATGTAATTACTAATACACAAAGTTAAAAATTTAAAACTATAAAAAAAGTAGATTAATAATAATTTTTATCTATTTATGTGTCATGCGTATTTCAAGTGTAAAAAAATGAGTTTCAAATTTAGCATTTTTGTAGTTTATTGTTTGATGTTTATCACACACACACAGAAATACGAGTATAAAAACAATACAGTGCCGCAGACGCCTGCTAAATGTCCGTTCTCATCTGAATCTACATACATTTTAATAATTTCTTAACAACATCTGCAAGAGAAAAAATATCAATTATATGAATTGCACATGTGATTATTCTCGGAGAGGGAGCCTGCTTTTCACAGCTTCTATTCTAAATAACAATAGTAATAGTATTTGATTTTTTTTTTAGGACTGAGGACTATTAGTCTCAATCTGGGATTTTTGCGGTGTCACTTTTCGATAGTTTGACATTTATCGAAATCTAAAATTTATCGAAAATATAATTGAATAATTTGAAAACAATGTTATAATTTGAAAAAAAAAAAAAAAAACTAATAGTCCTCCATCCTAAACTAAATTCTGCTTTTGCCGGAATTTCCTCAAAATCATTTTTTTTTTTTTTAATTGTTTCAATGGAATATGGATGTTTATTTTACTGTAATAGTTCGGGTAAGCGTATATTCATTATGGGTATTTATAGCAAAGAAATTTCTATTAAAATCACACATCAACTGTGGAAGAAAGTCATATTTATTGAAATTTTATTTTTTCCGACTGAGTGAAAATAATGCCTGGACCGGGAGTCGAACCCTCGGATCTCTGACTTACAAGGTGAAGGCTCTACCAATTGAGCTATCCAGGCCGACAACCCAGTCAGCATTACTCACTCAGACAACCTTTAGGCAGAACATCTCTGGTCTATCATGTAGATAGCTCAACAGAAATAAGCCGCAGTAAATGGAAAACACCATTAATCAATGGGAGAAAGAAATACAATTTTTATTAAAATCACACATCAACTGTGGAAGAAAATCATATTTATTGAAATTTTATTTTTTCCAATTGAGTGAAAATAATGCCTGGACCGGGAGTCGAACCCCGGATCTTTGACTTACAAGGTCAAGGCTCTACCTAAAGGTTGTTCTGCCTAAAGGTTGTCTGAGTGAGTAATGCTGACCGGGTTGTCGGCCTGGATAGCTCAATTGGTAGAGCCTTGACCATGTAAGTCAAAGATCCGGGGTTCGACTCCCGGTCCAGGCATTATTTTCACTCAGTCGGAAAAAATAAAATTTCAATAAAAGAAATTTCTACTTAATAAGGTAATCTTTTTTGTGAAAGATGCTCTCAAGTTGACTCGACTCGTTGAAAACTGAACCCGAACCCGACCCGTAGTCAAAGATATCCACTCAACTCGACCCGAACCCGACCCGCAGGTTGGGAACAATCTGACAGAAAAAAAAATAGAAAAGAAAGAAATTAGAAAAGGGAGATGGTCAAAAAAGAAGAAAAGAAGAAAAGCATTAGAAATTGCCATAAAAATCAAAAGAACGAAAGTAACTTCTGCAAGTTCCCAGGAAGATGATGAATATTATATATCTTCCAACATTTTAATTTATTCCGGATTATTTTTATCCGCGCATTTTTTTCGCCGCACTATATTTATAGAAAATTTCTGTCCAATATATAACTGCAATATAATAAGAAAAAATATATACTCTTAAAAAAAGTGGCACGAAATAAAGGCGGGGGTAAAAATACTCCTGAATAAGTTACAATGTTGGAAGATATGTTATTGGTAAAATGCAACAGACTCCAGAAACAATAAAATAAATTTAGGTGTTTATTTTATGTATTTTTGACATGTACTATTGAGATGCACTATTCTTCGTAACGCTGCAATAAACGTGTAGAAACGCACAATGTTCAACATTTGCATTTTCTTTGAAAGACGCATTTATTACGTAACTATTAAACAAAAATCTCTGATATTAATTTTCTGCAATTTAATATCACTAGCAGGCTTTGCCCACTTCGCTGGCCACTAAATTTAAAGGAAACTCGTTTCTATATAGCTTTATAAAAATAAAATAAAATAAATTACTGAAATTGTTCAAAAGCTTGCACCAGGTCCCTGCTGCATTCAGCAGCGATTTGGTCATCAACTGCAACTCGGGCGCTTGTCCCTATTACCTGCGACAATACTTTACCAATGAGCTTCCATTTAGGTGCTTATTATATAACAGTTTCGAAATAGATAGTATCGAAAAAATTGGAGTTTCCCTTTTATATTTGAATCCCAGTTACATGTGAACAACACTATACGTGTTGTTCACATGTAACTCGGACTGGACTCAAACGTAACTGGGTTTAGACAACATAATATTTGCTTTTACGTTATTTCATATGTTTTTTTTTTTTTTTTTTTTTGTTTAACCAATCAACCATTAAATGACAGCAATTTCACGCCAAATATTACAATATGCTGTGACCGGCTACGTCTGTCGCATGAGACAATTAAATTTTTGTGTTTATATATAATTCATGGGTTGTAAACCTGATAGTACAGCCTTAATATAGTTCTCTTTGGCGGCTTTTGAATTTTTGTCACCATTTTAAACTTAATCCATTGTAACAATAAGACTTAATCCCTTGTAACAATATGCTATGAGCGCTATTTCTGCCGTATTTTAGACAAGTAATATTTTTATGGTTATACATATTTCCCATTAAACATATTTTTATTTATTTATTTAAATATTAATTTGAATTTTTCAAATATTTCTGTTCGACAGCGTGCGAGTGCAGTAACACACACAGGTTCATTTGTTTGTATGATAAATTAGCATAGTGATTATTATATAAAAAAAATAAATAATTAGGTAAACATTATCGTGTTACACAACTTTATTATGTCGCTCCATTGGCGGCTTTTGAATTTTTGTCGCCATATTAGCGATGGATTTTTTTTTTTTTTTTTTTTTTTTTTTTTGTATGAAAAGGGGAAGACTATTTTGCTAATAATTTTATCAGACTCTTTTTTGTTTATACATAAGAATCCTTTATATTCTGCTTATATTTTTAATGCTTTTTAGGTTTAAAATAGTGCTTGTTGAAATAAATTTCCTATCTTTAAAACTGCATTTGTTCTGTAAATTTTGTGTAAAAATAAATCATTTATGTTTTTATATATTTGATGCGCTACTTAGATTGAAATTGCTGTGGCTGTTGCTATATTAAACTTTTTGTCGAAAAACATTCGGTGTACTTCAACACCAAAATTTAAAAAATCGCCCAGCAGGATCTGTTAATGAAGCTGATAAAATAAAAATATGGTTCATAGAGTTAAATAATCTATTTAAAAATTTTTTTAAAACCCAAATTATTAATCTATCGTATCACATACATAGATATAGTAATAATATATAGATTGATCATTGGGGACAAAAAAGTGATTCCTTTTCACTCGGGAAAAGACGGCGATTTTACCAAAATATGGCAGTCTTTCCCGAGTGAATACACACGGGAATATGCACGAATGTTTTAGCAAATAAAATTCATGAATAATTTATTTACTAAAGGTGAATGAAAAGCCCCAGATATAGTATCAAATTCATTCTTCTTCTTTTTTTTTTTTTTCTTTTCTTCAATACCACTTAATGGCTGATTCCAAAGCTTTTTTTTCGGCATCAAAAATCTTTGCACGATAATATGGGGATGATAGATCTATATATATTATTATATCTATGATCACATAAATCTTTTCGAAAATAGAATAAAACTTAATTTGAAAAAAAATAATAATAACTTTTGTTTATTAACCAAAATAATTGATGAAATTTGAAATGCAAGTTGGTCTTGTGGGGTACAGGCTGTATGTTATATTTTTGTGTTCGTGAGAGAAAATTTAAAAGAATTTGAAAACTGCAATTTTTAATCCCTTTTAAAAATCATGTGACTTAATGTGAAGCAGATTTTTCATTTTTTTCTCCTAACAATTTCCATACAATCTTCTGCTGTTGCCACCTAAAATTCATACTTTAGCTAATTTTAAAAAATCTAATTGTCCGATTGATAAGCTGTTTAATGCATCGGATTAAAAAAAAATTTCCCTTTCATTTGCTATCTTATTTGTAACGATGCGACTGATATTTCTAATTTATTTTCTAATCTTTCTGATTTATTTTCCTCAATTTAAATAAGTGTACGTTTTTTTTTTTTTTTTTTCGTTTTAATTATTATTATTTTGTCGAAAAAAAATGGCAACAATTAAATTATGGATAAAATTTTAAAATTTAAATGTCTTATTTATCAGAAATTAGAAGGTTTTTATTTTCACATTTTAATTAATTAAGAAAAAACTAATCATCCGATTGATAAGCAGCTGTTTAATGCATCGGATTTACAAAAATTTTCCCTTTCATTTGGTGTCTTATTTGTAACGATGCGAGTGATATTTCTAATTTATTTTCTAATATTTCTGATTTATTTTCCTCATTTTAAATAAATGTACGTTTTTTTTTTTTTTTAATTATTATTATTATTTTGTCGAAAAAAAAAAATTGGCAACAATTAAATTATGGATAAAATGTTAAAATTTAAATGGCTTTTTTTATCAGAAATTAGAAGGTTATGATTTTCACATTTTAATTAATTAAGAAAAAACTAATCAAAAATTCGAAAATCTGACTTCGATGTGCACAATGAGCCTTCGGGATGCACCTTTGTGTTAAATCTCGTGACTGTCTGAGCTACCGTTTTCGAGATCAGTGAAATATACATACAAATATTGCTCACTTAATAGTATAAGATATTGTTTTCTTTAATAAAACTCAGGTATAAAATGTTTCGGAAAATCCGGAGATTTAGCAACTATGGCAGTGATACCAGTTGAAAAATTGTTTATGTTTGTTGGGATTTTACTAAATTGTTTCTAACTAAATATGCTGATATATTAAGATTTTTAATTTATTGCGATGCATTGTTATTATCAGTCTTTTCCCCCACTAGTTTTTAAGAATAATTTTCTTCTTATTCAACAGTGATTATACATTGCAGAAAATACCTCTACTAAAATAGAGGTGTTAATAAAGAGCAGGCACTAACAATGTTCTGGAATAAATTAGAAATGTTGGCATATCTGATAATATATTTTAACTGCTACCACAGATTTTTGATTGGGTTAATACATGGTCCATTTTTGGACCATTAATGCAATGGTAAATCTGTTGCACATTGTACCTTTAGCTTATTTTATGAATATGGAGTATAACGGAATTTTGTTTGTGTTTGTTTGAATATGTATAGAACATTATTTTACAATACATATTATTAGAAGTAGAAATTAACTTAGATATTTATTTTATGTATACTATGACATGCACAACCGTATAAATAAAAATGCACTTTCACAACGCTATATTTCTAAAGAATCGTCTCATAAAAATCATAAATGTTTGGAGATTGTTGTATTTTGTTATTTTTTTCTGAATCGCTTCCAATTAAAATTCTATTAAGGCTTCTACATAAAGATTTTCGATTGGGTTGTTATAGGGCCAATTTTCAGATTGTTGCAGAAGTGAAATATCATTCGCACATTCTACAATTAGCTAATACTATAATTGCCAACATCCTAATTAATATTCCGTAGTATCATTAGCCACGCCTTTTATTTACACCAGTATTATTTAAGCGTACTTTTCGTCTTATTTGATCGCAATTGCATTTGGGGAATATTACTCTATAAATTTACTGGTGTGAGAAAAGGGCGAGACTAGGAACACTACGGAATATTAATGAGGATGTTGGCAAGTATGCTAATACTATAAATATCATACTTGACAACATACTAATTAATATTCCGTAGTATTGTTAGCCCTGCCTTCTTTTTACCACCAGTGTCTTTTTAGAGTATTTTCCTTCTTATTTTCCTTCTTATTTAATCGTAATTGTATTTGGAGAATATTACTCTAAAAATTTACTGGTGGGAGAAAAAGGGCGGGACTAGCAACACTACGGAATACATACTTGCCAACCACCTCATTAATAACCGTACAATTGTTAACGCCCCCTGAAAATACGCCCCTTTTCTCACACCCATTTATTTTTAGAGTTATTCTCTCCAAATATTTTTACGATTAAATAAGAGTAAAAATACTCTAAAAAATTATTGGTGTGAAAAAAAAGGCGGGTACTAAAAATTGTACGGTTCATAATTGGCAAGTATTGGAATATTAATGAAGATGTTGGCAAGTATGCTAATACTATAAATATCATACTTGCCAACATACTAATTAATATTCCGTATTATTCTACTGAACTGTTTCAACTAAAAAATCTTATTAACCTGCTACAAATATATTTTGTGTGTGTAGAGGAATATCATTTGCCTACTGTCCTTTTTTCTTTGTGTGTGTGTGTGAATCGTAGCATCATGTTATCAAAATAAATCCTATCTAAATCAATGTTGCAAACTTTTGAGACGTTTTTTATTCAATAACCACCAATAATTTTGAGAAGTGATATTTAATATATATTATAGACAATTCTTCGATTATTCGTCTTTCAAATATAACAAATACAATTTCGCAAAATTCTTGGTAAAAATTGAATAAAAAAATCGCAAAGTCTGGTAACATTGAACCGAAATCTAAATATGTATTCTACATTACTCTGGATTATATTATAAAAGGTCATATCAATTTTTATGTTTCTTATATTTATTTTGCACATGCAATCATAGAAACAAAAGTGCACTTCCCTGGAATAATACTGCTATCGAATCATTAGATAACAATAATAACAGTTTTTAAACAGAGGTGCTAAAAATTTGCAAGAATTACTAGTTATGTTTTAAAAGAAGATAAAATAAATTTAAAGATTCTCCCTTCTTAACATCAATATTGCCACATGTCAAAAAGAAAATAGGTGTATTTACTAGTTTGAAAAATATTTACTTCTGTTGGATTCATATCCTTTTATTTATTTATTTATTTTTTTTTTTTTTTTTTAACTGATTCATTATGTTTAATGGGTTTTATTTAATTTTTATTAACGTTTTTTTAACTTCTATTTTTTTCAAGGCTTATTATATAATTTAGTTGTAGAATATTAATCTAATATTCTATCTTTTCAGCAGTGCAGTAACATGATACCAAAATGCATCCAACTCAAATGTGTATGCTTTATTGAAAATTTGCGATATCACAGTATGGGAGCAAAAAATAGTAGAAAGAAAGAAAACGTGTCCAAACTTTTTGCATTCTTCTAAAAGAAAACATTATTAAAAAATAAATAAATAATTATAAAAAATACGTATCCATGTTTTATTCTATAAGAGCATTTGGCATACATAAACGTATGATGTAGTATTTACCACCGCTATTTATAAAGATAAAATTTAAATGATTTATCACGAATAGTTAAAATTATTTTTCTTTTAATGTTTTAAAGAAGCGCCAATTGGCGGTACAGTGCTTATTATTCAAGATAGAAAATCCTGCTAATCGCAAATGGTTAATTTCAGTTATAATATTGGGTTTTTTGTAAAATATCACGAAAACAGGATGGGAAATTAGCTCAAAACTATAAAACAACGATTCAGTAGGTAGGTTTTTTTTTTTTTCAATTAACAGTATGCAAAACAAATATATCTTTTAAGCAATTAATAGTATTTCTGCGCCGATTCCCCCTCCTTGCGAAAATAAAAGTATACTTTTATTCGCTAATTCTGTTCCAGATAATAACGGTGAGCGATGCTAGTTCGAATACTTTATGATTAACTTTCTTAATTTAAATGTATGTACAAATTTCAATATGTAGAGACAAACTAAACTTATAACTGAAATTTTCCAATAGTAATTTATCACTTCAATGAAATATTTTAATTCTACGGATTAATTACATAGCTGCCAATATTTTAATTTATTCCGGAGTACATTAGCCCAGTCTTTATTACGCACCACTTTGTTAATAGAAAAATTTTCTTTAATACATAACGCCTATAAAATAAGAAAAAAATAGTTTAAAAAAATAAGTGGTACGAAATAGAGTCGGGGCTAAAATTACTCCGGAACAAATTCAAATATTGGCAGCTATGTAATTATATGTGTAGGTCAATATGCCAAATTTTGACATTTTTTAGCCAATATCAGCCACCAATTTTTCAGTTGTAACGATTGGCTAATCACTTCGAAGTTGCAAAATCTACTATTTACAAACCTGGTAATATTCATAATTTATTTAGGAGTACTGTTAGCCCAGCCTTTATTCCGCACTACTTTATTTATAAAAAAAATTCTCCAGTATATACTTAAAAAAAAAAAAAAAAAATCTCTTGTAAAAAAAGTGGTGTGAAATAAATTGCAATGAAATAAGAAGAAAAATGCTTTAAATACACTCCTAATATCTCCCTTTTGAGAACATTAAAAAATACTTTTAACACTAAAAGGACGAAAAAAAAATTTTTTTTTATTGACGATACTGGTGACAATGTAATAAAATACAAGTAAAATTTTAGGAACACTACGAGGCTTGAAATAACAAATTTGAATTTATTGTACACTCCTTCTCATATTTATAAGGACACTTTATGTTTCGAAATAACTAATGTAAAAATAATTGTGAACAAGATTATACTAAATGCACTTAGTATATCTAGTATTCTAAAAACCAAAACTGCTATAATTTTTTTAATATGAAACAAAATGAATAAACTAATGCAAAATATTTTTTTCTCCGCGTTTTTAGATGTTCATAATTATAGGGACAATCAATATTTTTTCGTTTTATTTAACTTACTGGCTGATAAATTACAGTTGACATGCGAATTCGTTAACTACTAGGCTAGATTAATTCATATATAAGCCTTCAATTTTATAATTCCGCGAAAGAAAACAGCACGTTCATGTAGTGAAGTATGATAAATGTGTTTTTTAAATGGAGGATAATTTCAATCTGCCGAATTTCTAACGAAATTCTAAGATCTAAAACTGCTGAAGGAAATGTGATCAAACGTTCCACTGCTGGTTCGATAGGAGAGAGATCTGCCGCAAAATCAGAGTTGTTTTACAGAGATCGAAGGCTCATAATTCCTCTTGCTGTTCTACTCAATGACTGCTGCTGAATTTGCACGTAATTTTTAACGACAGGTTGGTTTCGCATTTTGTTTTAAATAATTAATAATATGCTAAAATGAATAAAAAGCCTGTAATAATCAATATGCATTTAATGGGGGAAAGAACGTCTGTGTTAAAGTTGAATAAAGACAATATTAAATGGTAAAATGTTGAATTTTCGGATGAAAAACATTTTATTCTTGATTAATAAAATGATTTTAACAGTTACAGGCACGATCTTAACAAAGCTAAAGACAGAGCAGATTTTTTAAAGATGGATCTATGGTGCTCTGGGGAGCTGTTTCTACTGAAGGCAGAAGGAATTTAGCAATTTTTTCTATTATTATGAACATCAAGAGAATATTCGCAAATTTTAAACGTGGAATTCTCAAATTTTTGTTAGATTTTGTGGGGTAATAATATTTTTTTGAACAAGACTTACATTTTTGCTCTACTTTTAGAGCAATAGTTTGAAGAAAGAAACTTCTGTACTATTGCCTTTCCCGTGGCCTGAAAGTTAAAAAAACCTTAACTTTCACATTAGAAAAGTGCATGCAAGTTGAAAGCAATTTTAAATAGTTTAAATGTATTCAGAATACCATCTATGCTGTATGAAATGGTATTGAAACTGAATCTTAAATATATATATATATATATACCAGAGAGAACATCTGACTGTTTCACCCTAAAAAGAGACCCCATAAAATATTAATTTAAAGAATAACTGAAAAAAAAATTACGAATATTCGAACTGTCCTTATAATTGTGAACACCTGAAAAATCCTCTTTTTGACCGTATTTAAAGTTTTTTAAGATAGAAAAACGATAAAACTTTTTTAATATAGTCTATTAATAAAATTGAAGTTAATAAAAAATATATTTGTTTAAATAATAGTGTTCAGTGTTTAGTTAATACAGAAAAACGGGTGTACTCATAATTATGAGAACCAGTGTATACACTGGTGAGGGAAAAAGGGCAGGGCTAACAGTACTCCAGAATAAATTATAAATATTACCAGGTATGTTATTTGTAGCCATCTACATACTTGCCAACATCCTAATTAATATTCCGTAGTCTTGTTAGTCCCGCCCTTTTTCTGACACCAATAAATTTTTAGAGTAATATTCTCCAAATGCATTTACGATTAAATAAGAGGAAAGATACTCTTAAAAGATACCGGTGTGAAAAAGAAGGCGGTGCTAACAATAGTACGGAATATTAATTAGTATGTTGGCAAGTATGCATCTAGCAACACTGCCGATAGTAAAAGTAGACTTTACGCATCTGGTAATAAAAAACTTTTTTTTTTCCTAGGTAGCGATAAGAAACTAGAAGTTTGGTGGAACAATGTTTACTTTGTCTCTGAGCTAGAATATTTGTAATAACGCTATACATGCTACCGAAATAATTAATTCACCCTTTGTAACATTTAGATTGTAAAAAGTATGTAAAAGTCTCTAAGTTTGGCCACATTGGCCTCTATATCTAAATTATCATAAACAAAAAATTTACAAAATCAATGTTTTTATTATCTTGACATTTCAAAATATTTCTTTTAATATTGCCGAAGGCAAAAAACTACTTTGTTTAAATTTTAAATGAGACTACTTATTCAAATGATCAAAAATCTTAACTTTATGAACCTCGTAAGTGTATGATATAAAATAAGAATTATATCCCATTAAAATTGTAACTGCATTCCATTCATAAATGTTTCTAGTTAAAACTGTTTCTATATGTTATTGTACAAAGTTTTATTTTCCAACTTGTAGTTATCGTAAAAGCACGGTGATAATATCGGAGTAAAAAATGTTATTAAAAAACTGCATTGAAAAAAATTTTTTGTATATCGATTTTGTAAAGTCGCCTAAATTGCCTGTGTATTATATTGATAAAAACTTCAATTAATCAAAGAACAGTCTTATTTTATCGATATTTTAAATAACTGAAGTACGCAGAAATTTTTATTGTGTAAAATTCAGAGGTTTTCTGAAAAAGAAAACGTATAAACAATTTATTATCAATATAAAAGTAAAAATTTATATGACGTCAAACTGCCCTATATATTAAGTACCACTATTTTGTAATAATGGATTTTTGTTTATTTAAGTTTTAATTTATACGATCTTTTTAAATTTATTAAAGTATTTCTTAATCATTATTATTATTTTAATAAAATTAAATATAATTTATACGTTTCATTAATATATTAAAACCAATTTAACATTTAAAATGAGATAAAGAATACAAAAATTTTAAAACTTAAAAATACATTTTAATTAAAAACATTAAAATACAATTATATTTTAATCTCATTAAAACTGAGACAGATAATACATATTAAAAATATACACTTTAAAATATTAAAAACACAACAAACGATTTAGGTACTATTCCATACTATAAAAATATTTCTGAATCTATTGCCAAAGTTTTACGCACTGTTAATTTATCTGTTTCCTATAAACCTCAATTTCTAATTCGTAATTTCCTTTCAAATTTTAAAACTGTTATCCCCCCTTTTTCCCGTACTGGTGTTGTTTATAATATCCCTTGTAAATCTTGTAGTTCAGTTTATATTGGTCAAACTAGCCGTTCTCTTCATACTCGAATTAAGGAACATAAAACAAATTTCAAAAACCGTGATATACATTCAAAAATAGTACAACATGCTATAGAAACTGACCATTTACCTGATTTTAACAATACTAAAATAATCGTATCTAATTGTTTAAATTATCACTCAAGAATTTTCCTGGAGGGCTGGTACACAAATCAACATTTTTCTCCACTTAATGAGGCATGCGCAGTTCCTGATGAATACGTTGTACTCACATAAAGTCTGTTGTTCATCTCATCATTTGCACTTGATGTTTATACTGATGAGGAGCCTGTAATAGGCTCGAAACGTTTAAATTTATGTTTTTGTGTTTTTAATATTTTAAAGTGTATATTTTTAATATGTATTATCTGTCTCAGTTTTAATGTGATTAAAATATAATTTTACTACGAGACGTAATGATTTTTAAATATTTTAAAAATTAAAATACAAGACAGACGTTTCGGCTAGAACACTAGCCCTCCTCAGTGTCAAACATATAAGCACAACATTTACAAAAAAAATTCATAACACATCATAACAAGATTATATATTCAGGAGGAATAGCTTTAGCCTCGTTCAAGGCAGAATGTTGCATTTTAGTAAAAGCGCCCTCTAGAAAAGTACGGGATTCATATAAATTTACATTAGAGGCTAGAATTTTAGTTGTCAAAATCAAGAATATGATCACTATTGAGGGAATGGATTACGATCTTAAATCACCTGTTTTATATGAGCGTTTATGTTCCTTTAATCTAATTTCTCCTGTTCTGCCAGTTTCACCGATATCGGTAATTCTAAAATGCAACATTCTGTCTAGAACGAGGCTAAAGCTATTCCTCCTGAATATATAATCTTGTTATGATGTGTTATGAATTTTTTTTGTAAATGTTGTGCTTGTATATTTGACCCTGAGGAGGGCTAGTGTTCTAGCCGAAACGTCTGTCGTGTATTTTAATGTTTTTAATTAAAATGTATTTTTAAAGTTTTAAAATTTTTGTATTCATTATCTCATTTTAAATGTTACATCGGTATTACTTTATTATTTTTTAAAAGAGTTTAATGTGTAGCGATTCTCTGAAAGCATCTAATATTAATTTTAAACTAAGCGTAGTGGTATGCTTAAAATTTTTACTTTAAATAACTGAAGAGTGTAAAATTTTTTTATGTGTTAATTATGAAGTGCAACTGAAAAATATTAATGTTATGTTCCATCCCAACTCCTTGAAGAGCAAGTTCTTTAATATGGGTTTACGTTCTTTAATGTGGAAAGTAACCAGAATTTTGGAACAAAGAAAAAAAAAAGATGTGTGCAGGGAAGAAAAAAAAAAAGAAAAGGAAAGAAAGAAAATATTCTTCCGACAAGTTATTAAACGTAAAACTTTGTTCGAAAATTTCAAAACGAAATTTTGTTTTTGGGAAAGTAAAATTAGATGATACATATACCACCGACCTCCAAGGTGTCAATAAACTATACAGACTTTTATGTATATATCTCATAGAGAATAATGGTAAAAAATGATTCGCATCATGTTTATCTCTTTAGTATTATACCTGTATGTAAAGAAAGAGGGAGGAGGAGTTACTTTTTGTCTGCTTTTGTAAGTAACATACCATAATTCTTAGAGTTTAAAAAATATATAAATTATATAATATTATTTTTTAAATTTCATTTACGTAGATGTACACTTTCCCGTCTATGGAAGGAGAGTTCATACCAATATTTTATAGCAGTAAAGTTCAAAATATTAAATAACTAAAAATTAGTATCGAAGGTTATTTAGTGGTCGTGAAGTTTACTTAATAATGTAACGACTAAAGTCGTTTGTCACTGTACGAGATACAGGAAAAATATCAATTGCATGTTACTCAACGTCAGTGATTTATCTGTATTACATAAAAACATCTTGCACACAAAAATTATACATATAGAAGGCATGTAACGTTGACAATTTCACCGCCACAAATGTAACATTAATATGTCGTTAATAATACCCTACGTCTCTTAAAAAGGAAACCGACGATGAGAATGAATGGCGTCAGTGTTAAACATGTGAATAGCGTAAAAATATTAGGAATTAACATTGACAGAAACCTAAATTGGATCTCACATATAGACTACATTAAATTAAAAATTTTCAAAATATTTCATAACGCGTGCAAAATCACAGTTAAAACATGGGGAATTAAATCTAAAATGTTCAAAATTTGGTACACAACAATTACAGAAAAAATTATCTCACACGGGGCAGGTATCTGGGGGGCAACCTTTCCAAAAGAGCAGCCAACAAACTCAATTCAATACAGCGAGTTCTAATTCTGCAATTGCCACGAGGTTATAAAACTATCTCAACTGACGCCCTTCACGTCATTACCGGAGTCCCTTCTATCCACCTTAAAATAGGAATACTATAAAACTAATATCCTGCAACTTAACACCCTAGCCACACAAAACACATTCTTTCCAAACACCACTATACAACTCAACAAGAGCAGCTGGTCTCTACACCTCACAGTGGATACCTTGCATGAATTTATTGATACGAACGTTAACTCTTTCTTCCCTTCTGCTCCTTTCGCGATATTTAGAGATGGGTCGAAAACCACTGATGGCGTGGGGGCAGCTTTCTGCGTCATAACCGAAGGTGTCTCGATACATCAATAGGCCCCGAGGTTGGGAGATTGCAACTCTGTATTCCAGGCTGAGCTTTACGCAATTCTAAAAACTCTGAACTGGGTTCAAGAACTTCCACTTTGCACCGCAGTTTAAATCCTCAGCGACAGTCTCTCAGCCCTGCAGGCCCTTGGTCGCCTCCGCTCCCCTAACTCTATTATTCAGGAAATTAAATCAATTTTCCTTACTCTCACAACCAAGGTCTCTTTCGCCCACGTCTCTGCTCATACGGGGGTCGCTGGCGACGAATTAGCTGATAGGCTAGCTAAAGAAGCAACTACATTCTCTACAATCCAAACACCGCTGCCAATACCTCTCTCTCACGTGAAGAAAATCATTTTTCATAATCTTATGGAGGAGTGGCAAATTTACTGGAACGACTCGGAAAAAGTCATACCTATTCACTACTTCCAAAGGTTTCTAATTACAACTTCGACCTAACACCAGCTGTCACTGCCTTTCTCACAGGACATGGTCTTTTTAAAACCTACCTGCATAAATTACATCACTCACGTTCAGACCAATGTGAGTGCGGGACCTTGGGCTCTCCCAACCATTATTATTACTACTACTGTCCACTTACTTTCGACTGTCGCATTATAAACCCCGTCAACAAACCTTCTGACTGGCTTTTTAACATAATTAACCGAAAGCCCCTTCGTCATAAACTAACAAATATATTTAACTACTTAATGCATAACTCTAATTTAACTTCTTAAAAAAATAAAATAAAAATTTCAAAGTCATCAGTTACCGATTTTAGAACTACGCATCAAATTAGTGACTTTTAAGCCCACAGGTCAATTCCCTCTAACAAAACGAAAGGAATGATAGTCATGTTTTTTTTTTTTTTCTCTAGCCGCCCACTGTCGCGTTCGAGTTTCCACTTAGGCGGCCCTATGTATTTTCTTTCTTGTTTTTTTTTTTTTTTTTTTTTTTCCTTTTTTGGTGTGTTTTATTTCTTGTCGCCCTCTGTTGTGTAATAGCTCTGCTTTGGCGACCGCTGTATTTTTTTCTGTTTATGCAATAAACAACGGAGGAGGTTTAATCTTTAGAAACTCTTTTGAATCTCCACAGATCTATCAGAGCCCCTCTTTAAAGGTTGAAATCGCTCAAAACTGCTGCATAGTGATGAGCGACCAACTTCCGTCCTAGAGTACTAGAGAATAGAACTGAAAAATTTTTTAAGAATATTCTTCTTAGTCGAATCTATTTCTAATGCATAGATGCCAAGATTTTAATGTATTCCAGAGTATCTTTTAGCCCCACCTTTATTTCACACCACTTTCTTTATAGAAAAATTTTCTCCAATATAAAACTTCGATAAAATAAGAAAAATTTACTCTTAAATAATAAGCGGTGCGAAATAATGGCGGGATAAAAATACTCCGGAATGGAAATATCGGCATCTATGCTAATGTCGAACTTAAATTCGCAAAAATGATCAAAAGGTATATAAAAGGTATATCTTTCACAGAAAACATTTAAAGAAATGTGGAAATAGGTATACATAAAACATTTGGTGATAATCAATCAGTCGTCATGTCAAAATTGTATGCTGTGGAAAATATGCTACTTAAAGATGAAAAATTAAGTCAATATATTTTGAATTTATGTATGAGTACATATAACTAAGTAATATGGTAAAATTAACTGTAGACGAAATTAGTCAATCCCGACATTATTATTTATCACATGATGCAGTTGTAAATGAAAATAATGAAACAAGTAAAATGCACGTTATTTTCAATGCTTTTTTCAGACAACAAATAATATGTCGTTAAGCAATAAATCGCATTTCTGCAATAAAATATTTTTGATAATTTACCGAAATTTTTTTCGTATTCTGTAGTTTATATCGCCGAAACGTAAATTCTAATAACCGAAGATCGTCAATATCAAAGAATAGTGTAGAGGGATTCACCTAGTAGGCCGTTATCATGCTGTCAGTTAAATACTACAACGCTTTTGACTTGTTGCAAAGCTTGGACCCCATATCTCGTAGCTTTATGAACCATAAAGTTACTACGCAAAGACGAAAAATCAAACTCATTCTTTGTGGTAAAAATAGTCAGTGAACGTTTATATGTGGATAATTTATTAACCGGTGACAACATTATAGATTCAGCTAGAGACAAAAAAAATTATCTACAGGCTTTAATAGGGGTAAATAGATTTTCAATTAGAAAATGGGTTTATAGTTATTCAGAAGCGCCTTTCGAAAGTTCTGACAGTGAGAAATCTATATCTTTGGGGGGAAATCAATCAAAGAGCTCTAGGAATAATTTATCTGAGACAAGTTACTATTCAGGTTAGAACAGTAGCTGATAAGAAAATTCAAAATTAGCGGCAGTTGATCTCTGAATGATTTTTCCTGCAACAAATGCCTAATAAATTCCTGGACATTTAACATACTTTTTTGACAACACTTTTTTTACTTTTTAATGACAGAAAATTCACGCGCTCATTAGGAAATTATTTTTATACGAAATTAATTGTGTCTGAGAATCGAATTTACGCTCGCCAGTTAGACACTACTATTTTATAAAAATACAGTCAAACTTTGTTAACGTGAACACGCTTAACAAAAATTACTTTTAACATGAACTGTTTTCACAATCACCCTCAAAATAAACATTAGTTTATGAGTTACTGATAACATGAATTACTGACAGCATGAATAAATTTTTTGTTCTCCTTGACATTCACGTTAACGAGGTTCGACAGTAATTGTCTTTTTACTTTAACGAGGAATTTCTTTTTATTATAAGATGAAAGTAATTGCTAAAGAAAAAATCGTGAGAAAGTGCCCCGTTCTTAATCATGCTTTGCTTGCAGCCATAAATTTAAATATTTGAATATAAATCTTATGGGAATAATAAGCACAATAGAATAAACAGATTTATACAGACATTCTTGAAAAATAGAAAATTTTTCGTAGTGAAATACACCATTTTATGTTTATGTGCGTTTCTCGATATGTAAGTTTATGTATCGTTGCCATCAAGTTAGAACTCAACCGATTTTGGGATGTCTATGCCTCTCCGAATAGCCTATTTTAAAGTAACTACGGTTACAGTTAGCGTATCCTTAATATAAAAAAAGATAAGAGTTCCACCAGTCAAAGAAATTACGCTCCCAAAAAATTGAGCTGTGTGGCGCACTGTCATAATTCATCGCAGTTATCAAGAAGTCTCTTAAATGTACAATTCAAGAAATATTTTTGGTACAATTCATCTGTTATGTTGAGTTCATCTGTGTAACCCACATTTGTGACGATATGTCACAAATGTGGGTTACACAGTGTAACTAAAATTCGATCACTAATCAATGCAGAGGTTTGAAGTATATTCCGGCAAAACTAACCTAGACGACTGTGCCACACGAGGATTTTCCCCACTTAGAACTTACACTCTACAGCATATGACTACAGATAAGGGAAATCGTAATTCACGTGCACCAGAAATTGAGTCATCAGTCCTAACTCAAAATAATCTGCTACCTCGATTTCGAAGAGTTTCTGCTTATTTAAAACATTTGCGAACACTATCCTGAATTTTCAGGTTTATACATAATTTCAAAAGCAAGTAAAAGGAAAGTGATCTTTTGAAGGTTCTTGAATTGGAAATATCAAAAACATAAAAAAAAAATATATTAATATTGCTGAATCTTCGGAAGAATAGCCTTATTAAATAAAGCTAAACCATCAAATACATATATTTCTTCAAACCTTCTGTGGATGAATGCAACATTCTTATTACTGAAGGACGCCAACCAGAACATTGAGCCTTATAATTTAATCAGAAAACTCTAACTTTCATTTGTAAATTGCATCATGTTATATCATTACTTATAAAATATAAACAGGTGCATGTGCCAATGCTTGCCTAAATCTGGTTGTGTTATGTATCTTGCAAAATATCTGTATCTTTCATGATAGACTCGACATAAAAGATTCTCTAAATCATTGTATTTTACGTTTCCGTTCGGCAGCTAAACCTCTGATATGAAAAAATGGAGATTTACCTTCAGACAGTATTACCTGTATCCGCACAATTTCAAAGGTTGGAACTAATTTATCTGGACACATCGGTCATATCATTCCAAAATGGCAGCATAAAAGAAAAACCAGTACTTTTAAAGCTTAACCAATTAGTACTTCATTTATTGTCACCATCGCTTTCTGGGATTCAGCTCTATGCCTAAATTACACAAACAAAATTCACTCAGCCATATTTGCATGCAGTAGTGCAAAGCTGTCAGCTTGTACATTTTTAAACACCGCTTTCTCTGAGTAAAAATTTTCACCTTATTTAATCGTTTAAAACTTCTAGAAAATATACAAAAAATTCCCATTAAAATTTTTTAATGGAAAAAAAGAATTATTTAACAGCTGTGACAATGTAACATAGTGTGTATTTTAATCGACATTTTTCATTTCAGGCGACATTTGCCTGTTTACATTTACATTTCATTTACATGTTTGCTTTGCGCTAACTGCAAAACTGTTGACTAATTCAATAGAATATCTTTATTCTGGACTTTTTTTTTTTGTTGTTGTAAGGCGTATATGTATGATACTCTGATTTGCTTTTATGGGTGAAATGCTTGCCATTTCTTTAGTTAGAATGTACTAAAGGGATAAATAATTGTTCCTGGGATTTTTTTTTTTTTTTTTTTTTTTTTTTTTTGACATATTAAAATTTGACTGAAAGTAGAATAAACAAGTCTGGTTGTGAATCTGTTACGATAACAAATGATTTTTTGTCACAATATTATGATCGTCTTCACCGAGATCCACCATTTTTAAGTGCTGAGTAATAACTTCTTTAACCCTTTACGGCACAAGGTAATTCGGACAATTTAAATTGCACTGCCATCGGAATTCACGATCAAAATCAAAATAAAAGAAGTTTTAAATTTAAAGAAAACTAAATAAATAAATAAATAACGGCTTCTTCTGCTATATTATAAATGTAAATTTTTGCAGCTGGAGCTTAATAATTGCGTCCTCGCAGAGAGGACAGCGCGCCACAAATGGTTAAATTTGTGTTTTTCCTGGAGAATAATATATATATCTGTCATTACAGAAATAGTTTCAATTAAGATTGTTCCTCTACTATGCTTATAGAAATGGCAAGATTTGCCTTTGATGTATCTTAGCCAATTTCCTAAAAGGCTCAGACAAGTTAGAGATGCTGATTTCAAATGCCTCATCCAATCATTCCCAAATCTATCAAAAAAGTTCGAAGAGCTGGACCAGAAAGAGACAGAAATAGGACTCTTAAAGCTTCCAGAAAACACAATTGATCAAGAAATGCATATCCCGAAATTTATAGATATTGAAGAGCAAAGTAGCAAGGCAGGTAAGAATTCCTTGTAAATCGGTTCATCGTGTAACCAAAGAGAAACTGAATCTTCCTCCTCTCAAGTTAAAACAAGTGCAACTTCTCAACAATGAAAATAAACGATTACAACTCGAAAAAGGCAGGAAGCTGCTGAAGAGAGCTGCAACTCCACATTAGTAGCGGATCCTGTTTTCTGACGTAAAGCAAGTCTCAGTGGAACAACCGTATAATCGTCAGAATGATTGGATTTGGTCTGCAACGTCGCCAGGCAAGCTTTCCATAATTCAAAATCTTCAAATTCTCAAATCTGTCAAGGAAGGGGGGAGGGAGTAAAATTTTGTGCATTATCCAAAATTATTCGCATTTTAGTCGATTATGGAGTAAAAACCAATAAAGGTATGTACGCAAAACATATTTTTGAGGACGTGACATTCCCCAGGATTCAAAAATAGTTTAGAAACGCAGCGCAGATATTCTAACAAGATACTGCAGCTTCTCATGTCCTGAGTGAAATGAACAATCCTGAGTGAAATCCACTGAAGATTAGTGTCAGGACAATTTTTCAGACTTCATATAGGTTTCAAAACACCTTCTATACTCGTATTATCTTAATCCCTCGGATTATAGGTTGTGGTCGATTTTAGAGGCGAAAGCTTGAACAAAATATTGCAAAATTTGGAAGCTCTGAAGCATTTCTTCATTTGGAAATGGAAGTAAATTATTCCAAATGAAGAATATCCAGTGCTATAATATTTATCAAACATTTGCATCTCTGCATGAAAGTAAAAGGAGAACACTTTAAAAAGCAAGTAATTTTTCATTTCTTTAACTCTATTCAGGACCAAAAGGATCCAATATTTATTATTTCAATTACTTACAATACTTTCAATTTTTTTAGCGAAAGAGAACAATAGTCTTTGTCTTCAATAAAGTATTACGCATAAAACACAATATTTTTAATGTTTATTTATCTGTATTTAATTCATGGAGGTACAAAAAGTAAATGTTAAAATAGCATTAGAAACTTTCATTTTTTACACAAAGGAAATCTAAATTAAAATTATATTTATCTGTATTTAATTCCAGGAAGTACAAAAAATAAATGTTAAAATAGTATTAGAACCTTTCATTTTTTACACAAACGAAATCTAAATTAAAATTATATTATATTAATTTTGTTTCCATTTCAGGCATCTTCAATGATAAATATAACAGTAGTAATTGATATGCAATAAAAATTATATTCTTTTCTATGTTTACGTCATATGTATGAACAAAGTTACCTAACAGCCTTATTCACCATTAACTTCAACTCCCGGTTCAACGCAAAAACTTCAAAAGCATGTAAAAGCAGAGTGCAGCTCTCCAAGAAAATTTGCCACTTTGTTTCGGCCATTATCTAGCGGCATTGTTATTTTCAAATTATTTTGGCAAAAATATCCAATCAAAGATTCTCTGAAATCTTTGACGCTAAATGGCAGAAGCAAAGTAGCAAATTTTCTTGGAGAGCTGCATTCGGCTTTAACACGTTTTTGAAGTTTTTGCGTTGAACCGGCAGTTGAAGTTAATGGTGAATAAGGTTGTATGATTGTATTTTCAATATAGTGAAATGTTCTGCACTGAGCAACTACAGAAGTGCATTTTGACCATACTCATTTCAAGGGCGACTTACATATGTATTTACCTCATTTCATACATACATTATAAAATTTTTGTCTGATACATAGAGATAGCAGTGACCTCTTTTTCTGTATGTGATTGCCGAGCTGTGTGTTTCGGCAGTAGAATTTTCAAAGTTTTTCAACTGTCTTTGCCCAGCAACATTTAGTAACCTTTAGCAACACCTTAGCAACATTTTTTGCAAATTTAGCTATAGCTTCTTGGACGTGGGAGCACATCTCTTTTACAGTTATGGATTTTTATTAACGAAATAGCTAGATCTTCGATAAAAGAAACTTGTCTTATTCTCTGTGACTTATTTAAAATTAGGATTTGCTACCATTTATAGTAAATACGCTTTACCCGTTTAAACATCAGCAGTATTTAAAAATACAACGACTAATCACCTGTTAGTTTTTGTTCTACAAGCTTAGCATGAAATAATATTATCAAAGGTGTCCACAGCACCTTCTGTAGAAATATAATCTAGGATTGCTCGAGATTTTTTAGATTCAGAAGTGTCAATTTTTTACCATCTTAAAAATAATATGAGCACATTTTATGAACTATAGGATAAATTAAAATGTATAAAAGCTAAATCATTTTTATGTTACAGCTTCAAAATTTGTTTAGGTCAACAAGTTGAACAGTCGAATTGTATACTAATAAATAAAAGCTTTTTCATCAGTATGAATATATATATATATATATATATATATATATATGTAAGGGTGTGTAAAAAATAAATAAAAGCATACAGAAAAGTAAAGAAAATTAACATTTGAGTTTCTTTATGGTTTGAAACTTGAAACTACAGTGAAATCCTAAGTATATATAAATCCTACATACATTATTTCTTAAATCAGTACATTAAAATTTCGTCTTTATTTTTCTGCTTCCGATTTCCATTAAAATTCGTAATAAAATTTAACAGACTAGAGTTGATTTCAAGGCAGATTGATATAGATTTACAAAACATCCTTTTAAAGTTATGAATATAAAACACTTAATAAATCAATGAAATTGTTAATAATTTACTATTTTTCCTTTAAAGAGAATAGAAATAAGTTGAAAATAAATAATTTGTTTAAGGAATATTTTAATATTATTGTAACTAAATAATATGCATAGAATCCATAAATAATTAAACAATAGAAGATAAATTTATTTACTGCAATTATCAACATTTAAAAAAATAATTCTGTAGGATATTTAATGCTCATAAAATAAATAAACTTTGAAACTTTTATGTTTTATGCTAACTTTTTTTTTTTTTTTTTTTTTTTTTTTTTTTTTAAGTTTTTGTTGATATCGTATTTTTGTCTTAATATTTCTAATTAAATACTATAAAGCTAACAGTCTTTGAAAATTATCTTTATTATTCGGTTTTTCAAAATTTTGTGTTCAGTATTCTCTACTAATTAATAAAGTAATGAATAATTAAAATAGTAGTAATATGAAAGAAACGATTTTATTTTCATAAACATTTTTTTCTTTCCTTTTTCCAAAATGGATGCGCTTATTAATATTTATTAATATTTTTTTTTTAATCTGCGAACATCAACATTTGCAAGAACCAACAATAATTACATGTTTCTGAAAAGATTCATTTTCTGAAACATTGCGTTTGAAAAACAGCAATGTTAAGGAATTCATTTATTTCCGATTTCGAACAAACCTTAACAAAGACGTAATTACAATTCCTTTTTTTTAACATCCTTTAGGAGCTGCTTTTCAAATAACTGAGTGCTTGCGCAGTAACATTAACAAGATTACGAAGCAAACAGAAATTCTGTCTCTTCTAATACCCAGTCAAATTGTTGGTTGCTATGGAAACCACCCTCATCTGCAGTAGGATCAATTTATCCAGCAAGAATCCTTTTATGGTTTATTTTAACAATTTAGGACTTTACCTTATTGGCAATTTCCAGACTATCTCTTTAAAAATATCATATATCAAATTACAGATTATGAAACTACAATGTTTGGACATTTCTTTTCGAGTAAATTAATTAATTTTGTTTTTAATTAGCTTGTGTGCCTCTCCACCAAATTTTTCTGGTACATGTATCATCTTCTACGTTCTTTTCTGCAGCAAAATCGTCAGTTGCCATAGCAACCACCCTTCTGCTTCAGAATCAATACTTGAGATTCTGTTTTTTTTTTTTTTTTTTTTTCTTTCTGTTAGCAATATCTTTTCGAACGTCAATAACAATTTTAAGGCACATAAAAAAGGAAGTGATTGTGTTATTTTATTAAATATCCAAAGTTCAATAAAATGTAAACCAGTTTTATTTTTAAATGTCAGAGGTTTACCATTGTTGTCTTTTAAGATTACATATATTGCAAATTATTTAAGATTGCAAAAGCTTTGAACCTCAAGGAACTGGATTTAAATTAACGATGGTCAAAGCAGTCGCCATTTTTAATGTTGCTTTTGTTTTAAAACTGCTTTAGAATTTATATGGTTAATTGAATATATTTGAATGCTAAATGCAAATTAATATCTTTGCTTAAGTATTTAATGTACTAATTTTCAATTTATTAAAAAAAAGTTATTGCAGTTACATTAATTGTTTAATTATCTAGATTAATTCTTCCGCCATTTAAATTATGATTTTATTACTTTTATAGACATTAAATGAGTTTATAGAAGTTTATGTAAGTTAAAATTACACTAAAAATTTAACTTTATGAAACATGCAAAGAATCAGAACATTAAAAAGTTTTATAATCTGCTTTAAAGTTTAATGTAATCAAGAAATCGGATGAAATAAGTTTTTGTTTATATCAAATGGGTTTAACTGCAGAACATGTCAAGAATTGATTCTTTCTCAATTGATTAAGTGTTTGACGGATAGTTACTGATAATAAAGATCTAGTAGTAAAAAGTAATTATCCAGGATTCCTTTGGAAATAAGCCATAATGACCTAAAACTTTATACGGTAGATGGCGCTAGGTTATCTATAAGTCTTGCTTTTTCCAAAAGGTCATGATAATTAACCTTTATCGAATTCGTAAAACTGTTGCAATTTGTTCGTGAGAATTTTTCACAGTATATTCTCTTCTTCCCCCATAAGTACCTGAAATTATAAATCATGTTTTTAATCATTTATATCTTTTGTACTCATTAAATTAACTTCCATTCACAAAATATTTGCAGCATAGCCAAATATTGTTTTAAAGAACATGTAAGAAATTGATAATTAAATAGGTTTCACACTTTTCCCCATTTAAAAGTTTTCCATATGTAATATTGTTAAAAAATATATACAAACTGACTTCTCATCTACAAAACATTAAGTTAACTAAAAGTTTTTATTTTTATTTATTTATTTTTATTATATTTTTGTTTTTAGAAAAATGTCACTTGGATTTGATCCTCCCCCCGCCTCCCCCCGCCCCCTTTTTTTTTTTTTTTTTTTGGATAATGCAAACTTGTTTGGTAAAATTTAGATTCTTAAAAAGAGCTACTAGAGTTTTTCATAAAATACGTGTATGGATCATCAAAGAAAATATTAGAAATAACATGTTTTTTTTTTTTTTTTTCCTTTTAAATTGCCGAAATTATTTATATGTACTAATTTACGAAGATTTTGAAGTTTCATTATTAAAGTCATCGAGATGTCGTTGAAAGTTTCCAGAGACAATGATGTTATAAAACTGCTTCTTTTTCATATTTTTACTTGTAAAATTTGTAAAGCTTTAAAAAACGGCAATATTGTAAATTTCTTACCCACACCACTTTCTTACTCGTGCCATTAGTAGAAAAACATCTATGCATTTAACGACAACAGAAGAACAAATGACTAACACATATATAAATAGCCAGCTTCACACATGTACTAAGATTAATATGTAATACTAACCCTTCTAATCTTTAAAAACACTGGATCATCTTTTATGTACTAAATCCTACTCGTATAGAACATTTTTGACCATCTTTAACAGCATGGTAATACCATGCTGTGGCGTCGCGTGAGTGACTTTTCAATCATCTGTGTGGTTAGAAACAGTCTGTTATCATAGAAAGTTCATTCATCTGATTGACTGTTGAATGCCGTCATACCTACGTTGCTCTATAAAAAAGGCGAATCAACCAATATAATAAATACCTATTCCATTACAGTGCACTGTTTCCAACCATTTGCATAGAGATTACCAAAAATGTCATTCACGCTTCGCCACGGCATGGTATTTGTATTTAAATTAGCACCAAATACTAATAGTATATGAAATTACATAATATTATATTACGGTTTTGACAATTTAATTTGTATTCAGTGTGGGAAACTCTAATTTATCATAGTTTAGGTAGTACCAAATTTCTATTACATTTCAAAAATAAAACATGTAATATTTGAAAGGTAACTCAAATTTTTTCATATTCTTACATAGCTCAGAAGAAAATAAATTAGTGCTATTAATGGCATTTTGCTTCAGATTCCGTTAGCAATGAGAGATCTTTTCTTTGATTAAGGAATTTCCTCATTGCTGAGGTTTCCTTTCAACCAAAAACAGACTTTAGTTTTTGTCTCCATCTTTCTCTGTCCTGAGCGTCTTCCTCATCCATTCCATTCTCTGTCATTTTTCTCTTAAGCCGCTATCAAACGAAGAACCATACGATAGTCTTTAGCACAAAATACCTCATAAACAGGTTTCTCATGCGGGAAACGATCCAAATATGCCGTTTGATATAAATTGCCGAACGTATGTTCGTCAATCACGCATTTTCGACTGTTTAAATCACATACGGTAGTCTTTAGAACGAAATCCTCCAATCAGAGAATCGCGATTACAGAACACCCTCTATTCTTTTCCCTTTTAAACATCTTTGGGAGGGAAAAATAGCCAAATGTTGGGTCCGTTGTTTGTATTTCTCGATTTCATTCTTCCGTTTATGCTTAAAAACAACCCTACTGAAGTCGTTCGGTCGCTTTTGAGCGCCAATAGCTTATATTTTAGAATATATGGTCTTTCGTCTGATAGCACCTTTAAGCTTGTCTTTCTACCTTTTCCGCGGTCTTCCCCTCCTGTTTTTCAATTCAGGCTTCCAGTTCAGTACAAGCTGTGGTATTCCATTCACATTCATTCTTTGTACATGTCCATACCATTGCAGCCTCTTCTTGTCTATTTTTGTTATGATATTCGTCTTAACACCCAGTCTTGCTGTTATTTGAATATTGGTCTTTTTTTTCAGGTCTTGAAGTTCTGGTCGATCGTTGCCAGAAGTCCATTTCTGTAGATAGCAGTTTCTTTTCTTTTCTTTTCTTGTCCATGTTTCTGCTCCATACAGCTGAAAACTTTCCATCAATGTGTTAAAGATGGTTCTTTTTGTTTTTTCAACAATATTTCTGCGCCATAGAATTGGGTTCAGTATCCCTATTATTTTCCTAGAATCAGATATTCTCTTTTTGATTTCGTCCCTGAGGAAGCATCTTTTTCCAGTATTGATCCCAGATATTTAAAAGCTTGTACATTCTTGATTTCAAATCCGCCTATAACAATATCTTCTTCTATACCTGTTGCCACATATTCTATTTTCTTATAGTTAATTTTCATGCCCATCGGTTGTATGTCTCTAATGCCTCTGCAGTTACATGCTTTAGGTCTTCCTTGGTTTGAGTCATTATAACTTGATCATCCGCAAATAATAGGTGAATCAGGTGTTTATTACCTAATTTAATTCCCACCTTTCCTTATTGTTGTACCTATTTCTTCAGAACCACATCTATATATTTTTTAAACAATGTGGTTGGCATATAACATCCTTGCAGAAGTCCTTTGCTTGTTGTAAATTCATCTAATAGGTTTTTTTTTTTCATTTTCCCATTGCAATTATTATCCTTGTATAGTAGTTTTATTACATTGGCCAATGATTCGTTTATCCCAGCTTTTTTCAATGCTTCGTATAGTAGCTTTCGTGGTACAGTATCGTAAGCTTTCTGGAGATCAATGAAGATCATGTGTATTTCCTTTTCTTTCATCTTTGCCTTTTCCAAAATTTGTCTCATAGTAAAGATATGGTCCACACAAGATTTTCCTGCCGTAATACCGCACTGTTCCGCTGGGATATTTGAATTGATCTTCCATACAATGAAAGACCCAAGCGGCAGACCTCGAGCAGTACAAGACAGCAACATCAAACCGAAGCTAACAGCTAAAAGAATAAAGAAAAACCCTGGCCATATCCTTGGCAATACAACCCATACAATCCCTTCCTGGTGCAACCCGAAAGTGCTGTGCATCAATATACCACGCACCCTCAACAAAATTATTACTATGAAGGTAATCAGAGATTCCTCAAGCCCACGGTACCATCTAATTACTATCTCCAGAGCCAGTAGGTAATATTACCAATCTTATTTTCATTCTTTATATCATACTTCATTAATTTTACTTTATATTTTTTTAACTTTTCGCTTTTAAATTTTTACTTTCAAATGACATCTAATGCAACTGAAAGAGTTCTTTCCTCGCCCCCCCCCCAGCATCATCCTCTTCCAGCTCAAATTCAAAAACATCTTTCAATAACCTTAGTTTCCTGCAGATCAACATCAACAACTGTAGGGCGACAAACTCGGCAGCTCAGGAATTCATGCAGGAAAACTCCATAGATATCAGGCTGCTGCATGACGCGTACTGCACTGTGAATGGTTATCTGTATGGATTCCCGTCTTCCTGGCCAAAGTTCAGCTCCAAACAACACTCAGCACACATAGTTCTCAATACAAGAAACCTTAACTTTACACACTTTTACAGGGGAGAATTGCGTCTTTCTCACGTTATCAACTAGTGAGGGTGAGCTGCAGTTTGGCAGTGCTTATGCTGTCCCGTCTGCAAATGCTGACGACTGTTTGGAGAAGTGGCAGCACATTATTAGTCAAAAATCGCTTTTTCTGTGCGGCTGTGACCTTAATGCTAATTCCCTGTTGTGGTATTCACCACACAAGGATGCTAGCGGTCGCAGCCTCATAGAATTCCTAGCTTCTAATAACATATGTTTAGCAAATTTTGAGAACTCCGCTCCCACCTTTGAAATAAATAATGCTAGAGGCTGGCCAGATTTTACCTTGGCAAATCCCAAGACCTATGCAAAAATCAATGACTGGTCTGTTCTCGATACATTTTATAACGACCATAATTATATTACCTTCACATTAAATACAATCCAAGCTACTACCCTCTCCAAAAAATATGCAACCAAACATGGAAACTTTAAAAAAATCAGTAAAATTCTCTCTGCCTCCTCTTCTTATTTGGAAGAAAATATAAAGTTCATCACAAATTCAGAACAATTAGAAACTTTTACCCTAAATCTAATTAACACCATTCAATCAGCTGCCTCCTCGACATTCAGACTGAAAAAATCGGGTCGGCAGTTCGCCAATAATTTCTGGACTCCCCATTTAAGATCCATGCGGAACAAACTCACTGCCCTAAGGCGAAACATTTTTTTTATCGATACAGACCTACTCCCCCAATACAAACTTAAAATCAAGCATTTATCAGTCACTTACAAAAAACAAATAAACACGGCCAAAAACACCGCATGGAGAAAATTCTGTACAACGCAAACCAATATCTTTGGCACAGCCCAAAAATTCTATAGTAACAAGTTCTTCACACCCACGGAGTTACAACGTGAACGACCTCCGGCTCTTTCCTCAAAATGCAACAATCTCGAATTTCTCACGGAAACTCTTTTTCCAACCAGCATTTATTCTCAACACCTCGTCACGCCATTCTCGTCTCCCTCGGATGAACCATTCACGGAGACAGAAGTCAAAGCCATTCTGTTCAGCTTTAATATCAATAAAGCTCCTGGCCCGGACAATGTAGATTTTAAAATTCTCAGACACACTTTTCAAACCATACCACATATTATCCATAATTAGACCAACCTATGTTTAAAATTGGAATATTTCTCGGAGACCTTACGAAGGGGGAGGTGGTGTACTTTCTAAAGCAAGGGAAGCTCCCCTCTGAATCTTCATCGTACAGACCGATCTGCCTATTACCCACTCTTCGTAAACTATTAGAAAAATTAATTGACACAAGACTTAACTACCATCTAGAATCAAAAAACCTTCTTCACCCATATCAGTACGGCTTCAGAGAGGGCAGATCATGTGAAAGAGCGTTGCAACATATTATGAACTCCTGCGCCCATTACAAACAGTTAAGAAACTACACCACCTTGGTCTCTCTAGATACCAAAGGAGCCTTTGATAATTTGGAATGACCTCACATTTTCACAGCACTACAAGAACTCAACTTCCCGGGGAATCTGGCAGGAGTTATCAGCTCCTATCTTTCAAAACGAAAAATTATTGGCAACTGAGGCACTGGCTCAACAGAGCTGCCTCAAACAAAGGGTTGTCCTCAGGGCTCATGTCTGGTCCCTATTCTTTGGAATATTATCGCCAGTAAAATTTTAACCAGAATGAACGCTGAGGGCTTTGAAACATGTGCATATGCTGATGACTTTTCGGCTATTCTCTCGGGTCCAACGAGTAAAGACCTGGAGGAGCAGGCCAGAGGACCTCTCCCTTTTTTTAATGAAATTTTGTTAGACCTAGACATCTCCTTATCAAATTCAAAAACCAAGGCACTGACATTTAATTTCCTCATCTCCCTCAGAAAATTTCCTGTGATGCGGATCAATGGTGTCAGTGTGAAGCATGTGGAACAGCTAAAACTCTTGGGTGTTACACTGGACAGGGGCCTTACCTGGACTGCTCATACAAAAGAACTCAAGATCAAGACAATGGTGCATTTTCATAGTGCAGCAAAAATGGTGGGAAGGAGATGGGGAATCTCCACCTCCTTCCTCAAAATTTGGTACAATACAATAGTCGACAAAAAAATAACCTATGGTGCGGGCATCTGGGGAGGCCACTTGACTGAGGAAAGGAAAACAAAATTAAATTCCGTTCAAAGACCTTTCCTTTTACAAATTTCTAGGGGTTACAGAACCATTTATACTGATGCCTTGACTGTTATCACAGGAATTCTCCATACCCATTTGCAACTTCTTTATAATTATGAAAAATCCAATATACTCCAGCTTCCAAATTCTGATCTAGCATCTTCCCTTTTCCCCAACATAACTGTTCAACCACTTTCTTTCAGCTGGAAAATCCCCCCTGCCCAGGATGCTGCGGCTTCAATTATAAATTGCAATATTAATAGCTTCTCTCCATCTGCTCCTGTGGCGATTTTCACTGACGGCTCTAAGACCTAACAGGGTGTCGCAGCCGCATTTTGCGTGCTTAACAACAATGACCCCATTTTCCAGTGGTCGTGCACTGCAGACTCGAGAACTATAACTCCGTCTTTCAGGCGGAACTCTTCGCCATTTTAAAGGCGGTTATCTGGACGGAAGAAAATATTCACAAGTTTCCCAAAATCAATATTTACAGTGACAGTCTCTCGGGTCTGCAGGCCATTTCCCGCTACAGGAGTAGACATCCCTTAATTCTAGAAATAAAATCCAAAATTTCCCTTTTAAAAAATAATTTAACCCTGGCACACGTTTCTGCCCACAGGGGTATCATTGGCAATGAAATGGCAGATCAACCGGCCAAAAAGGCAACAGATAGTCCCAATATTCAATACTCTCTCCCAGCTCCACCATCATATATAAAACAAACTCTATAAACATCTCTCAAACAAAACTGGCAAAATCTTTGGGACTATTCTGAAAAAGGG
The DNA here is from genome assembly GCA_963930645.1 of Salticus scenicus. NCBI lineage: Eukaryota > Metazoa > Arthropoda > Arachnida > Araneae > Salticidae > Salticus > Salticus scenicus. The sequence goes on from OZ005658.1 coordinate 182,544,551, forward strand.
AGACATGCCTTTAATCTGGTTCCAACGGTTTCTTTAAATTCTTGGTCTCTCTCCCCTGAAATTACAGCCTTCCTCACGGGCCACGGCCCTTTCCCCTCTTATCTTAACAAGTTTCACCGCCGACGCTCACCCCTGTGTACTTGTGGCCAGGAAGAGACTGCTTCGCATTATTATTATAGTTGTCCGCTTACCTCTTCGTATCACTTAAGGAACCCTCCTACTAAACCTCCCAACTGGTTAGAGAACATAATTACTAGACCCTCTTTAATTCAAAAGCTAAACAAAATTTTTTCTCTTCTTACGGAAATTTCAAACTTAATAGTCTAAGTCAATTAAATACTGCTTATGTTTCTTTTCAATATTTTTTTTTTCTACTCCTCTATTGGTTTTCAGTTACTACTGGCTCAATGCACCTATCACAATTTTACCATAAGCAATCTCAGTAAATCTTTGCCTGCAATTCAACAGCATCCTTACTAAGTGCCCCTTGTCGCGAACGGTTATGCCCGGCACTATCTTAACCAATCTCTGCTCTGCATTGGTGCCCCTTGTCGAAATGAGTTTCAGCCCGGCGCCTACTATACTTCATCATAGTGTACTTACTGCACCCAGTAATAAATTGCAATATGACTTCTTTACCGCCGCTCCTTGTCGCGTGGGAGACCTGTCTCTGGTGGCCCGTGTAATTTTCTTTTTTTTTTTTTTTCAGTTTTTAAATAAACGTTCCGGAGGAGGGGACTAGCATAGCTAGAATCGCTCGACACCACTACTGGAGTGGTGAGCGGTCCCTCCTCCCTGTTAATCCCTGTTATTTGATCTTCCAGGCAATTTCCTATGATTTGGCCTACAATTTTCATTATTGGGTTCGTAACACATATTCCTCTGTAGTTTGCACAATCATTTTTATCCCTTTTCTTAGAAACAGATGATATGTATCCAGTTCCCATCTCATATGGTACATCTCCTTCTTTTATTTTTTCTGCAGAAGATATATTGAGGCTGTAAATAAAAAGCCTAAAATACTATTATCAAAATTAATTTATTATTTAGAAACGAATATTGCTTTTGATATTTTCATTTATTTCTGATTTCATGCATCTAATACCAAATAAAAAAATATGTTCATAAAACAATTATTTCATTGAACGATGGAAATATGAATATCACTCGACTAAATATACACATATATATATACAGTACCCGCTGCTTATTAAAATCACATTCGTTCTGAGTCAAAGTGATTTTATTAAGCGGCTGATTTTTATATGCGGCGAACGTCCTTGTACTCAAGAAAAATTTATTACTTTCCCGAATATGGAAATAAATTTTAAAAGTTAACGAATAATGGAATTAATAAACAATATAAAATAATTTTTGAAAGATAATTACTTAATTGTTCCTTCAAAATAAGTAAATTAAACACATCCCTTGTTTCGATGCAATTTTGTTTTTGGAAAATCATCATTACTTTAAGAAAGTTCACGCTTTTTCTTTCAAACTTAAAATTTTTTCGCTTACACCTCCTATTTCTCAGTAATTTCAAAATAATTTTTTTTTTTTTTTTTAATAATTAAAAATTAAAAAAAAAATTAATAATATATATATATATATATAACTTGCGAATCAAACCAAATTTGTAACTTATTATTGAGCTTTGAAAAACACGTTCCTTGAAACTGTAACTGAGACAAGTGACGCGGCGTGTTTAATTTGTAACTATGTCGCAAGTGTAAAATTTTCGAAAAAAAGAGATAACGGGAGGGATTGCTGTATTTTATTTATTTATTTATTTTTTTCATTAAAAAAAAAATAAAAAGGTATAAATAAATAATTTGTTTAGCCTGTATAAATGGAATTTTCACTTTTGAAATTTTTTTGAATTTATCGACCGGCGATGCTGAGTTTATTAAGCGGCGTCTTTAACCCTTTAACGTTCACTACTTAATTTATTTTAAAAATTACTAAACTAATTTTAAAAATGGCTTTTAAACATATAGTTGATCATAAATATTTAAAAAATTAAAAATTAGCATTGTTCCTTTTCGAGAAATTTTTGGTTTGAAACATCTGTAAGTAAACCTTATTAAATTCAAATAATATTTAATTTAATAAATAAATCACTTTTTAAGTAAACATTATCGACAACAAAAACTCTTAAAATTTGCATAGATCCCAACATTTCAATTTCTTCCGAAGTATTTTAACCCTTTGCGGAGCAAGGTAATACGGATCATTTAAATTAGACTGCCACCGGAATTTACGAACATAATTAAAATAGAAGACATTTTAAATTTTAACGTTAGAAAAAGAGTTTTTTCTGCTATGTTATAAATGTAAATTTTTGCAAAAAAAAATTCCGGGATGAGTTTTTGCACTTGAGACTTAAAATTAGGTGTTCCATCAGCGGGAACACTGCAACTGAAAGGGTTAAGCAGAGTTTGTATTGATTTCATTCCGGTTCTTACAATTTGATTAGATTAGGCGGCTGATTTTATTAAACAGTGAATTTAGTAAGCGGCAGTTACTGAATATAAAGAAAGAAAGGTAAAGAAAGAAATAAGCTAGGAAAAATGCAAAATAATGTTAAAAATATCAGCCCTCCAAGTAATGCAAAAAGTAATGTTAATTTATTAATATTTATTTATGCACTCAACATACAGCACCATCACACCAGTTGCCAAATTTATGTACTTTTTTTTTCAGTATCCACCACTAAATTTTAATCAAAACAATCGCCTAATCCCTTCGAAGATTAATAATTTATTAACATCACTCCTCAAAGATATCGGTGATTATTGCATGAAAAAGTCCCTAAATTTGGCAATAACACTGCATTACACAAATACTAAGTCATACCAAATTTAAAAAAAAGAAAAGAAAAAAAACAAAGAAAGAAATTATGAAAAGTGGGGGAAAAAAAAAAAAAAAGTAAAAAAAAAATGGCTATTCTCAAAGAGTAATAACAAAAGTAATATTAATTTATTCCTATTTATATACTTAAATTAAATTAAAGTAAATGCATTGTATATGTCACAAATAAATTTGCAAAAATATTGTTGTAAACGCCACAAGGAAATTTCCCTTTGGCGTCTTGAAATGTAGAATAAGTATATGGTAGCGAAAATTATATGTTACAACAAGATAAGCCAAACTTTTTTACTAATAATCACATGCTACACATTAAAACAACTTCTTCTCCTTTTTTTTTTTTTTTATTATTATTTTATTTATTTATTTATTGTGCGTGCGTGTGTGTGTTATAAAACTATTCTATATTCAAAAATAGTAACAATTATTATGGCTATTAAATTTTAAATTAATTTCTAATAGCTAATTACACCCCACATAGTAACTACATGAAAGCAATAATAAATTTTGTCCAACTAACGTAATATGACCAAAGCAATAAAAAGTAATGCAATCGTGAAATGTAAAGAACGATTTACTTTTTTGCTAATTATGATTGTTTAATTTTTAATTTTATTAATTTTATTTTGTTTTTATTTGCATGTAAATGAAATGGTAATTTTTAGTTTAACTGTACGCAGCATCTTATAAAATACACTTCTTTGTGCAAAATGGAATGTCATCATGAATTACCAACTTTACCCTCGTATATCATATGAGAAGTTTTAATTTTTTTATCATGTAAAATAACATAATTTAGATACCATTCATCAGCATTATATACACTATAATATTTTATTTTGTTATTTTATACATTTTTAAATATTTGATGCATTGCATTTTTTTTTCTTTAATAAACTATATGTTTTATTAAGAAAATGATATCTATTACAAATCATATGAACTTTTGTTTTGCCTCTGAAGTTTAAAAGTTTATAGAATAACAATATATATTATCTAACCTGTAGTTATGAATTAGGGAGAATTTATTTTTTACACGCGTTCTGAATAATTTATTAAAGCTTTGTTACTTTACTATTGTTTTCTTATCATAGCTGCCAAGTTTTTAAATTTATTCCGGAATGTTTTTAACCCCGCCCTTTTTTCGCATCGTAATATTTGTAGAAAAATTTTGTTTAATATATAATTGCGATTAAATATGAAAAAAATTACTTTAAAAGGATTGCGGTATGAAAAAAGGGCGGGGCTAACAACATTCCGGAATAAATTAAAAAACTTGGCAGCTATGTCTTTATATACCGATCAGACTTGCATGCTTAATTTGAAATCCGCCTGTAAGTCTGAGTCAAGACAAGAGCAGGAGAGGTACAAAGAACTTTTTTTTTTTTTTTTAAATAACAGCTAACAGAAAACAGGTCTTCAAAATATTATGTATACGCAATGCTAAAGACAATCAATGATCGTCGATTCTATTTAACAGTCAAATGCAATTTCTCTAATGAATTCTAACTTCAAAATATTACTTTTTTTTTCAGATAATAAAAAATTATGTTAAATCATCTCGAAAATAATTTAAAATTTTCTACTTGAACGTGCTTCTTTCTGGTAATATATTATTTTGCTTAAGTTCTTATAAGCATTTGTTTATTCAGTCGATAATTGGTTCAAAAAACTCATTGATTTAATAAATAATGATAATAGTACTTATTATATTTTTATTCAAAATTGCTTTATTTCGTATAAGATGATTTAGTGACAGCATATCAATATAAAGTGGATATCTCATTGTGTGTGTGTGTGTGTGATTAGTATAAATTAAAGTCTCTCCCAAATACATTGCAGTTGATATAATTATATTAGTTACCAACCTTTTCGCATTTTGAATACCACTATTTTAAAATAATTATTTTTTATCAATTTAATTAAAGAAATTTTGTCTTTAAATAAAGCAATATTTTTTTCTACACAATTAGCTGTATTTAATATACGCTGGCAACTTATATAATTAGATCATTTTGATATGCATTCAATTTCCTGTTTTATTTGGCGTAGATTATATGCATTTACAAATAATATGACTTACATTATTCTGCTTATTTGTTTCCATAATCTGTTTTGAAATTATTTATTTAAACTGCAAATTATGGTATCATGTTCTAATTTTTTTATTCAAAATTACTTTTTCTCTTATAGTTTAAACTAATTGGACAATTATTGTTTGTTGGAAATTAATTCAAATAAAATTTTAATTGAAATAAATTCAAAATCTGCTGATTTCCTATTAAGCTATAATTTACCAGACATGCTAACAATTTAATTTATTTCAGAGTACTGTTAGTACCTGACGTGAGATGCTTGGATCGATCCCACGTTGCGCTCATAGGCCTAGATGCTCGGAGTTTTTCGAGGTTTACTCTTAAACTTGCGTGAATACGGGCTAGGACCACTTAGGAAGACTTCCACAGAAGGCATTCCGTCTCAGGCCTAGGACCCTAGTGCAGTCAATCGACCTTTTTTTCAAACACCACGCACTATCTAGAAATTACGAATCGTATTTACCTTGATCGGTTTTCGTCATTAAAAACTACTCGCGCATTTATTTAAAAACTAAAATCAAAATTATTAAAGTTGTAAGATATATTGGCCCTTTTTGTCTGCGGGAAAAATTTAATAGAAATATTTATTTTATTTCATCAGCGGAAACTGTTACAAAAATATACAAAAGATTTCTATTAACACTTTCACGACCGCTGACGTAAATTCAGGTCATTTTAAAATCTGTAACTCCGCCAGCGGGTGTTACCTTAGCAATTTGTATGTTATTTATTTTTTAAGACTATACCCAATGTTCATATTTGTGCAATCAATATACTATAGATATAAATATTTTGATTAGAAAGAGTATAATTATAATGTATATCCATTAGTATTGTAAATGTGAGTACAATTTATTTTTTCTAAAATATTGTAACTTGGGTGAACAACGCCCACAGGCGGACCTTACTGCCAAAAAGACAAAAGTGTTAAAATTTTACGGTAGCCAAAAAAAGGCCAAAGTTACCAACTATGGATTAAAATACGAAAAAATAAGAAACATATCAATCACTATAACAAGTTTTGTTATTAATTTAAAAATCTGTTCGAAATGAATTTTTATTAAAACAAACATCAGGTTTAGATTAACAGTGCATATGACAAACTAAAAGTAAACTTCGTCTCATCTTTCATACAGAAAACGATATATGTGACAGCTAGCAAAATTTAAACTTGTACTAAATTAAGCTATGCTTGAATAGTTCAACAGAAATCCTTGAAGAGTTAATAAAAAAAAAAAGTACTGATTTTTACTATCATTCTAATGAAATTATTCGATTGATTCTCTTTCTCTCTCTCTCTCTCTCCCTCTCTCTCTCTCTCTTTTTTTTTTTTTTTGTTATTTTTACAATTACCTTTTCGTCATGCGTCGAAAACTGTTTACAAAATTAAAAAGGAATTATATATTTTAATTTTTGTTTAATGAAAAAAGTTCTCCTTAAAAGTAAATAAATAAATAAATAAATGTCATAAATTAACTTTTGAGACATCGAAAAAGTAATAGTTTACCCCATGTAAAATTTTATTAATCTTTCAAAATTCGACCTCTGAATATGCAATCAGAATGTGTAGTTCCCAAGTCCAGATATGGAACACGGTCGCCGAACTCATACCACTATCAATGTAACAAAATTTTCTACTTCTTAAATCGACGGTACTACAGGTAAAGAAATTTCTTATCCCTTTGCGGCGCAAGACAATTCGGATCATTTAAATTATACTGCCACCGGAATTCATGAACTAAATTAAACTAAAAGAAATTTTAAATTTTAAGGTTAAAAAAAACCGGCCTTTTCTGATATGTTAGAAACGTAAATTTTTGCTAAAAATTTTCAGGAGTGAATTTTTGCTGCTGGATCTTAAATTTGCGTCCTCGCAGCGAGGACAGCGCGCGTTAAGGGGTTAAACAAATACCGCTAAGAATTCTGCGCCTTTGTTCCATCCCTGCAAGTCTCTATCGATTTCAACTTCATGCCAGAAATTTTCTACACCAATTGTCACTTTATTTAACACGTTGAGCTCCATGTCAGCCACTCTAAATTCCAGACATTGTATCATATATCTCTAAAAGTACTAAAGGAATCATCTTGAAACTTTAGGAGTTTGCAGAACATGTTATACTTCAAACATTTCAGTGAAAGTTTTGCCTCGAAAGTAAAAGGAGTGCCAATAAAAAAATTAACATGAGCTAAAAAACATATGAGCTAAACATGAGCATAAAAAATTAACATTATATGTTATGAGCGTCATGTCAGTCATCTGTGGCTGACATGACGCTCATAACATATAAGCGTCATGACATGACGCTTATCATTGTCAAATATGATATAAAGCAGCTTCAAGCACCGGTGGTTGACAGTTTAAATTGGATATAAAACTAAAAATATTACATTGTTTTAAATAATTATTGAAAATTTATTTAAAATTTGCTTAATTTTTATTTATTACAGGAGGAATCATTATGGAATTTTAATGGATTTTAAGAATCCGCATGGCGCAACGTGTTAAATCTCAAACCGCTTCAGCTTTCACGTAGCATCTCTTCGTCTAATTATTTAAATATTTTTATCACACACTTTTAGAAATTACCAATATGATATGCATTCATATAAAAGTAATTTAAACTTTTTATCTTCTATTTACCTTAATCCAATTGAAGAAAAAAAAACTCCCTTTTAATTATATTACATATTCGAGCAATCTTTTTCTTCCTTTAAATATACGCTACAAAAAAAAAAAAAAAAAAAAAAAAAAAAAAATCTCATCCTAACACACCTGATCTTACATGCTAAATAAACGATTGTGAAACATATATATTTTTCATACCCGGCATTTTTTGTTTTCTTTTTTTGCGTCTATATTACATTTTACTGAATTTTGAAAAAAAAAAATATTAGCAGATTTTATTTTTATTTATTTATTTATTTATTTTTTTTTTTTTTTAGAAGCCTTTTTTTTATTACCAACATTAATTCATCTGTTCTAATTAACACGTTGAACGCTATGTCAGCCATTCTAGATTCTAGACATTTTGTCATATATCTCTATCAGCACAAAAGGAATCATCTTTAAAAAATTAACACGTTGAGCGTCATGTCAGCCATAGGTGGCTGACAGTGTCAAATATGATATAAAGCCGCGTTAACCATCGATGGCTGACAGTTTAAATTGGATATAAAACTAATAATATTACATTGTTTTAAGTAATTATTGAAAATTTATTTAAAATTTCCTTAATTGTTATTTATTACAGGAGGAATCATTATGGAATTTTAATGGATTTTAAAAGTTCGCGTCGCGCTCAATGTGTTAATAGTAGACAAGTAACAGGAGATATTTCAATTAAAAAACTATAGTGATGAACCTGAGTTGAAAATTCTAAATGTTAACAAGGGAAAGAAATAAAACCTTAATAAAAATTTAAATCTCTATTACCTTTTTAATAAGATATGTTGCATAAAAGTATTTTGCTAAGAAATTCTAAAAGATTGTCATAAGCATAGCCGCCATCCTTAGTAATTTATTCCGAAATATTGTTAGTACCTGCTCTTTTTGTGACCCTGTATTCTTTGTACAGTAATTTACTTCATATCTCATCGTATTTATATATTGAAGAAAATTACTTTACAAAAATTACGGTGTGAAAGAAAACCAAGTACTAACATAATTTTGGAATCAGAGCTGCCAACCTAATCCGGCAAATTGTTAGTACCGCCTCTTTTTCTACACCACTTTATTTTTAGAGTATTTTTCTTCTTAATTCATTGTAGATACATTTAAATAGAATTGCTCTACAAATTAAGTGGTCTAGAAAAAGGGGCGGTACTAACAATTTGCCGGATTAGGTTGGCAGCTCTGTGGAATAAATTAAAGTTGTTGGCAGCTATAGTCATAATTATTAATAGACATTAATAACCCGAAAATTTAAACTACGATAAGGTACTCTTATATATTTATTCTCTGAATGAAAACTGTCTATATGAAATATGCATTAAAAAAAATCTTCCTATTCAAATTTGTGACAAGTTATCTTTAGCAATTCAGTTTTTGTTATATATATATATAATTCAACTTAATTAAAAATTTCACTTAATCAATATCGTCAAGTCAATCTAAGAGACGACGGAACAGCAATAATTAATTAGGTACACAGAATGAAATGTAAACTTTTATTTTGGTTCTCCATCAACTTTCCCATAAGATAATTTGCAGAAAAAATATTTTTTAAGTCCATACAAAAGTTGTCGAAAACATCTTCACATATTCTTTCATTAAAAACTAGAAACTTTAAACCACAAAACAATAATCTCATCATCTTTTTCTCTGAATAAAAACTTTATAAGTATAATACATTTTAGAAAATTTCACGATTGGAATTTGCGTCAGATTATTTTTAACACTTTCATTTCGGTTTTAACCCTTTAACGTTCACTACTTAATTTATTTGAAAAAATACTAAACTAATTTTAAAAATGGCTTTTAGACACATAGCTGATCATAAATATTTAAAAAATAAAAAATTAGCATTGTTCTTTTTCGAGAAATTTTCGGTTTGAAACATCTGTAATAAACCTTATTAAATTCAAATAATATTTAATTTAATAAATAAATCACTTTATAAGTAAACATTATCGACAACAAAAACTCGTAAAATTTGCATAGATCCCAACATTTCAATTTATTCCGGAGTATTTAACCCTTTGCGACGCAAGGTAATTCATTTCATTTAAATTACACTGCCACCGGAATTTACGAACATAATTAAAATACAAGAAATTTTATATTTTCAGGTTAAAAAAAAAGGGGGGCTTTACTGCTATGTTATAAATGTAAATTTTTGCAAAAAAATTTCCGGGATGAATTTTTGCACTTGAGAATTAAAATTAGGTGTTCCATCAAAGGGAACACTGCGACTGAATGAGTTGTGTAAAGAAAAGTTCACATCTTGTTTAAAAAGTTAATTATCTCTGTCAAAAATTAACTTATGAGATATCTAATCAGCAATATTTGAACTAATACAAAATTTTATTAGACTCTGAGAAGGAAACAGATAATAGAATAGCAGACACCGAGGAGTGTCATTATTAACATTTGACATTTATTTGACAGAAATGAGACCTACAGTCTCGATTGATCCATGTATTAATTACATCAATTTATAGTAACAATGCATATGATCGCGTGTCCATAGCACACTATAAATATCACGCACGTCCTGGGAATCGAACATGGGGATCCAGAGGCCTGCTCTCTAACAACTGGGCCATCAAACTGGTTAGTGTTACGTACTTTGGTTACTGTTATGCTTTTATAGAAATTTCTTACAAGCTTCTGCGTCCCGTGACTTCGAATATTTCGGAACTTGTGAACACCGCATCTTCTTCTGAGAAACAATATTAAAAAAATAATGGAGTGTGAAAAACCATGAACTGAACTGGCTTCCAGAACTACATTAACAAAGAAAAAAAAAATGCAAAGCAATTAGAAAAGCTTGTTCAAACCATCAGCAAATATTAGAAAATAAACAATTAAAATTTGAAAGTTTTAATCCTTATATACTTGTTATCTAACGAAAAATTTTCCGAATGAACTCTACTTTAGAAATTATTTCAATTCAAACTTATACCAGATCAGTTTTAGCCAATTTATGTTTTATATAAAAATAAATAAATAAATAAATAAAAAATAAAAAAAGCCCATTTAATTCAAATTTTTATAATTATTATCAAAATAATTACAAGATAAAAAGAACTTTTTATATACCATGTTTTTAAATTTTCTGTTGAATTATATAAACGTTACCGAAGGCAGCGGGAACCCGGAATAATTGGCTAAAAGTATTAACAAAATTCATTGCTATCGTGTTTTGAGCTATTATAAAAGTTTCAAATGGGAAGTTAGTTGAAAATCGCTATTCCGGAAGTTAGTTAAAAATCGATTGCAAGTTTTGTACTGGTAATGCTGCCGAAGACAACAGGATCCCGAAGCAGTTGGTCAAAAATATTTAAAAAATGCATTTTCACCATGTTCTGAACTATTTTGAAAGTTTCAAATGTCTAGCTAGTCGGGAAGTTAGTTAAAAATCGATTGCAAGATTTGTACTGGATAAGCAAACATACAAACAAACAAACAAGAATCGAAATTAATAAAAACATGGTAATAACTTATGACTCGTCGAAAAAGTAATAACTGAAGTGGTTCTCAGAATGAAATAAAACCTTTATAAAATTTTGTTTAATTCTCCATGTGTTTTTTACTAAGGTATTTTGCATTAAAAAGTAATTTTTAATACTGTTTGAAACCTTGTAGTAGCCATCCCATACCTGCCAACATTCTAATTAATAACCTGTAGTACTGTTAGCCCGACTTTTTCTTTATACGAGCATTTTTTTTTTAGATTATGTTTCTTCTTATTTAAACGTAATTGCATTTGGGGAATATTACTCTGGAAATCTACTGGTGTGTAAAAAGGTGGGACTAATAACACCATGGAATATTAACACTTTCGCGACCGCATGTTTTTCTCCTTTTGACAGATAGCTCCACCTGTGGGAGTTATTCTTGTATATTACATTATTTTAAATCAATGTTTTCTATATTCATATTTATAATATAAATGGATAAACATAATAGTTATGCTCTTTGCAATCAAAGTATCTCTATCCATAATACATTGATTGTATAAATGTGAATATTAGGTGTATTTTTAAGCAATAATGTAACCTATGTAATTTAAAGAAACGCTCACTGGCGTAGTTACAGATTTTCAAATGACGTGAATTCACGTCAGCGGTCGTGAAAGTGTTAAATAGGATATTCGAAGGAATGTCACCCTGACGTTACTTCATTAAAAAACAGAAAATTGAAAGCATATATTATTAAAACCTTACGTTTATCCTCTCAATAATTTTCTTCTAAATGAAATAACTTTTGAAAATTACCCAGTTTAAATTTGGTCTGGGTTACATTTAGCTCTTCTTTTCTTTTCTTTTCTTTTTTTAAGAAGAGAAAAGAAAAGAAAAAGGAAAATGAAAAAGAAAATATCTCAACTTTTTCCAAAATTTGATCGGAATTCAAATTACACATTGAAACAGCAATAAATTACTTCATAAAAATGTTATTAGGCTAAATATGTACTGAAAATAATAATACTGATAATAAAACCTGATAAAATCTTTAGTTTTCCATCAGTTTTTCAATAAGATATGCTCCAAGAAAAAAAATTAGTTTTCAATGCAATTCAAATTAATTCATGTAGACGTCATCTGACATTACTAATCCACTTTAGGAAACCTCCCGATTGAATGTTGTACAAGGTTAACATTAGCATTTAAATTTTTGTTTTATGAACAAACATATTCTTCAATTTGTTTTGAAATTTTATAATCACTATCAAAAAACAACTTAAGCGGTACTAAAACAGCAATAACTGAATAGTTACTCAGAATGAAATAAAATCTTCTTAAAATTTTGTTCTAGTTCTCTATTTGCTTTTGGATAATTATTTTTGCAACGTATAAATCGGAGCGGCGAGTCACTTTTTATAATACCATTTATTTCAATTAAAAATCTGTAGTGACTTCACTCGACTATTCGAATATTAAGCAATTAACTACTATATAACTCAATTAATATAAGAGAAGTCATTAAATTAAATAAATGAAAGAGAAAATTATGTTTGAGAATTTCAGTACTTTTCTCCATTAATATGTTGCTTAAGTAAACGCTATTCCACTTTAAATAATTTGAACTCATAGATCATAATTATAAAAAATGTTTCACTGTGTCTTTGTAAAAATGTATAAGTGCTTCACCAAAATCTACAGAGTTCGTGCGACTGTAACTTATACTCATACATACTTACAGTAACTTATACACATACATACTTACAGTAACTTATATACATACAGGATGTTCCAAAAGTCCCCCCCCCCCCCTCCTAACTCGAAAATGAGTCGAAAATTTGAAAAATGGCGAAACACGTATTTAATGAATTTGAGAGGGACTTCTTTCGGTGAAAAAATTTTGGGCCCGGGGAGGGGCTAGGGGGGGGGAGGCTAGGAGGAAGGCGCTAGGTTGGGCAACTTTAAAAATTCAAATGGGAAGGTATGTCTTGTGATACATCTCTGGAATCGTCTCTTCAAGGCTATGGATTTCATATAAATAGTTTTGCCCTAAGATTATTATAAAAGCAGATCATGAGTTTTTAGACTTTTGAAATGTGGATTTTATACTTATGTACACCGTTTAATAATCACTTCAGAACAAAACTATTTATACTAAATTTATGGTCTTGAAAAGACTTGTTCAGGGATGTATCACAAGACATACTTTGCTCAAAAATGTTTGGGCCCAGGCAAGGGGGTGGTAGGAGTTTCGCTAGGGAATGCAACTTTAAAATTTCTAATGGGAAGGCAGCCTCCCCTCACAGGCCCAAACTTTTTTCCCCAAAAGAGGTCCCTCTCGAATTCATTCAATAGATGTTTCGCCATTTTCAAAATTTCGTCTCAATTTTTAGTTAGGAGGGGGGTGTGGGACTTTTGGAACAGACTGTATATATATATATATATATATATATAAATTTTCAGCTCAATCGGATATGATATTTAGACGCTATCGCACTTTAAATAATTTGCTGGTAAGCAATAATGATAAAGAATATCAGTGCCGAATTTTCGCCATGATTATAATACTTTCTTTACATATGTATATTCAGAAAATAAAAATTTACCAATCGTTTACAGAAGACGATGAGTTCGACGATGAGTTCCGATTTAGTCAGCAAAGTAATTAACACTTTCGCGACCGCATGTGTTCTGTCATGATTATAATACTTTCTTTACATATGTATGTTCAGAAAATAAAAATTTACTAATCGTTTACAGAAGACGATGAGTTCGACGATGAGTTCAGATTCAGTCTGCAAAGTAATTAATACTTTCACGACCGCATGTTTTTATCTTTTTGACAGTAAGGTCCGCCTGTGGGCGTTATCCTTTCAAGTTGCAGTATTTCAGAACATTTTCTATATTCAGATTCATATTACAAATGGATATACATTATAATTATACTCTTTCTAATCAAAGTATTTATATCCATAGTATATTAGTTGTACAAATATGAATATTGTGTATATTTTTAAGAAATAAATGACGTATACAAATTGTAAAAGAAACACCCATTGGAGGAGTTACAGATTTTCAAATGACGTGAATCTACGTCAGCGGTCCCGAAAGCGCTAATATACGATTTTATATAAAGTATACCAAAAGTCCTACCCTACCTCTGTTACTTAGGAACAAGTTGGAATTTCTGAAAATTGAAAAAATAAATAAATAAAACATGTTTAGACATTTGAGAGAGACTTCAATTGGTTTTTAAAAATTGGAGTCGGGGCATACCTGCTAACGTCCTAATTAACATTCCATAAAATTGTTAGAATCCGCCTTTTTTTTCATACAACATTATTTTTAAAATAATTTTCGCTAAATTTAATTATAATTACGTATGAAGAAAAATACTCTAAAAAAAAAGACTGGTGTGAAAAGAAAAGACAGACACATACAGTTTTACAGAATATTAATTAGAATGTTTGGAAGGTATGAGTTGGGCTATAGGGGCACTTGGTTTAGATGAACTTTGAAATTACAGATTATAAATGGAGTTTTGTATTAGCTTGGTAGAAAGCTTTCTGTTTTTTTCAAAATATGTTTTTCCTACAATGTTCTTTTTAGAAGGTAATAACTGATTAAAACATCCATCAAAATGTCACTCTTCCCCTGCATCCTAGAATTTTCAGAATATGGTAAACCTTTAAAAAAGGTTTGCTTTCATATAACTTTTCCAGTGATTAAAAAAATAAAAAAATAAATAAAATATCTTCCATAATGAAATTTAAATGTTGTCTCCACGGCGCCCATTTAACGCCAGTCTGATTTTTATTTCAAGCCAAATAAATTCAAATTACTTGAAAATGTTTATCGCTCAATTTAGAAATTCTGAGTTACGAAGATTAGTACTTTTTTTCGAACAATTTTGTGAGCCTTAAGCTTTTATAAAATAATAGTAAGATTAAATAAATAAATAAAATAAAAAGTGTTTTGTAAAAACCTTTAAAAATTCTCATTCTCTTTTGAAATTTCGAAGTTTGCCCACTATGTACGCAATTTATTTATTAACTTCCTTTTTATAAAAAATTAGTAAAAATTTTTTTTTAGAAATTAATACTCAAATAATTTATGCATCAATTAATAATTTGAAACGCGAAGCAAAATTCAAATGCATTTTAATATTTAATTTAATAAATAAAATATGGTTTTAAGATTTTACCACGAATAATATCTTTCATAATTACTTCTCTGAAATTATATATTCATTAGTATTTTCATACAAGGTGTTTCAAAATGTTTTTGCAATATAAATGAAATGATTTTGGTCATCAAGACGAACAATATTTACCATGAAAACTAGGCTCAAGGTTGAAAGTATTCAGCGTCTTCGACACCACTACTTTTATTTAGAAAAATTTAGTGTACTTTAACTTTAATATTTTTTTTATTAAAAACGATATATATTTTAATTAAAAAATATTGGTGGAAGAGTTTTGCCAAAAGACGGAACGCTTTCAACCATGCCTAGGCTCGCATTTCATTCTGATGATTACAAAATGGGTGACTTTAAAACAAGCTTAAAACAAACTTTAAAACAATGGGTGACTTTAATGCCAATAAACATAAGTCGTACTGTCTGAGTTGATTTTTCTCATGCCAAAGAATAACACATCTCCAGAATAGAGAACAATTACTGAGCGTTTGCAAATTTCCAAAGAGAAAAAAAGCAACCATGATTGCAACTGATTGGCTTAACAAAATTTTATAAGAAACCAAATAAAGCTAATATAGTTCTTGAATTGCGGCACATTCTCAACATTGGATTAATACCATGACAACATTGTCCAGAACTATTAGATGTACCGAAAATACTATTAAAAATAGTAAAAACGGCACAGTTAAAAAAAAAAATATTCATATGGTACTCTACTAACAAAGCGAATATAAACTTCACAACGTAATACTAAAAAATATTCGCCTACAGCAGCGCCGATTGCCTGCAACGGAAAATCTGTCAACAGCGAAAAATTAAAAATAGACAAAAGAAATAAATTCAAACTCATCATTCGCATTTTGGGATAGGTCAGGGAAACCTTAAAATCCAAAATTGTATGAAATTGATTTCTCAAAAATATAATTCAGCAGTATAATCCTTTTTTTTTGTAGAATATTTCCAATACGAGGGCGGACACGTTTCCTCAGGGGTGAAAGTGGTTTTCGTCATTGGCACCACTATTTTTATTTCCAAAAATTGAGTGTATTTTTAAACTAATATAGTCCTATGAAATAGGATTACGATTATTGCTGAAATGTACAGGTAGTAGATTTCAGTCAAAAGATAGAAAACTTTCACACCTGCGCAGTGATCTCACTTGTAAATTTAAAATTTCCCTCTTTTACCCTTTTCCATTTTAATTTTTCCCTCACTTTTTTCCATTTATTTGTTATCAAAGGAGGCACTATTAAAATTAGTCACCTAATGAAATAGAACTATACTTTCGCAAGACTTAATGTTTTTTTCGTAATAGTTAATTATTTAGAATAACTTTATACATATTTTTTCAAAATTATGAACGACAAAGACAGTTTAAATGAATTTTAAAAATCATGGGGATAGCCATGCAGTGTTGCTAGATTGCGCTGCTTTTTTAATTTAAAGTCACCAATAATTTTGAGAAGTGATGTTTGAAAAAATAATAGACGATTAAACATTAAATATCACTTCTCAAAATTATTGATGACTGTTGAATAAAAGTCGCGCAATCTGGCAACACTACAGCCATGACCTCATCATTCCCTGTATCTGACGGTGCATTATTTAAGATTAGCATACTTTTTAGGACATTATTATTTACAATGCAAAAGACGCTTTTGCAATATTTGTGAATATCGTCGATTTTCTCTACATTCTCATCTATGGCTTATTCTCCCTACTCCTGATCCATTAATTTGATGTTGACATTTTGACATAAAAGTAAAATATACTTTCGTGCTAAAGGCATAAGTCATTCTGGATTACGATCAAAAACATTTGAAGACTTTAAAAAATAGTGTCAGAGCATCTTCTTTAAGTGGAACTGTATTTTTAATCTGTCTAAATGCTTCAATATAAAATGCTAAACGTGATACCCTAACGGATTTTTCACTTTTTGCTGAAGGATTTTCAATATTCATTATTATATCAATCGCATCGAGAGAACGATATTTTTTTTTTTCGACGGACGAGAGTTTTGCTTCGAATAACATAATTTCTAAGCCGCAATTTATTCGGAACCCAAGAAATTTAATGCTATGCGCTTATAAAGTTCAGAAATTTTATCTTTCAATCATTACTCATTCCGTTTCGACATAAATTCTCTTTAAATTTGTAAAAATGTACTTCTGATATAAATTGCTGAAACAAGTCCTTCTAACTCAGTCAGAAGAATAGATTGATCTCTTTTCTCTTATGAAATGACCGCCATTTTAAAATTAGATGATCGACCAAGTTAGACGATCAAGTTGTTAGTTAATAAAGTTGATTGAGACATTACTAGGAGTATCTACATACCAAGTTTTTAGCAAACCAATCCATAAATGAATTTTTATGAGAAATCTTCAAGTGACCGCAACTTGAAACAAAATAACGGATCAGTTTATATAATGAAGTCATCCACAATATTTGCCAAATAAGTCCATTGATTGTCCTACTTTGCTCGAATCGACTGATATTATTTTGGAAGTTATCGTAATGAGACATTTTCAAGTGAAACCGTGATTTCAAGTGGCCGTGCTTTTGAAATAAAATGTGTGATGAAGTTGAAGTTTTAAGATAAGTCCAGAGTCCAATAATTTATCGATTTCCGAAAAAAAAAGAAGAGAAATACGGAATAAACCTAATAGGAATTTACTCTATTAGATGACCTGCCTTTCAAAAAAAAAAAAAAAAAAAAAAAAAAACAGCAGTCATATTTATTCTAAACGAAAGTCTATTTCTAATAACATTCCTAGCTAAACTATAAAATCAACAAAATCACCATGACTAATTCATTTATTTTACCTCTAAATAAAGATTAACTAAGAATGATATTAAAATTTAGTAAATTATGAAAAATTGTAGAAGTTCCTGAAAATTTCAAATACTTTATTAAACTTTATTTAGTAAAGTGAAAAGTATAAGATTACAGTTTAAAGCAATTTTTGCATACATATATATATACTATTCATTTGTCTTTCTATTCACTTTCACAGCCAAATTTATTATTTTAATATACAAAAGTCGCATTCTTCGCTTTTTTTTTTTTTTCAGGCATTTTCAGGAATGAAAAATTTCAGACTTCTTTGCCACCAGTATTTTTATCAATATAATTTTATAGTATTTCCATAATAAAGTGTCGTGATTGAACTTTACGTGATTGAACGATCACTTTACAGCACGTTTAAAATGGTACGTTTAATTAAAATTACCAATTAAAATTACAACTTGTCAAGGCCTTTCGCCCTGACCATCAGGGCATCATCAGGACAAAGCCGTTTTTTGTTACGAATGCAGCAACATTTGAATTATATATACAAAAAAATTCATAGTACAGTTACAGTTATTATAAATGAAACAGTTAAAACAGATGAAACAGTTGAAAACAGATGAACCATAGATGAAACAGTCTGAAAAACTGAATTTAGTCGAGTCATCACTGAATTTCATCTATGGTTCATCTGTTTTAACTGTTTCATCTTTTCTAAGTTTTAAATTTTTGTATTTTTTTATCTCATTTTAAATGTTACATTGGTTTTAATATATTAATGAGACGTATAAATTATGTTTAATTTTATTTAGGAAATTATTGTTATTAATAATAACAGTAATGACAGTTAGAATTGACAGTTAGAATTGCGCAGCGCGAAAGAAATTAAAAGCAATGACATGTCAAATTCGCGGTCTAACTTGAGTTTTGACAGTTTGACAGTTAGAATCGCGCAGCGCGAAAGAAATTAAAAGCAATGACACGTCAAATTCGCGGTCTAACTCACGGTCTCGCTTGAAATTTGGAACAGTTGTTGGTACGTAAATTTGCTTCTCTTTATACATCTTCGGAGTTGCCAACATTTTACTTTATTCCGGAGCATTTTTAGCTCAGCCTTTATTTCATATCACTTTTTTTTTTTTTTTTTTTTTTTTTTTGCAATTATTTTTGTCCGTTTTTATCGTAGTTATTTTTATTCGAGAAAATTATTACATAAATAAAGTGGTGCAAAGAAAGACGGAGCTGAAAATGCTCTGGAATAAATTGAAATGTTCGTAACTGTGTATACTGGAGATTGGAGCGGTCTGTCATCTATTTAGAATTTTGGAAGTGATCAGAACAAGAAGTTGCCCATTTTGCCTTGCTCGATTCGAAACTAATCAGTTCCGCGAAGACCGCTTCCCTTTGTATGTTATTCAACAAGAAGATATCACTTCATGTATTAAAAGAACATTTACATCTTATTCTTAAAGCAATTAGAATATACGCAGGCCTCGTAACGTTCCTGAAATTTTACTTCCATTTTATTATTCTGCCACCACTACCGTCAATATGAAATTTTTCTTGAATCTTTTACTGCTAAAACGTCTGAAAACTTTATGTAAAAAAGTATTGATTTAATGGAGTGATGGAAATATAATAAAGTGAGTGTAAAGTTTTAGGAATGGTGCGAGGCCTAATTGATGCATCAGATTTTTAAGTATAAGAACAAATTCTCATATCTCTTTCTTACGTCGAGGGAACTTTTTTCCTCATTACTTCGTTTCCCTTTCTTTTCCCTCTAAGAACCGGAATTTCCCTAAAACGGGAAATTTTTTCCCGAAGTAAGAACACTGCCCCTGCATTACCTACAATCGCTGCACTGCTACTTTTGGTTTATTTAGCGAACTCCTTTTAAGTAATTATATAAATGTCGTCCAGAAAACATTTCCAGTGTAAGTTTTATTAATTTAAACAAGAGAACTTTCGTGCACACCTAATAGAATATAGAGACCACTAAATTTTAAATGTAGCGATTGCCTGATCATTTTGAAAATTACTCGTCTATTATGTATATTAAATATCACTTCATAAAATTATTGATGAATACTGAATTTTAAAAAAATAGTGCGACTGTTAGAGACTAGGAAATATCCCGCATACGATAAATTTGCAGATATGTGTCAGTTCTATATGTC
This sequence comes from Salticus scenicus, assembly GCA_963930645.1. Lineage (NCBI taxonomy): Eukaryota > Metazoa > Arthropoda > Arachnida > Araneae > Salticidae > Salticus > Salticus scenicus. The sequence goes on from OZ005658.1 coordinate 182,564,804, forward strand.
AGTAAGAACAGATACATTAGATACAAATTTATAAGGAATATGCCATCGTAATTAAATTAAATATTTAAAAGGTAAACTCGCATTTCCTCTTCAATATGACATTACATAGAAAAATTCATTTTCTTTTACGCTTAATTGTGATGATGGTCGAAAATCCTAATTCACGGATTACATGATGTTAACTATAACTTTCATTATACTTCCTAAATAGACAGCGATTTTCCTTTCTTATTGGCATTTATTTTCATATTTTTTTATTTATTTCATTTAAAAAATAAGATTTTATTTTTTTATATATATTAGTACGGTCAATCTAGACATTCGGTGATACGTAAAGTTACAACAAGCTGATAATCAGTAAAATTGTTTAAAATATAATTATAAATAAAATTTTGAAATTCCCCACCATTCCGGTGTATGAAAAAAAATTTACTCAAGGTCAAAAGTAAAAAAAAAAAAATGAGTTTTTCGCGATTTTCAGCAAAACGGTAAGTTTTATCACAAAAATACCTCAGACAAAAATTGTACATCATAAAATTATCTACAAAAAATGTATCAATACCTTTTCCTACGAGCCACCGTTTCTGAGATATTGCGATCCAAGTTGTAGAAGTTGCCAAGTTGTAAAAGTTGTAATCGTCATAATATGCACACGTTTCCACGCCACCTATGAGGTAGTACACTTAGCGCGTTTTTTTTTTTTTTAACGTGGTTTCAACAGTAGGCCTATTCCACGAGTAAATTATGATCCTGTTTAATTTGTAACTATTGCAAAATAACGGAAATTAGCAAAGATTGTAATAAATAAAAGCGATGTCAATTAAAAAAAAAGTAATGAAGCTTATTCGTCTGATTCAAATTCTTCTTGTTCTTCTTCTTGATCTTCTTCTGGTTCTTGTTCTTGTTCTTCTTCCTCCCCCCCCCTTCTTCATCTTCATTTTGAGAGCAAGTAAATTGCGTGAATAGCGATGTATTGCATGTCATCTCGTTATAATCAAACTAATCCTCCACTGTTGGTGATTCAACATTAGAACACGACCGGCCGTGACAATTTGTACATGCCAGAGAACAAAACAGTCCAACTTTTTTGCAGCCACATTTAGTGCTGCATCCCTTTTTGCAGTTTCAAAAAATTGTGTTCAGCAGTTTTTCCGGCGCAGGTGGGAGTAAAGTTTGAACTGGTTCTAATGTATTGTTGACCTACTTCCAACCCCACTTTGTAGGGTCTAGTTGATAACCAAGCCACACTTGAACTTGATAATATACCAGAAAAAGATGTTGATGAGCAGCATCTGAGGTTGGAGGAAGACAAGCTAATTGAACTTGATTTTTATTTTTAGTATTTTTAACGAAACGTGCATATCGATACTTATCTAAGCAGGTAGTTTTTTAGGAGCTCCGTACATAGAAAGAAGAAAGCGAATACCGTTGGTGATGACTTCTTGTTGAGTTGAATTACTGTTTTTAAAAACTTGAGCACATTGAACTAAATCTTGTTTTTCAAACATTTTGAAAACTGTTGTTTTACCTCTCCTGTAAAATGCAGATGTCGTATCACAGCCAGTTATTCCGTGTAAAAATAGTACATGATTTTGACTCTTTTCAAAAGTAGATCAACTTTTTGAAGAATATATTTCCGATTGATGTTGAGCTTTTCCTGGTTTTAAGAAGAAAATAGTTTTTGCAGTTGGAGTTCGAGCAGTGAGTAATATGAGTAAGTCTACATCTTCACCAAAACAAGTTATGTAGGATCCTCCTATCGTTTCCTTCCTATCCTATTTTATAGAACAGATTCGTTTTCTCTCCACCTCCGAGTCATATGACCCGTCTTTAATCCTTGGCTAAGCAGTAGCCACGCACACAATTGAACAGGAGACAGATGCTGCCTCGAGGTTACACTGGTGTATAAATGAAGGGACTGGGTTTCATTTTACCTGATATTCTTATAGTTATAACTTATTTATATTTTATATTTTAAGTGTAAGTTACAATGACCGATAGAAAAATAGTTTAACATATATTAAAACTCTACAGATATATATACTCATGCATATTATGACCATTACAACTTTTTACAACTTTTTGGATCGGAAATATCTCAAAAACGGTGGCTTGTAGGAAAAAAAAAGTATTAATACATTTTTTGTAGATAATTTTATGATCTACAATTTTTGTCTGGGGTATTTTTATGATAAAACTTACCGTTTTGCTGAAAATCGCGAAAAACTCATTTTTTTTACCTTTGACCTTGAGTAAAATTTTTTCCATACACCGGAATCGTGGGGAATTTCAAAATTTTATTTATAATTATATTTTGAACAATTTTACTGATCAGCTTGTTGTAACTTTACGTATCTTCACTCTTATTCTTTGGTCTAATTTGACCGGACTATATGTATATTTTTTAGGAATCTCTGCATTTATTTATATATATATATATATATATTCATTTAAAAAATGAACTAATTAACACTATAATGATTTTTGACAGAAATAGCTGCATATCCATAATGGTATGGTATAATAGAGTAATTATATTTTGTAACTGGACATAGCCTAGGGAAATCTAGAAAATTTCCGGGCATAACCGAGAATCTAAGACACAGCAGAATGCCTTGACACATATTTTGAAAATCACTGATGTAATGTATAGTCAAACCATAGCCTCCTAAATTAGATGCGCCTGTCACGTGGCTCAGAAACTTGGCAACAGTTGAAGCGGCAGACAGCGCCACCTGGTACAGATTGCGCGACTCTTTTATTCAACAGCCACCAAAAATTTTTAGAAGTGGGATAGGATATATATAAAAAGCGAATAGAATCGAAGAAACGTAGATTACGTATATCATATATCATTTCTTAAAATTATTGGTGACAGTTGAATAAAAAGTCTCTCAATTTTTTCCAGGTGGCGCTGTCTACCGCTTCAACTGTTGCCAAGTTTCCGAGCCCCGCGACAGGCATCTAGTTTAGGATGCTATGGTCAAACACATGGAAATTGACACAAAACGTAAAGAGTGTACCATAAGTACAATGACCCTTCATAATTCGCTTTTTTTTTTTTTTTTAATATATCTTTTATGATAAAAGAATTTCAGAAAGCAAGTCTTTTAAAAATATGATAAACCGAATTAATGATAGATAAAGCTGACAAAAGAACTAATAATTGATTAAACGATTAATAGAACAATTAGTAGATTAATTCGTATCTCAAAATCTCTAATAACACACACACATAAACACGCACAAGTTTGTTAAGTTTGCACTTTACTTTCATTTTTCTTTCTTTCTCACTTAACACTGCTTTACTACTTAATACATTATTTATATAAAAATACAGACAATAAATCCAGACTGAAATAATCTGAGGAATTATAAAAAAAAATGTCTTCATTACGTGTTGTCTGGCAGAAGACACGTACGTTCATTGGAAAGTTCTATCAAAGCAGGGAAAGGGCACTGACTGTTGACCTTTTCATCTGTCTGTTGACCTCTGTGTTTTTTAAACTGTGTAAAAATATCTGGACAGATATCTATAATATTTTATTGAAATTTATTAAATCAAATATAATTGTTATAATTAACTTAAGTTGACTTGGAATGTCATTCAATAATTTTTAAAGGCATTTAAAATACAAAATTTAGCTACCTTAAATTCTTAGAAAATGTTTGTAATGCGTTTCAATTATGTTGTGTCATCTGTAGAGGCATTTTATTAAAAATAGATTTCGTCATCGTGTCTTCATATCATGCTAAAAAACAAAGCTCCTCCATTTAAATATATATATATATATATATATATATATATATATATACATACATAGAGATTTTTCAAGAAGTTTTTTTTCAGTTATTAAAAAGCACAAAATAAAAATTTAAGTTTACAAAAACAAATAATAATAATAATAATAATAATAATGACACTGGATTTTTTTTTTTTTTTTTGTGGAAAACTTATAAAATAAAAATTTATTCTTGCAGAGACAAGCTATAAAAAAATAAAAGTTTCAACAACAAGAAAATTTTAAAGAAAAATATAAGTATTTCACTATTGCAAAATAAATAAAAATTTTAATATATTCAAAAAATTTTAAAATACATTTGAGAATAATATTCTTTTTGTATAAATATTCGTTAGAATTTTTTTAGCATGTTCCATGCCTTTTCTTGCCTTTCTTTTGACTTTTGATTAGAGCATCATGCTACTAATGCGATCTCGTGGCTTCGATCTTCGAAGATCGATGCGTTACATTTTTGCAGATAATTAATAGAAAGTATCTCGATTGACTTTAAAAAAAAAAAAAAAAAAAAAAAATCTTTCTTTGTCTATCCAGTATCCTACAAAATTTTGATTAGTTTTTTTTATTATTTATTTATTTATTTATTTTTTTTTTTTAAGGAGCGTATTTGTTTGTAACTGAAACGCACAAAAAATAAATAAATAAATAAATAATAAAAAAAACTAAGGAGCGTATTTGTTTGTAACTGAAACGCACAAAAAATAAATAAATAAATAAATAAAAAATAACGTCAGAAATTTTTTTATTGTAAAGCACTAGAAAGTCTATATATATACAGGGTGGTCATAATTAAACTCCAAGTGTTCAAGAGCTGCTGGAGAGAAAACTACTGGGAATATTCCAGTGAAATTGGGTATCTACACGTTTCAGAACATGCGCAAGTTAAATATGAAAATAAAAAATTGCCTTTTTCACCCGATAGATGGCGTTATGCCGTGTTTCAATGCTTATCGACGGCATATATGCAAATTTAAGCCCATCGAACAGTATAAAAACAAGACCACATTGAGCAATGGTCAATCATGACTCTGAATAAGAAGGAACGTGCATTGTTAATGACGATATTTTATCAGCATGGTAGCAATTACTCAGCTACTCTGAAAGAATACCGGCGTATGAAACAATTGAGGTCCTATGAGTGTCAATAGATTGAAAAATATATTCAACAGGAGATTGAACGCCCAATTCTCCTGTTCTAAATTTGAAGAAACAGGAGAATTGGGCGTTCTTCCAGGCACAAGAGGGCGGTGTCCCGTAAACCCGGAAACAGTGCAACAAATTGATGACGCTATTACTACTACGAGTAGCAGTTCAGGAGCCAGTATGCTGAGCCAAATGACCGCAAGAAGTGTTGCTCGGACAATATCTCTTCCCTGGTCAACTGTGTATAAAGTGTTGCGCCACATTCTTCGGCGTTATCCGTATAAAATTAAAATGCTTCAAAAATTGATACCTCATGATGACACCCGAAGAATTGATTTTGCAAACTTTCTCCTGTCGAAAATCAGTGAGGATGACACTTGGATAAAGTGGATCTTGTGGACAGACGATGCGCATTTTATACTATCAGGTAGTGTAAATGCGCATAACTGCAGGATATGGGGAACGAGCAACCAATACGTTAAACGTGAAAAACCCCTCCATTCCGATTATGTAACTGTATGGTGTGGAATGAATTGTGATTTTCTTTTGGGCCCATATTTCTTTGAGACCCCAACTCCAAGTGTTCCCAAACGTTGTAGTGTTACAGGGACTAACTACGGTGCGATGTTGAGCGAACAACTGATTCCAGCATTGCAAGAGAGACATTGTTTAGAAACCACGATATTTATGCAGGACGGAGCACCCCTCTCATCGCTAAACCTGTTAAAAAATTGCTACATGACACCTTTGGTGCGGACCGAGTCTTAAGCAGAAGTTTCAACTTGGCCCCCACGTTCACCGGACCTTAATCCTTGCGATTTTTATCTGTGGGGACATCTGAAAGATATGGTTTATAGAGAACGACATGCTTCTGTTGCTGAATCGAAATCTAGCATAACAAGACACGTGAGGTGTGTTACAACAGAGATTTTAAATGCGACGGTGGACCATGGTGTTTTACGTTTTCAACATGTGGTTGTATCTGGTGGTTCACATATTGAGCACATCAGGTGATAATCTCCTTGAATAAATAATGGCTTATTTGTTTTCCAAAGCGTCTTTATGGAATGTTTAATTTGTGATCTTAATTTACGTTAATTTTTGATTACATGATGCTAAAAAAAATTTGATTACTGAAGCGAATTGTTTGGAATTTTGATAAACTGAAAGTGATGTTTATATTGTTTATATGCCTCTTAGAATGTCGTTATGCTCTGTCTATCGGTTTTGGAAGTTGTATATGCCTCTGGTGAGCGTTGAAATACGGTACAACGCCATCTATCGGGTGAAAATGTCAATTTTTTTTCTTTTTGCATATTTGATTTGCGCATGCTCTGAAACGTGTAGATACCAAATTACACTGGAATATTCCCAGTAGTTTTCTCTCCAGCACCCCTTGAACACTTGCAGTTTAATTATGGCCACCCTGTATTTTCTGGGAAAGATATGCTATAAAGAAATGAAAGTTTCAATACTAAGAACATTTTAGAGAAAAATATAGATATATAATTTTTGCAACAGACGAAAGTTTGTAAATATTCAAAATATTTTTAAAAAATTTCGGGACTTTTGAAATTTATGGCTTAACGAATAATTATGTAAAAAGTGACTAAGAATATTGGTCTCGAATGCTTTTTAAAATATTTTGGATATTTACAAATTTTCATCTCTTTCAAAAGTGAAATATCCATATTGTGACCGGCCAGTGACGTCCTCACTTCGCTTGCGTATAGGTAAATTGTCCCTGCTAGCCAGAATGCTCTAAGATGCTTGTGTTGCAGCCTCAGTAAATCTATTAAATAATAACTACCATAATTAAAAATTTTTCATTTTAAGTAAAGTAAATATTTAAATATATATATATATATATATATATGTAGCTGTAGCTGCTGTTATTATTAATAGTTATGACTTTTTCTGGAGAGAGAATACCCTTTCTGCTATATCTACAACATTTAACAAATGATATGCGGAACACGTATTTTTATGGAGCTTTTACTAGAAAAGGATCTGCGCTCTTCATGTAGTTTTCTCTCTACTATAGTAATCCATTCAAGGCAATAATTATGCACAAAAATGTATAATTTTTTTTATTAGATATAAAGTAATTTTATATTTATTTGCATTACAATACTACTATATGCATTTATTTCTATCTTAACACTTTTGCGACCACATGCTTTTGTTTTTTTGACCGTAAGAAACGCCTGTGGGCGTAATTCACCCACGTTACAATATTTCAAAACAAAAAATTTCTGTATTCACATTTATATTACAAATACAGAAACTTTTTAATTATATTCTTTCTAATCAAATTATTCGTATCCATATTACATTTGATTCTACAAATATGTATATAAATATAATCTAAAGAAATAAATAACATACAAATTTCGAAAGAAATTCCCACTGGCGGAGTTAGATATTTGCAAATGACGTGAATCTACGTCAGCGGTCGCGAAAGTGTTAATTATAATATACATATCGGGAAAGAAGTTACTGTAATTATAAATGGACGAAACTTTGACTTAAAAGCGCGTTAACACCCACATGCAATATGTTAACATTTTCGCGACAGCATGTTTTTGCCTTTTTGACCGTAAGGTGTCCACTGTGGACGTTATTCTTCTATGTTATAACATGTCAGAACATAATGTTCTGTATTCACATTTATATTGCTAATGAATATTCATTATAATTATACTCTTTCTAATCAAAGTATTTGTATTCATAGTATATTGATTGTACAAATATGAAATTTGGGAGAAATAAAGAAATAAATAGCATACAAATTGTGATAGAAACGCCCACTGGCGGAGTCATATATTTTCAAATGAAGTGAATCTACCTCAACAATCTCGAAAGTGTTTATATAAATGTTCTTAAATGAGAAATTTTTTCTGTGTAAATACTGGACATCATTAATGTTAAATATATAGCGGAACTTCATTACTTGAAAATAGCTCAGTCTTTATGATCCAGACCATAGCCTCCTAAATTAGATGCCTGTCGCGTGGTTCGGAAACTTCAAGCGGTAGACAGCGCCTCCTGTTACAGATTGCATGACTTTTTTATTCAACTGCCACCAATAATTTTAAGAAGTCATATATGATATATATAATTGATGTTTCTTCGATTCTATTCACCTTTTATGTGTATCAAATCCCACTTTTAAAAATTTTAGTGGCTGTTGAATAAAGCACAATCTTTACCAGGTGGCGCTGTCTACTGCTTGACCTGTTGCCAAGTTTCCGAGCCACGCGACAGGCATCTAGTTTAGGCTGCTATGTCCGGACATACTCGCTAACTTAGCACTTTCTGGCAACCGGAAAATTTAATATAAATATTTACTGTGTTCAAGTAGCGAACTGTAACAGTTTTCTCTGATTATACAGGATAAATATCTTTATTAAAACTTTCCGGTAACCAAAAGGTGATACGTTAGCAAACATGGATTCAGAAGTGCGAAATTAAGTAAGACCGACGAAGGGTTATCTTCCACGATTCAAAAGTATTTCTGGTGTGAAGTATATTCCCTAATTCGGAAAATTGGCGATCATGTGTAACGATCATACTTGCCAACATACTAATTAATATTCTGTAGTATTGTTAGCCCAGCCTTCTTTTTCACACCACTATCTTTTTAGGGTATTTTTCTTGTTATTTAATCGTAATTGCATTTGGGGAAAATTACTCTAAATATTTACTGGTGTGAAAAAAAAGGCGGGATTAACAACACTACGGAATGTTAATTAGGATGTTAGCAAGTATGAACGATAATTATCGTACACTTGGCGGCGCTGCTTTTAACATTTGATGACAAAAAATAATTTTTTCTTCTTTTCTAACTAGGGAATTTTTCAAGATTTACATTACGATAGTTTCCAAAATTTTCAGTAGATAAAAAAGAGTATCCACTTTATTCTTCTTGTATTTTTAACGTCACTCTAATAGAAGGTGGTAACCCATGCAGCCACTGATATCCATTAGACATCTAAATTTCGTCCAATGATCCTTAAAAGGTACAAAATATTTAAAAAATGTCCATTAATTGTCCTGGGTATTCTGTACTAATTATAGATATCTGTTAAATGTTTAAATATAGTCGAAATTTAGACGTGCCTTTTTCGATGTCTAATATATGTAATATGTTAGATCAAAACAATATTTAGATATTTTCAGTATCTATTAGATGTAACAAGACCAATTATTGCATAGTTGGAGATTTGTTAGATATGTAACAGATATCTTATGGATAAAAAGAAGAGTGACATTTGACGTTTTAATAGATATCTGTAGGATATTTATAGAAGTTTAATGGATAATTTTTTAACCTTTATACGTGTCTTATGGATGTAAGAGACTGTGTGGAAAGGGAATTAAAGTTACATGAAATCTGATAAAAATTTTAAAGTGGCCTCATTGAACTTCAAAATAGCAGTTCTCGCAGCGTTCTTAAACTTTTATTCTCATTTTATTAAATTGCCACCAGAAATTTTGAAACAATACTTCTGAGCACATTAAAAATACTTTTAACAGTAAAATTTTAGGAACCCTGCGAGGCCTGAAATAACAGTTTTGAATTTATTCTAATTAATTGTTTTTGAGTTATGTTCATAACTGATATACACATAAATTAAACTGATAAAAAGTTAACTACCGTATATTCTTCGACCACATTTCATGAAACCATGGAAGCATCTGCGCAAGTGCTAACTCAACGAGTCCAGTGCTAAAATAGGGATGACAATCATCAGACTCAGAGAAAATGAGCAATAACAGAGCACGAAATTATTGGATGTTTTCCAAATTTCAAACTGTTGGTCAAGCTGGCATCCCTCCAACATTTTGGACGCGTCCTCACTGCTAGTTTTAGGATATGTGGTCGCACTGTACAAGGGATCCCAAAACACGTAATTATAACAAAAAATAGCACAGAGATTTGAACTTAAGATAATCCTTTAACACTTTTGAACAATCATTAAGAGTGACTACGACTTTGACTCGTCTGTCGTCTTACTGTTCATTTGTCTGTTCCTTTCTCTGTGATTTAGTTTTTCGTTAATAATCATAGAATGCCTTCAAACTGTTGTATATAATTTAAGTTCATTATATAATATTCTTTATTGAATATAGTATAAATAGGCAACCGACTTGTGTACAGGAACTCACAAAATACTTCCGATGCATCACGGCAAGAGATATTTTTGCAGTATATTTTAATATATTTATATTGTTAAAAGCAAAATTAATTTTTTACACATTGTTAGCGTTTCACGGGTAGTAAATAAAAAGGAAAATAAAGAAATAGAAATAGAAATAATAGTCGCATAAATTATGTAAATTTATCTGAATAGATAATTTTACAGAAAAAAAAATGCAGTTTTAAAAACAGAATATTTATTTCAACAAACATTATTCTAAACTTAAAAACCATTAAAAATATAGACAGAATATGAAGGATACTTTTAAATTAACGAAAAAAAAATGCAACCGATAAAAGTATTAGCAAAATAGGTACTGAAATATTTTCCCTTTTTATACAAAAATATTTTCATTATTATTTAAAAAAAATTTTATACAACCCCCCCCCCCAAAAAAAAAAAAAAAAAAAAGCATACATATATCAGAGCTGCCAACATTTTTAACTTTTAAATCAGAATTAACACCAGTATTTTTAAATGGAATATGTTATATATATTTTCGACAATTAATATTACCGAAAACAGCTATAAAAATTTTCCGGTTTGAAGTCTCCCTTGAAAAACGGGAGACTTGGCACCTATGACAACACACAGGGAGGGAACACGGGCGTAGATCTCATACTGGTATTTGTTTAAGAAATTTCTGTATACATAATATTGTTGATTTAAGAGGTAGAAAATTTTGTTTCATTGATATTGGTATGAGTTCTGCATCCGTATTCCATCCCGGTATATATATACACTAAGCGACAAAAAAAAAGCCGCACTTGGATATTTTCCTTTTCGCTTTCTACAACCGCCAAATTTACCGTTTAAAAAGCATATTTTCGAACAGATTTTATTATGTTGTTGTCCACATACACTTTAGTATTCAGTCCAGTGTTAAAAACAAAATACAATAGTCAGGAAAATTGTAATTTTAGAAATTATTTCAAAAATGATAAGAATAAGGCAGTTAACGATGCCACAAAAAGTATTAATTTTTGAATGAAAATCAAAAAAAATATTTTAATACGTGAGATGGTAAAATAATTAAATGCTAATGAAATATTGGTAAAACGGTTTTTAGCAAGTTAATAAAGTTTTTTGGTCGTTTAACCTGGATATTTGGTTTAAGGCAGCCATGTTGCTCATCCAAGCGAGATGACCGTAAGTTAAAAAGCCATTTCTTATAAAATTGGTTTGTATTACATTTAGAACATAAAACAGATTCAGAAAAAGTGTTTAGCAGCATAATTTCTTCAACTACAGTACAGCAACTATTAAACAAAGCAGGTTTAAATGACAGAAAATTTGAAAAAATTCCATTCTTAGTGAAGGAAATTAGGAAACCATGACCTCAGATGGCTAAAAAAAATAAAAAATGATTAGTTAATTATTGGGCTGAACTGTTTCTCTTTGATGAGTCAAGTTTAAATTATTTCGAGCTAAAGAAAATAAGCGGAACTGACAACGAAAATATGACCGACTTAATGAAAATCACACTTTTAAAACAGTGACACAATCTCCGTACATTATGGTATGCAGGTGCATAACTTTTCAAACAGTCGGGCAAATTATTATGCTCAAGGGATCAATTAACTCGAAATAAAACACAATCTTCATAAAAGTGTTGCCTGACCGACTATTTTGGAGGTATCTTGGACATTTCCGTAAACCGCATTTTACGCTGAAAATGCACCTCACTACGCGGCGCCTTTGGTAAGTTTATTACTTCAAATTGTCAAAATTTCCTCTCCATTCCAATGAGAACCTATAATTCTGTAAGTAATCATATCTTTTTTCACTTTAAGTTAAATCCCACAAAAGATATAGTAAAATTTCTTCTTTACCAGACATGAGAATAGTCCTAATCGCGATCCTCTCGAAAATGTTTCGTCTATAAAAAAGCGGGGGAGAGGGGAGAGGATTCGAAATTTGCAGCCTATAACTCTGCCTGAACTAGAAAAAATTATTTGTGATATTTTGCACGTTGAAATTTCTGAGATTTATATTAAAACACTGTATAAAACTATGCCATTGTGCATTAAAGCAGTAATTCCATAATTAGGTGGAATTAACCCAGTGCAGAATACATATTTTTAATAAAAAAATGCTTAGATCTAACAAAAAAATATATTTCTTTCATACATTAAAATATAACTTGTTTATTTCATTTAATAAATCATAACAGAATACAAAGTGTATGGTTATTGAATTATGTTCAAAAAGAAAGTTTTATGCACATTTTTAAAAAGTACTTTATAGTGTGCAATAATGCAAATTATTAAATCGAAAATGTACATAGGTATCATTTCATCCCTTTGGTATTACGCAAATAAAACAGTTTCATTCGTTTCAAACATTATTTTTAAAGTTATTACGAATAAAAAAGGTATAAGTCATTTTTTCTGCAGTGCGGCTTTTTTTTTTTTTTTTTTTTTTTTTTTGTCGCTTAGTGTATATATCCATCGCCCGTATGGCGAAAAAAAAGTAAAAGCCGTAAAGGGAGAGATATAATAAAACTGTATTGCATGATAGGGTTTACTTATTTATTTTTCTTCTGTACTAATCACTACAGTAATTAAACATACAAATAAGTGGGCTGTTACCTGTACTCAGAGGAACCCGTGCATTTGCCCGCTTTCGGGCACAAATATTGGATTAACTCAAATTAATATTTAAATAATTAATTAAAATTAAAAATAAGTTTAATGGGAAATATATATAACAGCAAAAGCATTAGATGTCTAAAACCCACCTGAAATAATGCACATAGTATATTGTATTACCGGGCGTATTGGCGTGAAATTGCTGTCATATTAGGTTCGACAGGACATCAAGCAAAATATAGGAAATAATGTGACAAGACTATGTACAGTACGTGAAGTGTTGTTTATCTGTAATTCTGATTTAAATATAAAAGTGTTACTTCGATATTTGTCGTTATTCTTCGTTTCAAAACAAACTGTCGTCCAATAAGCATTCAAATTAATGTTCATGGTTAAGGCGTTGTCGCAGGTAACCGAGAGATGGACCCGAAACGAAGTTTTTGAGCAATTACAATGATTTTTCTTTTCAGATATTAATTGTAAAACTGTATAAAAAATAGTAATTATTTTTTATTTTCTTTAATTCATTTAAATATAATGACCAGCGAAACAGGCAAATCCTGCTAGTACTAAACATATAAACATGATTTTTTAATTTTTTTTTTTATTAACACTTTCCAACAAGGTTGTTGAAAAATGTTTATGACTTCGGTTTGTCTGTCTGTCTGTCTGTCCGTCTGTCTGTCCGTCTGTCTATCTGTCTGTCCGTGCTCTAACTCCCGTAAATATTTATGGAATTTCTTGAAACCGATATATGTTATTCAAGTTCACTATCGGATGTTCCCTATTGAAAATGGAGTTTATACCTCTACTGGTTTGTGTACAGGGACCCCTTAAAATATTTCGAAGCATTGTGTTCAATGAGAGGAATTTCGATAAACCATATTTTCATACCCTTACTGTACAAAAATTTTAATGAAATTCAAACATGTTATACAAGTTCACTATCGGATGTTCCCTGTAGAAAATGGAGTTTATACCTCTACTGGTTTGTGTACAGGGACCCCCTAAAATATTTCAAAGCATTGTGTTCTAAGAGAGGTATTTCTATAAACCATGTTTTCATACCCTTACTGTACACAAATCTTAATCAAATTGAAATATGTTATTCATGTTCACTATCGGATGTTTCCTGTGTAAAATGGAGTAAACACCACCACTGATTTGTGTACAGGGACACACAAAATTATTTCAAAGCATTGTGTTCTATGAGAGGCATTTCTATAAACCATATTTTCATACCCTTACTGTACAAACATCTTAATGAAATTGAAATATGTTATACATGGTCATTACCGGATGTTCATTGTTGCAAATGGAGTTTATACCTCTTCTGATTTGTGTACAGGGACCCCCGAAAATATTTCAAAGCATAGTGTTCTATGAGAGGTATTTCTATAAACCATATTATCATAACTTTACTGTACATAAATCTTAATGAAATTGAAATATGTTATACAAGTTCACTATCGGATGTTCCCAGTCGTATATGGAGTTTATACCTCTAGTGGTTTGTGTACAGGGACCCCCGAAAATATTTCAAAGCATTGGGTTCTATGAGAGATATTTCTATAAACCACATTTTCATGCCCTTACTGTACAAAAATCTTAATGAAATTCAAATAGGTTATTCAAGTTCACTAGCGTATGTTTCCTGTATAAAATGGAGTAAATACCATCACTGATTTGTGTACAGGGACACACAAAAGTTTTCCAAAGCACTGCGTTTTATCAGAGATATTTCCATAAACTAAATTTTAATAACTTTACTTTTCACGAAGATTTATGAAATTGAAATACGTTATTCAAGTTCACTATCGTATGTTTCTTTTATAAAATGGAGTAAATACCACCACTGATATGCGTACAGGGACAGACAAAAGTATTCCAAAGCACTGCGTTTTATCAGATATATTTCTATAAACTAAATTTTAATAACTTTACTTTGCACGAAGATTTATGAAATTGAAATATGTTATCTATAAGCACAAAAGAAAATGCTTTGCATAGAATAAAGCATGATTAACATTAGATTTACAGGGTAACACAAAAACATTCAGTTATATAAAGAGCTATTAATGTATATTTGCAAAAATTGTACTTTCGTTTACATTAAGCGTTTTAACACTTTCTAACATTTTTAGCACTTCCCAACAAGGTTAAAAGTGTTAATGACTTTGGTTTGTCTGTCTGTCTGTCCGTCTGCCTTTCTGTCTGTCTTTTAGCGCTCTAACTCCCTGTAAATATTTGTGGAATTTTTTGAAAGTGATATATGATATACAAGTTCACTATCGTATGTTCCCTATTGAAAATGGAGTTTATACCTTTACTGGTTTGTATACAGGGACACCCGAAAGTATTTCAAAGCATTGTGTTCTATTTCTATTAATCATATTTTCATTCTTTTACTGTACACATATCTTAATGAAATTAAAATGTGTTATTCGAGTTCACTATTGAATGTTTCCTGTATAAAATGGATTAAATACCACCTCAGATTTATATACAGGAGCATCCGAAAGTATTTCAAAGCATTGTGTTCTATGAGAGGTATTTTTATAAATCATATTTTCATATCTTTATTGTACACATATCTTAATAAAATTGAAATATGTTATACAAGTTCACTATTGGATATTTCCTGTATAAAATGGATTAAACACCATCACTGTTTTATATACAAGGACACTCAAAAATATTTTAAAGCATTGCGTTCTATGAGAGATTTTCTATAAATCAAATTTAATAACTTTACTTTCCACGAAGATTTAGAAAATTGAAATATGTTATTTATATGCACAAAAGAGTTTTACGTAGAATATAGCATGATTAGCATTAGATTTACAGGGAGACACAAAATTATTCTGTTATATTAAGAGGTATTAATAAAAATTTGCTAGAATTCTACTTTCGTTTACATTAAGCGTTTTTGACACTTTCTAACATTTTTTAAGTGTGAATATGATACCAATTTGTGTATCTGTCGGTCTGTCCGTCTGTCAGTCTGCCCGCGCTCTAACTCCTGTAAATAATTATGGAATTTTTTTAAACTGATATATGTTATTCAAATTCACTATCGGATGTTCCCTATTGAAAATGAAGTTTATACCTCTACTGGTTTGTGTACAGGGACTCCCGAAAGTATTTCAAAGAATTGTGTTCTTTGAGAGGTATTTCTATAAACCATATTTTCATACCTTTTCTGTACAATATCTTCATGAAATTGAAATATATTATTCAAGTTCATTATTGGATGTTTCCTATATAAAATAGATTACATACCATCACTAGCTTATGTACAGGGACACTGAAAAGTACTCCAAAGCATTGCGAATTTTAATAACTTTACTTTCCACGAAGTTTTAGGAAATTGAAATATGTTATTTATATGCACAAAAGAATGCTTTGCATAGAATATAGCATGGTTACCATTAGATTTACAGGGTGACACAAAAATATTTAGTTATATTAAGAGCTATTAATAAAAATTTGCTAGAATTGTACTTTCGTTTACCTTAAGCGTTTTTGACACTTTCTATCATTTTTTTAGTGTGAATATAATTTCAAGTTGTGTATCTGTCTGACTATTCTTCTGTCCGTCTGCCTGTCTCTCTGTCTGTTTTTCTCCGCTGTAATTCCCGTAAATATTTATGGAATTTCTTTATACCGATATATTTTATTCAAGTTCACTATAGGATGTTCCCTATTGAAAATGGAATGAATACCTCTTCTGGTTTGTATACAGGGATACCCAAAATTATTCGAAAGCATTGTGTTCTATGAGAGGAGTTTCTATAAACCATATTTTAATACCTTTAATGTATAGAAACTTTAATGAAATTGTAATATGTTATTCAATTCTCTATCGGATGTTTCCTATGTAAAATAGAATACATTTCTAACTGGTTTGTGTACAGGGACACTTGAAAGTATTCCAAAGCATTGTGTTGTAAGAGAGTAATTTTTATAAACCAAATTTTAATAATTTTATTTCCCACAAAACTTAATGCAATTGAAATATATTATTCGTATGCACAAAAGAGGGCCTTCTATGTAATATAGTACAGTTAGCATTAGATTTACAGGGCCACGGAAAAATAATCAGTTACATTAAGAGCTATCAATAAAAATTTGCTGGAATTGCACTTTTTTTTACATGAGCGTTTTCAGACTTTCTTATAATTTTAGTGGGAATATGATTTCAATTTGTGCATCTGTCTGTCCGATTGTCTAACTTTCTATCTGTTTGTCTCCGGCTCCTATCATCCGTGAATCTTTTGAGAATTTTTTAAAAAATGATACACTCAAGTTCCCTATGGAATGTTCCCTATTTAAAATGTCATTAATAAGTCGACAACATACTAGTTGTACAACTAGTTTGTTTACAGGGACCACAACAACAATAAAAAAAAAGGCAATGTATTACGTTTTAGGACAGAAATTTTTTTGAAATTTTATTTAAAAAACTTTCTATTGTAAAAATCATAAAAATATTGAAATGTATTGTTAATATTCTAAAATAATGTTTTGTATAGAATATGATATGATTAACTTTCTGATTTACAGGGCTGCACTAAAATATTCAGAAAGATTAAAAGCTGTAATTATAATCTAACGGTTGCATTTTCTCTTGCGTTAAGCCTTTTTGACACTTTCGAAAATGCCTAAGAGTAATTTTAAAATCAGTTAGTCTATCTGTATGTTTTTCAGTCCTTCTGTCTGCTGTGCGATAACGTAGGCAAAAAATATTAAAAGTTATTCGATACAACAATTACGTACAGTTGGAAAGTGTTACTAATCAATGCGTACGGCATGATTTTTCTTTCTTGTTTTTTATTAACATGGTATTTCGGGGATTTCAGTTCAATGTATTTAAGAAATTTCTCTAACATGCAATTTTTTTAATGTTCCAGTCCGAATGATTTCTTTATCTTTCATATTTTTTCCCTGAATATTTTTGAAGTTATTTTTTATTGATTTTCATCTTAACGCCTACATTTTACGTCATAGCAAAATTATAGGTTTTTTCTGGATCAGAAAAGCAACCCACATTTGGGAGTAATACGCTTCTGTACTTTTTACGTTGGCGTACTGGGGGCGGAAGAAATATTTTTTATCAATTTTTGTTTTTCAATTAATTGTCATTGTAAATACAAATCGTAATTGGTTAAGGGAATTATTCGATTTCAGCATGTATCTTATACTATTAAGTAAGCAATGTTTGTATATATATATATATATATGTATATTTCACTGTTCTCGAAAACGGTAGCTCGGACAGTCACGGAGTTTAACACAAAGGTGCCCTCCGTAGGGTCATTGTGCACATCGAAGTCAGATGTTCGAATTTTTTATTAGTTTTCTTTTAATTAATAAAAATATGAAAATAAAGCTTCCCATTTCTATAATAACGCAGAATGGAGAATCTTAGGAAATTTGATTGGTTTATTCGATGTTCATTGATTTGAGTGTATTTTACATTGAACTACGTTATAAGGAATTACAAGAGATTTTACTGGTTTATTTCATTTTCTTTGATTTGAGTGTACTTTACGTTGAACTAGAGCTACGTTTAGATTTTATTTTAAAATATTTGAATTTTTAATATTTTTATATTGTGCGACTTTTACAGAGAACAAATTACGATTGGTGGCGCAGGCGCCCGAGAGCATGTTTGTTGGTAAAATTTTCATGGGTCTCTGGCTAGCTATCTGGTGAAGCCAGCTAGTGTATCTAATAGCATGTGAAGTGTGTAAACAAATCATTAGTTTTTCTTTTTTTTTTTTTTTCATTTTTTCGATTTTCTAAAAAAGTACTGGACAAAATGACCCGGGACTACAGACTTTCAAAGAACATTTAAAAATTCACATTTGCCACTATTGATTTAGCTAACAATGCAATTAGGGAACCGACTACTAATTGAAAAAGAGTGAAAATACTTTATGCCAACCTGTATCATAAAAAGCTATAAATGACTTGTAACTTTAACACTTTGTTACACGTACTATATATAATATTTAAATGTTTTCTTGTGGAAATTGCGCAATTATTTAGGCAAATATATACTATATATATATATATATATATATATGTATGTATGTATATATATATATTAAGTTTTGTTTATAACTAGAACGGATTTCCCTAAAATTTTACAAAACTTGCAGAAAAATTGACAAAATATTAGAGAAACATTATTCTGAACATAAAATTCACACACGTAATATTCGCTGAGAAATGTGCATTTATATTTCATATTAGTAAATATTATTTTACTGCACATGCGCAAAAGATAGAAAATTCTTTATTACATGTGTTGAAAGCTAGACATATGGAGCAATTTTTGTCAAAAGTACATTTGAATAGAGTAAAAATGAAACAAATTTCAGGCGAAAAGAACGAGCTAGATTGTAGGTATTTTTCAGAGTTGAAATTTCATAAAGGGTTTTTCATATGCCGCGTGTTTAATTTGAAGATTCAATTTTTTCAACCACTTTGCACATTTTTTTTTTCGTGGAAAACCCCTTATGCACTCACAAATCTTAGTAAATGAATAAAAATATATTAGAGTTACAAGCCTATAAGTGGTTTTTCACAAAAAAGAACTTTTGCAACGTGGTTGAAAAATTGGATTTTCAAACTAAATACATGGCATGTGAAAAACCCCTTATGAAATTTCAACTTTGGAAGATACCTAAAATCAAGCTCATTCATTTGCTGGATTTTTTTTTTTTTTTTTTTTTTTTTTACTCTATTCAAATGAACTTTTGACAAATGTTGTCCAATGTATCTAGCTTTCAACCTACGTAATAATTTTTTTTTTCTATCTTTTGTGCACATTGCTCTGGAAAACATTTAGGACGACAAGAGGTTTTTATCCAAATTTTTATTTTAAATCAGAGTGTAAATAGATTAAAAATAAATATTAGCATAAAAATCAATATCCATTTACTTTTTTGTAATATACTCAAAGTTCTATTCATACTATCGACGGCATCGTTCTAAATTTTTGCTATTGTTGTTTAGTTTAATCACCACGGTAATTCTATACTTTTCAGTAGTACAATATGTAAAGGAAAAAATGTTAAGACTTGCGCATGCTCAATAAAAAGATATTTTATGAAAACATCTCTAATTTAACATATACTTATCGTTTTAATTGCGCTTTTCTCTCTACTGTAAGATATGTTTTCTACAAAGAATATTGCACTAATATAAAATTCTGCGTCTTATAAATAAGCTAAATAAAAAAAAAATGGAGAAAAAATGATGTTTTTAAAGAAACATTTATTTTTCTACCAATTGAGGTGCTGACATTCCAAAAATGAATATAGATATTTAAAACAAGCTTCATAGGAATATATGCTGAACCTAATCATACCAAACCTAACCTACCAAATATATATTTTTTATTTATTTCTCTTTCACTTTTTGCCTTCGAGTCAAAACCTTTGCTGAAACACATGGGATACAGTCTGTTCTTTATGTGCACCTAAAATTTTAAGAGGATTCATAAAGTATTCATTTAGATATTAGCAAAACATTTAAATAAAAAAAATCCAAGTTTTTATTTGTAATCAGTGTATATATATATATATCGTATAGCTATGCTAAAATTATTCAAGTACAGTTCCTAATATTTCACCAATACAAATTATTGGTACCGATAAACGATATATCAAATATTACTGTCAAGTTTCTGAATACATTTTGATTTTTAAAGGCAACAGACTGTGATATTTCAATTAAGTTTTCCTACATTTGTTTCGCAGGTTAAATTCCTTTGTTTCCTTCACTATGCCTTAATCTGCTCATTTCAGTATTCGGTTCCGTTTTGCTGTTCGCCTTATTTCAAGTATTGTCACTCTAGTATTGCCACATTTTATGACGATTTCAGTACATTTCCATTTTAGTCCTTTTCAAATATTACCTAAAAAGCATGATAAATTATATCAATCGACATGCATATTTGTATATTAATGCCCTAACTTTTTCTGACAAGATTCTGAATTCTTTTGATTTTTTAAACGTAATAGACTGTGATATTTCAGCTAGGTTTTGTTATATTAGCTTTTGTGGTTAAATTCCTCTGTTTTATTCACTGCGCTTTAGCATGTTTCGGTTCCTTTTTTTTCATATCATTTCGAATATTTCCATTTTTTATGATGATTTCCAGTACATTTCTATTCTTATCATTTTCAAATATTATGTAAAAAGCTGAATAATCTAAATCAATCTGCTTGATTATTTGTATCGTAATGCCTTAAATTTTGTTGTTAAGATTCTAAAACCGTCTTGGATTTTTAACCCTACTAGGCTCAATTTTTTTTTAGTGCGCGACAAAAATATACAGGTTGTAATCAGTGATCAGAAGATAGGGAAAACTTATAAAAGTAAAAATAAAACCATATTTTACGAAAAATCAACTTTTTAACTCAACGTACCGTGTGTGGAACATACATAAAAGTATGATTTACTAATACGTTTACTGTTGTAATTTAAAAAAAAAAAAAAAAAAAAAAACTTACCTCTGCAAAATATACACTTCGTTATAACACACAGTATTTTTTTTTTTTTTTTTCGAGTCAAAACTGTTCAATAACTATTCTTTTTTTTTATTTTTGAATTCAGACAAACGACTAACGTATCACTTTCATTCAAATTTCACACAGAGTGCACTATAACAAAAACACGAACGACATCTTTAGGTAAAGGTTCGTATTACTACATTGCTAAATGTCAGTATCTTCTATCAATATGTCAAGAGATGTCGCTACTAATAGTTTTATAAGTATAGTAACGATTAAAGTCGGTGTTTCACATATGGAACTGGGTGCCTTGTAGGGTTAAGCACAAAAGACCATGATATTTCGATTTGTTTCTGCTACCTATTTTAGTAGTTAAATTCCTCTGTTTCATTCAATGTGCTTTAACCTTGCCATTTAATTGTGTTATTTCGTCCAGATTATTTGGAATATTGCCAGTTCAGTACTGACACTTTTTATGATAATTTCATTATTTATGTCCATTTTTATCCTTTTTTATATTATGTAAAACTTTTAATGGCCAAAATTAACCTGCATGAATAATGCTTGTGCAATGCTTATGTATGGTAATGCTTATGTAATAACTTACGTTGTTAAGATTCTGAAACCAATTTGGATTTTTATACATAATATACAGTGATATTTCAATTTGTTTCTGCTATCTTTGTTTCAGTGGTTACAGTTATCTGTTTTACTGTCTGTAGTTTTACATTGTTATTTCCGTCCCTTTATTACGTTCACATTATTTCGAATATTACTACTCCAGTATTACCACTTTTATGTGGATTTCAGTACATTTCTATTTTTATTCTTTTCAAATATAACATAAAAAGCTTAATTGCCTAAATTATTATGCAGGTCTATTTGTATATTAAAGCTCTAATTTTTGCTGTCAAGATTTCGAATCCGTTTTGGTTGTTTGAAAAATAATCAAAAAGGATTTTAATAATTCACTTATGTTCTGCTGTATTTGTTTCAGTTGTTAAATTCCTCTGTTTCATTCACTCTGGTTTAACCTTGTCATTTCTGTCCCGTTATTTTGTTCGGGTTATTTCGAATATTACCACTCTAGAATTGGTTCATTTTATGAAGGTTTCAGTTCATTTTCATTTTTATCCTTTTCAAATGTAACATGAAAAGCTTAATGACCTTACTCAATATGCATGCTTATTTGTATATTAATGCTCTAACTTTTACTGTCAAGATTCTGAGGTAATTTTTGTTTTTTAAAGTAGATTGTGATATTTCAGTTTGGTTCTGCTATATTTATTTCAGTAGTTAAATTTCTCTGTTTCACTTACTGTGTTTTAACCTTCTCATTTCAGCCTTGCTATTTCGCTTGTGTTATTTCAAATATTAACACTCCAGTATTACCGCTTTTATGACGATTTCAGTAAATTTCTATATTTATGCCTTTCAAATATAACATAAAAAGCTTAATGGCCTAAATCAATATGCAGGTCTATTTGTATATTAAAGCTCTAATTTTTTCTGTCAAGATTTCGAATCCGAAACTAAATTTAATAATTTACATATGTTCTGCTGCATTTGTTTCAGTTGTTAAATTCCTCTGTTTCATTCACAGTGGTTTAACCTTGTCATTTCTGTCCCATTATTTTATTCACTTTATTTCGAATATTACTACTCCAGAATTGCCCCATATAGTGACGATTTCCGTACATTTTCATTTTTATCCTTTTCAAATGTAACATAAAAAAGCTTAATGACCTTACTCAATATGCATGCTTATTTGTACATTAATGCTCTAACTCTTACTGTCAAGGTTTTGGAGCCATTTTGATTTTTTAACCCCTTAACGCGCGCTGTCCTTGCTGCGAGGACACAAAATTTAAGATCCAGCTGCAAAAATTCACCCAGGAAATTTTTTAGCAAAAATTTACGTTTATAACATAGCAGAAAAGGCCAGTTTTGTTTATTTAAAATTTATTTTAGTTTAATTTAGTTCATGAATTCCGGTGGCAGTATAATTTAAATGATCCGAATTGTCTTGCGCTGCAAAGGGTTAAGTGGATAGTGATATTATAGTTTGGTTTTGCTACATTTATTTCAGTGGTTAAATTTCTCTTTTTCACTTACTACGTTTTAACTTTCCCACTACAGTCTTGTTATTTCGCTCGTGTTATTTTAAATATTACCATACCAGTATTGCCAATTTTTATGACGATTTCAGTGCATTTCATTTTTTTTTTTTTTTTTTCATTTTCAAATATAACATAAAAGACTTAACAAACAAAATCAATCTGTATGCTTATTTGTATATTAATGCTCTAAAATTTGCTCTCAAGAGTCCAAATCCATTTTGTTTTTAAACAAAATAGACTGTGATATTCATAGCTGCCAAGTTTTTTAATTTATTCTGGAATGTTGTTAGTCCCGCCCTTTTTTCACACCGTAATATTTGTAAAAAAAATTTCTTCAGTATAGAATTACGATTAAATATGAAGAAAATTACTCTGAAACGATTACGGTGTGAAAAAAGGGCGGGGCTAACAACATTCCGGAATAAATTAAAAAATTTGCAGTTATGGATATTTTAATTTAGGTCTGTTATTGTTTTTTCAGTGGTTAAATTTCTATTTTTATTCACTGTGCTTTAATTTTATCATTTCGATTGCGTTATTTCAATATTGCCAATCCAGTATTGTCACTTTCTATGACAATTATTGAATTTTTTATACATAACACTTCATTGACTTTTTAATTGGCATATCCAACAAATAGATACTTTTAATCGTTACATTTCCATTTTTATTCTTTTCAAATGTAATGTAAAAAGATTAATGAGCCAAATCAATCTGTATTATATTTATTAATGCCCTAATATGTACGAAACTGTTGCAATGAATTTAGAATATAATACAGAAATTACTATCAGAACCCTTTTCTATTTATACTTGATAAATGCATAACTTTTATAAAACTTACACAAAATGTAAATGCTTCACTTAAAAACTTTTATCATCAGACGTTCTTATTTTCTTTCTGAGACACTCAAAAATGTTTCAGAATAGATTAAGAATAATAAAATAATGACATTTATGGAAATACGTAATGTTTATTGCGAAGATATTTATTCAAAATAAGTTATCATAGCGTAAATGAATTGATGCATAATTATGAAATATTAAAAGTTAGTTTCTTAACTATAATTGCTATTTTAATCTAATTACAATCATATGAAAATATATTTTAAAGGTACATTCATATAAATAATTTTTAGTATCTAAGATTTAGGACTAATATTTAAAAAATATCATTGCACTTTAAACAATCATATTGAAATACTATATTTTAATTCCATTAAATAGCATTTATACACATTCCCTATTAAAACATATTTGATCATTGTAAAATATTTAATAACATCACAATTTAATTTACATAATAGCACAAAAATGCAAGGTGTGATTAGTGTATCTGGAAGTTTCAGACATTTACAAATAAAGGTATTTATTAGAAATTATCTAGCTGGGGAAAACGAACCACGTAAAAAAATTAAACGGTACATTTTGATTTAATATGTATATATATATATATATATATATATATATATATATATATATATATATATATATATATATATACATATATATATATATATAATAAATTAATTAAGTAAATAAATAAAAAATTAACCTCAATTTTAATTACATATTGCATTGTGTTCTTTTATTAACTCTAAATTGGATTTTTAAATGATAGCATTTGATTAGATTTTATTCGGAACACACACGCACACACACACACAAAAAAAAAAAAATAAGGTCATTACTTTTTTTACACTCCAAAAGATTCCTTACTCACTAGTTTGATTTTATGTTTCAACAAAATGACACTTCTGAATTTCCGAATTTTCGTAAATCAAATTAATCTCAATTTTTAATCAAAATTTAATTTTAAATTATCACTTTTAGGTTAATTATTAAAAATCAAACAGTTCACTCAACTTTATGTTCAGTTGACAAATGCAATTCCAAAAATAAATTAATCGTTCAGTTATTTAATACGATTCCAAAATTAACTATGAATTTAACTGTAGACAGCCACATGTTTTAGTGATCAAGCTACTTATACCAGTTTTTGATGTGTAATGTATGTTAAACTTTAGTTTTATTAATTATTACTAGTATTACATTTAACTAGTATTATTAATATTTCAATTAATAATTTTGAAATTGCTGCTTGAATTTAAATAAGTTTGATTCTCATTTGGTTTTTCACATATTATTCTTTCAGTTTAAACTTTTTTTTTTTTTTTTTTTTTTTTTTGGGGGGGGGGGTTATTGGGTATAGCCTGTTGTAAATGTTCAGCAATTTGCATAAAACAAGACAGAAATAGCACTTATTTTACATGCAATATTCATTCTATACCCTTGAAAACGTAATGAATTTGCATGTTTAAATTTAAGATTGCTTGATATTCGTTTTTTTTTTTTTTTTTTTTGTATTTTTTCTGTTTCATCTTATTCAATGTTTCTTGTTTTCATCTATTCAATGTTTGAAAGGTTTTCAATACATATATATATAATAATGCATTTGTAAAAAAAAAAAAAAAAAAAATCGTTTTTTGTGAGACTGCTAAAAAAATTTTCTTTCGTGCCTACCTGTTACGTATGTATAAAACTTTTTTTTTTTTTTTTTTTTTTTTTTTTTTTATCTTCTTATGAAGTTTTTATCTTCTAGTTACCTTAATCCAATTAAAGAAAGAAAAAACATTAATTAAAAGAAAACTTCCATGCAATTATATTACATATTCGAGCAATCTTTTTCTTCCTTTAAATATGCCCTACAAAAAAAGAAAAAAAAAATCTCATCCTAACACACCTGATCTTACATGCTAAATAAACGATTGTGGAACATATATATTTTTCATTCCTGACATATTTTTTTTCTTTTTTGCGTCAATATTACATTTTAATTAATTTTGAAAAAAAAAATATATCAGAGGGTTTTTCTTTTTCTTTTTTGAAGCCATTTTTTTATTACCAACATTAAATCATCTGTTCTAATTAACACGCTGAGCGCCATGTCAGCCATTTTAGATTCTAGACATTTTGTCATATATCTCTAAAAGTACAAAAGGAACGAACTTGAAACTTTAGGAGTGTGCAGAACATGTTATACTTCATACATTTCAGTGAAAGTTTTCCCCGAAAGTAAAAGCAGTACTAATAAAAAATTAACACGTTGAGCGCCATGTCAGCCATCGGTGGCTGACAGTGTCAAATATGACATAAAGCCGCGTCCACCATCGGTGTTTGACAGTGTAAAATAGGATATAAAACGAAAAATATTAAATTGTTGTAAGTAATTATTGAAAATTTGCTTAATTTTTATTTATTACATTAGGAATCATTGAATTTTAATGGATTTTAAGAGTTCTCGTGGCGCTCAACGTGTTAAATCTCAAATCGCTTCAGCTTTCACATAGCATCTTTTCATCTTATTATTTAAATATTTTAATCACACACTTTTAGAAATTTGCCAATATGATATGCATTAATATAAAAGTAATTTAAAGAACACATTTTTTTTTTTCAACTGCAAAATAAATACGCATTCAGAATTAAAAAATTAAAAAATGGTGAAATGTTTTTTAGTTATTATTAGCAGAGATGCATTTACTTTTAACTTTTACTTCTGTTTTTTCTTCCACCTTTTTTGTAGAGTAGTTTTCTCTAGTATTGGGCATAATTGATTAAAATGTAATTGAATTACAATTAAATTACAATTATAATTTTTTTTGTGAATCGATTAACAAGTAATTGATTACAAATAAATTGAATTATTACAAATAAAATGAATAAGCAATTCAATTAATTTGTAATCAATTACTTGTTAATTGATTTACAGTAAAATAAATATAATTGTAATTTAATTGTAATTCAATTGTAATTCAATTAATTTTCAATCAATTATGCCCAACACTGGTTTTCTCCATTGCGAAATTTCGGTTAATTAAGCAGAAAATTACTTTTCAAAAAAAGTGATGGGTAAAATAAGCGGCATTAATAATGCTAATGAATAAATTAGAAATTGGTCATGATTGTTGTTTTCAAATTATTAAAATAACGAAACTGAAACCATCATTGTGCCAAATAATTGTAAAGAAATCTACAAATTAGTTTGATCCTTGAAGTAACGACGACATTGTCGAATGAACTATATTCAACTACTATTCACAAAACAGTTTAATAAAACAGCCACTCGTACTAAAAAAGCGAATAAATGAAATTTATTGCACCACAGAGAAGAATTACCTGTAATTTAGTAACAATGATAAATCATATATAACACAATTTCTCGCAGAAACCGATCGGCATATATGTTCAAAGACAACTAGATTCCTTCGAAAAGAATGCTTCCATTTTTATAGTTTGGAATATTTCGGGGAAATTTCGAATTATTTCTTTGCCAGATATCAGTGGGCCAGTCCGGAAAATTATAGAATCTGAACTTTTATTGAAGGTAAAGGTTCCATTTTATGACGCAACTAAACTACTTTTTTCTGAAAATTTGGTCGTCAAGGCAACAATTTTGCCGTTAAAGCTTACCTTGTAAAATTCAATAACTTGCTGTTATTTCTATTACAGCTCGAATTCACCAACAACTATTCTGACGCAAGAAACTGGTTTAATGATTTGAAAGATTATTAATTAACATAACGTGACTAAAATAAAGATTTTAGATATTTAATTGATGTAAAGGAAAATAACCTTATATTTAATCAACTTTAAACAAGAAAATTTTAATTTCTTTTTATTTACAGCTTTTAAATATGCAATACTGGGAAAATTTTTGAAACCAATATATATTATAATTCATTCTATTATATACTAGATTTTTGTTTTAAATTTAATTTGAAATTTATTAAAACGTAAGAGATTTAAATATATATATATATATATATATATAAATATTTTTTAAAATAAATATAAGGAAACATCGAATGTAAGGAAATAGAAAAGAAATTTTACACGTTGAGCGCCATGTCAGCCATCAGTGGCTGACAGTGTCAAATATGATATGAAGCCGCGTCAACCATCGGTGGTTGACAGTGTAAAATATGGAATTATTCCCACTTGCACGATTCCCATTTGCGCGACCAGAAATTGCACGAACGGGCGTGCAGGTGATTTCTTCCTTTCGACATGTAATCAGAGAACGCCCGTAACTTGGTTCTGCGGCATTCACTACCACGGACGTAAAAACCAAAGAAACATCACTGGACACCCCTATTCGCTGTGCATGAATCTGAGAACGCCCATAACTCGGTTCCGCGGCAATCACTACCACGTACGTAAAAAAAAAAAAAAAAAAATAAATAAATAAATAAATAAAAATCTCTGGACACACATACCTTGCCGTGCATGAATCTGAGAACGCTCGTAACTCAGTTCCGCGGCAATCACTACCACGTACGTAAAGAATAAAAAATAAAATCACTGGACACCCCTACCCCGCTGTGCATCAATCTGAAAACGCTGGTAACTCGTTTTCGCAGCAATCAGTATCACGCACGTATATACGCTTCGCGCACATAAAAAAAAAAAATCACTGGATACTTCTACCTTGCTGTATATGAATCTGAGGACGCATGTAACTCCTACTATTTTTGGATTTTTACTTTGTTCGCGCAAATGGGAATCGCGCATATGGGAAGACACCAAAATATGATATAAAACTAAAAATATTACATTGTTTTAAGTAATTATTGAAAATTTATTGAAAATTTCCTTAATTTTTATTTATTACAAGACAATATCATTAAAGAATTTTAATGGATTTTATTAAGAATTCGCGTGGCGCTCAACGTGTTAAATCTGTTTTAAAAGCGATTTTTTGCACATTGGGGTAACGTCAGATTTAAATAATTCTGTGCAGAACAGTGGTGAAGAAATCTAGAGATTAGTTTGATTATTGAAGTATTTGCACTATGTGGAGCGGATAAGTATTGATTGCTATTGAGAAAGAAAAAATCTTGGCATTTCGCAACAATTGAATAAGTGAAAGTGAAATTGTTAGCAAAATTTACGAATCAAAAAGTATTGTACATAATTTCTCTCCAATTCACACAGATATGGTGCAAGGAATAAAGATGGACGGCCATCCAAACTGTCGTCCAGAATAAAGAAAATGGCAATCGAAGTCCACGTGCATTATGAGCAGTGAATTTCACCCTTAATTTTCACGTTATATATCTGCAAACCTTTGAAATGTTCTGTGTCAGACGAAAATAATCAAATATCTAAAATTCAAAAGCATGTTTAATCCTAAAAACGACATGTTGATGTAAGGCTGAAATGAGGAACTTTAGAAAATTTAGAATTTAGAAAACTTTAGAAAATTAAAAAATTTAACCCCTTGATTAAAAATGCACTTGTGGCCAAAATTAGTATTTACGTATAAAAAATATATCTGGACTAATATTAAGCTTTAACAAGGTACTGGAATGTTTTATAAATCATTGAGGGGCGGTGGGATACACCTTATAAAACCTAATTTTAATTCTCCACCGCAAAAAACCCTACAACCAATTTTTAATAAAATTTTACTTTTTTGATTTAGCGTTAGCCAAAAATATTCATTTATTTTTTGTTCTGAAAGTCAAAATGAATATAGCGATTACAAACGACTATAACTATTTAAAGGAAAAGAATTTGTCGATACGATTAACACAAAATGTAGACGGAACTCCAAAATTTTGTATACATACGTCATAGATGTTCTATGTGACTTCCCTTGGTCACACAGACAACATTTAGACGGTTGTCCATTTCCCGCCATACATTCTGAAGCATGTCTCTAGTCACCGACGCAAGCGCATTACAAATGCGTATTTTGAGACCCTGCAATTTTTATCTATGGGTTTATGTGAAAGACAGGGTGTGTGTGCTTCCCATGCCCAAAAGGATTGAAGAACTCAAAGTACGCATTTGTAATGCGCTTGCGTCAGTGACTGAACAAATGCTTTACAATGTATGGCGTGAAATGGACTACTGTCTAGATGTTGTCCAGCTGACCAAGGGAAGTCACATAGAACATCTATGACGTACGTATACAAAATTTTGAAGTTCCATCTACATTCTGTGTTAATCTTATGGCTCTCCCGCTTCGGTGATCCCCAGAGGTATAATTTTTGATGGGAACATGGAGGTACCAAATAAAGTTGTAAGTTATAAACAAATAACACAGTCCTACAAAAATACAAAAATGAAGTTTACAAAATTTGATTTGATGATTTCAGCTGATCTTTTTGTTTTTTGATGTACTGAAACCGAAAATACAGCCCATTTTTCTCTATCACGTATAGACTTTTGTCAACACAGGGTGTTTACCGACATGATTTCTTACACATACCATCATAAAAATCGGTTGGTTGGTTGGTTGATATGGTTTTAAGTCGCACAAGCGCTTCAGAATTACAACAATAGGCATCTATGATTAATTAATCATGGAAACATACTATAGAACTTACTATATAATTATACTGGTGGAAGAGTAATGGAAGAAATTGTACAGGCAGACACCCTGTATTGACAAAAATCTATACGTGATAGAGACAAACTGGCTTCATTTTCGGTTTCAGCAAACCGAAAAACATAAAGATCAGCCAAAATTATAAAATCAGAATTTTACATGTCGGCCTGTGTAACATTTCATTTAGGTATTCGATTCATATTTACAAGCTTTTGCGCCTTTTGAATACCATTATTTTATGAAATTTCTTTGTCTTATTTAATTCAAGAATATTTTAACGCAACGAGTCTTTTAACGTACCTAAAGTTTATCTACATTAATAGTGATATTCAAATTGCATAGAAGTTGGCAAATATACCATATTTCTGAATCAAAACCTTCCTATACGATCGCGATAAAAATGATGATATTGACGGCTCGGTTTCAGTTTATGTCATGAATCAAAGGTTGATTGGTAACCCCTTCTGCATTTTAAATTACCAAATAAAGTTGCAAGTTTTAAACAAGTTACAGTTTATTTAGATTTTCAAATCATATTTACAGACATTTTCGCTTTTTTAATATCACTATTTTACAAAAACTTTCTCTGCCTTATTTAGTTCAAGTGTTATTTTTTTTAACCCTTTCAGGGGCAAGCAAATTTTCTTCCTTTAAAATCAACAGCCACCAGAAATCACCAACAATATTAAAAGACAAGAAATAAATGAAATTATTCGCCTAAGCAGTGTTGCCAGATTGGGGATATTGTCCCCATTTTGGAGACTGTTGAGGCTTCTGGGGACAGTTTTGAAGACCAAAAGTTTGTGGGGCTTTTTTGGGGAATTCTAAAATTTTTGGGGACCAATCTGGGGAGTTCTTCAACTTTCTGTCAATGTTGGCAACGTAATGATTTATCCCTACGGCTAGAGACTTTCAATAGCTTTATTGTTATATGGGGATTTTTTTCAAAAATTACCTTCTTTTAGGAAAAACTCTGAGCTTAACCCTTTGCGGCGCAAGACAATTCGGATTATTTAAATTATACTGCCACTGGAATTCATGAACTAAATTAAACTAAAAGAAATTTTAAGGTTTAAAAAAATGGCGTTTTCTAATATCTTATAAACGTAAATTTTTGCTAAAAAATTTCCGGGATGAATTTTTGCAGCTGGATCTTAAATTTTGCGTCCTCGCAGCGAGGACGCCGTGCGTTAAGGGGTTAAATCACAAAAAAAAATCTGCTGTTTTTTTTTTTTTTTTTTTTTGAAAAATTTTTATTTTCCCTTTTTAGTAGAAATCAAGTTGGGGATTTTATCGCAAAAAACCCTGATTTGGGGAAATTTGAGGACCGGTTTGGGGAAATAATTTTCGACCATCTGGCATCACTGCGTCTAAGTTATATATATATTAAAAAAAAAATTATAAAAAAATTTTCGTGAACATTTTTTGCAATTTTGAATTTAAATTTGTGGTTGCACTGTGCAACCCCCGCCCTGAAAGAGTTAATATAGCAAAAGTTTTCTTACATTAATAGTGATATTGAAAATGCTTAGAAGTTGGCAAATATGTCACATTTCACTTTTCTGATTTATAATCTACCGATATAATACGATCGTCCTTTAAATAAAAATGTTAATATTGACGGATTGTTTTTAGTTTGTATCATAAAGTAAAAGCCTATTTTAAATCTGAAGTTGAGTTCAGAAAAAAATGGTTTCATTTAAAGAGGAAAGAAAAACGTCACCCAGGAAGTGAAGCCTTATAATCCATCCTTGACATAGTTGCTCGACAAGTAAACGGCGACTTCCTTTCTGTGAGGAGGAATGGTCTCTGAAGATGAACGATTTAGTTGTCGAGAATAAAGCAAAGTGGCACGCTTTATTTGAAATACAGCTGATAACACATAACATAAGTAGAACTGACACATCAAACTTTAGAAATTTTTTGATTTTTTTTTTTTTTTTTTTTTTTTTTTTTAATACATATTGCACACTCATATATATTTCAATATATTCAAATTTTAGGACTTACTCTTTACAGATTAACCCCTTCCGCTCCAGGCTAGCTGTAGTGTAAATATGTGAAATACCAGATTGTAATTTTGAAATAATGCAATACATAACGAAGTAACAATGTGCATTTTGTTGTGAAGTACATATATTTAATTAATGAAGGTAGTAAATATGAACACATATCAAAGTATTTCAATTACTTATAGCAATGACGTAGTATATTTCAGTGTTATTTGTGCTTGACAGTTCAATGGTAGAAAACGATGGATTTCCTGGACAACCTATGCACATTTTCCTGCTATCCTTACGATATAATCACTATCCGAATCTCTAGAATCAGACATTATTCACTGTTTCAAACACCGGCAAAACACACAAAATCGAGGAGCGAAAATTACACACAACCGCAGCCGACAGAAATCAAGAAACAACTGGCGTAGCCCAAACTAGAGCTCCTCCAATAGGAGTCTTAGCCAAAACTATAAAAACCATAACTATCAGTAATGAAAATACAATTTCAAAATACTATATGACAAATAAAATAACTTTCTCTGATACCACTACAATGTCGGGCTTATTGTATCGTATACTTTCTTTGGACGTATGCACGTACGTCCATGGTATTAATGGCTATTAACACTAGGACGTACGCACGTACGTCCCTGGAGTGGAAGGGGTTAATGTTTTCAAAAAAATTTTTAAAAACATTTTCGCGACCGCTGACGTAGATTGCGTCATTTCTAAACCTGTAACCACGCCTGTGGGCGTTTCTCTTACAATTTGTGTATTACTGTATTTCTTAAGAATATTCCCAATATTCATATCGGTACAATAAACATACTATGGATACAAATATTTTGATTAGAAAAAGTATAATTATAATGTATATTCATTTCTAATATACATATGAATGTAGAAAACATTGTTCTGAAATAATGTAACTTAAAAGAATAACGCCCACAGGCGGAACTTACGATCAGAGAGACAAAACATGCGGTCGCGAAAGTTTTATAAAGCATACATATGTAATCTATATTAATGAACGTGATCATATTTTAAGAAGTTTTATTTTATTTGCAATTATTGATAATGAAATGTTAAAGTACGATTAATTTATGCACATCCACATTGTGCCATTGATTTTGCATACTTGCTAACCATCTCATTAATAACCGTACAATTGTTAACGCCCCCTGAAAAAACGCCCCTTTTCTCACACAACTATATTTTTAGAGCTATTCTCTCCAAATGTTGTTACAATTAAATAAGACTAAAATTACTCTAAAAAATTATTGGTGTGAAAAAAAAAGGCGGGTACTAAAAATTGTACGGTTCATGATAAGATGGTCGGCAAGTATGGATTTTGTAACAAATTACTAATATACATATACGTTTTTTTTTTTTTTCAATTTTTTACAATCGCTTTTCCAAATTTATCTTGTAGCTTTCATGATACGTAGCGTAAAACTTACATACTGAATTTCAATTTGAATCGTTTAAACTAAGTGATAATATTTAATCTTATTGAATGAACTTTTGAATAAATAATTTATTACATTAGTTTTCTTTTGTGAAATCTTTCGACGCATTTATGTAAGTTTAGTATTTGTATTAGTGATAGGTAAATTTAAATGAATCTACATTGTTAGATTATCAGACTTGCATTGTTAGATTATCACACATTTTAATTTATTTCGGAACGACCTCTACACGTGAAATAATGAAAGCTGCAACTATAAATGTTTTTATAAAATAAATAATTAAATAAATAAGCCTCTTTTATTAGGCTATTGTGGAGAATTGTTAGACAAGCTAGACCGTAATGAATAACAAAAAAAAAAAAAAAAAAAATCCTATGACAAAGAAGGTTTTTGCAACGGTACCATATATTTAAAAATTTTCAAAGTGAAGAGATATTTTTTTTTCACTTCCATGCTTTGAAAAATGCCGTTCATGCTACAATAATTTGTTAACTACGAAACAGCTATATTAGAGGATGTTGTCGTGGTTGATATTTTCTTTATAGCCCGATGCATCATCCACTACCAAACTAAAAATGTACTATCTGTATTATTATATTCTTATCTATGTAACGAAATCAACAAAATGATAACATATTTATTATAATTAGTATGATTAATTCGACAAATTATTGAACGAAAAAAACAGAAAATATGAAGAAATGTCAATGGCAGTATCTACACATTTTTATTTTCATTTTATTTTATAATTTTTATGATTTTTATTTATTATTATTATTATTATTATTATTATTATTATTATTATTTAGATGGGGTGTTGTTGCCATCTATTTTACTTTTCTTACTTTTCTTACTTTCGATTTTATAAATCTGAAGAAAGAATTGGATTCATAAAAAATTCTGACCTCCTATTTTAGACAATTTTGCACGTTTTGAAATGTCTAGAACATGATTTGACCATTTTTGGAAAACGTGCGTTTGTATACAGGGATTACAATTTCGCGCAGAAACCATACCACAATTTGCAAAATCAAATATTCTTCATATTCAGTCTAAAATTCGCTAAGAAATTTTTCTTTATAAATAGTGCTACACTGTCAAAAAAAAGTCCTGTTTGCTGCAGTTTGCTACCAGAAATTTTCTGTAGTTTAGAAAAATACGGTCTATCAACGAAAAAATTACGTTGATAGAACGTATTTTTCTGAATAACAGAAAATTTCTGGTAGCAAACTGCAGCAAACAGGACTTTTTTTTTTTTTGTTGACTGTGTATGAAATCTGCGACGAATTCCCATGCCTGTGTGTATCCAAAATTTTGTAGAACTTTAACCCCATGAACCAAGTAACTGAATTCAATATAAGTTTTCACTGTGATGGACCTTGATTTAATAGTCACTGATTAGCTTTTAGTAAATGTCACTCAAAATATGGCGCTGTCATATATTTTTTTCGAAATGTACATTTTTAAAATAAGTATTTTTCAAAGAACTTGTCAATATCTTAGAAGAAAATTCTTAAACAGCGGATCTGGGATATTTTAAAATAAAGTTATAGAATTTGTCATTTAAAAACAAAAATCACGAAAAAAAAAACATTTTTTTAGATTTCTATAGCGCACAAATTTGATTTTCTTTCAACATTTAGTGTTATATTTCTGTGAGGTTAAAATCTTCTGCATTCATCATGGAAAATAATTTTAATAAATTATATATTTAATATTTAATAAATTTAATAAATAATGTTTACTATAGGAAAATACAAAAGAAAATTTTGCTATAACTACAATATACTAGTTTTGTATGGTGTAAACATGTTTATGTGCTTTGCGTTACAAATCTAAAGTTTTTGGAGAATGGCACAATTTTGAATTTGATGGTTACTATAGCGTCCACAAACGCCTTTTTTCAGTTATCTTCAAAACACATTTTTAACACTTTCTATCAAAGTTGAAAAATGTTTATGAATTTGTCTGTTCGTCCATCTGTCCACGTTCTAACTTCCGTAAATATTCATAGAATTCATTGAAACTGATAATTTTATACAGGTTCACAATAGGATGATCCCTATGGAATATGAAGCAAATGCCACAATGGTTTCTGTACAGGGAGCACTGGAAGAATTCCAGAGTATTGTGTTTTCGGAGAGATATTTCGATAAATCATATTTTAATATCTTTTGCACAAATCGTAATGAAATTTATATTCACTTTATGCAGAATAAACTGTTTTCTATAGAAAAGAGTACGATTTCAAGTGACACACAAAATATTCAGATACATTAAGTACTATAATTGGATATTGCTGCAGTTGTATTTTGGTTTTTAAACGTTTTTAACACTCTCTAACGATTTTTAAGAGTGAGTATTATTTGAATTAGTCTATCTGTTTTTTCATTCATCTGTCTATTTGTCTGTCTGTACGTCTCTAGTGTCTGTAATTTTTTTTTCAAAATGTCTTCAAAATTATATATGATATCCTGGTAAACTATGGCAAATTTCTTATTTAAAATAGTATAAATAGCACAACTAATTTGTATATAGGAGCAATCAAAAGAATCCGAATTCATTGCGTCTGATGAAAGACCTATTTATAAATCATATTTAAAAGTTATTGTACTGCAAAAACCATAAGGAAATTGACATTTATTATTCATATGCTGAAATAAGTGTTTTGTAATGAGTATGATTTGGGATTAGGATTTACAGAGCTACACTAAAATAGTCAGATTCATTAACCTCTCAACTGCCCCGGCCATATAATCCGTCTCACGAAGCCGATGCGTTAACTGCCCTTGGCGTATATACACACCCCCCAACAAAAATATAGGTACAAAGGGTTTTTTCTTTGATTTTTCATAAAATAACATTATCTAAATTGCGCTTATCATTTATTATTATCATAAAATAACACTGTTCCCGGACTAATTTTTGTTTTCAGACTAATTTAGAAAAATTTTAAGATTAAGATTTGTCTAATTTAAGACTACACACCGTAACAAAAAGATACGAACAACGTTTTTTTTTAATATAATTATTTTGAATATGAATATTTTGAATATGATTCAAATATTTAATATGTTTTGGATATGATAATATTTTGTTATGATAATAAATGATCAGCACAATTTAGATAATGTTATTTTATGAAAAAATTAAAAAAAAAAAAAAACTTTCTTCCTATCTTTTTGTCGCGGAGTGTAGGCTTAAACTAAAAAAAAAAAAAAAAATTAGTCTTAAAACTTTTCTAAATTAGTCTTAAAGCAAATATTAGTCCGGGAATAGTGTTATTTTAGGAAAAAATAAATGATAAGCACAATTTAGATAATGTTATTTTATGAAAAATCAAAGAAAAAACCTTTGTACCTATATTGTTGTCGCGGGGTGTATATGCCCTTCCAAAGTACGATCATTTGCTACTAGTGTAACTAGTCCCACGGCTTTTTAATGCAATAAAATGATCATAAACGGGATTTTGATAGTGTTTTCGACGGATTTACTTATTTCAGAGAAGAGATGGGTGGGATAAATCGGAAAAGTAATGTTTCTGGAACAGTGGATGCATAACTACGCTCGTCTGAGTGAAAAACGCTGGCACTGGAAAGCGAATCTTGTGAATTTTCCTCGGTATGTAAGAAGCTAAGGGAGGCATACTATTGTAACACTCGTAGCTACCGTATATCACAAGTCCGATCGTACACTCCGCAGCAAAAGTCTCCGAGCACTAGCAATAATACCCGTCCTAAAAAAGTACATTTAATACTGCTTTTTTTAAATAAAGCCTTGTTTAGTCATGTTCTTAGTCTGTCTAAGATCATGATTCGACAAGGATTTATTTAACAAAGCATTATTAACCCGTTAGTAGTCGCTATAGACAGCGCCACCTGTTACAGATTGTGTACTTTTTATTTAACTGCCACCAATAATTTTAAGAAGTGGTGTTTTCGACGTTTCTTCCATTTTATTTGCATTTAATGTGTACTAAATGCCACTAGTAAAAATTTTTGGTGGCTGTTGAATAAAATAATCTAGCAACACTGAAAGATAAGCGGAAAAATCGACCAACTAGCGACTACTAACGGGTTAAGTGTACTCTTTTAAGACGGGGATTATTGCTAGTGCTCGGATACTTTTGCTGCGGAGTGTACGATCCGACTTGTGAATGCTTGTGATCTACAATAGTTGCGATTGTTACAATAGTATGCCTCCCTTAGGGCTACAATTGGATATTGATGGAATTGCAACACTACTACTTTATACAATCATCCCCGAATTGTTCAAAAGAGTTTAAAGGGTTAAATACAACAAATTCGAAATTATAGCTATAAAAATTTGCTTCTGTTACTATATTCAATTTGTGGAGAGCATAGGGGAGAAGAAAACTATCGCAGGTGACACTGAATGAAAAACCAATGATAAATTATTAGATCGCCTGACTGTGATAATATCAGCTGACAGCCGTAAGGCTATCTTATCGATGGCAACGCTACTGCGCACAACACTGCTGAAGCTCCTCCACGCAAATCGAAAGATGGACAATGAGTTTAAACATGGAAAGTGACCATGTGATCAACTTTCGTTCGTGAGAGCATCAGTTACGGACATTCAGTACTAACGTGATTCACCTACCTCAAATTTTAAATACTCAATTATTACAAATTTCTGTCTGGTGTAATATAATTTTTTTTTTTTTTATCGTTTTCTATTTAAAACAAGATCTAAATTTCTTAAACTAAAATATATATTTTCAGTAAGGTAAATCAGGGTGGTTTCCTTTAATTCATTTTCAAAATGTTTCAAAATGAATTAAATTAAATAAAATAAATAAATAAATAAAAATTATAAATAAATGCATTTTTTATATCTTACCATACAGAGTTTAAGGCATAATATTTTATTTGTCGTTTATAATTTTCTTTTTCAACAATTTCATCTTTTCTTCTTCTTCTTCTTCTTCTCTTTTTTTTTTTTTTTTTTTTTTTTTTTTAAGATATTTTAAATTTTTAGCATCACAATCAGAGTAGGAAGAAAGATAAAGAATAAAAAATGATAAAAGTAAATAGAAAGAAAAAAGAAAAGTACGAATATTAGAATGTACACGATTATGCTTCGTGTTTGTGATCCTAAATTCAAAGAGTATATTTATGTTTAACCCTTTAACGTTCACTACTTAATTTATTTTAAAAATTACTAAACTAATTTTTAAAATGGCTCTTAGACACGTAGCTGATCATAAATATTTTTTAAAAATAAAAAATTAGCATTGTTTCTTTTCGAGAAATTTTCGGTTTGAAACATCTGTAAGTAAACCTTATTAAATTCAAATAATATTTAATTTAATAAATAAATCACTTCATAAGTAAACGTTATCGACAACAAAAACTCGTAAAAGTTGCATAGATCCCTACATTTCAATTTATTCTGGAGTATTTTAACCCTTTGCGGTGCAAGGTAATTAGGATCATTTAAATTACACTGCCATCGGAATTTAAGATCATAATTAAAATAGAAGAAATTTTAAATTTTAATTTTAAAAAAAAGGGCCATTTCTGCTATGTTATAAGTGTAAATTTTTGCTAAAAGATTTCCGGGATGAGTTTTTGCACTTGAGAAATAAAATTAGGTGTTCCATCAGCGGGAACACTGCGACTGAAAGGGTTAATAAATAAAATTATTTTTTAAATTTTGCAAGAAATCCATCCTTGTGTTCCATTTGCATTTCCATCTCTGCTATGTTATTAGTAACATCATAGTTGCCAACATTTTAATTTATTCTGAGCCATTTTTAGCCCCGCCTTTATGAAAGAAATATTTATAAAAAAAATTCTAGAAAGTATAAACTTAAAAATTAAAAATAACTCCAAAATTTAAATGAAGCAAAATTTCTTACATAAGTACATCTTGACACTGATATTACTATTACGTCAGGGATGTAACAAGGTCGCAGAACTTATACCGCTATCAATGTAACAAAATTTTCTACTTTTTAAATGAGCGATATTATAGGAAGATAAATTTCTTAAACAAATACGGTATGACTTCTGCGCCCGCGTTCCATTCTTGCTATGGTATTAGTAACATCATAGTTGCCTACATTTTAATTTATTCTGAGGTATTTTTAGCCCCTCCTTTATTTAGCACCACTTTATTTCATGGTGGTGACAGGCCAGTTTTTTTCCCTCACTATTCCACCAATTTTTTCTTTCGGAATATTTCATGGTAAATTTGCACTGTTAATTAACTGAATTGCCAGTATTTTGATTTAATCCTGAGCATTTTTAGCACAGCTTTTATCCCATGCCACATTTTTTTTTTCTAAGAGTTTTTCTTATTTTATCGTAGCTACATAATAGAAAAAAATACTCTAAAATTAAAGTGGACCGTAATAGAGGCGGGCTAAAAATGCTCCGGAATAAATTAAAATGTTGGCAACTATGAATTAAATGAAGTGTTATCATATGCATATACTGTAGGAAGAATCAGGGGGAAAAGATGGGTCTGTAACCACCCTGTATTTATAGAATATTCTCCCCCAATATGTAACTAAAGTAAAATAAGAAAAAAAACTCTTAACACTTTTGCAACCGTTGACGTAGATTCGCGTCATTTCAAAATCTGTAACTCCGCCAGTGGGGATTTCTTTCGCAATTTGTATGTTATTTATTTCTTTAAAATATACCCGATATTCACATTTGTACAATCAATATGCTATTGATACAAATACAGAGCTGCCAACCTAATCCGGCAAATTGTAAGGACCGCCCCTTTTTCTACACCACTCATATTTTAGAGTATTTTTCTACTTAATTCATCATAGATACATTTGAAGAGAATTGCTCTAAAAATTAAGTGGTGTAGAAAAAAGGGCGTTTTTCAATGGGCGTTAACAATTTGCCGGATTAGGTTGGCAGCTCTGCAAATACATACTTGCCAACCATCTCATTAATAACCGTACAATTGTTAACGCCTCCTGAAAAAACGCCCCTTTTCTCACACCACTATATTTTTAGAGCTATTCTCTCCAAATGTTGTTACGATTAAATAAGACTAAAATTACTCTAAAAAATTATTGGTGTGAAATAAAAGGCGGGTACTAAAAATTGTACGGTTCATAATGAGATAGTTGGCAAGTATGCAAATACTTTGATTAGAAAGATTATAATTATAATGAATATCCATTTGTAATATAAATGTGAATACAGAAAATTTTGTTTTGAAATATTGTAATCTGGGAGAACAACGCCCAAAGGCGGACGTTACTGTCAAAAAGACAAAACTTCATGCGGTCGCGAAAGTGTTAAAATAAAAGTAGTATGGAATAAAAGCGGGACTAAGAATACTCCGGAATATATTAACACTTTCGGTACCGCCTGTTTTTGACTTTTTGACAGTATGCTCCACCGGTGGGCGTTATTCTTTCAAGCTACATTATTGCAGAACAAGGTTTTCTGTACATATATTTATATCACATATGAATATGCGCAATAATTATACACTTTCTAATGAAAGTATTTGTATCCATAGTGTTTTGATTGGACAAATATCAATATAGGGAAAATATTCTTAATAAATATAGCAACATAGAAATTGCAAAAGAAACGCCCGCTGGCGGAGTTGCAGAATTATAAAGGACGTGAATCTACGTCAGCTGTCGCGAAAATGTTAATATGTTGGCAACTATGTAACTGCCAACATTTGAATTTATTATACTTTTTTAACGTTGCAAGATTCGTACGAGCCTACAATTTTCTTGACCTATCTAAGCATTTATATTTTGTGATTTTTGTTATTATAGAAATTTGTAAATAATGATACAGAAAAAAAAATTGTTAAAAATGTGGGCGGAAGAATCCTACAAAAAATTTGTGTCCTGTCAAACCCGATTATATTACACCTCTTCTTCTTCTTCTTTTTAAATAGCATAAATTTAATTTTTAAAAAATATTTATTACGAAGTACACTACCCATTGCTCCATTGGCGTGAATACGCTTGCTCTGTAAACCTTTGCTCGGCGAGCTCGTGGCCGCGTATTCATTTATTATTATTTTTTTTAACACGCTTTTATTAGCTTCACCTGTATGTATGTTTGTATGTAGTAACCGCTCTTGGAGCAAACAAAAAATCTATATTGTAAAAAAAGACTTTCCCTACGTGAACGCTGTGGCTGTGAGGAAAAGCTCCGGGCTACGAACCTAAAGGTCTAACGTTCGAGTTCTGTCAGGGGAGATTTTTTAAAAATGGTTTTTGTTTAATTCTAAATCATTTAATTAAAGATTTAAGTGTACGTAAATATTATAGTGTGTCACTCAATCGATTTTCTCTTACCCTGCATTTTAACCCTTTGCGGCGCAAGACAATTTGGATCATTTAAATTACACTGCAACCGGAATTCATGAACTAAATTAAACTAAAAGAAATTTTAAATTTTAAGGTTAAAAAAACCGGCCTTTTCTGATATGTTATAAACGTAAATTTTTGCTAAAAAATTTCCGGGATGAATTTTTGCAGCCGGATCTTAAATTTAGCGTCCTCGCAGCAAGGACACCGCGCGTTAAGGGGTTAATGCTAAGATAGCTATTTTGTGCTTTATAGTTCACATTTCTATAAAAACGTGTTCTTTAATTTTATTTTTTTCGAACGGAGTTTTGCCATTAACACATTACCACGTGATCTGATTGGTTAGAGCTTTTGGCGAGAATCGTGTTTGACGCATAACCTTTTGGCGAAAGGGAAGGGGGAAATTGAAAGGGAGAAGGAATGGAAACAGGTATTTTCAAGATTTAAAAGGAAGCTTCTAGTTTACTTTTTTATACCGTACAATTTTCTAATTTATTTGTTATTGCTGGTGAATGATAGTTTTCTTCTTAGCTTCTTTTGAGGACATCGTCAGCTAACGACCTGCAAATTATTTTATTTATATATCATTATTTCGTAATTAATATTTTGTTTACATAATCATTATTTCATTATTATCATTTCATCTACATATTATCAGAGCCTGATTAAGGGGGAAGCACACATTATTTAAACTTACACCATTATTTTTTAACAAGTACTTTCGTCCTATAATAAACAGAAAATTCTCATTAAAAATTATTTTAAAAGAATTCTGGTGTCTAATAACAGTGAGTAAATTGGAT
Source organism: Salticus scenicus (assembly GCA_963930645.1). NCBI lineage: Eukaryota > Metazoa > Arthropoda > Arachnida > Araneae > Salticidae > Salticus > Salticus scenicus. The sequence continues at coordinate 182,608,196 of OZ005658.1, forward strand.
TGTTTTACACCGTTCATTTTTTATAAAACATATTTCCTCGTCAAAGCGTGGAATTTCTATGACATGAAGTAAAAAATAATTCTGAAAATATTCCGGTGAGAGCGGAGATAATGTGTGCTTCCCCTTAATCAAGCTCTGCATATTATTTAAGTTTTTTTTTTTTTTTTTTTGTCAATATCAATAGAAAATAAAATTGACTTTCTTCGGACATTTAATTTCTCCAGGATGGAAATCGTTAGCATCCATCATCAGCTTTCATCGATAATTTAATAAATAATAATTTTAATAAATTATTTTAAACTAGCAGGCTTTGCCCGCTTCGTTGAACATTATATTTAAGTGAGTTGTCAAAATCCCATATCATTAATAATAACCTAAGTTAAAGTTCCCACTGTGTTCGGTACATGTTTTTCACGCTCGCAACGTACGGAGTCCGGGTTCTCACTGCCTTCGGCAGAACTTACTCGCTTCTTATTTCTCCTTCTCCAGCGGGTAAAATCGAAGTTTTGCGAAATCTCATCAAAGTGCATAATGTGTACACAAAATAAACATCCACACATCAAAACTCGCCATTCTAAGATAATTTAACGCGAATTCAAGCAGGAAAAAGTGTTTTTATACGTATTTTTTGACCACCTACCCCATGGGGGTAAAGGTGGGAATTTCGTAAAATCCCGTTACAATACGTGTCGGATGCATATAAGCAATTTATGCACCAAATTTCGTGACCGCTAATCCCATTTATTTCCCAAGACAAATTTAGCGCTAAAAGGGGTGTCTCGAATTTGCTCCTTTATAACGCCATCCCTCCCCCCCTCAAAAAAAAAAAAAAAAAAAAAAAAAAATGAAAAAGAAAGAAAGAAAAAATGTGTTTTTGTAAATATTCTAAAGAAGACACATGGTTGTTTTCAATACCTTCCTAAAATTTTTGGTATAGCTCTACTAAAAAACCAGAATTTCTGAAATTTCCCCCAAAAAACGATTTTTGCCCTCTTTCTTGTAAGAATCAAGAATTCCAAAATCTTACATAATGTTTTATTTATACTCAAGTCTAAACTCCTCATGTGCAATTTCCTCACCGTGAAATAATTTGGGGCCGAGTTATGCTTCTATTTATTTATTTATTTATTTATTTATTATTATTATTATTATTTGCTTTCTGCACCCCAGGGGGAAAGGGGAGGAATTTTTATAAATCCCATTACTTTAGGGGTTGGACACATATAAACAATCCAAGCACCGAACTTTGTGACCGCAGCTCTCATAAATTTCCCAGGACAAATTTAGCGCTAAAAGCCTTCGCCCCTCCCCCCCCCCCCCCAAAAAAAAAGCAGATAATAAAATATTAAAAACGTGGTTTGAAGAAATTTTAAAGATAACGCAATTCTATTTTCAACATCTTTGTTCCATTTTTGATAGAGTTCTACAGAAAAATCCGGAATTTGGAAAATTTCCCGCCTAAAATTAATTTCCCCCTCCCTTACCTTAAAAACTGAAATTTCCTTAATCGCAGATAATGTTTTATTTGCACTCATGTGCTGTATCCCTATGTGCAATTTCTTCGCTGTGAAATAATTTGGAGCCAAGTTATGCTTTCAAATGTGTTTTTTCCTTCTGTCTCCCCCCCCAAGGGGGAAACGGGGTTATTTTCGATAAATCCTGTTACTTTAGGTATCGGATACATATAATAAACAATTCAAGCACCGAAATTCCTGACCGCAGCTCCCATAGATTTCTCAGGACAAATTTTGCGGTGTCTCGATTTTGCCCTTTCGTAACTCCCTCCCCCCCCCCCACCAAAAAAAAAAAAAATGTGTTTTTCGAAATATCCTAATGAAGTCGCATAGTTTTTTTCAACACCTTTGTTCGATTTTTGGTAGAGTTCTACTAAAAAATCCGGAATTTGCGAAATTTTCCGCCAAAAATCGATTTTTTCCCTCCTTTTCCTAAAAAATCGAAAATTCTTAAATCGCAGATAGTGTTTTATTTGTACTCATGTCTAGTTTCCCCATGTGCACTTTCTTTCCTGTGGTGTAATTTGGAGCCGTGTTATCCTTACAAAAGTGTTTTTGAATTTTGCCCCTCCAGAGAGGGAACGGGAGGAATTTTGAAAAAAATTGATAGATATAATTTTAGGTTCGGTAAAGACCTAATTTCCTGCCAAGCGCCATTGAATTCAGTCCAGCCGTTATCACGTGATAACCAGACAAAAATAGCGTTACAGACATACGGACACCATGATACACTCTCTCTCACACACACAGGCAAATTTTTCTGAAGACATTTTCGGCTTTTATGGTGTGTGAAACGTGAAGATATCACAAAATGTTTTGATTCTGACATATTTACAGACAAAAGTCTGATTTGATTAATATCGATGAGTGAATTTGTATAGGAAAATATAAAAGACAGTCATGCCACAACATACTAGTTTTGTGTGAATACTAAAAACTAATTGTGTGAAATTAATTATGTGAAAAATGTTTAATTAAAGTTCAGGGCATTTTATTAATTAACACACTTGATACATTTATTTAAGCCTTACATCAATGAGAATAAGTAATTCATTAATTTATTCTTATATATATATAGATATATATTAATTTTAGATACAGTGATATATATAATTTACATCCCTTCAACAACAACAAAAAAAAAAAAAAAAAAAAAGAAGAAGAAGATGAAGAAGAAAAGAAAGAAAAGGAAAGGGGCTTGTGCAAAAACTTTAGTTTTGGACTTTTATAGTTGGAAATTAATAAGCATTTAGCATAAGATTTTTCTCTTATCAATAATGGAACTTTTATTTCAAAAGGATATAATTATATTCGCTTATAAAATTTTGTATTTATCTCTAATATATTTCTTGAAAGGTTTCTGCTATAAGAATTTTGAATCACTTAAACCTTAAAATACACTTAGGTGGAAATGTAAATCAAGTAAAATTTATGTCGCATTATATGAAAAAATTATTAAAGTTGTGAGGTTGAGACTGTAGAAGGTCACCACAGTTGGTTTGAAATTAAGCTGGATCCAGCAAAGTATCAAGTTGGGATGGTTAAATAGCTTCGACGCCAGTGACTCGGCGAAAGTTTAGTTCGGATTAGTTTTGTGTCAACATGGTGCTGCTACGAAGGAATTAGGTTGTGAGAGGTAGATGAATTGAAAGCGATTTCAGGGATGGAACACGGGCGCAGAATTCATACCACTATCAATGTAAGAAAATATTCTACCTCTTAAATCAACGATATTATTGGTAGAGAAATTTCTTAAACAGATTCCGGTATGAATTCTGCGCCCGTGTTCCATCCCTGCGATTTTAAAAGTTTTATTGAAATGAAGAGAAAGGAAGTTGGTAGAAAGTAGTATAAGATGGAGATGGTTTTCGTAAAAGAGGTGGTGTAGATTTTGGAGATTCTTAATTGGGCGAATGGTGGAGTAGTGGAGTTTTCTCCGAGGTCTGTCTACGCTAAACTTTTAAACTTAGCGCTCGGATGAAGTTATATTTCGTTAGCGGAGATTTAGTTGTGTTGAGATTAAGTAGTTTGATGAGTGTTGGTGTGTGTTACTGCTAGCATTCGTGAATGTAAAGTTGGATCAGCCGGGAATTCGCTGATCCACACTGAAGTCACAGTAGTGGAGTAAAAAAGTGAACCCTCCCAGGGCCTGATTATCGCACAGGCCAACTAGGCCTCGGCCTAGGGCACCTTTATCTAGGGGCACCAAAGTAATTTTTTAATTTTAAATGATATTTTTGGCAAAGATTTCCCCCCAAAAAAAATTAACTGAAAGTTAGCTAACGATAATAATCTTTAGTTAAAAATAGGGATTTTTTAAATACCTTTGCACTGCTCTGCAAAAAAAAAAATTCAAGAGCTGATACCATTCTTGCTGATTCTTATGTAAAATGACCTCCTGAATCTGAATATGATTCCCATTTTGCCCAGTCACCCCTCATTTCTAGATACAACACCCCCTCCCTCAATTTCTTTCCCTGTTCGATAATTTTATGACCATGAATTTGATTTGAAGAATGAAAAATAATTAATTTGACATCTAAAAACAGAAAAATATAAAGTTTAAAAAATAGCATTAATAACAGAGTAAAAAAATATAAGATATGTAATGCAAAATTTAAGTCGCAAATCCCCCCCCCCCTCCGCCTCAAAAATTTTCCCTTGTTGCAGATGTTCATGTTTTAAAATTTTCCAACTCTGTAGCCCTGCAGAAGATATTTAACGGTTAAAATAATGCTCCACCTCCTAAAAATCAAATTTATAGCCATAAAATCACCGAAAAATGATTAAAATAGGGAAGGGGCATTCCTAAAAAATGGTGGGTGATAGGGCAAAATGGGTGTCCTATTCGGATTCAGGAGGTCATTTTACATAAGAATATGCTGAAATGATGGCAGAGGCAATTTTCATGTCAAGCAGTATTATCCTATTAAATTAAAAAATACAGCATTAGCTAGATTATGAAATGTACCAGTTTTTGTGGAGATCGGTTGAATGACTGTAACATTTTACAGCGGATCTGAAAATCCAGAGAAAGTTTCACTGACAGACTTACAGTTATATAATATAAATTAAAGAACTTATTAGCATACTAATAGAAATATCTTTACATTTTCAATAGTATTTAGTCATGTGTTAATATTTACATACCCGCTGCCTTTGTATGGTATGAATGAGATAGATTAGGATTAAAAAAGAAAACAGTATTATAAAATTATTAAGGAATGTAAAAAATCACACACATTTCTATGGAAGTGAATTCCAACAGTCATAGAAGAAAGATAATATCTCCTCCTCCAATAATAATAATAATAATAATATTGATTTGAGTTCTCTTTGCAAAAGAAGTGAAAACTAATTTCTTATGATGGTGATGTCTTAACTTTGTTGCCAGCAATCAAACTTAGTGCATAAATTAAAAAAAAAAACTGTTATTATTATTATTATTATTATTTATTTATTTATTTATTTATTTATTTATTTGGGGGGGGGGGGGGCGCTAAAATCATCCTGGTCCTTGGGCCCCAGCAGGTCGTAATCAGGCTCTGGACACTACTTGTATTAAGTGTTTTTAACACTTTCCAATTATGTTTGAGACTTATTATGAATTCAATTAATCCGTCTACCTGTCTTTCTGTTGCTCTGTCTCCTCGTTCCTTGATCACGTAAACAAAGTATATTGGAGGTTAAATGATGCAGCGAGCATACACAGCTGGAAAGTGTTAATAATCCATGCGAAGCTCATCATTTTTCGTTTTTGTTTGTAGATACTTTCATAGATCTACTGAAGCCAGAATTTATTCTGAGTTTACATATTTTGTTCCAAATAAATTTATTTTAAATGAAACAATTTTCTTCTCATTACGAGTTTTTATTTACTTATTAATTAATTAATTAATTAGTTAATTAATTATTATTTTTATTATCATTTTCAAAACTAGCTCTATTTTTAGGCTATCCTGTTTTTTACTAATTCTTTCTAAAATAATTTTATTTTTCATAAGAAAAGATATTAAGGATAATCAGTGCGATAACTTCCATTTCCGTAAATTAATGTTACAAGTATTTCTCAGAAAGAACTTTGTTTTCCAAATTACTTATTAAAAAGGCGAATTTAGCTTATTCGTAAACTAATATTTATTAGTACTTATATCTATAAAGTTTTTTTTTTTTTTAGGTAATTTTAAAGATAATTTATGATTTTTGTGCACACACTCTTATTTTTAAGCTTATTTCATCTTAAACATTATGTTTTTGTTCTTCCATCTAAAATAATATTTTATTAAGCAATGTTCCATCTAAAAATTAGTATTTTATTCTATAAGTTCTGCATTAAATACTAAAAAGTATTCATATACTTTATTCTATCTAAAAAAGAATCTTTGGATTATCTTAATGCTAGAAAAATTTCTGATATAATAAATATATCTTGTTATTTTAACAATGTGTTTAATTTAAAGTGGCAAACTTTCAAAATAGCATTTTACCGATACAGTATATAAAGAAAAATTGCGTCGAAGAATTTACTTTTAAAATTGAATGCGGTGTAAGTATTTTATTTAAAAGTTTCTTTTACTATCACATTGATTTAAGATGAACAATTAATGGAGACTGAAATTTAAGGCTGCTTGTAGCCTTATAACGCATTAAATTTAAAAATTATCTCATTTTACTTACAAATAAGGAACAATATAGTCCTTCAATAAATAATGAAAATATTTCAAAAACTTTAAACTCTGTATAATTTGATACAACATCTTCCTATATTTTAAAAGAAGTATGTCGTTACAAAGTATCAATTTTATTTAGTAGCTGCCTTTTGTATCAGATTGATAATCTTTAGATTAAATCTTGAAAGATCTTTAAATTTTGTTTTTTATTACCAAAATAGAGGATATTTGTTTTTATTTTAAAATGTCAGCTACAAATAATTTAGAATAATTACTTTAAAAAATATTAAACATTTTTCATGAGTTTTAACTATCTCTTTTGATGTCTTTTTCCACATTAAAAAAATAAAATTAAATAAATAAATAAATTGGGGAAGAAAAAAAAAACAGTTATGAACGATTTCATTTAGCAGTTGACTTTTGTAGCAGATTGATGTTAATTAAGGGGCAAGAATTATTTATTTTATCTTATTTTATTTTATCTTATTTTTGAAAAATTAAATAATATCATATTTTATTAAAATAAGTCCTTTATAACTAGATTAGAATATACTATTTTAAGAAATAAAGGAAAATATTCACAAGCTTTAACCATAGCCTTCTAAATTAGATGCCTGTCGCGTTGCTTGATAACTTGGCAACAGTTGAAACTGTAGACAGCTCCACCTGGTGCAAATTGCACGACTTTTTTATTCAACATCCACCAAAAATTTTCAAAAGAGGGATATGATATACATAAAAAGCAAATTGATTCAAAGAAACGTCGATTATATAAATCATATACCACTTCTTAAAGTTATTGGTGGCAGTTAAATAAAAAGAAAAATACGGCTATCTGTACCAGGTGGCGCTGTCTACCGCTTCAACTGTCGCTATGTTTACGAGCTACGCGACAGGCATCTAGTTAAGGAGTCTAGGCTTTAACTAACTCTATATTTTACATTAAAACTGTTATGAAGTGTCTATTTCAATTAGTAGTTGTATTTTATAGTAGATTGATAATAATTGTACATTAATATATGCAAACGGTAAATTTGCCGTACGTTTTTAACATATTAATTACAAGAGTAGGAGATTAAAAGGTATATTGTTCGAAATGTATGGAAGTGATCGTCGTGAATTTGAGAAATGAGAAACTATTCTCATATGGAGCCAAAAGGACTAACAAAAATACCATTGTTTTTATACACACGCGTAATCTTTTGTATTAAAAAAAAAAAAAATGCGGGTCAGTCTTTGGGGACTGCCGATAGAAGTGAAAACTAAGTAACTTGTGAATTGTATCGTCGATCTATTAGATTATTATTTTTGAATTATTTTTGGTTTGTAAAGAAGTGTTAATGACCAATTTAAACTTTAATCATTTAAACTTTAAATTTATAGTGAAAGCAAAAAGAAGAATATAACAGTCTGTATAAAAACACGTGCTTGTACTTTGTGAACTATGTATATACTGTGGAAAAGTACATACATACATAGAGTATAGAACTAGAAAGAGACAGATGCCAGTAGCCAGTATACTACTCGTATTAGTATACATTTTATACATACATATATATATATATATATATATATATATATATATATATATATATATATATATATATATATGAGGCATGCCGTGCCGTGCCGTGCGCTACATATATGGATATATATGTAGAGAGATATACTCTTTGTATACATATAATGTATACTAATAGCGCACGGAGGTATATCTATGTACATATACACACAGTATACATATAGCTCATGAAAAGCATTCGGTGATGATGACGCGAGTTCCATGATTTTTGTTCACCCAAAAGTGCTCAACGCGCCTAAAGAAGTTTTCACTTCAAATGGAAAGCGTTTGGTGACGATGACGCGAGTTCCATGATTTTTGTTCACCCAAAAGTGCTCAACGCGCCTAAAGAAGTTTTTCACTTCAAAATTTTGTATTAAAATTATTTTCGATTAGGAATGCCAGGGTTGGAACACGGGCGCAGAATTCATACCACTATCAATGTAAGAAAATTGTCTACTTCTTAAATCAACGATATTATAAGTAGAGAAATTTCTTAGATGGATTCCGGTATGAATTCTGCGCCCGTGTTCCATCCCTGGAATGCAGACGATTCTCCTCTCAAGAAAGTATCTGTATATTAAAACGCAAACATGAAATTTATCGTGCGATTTTAGTCTATTTTAACAGAAAAGTCGCTTAAAATTAATATCCTTTGAAAGGTATGAGTAATATAAGTTTGAGAAATAAGAAACTATTCTCATATGAAGCCAAAAAGACCGACAAAAATATCGTTATTACACACACGTAATCTTTTATATTTCAAATTTTTTTTATTAGAATTATTTTCCAAGATGAATGCAGACGATTTTACAAAGGACGTTCCATAAAAACTGAGAGTAAAATTATAAAAAATAAAGCAATATATTTACTGAAAAAAAAGTAAGCATCCTTTTTTAAAATACCTTCCCTCAGATAATACGCAACGGTTACATCGTTCAGCCCACTTTCTAAAACAAGTAGAGAAGCCTTTTCTTGGAAGCTGTTCCAAAAAACCCTACATTGCTGAAATAATTTCTGGAATCTATAATAATTTTTTTGCCATGAAGCTGCTCCTTCAACGTCGAAAACAACCAAAAATCGCATGGTGCGACATCTGGGCTGTTTGAAGGATGTGGCGCGACTTTAATATTGCATTTACAAAGATACTGCTGAATTAATGTAGCGGCATCTGGAACAAACATGGGAAAGCAGCAAATTGTTACGTAGCGTACAGAATATCAACGTTTTCAAAATGTTAGTTGTTGGTGCTATCGCCTTACATATCATTCGCCAATTTTCTTACAAGATTGCCCTCACAATGTTGACATTACGATTATTCCAATACATCCTTCCAGAAAAAAACTTTTTTTTTTTTTTTAACTGAATCATTCACTTGCATTTCTGTAGGGCAAATAAAAGCAGTTCTTTAAACAAGCACGAAACAAAGAAAATAAAATCATCTGCTTCGTTTAGAATATTTATAAACGTTTAGTTAACATTTTGAAAAAAGGCCTGCTCTTTAATTTTTTAGTTTCACGGTGTTGCCATTACGTTAAAAAAAAATAACTCTCAATTTTTATGGAATGCCTTTTGTATATATAAAAACGCAAACATGAATTTGTCACGCGTTTTTAATCTATTTTAATAGAAAAGATATTGAAAATTAGTATATTTTGAAAGATATGATTAATATGGGTTTCAGAAAAAATATTCTCATGTATAGCCAAGAAAATAGATAAAAATACATATATTTTTACACTTTTCATTTTGTATACATAATCTTTATATTTAAAATTCCCATGGAAGAAAGTTTCTATACCTGAATGGGCAATTTTTCAAAATGCAATACCATAGCTCGTGATTCTGCTTATTTTTATAGTTTTTATTAACGCTTAGTTTAAAAAAAATGTTCGAGTTTCGACCACTAGGTCGATAGCATCCATAAATTTTTGAAATTTTTATTTTAATTGCCCAAATATATTACATTACAATTTAATAAAACAAGTCATGTACAAATAATTTAAAATGCACTAATTTAAAAAATAAGAAAATTTCTTTATAAAAAAAATATTTACCGACTTCAATACCAATATTTAAAAAAAAAAAAAAAAAAAGAAAGATACGCGTGTAATATATTTATTTTAGTGATTATTATTGGTAGAAAAAAATGAATATAGAATTTTAATCTACAAAGATCTTGATACATAGGTCTTTATTTAAAATGTAAATATCATGCTATTTTATTAAAAGCTTTAAATAATTTAAAACATAGAGGAGAGGAGGATATTATGGAATAGTCGGGAAATATGGAATACCGAGGTTTCGGCTCTGATTAGTGCTGCTATCGCTTCAGAATACTATGAATTACTCAAAAAGGATTCCCATGAAGCAATACAGTAAGAAGCAACCGCTTGTTGATGTCGTACCATTCTCTATAGAACAAAGTATGTTTTGTGATTTTTAAAAGTTTTTACAGGTAAGTTTTCAAACATTTAAACTTACTAGTACTCATGAGGTTTAAACGTTGATGTTAACCATGATGTATGCTCAAAGAATTGTATTTTGTTATACGTTGGTCGTTTTTTAACTGCAAATATTTTGTCCATCACTTTAAAAGTTTATTTCCAAAGATGGAGTGTCAGATATTATGGAATACTAGGTATTTCATAGTATCATCTGAAATTGACTTCATGTATTCTACTAAATAAACAGAAAATAAAGATGCCGAATGTATCTTCTGTCACAGAACATTCTCCGAAGATGATTTTATGAAGTCTAATTAGTTTTTCTGCGGTTTAAACAGTTTAAACCACCTATTCCATATTACCCGACTATTTCATATTAACATCCATTTGTCACTTTTTATTTAAGTATTTTTTTTATTTTATTTATTTATTTTTTTTTTTTTTGATATTTTTCATTGACAATTCATTACAAATAATTACACTATGTACTCATCATGATTTTGGGGATTTTTATTAAAAACAAGTAAAGTTATTTTAAGAAATGTAAATGGTATTTCATAATACCCTCCTCTCATCAACTACTTTAAGAAATAAGGAAAATTCGTTAAAACTTTTCATTTCATTTTGTTTTATTAACATCTAGTTTAAAGTTTTAAAATTAAGCATGCAGGTAGCCATTTTATTTGCCGATTGTCTTTCTTAGTAAATTGAACATATACAGATTAATTTATTGGGAAGCTTGAATGTTAAATCTTATCGTCAATTTAATGCTATTCTTCAACCACATTTCTTGAAACCATGGAAGTCTCTGCGCAATTGTTAACTCAACGATTCCAGTGTTAAAATAGGGGTGATAGTCGTCTGATTAAGAGAAACTAAGCAATAACAGAGCTTTGGATACCTAGATTTTTCCAAGTTACCCCTTGAAACTATTGGAATCTCTTTACGCTAGTTTTCGGTAATGTGGTATCATCTTTTATTAAAACCGCTTGTTCATAAATAATTTAAAAAAAACCATAGCCTCCTAAACTAGATGCCTGTCGCGTTGCTCGAAAACTTGGAAACAGTTTAAACGGTAGACAGCGCCACCTGGTTCAGATTGTACGACATTTTTATTCAACAGCCACCAAAAATTTTTAAAAGAGGGATACGATATACATAAAAAGTACAATGAATCGAAGAAACGTCGATTATATAAATCATATATCACTTCTTAAAGTTCTTGGTGGCAGTTAATTAAAAACATCGGGCAATCTATACCAGGTGGCGCTGTCTACCGCTTCAACTGTTGTTATGTTTCCGAGCTACGCGACAGACATCTAGTTAAAGAGGCTATGAAGAAACTGATAAGGAAAATTCTGTCCTTTTCTTAATAAGATCTAGATCCAGGAATAAAAAATAAATAAATAAAATAATGCATACAAAGTATCTACATCTTTCGATGAGATTGTCTTTTTTACCAAACTGAATGATCGATCATACCCTCGTAAACTAGATGCCTGTCGCATGGCTCGAAAACTCGGCAACAGTTTAAGCGGTAGACAGCACCATCTGGTACAGATTGTGCGACTTTTTTATTCAAAAGCCACCAAAAAAATTTTTAAAGTGGGTTTTGATATACATAAAAGGCGAATAGAATCGAAGAAACGTTGATTATATATATCATATATCACTTCTTAAAATTATTGTTGAATAAAAAAATCGCGCAATCTGTACCAGGTGGCGCTGTCTACTACTTCAACTACTGCCAAGTGTCCGAGCCACGCAACAGGCATCTAGTCTAAGAGGCTATGGATAGACACATTTATTCATTAAATTGCTTGAAGGCTAAGTGTTTATTGCAAGTTAAAACGCTGTCTTATTTTACTGGAACCAATCAAAACAAGTACATCACTTTAAGAAATAACAAACATTCCTTATAAGCTTTTTATTTCTATTATTTTCCCTTATAACATCTAGTTACATGTTTTTAAACAAACAGGCAAATAAAAAAAAAAAAAAAAAAGTTCAATCTGGTAATTACAGAACTTTAAGAGGGCCTCTTAATTGAATACCACTTATTTTATTATTATTACATTTTTAAATAGTAAAATTCAGCAATGGTTTGCGCTTTTTTCTCTGATTGTATAATACGAAGATAAAGTGTAAAAAAAGAAAAGGTTATAGTTAAACCTTAAGGGACAGCTAAATGTCCTGTCTTTCTTTGTAATTTCATGTATATATTACTTTTAACAAGAGCTTGAAAGTCCAGCACTCATTTTCAAGATAAATGCTATTTTATTTTATTACAACGGATCTTCTACAAATAATTTAGAATACGCTGCTTTAAAAAAATAAAGAAAATCCCTTATAACCTTTTTAACATTTTGCTTTCGCAAATATGCCAACATTTTTTCATTTATTCAGGAACGAGGATGGCTCCCGCCCTTTTTTCGCACCATTTTTCTTGAAGGGTACTTTTCTTATAATTTAATCGTAATTACATATTGAAGAAAAGTTTACTACAAATAAAGTGGTGTAAAAAAATGGCGGGTACTAACAATGATCTGGAATAAATTAAAATGTTAGCATATCTGCTTTCGGGTCACGTAAACGCATACCTGCCAATTTACAAAGAAATATTCCGGAAGCATGTTAGAACCCCCCCCCCTTTTTTTTTTCCCAAACCATTTTATTTTTGAGAAGTTTTAACTATAATTATGATTAATTAGAAAGATAAACTAAAAAAGACTCGCGTAAAAATAAGGACGGGTATTGACAATCTTTCGGAATAATAATTAACACTTTCGCGACCGCTGACGTAGATTCACGTCATTTGAAAATCTGTAACTTCGCCAGTGGGCGTTTCTTTAGCAATTTGCGAGTTATTTATTTCTTAAGAACATATTCATATTTTTTCAATCAAATATTCTATGGTTACAAATACTTTGATTAGAAAGAATGTTGTTATAATGTATATCCATTTGTAACATAAATGTGAATGCAGAAAATTTTGAGCTGAAATGTAGTAACTTGGGAGAATAACACCCACAGGCGGAACTTACTATCAAAAAGGCAAAAACATGCGATCACGAAAGTTTTAACAATTTGGCAGGTATGTGTAACTTTGCGTTTTTTGACGAAAAACTATTCCTGCCTTTAGATATTCCTTTAAAACAATTCTTTACTTTAAAAAAGGATTTTGCTTAGTAGTGTTTAAAACTTTATGTGCATATATACACCAGTCGCCTTTATCATTATGATTGTTGAAGATAAAATTTAAATATTTTGATTATGAATATGTAAAATTATTTTGTTGTATAGTATAAGGTTTTAGAGAAATGCCAAAAGGCGCGGTTTAAAGTTCAAAATAGGAAAATATCCCGACAAAAACATGAAATCTTATATATATATATATATATATATATATATATATATATATATATACCATATGTAGATATAAAAAAAAAAAGCATTTAGCAATGAAATGTCTATATCATTGTGTTATTGTTTTTCTTAGCAAACTGAACATCTACCGAATAATTCTGTATGAGCTTGGATGTTAAGTTTTATTTAAGGTTTGCGCATATTTACCAATTTAGCACCTTATTGCTACCAGAAAAATTTAATAAAAAATTTTATTTTATTTAATCAGTGCAAACTGTTACAGTTCACCGAATAAGTCAAACAAATATTTTTATTAAAATTTTCTAGTAGCCAAAAACTTCAAATTTGACAACAATAGGTTTGCGACGGTCCCCCCCTTTTTTTTTGGCCCTAAATTTTTCATCTCTTTACAGAGTCGTCTAGGATTTTAATTTATTTTGGAGCATTGTTAGAACACTGTTGTATTTCGCTCCATTATTTCTTAGAATAATTTTCTCCAATATGTGATTGCGATTAAATAAGAAGCAAATTATTCTTATTTAATTGAAGAATAATACTGGCATGTAACAAGACAGGTTCTTACGATGCTCCTAATTAATTTGTAAAAGTTGACAAATCTGTTTATGTAGTAATCTTCTATAATATGTTTCAATCATAGGTTCCAATTCTCCTGATTTTTTTCACACCAGTATTTCGCATACTTGCCTAATTAATATTCCGTAGTGTTGTTAATCCGTAGTGTTGCCTTATTTTTCACACCAATAAATTTTTAGAGTAATATCCTCCAAATGCAATTACGATTGAATAAGAAGAAAAATATTCTAAAAAGATACTGGTGTGAAAAAGAAGGTATACTACGGATAATACTAACAATACTACGGAATATTAATTAGTATGTTGGCAAGTATGATTTCGTAATAATAATTATAATATAAAAATTTCTTCTTTAATTAAATATAAAAATTCTGCAATTTAATAAGACGAATGTAGGTATTTTATAATACTGATGTGAAAAAATCGGAAGAATTGGCATTTATGGTTTCTATGATTAACTCAGAAATATATTGTTATATAAATATAGTGTTGGGATGGTCATGGAAATGAGCCTGTATCGTAGCAATTGTGTTACTGCCAATTTAACCTTTTGAAGGGCATGAAAATTACGATCGTCTAACATCATCGGCAACTAGAATTTACGAACAGAGTTAAAAGAAAAGAACTTAATGACATTTTCCAGTACGTTATGAAAGCATTTTTTTTTTTCCGAAATGAATTTTTGCAGTTGGGAATTACGAATTACGTCCTCGCGGCGTTATAAATATTATAACTACACTACACGTTAAAGATATAAATGGTATCCTACTTTATTAAAACCAGTTAACTTCAAAGGACATAAATACAATACTTTAAAAATTAAGAAAAATTCAATTAAAGCTTTATGTATATATATATTAATATCGTCTCTTTTCATGTTTTTAAAGATAAAGGTATTGCCGTATTAAATTAATTTATTAGTTTAAAAATAATTAACTAAATTTAATTTAATTATTTAATTTAGTTAAAAATGCAGAGTTGAACTTTCGAATTTAATATAATTAATTTATTGGTTGTCTTTACAAGAAAAATGAATGTCAATATGAAATTTATCTTAACAAGGCTTTAAAGACAATTTTTTATTTATCATTTGAACGTTTTCATAGTTTACTGAAAAAAGCCATATATATATAATTTGCAATGTATTTCTTTAACAAAGAAATTTCTTATAGAATATTTTACAGTTATTGAATTTATCTCTTAACCTTTAATTTTTAAAAATAAGGCGTGGTTACATTCAAAAATTTTAATAGCGGTCTTTTAGAAAAGAGATATGGTCTAAAGATTACAGCATTAAAAAATATGATGTTCAAGACTTTAGTTTAAATGTTTTCTACATTGATTAAAAAAAAAAAAAAAAAAAAAATGTAACTTAAGATAATTTAAATACACTTCGAAAACATTGCATTTTACTTTGTAACAGAAGTAGTTAAATTGTTTTTTACTTCTTTTTTTTTTTTTTTTTTTTTTTTTTTTTTTCATGATGAAAGATTGTACTTAATTATTTAGACTGAAATTGCTGTTTAGGAGACAGGAAACGACAAAAAAAAAAAAAAAAAAAATCGGGGTTTTGGGGCCCCTCTACTTCGAAAAGTGAAACAAAAGTGAAATATCTTTTAAAACGGATTTTTTCAACTTTACACGATTTCGAAAAAAAGTATTTTTTCCATTTTAGAAAGTTCATTCTGTGTCACGTGAGGCCCCCTAGGGGCCCTGGGAGCCCATCTGTTATACCGAATCTGATAGATTATTTGTGAAATCAATGTCTTTAGCGAAATAGCTTTACTTTTAAAATGATTCAGGGTTTTTATTGAACATAGAAATCGGAACCCAGGAGCCCCCTAGTTTGAAAAATGGAGAAACAAAATAAATGTTTTAAACATATTTTTTCCTTCTTAACACGATTCTCTGAAGAAAAAGTATGGGGGCCTGAGGCCCACTTGTGATACCTCATTTGATAGTTTATTTGAATTCACGATACTTTTGAAATTAATGTCATCAGTGAAATTGCTATATTTTAAAGGTAATTCGAAGTTTCTAGCCTTTATTCGAACATTTTTATTTGTGTACTATCCTCGCGTTAAAAATAAAAACTTGAATTTTTCCATGAAGATTTGTCATACAAATATTCTTTGTTTTCGAAATGATTTTGTATGGACAAATTTTCTTTAAATATGAATGTTAAGACCTGGAGGATACAAATTAAGATTTCGTAATTTTTCATTTTTTTTTTTTTTTTTTTTTTTTCAATCTTTTTGTTCTGCATCTAATTTTGACTATTTTTGTAACTGGAAGTATGCATCTAGAACTAACGATTGAAAAGATATGATTACTATTATTATCATTATTATTATTATTATTTTGTTTGCAGAACACCGAGTCTCCACCATTTTTCAGGATACTTTCAAGTTTCAGAAATTTTCGCCTTTCATGTAACCACTATTTTTATATAATATTGTCTGTCATATTTAATCACGACACATTATCATAAAAATACAGTAAAAATTCCTGTACGTAAATCATGGTAGAATAAAAGGCGGATATTTCTAATTCCTGAAAGTGTCCTGCAAAAAAGGCGGAGACTTCCAGTGCTGTGTTTATTTATTTACCTATTTATTTATTATTTGTTTATATTCATTTATTTACCTATTTGTTTATTTTTGTATGGATGCCTCTTAAATCTTATTTTATGCATATTATTTTGCAATGATTTAAATTTACTATAAATTAGTTTTGGCTTCCTTTTTAATGAAGAATTGCCTTTCAACTTTTAGAAATATTTTTATTTTCCGCAAAAATTATGTTACCTGTTCGTTAAATAAATTTTATACAAACTAAACTTTTATTTAGAAGAACTTTATTAACTGCATTAACATAACTGACATTATTACATTCATCACAGGAAGCAACACATTGAACTGTAATACTGGAACTACATTATACATAAACTACATGCTATGAATTGATATGCTAATCCAATTTCTGTATGTATTTACTAGTAGGGCACTCAGATGTGAAAGGCTCATTGCGACCGAACAGTTAACTATCGTACGGTACCTATGGAATCGAAAATCTCTGAACAGTACGTAATATATTTACATTAAAATATTTTCCTGTAAAACCTTTTTTTATTACTTAACCAAGCACGCAGTTATTCTCTTTTTGACAACAAAGTTGAAAATTGTTAATGACTTCGATTTGTCTGCCTGTTTGACCGTCTCTCTGTTTATTTGTCCGTCTTTCTGCCCGCACTCTAACTCCCGTAAATATTGATTGAATTTCTTGAAACTGACACATGCTATTCAAGTTTACTATTGGATGTTCCCTTTTGAAAATGGAATGAATAACTTTGCTGATTTGTATACAGGGACACCCGAAAGTATACCAAAACATTGTTTTCTATGACAGGTATTTTTATAAACCATATGTTAATACCTTAATTCTACACAAATACATATAAAATTAAAACATGTTATTCAAGTTCACTATCAGATGTTCGCCATAGAAAATGGGGTAAATACCATTATTGGTGACACTCGGAAGTATTCCAAAGCATTGCGTTCTATGGAAAGTATGTCTATAAACGAAATTTAAAAAACTTTACACTGCCCAAATCTTAATAAAATTAAAGAATGTCATTCATATTGGCAAAAAAATGCTTTCTATCAAATACAGTACGGTTAGCATTAGATTTACAGGGACACACAAAATTATTCTGTTACATTAAGGTTTATTATTAGAAATTTGCCTGAATTGCCTCTTCATTTAATCAAACGTTTTATCACTTACTAAATATTTTTTACTGTGAATATGATTTCAATTTGTGTATCTGTCTGTCCGGCTCTCCATCTTTCTATATGTCCGTCGGCCCGTCCATCGTCCTTAAATATTTTCAGGATTGATATATGTTATTTAAGTTCACTATGGAATGTTTTCTATTTAAAATGGCTTTCATAGGTCCTGTACAACTGGTTTGTGTACAGGGACACCCAAAAAAATTCGAATGCTTTGCGTTTTAGACAGACATTTTTATAAATCACATCTAAATAACTTCCTACTGAAAAAATCATAAAGAAATTAACGTTAGTTGTTAATATTTTTAATTTATGTTTTGTGCAGAATACGATATGGGGTTTACCTTCAGATTTACAGGGTTGAGCGAAAATATTCAGATACATTAAGGACTGCAATTAAAAACTCAAGGCTGTTTTTTTTTTTTTTTTTTTTTTTTTTTTTTTTTTTAAGTTAGGCAATTTTAACACATTCTAACAATGTTTAAGAGTGATTAGGAATACATTTAGTCTATTTCTATGTCCTTCAGTCCCTCTGTTTGTCCGTGGTGTGATAACGCAGGCAAATAACATTGAAATTTATACAACAAGTACGTACAGTTAGAAACTGTTAATAATCAATGTGTAACGGGTGACTTTTTATTCTTGTTCCTTTTAGTTTTTATTTATTTATGTGCATTACTTTACTTTATTTGTTTTTATTTATTTATTTATTGTAACACTATAGCAGGGATTACAATCGTACTCCCTGAACTTTTTTTAAGTCACTGTTAAGGTTTTATTTATTTCTTTTTTATTTACTTATTTATTGACACTACTATTTTATAGAGAAATATCTTTGTTGTTTTTATAATATGATGTTCAGATTAATTTCTTAGCAGATTCTTCTTTTTAAAGCAGGTTCTTCTTTTTATGCCTTTATATTTTAATTCATACAACTATTATTCCATGGTAATATTCATGTTATTCAATATTCGAAATGTCATGTTTCGTAATAAAATATTATTTGAAGTTACTAATAGAAAATATTACTAATATTATTAATTATAAATATTATAAAATTAATAATGGAAAATATTGTGATTTGAATATATAAAAGTTTTTAGTAAAATGCATTATTAATAGTCGATATAGAATTAAAATAATCTGCGTCACATGCTTTAACACTTTTTTATGAATTATCTAACATTTTTACATTCATGCATTAGAAAAAATATTTAAATTTCTTACGAAACGATCATTCTACAAAATTTAATTATGTGAAACGTTCGTTCCTATTTTTGTAGCGTTTACCACAACCAAACAAAAATTTGTCTTTCTTTGTGAGTAAGAAATTCCACAAAAAATAATCTATTGAGTTATGTTATTATTGTAATTGTTTCTGATTCCTGAAATGGCCTAACAAAATAAGCCCAAATCCATAACTCCATAAAACTTCAAAAACTCACAAAGAGGGGAGGTTCAGAAAGAATCTCGTCCAAATTAAAACCAAAACATCTTAAAATGTGAACATGCAATGTCTGAGCAGCTCTACATTTGGTGTAGCTCTTAAAACCCTTCTGACTATGTTCAAAGGTGAATCTCCTCAAATATCCACCAGAAAATCGTAAAATGCAGGTTTGTTGGATTCTTTGCCCCCTAAACATTAGAGCAACCCCAAGCAAGGCGATTTCTCGAGTACCCGTCATGTACTGGAGAGACATTCCAGCGATTTCTAATTGTTTTCTTGTACTCGGAGAACACTATAAGTGCAAAGCAAATCCGGTTCTAAAGTCTCAAAAGGAGCTGCCTTTGATTGAGTTATTGTTTATTTTAATTTAATTTTAATTATTTTTTATTACTTTAAAGAAGTGACAAGTTTTATTTTTTCATTTGGAAATTTTTCTATTATTGATTCAAGCTGAAAAAAAATTCTATGACTGACAACTAGAAAATAAATTGAGGCTATAGTAAAAATAGTCTCATGTCATGTTCTAGTCACCTTTGAAAGCAAGTTCTAGAAACCCCTATTAGAATTCATTAGCGTTTGCTCATATTATCGTGGTCAAACTACTTAAAAATCAGTGCAAATAAATGTGAACCCAAGAGGCGAGTTTTAACAACTGTAATTCGAGTTTATGACCAAATTCTATTCAATAAAACGGGAATTTCTCGCAGTGCAAAGGGTTCATAATATTCATAATATTGTTTAACCGTCGAGAAATGTACAAACGGTAACAAAAGTCTCCGAACACTAGCAAAAATTCCTATATTAAAAAAAGTACACTTAATACAGTTTTGTTAAATAAATCCTTGTCGAATCCTATTTTTAGACTGACTAAGAACAGGATTCAACAAAGATTTATTTTAAAAAGATTTAACAAAACTGTATTAAGTGCACTTTTTTTTATATAGGAATTTTTGTTAGCGTTCGGACACCTTTGTTACTGACAGTATAGACTATAAATCCTCTATTATTTTTTCTGTTCAGTTTATTGACTCACCTTTTACGAATATCTCTTAAATTTATATTTCTAGTTTCAGAAATCAGAAAATGACTACTTATTTATTTTAGATAAAAGCAGCATATTTTGTTTCTCAGTGCAGTGAATAAATTTAACGAAATTTTTTATCAATGATTAAATATGACCGAAGTCATTATTATAAAAATGACTATGAACAGGATTCGACAAGGGTTTATTTAACAAAACTGTATTAAGTGTACTTTTTTTACATAGGAATTTTCGCTAGTACTCGAATACTTTTGCTGCCGACTGTATCTGTTGTGTGCGAAACTACAAACAGCTCCAGAAGAAAGATTTTAGCTTAATTATTCCTTATATATACAGGGTGATCATTTTAAAAGAGTACCCGTTGTTTTTTTTATTACCCTAAAATATGACGGATATAGCAACTATTCTGACACTGAAGTACAATTGTTTGAACCTTGTTTAAGTGTAGGAGACAATTTCCAACACTGTTCGACTGTTACAACTTTGTTTGTGAGGTAAAACAGAAATGGAGATGCACAATGATGTTTAATTTTTGAAAAACAAAATTTAATTAAATTTCTTTACATTATCATTCCTACGTTACATTTACATTATCATTATCATTTCATAGGGTTTTCCAGAGAGGTCCTGCAAACATCAAGAAATTATATCATTAAACGGTGTAAAATGCATACAAATAAACATTATCTCAAAATTATATAATTTTAATGCATGCATAGCCATCTATCGGCAAACAATTGAACTAAAATTTCTAAACTATTTTAAAAGTCCACCATGTTAGTAAAAGTATAGCTGCCAAAACTTGTAATGTTTAAATCAGATTCATCACAAGTATTTTTAAAAAAGAAATTGCCACGTATATTTTTGATAAATAAATAAAAATAAATCAATTAAAAACATTTATAAAAATTTGTATGATGTTTCTGTTGAAAATAAAGACTTGGATCGTATGGTAAAAGTATACACTGTTCGACATTGAAATTGCAACACCAAGAAAGAATGATAATAACGGAATTAAATTTGTTGGACACATACATTATAGTAGGAAGAACAATTTATTAAAATTTCAAGAAATTTGGAGTAATATGTACTGAGAAAACAGTACATAAAGCAGCGACCTCTGTGAGCAATATATGCACATATCTGCCTAGGCATTGAATCGAACAACGATTGGATGACATGTACGGGTAGAGCACTTCATGAAGTTTTAATAATTCATCGATCAAAGTTATTGGTGAGGTGGGGGGGCCAGTCGCTTTTCAGCGATTAAACAGTCATTTTCATTGGTGCGAGATCAGGAGAACTCGTTGGCCAGAGCAACAGTCGAACACATTCGGCATCAATGAAGGTCCAGACAATATGGACAACTTGCGGTCGTGCATTGTCCTCCTTAAATGTTGCGCTTCGGAGGCCTTGAACATAGGGCAGAACTCTGGGCCTTAAGTCGTTAGAAATGTAATGGCTGGAATTCAGAGTGGCGGGAATGAAAACAAGAGGTGACCGGGACGTGTATCCACTGGTACAACATATCATCAATCCAGGTGGTGACTCAGTATGCGGCTACCAAAATTCATGATTACCTTCAAAACTGCATCACTGGTATGGGCGCCATTAATGTGTGATCAACGATGAACCTCGACGCAGGAATGGCGTGAAGTCACCTTTCAGACAAATCACAATCCTGTTTACAACATCAAGATTGCCTTATCCGTATTTAACGGCATTGTGAATAATGCACATTGCCAGCTGGGATTCGACATCATCATACTGTCCATCATTTGCAATGATGTTATGGGTTCCCATTGGATACACGTCTCGATTACTTCATGTTCGTATTCCTGGCACTCTGAACAGCGGCCATTAAATTTCTGATGAGTTAAGGCCCGCCCCTCTGCCCTGTATTCGAGGCCTCCGTAGCGCAAAATTTAAGCAAGATAATGCACGACCGCAAGTTGTTTGTATTGTGCGGACCTTCTTTGAAACAGAATGTGCTCGACTGTTGCTCTGCCCACCGCGTTCTCCTGATCTCGCACCAATGAAAATGACTGTTTAATCATTGAAAAGCGACTGCCCCCCCACCACTCACCAGTAACTTCGATCGATGAGTTGTGGCATCGTGTTGAAGCTTCATGAAGTGCTCTACCCGTACATGTCATCCAATCGCTGTTCGATTCAATGCCTAGGCAGATATGTGCTGTTATTGCTCACAGAGGTCGCTATTTTATGTACTGTTTTCTCAGTACATGTTACTCCAAATTTCCTGAAATTTTAATCAATTGTTCTTTCTGCTATAATGTATGTGTCCAACAAATTTCTTTCCGTTATTATCATTCCTTCTTGGTGTTGCATTTTCAATGTCGAGCAGTGTATCTTAAACCGCATTCAGCTTTATGGTGTCTTTTAAATTTTATAGATTTTTTTAAATGTTAAAATTTTATGAGACAATCGTATACCAGTATTTTCTATATACCTTTTTTTTTAAGATATCTATTTTGCTAAAATAAAAATAAAATAAAAATAAACCATATATATTTTTATTTTTTTTCCTCACTCCTCCCCACCTTCTTGAGGAAAATTCTAAACATTGCGTTTAAATTACCTCAAATATATATTATGTTTAATTTTATTTGTTAATCGATATTATGCTTGATGTCTCCCAAAAGATGAAACGTTGTTTTATTTTTTACTTATTAGATATAAGTGAGGAATGTAATTTTCAAAAGATTTCAAAATGAGACAGGGTTGCCAAGTTTCTTATTCCAAGTTTCTTTAATCCGGAGCACTTTTAGCCCTGCCTTTATTTCGTGCCATTTAATTTATGAACTATTTTTCTATAATATATTTTAAGTACGATAAAAAAAGAAAAATTATTTTTGTAATAGAAGAGGTATAAAAATAAATGCGGGACTAAAAATGCTTCAAAGTAAATTAAGAACTTGGCAACGCTGAAATAAGGTATAGAATAAGACTAAAAGCTATTAAAAAAATTTCCAGTTAATTTTCGAAAACATAAGTTTTTTAAGTTTTCATACGACCCTTTTAGACAAATTTGATAAATGAGAAAGTTTCTACATTTATTAAAAAAACATCATTTGAATAAACGCATATGTATATTTAAGTTTAGTTAGTTATGTTTAATTGAAAATTAAATATTGAACACGGGGGCAGTTAACCAATACAGAAATGCTAATTTATGACAGATTAAAAAAAATTGGAGTGACTCCACTCGACTTTCCGAGCATTAAGTAATTAACGGTTGTATAAATAAAGTAAGACAAGTCGATAAATAAATAAAAGTGAAAAATATAGTAGAAGGCTTGAGTATTTTTTCCCATTGTTTAATTTTAAGATATTGCACTTCAAACAATTTGTGCTTATAAATCAGAAAGATATAGAATTTGTCGTTGTGTTATTGTAAAAATCTATAAGGACTAGACTCACCAAAATCTGTACTATTCGTGTGACAGTAATCTATAATATATAAATAAATTTTCAGTTCAATCAATTTAGGTATTTAGATGCTATTACACTTTAAATAACTTGGACCCATGGGCCATAATGATAAAGAACATTTTTTTGTGTCTCTGTAATAATAATAATAATAATAATAATAATAATAATAATAATAATAAAACTATAAGTGCTAGATTCATCAAAAACTACACAGCTCGTGTAACTGTGACCTATAATATGTGTATAAATTTTCAGTTCAACTGAAAAAGGCATTTAAACGCTACCGCACTTTAAAATATTTGGGGCAATAGATCATAATGATAAACAATTATACCTTTTGTGTCCCTGTAAAAAAACTATAAATGCAAAATTAATCAAAATCTATACAATTCTTGCGACAAATATTTATAACATGTGTATAAATTTTTTGCTCAGACCAATAAGGAGTTTAGACGCTATCGTACTACGAAAATTTTGAGCTCATAGGTCATAATGAAAAAAAAAATTTCTTTGTGTCCCTGTAAAAAAACTATAAGTCTTAGATTCACCAAAATCAGTAAGATTCGTGCTATGGTGACCTATATCCTACGTACCAAATTTTCAGATCATTAGAACAAAGCATTTAGGCGCTATCGTGTTCAAATACACAGTTACATACACACGAACATAATACGTACATAATCGTAAAAATGGTAACTTATAGAAACGTATAGAAACATCAAAATCTCAAAGTCAGATTTTTGGCAATATTACAATACTTTCCTTACATATGTATAATCGGAAAGTGGGAAAAAAGTGATTCCACTCGACTTTCCGAACGATAAATAATTAACAGTTGTATAAATAAAGTAAAAGAAATTGTTAAATAATCAAAAAAAATTACTATAATAAAATGTTTGAGTATTTTTTCTGTATATAATGTGTTGTTTAATTTAACGCTATTGCCCTTCAAATAATTTGAGTCCATAGGTCACAATAAAATAATAATAATAATAATAATAATAATAATAAATTTTCAATGTGTCACTTTAAAAATATATGATGTAATACTCACTAAAATCTATACCGTTCGTGACCTATTTCATGTATATAAATTTTCAGCTCATGCAGATAAGATGTTTAGACGTTATGGCACTTTAAATAATTTGAGTCCATAAGCGACGATGTTAAACAATTTTTCTTTGTGTTCCTGTAAAATTTGTAAGTACTAGATTCTGCAAAATTCATACAGTTCGTGTGATGGTGATCTAAAACATGTATATAAATTTCCAGCTCAATTGGATGAGGCATTTAGATTCTATCCCTTTTAAAGGATTTAAGCCCACTAGGGCACAATGATAAAAAATTTTCGTTTTACCTATGTAAACAAATATATACAATATTTATATATATATGTACCAGATTCACCAAAATCTATGCAGTTTTTGAAATGGTAACCTATAACATGAGTATAAACTTTCAGCTCAATCGAATATGGTGTTTAGACGCTAATGCAATAAAATTTGAGCCCATGGGCCATAATCATAAAAAAAATTTCTTTGTAATCCTGTAAAAATGTAAATGCTAGATTCATCAAACTCTACACTGTTCGTTCGTCGGTGCTTTACAGCATGTGCTTAATCGAATAAGGCATCTAGACACTATCGCACAATAAAAAATTTGGGCCATAGAACATAATGATAAAGACTTTTTTTGTGTGCCCCTGTAAAAAAAAAACTAAAAGCAATAGATTTACCAAAATTTACACAGTTTATGGAACGGTGACCTATAATATGTATATAAATTTTCAGCTCGATCGAATAAGGCATTCTACTGCTATCGCACTTCAAATGATTTCAGCCCATAGGACATAATGATAAAAAAATTTTAGTTGTGTCCCTGTGAAAAAACTGTAAGTAGAAAATTCACCAAAAGCTACCCAGTTTGTGGAACAGTGACCTATTATAAGTATATACATTTTCAGCTCAATAGAATAAGGTATTTAGACGCTATTTCACATCGAATAATTTCAGACCATATATCGTAATGATAGCAAATATTCTGTTGTGTCTCTGTAAAAAAAATTATAAGTATTAGATTCTCGAAAATAAATAGGTTTTGTGCTATAGTGATCTATAACACTTACGTAAATTTTTCAGTTCAACCTAATAAAGTATTTGGACACCATTTGCACTTCAAATAATTTCAGCCCAGAATTCCAGGTCATACTGACAAAAAAAAATTGTTGTGCCCCTGTAAAAAAAAAATAAAATAAAAACAGTGTAAGTGCTATATTCACCAAAAGATACACAGTTTGTTTAACGGTGAGCTATAATACGTATATATATATTCAGCTAAATCGAACAGGATATTTAGACGCTATTGCACTTTAAATCATTTCAGCCCATAGGCAATAATGATAAAGAGTTTTTTTTTTTTTTTTTTTTTTTTTTTTTGTGTGTGTGTGTGTGTGTGTGTGTGTCCCTGTTAAAAAAAAAAAAAAAAATCTGGAGTGACTCCACTCGACTTTCCGAACATTGAGTAATTAACAGTTTTGTAGATAAAGTAAAGAAAGAGGAGTTGTTAAACAAACAAAAGAGATGAAACCATAATAAACTGTTTAAGTATTTTTCTCCATATATTACACGATGTTTTATTTAACGCTACTGAACTTTGAGCCCATAGATCATAATGATAAAGAATTTTCGTTGTGTCCCTGTAAAAAACCTATAAATGCTAGATTCATCAAAATGCTTATAGTCAGAGCAACAGTGATTTATAATATTCATATAAATTTTCAGCTCAATTGAATAAGGCGTTTAGATGCTATCGCACTTTTAACTAGTATGTTGTGGCAACCACATGACTTTCTTTTACATTTTCCTATACAAATTCACTCAGTAAAAATAATTTATTAAAATTATTATTTAAAAAAATTATCGTCTATGATAAAGCAGATGATTTCCATATTAGAGAAGTAGTATAACACTAAATATCCAAAAAAAGTCAATTTTATTGTCAATATTACATATATATATATATATATATATATATAGTTAAAAATGAAAAAAAAAAATCGATAACTTCGTTTTAAATTATCGCAGATCTATGATTCAACCATTCGTTTTAAAGGTACGGGCGAGCTCCTTTGAAAGATACCCATCATGAAAATTTACTTCCCACGAGGGGGATTCCCTCCCCCAGAAGGGGGGAGAAGGCAAGGCTCCTACACATACAAAAAATTTTCCCTGGTTGACTATCTCTATTATAAATAATTCTGGTAAATTTCATAATGATTATTAAAAAATAATTCTCTTCATGCACATTTATACAAAATTTTGTACTATACCACCATGTTAAAAATTTAGAAAAAGCGAAATGGCAACGCAACCTGCAAGACAATTTTTACCAAAAGTTGATAGGCACTAATTTATGTCAAGGTGCAACTACATACCAATTTATATGAAATTCTGTGAAGTAGTTCCTGAGATACAGTTGCCACAAAAGTTTGTCACACACACACAGAGACTGACAGACAAACGGACAGACATTTTCTAAAAATGGTCAAATCGTGTTCTACAGCTCTCAAAACGTGTAAATCCATGAAAAATCCGAGGTCGAAAATATTTATGAATCCAATACTTTCTTCTATTGAATATAAAAAAAAGTAAAAATTTGGTCCCACAGGCCATAATGATAAAGAATTTTTCTTTGTGTCCCTGTAAAAAAACTGTAAGTACTAAATTCACCAAAATCTATACGGTTCGTGCAACTGTGACCTATAACATGTGTACAAATTTTTTGTTCAGATTATATAAGCGTTTAGACGCTATCGCACTTTTAAGAATTTGGCCCCATAGGCCATAATGATAAAGAATTTTTCTTTGTGCCCCTGACAAAAAACTGTAAATGCCAGGTTCTCCAAACTCTATACATATTGAGTAACTGTGACTTATAATATGTGTATAAATTTGTTGCTTAATTGAATAAAGTGTTTAGATGCTATCGCACTTTTAAGATTTTGGTCCCCTAGACCATAATGATAAAGAATTTTTCTTTGTGTTCCTGTAAAAAAAAATATAAGCGCTAGATTCACCAAATTCTATAGGGTTTGTACTATGGTGAGTTATAATATACGCACCAACTTTCAGCTTATTCGAACAAAGCGTTTAGACGCTAGCGTGTTCACTTACAGGCATACACACACACACACATACACACATACATACACACATACACACACACATACATACATCATCGTAAAAATTGTGAAAACGGACTCAGGGGACCTCGAAACGTATAGAAACATTAAAATCTCGAATTCGGATTTTTGACATGATTACAATGCTTTCCTCACTATAGTGTTCGGAAAGTAATTTACTGAAATCAATAGGTTTTATGATTCAGCGACCTATAATATACGTACCAATTTTCAGCTCATACGAACAAAATATTTAAACGCAATCGTGTTCACTGATACACATACACACACACAAATACATCACGAAACATCGTATATATCTCTGAAAGTGAAAGTCGTATCGAAACCAAAGTTGGAGACTATATTAGACACCATATTAATGCCAAATATAAATTTGCAACATTCTAAGATTTATTTTTTATTTATTTATTTATTTATTTATTTATTTATTTTTATTTTTATTTATTTATTTATTTATTTATTTATTTTTTTTGTGGGGGGGGGGGGGCTATGCGAGTCACAAAATCCATTTCGCAAATCACGAGTACAATACAATACCATTCTTACATAGAATGTTCGAAAAGTAAAAATCATGGTAATATTTACAATAAAATACTTTTTGAGATTTTACGGCATATTCGCCGTCATGTTCTTTAATATTATGATTGCCACTTTTTTTTTTAAATAAAAAGTAAATATATACAAGTATGTATGTATATTTTTTAGTTTCCGAACACTATACACTGTTGAAAATTTCTGTAAATTTAATGTAAATATTTATCCAGAGTCTCTGTAAATTTACAGTAATTCTTAGTTAAAAGTGAATAATCGAGATTCTCAATCTTTATTCTGCATTTTTACGTAATTTTATTATTTGATTTTTTAATTAAAATTAAAAATAACTGTTTCATCTTTAGAAAAAGCATTCCAAGTCCGAAATATAGTCTCACCATTAATTAATTAAATTAATATTAGTTATTAAAATGAATGTATAAAATAAGTTTTTTAACATCTCCGTTTATTTTTCTCTGTAATTTTACATGAGACTTAAGATAATAGATTACGCAGAGTTTTCTGTTGAGATTTTTAACAGTGTAGTGTGGAAAGTATTGTAATCATGCCAAAAATCCAAGTTTGAGATTTTGTTGTGTCTGCACTTCTGAAGTCCCCTGAATTCATATTTACTGTTTTTACAACGATGTATCAATGTTAAAAATGTTTTTTTTTTTTTTTTTTTTTAAATGAGCTAAATTGTCTCAAAATATTTCCGAAACAATATATACTTAAATTTGAAAACACATGTACTCAATTTTGAGTATATTGACTTGTCAAACATGGGGATATTGGGATTCTTATTGGTCGACCCCATTTTTAAATATGCAGGGATGGAACACAGGCGCAGAATTCATACCACTATCAATGTAAGAAAATTTCCTACCTCTTAAATCGACGATATTATAGGCAGAGAAATTTCTTAAACACATTCCGGTATGAATTCTGCTCCCGTGTTCCATCCCAGAATATGTCAATATGCACAAAAATGAGTACATGGGTTTTCAAATTTAATTATATATTGTTTCGGAGCTATTTTGAAACAATTTAGCTCATTTTTAAGAAACCATTTTTAACAATGATGTATGAATGTATGTATGAACGTATGTGAGTGAACTTGATAGTGTCTAAACACTTTGTTCGAATGAGCTGAAAGTTGGTACGTATGTTATAAGTCGCCATAGCACGAACCCTATTGATTTTGGCGAATCTAGAATTTATAGTATTTTTTTATTTTTTTTACAGGGACACACACACAGAAAAAAAAAAAAAAAAGTTCTTTATATATATGGTCTATGTGCCCAAATTTTAAAGTGCGATTCGTCTAAATGCATTACTGGACTGAGGTGAAAATTTATACACCTGTTATGAGTCCCCGTTGCACAAACTGTATATATTTTGGTGAATTTAGCGTTTATAGTTTTTTTACAAGGACACAAAGAAAAATTCTTTATCATTATGGTCTATACAGGCCCAAATATTTAAACTGCGATAGCGACTAAACGCCCTACTCGATTGAGCTAAAAATTTATCACATGCTATAGGTCACCGTTGCACGATATTCATAAATTTTGGTGAATCTAGCGCGTACAGTTCTTTTACAAGGACACAATGAAATATTCTTTATCAGTATGCCTTATAAGCTCGAATTATTTAAATTGCGATGGTATCTAAACGCCATATTTGATTGACATGAAAAATTATATACATGATCACCGTCACACTAACTATATGAATTTTGAACTTTGCAGCACTTATAGTTGTTTTAGAAAAAAATAAAAATAATAATTTATCATTACACCCTAACATCTCTCATATAATGCAGTGCTTTGGAATACTTCAGGGTATCCCTGTAGAGAAACCAGCGGTGGTATTCACTCAATTTTCAATAAAAAACATTCCATAGTGAACTTGAATAACATTTGTCAGGTCCAAGGAATTTGATTAGTATTTGCGGGAATTAGAGCGTGGAAAGATAGACGGACATATAGACAAACCGAATCATAAACACCGAATCATAATTAGACTTAAAATGAAATGTATATTAAAAAAAAATCAGAGCTATTTCTTAAAAACATGAAATGAAAAAGAAAATTTACCATATATTTTAAAATCTATGATCAGTACATTAAAAAAATATGTCATTTGCGGGATAATTTTTTCGAAAATTTTAAATAATTTTTAAAAAAGCACATTTTAACAAATTCTGTTTAAAGATTAACCAAAGTACAGAGCATTAAAAAATTGTGCGAAATTTTTGATAAAATTTATAAATATTGGAGATAAATTTGGCTCACAACTCATGCACTGAAATACTTGTGTAAACAATAGTTTATTTAAAAAAAAATATTTTATTTCTAAATTTAACTAAACTAAATTTATGATAAATATTTTAAAATAAAAATGAACAAGCATTTTGTGCTCACCGCAAAACTTTCTTCTATCATTCTATATAAAAGCTCCATCTACTAGTTACAAAAATTTAAATATAGCTTCCACCAATTAAAATTTTACATGTGCAGATTGATGAAATTTCAACCAATAGATACCGAGATATAGCGATATGCAAGATCCGTAAAGATGATTACAGCAATGATGATTGCCGGTATAAGCCCAAATTAAGTAACTATTCAATATTTAATACCATTCCAGATGTAGATTTATGTGGTATAGAAACCAAGCGATGAATTCCTGTACATGTGGAACATTTCAGCAGGAAAATTTGTGGAAAAGTCCGGCACAGCCCCTCCACTTATCGACTGATATGTACCCAATATGAACCTGCATATTTTTTCATAATAACTCTCTCTCATGTTATGTTTTGTGCAATTATACAATATAGAATCTGAAATGTAGCCTTTCCGCAACCTAGATATGTTGATGAATACCAGCGCAACGTATAGGCCGCTATGCACCAAAAGTCGGTTGACACCCAATATTATCAAAGTGAAACAAAAGATAAATTTTCATTCAATTCTGTGCATTAACTGTTGATCTAACACTGCCACAAAAATTTTGTCACATACACAGGCACAAATAGACAGACTTTTCTAAAAACAGTCAAATCGTATTCGAAATATATCAAAATGTGGGAATTTATCGAAAACCAGAAATAAAAAAGTTTCACTAATCCAATACCTTTTTCTGAATATAGAAGAAAATAAAAACACTATTTTTAAAAACATTATGAATAATTATCTATTACTTAAACCACTGTCGTCAAATATTTTATTGCTATAGGAAAACTTTGTTTTTATTCCTCTTAAGCAATTTTTCGTAAAGCACGTTTTTAGAGTTTTTAGTTTCTTTCACTATTCGAGGAGTTTTCCTACTCTGCTAAGCCACTACATCTGTCGAATTTTTCAACATTTGAGAAGATTTGGCAGCTTTCAACTCGTTCACAATTGGAAATCTTTCACGGTAAAGGAAGGACCTTGCACATTTTTCCGTCAAGGGAGAATTCGCAGGTTCTGTCAATTTTCAGTTCTACTTAAATTGAATTCTTCGAGCGAGTGATGCTTTATAAACAAAAATTAATTTAGCAAACATGGATAAGTATACAAATATTAGTAACGTTATACAAATATTTGTAATGAATTATAGTTGATAAAAGCTTCGACATAAAAACCATTGAAAATTATGTATCTTAAATCTTATGTAAAACAAAAGCAAATATTAAAAGGAGATGTTTAAAAATGTATTATATTTATCCCTTTTAATTTCTAATAATATTTTAATTAAATATTTGCGAGAGTATATTAGTACTTTATATTAATTTATCAAGAATAGAAATTTTCGTTTTATTATTATTATTATTATTATTATTATTATTATTATTTTATTTATTTATTTTTGTTAAGAAATGAAACAATCAAAAATAAAGATAAAAATTGATAAACAAACCTACTTAATTTAACTGGAAGCTATTGTAAATTCATAGAGATTCTTAATAAACATTTAAAAAAATTTACAGAAAATTTCTTAAGCATTTAGTTAAATTTAGATATATCCTCAAAAAATACGCACTTCTATATAAACTGCGTCCATAGATCAAGAATATACAATGTGTGAAGCAATGTCCTTAGGCATATCTGCCAACCATCTGCCATTAACACTGCTCTGCAAAAAAAAGTTTTTCGCGATCTGATACCATTCTTACTGATTCTTATGTGAAATGACCTCCTGAATCCAAATATGACTCCCATTTTGCCCAGTCACCCACCGTTTTCTAGATACGCCACCCCCTCCTTCAATTTCTTTCCCTATTCGATAATTTTATGACCATGAATTTGATTTGAGGAATGAAAAATAATTAATTTAACTCCCAAAAACCAAAAAAATATAAAGTTTAAAAAATAACATTAATAACAGATTAAAAAAATATAAGATCTGTAATGCATAATTTCAGAGGCAAATTCCCCCCCCCCCCAAAAAAAAAAAAAATCCCTTGTCGCAAATGTCCATGTTTCACAATTTTACAACTCTGTAGCCCCTCACAAGATATTTAACGGTTGAAATAATCCTCCCCCCCCCTCCTAAAAATCACATTTATAGCCATAAAATTTCTGAAAAATTATAAAAATACGGGGCCATTCCTAAAAAATGGTGGGTGATAGGGCAAAATGGGCGTCATATTTGGATTTAGGAGGTCATTTTATATAAGCATATGCTGTTATGGTGTCAGAGGCACATTTCATGCCGAACACTGTAATCGGAAGAATTTGAGCACCCGCCTTTTTTTCGCACCAGTCTTTTTTTAGAGTAATTTTATACATATTTAATTGAAACTTATATTTGGAGGTAATTACTCTAAATATAAAATGGTGTGGTAAAATGGGCATGTACAAAAAAATTTCCGATTCATAATTAGGATGTTGGCAGATATGCCTTTGGAGCTTTTAAGGTATTCCTTAATAAAGCTCGAGAATACGACAGAATCGCACAATTGAATATTTTGGGTTATTTTTATCGTACGGTAGAAAATCATTTTGTGTTATATTTGTTAAAATAAGCGGGAATTTTTACTAAGTGTGGCCATAGGAAATGAGGGACTGTATAAAAAAATTGTTTTTATATTATTCACAAAACTGATTATAATTTAAAATTGTCATAACATAATTATTATTTTCTCTTACAATATATGGTAGCGAAAGTACTGTTTTCATATGAATTTTCAAAATTGAATTTTTATTATGTTTATAAGTTTTGGGATCCCTTAAACACGAAAAATCGATTTTTAGCGATTTTGTCTATGTGTTTGCACGTATGTTTAAAACTATGTGCGTATTATCAGCATACAGCAAGAATAACTATCAGCTGAAAGTACAATTCGGTATTTCTGAATCTATATCATACAGAAATGCTACACTAAACTTTTCATTGAGATCAAGCTAATAGTTCATGCACAGGGGCATCCAAGTAATTCAAATATATTACGTCTATGGGCGAAAATTCTGGGAAGCACAGTGTAACAATTATAGACAGTACTAAACAAAATGAAATGAGTGATTTACATCCATAAAAACATGTTTTGTGTAGAATATCGTATGAAAATCACTGATTTTACGTTTACAGGACTGCCAAAAGATATTTGGATATATTGGGCAGGGATGGAACACGGGCGCAGAATTCATACCGGAATGTGTTTAAGAAATTTCTCTGCCTATAATATCGTCGATTTAAGAGGTAGAAAATTTTCTTACATTGATAGTGGTATGAATTCTGCGCCCGTGTTCCATCCCTGATTGGGGCTATACTTGGAAATTGCTGGAAATGCATTTCAGGTAATGTTATGCGATTTGCATATATAACTAAATTTAAGAACAACATTCTGGTGTAAATATAACTAACTTATAGAAAATATACAGAGCTACCCAAAATGAAGAGAGCATTATTTACTAATGAATTCATCTGATGGAAGTGTTTTACTAAATTTTAAATTCTCGTCGAACTGCTCAGAAAGTGAAAACTGAATTATCCGACTCATACTGTAAACATAGTACTTTTTGAAGTTCACTTTTCAGGTCTGGCCAAGGGTCGTACTCTCCGCCCTTTTTTTTCAGGACACTCTCACAGATAAAAAATTTTCATCTTTTCAGCCACCACTAATTTCATGCAGAATTATTCTGGATATATTTATAGTAATGTGCCATGATTATACAGGTTAGAGATTATGGTATAAATATAGTGGTAGTTCACAATATAGTTGAAAATTTCTTATTTCTGAGAGTGTCCTGAAAAAAGAGCGGAGAGTACGACCCCTGGTTCTGGCTTATTATATGATATTGCGTTTTGAAATCCCTTGAACACGAAAGAGAAATTTTTAGCACTTGATCTGTATGTATGTGTGTTATCAGCATAACTGAAAAACAAATAATGCTATAAAATTCAAATTTGTATTTTGAAGTTCTGATGAGACTGAAACTTGAACAATTTTTTTCAATATTTGGTAAGTTCAGGGATGGAACACGGGCGCAGAATTCATACCGGAATCCGTTTAAGAAATTTCTCTACCTATAATATCGTTGATTTAAGAAGTAGAAAATTTTCTTACATTGAGAGTGGTATGAATTCTGCGCCCGTGTTCCATCCCTGTAAGTTTAAAAAGTGTGCTGCGGATGAAAATGTCTGTATAATTTGAAATAAAGTTTGAAATTTTATAACAGCTTCGATTTAATTTTTTTTTAAAATAAATGTAGGTACATTATTTAAACGAGTAGTTGAGGGGGTCAGTAGCCCCTCTCATACAGATTTATATGCCATGTTCCTAAACCTACTTTAAATTGATTTTAAAAGGTTCACATAAAACACTTGTTATCTTACCCCTTAATATGTAAACTGTCTTTATAGTATTGTATTGCAGGGCATGAGAAAGTCGTGTAAGGGACAAACCAGTTTATTTTAATTTTTAAAAAACGTTTTCGTAAAGGAAAGTATGTGTCTGCATCCTGATTTTGAAGAAATAGAGGTTTATTAAAGAATTGGATTGCATGCTGTTATCAGTCGATCGTTATTTTCAATTTGAGATTTCAATTTTATTAAATGATTAATGTTTCACTAATAAAATTTCAAGGACATTCAATTTTGGAATTATTAAAGAAATATTAAAGAATCCATATTTTTAACATATGTTCCATTTTAAGA
The DNA here is from genome assembly GCA_963930645.1 of Salticus scenicus. Classification (NCBI taxonomy): domain Eukaryota; kingdom Metazoa; phylum Arthropoda; class Arachnida; order Araneae; family Salticidae; genus Salticus; species Salticus scenicus. The sequence continues at coordinate 182,643,959 of OZ005658.1, forward strand.
TTTACACATATAATGTTACATAATTCTATTGTGTTTCTATGATTCTGTTTTATAAAAAACTGATGAGTAACAACAACAATAGAACAAATTTAATAATAATAATAACAATATATTAAAATGAAAAAAAAAATACAGGGGGAACACAATAAAAAGAGTCTAGTCTCTAAGAGTTTATAAAGTCCTGACGTCCTAATATAATTTACTAACATCTCCTTTATTCTGGGAGTTTCTATCAAGTCGATGACAAGTTAAAAAGAAATCGGAATTTACTGTATCTGCTTCCGAATAGGTCATACCTTGGTTTCTATTATGCTTATTATGGACAAATGCTCATAGATATAGTAAGTTACATAGATCTGTAATTAAAAACGTATTAAAAATTGGATATAGATCTATCATCCCCATCATGTTATAGCGCTTTTTAGTTCCCCATCATACTATAGGTATGGGAAACTTAGATAATCGCGAAAATTTTCGACCGCGTTTTTTTTTTTTTTACTTTTTTGCACGTTTTCAGGTGTGAGGAATCCGTAAATGACAAAATTTGTATGGTGTCCGTCTGTAGGGTGTCTGTTAGTTTGCTAGTCCGTTAGCCGTTAGTATGTTAGTCTGTGTACACGTTATCTCAAGAACAAAGTGTCGCAGAGAGGTCAAATCAGTTTTAAAATATTACTTTCGACACTGGCAAGAACCCTATTCATTTACAACATTCGAATTAAAAAACTTCGTAAGTTATTTGAAATTTACGATTTCCTTAACAAGGGAGAATAGGGCAAATTTTCACTTAAACTTGCATTAAATGAAAAATGTTTACTGTAAAAATGTCAGACTAGTTTTAAAATATCAGTTTTGATGACGGAATTAACATCAGTTACTATAAACATGCTACTTTAAAAATTCCCCATGTTATTGGACATTTACGAATTTCCTAACATGGCAGAATAGGACAAAATTTCACATAAACGTCCATTTTGAGGGATATTTTCTTCGTAAAGATGTCAGACTACTTTAGAAATATTATTTAGGATACTGGTATGGATATCATTGACTATGAATTTTCCAATATAAAAATTTCGTAAGTTATTAGAATTTTACGAATTTCTTATCATAACAGAATAGGGCAAAATTTTACACAAACGTCAATCTTGAGGGATATTTTCATCATAATGATGTAAGGCCACTTTTGAAATATTATTTAGGATACTAACATGAATACCATAGAGTATGAATTGTCCAATTTAAAAAAATCGGAAGTTATTTCTGAATATACGATTTACTTAAAATGGCAGAATAATGTAAAATCGAGCATAAACGTCCATTTTTAGGATCATAAATATATCAGACAATTTCAAAATAACATTTATGATACTTGTATGAACATGATTGGCTACAAATATTCTAATAGGAAATTTTCGTAAGTTATTCGAAATTTAAGATTTTATCAACATAGCAAAATGGGGCGATATTTCATATAAATATGCATTTTTGGGATTGTTGCATAGGAAATAGTAGCATGAAAATAAACAACGAAATTGATCTCAATAAAATAAATTAATAGATTAGAATAAGATAAATATATCGAACTGAATGGTGGGTAGCCTATTAGGCGAGGATTTCGTTCTGTCACTGTTTCAAGCGTTTGGTCAAATTCATTTCTCTTAACATGAATCTAATATGTCTTTTACAAGAAATTTATGAGAACATACATATGGTGTGGAACTGAGCAGAGTCCACCTATGCCAACTAGTTTTTTTTTTTTTTTTTTTTTTTTTTTTTTAAATACTGAAAAAAAGTTTCGGCATCAGTAATTAGGGAGTATGAAACTCAGCAATAGTAGTAGAATGTCGTTGAATTTTGAAAATGCCGAAAACTTGTGCGGCTTTTAATTGTTCGTGTTAGAAATATATGAAAAGGAATGGGATAAATATTATAAAATAAATAGTTACTTTGTTAGCATGATATTCAAAAAGTTATTATTACAGTTCATCCAAAAATAAAGAGAATTAGTACTTTTAATAAACTAAATCTAAATGAAGAAAATAACTTCTCGTGACAGGTACAACGAGCACTTTTGTTAGCGTGTACATTTGCCCATAGTCCAAAGGGAAAAAAAGTTGCTGACGGAAATAATCATGACATAATCATATAGTTCATATACCGTTGATCAAAACTAATATTGCCATATCCATTGTCACAAACCGAATAAAAGGAAATTAAATAAAAAATGTGACAAGTAAGAGTGTATAACATTACATTATTTAACATGTACTAGTATTGCCTAGTGGTCGGAACTCAACCACTTTTTTGCAAAGGGAAGCAAAGTAATTGCCTTCTTTTAAACGGAATTAAATTGCAACAAAGCTGTGGCAATTGTTTGTCAATATGCACTCAAACTGAATTAACAGAATTTTACGTAATATATTTACGTAATATATATATAAGTCTGGCTCACTGTAGCTGCTGAGCCTTTCCTTTAAATGAGGGGAACTCGCAACGTGGAAGCGTCCCTGTTGAGTGATATAGCCCTAAAGCTAATCGGCACCATGCCAAACCAAGGTCCAACCAAATATAATTCGGTTAAATTAATTCCATTGGTTCATAAAATACAGTGTTTGAACTCAAAAAGATAGATATTTTCTAAAAATGGTCAAACTGAGTTCGGGAAATCTCAAAAGGTGCAACTTCCTCGAAAACCGAAAATCTTTTTTTTTTTTTTTTTTCAGAATTTTATACTTTCTTCTTATACATGCATAGAACTGATTAATAAATCCACTTTTTTAAAAATAAGTAGTCAATTTCTGGTAACTGAAATGCAAAGAAATCTCAAAACGTGTAAATTCATCGAAAAATAAGAAATCGAAATTTTGTCTGAATCTTTTGCTTTCTTATTATACATGCAGAAGCAAGTAATAAATCCCCTTTTTTTTAAAGTAAATAGTCACTTTCAGTTAATTGAAATGCAAGGAAATCTCAAAATTAGTAAATTCACTGAAAACCTGAAATCGAAATTTCTTCTGTATCTTCTGCTTTCTTCTTATACATGCAGAAGCTAGTAATATATCCACATTTTTAAAAATAAGTAGTCACTTTCAATTAATTGAAATGCAAAGAACGAGTAAATTCATCAAAAACCAGAAATCAAAAGTTTTTCGAAATCTTATACTTTTTACTTATATATATGCAGAAGATGTCGTAATAAATATTTTTATTTATTTTTATTTATTTATTTATTTATTTATTTATTTATTTATTTTATAAGTAGTCAATTTTATTTAATTGGAATGCATTATGCTTTTGCTTAAAAATATGTCTTCTAATCAGAACTGACGTAAATCACAAAAAAAAAAAAAAAAAAAAAAAAGAGCGAGAGAGAGAGAGAGAAAAGAAAAAAGAAATCACATCTTAAAAAAAAAAAAAAAAAAAAAAAAAAAAATAGAAATCTCATAAATGAAATCCTTTTTTTTTTTTTTTTTTTTTAACTTGCGTATATTTTCAACTGTATAAACTTTCAATCTACCACTCATTCACTCAAATTTCTACCACCTAATGGTTCTTTTCTCTTAGAATAAAAATTCTGTAGTCGAGTATAGTGCTAAATTATACAAATTACTGCGTCTATGGTTTTATTTGAGTTTTCAGAAATTGCCAGATTTAACAACTTTCTACTTTAGGTACTTTTCAGTATAAAAGAATACGTGTAAAAAATAGAAAATCTCATAAAAAATAAAAGTATTTTTATATACCTTCTTGACAACATAAGAAAATAATTTTTGTATTCTGTACATCTGGCTAACCATGCTTTTCGAATGATACCATTTTAAATGCTCTACTCCCATAATTAATATGTTGAAAGTGTACCACAAATTTCATGCTTGCCTATTAATATATAGATATAAGAAAATTAATTGAATAATATGATACATTTGATTGTCAACATAAAAAAGCCTTTCGTTGACATTGGTGTGTAAGGAAATTGTTAAAATTTGTATAAACATAATTTTATGGATTTCATGATCAACACCATAGCTGCTAACGTCGTAATTAATATTCCGTTGCAGTGTTACTACCTGCCTTTTGTTTTCACACCAGTCATTTTTTAGAGTATTTTTCTTCTTGTTTAATCTTTATTACATATGCATACCTGCCAACTTATTAATTAATATTTCAGAAGATAGTCAGTACCTGCTCTTTTTTCCCCCAGCAGTCTTTTTTAGAGTATTATTCTTCTTAATTAATCGTAATTATATTTGAAGAGAATTTTTGAAGAAATAATGCGCTGTGGAGATATGGGCGGGTTCTAACAATCCTCTCGGATATTAATTAGTAAGTTGGCAAGTACGCATCTGGCAAGAACTATTCTAAAATTGAAATGGTGTGGAAAAAGGGGCGGATAGATATAATACTGCGTAATATTAATTTTGATTTTGGCAGCTATGATCAACACTACAACTGTATAAAAGTTGTAAGATGTAAAATTAATCTTTTAACCCGTTAACGCGCGGTGTCCTCGCTGCGAGGACGCAAAATTTAAGATCCAGATGCAAAAATTCATCCCGGAAATTTTTTAGAAAGTTTTTTTTTAATCTTAAAATTTAATTATTTTTTTTTTAGTTTAATTTAGTTCATGAATCCCGGTGGCAGTATAATTTAAATGATCCGAATTGTCTTGCGCCGCAAAGGGTTAAACACTTTTGAAAAGGGTAAATACAGTTATTTTTGAACTTTTTTTTTTTCAATTATATTTCTTCTATTCCTTGTAAATAGTAACATTATAAATAATAGATTTATCAGGAAAGCCATAGCCTCCTAAACTAAATGCCTTCCGACAGCGCAGAATTCCAATGTTAGACAAGGCAACACTTAAAAAAACGGAACTACCGCTATGTGACAGCACCTACGAACTGATAATTTTCTAGTGTTGTACGGATAAATTACATTTTTCCATCTAAAAGATTAGCTATTAAATTCAATTTTAAGTCCAAAATTCCAATTTTTTTTTCTTTTATTTGAAATAATAAATGAAATGAAAACGCTTTATCGTAAATGCTTTCAGTAAAATATTCAAATATTTAAATAATATTAAGTTTGATTTCATTCGAAAGTGGACAAGAAGACAATTTTTTGATTTTTAATTAACTCAATTATTTTTAAATTTTCTTGATAGAAAACATATGAAACGCATAAAATAATATAACATACTTGCCAACCACCTCATTAATAATCGTAACATTGTTATACGCTCCTTTAAAATATGCCACCTTTTTCACACCACTTTATTTTTAGAGTGAATTTCTCCAAATGTAATTTCAATTAAATAAGAAGTAAATTTCTCTAAAAAAAATACTGGTGTGAAAAAAAGGCGGATATTAAAAATGTTACGATTCATAATGAGATGTTTGGCAGGTATGATATAACACATTATATATAAAAATAAAGTTTGTATATTATTAATTAAAAAAAGAAATTTAAAATTAAAATTAAGTAAGAAAAAGGTAATTCTAAATTTAAACACATGTTAGGTCCACCACGCTGTTAAATATTTTTTTATATATATTTATTTATATAAATTTTAAAACTTTAAAAAAATTAGATATCAGAAGAAAGTCTTGTATGTATAAATTAAAATCTCCGAACTTCAAATGTGTTTCAATTAAGAGTAACTGAGTGATTAATATGAGTCACTGAAATCATATTTGTTTTTTGTCATGCCTTTTACGCTGCATTATTACCTTATTAAATATGAATTATTTTTCTTATATTAAAAATTTTAGTATTATTTATAAGAAAGGCATACAGGTACATCAGCACACCAAAATTCATTAAGATAAATTGATATTTAATAGTTAAAATTGATAAGAAAGTGATCTAATGTATAGTCCGTCACAAATAAAGTCGCGTTGAGATTTAATTTTTTTTAAACTAAGGATTTTCTGAGTAAAAATTTTCTATCAATTTTTTTTTTTTTTTTTTTTTGTTATTTTATTCAAACTTTTATTAGCGCCACTAGTTTCGAGAGGGTCTGTTCTTACTCACACACCAAAAATCGCCATTCTAAGGTAAATTAATGCAAATTTAAATTTAAAAACGTGTTTTCTTTGAATCCCCCTCCCTTTAAAAGAAAAGGGGGGAGACATTTTGGAAAATTTCTCTAGAGTGCGTGTTGCATACACGTAACCAACAGTACGTACACAAATGAGTGGTGGTATTTACTCCACTTTATACAGGAAACATCCGATAGTGAACTTGAATAACATATTTCAATTTCATTAAGATTTGTGTACAGTAAGGGTATGAAAATATGGTTTATAGAAATGCCTCTCATAGAACACAATGCTTTGAAATATTTTCGGGGGTCCCTGTACACAAACCACTAGAGGCATTAACTCCATTTTCAATAGGGAACATCCGATAGTGAACTTGTATAACATATTTCAATTTCATTAAGATTTTTGTACAGCAAAGGTATGAAAATATGGTTTATAGAAATGCCTCTCATAGAACACAATGCTTTAAAATACTTTTGTGTGTCCCTGTACACAAATCAGTGGTAGTATTTACTCCATTTTATACAGGAAACATCCGATAGTGAACTTGAATAACATATTTCAATTTCATTAAGATTTGTGTGCAGTAAGGGTATGGAAATATGGTTTATAGAAATGCCTCTCATAGAACACAATGCTTTGAAATATTTTCGGGGGTCCCTGTACACAAACCAGTAGAGGTATAAACTCCATTTTCAATAGGGAACATCCGATAATGAACTTGAATAACATATATCAGTTTCAAGAAATTCCATAAATATTTACGGGAGTTAGAGCGCGGACAGACAGACAGACAAACCCAAGTCATAAACACTTTTCAACCTTGTTGGAAAGTGTTAAAAATTGATGATAATTTGGAGAAAGTCTGTTTCCTGTTCAAGATTGTGGATTTAATAGCCCATGTTTTGCACCTGAAAAGAAAAGACCACGTCCTTTTGAAACCAGTATTGCTTTCATTAATTTTATGTTCTATGTAGAAATTTTTGAGCTTAAATACTGTTTGTATTCTTTAATTTTGTATTGTACATTTCTTGTAATCACTTCCACATATTAATTTTTCAGTATTTTTTACACTACTAACAATGGAAGTATGAATCAGTAAAATTCCTATTGAAACCAAGTCAAGTTTAAATTAAAGAAAATGGTCGAAAGCACAGGGTAGAGTGCACAATTTGCGCAACAACCCCTCCCCTCCCCCCGATAGATCGAGATATGACCCTGGAAGTTTTAGCTGTTTCTTTGAAAACCAACGAAACAGCAATGGTAGCAAGAGACGGTGGCCTGCACTTGAGCCACGCTACCATTACACCACTTTGTCTTACTTACGGATTGTTGTTAATTTTTATAGAAACAGTTAAAACTTATAGCGTCATAGCTTGATAAATGGGGGATTGTTGCGGAAATTGTGCACTCTACTGTATGTTTTCGGCCACACTCTTTATTATAAGCTTGATTTGGTTTCAATAGCAATTTAACTGATTCTTACTTCCCTTGTAAGTGTAAAATAAAAATAGCATACAAAAAATTTAAAGAATTTTGATTTGACTTAACCTTTTTGATAGGGGCTGTGACAGCCTCTGTCACGCTTCACCATAGGATTTCGGAAGAGCCCCTCTCAAAAGGTTAAAATGCAGTAACATTTTATATATTTTTAGCAAAAAAATGCATTTTACAGTTCAAGGATGTTATTAGGCAGCATTGACCAGAAATATGTAGATATTGTTTGCGTAAAGGTATAGATTTTTTGGATCTCATTCAAATCAATCTAAGAACATGTTTATATGAGTTATGTATCGATAGTTGATACTAACATCACTGCGAAACAGTTAAAAGCATATTTTTATTTATTTACTTTTATTTATTTATTTATTTATTTAAAAGATTATATAAAGATTAGAATAGCTTATTATCTAAGCGTAAGTTTTATACAATTTATTAAATTAATATCTATAATAGAGAGTTTGCTGCAAAAAATAAAATAAAAACATATTTCTTGAACTTTGTTTTTATTTGCGAAAACAACATTATCATATTTTGCTTTTACGCAATTTAAAATATTTTAATTGATTTTTTTTTCTTTTTTTAGAAAAGAAAATACAACACTGGAAGTTTTATGCATTTCTATTTCTAGACATTCAGTGATGCGAAATTTAAGGACTTTTTTATTCAATAATCACCGATAATTTTAAGTTGTTTTATATATACGATAAACGATTAATCGTCAATGTTATTAGTAAACCAATACAATTAAAAATTAATGCTAATTATTGAATAAAAGAAAAATCCCTAAAATTTGCAACACTGTAGACATTACTTTTAGATAACTCGAGATTATTTTTGAGTAAATAATATTTTTCTTAGAAAACAAATTCAGGGAGATGAATTCACGCAAAATGATAGTATAATATATAATTAGAAGAAATAAATTAGATTTAAAACGTTCTAGAGAATTTTCATTTTAAATTCACGACATTTTTATCCCAGTAAAATCTGGAATGCTTTCATGAAAGAGTCTCTTTTTAAATCCTCTAACTAACGCTGCAAACCCTATAAATATATGCAGTAACTAACGAACTTAAAATTCAATAAATACCGTAATTACCTAATTAAAAAATTAATTAATTAATTAATTCGAAACAATTATGTTCTGAAGGATATAATTGATGCAAAGACTTAGAGAAACTTTTGTTTTTTTTACTTAACGAGATATATATATATATATATATATATATATATATATATGGTGGAAAAAGTATTGTTTTGGGGTCAAATTTTCGAAAGTGAGTTTTTGTTACATTTATAAGTTTTGAGGTCTCCAGAATCCAAAAATCATGTTTTTAGCGGTTGGTCTGTATGTGTGTGTGTCTGTCTGTTATCAGCATATCTCAAGAACAAATAAAAGAATGTCCAAACTTAGTATTCCTAATGTGTATCATATAGGAATGGTTCACTTAAATTTTCGTTGAGATCAAACTAATGGTTCGTGTACAGTGGCATCCAAGAGAATTCAAATATATTATGTCTATGGGGAAATTTCTGGCAATTACGGTAGTCATTGTATGCTTACTTAAACGAAACGGAATGAACGAAATTTATTCTATGCATAAACGCATGTTTTGTGTAGGTTGTTCTATGGAAATCATTTATCATTCATTTACAGAGCTTCTCAAAGTATTTGGATATATTGGGTCTATAATTAGTAATTTCTGGAATTGTAATTTCTTTTGCGTTGGTTGTTTTTCAAGTAAGACTAAATTTAAGCACACAATATTGTTTATGGTGCATATTGATCATAGACAATAAACAGGACTACCGAAAATTAAGCTAAACGTTCTTTTCTATTGAATGTAATTGATGGAAGAGCTTCACTACATTTTACTGTGTTGACGAACACTGCTCAGGAAACAAAATTAATTTTTCCTACCCATACTCTATGCATTTTTTTTTTTTTTTTTTCAACTCTGTCTTTTTTTTTGTATAATATCCCGTTTTGAGGCATCCTGATTATGAAAGTCCAATTTTTAGTGGTTTATCTGTATGTATAGATGTTATGAGCATTACTTAAAAACAAATAGCTGCAGGAAATTCAAATTTGGTATTTTGAAGTCCGTATTAGGTTGTCACTTAAAACTTTGATCAAGACTGGCAAGTATGAAAGCAAATTAATAACAACTTTGATTATTATTATTATTTTAAATATTTGTATGCATTATAATTGAACGGGGGTTGAGGGGGCGGTAGACCCCCCCCCCCCCTCCTCACGGAATTACATGTCAAGTAAAACTGTTTCTTAACCTATTTTAGATTATTTTTAAGGTACATTGAATTTTATTATCTTACGCTATTGATTTTAAGACTTAATATGCAATCAATCTTTTAGTAATGAAAGACACGGTAATAGAAAATCGTGTGAGTGACATACCAGATTATTTTTTTAGGCAAATGCATAGGAAAAAATCATAAAACAATAAAAATATAAGATAAGATGAGTAGAAAACTGTATAAAAACGTTTTCTCATGTCAACAGCAGAATTCTGAGAGATTTTTTTCAATAAAATACACTATGTATTACTTAACAGAAGTAACAGTACTTTCATAAGAATATTTACTGTTTAATATTCGGAATAACACGATTTTACACTCAATAAGTATAAATAACTGTCATAAAATGGAGAAGAAGTAATTAATCTAGTGTGGCACCAACATTACATTCGCTTTTATAGACAACTCTTACAGTTTAAGGTGTAAAACGTTCTGCATTTAACTATATCCAATGTACTTTAAATGTCATTGAAAATTGTTTTTGAATCAGTTTTATTTCGCATACGTTACTGTGTGGGGGGAAGGGGGAGGTTTACTAGACCCTCAAACTCACTTTGAATATCATAACTACAATTATAAAATATTTAATTCTATAATAAAATTTAAAATAATTATTTCAGATTAGTCAGATAAATTTTGCCAATACCTTATCTGAAAAGAAAAAAAAAAAAAAAATGGAAAATCAACTAATTTTGAATGGTATTTATATTATCTATAAATTCCATACGCACGAAATATTACATTTAAATTTAGCAAAGTAAAAATAAATAAATAAATAAATAAATAAATGCATACACTACCACTAACTATTTTGTGTGGCCCTGGAAAAAAAATGATGAATTCAATAATTTGTATTATATAAGAATCGTGGTTTTGTTTATGTCCGAATACATATTAAATTCATTTAGTTTTGCGGCCCACCAGCGGCCGAGCGGTTCTGCGCTCAAAGCTGGTAGATGGGAGGTGCCGGGTTCGATCCCAGGTCGCGCTCATCGACCTAGCCGTTCGGAGTTTTCCGTGGTTTCCTCCGAAACTTGCGTAAATACGGGCTAGGACCCCTTAGAAAGACCCCCACGGAGGGCACTCCCCCTCTAGGCCTAGGACACATCAGGAGTCAATCGGCCTTAAATCCTACAACCAACATCATTTAGTTTTGCATTAAAAATGTACCAGTGCGAAAAACCGCCCATAGATAAAATCTATCGGGTGTAGTAAAAAGTTTTAAAGCGAGTTTTGTGTGCCGTCAAGTCAGGGCTCCCAACATTTATAAGTTATTCACACGCATTTTTTAGCCCCGCCTCTTTTTCATACAGGAAATTTTGGAAAATGATTTTCTTCTTATTTATTCATTGTCACATGTAAAAGAGAAATAATCTACAAAATTTCTAGTGCGAAAAGAAGGCGGGGCTAAAAATGCTCGTGAATAAATATATAAAAGTTGGGAACCCTGCGTCAAGTGCAAAATAGTATACCAATCAGTATTGCGCAATTATGTCAAGAGATAGAAACTGGTTCATAGTTATGAAACCAACGCAGAAATCGAAAAAACAGTGAACGTAAAGTTGACGTTTCGAAAATGACAAATATGTCATACCATAATCAGAGATGCCAACATTTTATTTTCGGAGCATTTTCAGTCCCTCTTTTATTCCATAACACTTTCTTTTAAGAATAAATTTTTCTTATTTTATCGTAGTTATGTATTGGAAAAAATATTCTATAAATAAATTTATAGGAAATAAAGGCGGAGTTTAAAATGTTCCGGAATAAATTAAAATGTTGGCAACTATGCATAATCCATTTATTCAACACTGCCTTCATTCCGATTTTTACCAAAGAAAAATTCCTGCAAAACCATATTAATCAGTCTTCTATCCTTTTGTTATGTTATCGTATAGAAAAATATACGTGAATTACGGTTTTGACGTTTTAATAATGGTGATTTTGATGTCACAGATCAAGAACATAGCAGGGCTTGACTGAAAGCTAAGCATGGGGTTTATTATGCACTCTTTGATAAAGATGCATCTCAAACACAAAAAGAACTTGCAGAATAACTAGAAATATCACAAAAAAGGATTTTTAATTGTTTACATGCAGTAAAAAAGATTCAGAATGCAGGAAGATGGGTGCCACATGAATTAACCTTTTAACCCTTTGCGGCGCAAGACAATTCTGATCATTTATATTATACTGCCACCGGAATTCCTGAACTAAATTAAACTAAAAGAAATTTCAAATTTAAAGGTTTTGAAAACCGGCCTTTTCTGCTATGTTGTAAACGTAAATTTTTGCTAAAAAATTTCCGGGATGAATTTTTTCAGCTGGGTCTTAAATTTTGCGTCCGCGCAGCAAGGACAGCGCGCGTTAAGGGGTTAAAGTTCACTACATATTTCCTTTTGAAAATTGTGAAATTAATTTAAAAAATGACTTTTAGACGCATCACTGATCATAAATATACAAATGAAAAACAATTAGCATTTTTTATTTTCCAGAAATTTATGGTTTCGCAGTGAAACCAATGAACGGTAACGGGCTATTTTTTTTCTCCTTAAACAAACTAATATAAAAGTTGAAGAGAATAAATCAGATAGTTTAGAAATATAAAACACTTATATTTTGACTTACTTATTAAGAAATTCAAATAATGATTTATTCAGAGAAGAAGCAAGTGTGGTGTAAGCAGTGTCACAGCACCAGGTGCCTAGCCAAACGTTGTTGCTACAGCTCTGGCTTTATTATTTAATTTTTTACTTTATTTACAAATTTACAAACTTATACATAAAATTAACTATATATACTAATTGTTTTATCAGAAAACAAACTTTATATTCATAATTGCAGAATGTTTAGTACATATAAAATATTTCAAAAAGAAAAAAATTACATAAAGATATATACCCACATACATACTTTAATGTATATATATATATATTCATATAATTCCAGAAAATGATATTTTAAGAAATTGCAGGAAATCCAGGAAATGTTTATTTTCTTCTCTTATCTTATGTCTTGCGAAATTCGACCTTTACAGAAGTTTGATTTCTGTCAGAAACCAAACATTTTACATAACTTTTCGGACAGTTCTGTTTATTTATATAAAAAATTGAAAGTTGCAATTTATGACTGAGAAGGATTATAGTAATTTCATGTGCTATTGTTTAAAATAAATATTTTTTCTTTATTTTTAAAACTGATACAATTTTAGAAAATTAAAGTGTCTTCTATATCTGGCTACATCTGAAATAGCATTTTTTGGATTTTACTGTAATGGTGCCATGTAGTGCAAAGGGAATGAATAAGAATTTATTATTCTATTAACACTTTGTAAAAATACTGAAAAACTGCTGCAGGAAAAAATGTGCAATGTTTGGGTTTATGGGCGAAACCAATGAACGTTAAAGGGTTAAATAAAAGGAATAACAATGAACGTATCTTGAGGTGCATGAATCTGCTAAGCAGGCAACACAGAAAATATTTATCATAAAAGAATCGTATTCGTAATGAAAAAAAAAATATGTTATGGCAATACGAAACGCAAAAAGCGTTAGGTGGATCCCTGCGAAACCACAATTTCAAAACCAAAATAAACTATTCACTGCAAAAAGTCTCTCCCCTGCATCCAGACAGATATGATGGGTGTGCTCCATTACGAACTATTGACACCTACATATATAGTTGCCAACTTAGCACCTTTTGGCTACCGAAAAATTTTAATAATTTTATTTTAATTTACTTAATGAAAATTGTTACAAATTACTGATTAAACAAAATAAATATTTCAATTAAAACTTTTTGATAGCCAAAAGGTGCTAAGTTGGCAACAATGCCTAATTATCTTGTAACATTTATAATTTATTCCGAAATACTGTATGCCCCACCCTTTTTTCACATCAAAATTTCACATCTGTTGACACCTACATATATAGTTGCCAACTTAGCACCTTTTGGCTACCGAAAAATTTTAATAATTTTTTTTTTATTTACTTATTGAAAATTGTTACAAATCACTGATTAAACAAAATAAATATTTCAATTAAAATTTTTTGATAGCCAAAAGGTGCTAAGTTGGCAACAATGCCTAATTATCTTGTAATATTTATAATTTATTCCGGAATACTGTAAGCCCCACCCTTTTTTCACATCAAAATATGATTTTACCAAAATTTTCTCCAATATGTAATTATGATGAAATAAGGAAAAAATATGCTTTTAAAATATACAGGTGTGAAAAAAGGGCGGAGCTAACAGTACTCCGGAATAAATTATAAATTTTACCAGGTATGTACCTAATGTAAATTTAACTACTGAACACTACAAGCAGCAATAGCAAAGGTTTGAGCCCCGTGAAATTGCTGCTTGATAAAGCAAGGCTTCATATTGAAAAAATTGTCAAGAACACTTTAGCAACATTTGGCTGGGCAGTTTTGGATCACCTGGCGTATAGCCCAGATCGAATCTTTTCGAACTATCATTTGTTTCAGTCGATAAATAATACTTCGTCTATAATGCGCTTCCGCACAGTGGACGAAGCACGAAAATATGAAGACGAATTTCTGTCGTTAAAACATGAATAATTCTACACTCCTGACATCCTTCAATTGCCCGACCGATGGCGGAAATGTTAGATAATGATGAATAATAATTTAATAATTAAAGTTATCATTCACTGCCCACAGGCACATATTTATTTCTCAGTAATACGTTTTAAATTAAATTATTGCATCCAATATTTAAATGTCCGAGTACACGAACAATTTGCCAAACTCACTACAAAACTTTTATGTACAATTCCTGTATAATACAAATCATGATATCGAATTTGGATTTCCTACTAAAATCTGTTCTACTAAAATCTGATTTATTCTGACAACCGATGACAAACTGGCACAAAGGCACCAGACCAACCACTAACAAAATGGTTTTCGAATTCACGGGTCCTCAACACGCTCAAATAATCCAAGAATTGAATTTCGACAATTCGACCACAAACAATATTTTCACAACTTTATATCGGTGAGAGAAAGTTTCAATCAGTATAAATAAGCACAGTCCAATTATATTACTAAAGGTTTAGATTTTCGTTCTGCTTGAATATAGTTCGTACTTGATGAATGATATGCGAAATAATTTCATATCCTAAACATGACACTATTTTATAATATATATATATATATATATATATATATATATACCGGGTGATTCAAAAATCATAGAAAAAATAAAATATTTATTATTCATTAAGTACTGACTGAAGGTCTATGCAGTTTTCATTAAAATGCACAGAAAAGCATAGAATTTATATACAGCTGAACCTCGTTAAGGTGAACACTGTTAACATGAATTACTTTTAACATGAACTGTTCCCACGATCCCCGTCAAAATGAAGATTACTTTAGTTATATGAAGATTAGTTACTGATAGCATGAACTACTGATAACATGGACAAATTTTTTTATCCCCTTGAGATTCACGTTAACGAGGTTCGACTGTATGTATATATATATATATGAGAAAATATTAATTACATTTTTCATCAACATATTGCGCTGTTTTCGCAGTATCCTCTCACATTTTAAATAGATCCGCCTGATAGAATAAAGAAATTTTGCTAATACCGAAACTTTTTTTAAAGATAATTTCCAATGCGCAACCAGTGCTGCCACATTGAGGGAAATCTTTATTTAATTTTCCACCAGTAAATTTTAATTCAAACGGCTTTGTAATTATTTTGAAACATCTTCTGTAAGAATCGTCTATAAAATCAGGTAACCGTTACGAGTAAATTTTAACGGTGGCTGCTAAATAAAAATTTCCCTCAAATATGGCAGCCACTGTGCGCAATATCTGACGACATTCCAAATTTGTGAATTTGACTTCCAGACTTAAAACAGAATATCCACGAGAACCTCCACCCAACATCAAAAGCATGTGCTATGGAGGTGTCACGTTTAATAACATTTAAATTTTCTTGTATAATGCAAAATAAAGGCAGAATGAATAATATTTTATAAAATAAAAGAGCTTAAAAATTGCAAATCTGCTTACTAAAATTATTGGATTGTTCGATAAATAATGTCGTATTTTAAAACCTTCGCTTCTAAACCAAGGCTTCTTTGAACGTGGAATTTTTCAACTTACCGAAAGATAGCAAAAGGTCATCCAACAAAATGGTCAATATATCATTGGTAATGTTTGTTGTTAATATAAATAAATTCACTTTGTAAAACATGAAAAAAAACGACATTACTTACCGAACAACCCAATAATTTTTGAATTACATATATTTTTAATTCTTAAAAATTAATTTGTTATAACACTTACGTAGAATTTATAATTCAAATTAGTCAACCACTGCAGCATAGTGCATTTGGGTACTATCTGTATGCAGCACTGATTTGAATTATAAAATCGACTAATTTGAATTATAAAATCGACATAAATGCGACCTTTGCGAAATATTTCGTGCAAATACAGTCGTCTATTAATTAAAAGTTTCTGGTGTAAACTGACTCATCTGAGCAGCATATTATACAAAAAAAATAAATAACGGTAATACCTATCAGCGTTCTTACAAAGGGAGATTTGCTAACTTAACCCTGCTGTTCTGTTAATATTTACACCACGTTCGGGTCAATATGACCCGATTCAGAAAACTAACTTTTCTTGAAGTAAATGACAGGTGCCATTTAAGGAATGGTTTAAACAATAGTAATGTAAGTTTAAAAATAGATCTAATAATATAAATCTGCTATGAAAAAAAAAAAAAAAAAACAGAAAAATATTTTAAATTGAAACTTACAATAATAGTATAAACCATCTATAAAAATAACAGAAAAATATCCGAAATTGAAACTTACCTTTATTTCCAATTTGAACAGTAATATCTTGCATGAGATTTGCAAATGTGATTCTTACAATTGTAGCATAACATATTAGTTTTGTTGTCATTGCTTGATGGACAGAGCTTGCACCTTGGACACACAATGAAGTATTCTCAGCAGATCCCAGTAGTACGTTTTCCCCTTTTCTCTGTATTCGTTTCACTATTTGTATTGAGTCCTCCTTTCTTGGTAGGTGTGGTCTTTCTTCAATGCATGGAAAAGTGAGTGATATTAGCAGTTCTTCCAAAAATAGCCTTCGTTTAGTCAATTTGTTTTTCTTCCATTTTCTATATATTGAAGTCCGTACAACAAATGAATTGCACGCAGGAGTAGGTTATAGAATACTATCATGGGCCAGCGATTTGTTTTTCTTTTACAAGTGTGTGTGTTTAAAAGTTGATCAAGAGTATCCACCACAGCCCTTTTAGTTGAATTATAATCTAAGATCATTAATGTTGCTAACGTCTTTGTCATGATGCAAAATGCTCATAAGAATAACATTCTTGTTGATTTTGGGATGTAGTTTACAACTGTTGTGCCTCCTGTAAAAAAAAATAGTGGGCTGTTAACTTCTTTGTTTAGCATTTCTTCAGGACGTTCTGATTTATGTTTTCTAATGGTGCCAAGCATAGTCATTTTTCGTTTTAGAAGAAGTTATCCTAAGTTGTAAGATGTGAAAAAATTATCACATGTAATATTGTGCTCCGAATACCCATAAGTAAGATCACACATTACTCGCATTCCCTGATTTTTCTCTGGCTTTCACTCTTGTTCTTTTCCAGTGTAAATTTGCGTTTTCAGTACATACGAAGTTTTACTGTCACATAAACTCCATATTTTCATCCCATATTTAGATGACTTACTTGGTATATACTGTTTGAAAGGACACCGTGCACGAAATCCTACTAATTGTTCATCTACAGTAATATTTTCATTCGGATTATATAATTTTGGTAGATTTTCTATCCACTTTTCCCAGATATCTCGCACTGCAGCTGATTTATCTAAATTTCTTCTTTCTTGACGAGTGAATTTATTATCAAAACGAATAACTCTCGATATGGTGCAAAATGTTTCGAGGGACATTGTTGCAGATACTTTTGAATTATTCCGAACAAAAGTGAACATGTATGAATAAAAATAAATAATTTTTTGCATTGGGTCAAACTGCCCCAACGATACATTAGGTATAAATTGAAAAATGTTTCTTCGAAATACAAATAAACATAAATCCCTCTAGGAGTACATATTTATATTTTTACCAACGATGTCAAGAAGTTTCATGAAAATAGCCGTGTACTATATATATATATATATTTTTTATGAATGTATAAATTTTATTTTGGGTCATGTAGACCTGAACAGAACAGCAGGGTTAACTAATCATATATATCCGCTAATATTTATTTTTAAAAAAAATCTGTCTGTGACAGAATTTAATTTAGCACAACAGGACTATTTATGGACGTGGCCATGATGCACTGTAACATGTCTCGAAACTCTACCATAATCGGTAAATAAATGAAAAAATTTTAAAGTCCAAAATAAAAGTGGATGGGGTCAAGCTGTTTCGTAAAATACATTGCAATATCTCTAATATTGAGAAAATGACTTTGAAATTTTGCAAGTCAAAAATATAGGTGGACGTGGTCAAAGTGGGCGTGGCTTATAAGCCTTATAATACTTTTTGAACTTATAAGCCATGCCTCCTCAGACCGTCCATGGTGACAGAGTAAGAATTTTAATGGTAAAATTGGATACTGGCAGGCATTTCGGCATTTTCGAAGTAGAACACTATAAATTGGTAACGAAGCAAAATGCCAGGTTGAAAGAAGTCCGGTCGCACTTTATATATAAATATTTAGAACTCTTCATCAACTATTCTGAAGACATTACCATTAAGAACACATAGCCATCTATGTAGAACACATTAATTATCAATACATATCCAGAAGAAATAGCTATCAAATATTTTGATGCCATAGTCAATGTATATTAAAAAAAAATCGCCGTCAAATATTCAGAAGCCATGTATATGTACTCTGAGGATATAAATAAAGAAATGTTTAGAAACGATCATTAACATACATTCGGAAAATACAGCCAACAAATATTCAGAATCCATTCAATTTATGAATATTAATGGTCGTGAATATCAAGATCGGCAATTGATTTCTACATGCGATCGAGGAAGAATCTCTAGATTAAGGCTGGACTTTTAAAAATATAAAGGATTTTACGGATTTCTCAAAATATTTTAAGATAGAGAAAGAAATTAAATGGTAAAATTGGATATTGGCCGGCATTTTGGCATTTTCAAAGTGGAACACTATAAATCGGTACTAAAAAAAATAAAATAAAAGACTTGTTAATTATAATTAACATTTGGAAACATGAGCCAAAAATTAAAAAAGGAATATTTAAAAAATTGTGTTTTTTATTCAAATAATGGAATATGAGTAAAAAAATGTATCGTTAAATTATTTATGAAAATTTGTGTCGGTATGAATTCCACAAACTTCTAGATGTAGAAAAATCTACTACATATAATCACTTTCACTGGAAATTAAAATCTCGAAAATCTTAAGAAAGATTAAAATCAAAAAACGAATTTACAATGGTATTTTAAATACAGCAACTACAACTTTACCATTCAAAAATACGCGACGAAATAGCGTGCTGATAGTAAAATCATATTCCCACCACTAAAAACGTGTTTAGTTAGTGATTATAAATATCGATTTGCGCGAAGCTATGTCTGTGTTTTCCAAGTGAAATTCTATAATTTGGTAACAATACAAAATGGCAGATTGAAAGAAATGGCCTTAAAAATTTCGAGAGTTGTTAGTTGATTGCTGGATTTAACGAAGTATTGTTGACTGGGAATTGGACTCGGGCATGGAGGGAGATTTCTGTTTAAAGTTTGGAAGTTTTGAAATATTTCCTTTTCCTTCAATATTTGCTAACATTTCCTTTGATGCGGAGAGTGAGTCTAACAAATTTTCTTTTTTTCCAAACAGGTACAGGCAGGGGGATGTTCGGCTAGTGACTTTTTTGTGAATGTCGTTTCAGTATTTTTCCTCTACATAGAGCTTAACTTCATCTATAAACGTAAGATATGGAAGTATATATTGTGCTGCGCTTCAAGAACATGTTTGAAAAAAAAATTTCTTGTGTATTGTTTTTTACTCGAAGCGAAAATCTTCAAAAATATATTTTTATTACAAATAAGTTTTTAATTAAATCTAATATTTTTATATCAGCATGTTTTAAAGCATACTTGTAAACCATCTCATTATGAAACGTACAATTTTTAGTACCCGCCTTTTTTCTTCACACCAGTCATTTTTTAGAGTAATTTTATTCTTATTTAATCGTAACAACGTTTGGAGAGAATTACTCTAAAAATAAATTGGTGTGCAAAAAGGGGCGTTTTTTAAGGGGCGTTAACAAATGTACGGTTATTAACGAGATTGTTGGCAAGTACGTTAAGGTGACTTTTAACACTTTTGTTGTTTTCACAGTAAGCTCCGCCTTTGGGCGTTATTCTTGGTTATTACATCATTTCAAAACAATGTTTTCTGTATTTATATTTTTAATATAAATAAATATACATCACAGTTTTGCTCTTTCTGATCAAAATATTTGTATCCATAGTGCATTGATTGTACAAATGTGAATATGGGGTATATTGTTGAGAAATAATATAATAAATGTAACCAGAAGCAACGCCTACTGGCGAAGTTACAGATTTTCAAATGGCGTGAATTCACGTCAGCGGTCGCGAAAGTGTTAAGACATTACAATATATCACATACGTGTTTTAACCATTCCAGGGATGGAACACGGGCGCAGAATTCATACCACTATCAATATAAGAAAATTTTCTACTTCTTAAATCGACGATATTATAGGTAGAGAAATTTCTTAAACGGATTCCGGTATGAATTCTGCGCCCGTGTTCCATCCCTGCCATTCTCTCTTTCTGAAAATTGATGTCTTTTAAAACTGTTTATATTTTGTTATTACATTTCATTGTTATTTTTCCCAATTCCTCATTAATTATGTATATAGAAATTCAACTGTACATTTTATTTTCTAAGATATCTATAAAAGATATTAACCCCTTAACCGGTTTACCCGTACAGCGTACAGGTACAACTCCTGTAACAGTTTGTACAAATTGGCACAAATATTTTTTCAAAATATTTTTTCCAATATTTTTTTTACAGAATAACGTCATCTTCGGATCTTCGGATAGTGTAGGATGGAGGTACCTGTGACTGAAGTCACGCACCCTCCAATACATAAGGATGTAAGCTAATTGAAAACAGTCCAAATAGGCTGAAAAACAGCCAGTGAAGGAGAGAAAAACAATTTATCTGGCAACTAAAACGATAAAAAAAAAAACTCGAGAAGAATATTCTCCGAGGGCTTGCAGAAGGATTAAAATGATAGTAGCTTGATCACTGCAATTTTTCATTTTATAGAGGGCATTTTTAAGTTTATCTATTAAATAGGATAAGTTGGGGACTTTTAATTCAATAGTTATATCTTTAAGAATGCTATTTAATTCCGTAAGAGAAGAAGTTGGAGTGATCGGAAAGCTGCTATTTTCGGATTGGGCGGGGGGAAAGGCTAGTTTCGCATAGCTAATTTCGGATTGGACGGGCCTGGTAATGAAAGGTTTTCACTTCTTTTCAGTGAAGATGGGGCAACCTCTGAACAAGGCTAAGTGACTTTCACCACAATTGCAGCACTTCGGAATATCAATTTTTTGATTACCCAAAGGGCATTCTCTGGATTCATGCTCACCTGAGCATTTTATGCACTTAGGTTTCATGTTGCAGTTTTTTACAGAGTGATGTAATAATTGACCTCTGAAGCACTGCAAGGTGTGAGTGGAGCTTTATAATCTTCCATTACAATTTTGAAATATAAGAGATTATCTAATTGAAAAATCTCTTTACTCTTAGCATTGTTGGTTAGATGAATTTGGAAGAGGGGATATTTCTGTTTGGTTTTGAAACTTGTCATTTGCGAAATTTTTAGAACATCGAAATAGGGAGGTGAGAGAATCTTCTATGTCTAAAATATCAGTTTCCAAGGGAAACCCTCGAATAACAGCCTTAAGGGGCGCCACTTTTCTGTCTCCCATGGTATAGAATTGAACCTTCGTCTCTTTGAGAGCCGAAGTAATTTGATCATACATTTCCGGGAATTCTGGGTAAATTTTAAGAAAGTGGACCGCTGGGGCAGCAATAAACTTACAATTATGGGAGGGGGGGGTACTCATATTTTTTAACAATTGGATTTTGTTACCATATTTAACCGTGATAAATCTTCGTTTAGGTCTATAATTTATTCTTTGAGTCCTAACTAATTTAGTTTTATTTTCAGGAATAGGTTGAGGGACAGAATCGTCCATAAGACTTTTTTTCATCTAGAATTTCAAATCGATTTTCAGTGGGAACAATGATCTTAGTTTTAGGATTTTCACAAATTGGACTATTACTGCGAATTTTCCTTTTAGTACCAGGATTTTAAAATTCAGAATTGCTAGGTGAAGAGGCTGAGAAATTAATTTCAAGAGAAAGAGTTTGGGTGTTAGCTTCTTCACTGGACTGTTCGTCCACGACGTCAGGAACGTCATCAGTTCTTGTCCAATCACTGGATTCGATAGTTCCATATCCAGGACGGAAGTCAGGAAATCTGGATATTTTTTCCTAATTTCAGAAATAGTAAAAGACTCAAGCGGTCCTTCCTTGATAACCTTTCCATTATCATCTGTTAAGGAGAAGTTAGCTTTGATAATCTGTTCATAAGCATCATCATCTAACTGATTCAGATGTTTCGGGTTGACAGCTTTGAATTTTCCATTTTCTATGTAGCAAGAGTAACTTTCAATTAATTCCTTAACAGTTTTGATATAAACCGCATGATCTTTAGGTAATCTAAGATTAGACAGTGAAAGTTGAGTGTTCCTCGAAAATTAGCCCTGAAAAGGACTTCTAATTACACTAACGAAGAGTGAAATTAAGTTTAAGCAATTTTTAACATCCAGGTTCGCCAGATGGCAACACTTGGGAGCTCAATAAAAGACGCCTCCTCTCTACGAGATCAAACACCTTCCCAGAATAACGTCAAGTTTCAAAGCAGTGATGCCAGATGGTCGAAAATTATTTCCCCAAACAGGTCTTCAAATTTCCCCAAATCAGGGAGTTTTCTTTCGAAAAAATCCCCAACTTGATTTCTACTAAAAAGGGAATTTTTTTTTTCAAAATAAAATATCAAGCAGATTTTTGTATGATTTAAGCTCAGATTTTTCCCCAAATGAAGGCAATTTTTGAAAAAAATTCCCAAACAACATTAAAGGTATTGAAAGTCTCTAGTCGTAGGCATAAA
This sequence comes from Salticus scenicus, assembly GCA_963930645.1. Taxonomy (NCBI): domain Eukaryota; kingdom Metazoa; phylum Arthropoda; class Arachnida; order Araneae; family Salticidae; genus Salticus; species Salticus scenicus. The sequence goes on from OZ005658.1 coordinate 182,667,117, forward strand.
TCATTACATTGCCAACAATGACAGAAAGTTGAACTTCCCAGATTTGTCCCCAAAAAATTCAGAATTCCCCAAAATTATCCCCAGAAGCCTCAAAAATTACCAAAATGGGGACAAAATCCCCAATCTGACATCACTGTTTCAAAGGTTCAGTAACATGAATATTAGCATACAGTAATAGCTGTGTGAACTGAAATATAAAGTTTAAACAAACTCTTATGAGGTTAATAATAAAATATAAAGAATTCCATATAACAAAAATAATAATGGTAAAATGATTCAGTGAGTAAATGGTAAAAATAGAATTTTCCAAGTTTGCAATATTAAGCTCACATTTACAAATTTCTACATTCCCTCTAACATCACTATGAGTATCTTTACGAGGATTTACATTTTGTTTGTAATTACTCATTACAATTCAAAGAAAATCCGTGATCTGAATGGAATATTGAGACATACGTTTAGTTTAGATCATATATCACTTCTTAAAATTATTGATGGAAGTTGAATAAAAAAGTTGCGTTATCTGTACTAGCTGGCATTGTCTACCGCTTTAACTTTTGCCAAGTTTCCGAGCCACGCGACAGACATCTAGTTTAGGAGGCTATGGTATTAGCAATGACTGAAGTAAAGCCGAAGCAAACAGAGCTGAAATTATGATTGGTCAAAACACGTGCTTGTTTATCTTATGCTTTAAAACAATTGACTGGTATTTGGGCACACTTATTTCTACAGATGATAAAGTGACGGAACGTGCAAAGGTCATATTTTTTTTGCAAAAACAATGAACATTTGATTTTTAAGGAAGACATAACGAATTTTTCCAGTCGGAAATGTCAATTTTTTAAAAAATATAATTAACATGCTCTTTCATTAAGCTCTTCGAATCAGTGTTGCGAGACTTTGCGACTTTTTTAGGCAAAAGTCACCAACAATCTTGATTTGTGACATTTGTCATACATAATAGACGATTCTTCTGCTAAGTATTTCAAATATCACTTCTCAAAATTATTGGTGACTATTGAATAAAAAGCGGCGAAGTCTGACAACACTGCTTCGAATGTGCTTGAAATAAATTAATTTAGTCGATTTATTATATATACATATTTTTTAATTTTATAACTTTCGGTTGAAAAATATTTATTGTATATTTACATTTTGTGATATTAAAAGAAGAAATATCATTCCACTTATATTAAAACTCGAATAAACTACTACGTCAGAAACGCCAAAGAAAAATATTGGAAATGTTTCTGACGTAGTAGTTTATTCGGGTTTTAATATTCCAACGCCAAGTCTCCTGTTATTATTATTCCACTTATATACTGTGTTAAAACTTAAATACATTGTTAAAAATCTGTCTAATTTAAATAATAATCCTCAGCATCTATGAAATTTATTATTACAGACATTAACTACTGTCGGTCCCGCTTAAACGAATATCTACCGTTCCAACTATATTTATTCGATTAAGCGGGGTATTCGATTATGCGGGTAAGACTAGAAACGCAATTACATGTATAACTATAATGATTTTATGCTTAGACGAAAAGAAAAATGATCGATACCTCTTTCTTATTTCAATATTTAACTAAAATTTTTCTAAGTTAAAAAAAATATTACAGTAATTTATAAAAGGAATTAATGCTGGAATAAATACAAAATAAATAAAGTATACTTACAATTTTATTTTTACAAAAAAAAAAAAAAAATCAATTATGATTGATTATTTTTGACATAGACTTAACTAAACATTTTTCGACTTCTTTTTCTAAAGCACATAAATAGATTATAATCGCTTCTATGTGATTCAAAATGACGATGAATAATATTAAAGGATTTTGCAACATCATCTATCATTGGAGGCGGATCTGCTTGTTCTTCTTTATTACTTTCGTTTAAATATTTTATTGAAAGATTAAACTCTTCATCTCTTTCTGTTTCGCCATCTTTATCCACATCTATGAGTTCATAAAGTTTTGTTTCAATCATCTAGAAACTTTCAAAATTTGTAATTTCTAATTCCTGGAGAGCATTTGTATTTAAAATCTTAATTTCATAATCAGTTCCTTATTTTATAAATTTATTTTATCACCAATTTTTATCACCTCGGCAGGAATACCGTCTCATGTTTAAAAGGCACGTCTTAGTTATGTGAGGTTTTTAAAAGAAGACCAGAAATATTTTTTGAGAATGAGAGGAAAAATCTGCCCAGAAATAGAGGAATTTCATTTAAGAAACTTTGAGTTTTTATGCAATTAAGCGGGGTGGCATTGTAAAAAATATTTCTTTAAACGAGGAAATTTAACATTACTTCTATGGGGGAAAAATTGTTTCTATAACTTTATATTCTTATCAGCGGGATATTCGATTATTCGTTACCCAATTAAGTGGGGACGACTTATTTGTTACCTGAAATCTAAGGTTCTATTTTTATACTAGCGCAAGTGCCTAAAAAAAGTCTCGAACATTTTGATGATTAATAATTTATAAAATAATAAAGATTGATTTAAATTAATAACATGAATGATTAAATAGATTCAAAATGTTTTATTGCTCTTCTCAATGAACTTTCACATATACGCCCTTCGTCACACGGAAGAAGACAAGACGGTAGTAGATTTTACACCAGGTACGGGCAAGAATTAATGTGCCGAATTTAGGGACTTTTTTATTCAATATACACCATTAAATTTTAATTTTAACAGTTACCTAATCACGTCAAAAATTTATCGTCTGTTATACATATCGAATATCACTCCTCAAATTTACCAGTGTTAATTGAATAATATGTCCCTAAATTTGGCAACATTCATCAGCATCCATAGCAATTGTTTCATAGTTGCCAACTGTGCCGTGTTTTGGATGCTGGCATTTTTTAATAAAACTTTTCATCCTATTTGATCATAGAAAACAGTTACAAAAACTTATAAAACATTTCTATAAAATAATATCGAAACCTAAAATGTGTAACAACTGGTAGATAGTTGCTGTAATCCTTATCTTTAGTTCATTAATGTACGACACTTCTTTCTATAAACGATATCCTTTATAAATTCCTAAAGGAAAATGTCCAGTGGCATTATATCAGATGGTCTATTTGACCAGGAATTAGGCCATCTTGTCCAACCCGTCTTCCTGTGAAATAGTCATTCAAAGAACTACGAGCAATAGTACTCAAAATAGGTGTTGCACCAGCTTGCTCCAAAAAAGACATGTGACTGAAGTTCTTCGATTTGTGTTAACACCAAATCTTCTAACATATCTAAGTAAATGGCGGATGTGAATGTCTTTTCAGTGGAAAAGAAACAGACAATGACATGGTCATGCATAAATATATCTGCAGATGATATTTACAAAAGGAAATGTTTTCAAACGGGGATAATACGTCTATAGAAGCTTTCTTACTATAAAAGGAAATAGTTATTCCACATATAAATACCATAAGTTACTTTATATTGTCAATATTGTATGGATTATTAAATATCAAAATGTTTCACGTCTTTTATAGACACCCTCTTCTTCACTAATGACTGAGATAATCTAAATACGTTATAGAAATACAATAAAAGAAATCCTGGATAAAAATAGATAAGATTAAACAATTAACATTTGTGATAAATGTGCTCCATATTAATTTGTTTTGTTAATATGTTGTATATTATTTTCTTCATTTTCGTTTATGTAAAGGAAACCTAAATTAGTAGACTAAGTGCTTCCATATTATCCGCATCTTTTGTAAGACAAATTTCATTTATTATAATGCAATGTTATGTTACCTAGACCAATAGTAGCTTTGTCTATAAAGATTTTTCATACAACATATATTGAGCTATTTTGGAGATTATATGCTAAAATTTAGAGTATATAAATGTAAAATTATTAAAGGAAGAAGAAGTTTTGATACTGACAAATCCATTTCATTCTACTTTTTTTAGCAGAAAATCTCCAATTACTCTACTGATTTTGTACTATGAAAACTTTAAAAGGATTAGCATTAATTATTTTAAATGTTTTTTTTATATAATTTTCAGAATATTATCCATCAGACCAGAGCCTGATTAAGTGTGAGGCACACTCTCACCGGCATAGTTTTACAATTATTTTTTACTTCATGTCATAGAAATTCCACGCTTTGACGAGGAAATAATTTTTATAAAAAATGAACGGTGTAAAACAATCTAATTTATTCACCGTTATTAGACACCAGAATTCTTTTAAAATAATTTTTAATGAGAATTTTCTGTTTATTATAGGAGGAAAGTATTTGTTAAAAAATAACGGTGTAAGTATAAATAATGTGTGCCTCAATCTTAATCAGGTCCTGCATCAGACTTAAAAAATTCGAATTATAAAGAAAAGTTTTGTCACTCAGTGAGTCAAATTTTTAAATATCTTTCTTTAAATTCAACCTTTACACCTACAATATGTTAAGTTCAATTTTAAACAAAAATTATATTTGTTAAACTATGATGTTAAACAACTAAAATACTTCGAACATATTTATTGAATGATTTTCAAACAGTAAAGTTGGCTCTAAGAACCATAAATATGTAAATCAGTGCCGAATTCAGGAACTTTTTGATTCAATATCTATCACTAAATTTTTATTGTAACGGTTTCCTATTCACTTCGAATCACAGGTCGACATGTAAAGTTTTGATTTCATAATTTAGGCTGGTCTTTATGTGTTTTGGTGCGCTGAAACCGAAAATGAAGCCAGTTTTTCTCTACCACGTACAGATTTTTACTAATAACAGGGATGGAACACGGGCGCAGAATTCATACCACTATGAATGTATGAAAATTTTCTACCTCTTAGATCAACGATATTATAGGTATGGAAATTTCTTAAACAGATTCCGGTATGAATTCTGCGCCCGTGTTCCATCCCTGTAATAAAGGGTGCCTACTTATACAATTTCTTCCATTTCTCTTCCACCAGTATAAATAAATGGCAAGTTTAATAGTATGTTTCCATGATTAATTAATCATGGATACCTGTTTTTATAATACTGCAGCACTAGTGCGACGTGAAATCATACCTACCAACCTATTGTTAGGATAGTGTATGTAAGAAATTGTTTCGTTTAACACCCTGTATTGACAAAAGTCTATACGTGATAGAGAAATATGGGCTGCATTTTCGGTTTCAGCACATCGAAAAGCATAAAGATAAGCTAAAATCATGAAATCAAATTTTATCAACTTGATTTTTGTAGGCCTGTGTAGTAATCGCCTATTATACTTATCAAATATCACTCCTGAAAAGTTATTGGTGATTACTGAATATTTGGCGACACTGATGTAAATCTGTAAATACTCTTTCACTTATATTAAAGAAAAGGGATTATTGACTGTTGGACTAAAAGTTTGAGCAGTAATCTTTGCAAATACTTATGAGTATTAAATCATATTAGCCATTATTTGCGTAGTATTCTTTTGAAGACTCCTCATGGAACATGAATAAAGAAAAAGAGATATCAAAAGAAATATTCTGTCCATTCGACCTTTCCTTCTTTTTCTCAATTCATCCAATTCCTCCGAGAAATCGCTTTTTCTTTCTTTTTTTTTTTTTTTTTTTCCTTTACAGCTGCTAAAGCTAAGTATTAAATAACATGCTCACATCATTCTTTAACTACAGAGAAGGCTGCTGGTTGCTATAGCAACTCAGCTTTTGGCTCCAGGTCAAGGATGTTGGATTTCTTCCTTCTAGAAGAAGACGATGAAGAAAAAAAAAAGGATTTCTTGAAGTGCTCCTTCCAATTTAAATGAATTTCTAAAGCTACTCTGTGTACTTACTATCTTTCCAATTTGGAGGAAAAGATTTGCACTTCATTAGTTGAATTCACGAAATTTTATTAAGGCGCACTTGGTTTGAAATCATATTCTTTAACAAGGTATTTTGGAGAAAAACCTTCATTTGAAAAAAATTATGTCTGTGAAGTAATATATTTCAGTGACATTTTCCAAAGTAATATCTGGCAAATGTCAAGTTTTTTTTTATAAACTTATAAAAGGATGAAAATGTGAAATTACTTTTATCTGGCAATGTTCCGTTGTTTCTTGCTTATGACATTTTATAAAAATATTTTTTGATTAATCTGAAGCGTCTATTTTTTTCCTAATGTTAACTAAAACTAGTTAGGCATTTTATTTTTGTTAAATAAATGTGAAGTAAAGTTGATAGTCATTAGCAGGTATCGCTTCCACAACATTAATATTTAATGAAAAACTAGTTGAAAATGAGCATCTAATTTTTGTTTTGAAAATAATCATGAGGTTGTGGAATAATATCATTTCGTAACATTTTCCAAATGTCAATTTTTTTTTTTAGAAATGGTAGAAAAATGGCATTTTTTCTGCAGTGATGCTCAGCAGTTTCACTCCAGTGACATTTCATAAAAATATTTTCTGATTAATCAAAGGCATCTTCGATATATATATATATTTATTTATTTAATTCTAATTAAATTAAGTTAAACAACGTTTCATTTTTCTCATAATAAATATAATGTATGTGTGTTAGTTATAATATATATTACTCCCACTGATATAATTGAGAGAAAAACTAGTTGATAAAGGACATCTAATATTTTATTTAAAAAAAAATAATATGCGGAAATAATATCATTCAGGGGCATTTCCCAAAATAATAAATAGTAAATATCAAGTTTTTTATAAACTTGTAAGGTGATGAATGAAATTACTTTTATCTGGGCATGTTCTGTCGTTCCTCACCTTATAACATTTTATATTTTCTGATTAATCTTAGGCATCTTTGATATATTTTTAATGCTAACTAAAATCGGTTAATCGACGTTTCATTTTTGTTTTAATATATGTGAAGTATGTCTATTAGTTATAAGAAGTATTATTCTTTACATAGCTTTAATATTGAATGAAAACTAGTTGACAAAAGTAGCCTAATTTTTTATTTAAAACAGTCTTGGAAATAATAACATTTAGTGACATTTTCCAAAGAAATATCTAAAAAACGTCACGTTTTTATCTGCTTGGAAGATAATGGAAAACTGAAGTTATTTTTCTCTGAATATACATGTTGTTCCTCATATATGACATTTTACAGAAATGTTTTCTGATTAATCTAAAGCGTCTTTGCCATATTGTTTTTTTTTTCCCTCTAATGACAACTAAAATTATTTAAGCGACGTTTCATTCTTATTATAAGATTTGAAATGCAAACTTGTAAGCCTTAAGAAGTATTTTCTTCCATAGCTTTAATTTTGCAAACAAATTAACTCTAAACTAGTGGATCTGCAGATCAGGAGCCTCCACGTCCTATTTACATCAGACATTATTCAATAGGTCATTTTTATTTATTCCTTATTATATAATCGTATATATTGATTCGATCGACTTGTTACCATAATCAGATACATTCCTGAGGGGGGCTGCCGCCCCCCTCAACCCCCCGCTATGTCTCTATTTGCATATCTTATAAAGTGTTACGGAATTGTAAATAATTGCATTTATTTTTGTATCAATTCTTTCAAAGAAGTTTAGTAAAGTTAATAAAATGCTAACTTTCTGCATTTTTAGTCGTTTTAGCATTAAAATAGCCTAATTTTCCCTTAAAAACATTTAAAAAAGCTCCAATAAGGGAAGAAATGGATTTGGCGCCAAATTTGGCGACTGTTTCCCTCCTTGGCGATTTTTTTTGGCGACCTTTGCGAGAAAATCCTTATTAGGGATATACCAAATATGGAAGCTCTAATCTCATTATGAGATACGAGAATTTTCCAGAACAGTCTGTGTTCGATAGAAAAGTATAAAAGGAGCATTTTTTCGCCAAGGCAGTCAGTCTCAGATCTGTGTCAGTTTCGTGAAATTCTTGCTTTGCTTTGAGCCTCTTTAGATGAGACTTTCTTTATGTGTTATTGCTAAATAGTTTGTACCGTTGTTTTGCTGTTAACGGCTGTTGTTTAAGCTGTGTTTACTGGTTGAATTGAAGCTGATACTTGGTTTATAGACCTGTATTTTTCTGGAACTTCCTGTGAATACATCACTGAATTTTTGCAAGCTTTGCCTTTCATTCTCGGACAACTTACGGACCCCCAAGTACGCAACAATATGTATTCTTAATCAACGACGGTCTTGTATTATTTCCCTGAAATTCATAAATACCAAATTTCATAACTACCAAATTTCATACAAAAAAAAATTACATAGCATATCGGAAATATTTTGCGTAACCTTTAAACTAATTTCCAATTCTATGCCCACAATTATCAACAAGAAAACATTCTTTTAAAATTCTAACATAAATTCATTATATTTGATGGGGTGTAACCATGTTAAAATAAACTTTTAAGAAATATCGACTATAGACCGTAATAGTACGAAATTATTTTATATATCCCGGAAAAGTAGCCACAGTCATTATAAACGCCAATAATAAGAATAAACTTAATTAATTATAACTCATTAATTTTTCAAACTAATTTGACATCATTCGGATGATTACAGTACATACTCGGAATTATTTTGTGTGGTCCCATAAATTATTTAGTCTATACATAACCTTTTTTAAGAGTAAACATAATTTTAAGCATCTTTATAATGTATGATAATTTTATTAAGTTCAATGCAGCATAAACGCATTAAAGTGCACTCTTAAATAAAAGTTTGTCCATAGGCTCTAATGCTACGAAATTCTTTTGCGTGTCTCTGTAAACAAACCATAAACATTCTATACACCTGTAAAAACTATTCAGCTTACTTTGTGTTTAAAATTAATAATTGTTTCAAATTTAACATCGTTTGGATGACTACGTGACATTGTCAGAACAATTTTGTAAGGTCCTGTACATTAATTAGAAAGCTTAAGAGCACATATTTTCTTCAAACAACATAAGTTAAACATCTTACTCATGTACGCTAGTTTAATTTTCTTGATTGCAAAGTAAAGATGTTAAAATGCGTTTAAACGCAATTCACCTCATACGCCGTAATGTGAAGTATTTTGGCGTGTCCTTGTCTACAATCGATACAATCCATAAAAAGTATAGGCCTAAAAAAATAAATAGCTATTTCTATACCGAGCCTGAATATATGTGTCAATTTGCAAATCAATCGGAGAATTTTTGCGGCCGCTATTGCGGTACATACAAATTCTTCCCATAGGCCATGATGATAAAAAAAATTTGGCGTGTCCCTGTACACGAACTGCTAATGGAATGCACACCCAAAACTATACAGCTAATTTCGTGGGGATCATGAACATGTGTACCAAATTTCAAGTCAATAGCGTGATATTTGCGGCCGCTATCGCACGACAGACAGACAGACAGACGGACAGACGGAACACAAAATCCTTTTGAGTCTCAACAGAGGCCCTCCACTGACGTTTCGGTAAAAATTCGAAGTCAATAGCTTGATTTTTGCGGTGGCTATCGCGGTACATACAGATTCTTCCCATAGACCGTAATAATAGAATGACTTTGGCGTGTCCCTGTACACGAACTACAAATGGAATACACACCTAAAACTATACAGCTAATTCCGTTGGGCTCATGAATATGTGTACCAAATTGCAAGTCAATAGCGTGATTTTTGTGGCCGCTATCGCGATACATACAAATTCCTCCCATAAGCAGTAATGATAAGAAAAACTTTGGCGTGTCCCTGTACACGAACTACAAATGGAATATACACCTAAAACTATACAGCTAATCCCGTTGGGCTCATGAATATGTGTACCAAATTGAAAGTCAATAGCGTGATTTTTGTGGCCGCTATCGCGATACATACAAATTCCTCCATTAGGCAGTAATGATAAGAAAAACTTTGGCGTGTCCCTGTATACGAACTACAAATGGAATACATACCAAAAACTATGCAGCTAATTTTGTGGGGATCATGAACATGTGTACCAAATTTCAAGTCAATAGCGTGATATTTGCGGCCGCTATCACACGACAGACAGACAGACAGACGGAACACAAAATCCTGTTGAGTCTCAACAGAGGCCTTCCACTGACGTTTCTGCAAAAATTAGAAGTCAATAGCTTGATTTTTGCGGTGGCTATCGCGGTACATACAGATTCTTCCCATAGGCCGTAATGATAGAATGACTTTGGCATGTCCCTGTACACGAACTACAAATGGATTACACATCTAAAACTATACAGCTAATTTCGTTGGGCTCATAAATATGTGTACCAAATTGCAAGTCAATAGCGTGATTTTTGTGGCCGCTATCGCAATACATACAAATTCCTCCCTTAAGCCGTAATGATAAGAAAAACTTTGGCGTGTCCCTGTATGCGAACTACAAATGGAATATATACCAAAAACTATACAGCTGATTTCGTGGAGCTCATGAACATGTGTACCAAATTTCAAGTTAATAGCGCTATTTTTGCGGCCACTACCGCGATACATACAAATTCCTCCCATAAGCCGTAATGATAAGAAAAACTTTGGCGTGTCCCTGTATACAAACTACAAATGGAATACATACCAAAAACTATACAGCTAATTTCGTGGGGCTCATGAACATGTGTACCAAATTTCAAGTCAATAGCGCTATTTTTGCGGCCGCTATCGCGATACGTACAAATTCCTCCCATAGGCCGTAATGATAAGAAAAACTTTGGCGTGTCCCTGTATACGAACTACAAATGGAATACATACCAAAAACTATACAGCTAATTTCGTGCGGCTCATGAACATGTGTACCAAATTTCAAGTCAATAGCGCTAATTTTGCGGTCGCTATCGCGCGACAGACAGACAGACGGACGGACGGACGGACAGACAGACAGACAGACAGACACAGCCCAAAACCGTTTTGAGTCTCAACAGAGGGCCTCCACTGACGTTTCGGCAATGATATAAAGCATCTAATTTTTCATTCGAAAAATCTAAATAAATAAAAATGAAAGAATATCTTTGAATGAATGTTCCCAAAATAATATCTGGCGATGTCAAGATTTTTATAAATCCTTCAAAAAAAAAAAAAATAATAATAATAATAATAATTAATTACTTTTGTCAGACGATGTTCTACTGATACTATTTTACAGACATATTTTCTGCTTAAGCTAAAGTGCCTTCAACATTTTTTTTTCTGGTGCTAACTAAAAGGAGCTAAGCTAGGTTTCATTTTTGTTAATGTATTAAATGCGGAGTTAGTTAGTAATAAAAAATATTGCTTCAGTAGCTTTAATAATAAAAATAACTAGTAGGGATCAGAGCTAAATCTCAGATAAATAGCAAGGGGCTTATTTTGAACTTCACTTTTAAAAAAATATTATTTATTAATTGTTTGTAGTATTTTTCCTTGATTGAACATTATGAAGATTACTTTATATAAATAGTGGTATTCAAATTAGAAATTGCTCCGATCTCTGAAGTAGTTGAATAAAAAGTATTTATTTTTCATCCATATTTATTTTGCTTTTATGTTGAATTATTTAACGTTAATATAATGAATAGAAAATATTAGAGAAATATTTAACGTCATTTTAGTCTCAGTACCTGATACCGACAGATAAATACTTACATTTTGCTTTAAACAGCAATTCTTTAAACCCTATATAGTTTAGGAAGTAAAATATTCCTTACTTTGTTTAGCTTAGCTGGCATTAGTCAAACCTATAAAGAGAGTTCCAGTCAGAGCCAGAAAATCATTCTGTGTTCCTTTGTCATCTTAATCATGCCCTTACAGGAAGAAAAGCTGGTAAAACTGTTTTATCAGAATGTCAGCAACAGCTTAGTTGCAGTGCGTGAATTTCGCCGTTTAAAGGAATTGCAAAAAGGGGCCCGTGTCGAAGAATGGTTTAAATAAGATGATTAGGAAATTTGAAGAGACTGGATATTTGGGTGTGCTGCCAGGAAGAGGGCAGGAACCGGTTGCGAATGAAACTCTGGATGAAGTCACTACTGCTGTGATAGAAAGAGCCTCTACTTCCCACTATTCTTCCCCAAGTGCTCGATCGGTGGCACGTGAGTTGGCGATTCCTTGGTCAACAATACGAAAAATTCTACAATCTATTTTAAAATGGTACCCGTATAAGATCCAGTCGTGCTCAACCTCAAGACCACCAAACACGCTCAGAATCTGTTTGCCGATTTTTGGCGAGAATGGATGTTAATGACATGTGGCCATGGAAAATTCTATGGTCAGATGAGGGACACTTATATTTAGATGGAGCTGTGAATAATCAAAATTGGCGCCTATGGGGTGCTTCACAACCTAATTTCCTACACCAACAACTACTGCATTCTGATTAAATGACTACATGATGTGGTATTTACTGCGGATTTATATCCTCGTACCGTTTTTCTTTGAAAATCTCCTTCCTTAAGGTCCTAAAAGATGCTGTGGCACGAATTCATGGTAGAATGAACTCCTTCGACAACAAGTTATTCCTGCTTTACAGGAACGGCAATGTTTGCATACCACTGTCTTCATGCAAAATGGAGTAACTCCCTACATTGGGGGCCAAGTCAAAGAATGCATCGTGCTAACTTTGGCGAGAATCGTGTAATATCCAGAGTTTTTCCAAATTCCTGGACTCCTCGTTCACCCGACTTAAATCCCTATTTTTTCTGGAGGTAGGGGTTTCTAAAAGACCGTGTTTATAGATGATAAATTAGGACTTTACCTGAGTTGAAATCCGGCATTACTCGCCATGTTGCTGAAATCCCTTGAGAGTTGCTTCGCACTACCATTGAGCATGCTATAATGCGCTCTTTCAATGCATAATTGATGTCAATGGAGCACATTTTAAGCACACTCTGTAAATGAATAAATTTTATTGGTTCTAACAGATTTTTGTGTCTCTTTATGCGCCACAATTCCCCTGGTGGTAAAACTCTGAACTATTTTTTATTGCAGAAATCGTTTCCCCATGGTCCATATAACGTATAACGGGTTCTAGAAGGGTCTGAATAGGGTCACTTTAATCTTAATCAACCTGTACTTTGAAGTTTATATTTGCAGACGAGCCTCGATATTTTGCGCCTAGCTGTAACAGACGTTACGCTCATTTGACAATCACCCAAGATTTAAAAAAAAAAAAAAAAAACTATCTTGCTTGTTTTACTGAATAAGAACTGAGCTAAATATTGATCAAATGAAGCAATTGTTATTATTATTTATTTATTTATTTATTTATTTATTTGTTTGTTTACTCGTGGATTTCACATGACATGAAATTCTAGAGAAAAAAAACAAAATATAATTCGTCCTTCACATCTTTCCATATTCTAGTAATTATAAATACCTTGGCGTAATTTCAGACAAAAGCCACGCTTTCAAACAACACAACAGTATAATACGGAATAGGTTCCGAGCTGTTAAAAGTAAATTCAAGCACTTTCTTGCTCGAAACAGCAATTAAAGCATTAAAAATAAAATGCTTCTCTAAATTTCCTTTTTCGCATCCTATCCTTATATACATCAGCGTATCAATTTCCTCTTAGAGAAAATTGTTAGATGTCTGATTCGTTAGTGCAATGTCAAGACATTATATTGATCTAAAGTGAGTAAGGAAAGTATTTGCACATACACAATATTTTGCATAAGTAACCACAGAAAGCAATTTTGATGGAAACTTAATTTATTTAAATAAGAAGCAAATAAATTGTAACTATAATTTATTTAAAGCAACCATAATTTATTTAAATAACAAGCAAATAAAAATAATCACTCTTTTAACTTAAACATTAATATTGCACATTTTAAAAAATAAAACAACATTTTCTCATACCAAAAAAGTATTTGCACAGGAAACATTGGCTGTTAAAAAAGGCAATAAATGTGAATGTATGCAAATGTTTAGCACACCAGTTCCGCAGTACATTAGCCTCACACGTTAACCCTTTCAGGGGCGGTGATGCCACTACAGGGGATACTTTGGGGATACATACCGTTTAATGGAGTTAGTAAAATAGCCTTTATTGAAGAGAATATGAATTTAAAACAGTATATTGATATACTGCAAGATAATTTGTGTAATAGTGTTTTGAAATTAGGAATTCCTAATTCATATTATTTCTAACAAATCAGACCTTAAGCAAACTCTTGGTGAGCGGCAAATCAGCAGCGAAACTTATCACAAATTAATTGAATCAATGCCTAGACGATTACAAGCTGAAATTGAAGCAAAGGGCATGTATAGTAAATATTAGCTCTGTTTTTAACCTATAAATTATTCTTATAGTTCTATTCTTATTGCTAGTGTGCAAATATTTTATTTGGCAGTACAAATGTTAGTTTTTTATATTTTAAATAGAATTATTAAGTCAAGTATTAAATATGTTTATTTGTGCTGCAAAAAACTTAGTATTTTTAATTTTTATTTGCTTTTGTACTTATTTGTATGTATGATTCAACAAATTTACCTGGTGTGCAAATACTTTTTTTTTTTTTTTTTTTTTTTTTGCTGACTCTATCTTTAAAAAGTTTATAATATGTGTACTAGTTGACAATACAAGTCGTGTGGTTGCTATATACCAGATTTATTTATTTATTTTATTTATTTATTTATATTTTATTTTCTTTTAGTGTAAATAAAAATAATAGGAACCTAGGAACAAACAAAAAGATGAAAGAAACATTTAATTAATTCAGTAGGGTAAAAAACTAAAATTAGATATATTGGCCTATTATTAGGTCTACCGGAAAGTTCTGTTATTTTGAATTAAAAATATGACACCGGAAAAATTTGTTAAACAATACTTAGATTTTATGAATTATCACCTTTAAAGTTACTCAAGAATATCTTAAAAATTATACAGGATAAATTTCCAATGTCAGTATTTTAATTGAAAAGACGGAATCTTCCGGTGAACCTAATATGATCGTTCAAGAATATTGGAAAAATAGGAGCCTAAGAAAAATATGCATGCACTGATTTAATTCATTCTGTGTGATATATTCAGTGATCTATTTTAATTGATCTGTAATATAAAAAAATTAGGAGCCTAAATGAAAAAATCTAAATGACCGGCTCAAGTATCGAACCACAATCCTTCGATTACTAGATTTATATCTTCCCAATAGGCCCCACCCCTCTGAAATATGGTGTAAATGAAGTTTGCGATTCAACCTAACGACAAAACTGCAAACTACCGATAAATGTCAAGCTATGCTCAAAAATGTTCAAAATGCCTTGATTAAAGAAAATACTGCAAAATATACAAGAACTACCTGATGAAACCTCGATACATGCTGAAAGTAGACACCATTTAATAAATGAAGTCTGAAAGGGAGCAGGAAATAATGCAATATTCATGTCTCAAGAATTAGATTGCAGTTGCAAAGTGCCGAGTTCGAATCCCTATTCAGGTTCGTAGTGGTTTGGAATCTATTTTAACTGCGGGATCCTGTCCAATGAGACCATATGTGCAGACAATGACCGTAGAATAATACATCAAACGCAAAACCTCAAGGGACATACAATTCTGTCCTAGGATCTACCTGTATGTGTAAGAAAAATCTAGGATGACCGGCGCATTCTCAAAATGCTATTATTACAAAAAACATTGATTTAGAAGAGTGGAAAATATATCATAACGAAAATAAATTATAACAAAATTGTCATGGAAAATATGAGAAAAATACGAGCAGAAATTACGGATTAAAAGAAAAGAAGAAGAAGAAGTAGAAACAGAATAGGATACTATAAAAAATTACATCAGAGAGGCGTAACAAAAAAAAAAAAAAAAAAAAAAAAAAAAAAAGAAGGTGATAAGCCAACAAGAAGTTAAAAAAAAAAAGGCTTTAGAAAATTCAAGAAAAAAAAAATTAAACGAGGAAAACATGCCAAGAACATATTAATGAAGCAGAAAAACTTTCGTACAATAAAATATTTTTTTCAATAGATTTACCATTACTTGCAAAAATTCTACTATTGGAACAAAAAAGTGTCACTTACTGGCGATTTTTAAGTTCTCAAGATTTTTTTTTTTTTTTTAATTCATATAAAAATACCAAAAGAAGCAACTTTTGAAGTACAGTTGTGCAAAAGAAGAGTTAATTGAGGTATGAATTTTTAATTTTTTTTTTTAAGTGTCTATAATTAAGAACAGTGCGCAAAAATAGACAGAAAATGTCTTTCAATTGCCCAACTATCCACTACTGGTGCAGTTAACCTACATAATGATTTTTTCAAATATATATAAAATTATTTTGGTTCTGAAGTACAGCAGCAACAATGTGACAGGAAATTAATTCAGGAGCTTGAGATTATAAGAGAATGAGGTTTTTTTTTTTTTTTTTTTTTTTTTTTCTGGATATAAGAATTTGCTCACATTATACAGATCTCCTCAGTTAATGCCAATGCAACATCTATCTTTTTAATCATCACGAATGCTTACATATTTTCTTTTAAAATGTTTTCGCCGAGCAGCAGAAGCTAAATTTAACGTTAGATGTTTCATAGGAACGATTAAACTTTTGAGTAACGATCTGTACCCGAGCGACAAATATACACCAAAAAACTATACAGCTAATATTCATACTTGCCAACATAATAATTAATATTACGTAGTATTGTTATCCCCGCCTTCTTTTTCACACCGGTATCTTTTTAGAGTATTTTTCTTATTTAATCCTAATTGCATTTGCAGAATACTACGCTAAAAATTTACTGGTGTGAAAAAAAGAGTGGGACTAAGAACATTACGGAATATTCAGTGCCAGCAGCGGTCCTATATTTTCACGTTTGTTTTAATATTTTAATACCACTATTTTTTTTTAACATTTTTTGTCAAGATTTTAAAGCTAAAGCAACATGTCAAAATATAATGATTGATTAATGTGGTGGCAAAATAAAAAAATGCACGTAAATATAGGACAGCTGCGGGCGCTGAATATTAATAAAGATGTTGCAGTGCCCGCAGTTGTCCTACATTTTTACGTGCATTTTATTATTTTGCCACCACTTTAATCAATCAGTATGCTTTTACCTATTGCTTTAGCTTTAAATCTCGTCAGAAAATATATAAAAAATAGCGGTATTAAAATAATAAAACACACGTGAAATATTAGGACCGCTGCGTGCACTGATGTTGGCAAGTATGGCTAATATTATTTAACTCGTTAATACTTGTACCAAATTTAAAAGCAAATAAATAATTGCGTAGCGGAATTCTTTTGTGTAGAGGTATTCTTTTGTATAGATTCTACGTTCAGCCATGAAATTACCCTTCTTTAATAGAACATTTGCATAATTGAAAAAAAAAATCAAATTTCAGTAATGAATTTTGTTTATATTCTTCAAAAGTAAGATTACGTGTCGGTTTTGCATTTTTATCTAAATAGAAAATATATTTCGATGTAATAAAAGTAGATTACTTTTTCAGACTTGCTGATAGTAAAATAAAATTTAGCAATGCATTATTTCACTCTGGAAGATCACATGATACAACCAAAGTCATTGTTATAGATAAAATATTCGTCTTCCAAATGTTTTACATGTTGTATCTGTTCATAAGATGTATTCTGAGGCACCGATCATGACAATGTGACGACCAGCGAAATGACAAATTTTCTGGGCCCCTCTACCGCACAACACATGTTACATTAATGTTCAAATATATGTTACATTAATGCAAGCACTGAAAATTAAAACTTGCATTAGCCTAATTAAAGGTATATTTCTCCTAGTGTGCGCAAGGCCCCGCCTTTTTCCAAGGAGTCTTTCACCAGTAGTATTTAAAAATAATTTCCTCTTATATAAATAGTGTACAGTTAAAGATGAAATTTATTTTAAGATAATATTGGTGGAAGACTCTTTGGAAAAAAGCGGGGCCCTGTGCACACTGTTTCTACTCATCTAATTTACACCCCGTAAATATTGTTTGTAATAGGAACAATGTACTACAGGAAATATTGCTCTCAGCCTTATTTTGAAAATAAAGCAATGAATATTAAACGCACAGTCGTTAAATGTATATCGATAGCATGAATAATAATAATAATAATATTCGGCTGTTGAAGTAATGTAGATATTTCCAATATGTAGATTTTTTTGTCAATAAAATATCTTTAAAATGAGAATATTGTGATTATTTTTATACAGAATCAATGAGACGCAAATTACATAATTTTGAATTGCCCGAATTACATGTCATCGTTAAATAAAAAAATATATATATGAAATTTTTGCATGTTGTAAACGTTTAAATGTATACACAGGTACCGATCATGAAACTGTGGAAACCCGCAACCTGACAAATTTTTGCGTTCCTTAAATTTTGTCCTTCTACCACACATTACATGTTACATTAATGTTCAACGACATGTTACATTAATGCAAGATTTAAAATTCAAGCACTGAAATTTAAATATTGCATTGGTCCAATAAAAAGTATATTTCTGATCATCTTCTTTACGCTCCGTAAATA
This sequence comes from Salticus scenicus, assembly GCA_963930645.1. Taxonomy (NCBI): domain Eukaryota; kingdom Metazoa; phylum Arthropoda; class Arachnida; order Araneae; family Salticidae; genus Salticus; species Salticus scenicus. The sequence continues at coordinate 182,685,497 of OZ005658.1, forward strand.
TTGTTTGTAATAGGAATAATGTACTACAAAAAATATTGCTCATATTTTAAAAATAAAGCAATGCATAATAAGTGCGCAACACGTAGTCGTTAAATTTATATCGATAGTATGAATAATATTAATAATATTCGGTTGTTGCTATTAGTGTAGATATTTGCAATAACATAGCTGACAAGTGTACTGTTTTCTGGATACCGATATAATTTTATAGAAAAAATGTATAAGTTTTGTAACAATTTCCGCTGATTTAATAAGATTAAAATTTTTATAAAATTTTCTCGGTATCCAAAAAACGGAACACTTGGCAACTATGGCAATAAGAAGATTTTTCTGTCAATAAAATGTTTTTAAAATGAGATTATTGTATATATATATATATATATATACATAATAAATCTTGAAAATTAGTTGAAATAAAACTTGAATTTAAAAAAAACAAAAACAATAAACCAATGCGCAAATGCAGCAAAGGGAAATACAAAACCAAAATAAATAAATAAGCTGATAATAAATGAAAAGTAACCGTAAAACACATAGGAGCCTTCTTCAGGGAAGCTCCCCCCCCCCATCCATGTACGGAATGGAAAATGAGAAGTTTCTGAAGAAACGTGTGATTTTTAGTCAAAAAATACGTTTCCAGCACCGGACTTCTCATAGATAAAAGCAAAATATATATAGCAAACGAATTCCAGATTATAAGTGAATTCTCAGGTATCACATAACGTTGTTATAGCTAATATTTTACTGTTCAGACTTATTTTTAACGCTATAACAACGTTACGTGATACCTGGGTTAATACAAAGTATTAAAAAGACAATTAAATTCATAAATAAATTACAATAGCAAATACGTCAATATAAAAATACAAATATATAAATATATATAAGAACAAATTTATGAGATAAGTAGGTAGAAAATCATTGAAAAATCCCCCCACCAAAAAGAACTGGCAAGTGGTTCTACCAGCCGAAGAGGGTTCTCTCTTTTCGGTAGGGAGAATTTTCATTGGTAATTACGACCTTGCTCAAAAATTTCTGATTTTAAATTCTAAATTTCTAATTACTGATTCAGACTTTGTAACCATTTATATATATACAGACACCGATAATGGTAGTGTGGCCTTACCTGACACCTTACGATATGAGAAATTTTGGGGGCTGTCCTGCCACACATCAGATGTTACATTCTAAGATTCTAAGATTCTAAGACGGAAAGAAGCCGCTCACCACTATGCAGTGGTTTTGAGCGTTTTTAACCTTTAGAGAGGGGCTCCAAAGCCACTGTGGAGATTCAGAAGAGCCCGTCTCCAAAGGTTAAGCCTCCCCCGTTGTTTATTGCATAGCAAATAACAAAAAAAAAAAAAAAAAATCACAAAGGTCGCCAGAGCAGAGCTCTCCCGCGACAAAAGGCGACAAAGTTGCATGAAAGTGAAGAGGACCGGTGCCAAGTGGAAGTCTAATTACAAAGTTCATTCAGGTAATGTACAAATTTCACAGTTTTTATACAATGTTCTCGCAGTCTTTATATCAAGCCCAAACACCCTAAGAACAATGTTGGTTAGCAACATCATGCGCAGGTCGATTGTTTTCCGAGAGTACTTCAGTGGAATTAATGATCAGTTACATAATTCAAGTAACTTATGTTTAAATGTTGAATTGCTTCCATTAAAGTTAGTTTCCACTTCTCTTATTTACAGCCGTAAATTCTGTTTCAAATAAGAATAATGTACAACAGAATATATTTCTCTTCTTATTCTGCAAATAAACCAATGCATAATAAGCACAAAATCGTTAGTCCTCAAATGTATCGATGGTATGAATAACAACAACAACAATAATAATAATAATATCAGGCTGTTTCAGTAGTCTATATCATTGATTCACAAAAGGGTGTGACAAGGCGCACTGGTGTGCCCTGAAGTATTTAAAAAATATATATACATGTATCACATCACAAATAAATATATATGTATATACTGTATCCAGTTTCAACACAGATATATTTTTTTTTCTTTTTTTTTTTTAATACATAGTTACTTTATTAATTGTGTGTGTGTGTGACAGCAAATTTTCTCAATAAGCGGCCATTTATTCTTGTTCTATATCATAGCTGCGAACATTTTAATTTATTCCGGAATATTTTAGCCCCGCCTTTATTTCATGCCACTTATTTTTTTAAAGTAATTTTTTCTTATTTTATCGAAGTTATATATTGGAGAAATTTTTTCTATGAATAAAGTGGTGCGAAATAAAGGCGGGGCTGAAAATACTCCGGAATAAGTTAAAATGTTGGCATCTTTGTCTCGATATTATTTTTTGAGAAAAATTTGGAACTGGATGATAATCGCATAATCCTTATTTTCAGATAAATACATCCTCCAAATTAAATAGTTAAAAATAACAATGCACAAATTTCATAAAATGAATAGGTATATTAAACAATATTATTTTAAACAATAACAAACGTTAAACAGCAGTCAGGGAGCGAAATCTCAACCAGCTAGAAAAAAGGATGAAAATTATTTTCAACTTCTTGTTTGCAAAGTCGTCAGCTTTATAATATATTCCTCAGCACTATCCGCCCCGCTTTTTTTTTTTTTTTTTTTTCTTTTTTTTACGTATCACTTTTTTAAAGAATATTTTTTTTTCTTATTTAATCGTAGTTATATACTGAATAAATTATTCTGTAAATAAAATGGTGTAAAATAAATGTGGCGCTCAAAATGCTTTGGAATAAATTATAAAATGTTCCAATTTTGTACTGTTCTGATTATGAGGATTTTTTAATATCACCTCAATTAAAAAAGCATTCTGGCCAAAAATTTTGAAAAAAATTTTTTTTTTAGTTTTACTTTTATTTATTTTTTTTTTTTTTCATGTTTAATTTAATTAAATTAATTAATTGATTTTTTTTTTCATGTTTTTAGAGTTCAGATCTTTAGGAATCGTCGATTAAAAAATAAATAAATAAATAAAAAATAAGTATAATACACCATCCTGAACTTAGACCAGAAGTAGCCAACCTCTTCAACTTCACAGACCACTACATTCCCTATTTAAAATTCCGCGGACCACTAAATTCATAATTGAAATATCTCGCAGACTACTAATATATTTGATAAAAAAAATGTAAATATATTTTTAGTGCAATAATCAGAGAAAGTCCATTTTATAAATATGCAACAAACCTATTTTATGCAAAACGTTACGAAAAATTATTTCATTATAAGAAAATCGTGAGTACTTATTTAATTATATGAATAGGAACGATGCTGAAAAATTGTTTGGGAACATTTATATGGGAAGAAAAACTTTTTATTGCCTAACTATAAAGATAAATTGTGATTTCCATATATGCAACCATAGCCTCCTAATTCTGATGCCTGTCGCGTGGCTCAGAAACTTGGCAACAGTTGAAACGGTAGACAGCGCCACCTGGTACAGATTGCGCGATATTCAACAACCACCAATTTATGGAAACGTCGATTATACAATATCATATGTCACTTCTTAAAATTATTGGTGCCAGTTCAATAAAAAAGTCAGACAATCTGTACCAGATGGCGCTGTCTACTGCTTCAACTGTTGCCAAGTTTCCAAGCCACGCGACAGGCATCTAGTTTAGGAGGCTATGATGCAACTTTTAATATGTATATTATATATCAAGTTTATTATAATCAACTGGTAAAATCCTGTTTTGAAGTACATTTTAAACCTTAAAAGTATTTGAATGCTCTAATAAATTTAGAATATTTCTTATCCAAGTAAAAAATGTAGATCAGAAATTCAAAGCAGTAACTATGTCTGGTGCTCACAAATCAAATTTTTGTGATAAGGAGGTATTCATTTTCCATCATTCTCTCATTCAGAAAATTTTGAAGTCTAATGTTGTAAATAAAATCAGGAAATCCTGAAGTTAAAATTAACATCGGTATAATTTCTAATAAGACTGTAAAAAATGCAAATAATGTTTGTTTTTTTTTTTTCGGACCACTAAAGATTTTATTGCGAACCATTAGTGGTCTACGAACCACCGGTTGGCGACCACTGACTTAGAGTGTTTTGACTGCATGAAACTTTTGCTCAAAGGTTTAAACACATTTTTTTTTTTTTTTTTTTTTTTTTCAAAACTTTTCATTTTAACATGATTGGCACGATAGCCCAAGTTCTATTTAACCAATTTACTTCGAAATTTGTACCAACATTCAATATATAATATAACCATCTATCACCTCTACCATTTTTGTATTTTTTTTTTAAATACTATTTAAAAATAAATGAATAAATAATTATGAAAAGATGGAAGTTTTCTTCATACAGTAGCCATTTTGCGAATTATTTTTTCTCTTGTGCCGAGGTAATAACGACATTCTTCAGATATAAGAACTTTTTACAAAGTTTGTTTCAGATGATCAGAAGGGATGCGATCTTGTCAACCGGAACCTTTGTTTTTACCCTGAAACTAATTTAGCAACTTATAACTTTTTTTTAATTTTAATTTTATTTTTAGAAGTTTTTTGTATATTTTTAATATATGAAGAAATGTCTTGTAAAATAAATAAATAAATATATATATATATTTTTTTTTTTTTATTGGAGCTCGACAAAACGCCCAAAACTAATGCCTCTAGATCAGAATACCTCTTAAGTCAAAATCGAGAACAATTTCTCTATGTATTGATACATTGATAAGGAACACAGTTTAATTTTTAATTATTTAACTTAAATTTTATAACATATTTTTCAAAAAACTGTATATCGTTCGCGTACATTTACGTATAGAATTTTAAATATGCTCAGCTGCCAAAAGTTTGAGAATCACTGGTCATTTCTCATAAGATTTTTTTGTTGTTGTTGTTGTTTTGTTTTCTTTTGGGGGTGGGGGGGCAATAATATACAGTTTCCGACGTTTATTAAAATCGCATTCGTTCTGAGCCAAAGTGATTTTATTAAACGTCTGATTTTTATATCCGGCAAACGATCCTGCACTTAAGGAAAAGGTATTAGTTCCCTGAATTTGGAAAGTAACTTCAAAAGGTGACGAATAATGCAATTACAGGGATGGAACACGGGCGCAGAATTCATACCACTATCAATGTAAGAAAATTTTCTACTTCTTAAATCAACGATATTATTGGTAGAGAAATTTCCTAAACGGATTCCGGTATGAATTGTGCGCCCGTGTTCCATCCCTGCAATTAGTAAACAATATTAATTAATTTTTGATAGATAATTAATTATATGTTTCTTCGATATAAATACATTAAACGCATTCCAAATTCCCATGCACTTTCGTTTGAGGAAAATCATCATTACTTTACCAAAAGTTCACGTTATTCTTATAACTTAAAACCTTTCGTTTAAACCTCATGAACTATAGTAATTTTTAAAAAGAACAAGACATTTTTTTTTAATAATTAGAAATTAAATATATATATATATATATATATATATATATCATTTCAAATCAAATTTGTAACTTATTACTGCGTTTTGAAGAATACGTTTCTTGAAATTGTTACGTGTTTAATTTGTAACTGTGCTGCAAGTGTAAAAACTTCGACAATGAACGATAACGGAGGAATTGTTGTGGTTTAATTTCTTTTCTGTTAAAAAAAAAAAAAAAAAAAAAAAAAAAAAAAAAAAACAATGTAAATAAAAAACAAATATGTGTGCGTAAATGATATTTTTGGCTGCTGAGGAGATATTTTTGAGTGTATTAACCGGCGATGCTGATTTTATTAAGCGGCGGCTTTAAAAGTAATTTGTATTGATTTGATTCGGGTCCTGGCAATTTGATCAGATTAAGCGGCTGATTTTATTAACCAGTGAATTTTATTAACGGCGGTTACTGTATATTCAAAACAGGAATATTATAATTTTTTTTTTTTTTCATACGAAATGTATGAAAGCCACATTATTCATTTTAGAATTGCTCCAAATGCATGTCACCTTTAAATAACATAGGTGATTGTGACCTTGTTTAAAAATTTCTGAAATTTTATAAAAAGAGAAAAACAGTGAAAATTCAATCAAAATTTAATGAAAATAACTAATAAAATACAATAAAAATAATACTAAATGTTTAAAAGACTGCTAAATTAGTACATGTACTTTCTAAACTTCTATTGTACAGGATGTCCGAATGCAATATCCCTAAATTAGAGAAACAACTGTAGTTATCAGAAAATTTAAAAATATCAAGAAAATGTTAAATTAGATGACAGGTTTAATATAGTTCTCAAAATTGATGAAATGAATAATAAAAATAATTATAAATTAAGAAGACAGATATTGTATCCCCTCAAATTTCAGGAAGACATGACAATGCCCAATTTGCTCATGAGATAATATTACCCTGCGTACATACCATTGTTTCACAAAAAATACAAATTCTGAAAGTCTTTTCGATCTTCCATTTTTGTTTCTACAGAGAATTTGCTTTATCTTCAGCAGAACCATGTATCAATGTAAGGATAAGGAAAAGAAATAAAAACAAGGTAGTCTTCCTTTGTTATTCTGTCATAAAGCATGTTTTGGCCATGAGCCAAATCTATTTTCTCTGATGTAGTGATTACAACCAGCATTCTTCCAAGAGAGTTAAAAGCATTAATCTCTTCATCTATAAAAGGCCTGTCCAGTTCAAAACATTTCACGAGCCGTATTGCTTTTTATAGCGACGGGACGCACTGTATGTATATATATATATATTGATTTATTGGTAGGGGGAGTGGCAACAATTGAAAATTCTATAATATTAATTTCAGTTTTATTCATAAATAAAGAGCAGGCAAATATTTATAACTGCACATGAATAATTAAAAAAGAAGAGTCGATAAAACGATCGGATATTTTATTAACAATAATCAGTATTATATTATTATTATTTTTCTTTTTTTATGGTACTTTTACTTTAAAAATTTACACCAGATATCAGTTTTTCAAATTAATTTTTGGTACATTAACCGATATCAAATAACATACTCGCCAACCATCTCATTATGAACCGTATAATTTTTAGTACCGGACCTTTTTTTTTTTTTTTTTTAACCAATAATTTTTTAGAGTAATTTTAGTCTTATTTAATCGTAACAACATTTTGAGTGAATAACTCTAAAGATATAATGGTGTGCGAAAAGGGGCGTTTACAATTGTACGGTTATTAATGAGATAGTTGGCAAGTATGAAATAATAAATCTTGAGAATTCAACTGCGGGTCACCAAATGTTAAATAGCACAGTACCAGATAATTGGTCAACTCTGATCTATAATAACGAGTGAATTCAGACAATTAAGCTCCTTGAAATTTATTTAATTTTTTCCGATGAGTATTTTAACAATTTTTATGAAAATAAGTTGTTACAAAGAGCACATTTGTTGTGGTATATGAACAAACATGTTTTTTATTAAAATATTATTTTTTGTTTATTTAATGTATAAGTCTTATTAGGTATTTATTTCTTGTATCTGATTACTGTAATACTGTTTTTAATTTTTATCCTATACTAATTTGTTGTCAATTATGACATAATAATCCACAGAAAATAGCTCTTTGTCAAGAAATTATTAAGGGAAAAAATTTTGATTCAAATTTCTTATGATTACCCACATATTACTCATATGTTTGGTAGAAAAAGTAGTGTTTATGGGTCAAATTTTCGAAATTGAGTTTTTATTTTATTTACACATTTTGAGGTCCTCTGAATCATAAAATCATGTTTTTAGCGGTTGGTCAGTGCGTGCCCCTTCTCTGTCTGTGCATCTATATCAACATATCTCAAGAACAAATAGTAACAGAAAATCCAAACTCGGTATTATAAATCCGTAATATATAGCGAGGCCGCACTAAACTTTTCGTTGAGATCAAGCAAGTGGTTTGTGTACAGGGACACCGAAGAGAATTCAAATGCATTACACCTATGAGAGAAATTTCTCGTAAGCAACATGTAACATCTATAGTCTGTCCTAAACAAAATGAAATGAACATTTTTTTTTTTTTTTTTGTATGCATAAAAGCATGTTTTGTGTATATTGTTTTATTTAAACCATTCATCATACGTTTACAGAGTTCTCCAAAGTCTTTGTATATATTGGGGCTATACTTAGAAATTGCTGGAATTGTAATTTTTTTTGTGTTTGATGTTTTTCATATAAAACTAAACTTAAGTACAGAATGCGATGTGCGCAATCATTATAAGCAGTATACAGGGTTACTCAAAATTAAGCTAAACGTTCTTTTCCATTGAATGTAATTGATGGAAATATTTTGCTACATTTTACTACGTCGAAGAACATTTATGATTGCTCAAGAAGGAAAATTAATTTTTCCTACCAGCGCTGTAAACAAGGTATTTTTGAACGTCTATTTTCAACTCTGGTTTTGTATCATATCACGTTTTGAGGTCCCTGATTACGAAAGTCCAAATTTTAGTGGTTGATTTGTATATAAAACTGTTGTCAGCGTAATTTAGAAACAAATAGCTACAGGAAATTAAAATTTGGTATTTTAAAGTTCGTATTAGGTTATCACTTGAAAAATTTAATCAAGATAGGCAAGTTTAAAGATTAATAAATAACAAACTTTTATTTTATTTTATTTTATATATATACATATAAATATAAGCTCTATTATTAAACGGGGCGGGGGGAGGGGGTAATAATTCCCTCACGCAGAATTATGTGTAAAATAAAACTGTCCCTTAACCTATTTTAGATTAATTTTAAAGTACCTTGAGCTTTATTATCTTATGTATTAATCTTACGATTTAATAGGAAATTTATCTTTTTAGCAGGGTTGAAATGCAGGGTAAAACATAGTTCTTTTTACACATAGTTCATGTAGACATATAAAACATAGTCCGTGTAGACAAACCAGATTACCTTTTTATAACCAGTTTTAAGAGAAAAATTAAATATAAGAAATGGCTGTGAGCCAATATTTTTTTTTTCTCTTCGAAAACATAGCTACCACAATTACATAAAATTAAAAGCTGTGTATCAACACCAAATAACGGAACAGAAACTTAAAATACTAATTTTAAGATTTAAGATTTCTGTCATTCGAAAATAAATTCATATCTTTTTTATGTAGTGTCTTCTTAATCTCCCGCATTCACTAAATTTTGATAAAATTAAATTTACCCAATATTATATAGCGTGTATAATTTTTACTTTAGGAAATAATTATATAATGTCTACACAGTATGAAAATTGAACAGCATATATTAAAATTTGTTACGAAAAGAATTGGTTTTATCGCAGGTAAATCGCATGGAAGTGCCAAAATTTCACTTGAAAGTTTTTTTTTTTTTTTGACATTTTTAGGCAAAAATATAACATTTACTTTAATATAAAACTTAAAGAATGGTGTAAAATAAGAATGTAACTTTATCACTAAAATTAAAGTTGTTTAAGAATTTTCTTCTTATTTTTTTTTTATCATAAATATAACACAAAGACAAAAAATAATATACAATCAAGTTCTTAAAACTCATAATGTATTAAGTCGATATATTTAAACTGGAGTACTTATTAGTTATTCCGCTTCAAAACCATATTTAAACCAAGATTACGTAGCTAATACCATACGATATTCGAACAATAAACACTTGAGATTTGTGTTTGCGTAATAATTTGCGAAAAGCTTTTTATTTAGTTTTCATTAATGATATCCAAGAGATATCATTAGTGAAAACTAAATAAAGCCATACTAATACATTAGCCATGATATTCACCTGGCTAAAAAAATCTGTATAATTAGATGTGGAATTTTAAAAAATGCTCTATAATTGCCAATTAATTTCGCTTGCGACACATCGGGTTATTGGTTTGAAATTAATGGTTTGAAAATTATTATATACATACATATATATATATACAAATATATATACAGAAAGAGAGAGATAGAAACTAATATAAAGGACAACCATAAAAATATGTATAGATAATTAGCCCTTAATGCACAAGTTGCGAACACCATTTTTTTATTATTAGCATTCAATATTCTAAAATCATTCTTCGCCAGGTTTTTAGAAGAAAAAGACTGAGACTTGATGATCTGGTGTTGACAAATTTAGGGACATTTTCATTCAATACATAGATGCCAACATTTTAACACTTTCGCGACCACTGACGTAGATTCACGTCATTTGAAATTCTGTAACTCCACCACCAATGGGCGTTTCTTTCGCAATTTGTATATTATTTATTTCTTAAGAATACACCCTACATACATATTTGTACAATCTATATAATATGGATACGAATAATTTTATTCGAAAGAATATAATTATAAAGTTTATCCATTTGTAATATAAGTGAGAATTGTTTTGAAATATTGTAACTTGGAAGAATAACGCCCTTACCGTCAAAAAGACAAAAACATGCGGTCGCGAAAGTGTTATTTATTCTGGAGTAATTTTAGCCTCGCCTTTATTCTGCACGAAAAAATTTCTGAAATATATAAGTTCGATGAAATAATAATAAATTACTCTTAAAAAATTAAGTGGTATAAAAAGAATGGTGGTGCTTAAAATACTTCGGAATAAATTAAATTATTCGCATCTATGATTAAAAGAAAATATTTACGAGCCTTGAATTTAAAAGATAACAAAACTTAAAAATAATAATTTTTTTTTTACTCTTTCTGCATACTTGCCAACATACTAATTAATATTCCGTAATATTATATATATTAAAAACACTTTAAATAGACGTAAATTTAAATTTTTATTTAAAAGATGTTAAAAAAAATTTATCCAAAGCTTTTCGCTTTAATAGTACAGCATCGTCAGGGATTTTTTAATTATTCGTTTCCAATGAACATTTTTAAATATGTTTTCTTTTCGCAGTCAACAGCTAAGTCTTTTAATAATGTGATATAAAAGCAAAGGCAATTTGAAGTCTGGTAGAGGTTGGATCAAGGAGCTAGGAAAAATAAGAGAAGCTGGAACTATTGAAAAATCACACGAGGTTATTGTAGGAGAAAAAACATCATGAATTAGCAGAAATAAACTATTAACTATTTTATAATATTGTGCCAAATTATTGGCAAAATTGCAGCATCTTTGGAATTTATTGCATTTTTGCATTTAATTATATTAATAGCTTCGGAAAAGTAAAGTTCTTGGATAGTAGATCGTGCTGTAATAATTTTGGCTTTATCCCATATAGGGTTGGCGTTTGCGTTGGCATAAATGAAGTCAACTAGAGTAGAACTATTTCCTTCTTTGATATTTCGTATATGTTCTTGTATTCTTTTATTCAAAGTCCTCTTAGTCTGGCCAATATAATAGTAAAGTTCTTTATTGCTTTCGATGAGAATTTGATAGACTCCTCCAGTGGGTCCATTTAAGTCGCGGTCACATCTTTTAAATAAAAATTTTAATTTACGTGTATTTAAAGTGTTTTTAATATATGTAACAAATAACCAGAGCCTGATTAAGGGGGAAGCACGCATTATTTATACTTACACCGTTATTTTTTAACAAATACTTTCCTCCTATAATAAACAGAAAATTCTCATTAAAAATTATTTTAAAAGAATTCTGGTGTATAAGATCGGTGAGTAAATTGTATTGTTTTACACCGTTCATTTTTTATAAAAAATATTTCCTCGTCAAAGCGTGGAATTTCTATGACATGAAGTAAAAAATAATTGTAAAAGTATTGTGCTTCCACCTTAATCAGGCTCTGCAAATGACACGTGTTCAATTAAACACTCTTTTATTCTTAGAGATTATTTATAATTCCGTAATATTGTTAACCCCGCCTTCATTTTCCCACCAGTATCTTTTTAGAGTACTTTTCTTCTTATTTAATCGTAATTGTATTTGCAGAATAATACTTTAAAATTTTACTGATGTGAAAAAAAAGGGCTAGGCGAACAATACTGCTGAATATTAATTAGGATATTGGCATGTATGTATTTCAGTCATAAATGTATCTTACCATAAATGCTTTCAGAAATGGGAAATCTGGAGTCTTGTATAATAATAACATCCGTTAAGATAATTCAGTCAAATATCAACAGCACTCATTTGATTATCCTAAAAAAAAAAAAGTAAGAACTGAAACAAAAAGTATATAATTTAGCAGCTGATAAATTAAGAGTTTCACCGTCATCACTGCTTTTAATCGCACTTTTATGCTATTAAATCGGGGCAAAATGAAAAGAAATCTTTAGTGTGTATGTAGCTTTAATTTACATATAAAATATTCGACGTTAATAAATGTTTTAGATAATAGCTGTTTTAGACAATAGGCAATACATTAGACATTGACTATTCCATTAGACTATAGGGAAATATATTCGAAAACGACCGATTGCTGAACATTGTTTTTTAGAACAATAACTATTTTGTTATTATTACTCAAACATTTTTTAACCTTTTATCTACCGACGGTAAAAGCGTATGAAATCGAATTTTTAAAAGACATCTTACACGTATTGATAGGAATAGAACGCATATGTAGAACACGCACTATAATCACATTACAATGCACTAGACGCTACAATTAGCCGTTTATGTTTAATATATATATGTAAATATATATATATTTAGAGAGAGAGCTTTCGCTCAACGTTATCAGATTTACGACTTTTTAATTCACTATCCACCACTAAATTTTAAATGAAATGGTTATCTAATCCTTTCGACGATTAATTGTCTGTTACGTCTATCAAATATCCTTTATCAAAATTATTGGTGAATCTTGAATAAAGAAAGAGCAAAATCTAACAACACTGCTCTCGCTGTTTTTGTTTGGCATTTTTTACAATCTCTACACTTGTGTGAAACTCAGTGTTGCCAGTTTGAAATTTGCTTTTTACCCTCTAACTCCTCTAGAAATACCCGCAAGCTTAAATGACTAGCGCCATCTAGTGAAGAAAACGTGTAACTTATTTACAAAATGTAGTTAGAAGGGTGGGCATTGTTGTTATGCACAAATGCTATTAAGAATGATACATGCATAAAGAATATATATAAGTAAAGTAAAAATATACAGTCAGGAGTTAGAAAAAAAGAAAAAAAAAAAGGCCACCCCCCCCCCCCCACACACACTTAATTTCGCCGTAAATTATCGTAGAAACATGCGTCTGGGACCTATCGATCTGTAATAATATCTAGTTTATAATGGTATAGTTAAAATTTTTCTTAAGGGGTCATCTACATATTAAGACAGGCATCAACTTCATTTTTTTTCAGTGCCAACCACCATTTTTGACTTCATATTCAGATTTGTGAGATCAAGGCGGTTTGGATAATTTACCTATTTATATACTTTAAATCAATTCTAGATAGAGTTACTAGCGTAAATGTATTAGAGATCCGTCTATACGTTTAGAAAAATTAAATTATGATCTACCACAAAATTGACATTATTCATTAAGGTTCACACCGGAAAAAAATGTAAAATAAAATTTTAATAAAATAAAAAACGAAGTTAATGTATAGTGCGTATTGTGATTGTTTATGAGCAGTTTTGCCAACTTTGTACTTTTGGCGATAATGCTAGCACTTTTTTGACTTGTCTAGCACTGAAAAATGGACTTTAGCACCTAGCACTAAATACAGTGAATGCCCTATTAAAAAAAAAAAAAAAAAAAAAAAAAAAACATAATGTTACACGTGAATTGCAAACGACGGCCTGGTATACTTCAAGGAGGTTTTATACTTCAAGGAGGATCAGAATTGGGATAATATGTCTCCGGACCACCCCTAAGTATGAATTCAAGATCATCACAATGAAGTAAAACCTAGTAAACATCAGCAGATTTGAATTAAACTTGGTTCCTATTAATACTCCGAATGTGAAGCAGCACAGCACACTTTGATCAGTGTTTGAGAACGTGCTGTGTTCTGTCTTTTTCGACTTGTCTGTGAAAGGATAAAGGCAGTGTTGGGCATAATTGATTAAAAAGTAATTGAATTACAACTGAATTACAATTAAATTACAATTATATATATATATTTTGTCAATCGTTTAACAAGTAATTGATTACAAACAAATTGAATTATTACAAATAAATTGAATAAGTAATTCAATTTATTTATAATCAATTATTCGTTAATTTATTGACAGTAAATTAATTATAATTGTAATTTAATTGTAATTCAATTGTAATTCAATTACTTTTTAATCAATTATGCCCAACACTGGATAAAGGGTATGAAGATTTATCCTGAAACTGCCTTTTGTGCACTATCTAAAAGTTGATACCGAAAAAAAATGTTTTTGATATAAATCATCATGGAGTGACTTCTTTTATCATTATTTATTGCTAAACGTATTATCATTATGCCTATTAATTATCTTAACAATATGCACATGAAATTAATTTAATACCAGTCAAAATTTGACGGATCATGTGCAACTTAAACCTTTTCACGATCTAAAGTTTTAACCATCCCTGTTTTAAAATTTCGCATTGCTCTTAAAAAGTTTAAAATCCCCTGCTGTAAACAACTATTTTTTGGTTGGAGGGGAAAGGTGAATAAATTTAATGAAATTTCAATATACAAAATTTAAGCGTACTCCATACATTAAAAATAAAATTCGAAGATTTTTTTCTAATTTTACTCTAAATATGATCAAAAGAATGTTTGGAGTAATTAAAAGAAAGACAGAATTTATAAATTATGGTAAGAATGAAGAAAAAAAGCACACATCAATATTTTTCATACATATTATTTTAATTTGATCGCTAAATTTATCTTCAATATACTTTTCTACAAAGTGCATAAGACTAAGATCGTGACTCTGCAAATGTTTACTTAACAAAACGGATTAAGCGTAAATCATTTAAGTAGTAATTAATCGCTTCAATAATTTTGCTGCCCACTGTACATAGCATGAGAATCTATCTAGCATTGATAATATTCCATTTCAAATACAATATGAGAGTGGCGCCATCTATAATCTATCCATGTAAAAAAAAAAAAAAAATCACTTAAATTTATAATTTAATTTAAAATAAATTTTAATGGTGTTTTGTGTTTTCTATATTCTATAATGGCAAATTATCTGCACTTAAAAATAAATAAATAATCTTTACTTGATTTTGATTGAATAACTTATTTATTTATTTTATTTTATTTCCAAGTTAATTTGTTCAGTAAATTTCTTATTATAAATTATACTGTGTAATTTTTACTCGTATAAAATATCAATATTTTAAGGTTATTCTTTCTAAATTATTTTTTCTATAATATATTATGGAAATGAAATATCACTGATTATAATAATTAGATTAAAAAAAAAAAAAAAAAATCTTTTGATTTTAAATACCTATCTCCATATTTTCCAAACAAAATTTTCAAGAGATAAAAGTTCATTTTTAAAGAACAATAAATTCTGAGAATTTGCAAATTTCAAAAAGTTTTTTTTTTTTCTTTTAAGGAAGGAAAAAAAAATTTTTAGGAATATACATGTTTTATATGATACCAGATGGCGCCACAGTGAAAATCCCGAAATACTTTACTGTGTAAGAAAATTTTCGGCGAAAATTTACATGAGAGAAACAGATAAGAATTCGCGAATTCCTTTGTTTTAATGTACTGCTTTGGAAGAATGAATCAATGAATTAATTGTGTGAATTATTTTTATCATTGAGCTTTAATTAGGCGTCTGCCATAGACATATGTCGTCTGAACAGGGGACAGTCCCCGCTCATCGCTCTTGGAGCGATGTTGAGCGCTTCAGTGTCTCGGGCAACAAGTGTCCGAGACAGAGGGAACTGCTCCGAACGTTTATTGAGAATTCAACAAGCGTTTACAAAATTCGCCAGGCAATGAGCCTCAACCGACAGAGGGCGATAATTTATTTATAGCAGTTGTGCCGGGATTAAACACCACGCGACAGAGGGCACAAGGAGGAATAAATAGTTTTTTTTTTTTTTTTTTTTTTTAAGACTTTGCAATGAGAATTTTAATCTATGATTTCATTAGCTGAGTCCATAAATAAGTATTACAGTTCATTCGTTTTTGTCTTTGAGTTGGTTTAGGAGCATTGATAAAAGTCTTTTTGACATTTGCATGTTGTTGCCGGGCTTTCACCCCACGCGACAAGGGGCAACAGTGGTTAATTTGGTAACGTTGCTATACCAGTTTGGAGTCGTGCTGCAGAACTGAGTGACTTGGGATGATCACAATTGTAGGTTGCAACCTGAGCCAGTAGGAAGAAGCTTGAAGGTTAATCTGTTAAATTAGTAATATCTTCTAAAAGTGCGTAGATTTTATTTAGTTTTTGGATTAGGGAGGGTCTGGTGATAATATTATCTAACCAGATTACTGGTCTTGGGGATGGGTTTCGTAGGTGAAAACTGGAGGTAAGGGAACAGTTGAAGTAGTAATGGGAAGCAGTGCCTTCCTCACCACAAGGGCACAGGGGTGAGCGTCGTCGGTTGAACCTATAAAGGTATGCTTGAAATGGGCCATGACCCGTGAGAAAGGCCGTGATAGGGGGAGTAAGGGTCCAAGTGTTTGAAGTAAGATTTGGGATCAGGTTATAAGTATATCTGCCTTTGATGGAGTTATCCCATAAGGATTGCCAATTTTGTTTTAATTTGTCCTTGAGTCTAGATTTTACATAAGAAGGGGGGGCGGGTAAGTGAAAATCAATCGTTGCATGTTCTGTGGCAGTTTTTGCTAAATGATCTGCCATTTCGTTCCCGACGACACCCCTGTGGGCAGAAACGTGTGCCAGGGAGATGATGGATTTTAGGTTATAGAGTTTATGTTTTATTTTCAATATTATGGGGTGCCTGCTCCTGTAGCGGGCAATGGCTTGCAGGGCCGAAAGGCTGTCGCTAAAGATGTTAATACTTGGGTAAGAGTGAGCATTTTCCTCAGCCCATTCGACAGCCTTAAGGATGGCAAATAATTCCGCCTGAAAGACTGAATTGTGGTTTTCGAGCCTGCAGGACCACTGGAAGATGGTTTCATTGTTGTTAAGGACACAGAGTGCAGCTGCTACTCCGTGTTCAGTCTTGGAGCCATCTGTGAAGATCGCCACAGGAGCTAGGGGAGAAAAGCTATTAATATTACAGTTGATGAGAGAAGATGCAACATCCTTTGCCGGATGGATACTCCAGCTGTTTGTAAGGGATTGTATATTTAGATTAGGTAAAAGAGAGTTTGCAATCTGAGTATTATTTAATTGAAGAATATTAGTTTTTTGATAGCAGTATTGAAGTTGTAGGTGGGCATGAGGAATTCCTGTGACAACGGTCAGGGCGTCAGTGGAGATAGTTTTATAACCTCGGGTGATTTGAAGGATAAAAGGTCTTTGTACTGAGTCGAGTTTGGTTTTGTTTGCCGCCGACAGGTGACCTCCCCAGACGCCCGCGCCATATGTCAAGATCTTGTCTATGATGGAATAGTACCATATTTTGAGGAAGGAGGTAGAGATTCCCCACCTCTTTCCTACCATTTTTGTGGCGTTATGATAGTGGGACATAGTTTTCAGTTTTAGGTCGTTTATATGAGCCGTCCAGTTGAGGTTCCTGTCGACGGTTATGCCTAAGATTTTGAGGTTTTGGACGTGGCGAACACTGACGCCGTTGATCCTCATCACAGGAGATCGTTTGAGAGCTTTGGGGAACGCGAAGGTCAGAGCTTGTGTTTTTGAGGTAGATAAAGTTAGGTCGAGTTCGTTGAGAATATTACTGAAGAGGAAAAGTGCGCCCTTGGCTTGGTTCTCCAGGTCAGTCCTCACCCTTCCCGAGAGAATTACCGAGAAGTCATCAGCGTAAGCACATGTGTCATATCCTTCTGTATTCATTCTTGTTAAGATATCATTTGCTATTAGATTCCACAGAACCGGACCCAGGCAGGAACCCTGAGGGCAGCCTTTTGTCTGAGGCAGTTCTGTGGAGCCATCACCCCAGTTGACCTGGATCTTTCTCTTAGAGAGGTACGAGCTGATGACCCCCGCGATATTTCTCGGGCAGTTAAGTTTTATTAATGTGTGTAGAATGTGTGGCCATTCAATGTTGTCGAACGCTCCTTTAATATCTAGGGAGACCAAAGTAGTGTATTTTCTTAACTCTGAGTTTACGGCGCAGGAGCTTTTAATATGTTGCAAAGCATGTTCGCAGGATCTGCCCTCTCTGAACCCGTACTGATTAGGATGGAGAAGGTTGTTAGATTCGAGATGGTAATTTAGTCGAGATACTATTAGTTTTTCTAATAATTTGCCAAGAGTAGGTAGGAGGCAGATCGGTCTGTACGAGGATGGTTCAGAGGGAAGCTTCCCTTGCTTTAGGAAATACACCACTTCCCCCTTTCTTAAGGTCTCCGGAAAGTACTCCAAGTTAAGGCATGAGTTGGTCCAGCTGTGTAAAACGTGAGGGATTGTGTAATAGGTATGTCTAAGAATTTTGAAATCTATATGATCTGGACCAGGAGCTTTGTTAACATTAAAACTATGCAGAATGGCTTTGACTTCTGCCTCCGTGAAGGGGTCATCCAAGGGAGACGAGAAGGTTGGTGCGTTGAAGTTTGCGTATTTACTTGTTGGGAATAAAGCTTCAGTAAGGTGCTCTAGGTTGTTACGTTTGGAGGACTGGGCTGGAGGACGTTCCAGTTTCAGCTCAGTGGGTGTGAAAAACTTATTGCTGTAAAATTTTTGAGCTGTGCCGTAAGCGTTTGTTTGTGTTGAACAGAACTTTCTCCATGCGGTGTTTTTAGCCGTGTTGATTTGTTTTTTGAATTCAGCTGAGAGTTGTTTTATTTTCTGTTTGTGAAGGGGGATGGATTCTGGAGCAAGGTATTTTTGTTGTCTCCTGAGGGCTGTAGTCTGCTCGGACTCTATCATCTACGTGGGTATTGCACTGCATAAAAAGAAAGGAATATTCCTGTTCTGAATTGATTCAAAAGTTTCTCGCGCATGCCCAGGTCGTAAGTTTTTGGTCTCACAGAAAGTGCCTTGTTTTTTAATATTATTGATTAATTTTCTTCATTGAATAATATAAGTATTGTTGCCAACATTTACGGTATATGATTACCACTATTAGAAAAATTAACTAGAACTTTATTCGAAGACTATAATAACTTTGTTTAAAAACTATTTAAGTGGAGAATAATTCATATAAAGAAAATTGTTAAATTAGAAAATTAAATCAATAACAAAAAAAAAAAAAAAAAATCTTATGGCTAACATCTAAATTGTTAGTCTGCCTCATTATAAAATATGATTTATAGCAAAAATATCGATAAAGGTGTAAACTTTTGTCTTTATATTAAAATGCATAAGTTAAACTATGTTTTTGTCATAGACAGAAATATATATTTATTACATTTTATTAAAATGATTTTAACGTCTATTGATATGTATTTTAATATCTTTAGTGAATAAATCAACGTAATCCCTGTTTAATTTCATTTCATTAACCCTTTGCGGCTCAAGACAATTCAGATCATTTAAATCATACTGCCACCGAAAATCATGAACTAAATTAAACTAAAAGAAATTTTAAATTTTAAGTCTAAAAAAATTGGCTTTTTCTGATATGTTATAAACGTAAATTTTTGCTAAAAAATTTCCGGGATGAATTTTTGCAGCTGGATCTTAAATTTTGCGTCCTCGCAGCGAGGACAGCGCGCGTTAAGGGGTTAAAAATAAATGAATAAATAAAAATAAAATAAAATAAAGATGTACTTTTGAAATATATTTTACTAAGGTCACTTAACTCTTAGAATTAAATCACTCATTTTTAAAAGTTATTTAAATTTGGAAAAGCTTTCTTTAATGTTTAAATCATCCGGATTACTATTTTCAGGAGACAATATTTATTGCCTAGAATGTGCAATCATGCCTTTCTCTGTTTCTCGTGAACTGACCTTGAATGCGAATGAAAAGGGACTATTACCTACTACCCCCGTGAGTCGGTCGCAGTCTCACTTTTGTTCATGATAAGGTACTCACCCTCACCTATTTGTCTTCCTTCCTGTGTGACATAGCCTAAGGCACGTCGGCACGTCCATGCTTAAAAGATTGTTTATTTCATCTCCAATTCATCTTCAGATGGACAATGTAATTTTGATTTTCCTAGTGTATTTTCTATGTAGACATTATTTCTAATGAAATAAACTTTGCAGTAAAAGAAAGAAAAAAATAATGTTACCCTTTCTTGGATTAAAAAACGATTTTCGAACTATGGACATTCGAAATGCAGACGATGACATAAAACTTTTTCGTTTTCAAAGTTTACTTTTAAATTTCATTGAGTGCTTTGCCGAGGCATAAAAAATGCGTTTTGTCATTAAATGGGATTCTAATATACCCTTACAGTACCGCTGCAGTCGAATTCTGACCTTGATGCAGATAACCTTGCAAACTACCGTCAAATCAGCTATGATTCAGAATTCCGTCTTGCAACACTAAATGATGCAATTAATTGACTTGACTCAAGATATTTTCATGATTAGCAGAACCTCGCCTCGGCCAGTTCTACTTTGCAAGATACCGATTATGAATCTGATTATGCGCTGCTTTAGAGGAACTATTTTTTTAAATAAAACCAATTTTATATAAATACACTGGTGTCAATTAAAATATCATCACTATTAATCTTGAAATTTAAATTTTATATTTCAATAAACTCAGATTAAATTCAGATGAATTTCCAATTCATGTGGTTCATACTTGACAATGCATATGCGACTTTCTCTTTCAATATTCCATAATTATAATAAACATAACAGTTTAATTAAAATCAAAACAAACTACTGGACAAAAAAAAAAAAAAAAAAAAATCTAGTGGTAGTCAATTATTCCCACCCACCCACTAGTGGGCTTTTCAGCTTTTACGGTAAAAGGAAGGTTCATTTTTCATTAATAATAGAGTAATTATATCTTCAAAACAAGAACGAAAAATCATGCGGTATGCATAGATTATTAACTCTTTTCGAATATACGTAATTGTACTGGATAACTTTCAATTCTTTTTGCTTACGTAATCACACAACGTACAAGCAGTAGTTCTGAAAAGAACACAGATAGACTAATTGAATTTCTGATCGCTCTTAAACATTGTTAGAATGTGTTAAAACTGCTTAACGCAAATGAAATGGTAGCCCCAGGGCTCGATTAAGCTTTGAAGCTAGGGGAAGCTCAGTATCATTTCGGGGCCCTCTTTCATTTCAGAAAATCTTGTTTTCCCGTTACATATTGTAATATAAAAATGCTATAGACCAAAAATTAGTGTGTGTTGATAGTTTTTTTTTTTTTTTTTTTTTTTTTTCATTCATATATCTGGGTGGTTTCTACACACAACATTAAAATCGTATAACTTATTAATTAAGAACATTCAGATTTTTGTGGTTAAATAACAGATTTTTCCTGAAATAGTGAGTATTTTATCTTACTTCAGGCGAATTTTCTCAGAAAAATTCAATCTTATTATGAAAATATAAAACAGAAAATTCAAGAACCTGTTTTTAGTCATTTTGGAGGCCCTGTTAAATTTTAGAGGGGAAGCTTGTGCTTCCGAGCCTTTTGGGTAATCAGGCCCTGGGTAGCACTTATAGTCTAAAGGCAGCCCTTAATGTATCTGAGTATTTAGTGCAGCCCTGTAAATCTGAAATTTGACAAAACCTTATTTTAGAATAGTTACGATGCATATCAATTTCTTTATAATTTTTACAACAGAAAGTTCTTTATACGTAATTTATGAAAATGTCTGTCCAAAACTGCAATCCACTTTTTTTTTGAAGGGGTTGGGGGGGGGGGGGATGTCTCTGTAGCATTCACAGAGCTATCAAATATACGCAAGCTATCTAATATGCGCACAGCTATCAAATATACGCAAAAGCTTTCCCAGATTCTAAAGCCTTTTTTTTTTTTTTTAATGAACTTGTATAGCGATTGATTCTACTCTTTCAGAATTATGTGAATGCAAGTTAACTTTTGACTTTGGTAACATCAACGTACCCTTGCTTCCATGGTAATTAGACAAAATGCCACAATAAAACTTTACCCAAAGTTATCGGGACGTGTTGAATTTAAATGAGTAAATAAATTCATCTCCAGCCAGATGTCATGCGATAATAAAAAGGGCTTTAGTAATCCATTTCAAGTGCACGTCGGTACAGGAGATTGCTAAAAGTAATTATAGCCTAATTAACGACGAATCAACTGATATTACAATGCAAAAATTCTTAAGTAAATATGAAGAATTTTCAGATTGAGAGCTTTTAATGTCGCACTAAGGCTACGCAGGGAGCAATTAGCCACAATCTGGAATTCTATCGTTGACATGGATCTGGAGACATGTCATCACAATTTTGATTTTTTGTAAAAGGGTAAAAGAATTTCCAGAATTCATTAGATATAACCTGAAACCTATTAGCAGTGGTCGTACTCTCTGCTCTTTTTTCAGAACACTGTCAAAGATAAGAAATTTTTGTCTTTTTAGCCACCACTAATTTTATGAAGAATAATTTCTGGATACGTTTATAGTGATGTGCTATGATTGTAGAGTGTAGAGAATATTGCATAAAAATAGTGGTAGCAATAAGTTAAAAAAAAGTTCATTATTGTGAGTGTACTGAAAAAAAGGCGGAGAGTACGACCCCTGTTATTAGTCATATAGTTGAAACTGCTAATACTCAGATGTTGTTATAGTTTGCTCCCAAAAGTTGTATTTGGATTTCAACTTTTTTCCCCCTTAAAGCTATCAATGTTGAGGGGATTTTTACATTGCACCAGCTAGACTTAAGCAATGAGCAATTGGCGACGAACTAGGATTCAGCATTATGGATAGTCCACTTGAATTTATAAAAGTGCAGCATTTTTATTTTATTTTTAACTTTGGAATTTTAGCACTTTTTTTCGCAAATTTATTAAAATTTTGTGCTTCTTTTAGTTTCAATTTATAGCATATTTTTCACAAATTTATCAATATCTAGCACTTTTTGAGCAGAAATTTCCGAAAAACGAGTTGGCAACATTCCTTATGAATTACAATTTATTAAATTGCTTATTTTTAATAATTGTAGAATAGTTGATTACGTCACTTCATGCGTTTCAATTTCAATAGCTTGAGTTATATGAACCCTTCAGTGCTCAATTACAAAAATCTAGGTAGCAAGATAAAAGAATTAGAGCAACAATAATAATAATAATAATAATAATAATAATAATAATAATAGCGGTAAAAAATAAAAAATTAAAATTAAAATTAAAAAAAAAAAAAAATGTGTTTAATAATTAAGAATATATATATATATATACTTCTGTTGGGTATATTTTTATTTTATACAGTAAGCCCTGCATGAAAGCGTTACTATAAAGTTTTACATTTAATTTGAGGCGTACACACCTACAATATACAAAACTATAAATAACAAGATTTAAACTAAAATCTGAGAAAGGATATTTAATATTCAATAAAAGAAGATACTGTTCAAAATCATTCCAATTTTGAGTAATAGGTCACTCCTTTTTACTTCGTTTCTATAAAACATCAAATTATTTAACAAATTCATGATTAAATAGCTGAAATTTTGTCATCTACAATCGAAACGGTAAATTTCAATCGTTTATATATGCTAGAATTCTATAAAGAGCCACACAAACTAAAATTAAGGAAACAAAGAAACATTTATTAATGTAAAGTATTGTTTCAGAAAAATCCATAGGGTGGGGTTTTTTATACTTTTGGGATGCTATTAAAATTTCCCGCCTGGAATGCATAAATTTTACAAAAATCGGTTAATTTGTATAGTAAACGTCGAAACATTTTAAGGTTTTTTTTTATATGAAAAATTACACCATAATATTAGTGGTGCAGAAAATAAAGAAAATTCAAGGACTGTATGAACTATGTTTAAAATCAATTTTCAAACAATGTGATACAATGAAAAATAAATTCGTAAATAAGGAAAAGTTTGATTCGTCATTACTAGAAGGATCGGGTGAGAAAAAGGAGAATTGATTTAGGGATCTAAAAGTGCAAAAATTAAAATTAAAAGCAAGTCTATGTAATATCATTAGAAATGATGGGGCCTGGGAAAAGGACTTGATACAACTATTAACCCTTAACGCTTGGCATATTTTCCTATTTTGAACAGTAAGGCAGGCCTTCTGGCGTTCCTTTAAAACGTCACACGTATAGTTTCCAATTTATTACTTTTTGGCTACCGAGAAATTGTAATAATTTGTTTTATTTTACTTCATCATTAAATAAAATAAATCTTTCTGTTAAAATTTTCCGGTAGCCGAAAGGTAGCCTATAGTTACACGTTTTAGAAAAATAACATTTCATTTGCAGAGGAACACCTTAAGGCGTGGCTCGATCTTTTAATGTCCCCTCAGAAGGGACATACGAGCGATAAGGGTTAAAGCATAGTTTCCAATATTTTAATTTATTCCGGAGTACTTTTAGCCCCGCCTTTATTTTGTACCACTTATTTTTTGAAAGTATTTTTTTTTTTTATTTGATCGAAGTTATATATTAGAGAATTTTTTTCTGCAAATAAAATGGTGCGGAAATAAAGGCGGGGCTAAAAGTACTCCGGAATAAATTAAAATATTGGCAGCTCTGGTTAAAGTATGACTGGGCGTTGACAACGTATAATTCTAACTTGGCTTGATAGTTCAGTTTCTCTGGAGTTTTCAGTAGATTTATTCCCATGAAGTAAAATTAGAAACACAAGCCATATTAAATTAAATGTCCTTCATTCAACGCACACTGCATATGTGTTACATCTTGTAGGTTACCTCGGGTGGTATTGGGGTGGGGAACCTGTGACGTAGCCACGCATCCCCCGTTGCATAAAGATGGTTAACTAAAGGACGGGAGTCCAAAAAGGCTAAAAAACAGGCAGTGAAGGAGAGGAAAAGTTAAATTTACCTGGCAATCGTGTAGGTTTGTCACCTTTAAGGACATTTTGCTGTATATTTTATAGATTTCTTGATGGAAACTACTTAATTATGTTGTTTTAATACCTATCATAAATATATTCGATAATAACGTTCTTGAGCATCATTGTATAAAAAAATATTGTTTTACAAAATGCAGAACTGTTGCACTTAAAAAGTACAGGAATTTTAAATTGAATAAGATTCAAACATCAGGCCAGGCAAGAGCTCCTTCCCCAATTTCTCGTCACCGCTTTCATTTAATGACTAATTTTTTTTTTTTTTTTTTTTTTTTTTTTTTGTAATTTGTATTTCAAATACAATAATAATAATAATAAATTATTGATTTCAATAATAAGTACTTTTTAATTTATTCGATTGCATGCTAATTTGAGAAATCCTTGTTATAAAATAGTATTCAAAAAGAATGTAAAATAGTATTAAAAAATATTATCACTAATATGGATTTTATAATATTTTAACAACTCCTTTTAATCCAATATTTTTAGTTTTGGTATAAAAGTAGTTAATCTATAAAGAGAAAAACACTTGTTCTTTGGTTGACATTAAAAATTGGGTTCCCATGCCTTTTACACGCATGTAAAAAATCAAATGTGTGATTTTTTTTTTTTTTTTTTTCTCAGATTAATTTCTTGGGGGAAAAAAAAAACTAGAACAGAAAAATCTTTATCCTTTGTTTAAAAAACCTTTACGGTTTCCCAGATGCTGCAAATAGTGTTTCTATTTACAAAGTTTAAATGGTGTTCGAATGATAATTAAAAAGTGCAGGTAGCAGGTCTCCATTCGTTTATCCTTAATCAATGACATTTTAAGAAAGGGAAGAAATATGAAACTATTCCACCCTTAAAATTCACATTAACCTCCACCTAGAGCCGTTAAATTCCTTTCCCATCCCCAACTACATTCATACATTTTGCTATCGTTATCACTTACACTTATATTCGTTCTTCATGAGTTACGAGACTGGAAAAATAATGGCTGTTCAAATATATATATATATATATTTTTTACCTATATGTACCAATGGCATATTTGCCAGCCCCCACATTATTAAAAGGAAGATTTTAAACACCTGCTATTTATTTATTTATTTATTTATTTTTATTTATTTATTTATTTATTTTATTTTATTTTTTTTATTTTTATTTTTTTTTTTTTCACACCACTCATTTTTTTAAAAGCATTTCATACTTATTTAACCCTGACTACATTTGTAGATAATTACTCTAAAGATAGAGTATGTGGAAAAAGAGGCGTGTACTATAAATCTTCCGTTACACAATTCAGATGCTAGCAGATATGTAATGGTACACTAAAGCAGAGTTCCCAACTTTTATAATTTTTTCACGAGCATTTTTAGTCCCGCCTTCTTTTCGCACCAGAAATTTTGAAGATTATTTCTCTTTAATATGTGAAAACGAATAAATAAGAAGAAAATCATTTTTCAAAATTTCCGGTATGAAAAAGAGGCGGGGCTAAAAATGCTTGTGAATAAATTATAAAAGTTGGGAACGCTGCACTAAAGTAACACCCAAAAATTCATCAGTTATTTCTATGATGAGGTGATATCCATAATTTTTATTGCATATATCTTTAAATAATAGTATTAAGTAACTAAAAATATGGATTTCATATACAATTTTAATCTGTTTCATAAAGCAGTGGATAAACGGTTTAAAAGATTTTGCATTAACTTAAGAACAAGGGGACTTTTAGAAATGGTGTTCCTAATAACACCTAATTTTATTTTAATGCAGGATAATTACGAATGAATAGTTTTAAAATATTTTTTGTACTTTATAAGATTTTCTTAGGGCATACTAATGATAATTATTAAAATTATTATATCAAAGAACAAATAACTTTACCCAATAACTTCATTACTTATTTATTTTATTTATTTATTTTATTTTTATTTTTTGTGTGTGTGTGTGTGATTATGTATGTAAGTTGATATTAAAGAAAGCCTAATTACCGAGACTTTCACCGGCTTAAAATTTCAGTCCTGTGAAGAGCGCGTACTGAACAGATGCAGAGTTTGCCTTGAGACTTGCAGAACTTGTCGAATTCAAAATTCGGCCCGAGCATAATCGAGCTTGCATGATAACAATTTTGACCCGTAGCGGTCCGAAGTAAAATTCTGCAGAAAAAAAGAAAAACTATGTGTTATAGTTGTGGCGATAATTCTCATTTAGCTAATGTTTGTAAATTTAGTAATCTAGCTTACAACCTTCGTAAAATAAATAAATAAATAAATAAATAAATAATAATAAAAGAAAGTGATCATTTAATTGAGTTTTGCAGAAATGCTCAAAATATCTCCACCCAAATGAAATAATAATAATAATGATGATGATAATAATAATATTAAATGTTATTCATACCGCTGACATTTTATCGTTACATTCGGAGGGCACTAAACCTATTAAAATAAAACTCTGTGACAATAATGGGACTAACAATGCGTTTAAATTGAAAAAAAATCTGTTGAACTCCCTGAGTCATCTTCAGTTAATTTAAAAAATATACTTCCAAATTTGTAACATCATCATATAATTTTTTTTTCTTTTTTTCTTTACAGTAGATGATCATTTTAATATATTTTTTATTATTATTATTTATTTTCATTAAAAAAAGAAAGACAGAAAATGAAAGAAAAGAAAGAAAGACAAAAAAAAAGCTGGATGAATTATTCCTAAACTTAGATATCCACAAAACAAACTTTCCAGTAACGATTTAATCACAATTAAACTAGAAAATCTACAACAAAATTGAGAGTTTTATTATTATTATTATTATTACACAATAACATGAAAAAGCTACAGATGGCAAGTAACATTAACCTGGGATTTTACTTTAAATTAACAACCTCTCTCTCTCTCCTTTTATTATTATTATTTTTTTCCTTTTGAGGAATAACTCGTAAATGTAGACAGACATGTGTATGTATATTTCTTACCCCCCCCCCCACCAAAAAAAAAAAAAAAAAAAAAAAAAACTGCAAAAGTATTTTGCAAGTGTTTTACACGCCTAGAAAAGAGAATGGGTTTCAACTATTTTTTTCGAAATTTTCAGAAAATTTGATAAAACTCTACAGAAATATCATACTGAAATCTCAATTGCGTAGTTTTCTTTGAGATATGAATATTTACAGTAAATACGTATTTAATGAAATATAGACTTTTATCCGAAATATAGACTTTTGTTTTATTACATGAGATGAAAAAAAAATATATATATATAAATTAACTTATGTCAAAATTTCATTAAATAAAAATAAAAATCAACAAAATTATCGTCAAAGGATAGCAATGAATTATATATTATATATATATATATATATATATATATATATATACAAATTTGCCAACCATCTCATTAATAACCGCACAATTGTTACGACAACTGAAAAAACGTCCATTTTCTCACGCCACTATATTTTTAGAGTAATTCTCTCCAAATGTTGTTACGATTAAATAAGACTAAAATTACTATAAAAAATCATTGGTGTGAAAAAAAAAAGGCGGGTATTAAAAATTGTACGGTTCATAATGAGATGGTTGGCAAGTATGTATATATATATATATATATATATATATTCTAAATATTACAAACTCATAAAGGAGTTTTTCACCAAATTAATTTTTCTTGATGTGACTGGCATAATTGGATACTCAAATTAAATGCATCATATGAAAAATGCCTTTATCAGTCTGGAAATTTTAGAAAATGATTAAAATTAAACAAAAACTTTTCACAACGATTTTAATAATTTTTAACCTATTTCACCGAAATGTGGATGTAAGTTACCCTATGCATATTAAATTTACAACCTATGTAATGAAATCATTGCTGTCATTCGCGGATGTCCAGTAAAATTTCAATAAAATTAAATTGAAAAAGAAAGAAAGAAAGAAAGAAAGAAACTAAATGCATGCATTTTCTTTTTCAAAATTATATTTCTGTTTTTTTTTTTTTTTTTTTTTTAATCTTTTTTTTTTCGTTTCATAAAATTCTATTTGCACCCTTTTTCCTTGTAAGCAAAAATTAGGAAATAATCTTCTAAATAATAAAAAAGCCCAAGTTTCTAGAAGCTATCGCTGAAAGTGATGTTATAGTTAAAATATTTGAAACTTTGAAATAAAGAACGTTAAGTAATATTGGAATAAATAATGTAAAATTTTACCCATGGTTTTTATGCACGCATTTTAGTTGAATAAAATAACGAAAAAAAAAGGGGGGGGGGGGTATAATTTAGCTGGAAATTTGAAATCACAATCACAACAATGCATTGAGATAAAGAATATAAAATTTTATCGAGGGCTTTCATATGGTTTTATAAGTTTCATTCACTGATTCTCATTAAATAACACAAAACAATCACTATTTTTAGAATAAATTATTTTCACTGCTATGAGGGATTTTAAAGCTTCAAGGGAAAATAATAATAATAAATTAAATGCATGGAATTCAAATATTTCTCCAGAAATTAACAATATAAATAAATAAAACAGCACGTGCTTATAAAATCTGATTTAAAGAATTATTATTTTTAATTTCATGGCGGCGTTAGGGCTTTTTAACGTTTAAATATTATTACGTAAAAGCAGAGATGCCAAATTATTACGGATTGCCCGTAATCTTAATACCGGAAATTTTTTAATGTATTCTTTTGTATCAATTATCTGCAATTTAACAAGATAAGTTTTACTTTTTCTTTATTGTGGTATGAAACTGATTTTTCGTTAGTAGTAACTTGACATCTCTGTAAAAGATGAAGCCATTTATTTTAAATATCATATAAACCAGTCTTTAGTAATTTGAACTGTCAAAGTGAATAAAGAGAAATAAATAAAATTCTGTCAAAGACAGAATTTTGTTTAGTACGGAGGACTATCAAATTCAATCTGTAAATTTTTAATTTT
This sequence comes from Salticus scenicus, assembly GCA_963930645.1. NCBI lineage: Eukaryota > Metazoa > Arthropoda > Arachnida > Araneae > Salticidae > Salticus > Salticus scenicus. The sequence continues at coordinate 182,715,310 of OZ005658.1, forward strand.
TAATTTTATCTCATTTTTTGACTATAAAGCTGGGCCACGTACTTTTTAAAATGACTGAATTGAATTTAAATGAAGTGTTGCCACCTAAATTTCATACTTTAGTTAATGTTTAAAATCTAATTGCCGTGTCGAAAGACTGTTTGCACCCGTGGATTTGGAAAAATCGCCCCTTTCATTTGGTGTGAAAAAAAAAAAAAAAAAAAAAAAAAAAAGAAGGCGGGTAATAAAAAAAAAATAAAATAAAATAAAAGTAAAAAATCCGTTTATTAATGAGATGGTTGGCAAGTATGTGTCAGCCAACATCCTAATTATGAATCGAAAGATTTTTAGTACACGCTTTTTTCTGCACACCATTTAATTTTTTTTTTGTAATTAACTCCAAATGTAGTTACGATTAAACAAGTATAAAATTATTCAAAAAATAAATAAATAAATAAATAAATAAAAGACTGGTGTGGGGGAAAAAAAGGCGGGTAATAAAAGTTTTCTGATTATTAATGACATGGTTTCTCAGAATGTATCTGCCACAGGGGGTCGTACTCTTTGCCCTTCTTCAGGACATTGTCAAGGATAAGAAAGTTTTGCCTCTTTTTCAACCATTAATTTCATGCAGTAATATTCATAGTATTTTTATGGTAATGTGTTGTGATTGATTACGATAGAGATTATTGTATAAAAATTGTGGTAACAATTAAATTTGAAATATCTAACCCTTGAGAGTGTCCTGAAAAAAGGACGGAGAGTACGACCAACATCCTAATTATGAATTGGTAGTACACGCCCTTTTCTGCACACCACTTTATTTTTATAGTAATTATACCCAAATGTAGTTTCTATTAAATAAGTGTAAAATTACTCTAAAACAAGACTGGTGTGATAAAAAAGGCAGATACTAAAAATCTTTCAATTATTAATGAGATGGTTAGCAAAGCAAGTATGGTGTTTTGGTGTATTCTATTGACAGAAGTTAGAGTTAGGGCAAATAGGCAGACGAACCAAAGTCATTTTAATTTTTCAACTTTTGAAGTTTTAAAACAGGTAGGAACTAATTTAGCAACGAATATTTTCTTTTATTTAAATTCCACTTTTGTTAATAACATATTAATTAATTAATTATGTTTTTTTTTTTTTTCTGAATATCTATTTAACAAAACCATCTAATGATATCAATACTTACTTAAAGGCCTTAAACTATCCTGTCTCGATTTCTTTTTGTAATGTTTTCTGCTTTTTAAACCAAAAATGTTATAATTTATTAATATTAATGTTTTATAACTTAAATACAGAAATTAAAAAAAAAAGTTTCAACTTTAAAAACAATTTATTAACCAATTATAAAACAATCATTCAAGAAAACTGTAAAATGTTTTACCCATTCGTTTCGTTAATAGTTTTTTTTTTTTAATTTATTCACTTATTTATTTTATTTGGGAGGGGGGAGGGGGGAGGGAAGGGTTAAATCTAGGAGAGAAGTCTGTAGCTTTCCAAGAATAAAATAAAAATTCTTAGATCGCAAATATAAGAAATATTTATGCATATTTAAAATTCTTATACATGTGCTCATCAGATTTTGAGAAAAAATAAAGAAAGAAAGAAATAAAATAAAATAAAATAAAATAAAATAAATAAATAAAATAAAATAAAATAAAATAAGTAAATAAATAAATAATAATTAAATATTCGGAACAAAACTGGTAAAAAAAATTATTTATTTATTAAATATTGAGAATAAAAACTAGTAAACATAGACTTTTCTTAAATTTTTTCCTCATATTTAAGAAAGGTCTGGATAGTTTCTACACATTTCATGGAGCTACTTCAGGCACCTTATGTATTTTATCCAGCCATTTGTTTTGGTTGTGGTATTGTATTCTTTTCCACAACCAACACAATCATCCTCATCAAATTCTTTTTTCGTCGGGATCTGTAGGATAATTTCAGATATATTTCATTTTCTTCGCTGCTGAAAGTGTGGTGTTTTTATATTCTCTTGCGTTTATTTTAGGCTTTTTCACCATTTTAAGCTTTTTTATGAACTTTGTTTCTCAATGTTTTCTGATGATGTAAAACCAAACCATAGTTACCTATTTCTATTAACCGTACCATAAATACCATTAGTACGTCTTCTGCTTTTGTCATGGTTACATAAGAAACTGATGTGATATCATAAAGTATTTTGCTGGTGATGGCACATCGTACGTTTTTGATGTTTTAAAAGTAGTCATTTCTCCTGCATTTTATATGGCCATCTCTCCTCTAATTAAAAAAAAAAAATACCCACCCAATTTAAAGCGTCAATCCGCCGTTGTACGTTCGTTTTTTAGTCTTAAAAGCAAAGACTGAATTATATACATGTCTTAAAAGTCTGTATAGCAAAATAAATAAATAAATAAAAATAGTAACTTACGTATTGCAGAGATGCCAAATTATTACGGATTGTCCGTAATCTTAATACCGGAAATTTTTTAATGTATTCTTTTGTAACAATTATCTGCAATTTAACAGGATAAGTTTAATTTATTCTTTATTGTGGTATGAAACTGATTTTTCGTTAGTAGTAACTTGACATCTCTGGTACTGTCGAACATTCACCTATCTAACTTAACAAAAATATTCAACCACTAAATTAAATAAACATTAAAATTTCTGTTACTTTCTGTAATAGAAAAACACAGCTACACGTCGCAATGAATGAATTCATTGAGCAATTTCGTACGGACAGAGCTTATGTTGCCATCTATGATAAAGTTTAGGAAATATTTAGATTGATCACCTCTCATCAACGGACTTTTATCCTAAAGTTACCCTAATTAAACTGTCTATGTCACCCTCTTCTAGAGTTAATAGGAATAGTAAATGATTGAAACAAATAGATTTCGTGAAAAAAAAATGGTAAAGAAAGAAAATACAGAGATATATATATATATATATTTAATTGCACTGGCACTTGTTCTATGTATATAACTGCCAAATGGTACGAGGTTTAGCACCATATTTTCTAAGTAAAACTTCATTTAACATTTTCAAGTGCAACCACAAATTTTAAATCAAAATTAGGAAAACTCTCCCCGGAAATTTTTTATAAAATTTTCTTTTAGAATTAGAAATAACATTTTTTTTTTTTTTTTTTTTTTTTTTTTTTTTAGTGTTGTTGATGATTTCTGGTGGTTCTTGATTTTAAATAGAAAATGTGCTTGTCCCTGAAAGGGTTAATCGATAAAACAGCTGCCAATGCTGACAACTGTACGGATTTGTTCCTACGCGTAGACGGGGCTTGATTAAGGCATGGGCCAACTGGGCTATAGCACAAGGGCCCTTGATTAGGAAGCCCGAAATTTAATTTAGAGTTCTAAAATTCTTAATTAAAATTATTAAAAAATGCTCTTGAAAATAGCACTTCATGAGAATTTCACATGTGTAACATATATATATTTATATATAACGGTAATATTTTACTCAAATATGCATTTTTGAGGGGAAACGGTGGTAAAAATTGAGATTTTATTTCAAAGACCGTAAAAAGCATGAGAAAAAAATTTAGTAGGGCGCCTGAATACACATCAGACCCTGGTCCCACTTTTCGCTTGATTGTGCTCTGCGTGTAGGGATTTTACCAGATTTTTTTTTTTTTTTTTTTTTTTTTCAGTAAGTAGGAACTGAGTGATGAATTTTCGGAAGTAATCTTGTTCCCCAGGACATCCTCATCAAATCCTGCGAATAAAAGTGCACTCTACGGACATCCACAGCACTAAAGTAGGGATTTTTATCAACAATATAACGACATTTTGAGCTGTCCACATGGGCATGGCAAAATATGAGTTGGCAACACAGGCATCTACAAAAATTTATAAACATTCGCATAGCTGCCAACATTTCTAATTTTTTTCTCAGATTTATACACCACTATTTATAAAAAACAATCTCTCACAGATATTTTTCACAAATAAATAAAATGAAATAAAATGAAACTGTTTATAAAAACTTCCCAGTATGAAGTCTCAGTTAATAATAATAACCCCACTATAGTATGGTTATTATTATTATTATTATTATTTGATATAACATACAAAAGGATACTTAAAAAATAAATAAATAAACCTCACACTTTTGACATGTTTTTAGATTTCGAACCTTTCTTTATGCGATAATTCACGAACTTTACATACGGAAAAGTAAATATCGCTACAAAATCCGCCTATTTTCAGGGGTTGTACTCTCAGAGTTCCCAACTTTTAAAATTTATTCACGAGCATTTTTAGCCCCGCCTCTTTTTCATACCTGAAATTTTGAAAAATGATTTTCTTCTTATTAAATCGTTGTCACATGCTAAAGAGAAATAATCTACAAAATATCTAGTGCGAAAAGAAGGCGGGGCCAAAAATGCTCGTGAATAAATTATAAAAGTTGGGAACTCTGCGTACTCTCCTCTTATTTTTCAGGCTACTCCCTAATATGTGAAATTTCATCCTTTTTTCTTTCACCACAAATTTTATGCAGAAATACTACTGGATATATTTATAGTAATCTGCCATGATTATACAAGGTAGAGATTATTGAAAAAAAAATAGTGGTAGCAATAAATTTAAAAATTTTTCGTTCTTGAGAGTGTCCTGGAAAAAAGGCGGAGAGTATGACCCCTGTTTTTTGAAAAGAAACTTCCAATAAGAAACTTGATTATTTACTGATTGATTATCTTATTTATGTTCAGAGTATTTTTCATTTTGTGAAACAATAATAATTTTTTATTTTATATTACATTTTTTTTTTTTTTTTTTTTTTTTTTTTAGAAATTATTGCGATAAAACTAAATGAATTATTCTTTTTTATTTTATAAATGCTTTAATTGTTTCTCTTAATGGATTCTATATCAAAATATTCCTTAATTACACAGCTGATTGCTTTGTTCTAGAAGCGGATGATAAAGTAATAGAGTTTAATGTTTATTCATGTCCAAAATTTAAATTACAATATTTTTTTTCTCGTTTCCGACATTTGCGCATAAACAAATAAATGTTTGAACCTAAAAGTTGGATGGCATGCTCTTTATGAAACTATTAATCAAGTTATGTAGAACTTTAATGTAAACAATAACTTTTAAACTATTATTACTTCATTTTTTCACGAAAGTAAACTATCTAAAAAATAAAAAATTTAAACAATTTTAGTAAATAAAATTATTTGGGAAATAAGGTTAAAGATGCATGACATATAGAGAAAGATATATAGACTGTCAACTATTAAATTAAAACTCAATTTTCTTTCCTGTATTCTTTTTTATTTATTTATTTATTTATTTATTTATTTTATTTTTTATTTTATATTTTATATTATTTATTTATTTATTTATTGTCTTCTTTTTCTTTCATCTTCTTATATTACGATAAACTTTTTTCTTTTTTCTTAAATATGGAAATTAAATGGTATATTCTTTATAAAATTATTCACTGATACTTTTTGCTGTTGTGGTTGCGTTCATATTTTACAAATTAATAATTATAATTTTTCAAAAAGTCCTTAATGGAAGAAAAAGAAAAAAGTGAATTTACGATGAAAAATTCGATTCTAATTTAACATTTTCAGGTATGTGTAATTTTCATCTATCTGTAAGACATCCGTAACACCATTCCTCATTTATTCTATTTTTCTGAAACTGTTTAATTTTTCTTTAGCTTATTTTTGAGAAAATTTGAATTGATATCAATTTAAAAATTAATGTTTATGTTAAAATTCTATAAAATTCTATTAATGGTTTGATAAAGAATGTGTCAGCAAAATTTTGTTTATACGTTCGTTTGTTTAAAAATTATGCGTAAAATAAGCAAATGGGAAAATAGGTTGTAATTTTAATTTCGTACATGAGTGTACTTTGTAAACAACAATCGAAAAAAAAAAAAAAAAAAAAAAGACTCTGATACACAAATGTTGTTTAAAAAAATATATTTATCGTAAATAGTAATGTGTTTGAAAACAGAAGCTTAGTATATGGAAAAGAATCTAAGGATAACTATTTAAAAAAGTCCAAATAGACAAATCTGAAATAAATGCGATTAAAAGTAAATATTTACTCATGATTTCTTAAATTACTACTGAAAAAAATTCAATCCAAACGATAAAATTTTCGCATATTTTGAAAAGTCGGTTAAAATTCACACTTTCTAATTACATTGCTACCAAACGAATAGGTTAATGTTTAAACAAAAAAATTAAACGAATTCAATGCAGAAAAGGAAGGTTCTGAAACATCTAAACTTTTTTATTCCTCGTCTTTCGTAGTCAATGAACGGCTTTTCCTTCAAGAAATGGCGGAAAGGTCGAATGTGCCTCTGCTTCAAGAAAAAGTCGGTTGTTGCCATGGTGACGTCTTTGAAGTAATTCTAGAGTTCTGGTAATGGCAAATAACTTTAACCTGGTAAAATAACGATAGAATTGGAAATTCTTTCGAATAAGAATTAATTAGACTTCTCTCTTTGAAAAAATGTTTCAAACCATAGATTAGTTTTCTCCGCTAATGAGGTTATTTTTTTTTTAATCATTTGCGACCGATATTTTTTAACATGACGCTCCTTTTGTTAATTTTTTTTTTTTTTTTTTTTTTTTTTTGCCATTTTGCTTGCAGTGCAAAGAAGAAATGATTTCTTCAGAACAATAATTTAGCATATTGAGCTTCACAAATTACAGTAAAGGCTCGTACAAGTTTGCCGCATGAAGTTTAAAATTTTATTTTTTAACGCCACTGATCAAAGCAACTGCTTTATACAAAAAACTAAATCGAGTGCATGAACCAATAGATTGGTACTCTGAAAATTTAGTGGTACTGAAAAATAAAATTGTTTTATTTATTTGTTATCATTGCCACCGCGTTGTACGTCACTTTACTGTATTTTTTGTAATTCATATCAGAAAATGTGTTCACATATTTGGTATATATTTCTGGTGTATTTTCGAATAAATTTACAGTCAAATTTTATATTAAAATTCACTTCCAGTAGTCTTCTTCCAATAGTGATTTATTTTTCAAGAACGCGTGATTTCTTAAAAAGTCAGACTCCGTAACATTGCATTGTAAATCACTGACCGACTTACCGACTTCTATTATTTTGATTTTTTTTTTTTTTTTTTTTTTTTTGACTGAATTACAAAATATTTCTTTCAAACTAATAGTAATTTTTATTTTATTTTTTCGCTGGAATTAAATCAAAACGCCCGACTGAACTCTCGAGATATCAATGTATTTCAGTGACAAACATCAATAGTCACATACTGTCCGCCCGCGGATGATTGATACCTGGTTGGCAAAGTGACAGGACGATTCCACTCACTCGCTGGGAGACACAGCAAAGAAAGAAGAAAGAGAGAGGGGAAAATTTTCTATTATTCTTGTTTCTTCTGTTATGTGTTGAATCGGAACAACTTTAGTATATCCCCACAACGATATTTGGCGATTTTTTGTTGGTGATTATGGCTAAATCTTAAATGATAAAATCATAATCTAAATCATAAAACATAAAATCATAAATCCAAAATAAACATATAGGCTGCCATATTATATCGCAAACAGTCCAGAACGACATCGTTATCTTTCAAAACGGCGCCAAAGAAAAATCGCCAAATTCAGCTGTGGGGATATACTAAAGTTATAGCAATGGTTCATACATCTGGTACAAGTTCTCGGATTAAACGTCTCCGTAGTGAATCGAAGCATATTGTACATAATGTCATTAAGTTTTGCGATAAAGAAGCTTTTGAAGGAGAAGTTATTGTTTGAAGAATTTTAATTATTTCTTCAAGAATTTTGATAATAAATATCAAAATGAAAGTAATTGTCAAATGTTTAAAGCAACATCCAATTTTAAGTAGTGCAGGGATGGAACACGGGCGCAGAATTCATACCGGAATCCGTTTAAGAAATTTTTCTACCTATAATATTGTTGATTTAAGAAGTAGAAAATTTTCTTACGTTGATAGTGGTATGAATTCTGCGCCCGTGTTCCATCCCTGGTAGTGTCATTTTAAATAGTTTGTTCGTTCGGTGCAACTTGCACATTAGTCCAGTGAGGTACAACTTTCACATTAGTCCCTTCAGGTACAACTTGCACATTAGTCTCCTTTAAATATAGTGACCAGCGAAGCTGGAAAAGCATTCGTTGATTCACTACCTTAATTGATTTCACATTCCTTCATTTTTGACGGTGTTATGTACTAGTTTGTAAATAATAATTGACATAGTTTTTTAATTAGTGTTACACACTTCAAAAGTTTCAAAATACTGACAAAGCTTTTATTTTTAATTTTAAATGAGTAATATTTATATTGAAATCTAAAACTATCCCTTTATAACATTATGTTTTTATTTCTCTTGATTAATCGTAAAATATTTACATAACCAGATATTCAAGAATCAGTTCAAAAAAGGAAAAGAAATGCAATCAGTGAGTTTATAATTTTTTTCATACCCATAAACAAACACATCCCTAGGTACTACGGACACTCCTATTTTATAAATGGACAAGTGTTTATCACCCATGCGCAGATGACGCCAGGGATCATCCTTCTGCGGTTTATCAGTACACATTTTTAGAAAAAGTTTATATTTTTAAACAAAAGTCCATTTTTTTTGAGGGAAAAAAATTAAATAAAGAAAAATAAAAAGAGAAAAGCTTAAAAGTTTGTTTTATTTTTCGAATAATGTAATCTTATATCTATAAAAAGAATGTATTAGGGGGACCGGAAAATAACGTCGTTTTGAGTTAAAATACTGACATCGGAAATTTATCCTGGATAAAATTTAAGATATTCTTAGGTAACTTATAAGATGATTATTTGTAAAGTACCATGTAAACACTGTTAAACAAAAATTTCGGGTTTCATTTTATTAATTCAAAACGACATTATTTTCCGGCCCCCCTAATAAATAGCAGAAATAAACGATGATGTTGAACCAATGTCTAAGACAATAATGATAATAAATTGAATGGTGTATGTACCCACCTGAAAGACCGCAAGATACTTACAGAAAGAAATAAAAATAAACTTTAACAAATTCTCAAAATTATTTATTCAAATTACAACTAGGATTGAATCTTTTGCTTCTGCGAACAACGCATGCTTTCCTATGATCTTATTTTTGATACTTTGATACTAACTAAATTAATTATTATAATATTTTTTAAAATAACATCAGGTAATGAAATATTTCATGATGTCAGTTGATAATTTAATTAAAAGTCTTATTCGATGAAGTATACCAAATTAATGCTCATCCACAACTCAGTAGGAATGTAAGTATATTATGTTTCCATACTTGCCAACCATCTCATTATGAACCGTACAATTTTTAGTACCCGCCCTTTTTTTCCCACTAATAATTTTTTAGAGTAATTTTAGTCTTATTTAATCGCAACAACATTTGGAGAGAATAATTCTAAAAATATAGTGGTGTGAAAAAAGGGGCTTTAACAATTGTACGGTTATTAATGAGATGGTTGGCAAGTATGTGTTTCCATACCTGCCAACTTACGAATTAACACTTTCGCGACCGCTGACGTAGATTAACATCATTTGAAAATATGTAGCTCCAGCAGTGAACATTTCTTTTAGAATGTGTATGTAATTTGTTTCTTAAAATTATGCGCAATATTTATGTTTGAACATCCAATATACTATGGATATAAATATTTTGATTAGAAAGTGTATAATTATAATGTATATCCATTTGTAATATAAATGTGAATTCAGTAACTTTTGTTCTGAAAAATTATAACTTGGGAAAATAACGCCCACAGCGGACCTTACTGTCAAAAAGACAAAAACATGTGGTCGTGAAGGTGTTAATATACGAAAGATTGTTAGAACTCGCCCCTGTTGTACTCCACTTTATTTTTAGAGAAGTTTTCTTCCAATATAATCCCGATTAAATAAGGAAAAAAAAATACTCTAAAAAATAGACTGGTGTGAAAAAAAAAGAAGAACGGGTACTTACAACCTTTCAAATATTAAAATTCCGTCGATCGCACTGTATCTGGCAAATACAGTGCTGACAGACATATCGACATTTTATTCAATTGTAACCAATAATTTTTGGAAGTCATATTTGATATACATAATCAACGATTCTCCGATTCGTCTTTTATGTATATTAAAAACATTTCAAAATTATTGGTGATATAAAAATAGTCACAAAGTCTACTATCACTGTATGTGTGAGATACAGCGCGACCGACGGAGTGTTAATTAGTAGGTTGCTAGGTATGCAAGTGTTTCTGTAGTTATACATACTTGCCAACATCCTAATTAATATTCCATAGTCTTGCTAGTCCCGCCATTTTTATCACACCAATAAATTTTTGAGTAATATTCTCTAAATGCAATTACGATTAAATAAGAGGAAAAATACTCTAAAAACATACCGGTGTGAAAAAGAAGGCGGAGCTGACAGTACTACAGAATATTAATTAGTATGTTGGCAAGTATGGTTATAGATTTAAAATAGAATTTATATTTTGGGGTAATTTTTTAACGTCTAAAGTTTTTAAATCAATAATAATAATTTTCCTATTCAGTTAAATTTGTAATGCAAAAGCCTCGAAAATATTCAGACGATGACTTTCTTAAAGAACAAAAGTGTGGCTTGTGTGTGTCGACTTCCTACAAGTTCACATAGATACCGCCCCAAATACCCGCCCCTTTTTCTTACAATAATTTTCTCAAATTACGATTCAATAAGAAGAAAAATACTCTAAAAAAACACTGGTAAGAAAAATAAACGGTTACCAACAATTCTACGGAATATTAATTAGAATGTACTTAGTAAAACATTTTATAAGATTTTCCATGCATTTTCTTTATTTTCTTTGAGGTGAGGACTTTTTCGTCAGTGCAGGGACATCTTAAGTTGTCAGCATAGTTGCCAACATAGCACCTGGAAAAATGTTATAGAAATATTTATTTTATTTAATCAGTGAACTACGGTTTGCACTGATAAAGTAAAATAAATATATATATATATATATATCAAAATTTTCTGGAAGCCAAAATGTGCTAAGTTCGTAACTATAGCTGTCAGCAAGAGACATGACAAAATTTCAGTTGGGACTATAAAAGTTTTCAGGCAGGGAATGATACGTGTCATTTGCCACAGGTCTTTTTAAGCTACCAGTTATTCAAAGTTGAATCGAGTGGAGGTCTTCGTAAAAATATAGATTTATCTGTTAGTTAAAATTTCTGATGTCAAACTGACCTAATTTTTCAGTTATGCGGATTATACAAAAAAAAAAAAAAAAAAAAAAATGCAATAAGTTGTTATTGTTTGATCCAGAATTTATTAACTATTAAATTATTTTAACTATTTCTTTAATTACGTCAATATTATTGCATTTAATTGCAAAGAGATATTTTATTTCCGTGGGATATTATTGTCATTGATATAAAGGGCACTTAGCAAAATATACATTATACATTTCTGAATATTGTTATTGAAATATTGCAATTATGTTTAGAGGTTATTTAAACATGTATAAATTGCGGAAGCCTGCTGGCCACTAATAGTTTTGTCAGACTTGCGGACTTTTTTATTCAACAGTCACCAATAATTTTAAGAAGTGGTATTTGAAATGTTTAATACAAGATCAATCTTCGAAGTGATTAGACAATCTTTATAATTAAAACTTTGTGATATTTATAAAATAAAAAAGTACTCAGAATTTATGATCCAAAATTTATTTACTATTAACTTATTTTAATTATTTCTTTAATTACACTAATATTATTGCATATAATTGCAAAGAGATTTTTAATTTCTATGGGTTATTATTACCATTGATATAACGGGCACTTAGTAAAATATACGTTATATATATCTGAATATTGTTATTGTAATATTGTAATTATGTTTAGAGATTATTTAAACATGTATAAATTACGGAAGCCCGCTTGCCACTAATAGTTTTGCCAGGCTTGGGGACTTTTTTTAATCAATAGTCACCAATAATTTTAAAGTGATATTTTATATGTTCAACAGACTATTAATCTTCGAATTGATTAGGCAACCGTTATAATTAAAACTTTAGTGATATTTATTAAATAAAAAAGTATCCAAATCTGGCAATACGACCAACTATTTAACATTTTTTAAAAGGGTTAATATCACATTTTATCACTTTCTGCAATACAAAAACATCGAAGAATATTGTTAAGACATTGCTGTACTAAAGTGTATTTTATAAAAACCAAAATTGGGGTAGCTATGGTAAATACAACTGCCAACTTTTACGCTGTTTGACTACTGGAAATTTTTAATATAGGTTTTAATTTTATATAATCCGTTAAAACTGCTAGAAAAATATATTTTTAAATATTAAATTTTTCCGGTAGCCATAAAACATAAAATTTGGCTACTGTGGGTAAGGGACAGAGCAGATGACTTTTTTTTCTGTAATTTTTTTTGTATAGTTGTTTATAGCATCCATGATAATATGAAACAAAAAAAAAAAAAAAAATGTCTTTATGTTTAAGAGGATGCAAATGACAAGTTCTTCAAGCGAAAATTGTTTCTTACAACAAAAAATTTACCTTCTTTGTATGTCATCTGTTATATTGAAAAGTATAGAATTTTATTACAATGACATATTTCGACGTTTTATAACCTTCTAGCAACTAACATCATGAAGGCTTTGTCCTATTTTCATCACTTTTACTCACCTAAGCTGCACTTCTCCTGAAGCAAAACGCAAAGGTTGAATAATTTTCTCTTCCAGAAAAGTCGTTAGTTGCCATGGTAACTTCGCTTACGTTACTCCGAAATTCTTCTTCTTTTTTTTTATTATGAAAACCATTCCTTTGCAACAAGATTATCGTCAAAGGATACTTCTTTCTAAGCCTCTTAATTAGAATCCGATTCGAGTTTTGCAGCCAACAAATTAAATTTATTTTTTCACGGAGATATTTTGAAGCATTTTGGCAAAGAGGATTTATATCATTTAGTCTACAAATATATCAGCAGTTTTATATTCCTTTAATGCATAAAAAGTATTACGCAAAATGGGAAGTTTAAAAAGTAATTATTTTAAGGTGATTTTATTCATTTATTGTATGACTGCAAATTAAACGAAAATTTCAATAAGATTTTTGTAAATGCTTGCAAATTATGTAAACTTTGGCAAAACAGATGATTGTAGCAAAATAATGATCTGATTAGTTCAGTTAGTTCCAATCAGCTCCAAATGTTTAAAACAGTTAAATGTCTCGAAATAGCATTAAATTAAAGTTGAAGTTATTATTATTATTTATTATTATTACATGCTTTTAAAAAATTGAAGTTTAAATATGATCATTGTATATTCTCTTTCTTTTCCCCTTCTTTTTACAGAGCATTTTTTTTTCACTGTAAAATAAACTATCTAATCTATAAATTCATCAGAAGCTTTTTGTAGTAATAAAAGTTATTCGGTAAAATGGATGCATTTAACAAACCATGATATCACATTTTTTTTTTTCCATTATTCCGTGTCTCAGGTGAAAAAATAATGTCACTATAGATTTTGTAGAAATTATGTGGATTTGTAATAAAGATACATATAACAAAGGACGAGTAAATCCACTCAATTTTTTATACAAATGTTAGATTAGTATTTTTAATCAATTTCAAATTATCAAAAAGACAAATCCGCGGCAAATAAATAAATAAATAAAAATAAATAAATACATTATATGCTTTTGTAAAATTAAAAATGAAGTATGGCCATAGCAAAATCTTGTTCCAGATTTTTTTTTTCTTTTTTAAGAGGCTTTAAAGCAGCGTTGCCAAATAAGGACTACTTTTCATTTATTTATTTATTTATTTATTTTATTATTATTCAATTGTCACCAATAATTTTGTGAAGTAACATTTGATATATATAATAGACTATCAATCTTCGAAGTGATTAGTCAAACGTTACAAATAAAAATTATTGGTAACTGTTGAATGAAAAAAAGACCAAATTTGGCAATCCTCCTTTAAAATACCATTTAAATAATAATAATAATAAATAAAATAAATATATATATTTTTTCTAAGTTTCTCAACAAAATCTTTTGCGCATATCTTTATATATACGTGTTTAACAGTCCAAAGGCTTTCAGTTTAAGGAAATTGTGCTTTAAAACACATTTTATTATAACCAAAACTTACTTTTTTCCTCAATATTTAATTTTTTCTTACGGTTTTCGTCAATAGTAGAGGAGATATTTTTCTCCACAGTCTTATCATAGGTCCTAAATGATAGCTTTATTCATTTTAACTTAAAACTATAAGACGAGGTAAGTTTTATGTCTCGGATCTTTTTTTAAATTTTATTTATTGATTTATTTTTATTTTTTTTTTCCCCTGTGTAGAGAAGGCCTTTCGACAATAAGAAATCTCACCATGATTTCGCTACCAGCCAAACCAAGATGGCTGTCTTTGAAAGGATAAAAACTCTTTCTGGAGCAGGAGGGAAATCGATTCCTGCTAGCTTATATCGTTTTTTCGCAAGGGAAAAAAACGATAACCAGCGATTTGTTAACATTTTATTTCGTTTTATTTGCATTCTTTTGTTCAATATGGAAAGAAAAGGGGCTTTTGTAATAACAAGCAGACAATTAAGAATTGTTCTTTTATTTTTTCTCTCTTTTATTTTTTTTCCCTTGCTGTTTATTAATTTATATGTAAAAACTTTTGTTCTTTAAAGTAAAACTGTGAAAATGTACTCCTAAATTATTACTGTTCTGTTTTTGGTATTTAATTACAGTTTATTAAATATGGAAACCCGAATAAACTACTACGTCAGAAACGCCAAAAGAAAAATATTTGCGATGCATACAGCTGTTTCGGTATCCTTAAGCGTACCGTCTTCAGTGCAAATTCTTTTTGCACTGAAGACAGTACGCTTAAGGCTACCGAAACAGCTTCATGCATCGCATATATTTTTCTTTTGGCGTTTCTGACTTAGTAGTTTATTCGGGTTTTAATATTCCAACGCCAAGTCTCCTGTTATTATTAATTAAATATGGACTTTTATTCAATATCAGGTAATTTATAAACTTTTTTTTTTTTTTTTTTTTTTTTTTTACGATATTAGTTTACAGTTTAATATAACTATCAATATGACTAGTTTAAATCAATTAGTGATTTCACCCTAAAGTTAATATATTATTTTAAAGGAAAGAAATTCTAGAATACTACATTTAAGCTACATAAAAAGTATATATCGACTGAAATCTTTTATCAAACATTTTTAAGACTAAAGCATAAAAATATGTTCTTATCTACTTATGTGGCAATAGTCAGGAATTTATTTCATTTTATCGTCTGAAATTATTTTAATCTAATGAAATAACAATTTTCAACAATAACAATCTAATGAAATAACAATTTAGTTGATTTCAAGAAATGGCAAATGTAATTTGATAGAAAACATGCATTAAAATTTGTCTCCACATCTGAATATTTTCTACTAACCCATTTATAATCTTAGAAAAAAAAAAATGCGTTTTAATACATTTCTTTACCAAGAAATAGCAGTGTTTGAATGATATTAAAAGTAAAAAAAGAAAAAAGAAAGTGAGGGGCAAGATCAGAGAATTATTAGTGCTGAGTGACTGCTGTTTAAGAATAAGAATTACCATAATTTTCGGCATATAATCTGCTTCTAAGATATATCACTTCTCCAACAGAAATTTTATTTAGTAGAAAAATCTATATGTTTTTAAAGGGGAACAGCTCAGCTTGTATAAATATAACTTAAATTCTCAATTAAAATTTCTGGTTCAAACTGACATATTTTACCTTCTAATTATATGCCGAAAATTACGGTTATATTGAATAAGTTTTTTCATCAGTTGGTTCCCACCAAACAATTTTACTAGATAATTTAGGTTTTATTGCTTCTGTAATTGTTCTAAAAACACTGAATTTATAAATTAACACATACACACATATATATATATATATATATATATATATATATATATATTAGTTTCGAGAAAGTTGTTTTCTGAGAGATATTCATAAAGAAAACAAACCGGTGAATAAACTTGGATACAGAAGAGGCCCATCTATCAAATCAACGGAACTTGAATGGTCCTTTAATCATGCTTTCTCTAATATTAAAAATTTGTTACGTTATTATTTATTTATTTTTGCATGATGTCTAATGACGTTCATCCGTCGTCGATTTTGATATTTTAATTCGTGGACAAAAAGTCCGTAAAAAAATAAATAAATAAATAAAATAAAATAAATCATAATAACCGGGAAAATAAATGAAAAAAGAAATAATTTGCAGAAATGGCATAGCTAGGTCATTTGAAATTTTATGCCAAGGAAAAAATAACTCAAAAAAAAAAAAAAAAAAAAAAAAAAAAGGCCAAGAGATGGCGTTGGAATATACAAGTCAAAGAACGTATACGCAAATAACGAACGGAATGCCTCCAAATCGTTTATTACAACGCATGAATTCCCCGTGACCATTCCAAAAGCTAATAGCCATTGCAGCCGAATTACAAACATACTTACCTACATTCTAATTAATATTCCGTAGTGCTGTTAGTCCCGCCCTTTTTTTCACACCAATAAATTTTTTGAGTAGTATTCTCTAAATGCAATTACGATTAAATAAGAAGAAAAATACTCTAAAAAGATACTGGTGTTAAAAAGAAGGCGGGGTTAACGAGACTACGGAATATTAATTAGTATGTTGGCAAGTATGTTACAAATTACGGTTGAAATCAAAACTGTTTACATACAAGCGCTAACATTACCAATGAATTAAGATCGGCAGGTTATTTTCATAAAGCTCAAAAATATGACTGCAGCGATCCTCTAGTGGAGTTTAAAAAATATATTCAATAACAGAGCGCATGTTCCAAACTAATTAACTCTACAAACGTAAATATGCTACGGCACCGTCTGCTAAGCCCGGTTCAGTTATGGTTGTTTGTGGTGTTTTTTATGCGTGAAATGTATTAGAAAATTGCGAGTTATTATTGTAAAATTATGTACTATGGATCAATCTAGACACCCAAATACAAATACCCAATCCATCATCTGCTAGTTTCTTATAGAAAATAGTAACTTTACTTTAATGTCAATAACGCCAAAAAATACATTTTTACTGTAAATACAGAGGTTGTTCGTAGATTTTTTAAACGATTTTATTTTCTATTTTAGACGATTTTATTCCCTTCCGTGACAAAAAATCGCCTGGATGGAAAATTTTATTTTCACAATAGTTACACTTTTGAAAGTTTTATTTATTGTCTGATATTCAGAATTTTTGTTTCCATGCAAAATGGCGCTTTTAAAAAGGCAATGGATGGAAGTATCAGTTTCCACTGATTCCGAAGAGGATTATTCTTATTCAGTAATTCAGAAACGCTGTAAAAGTCATGGTTTTTCGATATTTAAACCACAATAGGAAATATTATAAATAAGAAGGGAAAAATCTTGATAGTCTGGCATCTGAAGAGAAAATTCTTCCAAATACCTATCCAAAGAAAAAAATGCAATTAATCTAATATTGCAAAGGTGAAATGTTTAATGCTGAAAGAAAATCCTCCATATGTTGCAAAAAACATTAAACTGCTCAGTTTCAACTGTAAATATAATTGTTAACACTGATTTCAATCTTTAACCCGTTAGTAGTCACTATAGACAGCGCCACCTATTACAGATTGCGGACATTTTATTTAACTGCCACCAATAATTTTAAGAAGTGATGTGATCGACGTTTCTTCTATATTATTCGCGTATCATGTGTATCAAATGCCACTTCTAAAAGTTTTTGGTGGCTATTGAATAAAAAACCTGAAGGATGCGCGGCAAATGACCAACTAGCGACTTTTAATGGGTGACATTATATTTTTACAAAAAATATAATGTACAGTCAGCCAAAAAAAAAAACGCCCCCCCCACCCAACACCACCTAATTTCGCCGTAAATTATCGTAGAAACATGCGACTGGTACCGATCAGTTTGTAATAACGTCTAGTTTATAATGTTATAGTTAGATTTTACTTAGGGGGTCGTCTACATATTAAAACTGACATCAACTTCATTTTTTTTCAATGGTAACCCACCTTTTTTATAATTTATTTGAATTCCTTGGATCAAATCATCACGGAAAATGGTATATTTTATATATTTCGCTCAATTTTTTATAGAGTTATAAGCTGTCAAAGTTTGGGGATGCTAATGTTAAATGATTGTGACAAACATTAAATCATATCTTCCGAAATAATTATGATATTTAAATTCTGTTTTTTTTTATTCGTTAGAATGAAGTGACCCAAACATATTCCATGCAAATTTTTGCTAAAAACACATTTTTTGAATTATGAAAATTATTAATAAATTCATATTTGAAAAAATTATGAATTATGACCTATGTTAATTTTTGCACGAATAGAACGGGCATCATCAAAAACATGAGTTTCCAAATTTACAGCTCGTTCCTAACATTATTTTTTGAGTTACGGTGATATTTCACTTTTTATTCCTGTTAGGGGGCCGTCACTTGTTATAATCTGTATCCTCTATAAGTAAATGTTTGTATATAATTTGATGGAAAACTATTTTAATTTACCTTTATGTTATTTTTATTGTTTCCTAAGCAATATTTCGATGTTTATTATACAAACTGGCATATTTTTGTAAAGTTATCACAATGTAGGCTAGGGATTGTGAAAGAATTTCAAAAGAAAAGAAATCGCCTCTGATTTGCTGAAACACTATTTAAAAAAAAAAGACTAATTTGCATATTCCTATTTGACTCTATATGTGACGCTGGTATGCATAAATCACAATGTATTTACTACACTGATTATTGAAGATAAAACTTAAATGATTTAATTACAAATATGCAAAATTATTTTGTTTTATATTATAAAGTTTTAGAAAATATGTGAAAAGGCGTGGCTTACGGTACAAGAGAGGAATAGATCCGATCCTAATATCAGGGATGGAACACGGGCGCAGAATTCATACCGGAATCTGCTT
Organism: Salticus scenicus; assembly: GCA_963930645.1. Classification (NCBI taxonomy): domain Eukaryota; kingdom Metazoa; phylum Arthropoda; class Arachnida; order Araneae; family Salticidae; genus Salticus; species Salticus scenicus. Next base: position 182,734,322 of record OZ005658.1, read on the forward strand.
AAGAAATTTCTCTACATGTAATATCGTTGATTTAAGAAGTAGAAAATTTTCTTACATTGAGAGTGGTATGAATTCTGCGCCCGTGTTCCATCCCTGCTAATATGTTAAGTCTTTCTTCCTAAGTATTAAATATCTTTTTCTATTTTTTCGCTGCTAAAATTCTATTTTAACCCTGTTACACTTTTTTTCGCATTTCAATATTCAAGAGTACGTACACCTCTAGTTAAATATCATGTTTTAGAAAACACAGTACAGCGAAACTGATTGCAGGAAACAGCAATTATGCATTCGACAATCGTGTTATTATTATTATTATAAATATATAATAATTTTAAAAAGATTTTTTATCATGAATTTTCTGTTTAAATTTTGTTGTGACACATTTGCATTTGGTTACTGTACCGTTTGTAAGCTTTGTGTTATTTAAAATTAATCCCATAATGTAACATAATAAAATATCAAATTTCTATTAATAGTTGTTAATGCAGAAACAAATAGTGAAAAATTGCTTTTTTTTTTTTTTTTTTAAGTTTATAAGATCTATTATTGGAACCAAGCTCAATAGTATTTATTTTCAATTTCCTAATCACGAAATCAAAGTCACAGTTTTTATGGAATAAAAATTTAAAACAAAGGAATAGTCTTATTACTTTCAAATATATAGATATTGATCTTACAGAATCCTGAAATTTCATTTAAAAGACTTTAATCGTCTAAATTTAAAAATTCAAAATAAAATAAATTAATCTAAATGCTTTTAAAAGTGAAACGGGAAGATTTCAAAATATATGAAAACTGGCATTTGTGTCTTGAACAGTTTGGTGCACCAGATATTAAAAACAATATTTTAATGATGAGCTGAACCTGAGCTTAAGAGAGGGTGGATCCAGCTATTTAGCACAAGTGATATCACCTGACTAAAACCAGAATATACAACATTTTAATTTATTCCGGGGTGTTTTTAGCCCACTGCTATTCCTTTTTTTTTTTTCTTTCTTTTTTTTTTTTTAAGAGATATTTATCATACTTTAACATAGATTTTTACTTTTTACCGCTATCCACATGTGACCTTCAGCATTAGCATTTAAATGAGGAGTCATCATCTTCTTCCAGAGCAAATTTTAAATAAACTTAAAATCATATATATTTGTGAAAATCCAAACAGATTTTTCCTACTAAGAATGCCATTCCACACTGAAATACATGCGTAATCGGTCACTTATACGCCAGTTCACACCACAGTATATTGGTAGGTAGGTAGGTTGGGTTTAATGTCGCACTAGTATTGCGCTATGGGTATTTGGCGATGGTCCGGAGACACGCCATCGTAATTTTTATCGTTCACGGAGACGATGGCTTCCCTGCTTCTGTTCCCATAGTTTATTGTTCAGATTTTTTATTTATTTTATTTTATTTTATTTTATTATTATTATTTTCTTTCTTTCTTCCCTTTTTTTTTTTTTTTTTTTTTTTTTTTTTTTTTTAAATAGAGTAATGTAACATTTTGACCTTTTCAACTGAAGATTTAGATTAAGGGTAGCCAGCCTTTCTACACCCACCGTCCACTTCGGTATCTCTGTTAAGAGTAGAATTTTAGAACATCCCATTAAGTAGTAGGATTTATTATTTTGCATATTAATTTGTTACACATTATAAAATATAAAAGCAAAAGAATATCGTGGAGATTTATGTAAAAGTTTTTAATAATGTCATGAAAAAAAAAATAATAATTAATTAAAAAAATAAATAATTAAAAATAAAAAAATTTGTTTTAATATTTTTAAAAAGTCAATTAAATTAAAGAAAATGAAAGTACTGCAATATCAGAACAAACTCCAATTGTCACTGTGAAACGGCCGTGGGAACCAGGTTGAGTGCCACCGTTTCAGACACGTATGCGGCTGCTTGAGTTAAAATAATTTTGAATTTTCAAACAAATTTAAAAATTTAAAATCATTTACCTTTTTTTTTTTTTTTCTTTTGATAGATATTTTAATATCTATTCAAGCTATTTAATTTTCTTCGTATGAAGTGAACTATTTGATGTTTAATCAATAGAAACCAATAAAAATCTTTTAAATCATAAACTGACTGTACAGTCAGCCAAAAAATAAAACGCCACCCCCCCCCCCCCACCTAATATCGCCGTAAATTATCGTAGAAACATTTGACTGATACCGATCGATTTATAATAACGTCAAGTTTATAACGGTATAGTTACATTTTGCCTAGGGGGTCGTCTATATATTAACTTCATTTTCTTCAATGGTAACCCCTATTTTTACTTCATATTCTGATTTCTGAAATCAAGGCGGTTCGGAAAACATACCTATTTATACACTTAAAATCAAATCTGAATAGAGTTGCACGTGAAAATGTATTAGGGGTCCGTCTATACATTTAGAATATATAAATCATGATCTACCACCCAGTATACATTATTTATTAAGTTTCACACCGGAAAAAAATTAATTTCAAAAAAATTAATAATAAAAATAAAAAATGACTAATCGACAGAACTCTCCGAGTTAGTTTATGAATTAAAAGATTTTTATTGGTTTATATTGATTAAACATCAAATAATTCACTTCATACGAAGAAAATTACATAGCTTGAATGGATATTAAAATATCTATCAAAAGAAGAAAAAAAAAGGTAAATGGTTTTAAATTTGTTTGAAAACTCAAAATTATTTTTACTCAAGCTGCGTATAATTGTCTGAAACGGTGGCACTCAACCTGGTTCCCACGGCCGTTTCACAGTGACAATGGGAGTTTGTTCTGATACTGCAGTACTTTCATTTTCTTTAATTTAATTGACTTTTTAAAAATATTAAAACAAATTTTTTTATTTTTAATTATTTATTTTTTTAATTAATTATTTTTTTTTTCATGACATTATTAAAAACTTTTACATAAATCTCCACAATATTCTTTTCCTTTTATATTTTATAATGTGTAACAAATTAATATGCAAAATAATAAATCCTACTACTTAATGGGATGTTCTAAAATTCTTCTCTTAACACAGATACCGAAGTGGACGGTGGGTGTAGAAAGGCTGACTACCCTCAATCTAAATCTTCAGTTGAAAAGGTCAAAATGTTATATTACTCTATTAAAAAAAAAAAAAAAAAAAAAAGGGGGGGGGGGAGAAAGAAAGAAAATAATAATAATAAAATAAAATAAATAAATAAAAAATCTGAACAATAAACTATGGGAACAGAAGCAGGGAAGCCATCGTCTCCGTGAACGATAAAAATTATGATGGCGTGCCTCCGGACCATCGTAGGGGTGCGTCCCAGACCGTCGCCAATTACACATAGCGCAGTACTAGTGCGACATTAAACCTAACCTACCTACCTACCAATATATTGTGGTGTGAACTGGCGTATAAGTGACCGATTACGCATGTATTTCAGTGTGGAATGGCTTTCTTAGTAGGAAAAATCTGTTTGGATTTTCACAAATATATATGATTTTAAGTTTATTTAAAATTTGCTTTGGTAGAACATGATGACTCCTTATTTAAACGCTAATGCTGAAGGTCACATGTGGATAGCGGTAAAAAGTAAAAATCTATGTTAAAGTAAGATAAATTTCCCTTAAAAAAAAAGGGGGGGGAATAACAGTGGGCTAAAAATACCCCGGAATAAATGAAAATGTTGTTTATTCTGGTTTTAGTCAGGTGATATCACTTGCGCTAAATAGCTGGATCCACCCTCTCTTAATCTCAGGTTCAGCTCATCATTAAAATATTGTTTTTAATATCTGCCGCACCAAAATGTTCAAAACACAAATGCCAATTTTATATTTTGAAATCTTCCCATTTCAACTTTAAAAGCATTTTGATTAATTTATTTTATTTTGAATTTTTAAATTTAGACGATTAAAGTCTTTAAAGTGAAATTTCAGGATTCTGTAAGATCAATATCTATATATTTGAAAGTAATAAGACTATTCCTTCGTTTTAAATTTTTATTCCATAATAACTGTGACTTTGATTTCGTGATAAGGAAATTGAAAATAAATACTATTGAGCTATGTTCCAATAATAGATCTTATAAACTTAAAAAAAAAAAAAAAAAAAAAAAGAAAGAAAGAAAAAAAAAAAGCAATTTTTCACTATTTGATTCTGTATTAAAAAACTTTAAATAGAAATTTGATATTTTATTATGTTACATTATGGGATAAATTTTAAATAACACAAAGCTTACAAACGGTACAGTAACCAAATGCAAATATGTTACAACAAAATTTAAACAGAAAATTCATGGTAAAAAATCTTTTTAAAATTATTAAATATTCATAATAATAATAAAAAAACGATTGTCGAATGCATATTTCTGTTTCATGCAATCAGTTTCGCTGTACCGTGTGCTGTGATGTACCGTGTGCACGCTTAACTAGAGGTGTACGTACTCTTGAATATTGAAATGCGAAAAAATGTGTAACAGGGTTAAAATAGAATTTTAGCAGCGAAAAACTAGAAAAAGATATTTAATACTTATGAAGAAAGACTTAACACATTAGGATCGGATATATTCCTCTCTTGTACCGTAAGCCACGCCTTTTCACAAATTTTCTAAAACTTTATAATATAAAACAAAATAATTTTGCATATTTGTAATTAAATCATTTAAGTTTTGTCTTCAATAATCGATGTAGTAAATACCATTGTGATTTATGCATACCAGCGTCACATATAGAGTCAAATAGGAATATGGAAATTAGTCTTTTTTTTTAAATAGTGTTTCAGCGAATCAGAGGCGGGGCTTCTTTTCTTTTGAAATTCTTTCACAATCCCTCGCCTACATTGTGATAACTTTAAAAAATATGCCAATTTGTATAATAAACATCGAAATATTGCTTAGGAAACAATAAAAATGACATAAAGGTAAATTAAAATAGTTTTCCGTCAAAATATATACAAACATTTACTTATAGAGGATACAGATTATAGCAAGTGACGGCCCCCTAATAGGAATAATAAGTGAAATATCACTGTAACTCAAAAAATAATGTTAGGAACGAGCTGTAAATTTGGAAACCCATGTTTTTGATGATGCCCGTTCTATTCGTGCAAAAATTAACATAGGTCATAATTCATAATTTTTTCAAATATGAATTTATTAATAATTTACATAATTCAAAAAATGTTTTTTTAGCAAAAATTTGCATGGAATATGTTTGGGTCACTTCATTCTAACGAATAAAAAAAAACAGAATTTAAATATCATAATTATTTCGGAAGATATGATTTAATGTATGTCACATTCACTTAACATTAGCATCCCCAAACTTTGACAGCTTATAACTCTATGAAAAATTGAGCGAAATATATAAACTATACCATTTTCCGTGATGATTTGATCCAAAGAATTCAAATATATTATAAAAATGGGGGGTTAACATTGAAAAAAATGAAGTTGATGTCAGTTTTAATATGTAGACGACCCCTAAGTAAAATCTAACTATAACATTATAAACTAGACGTTTTTACAAACTGATCGGTACCAGTCGCATGTTTCTACGATAATTTATGTCGAAATTAGGTGGGGGGGGGCTTTTTTTTTTTTTTTTTTTTGGCTGACTGTACATCGTCTTTCACAGCGTCATATCTATAAACGTGTATTACGCTGCAGAACTCTCTATGGAAACCATTTATCGAGAGTAAAATGGAAAAATGTCGTAATAATAAATGAATCTTCTGTCTGTTTAAGTGATTGCAACAAAAAAAATGTTCATTTATAATCATAAAAGAGGAGAAAAAAAATTGATACGCATGGTTCAAAGAATCAAAAGAAAGTTTTTCTAAAGAATTTATGATTGACGATAGTTTTTCGTACAAAGGCAACACAAAAGTAATAAAAAGTTGACAAAAATGTCAAAATCATCTCTAAATACTATCACAAACATATTTTAACTCCAGTTTTTAAATATTAAACTACAAATATTTATCCACAAAACCATCAATCCGTTGAACTGTATCAAGACAAAGCACAAACAGCCACACATCACAATACACAATTGCTTTTCTAGAAAAAATCGAACAAAACACGAGAATTAAAACCAGACCTTTCACTGATATTTTTGCTAAATCTCACGACATATCACCGATGGATTTTTGAGCTTTTAGACTCTTAAAATCTGCATTATCCAAACGCCGACTTACAACACTTTGTGGACTTTGGAAAGCCGTTCAAGAGGAGTGGAAACAAAGTATCTCTTCCGGTAATACAAAAAGAATTATTATCATAGAAATTACGATGTAGAATGATAGTTAATAACAAGGGCTATCAAATCGAACATTAAAACATAGAATATGAGTGTAATAATTTCATTACACTCCATGAAAATCGTCTAAAAATGTGCGAGCACCCTCTGTATATGACTAAATGGTATGTATTACTTGTCTTCAAATCTTGTACCTTACGTGTTTGCGTTTCGGATTTTTTCACCCAGTGATTACGAATTGTAATTTTGGTAATAACTGATTGCTAAACTTTACAAGAAAACTATCAATATCACTGCTAAAATATTCTGGTAGTACACAAATACCTCTGAACTTAATTTTTTACCATTGATGATTTAAAAATATACAGTATTATTTCCTTTTAAAAATACTGTAATAGATTTCATATAACACTGATAAATAAATAGGCTTAATAGAAAAGTAAAACATGAAAAAATAGTTCAATACATAAACAAAAAATATTGCTTGCTAAATTAAAATCACTAATAATGAAAAAATTCAAGATTTAAGATTTCAAGAGTAGAAGTACATACTATTCAACCATATATTTCCAATTAAAATGCATCCCTTTAATGCTATTGACATTAAAAATAAAGCTACTTTTTTTAAAGGGTTTTACTTTAAAGGTTAATTTACTTTGAAGTTTTTTATTTATTTATTTTTTATTTTAACTGGGTATTTAAAGCATTAGATAAAAAAAAAAAATCATAATTCAAAATCATAATTCGAGTACAATAATGATTTCTTTATAATTTTATATAAGACTTAAGATTTATAATTATTATTAGTTTTATATAAGACTTAAGACTTATAATTTCATATAAAACTACCACTCGTTTTCTGTTAAAATTTTTAACAGTGAAGAAAGTGCTGTACCATAGCCTTCTAAACTAAATGCCTGTGGTGTAGCTAGGAAACTTGACAACAGTTAAAGCGGTAGACAGCGCCACCTGGTTCAGATTGCACGACCTTTTTATTCAACTTTCACCAAAAATTTTAAGAAGTGATATATGATATATATAATCGACGTTTCTTTTTGCCTTTTATGTATATCATATCCCACTTAAAAAAAATTTTGGTGGCTGTAAAGTAAAAAAGTCGCGCAATCTGCACCAGGTGACGCTGTCTACCGTTTCAACTGTTGCAAAGTTTCCGAGCCACGTGACAGGCATCTGCTTTAAGAGGCTATGATTGTACAGTCAGCCAAAAAAAAAGGCACCCCCCCCCCACCTAATTTCGCCGTAAATTATCGTAGAAACATATGGTTGGTACCAATCGATTTGTAATAACGTCTAGTTTAGAATGATATAGTTAGATTTTGCTTAAGGGGTCGTCTACATATTAAAACTGGCATCAACTTCATTTTTTTAAATGGTAACCCCCATTTTTTATAATTTATTTGAATTCTTTGGACAAAATCATCGCGGAAAATGGTATATTTTATATATTTTGCTCAATTCGTCACAGAGTTATAAGCTGTCAAACTATGAGGGCGCTAATGTTAAATGAATGTGACAAACATTAACTCATATCTTCCAAAATAATTATGATATTCAACTTCTGTTTTTTTTATATGATAGAATGAAGTGACCCAAATATATTCCATGCATATTTTTGATAAAAAAAATTTTTTTTGAAATATGAAAATTATTAATAATTTCATATTTGAAAAAAATTATGAATTATGACCTATGTTAATTTTTGCATAAATAGAACGGGCATTATCAAAAACATGGGTTTCCAAATTTACAGCTCGTTCTTAACATTTTTTTTTTTTTTTTTTTTTTTGAGTTACAGTGATATTTCATTTTTTACTGTTGTTAGGGGCCATCACTTACAATAATTTGTATCCTCTGTGAGTAAATATCTGTATATATTTTGACGAAAAACTATTTTAATTTACCTTAATTTTATTCTAATTGTTTTCTAAGCAACATTTCGATGTTTATGATAGAAATTGGATCATTTTTATAAAATTATCGCAATGCAAGCGAGAGATTGAAAAAAATTCCTAAAGAAATGAAGCCCTGCCTCTATATTGCGGAAACAATATTAAAAAAACTAGTTTCTGTATTCGTATATGACTCTCTATGTGACGCTGGTATGCATAAATATCAATGGCATTTACTACATCGAATGCTAAAGACAAAATTTAAATGATTTAATTGGAAGTATGTAAAATAATTTTGTTTTATAATGTAAAGTTATAGAAAAACTGTGTAAAGGCGTGGCTTCCGTTGCAAAGAGGTTTATACTCGATTCTGAAATGTTAAGTCTTTGTTCTTAAATATTACATAACGTTTCCCAGTTTCTCACTGCTAAAATTCTATTTTGTCACTTTTGTCTTTTGTTTTTAACTTGAATAGTCTACGATTCGTGCACCTCAAGTTAAGTATCATGACGGTAAAAAAAAACGCAGTAAGACGATGACTATTATTTGAAAGAGCAATACGCACTGAACAATACTTGTGTTTTTTCCTTTTTCTAAATTAGTATAATTGATTTTTATTAATTTTTATCAGATTTTTTAAAACAAATTTTCTGTTTTAATCTTGTTGTGACATTTTCGCATTCGCTTACACTGCCGTTTATGCTATTTAAATTTTATCGCATGACGTAACATAATAAAATATAAAATTTTTATTAAATGTTTTTTTAATACTGAATAATAAAGTGGTACTTCTTTTTTTTATTTTTTAAGTTTTTAATATCTATTTTTGAAGCAAAGCACAATATTATTTATTTTCTATTATTCTAATCACGGCGTAAAACTGGCGTCACATTTATCACGGAAAAAGAATAAAAAAAAAAAAAGTAATATGTCTTATTACTTTTAAAGATATAGATTTTACACATTTAAAATTAAGAATTTAAGTACAGTAGACGACTGCAGAACGGGGAATATTCGATCTAGGCAATAGGAAACCGTTTTTTCTATATCCGTATTTCTTTTCATATGGATATACATAATAATTATATTCTTTCTAGTGAAAGTATTTGTATTCATACTATTTTGTTTATATATATATGAATATAAGGAATATTCTTAAGAAATATCGTAACAATCAAATTGTGAAAGAAACGCCCACTGAAGGAGTTAAAGATTTCAAAATGACGTGAAACTACGTCAGTGGTCGCGAAAATGCTAAATATTCTTTCTCAGATTTTAGTTTAAATCTTGTTATCTATATTTTTATATATTATCTATTGTTGGTTTGTACTCCTAAAATTAAATGTAAATATTTATACTTTAATGCGGGGCTTACTGTATAAAATAAAAATATACCCAATATGAAGTAGATAATTCTTTTTCTTTTTTTTAACCGCTATTAATATTATTATCATTATTACTATTGTTCTTTTACCTTGGTATCTAGATTTTTGTAATTCAACATTGTAGGGTTCATATGATTCAAGTTATTTAATTTTCTTTATATGAAGTGTTATATTTAACTATTCAATCGTTAATAAATTTAAACCAACAAAAATCTTTTAATTCATAAGCTAACACAAAAAATTCTACGAATTTGAATCGTTTTTATATTTTATAACTAACATTTCTGAACGTTTTTTCCGGTGTGAAATTTAATAAATAATGGATATTGGGTGGTAGATTAAGATTTAGTTTTTCTAAATGTATAGATGGTCCCCTAACACATTTTCACGTGTAACTCTGTTTAAAATTGATGTAAAGTATATAAATAGGTAGGTTTTCTGAACTGCGTTGATCTCAGAAATCTGAATATGAGGTCGAAAATAGGGGTCGTCATTGAAAAAAATTAGTTTATACGTGTTTCAATATGTAGATGACCCCTTAAGCAAAATCTAACTACACCATTAAAAACTAGACGTTATTACAGATCAACAGGTACTAGCCGCATATTTCTACGATAATTTACGGCGAAATTAGGTTGGGTGGGGGGCGGGGGTTGGCTGACTGTACTTAGACCTAGGTCCTAGCGCAGACTTTCGGCTTTAATCTGTATACCATATAAGCATATAAGGTATATAAATTAACCCTTTGCTGGTCCTATTTAATTTCACTCCTGTGATCAGTGTTGCGAAATTTAGAGACTTTACTCAATATCACCACTACATTTTAACTGTAACGGTTGCGTAATCTCATCGAAGTTTGTTTGTACTTTATATAAATTAAATATCACTTCTGAAAATTATTAGTGGGAGTTGAATAAAAACGTCCTTAAAATTGCCAACATTATTTAGATTTTTTTAAAGCGTTAGGGCCGACAAAAGGTTAAAGCCGATAGTCTGCGCTAGGGACCTATGCCTGAGTATAATGCTCTGTGCGCTGTTAAAAGTTTGAGTAGAAAACTACTGGTAATCATTTATCTTAAGTCTTATATAAAGTTATAGAGAAAGATAAAAAGGTATATTTAAAAAAAGAAGAAAAAAAAAACTATTTCATATATGAATTTTAATGACTAATATCTATATATTAATAGGCAAACATAAAATTTGTAGTCCCTTTTTAACATATTAATTATGGGAGTAGAGGGTTGAAAATGGTATCATTCGAAAGGTATGGTTAGCCGGAAGGTGCGAATGCAAATATTATTTTCTTACGATGTCAAGAAGGTATTTAAAAATACATTTATTTTTTATGCATTTTCCCCCATTTTTCCCTTTTGTACACGTATTCCTTTACATTAAAAAATACCTAAAAGTAGAAAGTTGTTAAATCTGGTAATTTCACAAAGCTCAAATAAAACCATAGACACAGTAATTTGTATAATGTAGCATCACTATACGCAAGCGAAGTGATGACGTCACTGTCTGTCCATGGAGCCATGAAAAAGATTTTCTATGTTAATCGTCCATTGGATTTTTTGTAAAAAATTATTAAAAAATAACGGAAATTATCTGCCGATTTTAATTCTGATATTTGGGTATAGTTATGTATAAGTTACTGTCTACATGTGTTTGATTGAGTTATTTTTTCTGTAAAATTGATAAAATTTGAATTTAAAATCACAAAACTCCAGAAAAAAAATGGCAAACTTCCAGTTTCGAATGTAAACATAAACATTTCATTTTAAAGGGTGATATTTAAACAATAAATATTCAACTATTATACTTAATAAAAGGAAAATGGATTTGTTACTAACTGCTGCATGTATAAGTAGGCGATACGGAAAAAATTCCGATTTCCGTTTTTTGCTGAATTTACATGTTTTGAGCTTTCTTTACGTTTCAATTAACTGAAATTAGCTACTTATTTTTTAAAAAAGTGTCTTTATTGCTAGCTTTTGTGGGTAGAAGAAGCAAGTAGAAGTTACATAAAAACTTTTGATTTCCGGTTTTCGATGAATTTACACGTTTTGAGATTTCCTTGCATTTTAATTTAGTGAAATTGACTACTTATTTTTATTTTTTAAGAAGTGGATTTATTATTCTTTCCTCTGCATATATAAGTAGAAAATATAAGATTCAGAAAAGTTTTAGATTTTCGGTTTTCGATAAAGTTACACGTTTTGAAATTTCCCGAACTTAATTCGACCATTTTTGAAAAATATCTTTTTTTTTTTTTTTTTTTTTTTTTTTTTTTTGTTCAAACACTGTACTTTATGAACCAATCGAATTAATTTAACAGAATTTGATACTTGGTTGGGCCTTGGTTTGACATGGTACTTTTTAGCTTCTGGGCTGTATCACACAGCAAGGGGCGTTTTCACGTTGTGATTTTCTCTCATTTCAGGAAAGGCTAACATCTACAGAGATAAATAGTTATATTAAGTAAAACTCTGCTGATTCAGTTAGAGTGAATATCGGCAAACAATTGCCGCAGCTGTGTTGCAATTGCATTCCGTTTAGGACAAGGCAATAACTTTGCTTTGCCTCGCTTTGCAAAAGAAAATGGTCGAGTTTCGACCACTGGGCGATACTAGTATATTTAACTATTCACGAGGCTATATTTGTGACTTAGAATGCTTTTTCTAAAGTAGAAACATTTTTTTTTTTTTTTTTTTTTTTAATATATATTGAGAAATTAAACAATAAAAATAGATAAAAATACAGAATGAAAATCGAGAATCTAAATTATTTACTTTTAACTAAGAATCACAAGATACTATAGCAGATATGATACATCATGACTACTAATGGCACATACTCCTGCATTCGAAGCGGATCATTTTGATGAATGGAAGAAGCTTCTGCTAAAAGTTCACAAGTCATTGTCGTGATACTGCAGCATTTTTTCCCCAATGTATGTAGCGTATATTACTCCAGCACCATTCGCATTGATATCATTTACAATAGGTCCGATCATTGTAGCCAGAGGAAATCCTGAACTTGTAGAATTCACGCACTGTTAGTCATACAGATGCAACGGGAATAATCCGAAGCTTCCAAACATCGTTCTATTTCTAGAGAATTTTTTTTTCTCTCTCATGAAGAGATTTTCAATCAAGACAACATTGAAGTGTGGAGCCTCGAAAATCTACAATTTATGCAACCAGTGTTGCCAGATTGCGCAATCTTTTCTATTCAACAGTCACCAATAATTTTGAGAAGTGATATTTAATGTACATAATCGACGAGAATAGGCCAGAGAAGCAGGGATAATCAAGCTATCACTTCCTTTGCATACTACTTATTAATAATAGCCTGTGGACCTCCTTTTTTTTGTCCATTAACTTTTATTTTTTTCGTCCATTTCTACTATTTCTACATGGACACGTGTATGAGGAAACATGCTGGACAGTTCTTTCACAATTCCAAGTGTGTCTACTGTTCGAGAAGGTCTACGTCGAGAAAAAACAATATGGACCACTTGGTTTATATTACACGAACGTATGCGTAATATGGACCACAGACACAAAAATAAAAGAATTATTTCCTGCAATTTTTAATACTTTCCAGAGTGCTTTGATACGCTTGAACCATGCAACTATACAATTGTAATGAGCAGCCAACAAATTAAATATTTTTACTTTTTTAGTTTATTTGAGCATTCTTGCTTAGGGGGTCCATATTACACGGATCTCCCCTATATATATCAGCTCAAACAGATATGGTATTTAAATAATTCACTCATAAGCCATAATGATAAAGAATATCAGTGTCACATTTTTGTCATGATTATAATACTTTCTTTATATTCGGAAAATAAAACTTTACTAATCGTTTACAGAAGTTATCTTCGAATGAATAATATGAAAACTGCTTTATAAAAACTGTTGTATTCAAAAAGCTGACTGCGCTGTCCCCCCGTACGAGCTTGAGAAGCTTGTTGTTATTATCAACTGTCATTCAGTGGCGGATTTAAGGGGGGAGCTAGGGGGCTGAAGCCCCCTAACCCAAAACACTGACATTCACAATTGAATATTGCAATTGTAAATTTTTTATTGGTCTAGAATAACACTGTGAAAAATCTTAGCCCCCCCCCCTAAAGTCAAGTTCTGGATCCGCCACTGCTGTCAATACCTCATTATAAACCGTAAAATTGAAATTAAGAAACTTACTTATGTATTTACTATCTGTATCAAAACTTTCTGATTTCAAATATCCGGTTTAGCATAAAGTAAGGATTGTTGTTTGCTATTACAAGCTCCTTATATTGCTTTGCAAAATATTTCTTTTTGATTGAATAAACCTAATGAAATCACTTTCAGACTATCCCATAATTTAATGCTGTGCAAGGTTTCCTTTAGCATCGCAAGTTTTGTTTTATGAAAAAGAAGATTTTCAACGAACTTTATTTATGTAGTGTTTAAAAATTTAATTACAGTCGGCAGCAAAATTATTGAAGCCCATATCTACATTTTTCATATTTTTTGTTTTAGTTTGGTTGCTAATTTTTATCATCAAGTTTTTTTTTTTTTTATTTTTTTTTTATATATATATATCTATATATATAAACTGCATAAAGACTAAGATCATGTCTCGACAAATATTTATATAACAAAACAGTATTAAGTGCACGAAACCAGCGTAGGAATTATTGCTGCCGATTCAATAATTTTGCTGTCCACTGTATCATTATCAGAAATAAACTAATCAGACAACGAAACAGTGGTATTTAATCTTACACAAAATGTTATTAGTCTTAGAAAAGATAAATGAATAATTGGTTCACAGAATTAAATATCATCTGGATGAAATTTTATTTTAATTCTCCATTAACACTGTGTTAGAACAATTGTAACCGTCTTCCTATGTTTGAAGAATGTGACAGTGCAGGGTTGGCACGGACCTGCCTTTTTAAAAATACTCTTCCTCAAATATTTTTGAACAATAAATTTCTTTTTAAATTTAAAGACTTTTTGAGAAGTGTTAAAAAAAATTATACTATAGAAAATCAAGGCAATTCAAGAACTGTACGAACGTGAAGAGAATCCAATATGTTTGCCTTTGTGATCAACGTCCAGCCTTTTACAAACATGACGCCAGGCAAAAAGCAGAGTTGCCAGCATTTTAATTTATTCCAGAGTATTTTTAGCTCCACCTTTATTTCATACCACTTCTACTTTAAGAGTACTTTTTTTTTCTTATTTTATCAAAGTTATATATTAGAGAAATAATTTTCAATAAATAAAGTGTTGTGAAATGAAGGTGGGGCTAAAAATACTCCGGAATAAATAAAAATGCATTGTAACGATTTTCGGCTGTTAGGTGGCCAGCCAAAATATTTTTTCACCTACTTATGATTCAAATACTGAAATGAATTTTATTTAACTTTTAATGATGATTCATATTTACAGGTGAGTATACACAGCAAAAAATATATAAGAAATATTCAGAAAATTCACATAATTCAGAGACTCTTGTCTCTAGTTAAACCGCAGCAACACTATCGTTGCACACCTCGTGATGAGGGAATATCCCAATTTTCAGGGATTCCGAGACAGGTGTCTCCTTACAAAAAAATGTTTCGAAAATAAACTTTTTACTGGACCGAAGTCCTCCCAAAAACTTTCAAATCTTCTCTCCAACATTTTCATCTTCAGGATGAAGGGGGTCAGAAAAACACGCCTCTTTTGGTTTGATTGGTTATAAAAAGTTAATATTGTTCATCTGACGTCATTTTTTTTCAGTTCTTGATTTGTCAGAACACAAAGACAAAGAGTTTGCCCCAACCCTTTATTTTTTCTTTTAAAACCGGAAAAGTCATTTAAGCATCGAACGGCTAATCATAAATAAATATGTCAACAGGATAATTTATCCATTATAGCCTATAATTAAACATATCATTTCTATGAGTTATATTGTAAATACATTTCACTTTAAATGTGTCATGATTACCTCGTAATAATCATCACATACTTCAAAACTATCGATTGTCAATAATCAACATCTATTTATGTGAAATAAAAGTATAATAAATTCGAAGGCTGTTAGAATTTTGTAATCGAAAAACTACTTTATTTTTTTCAAGTGCTTAATAATCTGTAATGTGATAAAAGAAGTCAAGGACAATTTATAATATAAATTATGAAGGATGGCCGTTACAGCATCTAGGTGACTGTTCGAAAATATTTCATTTAGTTTATAACTGGTCTTTTCAGCATTTAAAACAATGGATTGTCAGATCAACTCTCTACTGCTTCTACCATTGTCACAGATGTCAACAATCTAATTAATATTCCTTTATACTGTCAGAACCCGCCTTCTTATTTACACCAGTTTTTTAGAGTATTTTTTTTTCTTATAAAATCGTAATCATATTTGGAGAAAATTGTTCAAAACTTAAGTGGTGTGGAAAAGGTGTACTAAAAACACTTCGGAATATTAATTAGGAAGTTGGCATTTAAGCATTATGCAAGGTAAAAAAATACATTTTAGACACAGATTTTACTGTCTTGAATAGCACACAATCACGGATGTTAAGAGCTTTAATCATCTGAGAATCTACAAATGGGGATTAAGAGGAATTATTTGATCATTTCAAAAGACAGCATTTTGACTGCACTGTTTAATAACAAAAGAAAAAAAAAAAAGAAGAAGAAAATTAATTTCAATGCTAAAAGAATAAGATAAAAAACATATTTTTTTCTCTGAGATGTCATACAAGTACATTCTACTGAAATAATAATAACAATAATAATAATAATAAAGAATTTTTTAAACTGTGCATTGCTTGCATTAAGTTTTATTAAATGCTTTCTTATACTAATATATTTTTTATCCCCAGGTTTCGAAAATTGTCAGTTTTAAATATTGATAAATATTTCGTAGTATTATAAATTATTCACATATGTCAATTTGTAAAAAATTTCATAATGTTTAATCACAGTAAACTACTAAAACAATTATTAAAAATTTCTATTAAAAATTTCCAATCGAGAAAAAAAAAAAAAAGAAAAAAAAAAAGAAACGAACAAGTTAGCAGTTATGATTATTCAAGCGAAGAAAGCGGGATTTGATCCGCTTCAAAGCATTTGGAAATAATTAAGAGTTACCACATTTGTAATTTATTCTGAAAACACATATCTTAGATTGAAATTTTAAAATTGGTTGACAAAAACATATTTTTAAATAAAACAAATATAACATGATATAAATTAGTGTTGTTCCTTTCATTTGAATATGAATATGATTGATTAAAATTTTTCTTTAAAAAAAATATTGGTTGATGTTTTGCTTTTTAAAGCTTATACATCAAAAACATGTTCAAAAGTAGTGGTGGAAAATATTGCCATATAAATTTTAAAAAATTAGAAACACATTTTTAATCAAAATTGTACTAACAAATTTTGAAATAAAGTTGATTTCCCAGGGCCCTTGAACTCACAGTCCAGTGGAGAATGAGTGTGTGTTGTAATAGCATACGTGCCAAGTCTACTGCTTTTGGTGGGAAACTTCACACCGGAAAATTTTTACAGCTGTTTTCTGATTTGAAATTTTAAAAACTTGGCAGCTTTGTTATAGGGTTTATTATACTTGCCACCATCCTAATTGATATTCCGTAGTCTTGTTAGACCCGCTCTTTTTCTCACACCAATAAATTTTTAGAGCAATGTTCTCCAAATGCAATTACGATTAAATAAGAGGGAAAATACTCTAAAAGATACTGGTGTGAAAAAGAAGGCGGAGCTAACAATACTACGGAATATTAATTAGTATGTTGGCAAATATGGGTTCTATACAAGCATACCTGCCAACCATCTCATTATGAATCGTAACATTTTTAAAAGCAGCCTTTTTTTTCACACCAGTCTTTTTTTAGAGAAATTTTATTCTTATTTAATCGCAACTACATTTGGAGAAATATAGCTCTAAAAATAAAGTGGTGTGGAAAAAGGGGCGTGTTTTAAAGGGGTGTAACAATATCAGGATTATTAATGAGATAGTTGACAAGTATGCATATGCAGGGATTGCAAGCATTAAAATTGTAGCTCATTCGAATGGCGGAAAGCGGATAAAAAATTCAAAACAAATTATGATCTGGAGTTCAAATCTCAGGCCACTTTCCCCCACTCCAGTTCGTCAACTATATGTGTATGTATTGTTATCAGAGTTATACATTCATGCAAAATTTAAGCTCAATGAGATGATAAAGAAATGATTAAAATTTGAAAACAAATTTTGATCCTCTAAGACTGCTACTGCTTCACGGTGTGTTGCCATCAGAATTATACATATATTCAAAATTTCAGCTCACTCGATTTGTAAGAAGTTGGTTAAATTAATAAATAAGTTTGAAACTGAATTTAGAATCCCATGGCCCCTGTTTCCTCTCTAAATCCATTAGAGCTAGAGCATGTATTATTATTGGAGTTATTTGTATTTGAATGAAAAATTTCAACTCAAACGGATAATAGAAAGTGATTTAAAATTTTATTTTAGAGTTCTATTCCGCACATAACAAACGAAATTAAATAAAAGCTAGCAGTAATAAAGATGAAAATAATCTAAAATTAAAAGCATAAAAAAAAAAAAAAAAAAACACTACCTATTTACTTCACAAATTTCTCTCAGAATATGTCAAATTTATCAGAGTTAATTTTTTCGTTCTCTTCTTTTTTTTCCTCCTCTCTTCTCACTCTCTCACTCTTTTTTTTTTTTTTTTTCTAATTTGTTTTATTTTTTGATAGAATTTTTTTTTTCTTACGTTTGAAACTATTATATTTTTATTAGACTCTTCTTAGAAAAAAAAAAAAAAAAAAAAAAAAAAAAGCTCCTCAAACTTGATTTTTTACCCCGATGTTTCATTCCTAATACTTCTTTCAATTTAAGCATAGGAAAATTACAGCAAAGAGAAGTGAATTATATCATAAAAATAAAACTAACATAAAAATCTAAAAGTTTAATATTCACATTCTTTTATATCTTTTATCAGGTAATGTAAAATTTCATATCTAAATCTAAAATTTTACCTTTATAAAAATCATATGTCAAATTTAGGCACTGCTGTTGAGAGTTTCGCTTTGATATGGAGAACATTATTAAAGTTTTTTATTTATAAATAATAGTAAAAATGAAATAATTTCTAAAATTAATTAATATTTTTCAAATGTCTCAAATAAAATTAATTTGTCGAACTGTAATAAATTCCCTTTTCACACGAATGTGCAGTCACGAAATAAACGTAATACTATTTTGTTTTTTCAAATAAGTCTTGTTAAATTGGAAAATTCACTCACAATTTGGTAAATGTTTGTGACAACAAACGATTCAACATTTTCCAATGAAGGTGAAACGTGTTTATGACATCTGTTTGTTTGTCTGACCATAGCCTCCTAAACTAGATGCCTGTCGCGTGGCTCAGAAACTTAGCAACAGTTGAAGCGGTAGACAGCGCCACCTGGTACAGATTGCGCGATTTTTTTATTCAACAGCCACTAAAAATTTTTAAAAGTGGAATTTGATATACATAAAAGCGAATATAATGGAAGAAACGTCGATTATATATATCATATATCACTTCTTAAAATTATTGGCGACAGTTGAATAAAAAAGTCGCGCAATCTGTACCAGGTGGCTCTGTCTACTGCTTGAACTCTTGCCAAGTTTCCGAGCCACTCTACAAGCATCTAGTTTAGGAGGCTATGGTCTGACGGTATGTTTGCCTCCGCTCTGACTACCGTAACTATAGATGGAATGCTTTTAAATTGGTGAATGTTATTTACGTACACTCATTGTTGCCAACCGTACAATAACACAGGTCAACAAAATCACACATTTTTATTTTATTTTTATTTATTTATTTATTTAATTATTGTCGCGCTGCGTTGGGTGCCTGTAATGTATTTTGATAAGCTGGATTCAGAAATGTTTGTCTTTTATTCCGATCACGTAAGGGTTTTATCAAAGTAAGGATGAAGATAAGAAGAATTCACACACTACAAGATATTCGAGATTATTTCATTAAATTAGGCTATTATTTGCACCTTATCTATTAAATGTGTTTTTTTACATCGAAGCACACTTTAGAGCTTTTTCTCTTGTGCGCGGCTTGAGGACCTTGAAGAAGAGTTTCTCTATGCCAGTGTTCTCAGATTGGGGAATTTTTTTATTCAACTCTCATCAATAATTCTGAGAAGTGATATTTGATATATGTACTAGACGATTAATC
Source organism: Salticus scenicus (assembly GCA_963930645.1). Lineage (NCBI taxonomy): Eukaryota > Metazoa > Arthropoda > Arachnida > Araneae > Salticidae > Salticus > Salticus scenicus. The sequence continues at coordinate 182,754,114 of OZ005658.1, forward strand.
TTCGAAGAGATTAGGCAGCCGTTACAATTAAAATTTATTGTTGGAAACAGAATAAAAAAATGTCCCCAATCTGGCAACAGTGCTCTATGCAGCGTTCATGAATATTCTTCTAACATGTTAACATTCCTTCGTCCCTGATACCTCCTCTACATTTCTTTGATGTCTTGATGAAGTAGCGATCCATTTTTTACTCTCAAATCACCCAGATTTTCCGGGAAATAACTTAGATGGGAGTTGCAAAGTGAAGCTTTAACCCTAAGAAATCCCCCCCCCCTTTATTTTTATTTTCAAATCTGTACGTGATGAAAATTTTTGAATAGTTTTCCCTTAATCAGCATCCAAAAATAATTCAGAAAATCACATCACCTTGAAAAAAAAAATATTCATTGCAGATTTGTGTAATCCTCGTGCACATATTTGACAAATTTCCGATTTAAGGGGGGAATTTCATACCAGAAATTTTCTATAATAAATTTCAGCCTATTTAATCGCAGAAAGTCGTTTGAAATGCATCGGTTAAAAATATTGGTAAAAAACCTGATTTAAAAACGAAACATATCGGCATGCATTGTTTTAGAACAGTGGCGCAGAATTCATGCCACTATCAATTAGCACATTTTGCCTACCGGAAAATTTAAACATCACTTTTAATTTTGTTTTATCTGTGAAAACCGTTACAATTCGCTGATTGAATAAAATAAATATTTCTATTATATTTTTACTATGCTATCAATGTAAAGAGATTTCTGCATCTTAAATCAATGATAATATAGGTAGAAAATTTTCTGAATTATATAGTGGTGTGAGTTCTGCACCAATGTACCATACCTTCAAATTTTGTGTACAGTTGGCAACGCTGAGTTACATTATAGCATGTTCCCTCTTAAATATGATATAAAAAGTACTAATAGGACTGACACCCCTAGAGGGACTCACAAAAGTATTCAAGAGCATTACAGTCTATGAGAGGTATTTCTTAAAAACCTGTTCAGATAACTTTTTACAGTACAAAACATAACGAAAGTGATATAATATATATATATATATATGTGTGTGTGTGTGTGTGTGTGTGTGTGTACATAAGTATTTTACCTTTAGAAATGAGCATGATTAGCAATAATGATTATACATAAGGCCAGACGAAATATTTAGGTGTATTGTCAGATACAAATGGAAATGGGTCAGACGGTATTTTAGCTTTTTTTTATTTTTTTTTTTAAAGATTTTAAATATTTGTACACAATATTATATGTATACAATTTTTAGGCAGTCTACAGAACTCCAAAAAGAATGCTGATTATGCTAATTTATCCATAATAGCGTTAGGCCCCGCCTTTTTTTTTTTTTTTTTTTTTTTTTTTTTTCAGACCAGTAAACTTGTATTGTAACGATCAGAATATGTACGCACCATTTAATAAGAAGACTATTACGCTACAAAATATACTGGTGTGAAAAAAAAAAGCGGGACCTAAAACTATTACGAAAAAATTAGCGTTATTGGCAGTTCTAAAATATCATGCTGCTATTGTATGGATTTTACGTTTTAATATTGAAAGTAAAGCTATGGTATATATATAATTGGAGGAAAAGAGGTAAGAATTAAATTTGTAATTTTATATATTAAATTATTTTTATTTTTTTCGTATTTTAAGGTATTGTTTTCATATTTTAAATTAAAACTGCAAAATGAATTAAAGGAAATCTCATAAAGCCGTAACTTTTAAATGATAGAAAAAAACAAACAAAAGATTATAATCGCGTTCATTTGAAAATGATGAGTGTAAAATAATCTGGTAAAGTAAATTTTAAAACTGCAAAATGAATTAAAGGAAATCTCATAAAGCCGTAACTTTTAAATGATAGAAAAAAACAAACAAAAGATTATAATCGCGTTCATTTGAAAATGATGAGTGTAAAATAATCTGGTAAAGTAAATTGGAATAAATATATCAATAAGTTAAATGAGTAACAAATTAAGTTTAATGAATAGCTGGCGTCGGAAATGTTCAATACAAGAATTAAATTAGCAATGTTAAAAGAAATAAAAGATTTATCACTATAAATTAGGGTTTGATTACTTATGTCAAATATAAAGCTATAAATATTGTTTTAATGAATTGGCAAGTTGGCGAATTGGGGGCACCGACCGGCGTCGCTGTGTGTGGTAAGTACGAAGTCATTAGCCAATAAGACACAAAGAAGTAGTGTGTTATTAAATAATGCATAGCTGCCAATATTTTAATTTATTCCTGAGTCCTTTTAGCCCTGCCTTTATTTCACACCACTTTATTTATAGAAACTTTTTCTTCAATATATAACTTTGATAAAATAAGACAAAATTACTTTTAAAAAATAAGTGGTACGTAATAAAAGCGTGGCTAAAAATACTCGGGAATAAATTAAAATATTGGCAGCTATGAATAATATAACCAATGAAAGAAATTGGGAGGAGATTAGAAACACGCCAAATTACACCAAAACTACGGGTACAAAACAGAAAACTCGCAAAAATTAGAGAGATCCTTGAATTATAATCTTCTAAAAAGAACTAAGGAATATTCATCGGCCGTTGCGCCATCGGGCCCCGGCCCGAAAGCCCGGTAACCGCATCAAATCATGAAACCTTAATCTAACTCCTTGCCGTGGCCTGGGACCACAAGATTAAAGTATTGCGACTGGTTATAGAATCGGAACTGTCCATTGCCTTCAGCCAACTCCAATCAGGCTTTGGAATTAAATTAAAGCTATGCCTTGCAAGCCGATTTGTAATCATTGTGCCTAGACTGCACTTTCCTGACAACAAGCAATTGAAGGACTACAGAACACGGGATATACAGAAAACTGGAATACACCAAACCCCACGTTATTATTACATACATATATTAGATTTCATCCACCATAACTGGAACAAATGGTGAAACTAGTACTTCTGATTTTCCTACATTGATTAGTAAAATGATCTGAATAATTTATGGTGCACGAGAGGTATTTTCAAAACCATTTTTAATACTTTTATATGCATAGATGTCAACGTTTTAATTTATTCCAGAGTATTTTCAGCCCCGCCTTTATTTCACACTACATAAAAGTTTTTTCCAATGTATAACTTGAATAATATATGAAAAAAATTAGTGGTATGAAATAAAAACCTCGACTGATAATGCTCTAGAATAACTGAAAATGTTGGCATCTATGTGTATGGTGAGAAATATAATACATTTAACATATGTATTACCCAAACGCATGAAAGCATTCTTTTTAACTGAATAGCTGATAAGTGTTTTACGAAGTCACACAAAATACTCAGCTAAATTATGATAACGTAGTGGAAATTGACCAAGTAAAAATTTAACCGTTTGCCTGCAATGTTTAGTCTCGAAAAAGCGCGCTACAATACAGATACGAGAGATACAATTCAGATAACACCGGAATTTTAATTTAATTTTTACTTAAAAAATATTAATCGAACAATAGGAAATAGGAACTTCCAGATAATGTGAAGCAGTTGGTTATGCTACGACGCAACATTATTTTGGACGATGATTCGGTGCATAATGGTAGGAAGGTGAATGAGACATTGGAAGCAAATAATGAAGAAAGTGATGAAATTTACATCAATGTGTGGTCTACAGTAACAAGCAGAGTGAGATAAAGCGTTTTAACCCCATCTGCGCTCGCTGTAAGAAAAGGCTACATGGCCTTTGTGCAGGAAAATACAATTGTTAACATCATCTTTTCATCATTTTTCTTTCATATTATCTTTTACAAACAGTAAATATATATATATATAAAGTTCTTTTCTTTCATTATTTCTTTGTAAAACACAAAAAGAATTGATAAATTAACTGATAATTGTATGATTGATTGTGTTTTATTTAATAACTTTTTTTTTTTTTTTTTTAATACTAAAAAAACATCAACAGAAGACGACGTTAGTAGTCTGATCATTGGTATCAATTAAATGTAGTTCTTCAAAAGAGAAATATCTAAAGTGATTTTCGACGCATAAATTATTATGGCGCTCGTTTCATCATTTTAAAAATATATATCCTTATATTTGGAAAATAAGTTGGAAAAAGAAAAGAATGGAACGAGTCTCGATAAAATCTTATCAAAATACACAGCTGAGTTGCACATTTGGAAAACTATATCAAATTTGGATTTTTCACTGCTCTTAAATTTTCGTAAATTTTTATGTGTGAACAATTATTAATGGTAATACACGTTTTTTGTTTTAATTCATCCTTTAATGACACTTAAATTTACTTTTACATACACTACAGTAAGGTGTGGTTTTCATTAATTAGATGTGTTTTTATAGATCATTAGAAAATTTCATATTTTATTTCTGTAGAAAGAGCTATCGAGGGTAAAGGATTCATGCATAAAAATACACATTTATAAATGCCTTTTCGAATGCTGCTTACTTAGATTTTTTTTTTTTTTTTTTTTTTTTTACTGCACGGCGTGGTTTTCCACGGAAAACTAGTTTGAAACTTTTTTATTATATTTCTTTATGAATGAGAATCATCTCATATTAACACTTTCGCGACCGCATGATTTTGAATTTTTTACAGTAATTTCCGCCTGTGGGCGTTTTTCACCCATGTTACAATATTTCAGAACAACATTTTCTGCATTCAAATTTATATTAGAAATGGATATACATTATAATTATATCTTTTCTAATCAAAGTATTTGTGTCCATAGTATATTTCATTGTAAAAATGTGAATATCGGTTATATATTTAAGAAATAAATAGTATACAAATTGCGAAAGAAACGCACACTGGTGGAGTTACAGATTTTCAAATGACGTGAATCTACGTCAGCGGTCGCGAAAGTATTAAATTTAGCTTAAACTATTGTTTAACTATGGGAAAAGTTTAAACTATAGTCCCAATGAAATCCTGTAGTAAATTTATGCTATATTTAGGAATTTATTTGATGGGACTTTAAAGTCCCGATGTGATACAAACGATTAATCGTCTATTATGTATATCCATAATTGCCAACTTATTAATAAATATTCCAAAAGATTGTCAGTACACACTTTTTTTTTTTTTTTTTTTTTTTTTTTTAACATCTTAATCGTAGTTACATTTGAAGAAAATTTCTCAAAAAATAAAGTGGTGCGGGAAAGGTGGCGGGTTCTAAATAAAATTCAGAATATTAATTAGTATGTTGGAAGATATTTATATCATATGTCACTCCTCATTATTGGTGAATATTCAATAAAATAATCCTTAATTTGGCACCACTGTATAACGATATCTCTTTAAAACGGGAAACATTAATATTGTTTTTAAATTCTACTCTAGGAACATACCGCTTTTATATCAGTAAGTAAAGAGAAAAACTGAATTTAAGTAATCTTTTTCGAGATCGAAAATTACAGCATTAAATTTACTTAGTGAAATAAAATATTTAAATTTATTTTTTGGCAGATAGGTAGACTTATTGTAATCAAAATCACTCTTAAACATTGTTGGAAAATGCTTTAAATCTTAACACAAACGAAAATGCAATTCCAGTAATTTTCAGTTGTAGCCCTTACTGTATCAGAATGTTTTAGCGTAACCCAATAAATCTTAACGCCATAAATATACCTTTTTTTTTTTTTTTTTTTTTTTTTTTTTTTTTTAAATATAGCATATGAAAAATAAGTATCTATTTCATTATGATTTGTGTAGTACCATATGTAGTACAATCTATTTAAATATATTAGAAAAAAAAAAAAAAAAAAACTCATAAATATCAATACATTGGCATTCTTTTGAAAGCCTCCGTACACAAACCATTAATACTATTTATACCATTTTAAATAGGGAGCATGCCATAGTGAACCTGAATAACATATTGAAGAAATTTTTTAAATATTTACGGACGCTAAAGGCAGACAGAAAAATAGACTAATTACATCATTATCACTCTTTTTCAGCAATTTCTAATTATAGCCTTTAATGTATCTGAATATTTTTGTATAGTCCTGTAAATCTTAATGCTAATGATACAATATTCCATAGAAAATATTTTTTATGCGCATATGAATAATAAATGTCAATTTCAATACGATTTGCGCGAAATAAAAGTATTAAAATATGATTTGTAGAAATACCTTTCATAGAAAGTAATGCTTTGAAATTCTTTGGAGTGCCTTTGTATACAAACCAGGGTGGTATTTACGCGCAATTTCAATACGGAACTTCCCAAAGTGAACTTAAGAAACAAATATCAGTTTCAAGGAATTCTATAAATATTTACGGTAGTTAGAGCTCGGGTAGACAGACAGAAACACTTAAACACTTTTGAACTTTAAATTTATGAAAAAAACACTTTTAAAAACACGTAAAAAATTTAAAAATATGTTTAATTAAAAGTGACATTTATAATTAAATATATTTCAAAGCTTTTCGCCCTGATCAACAGGGCATCATCAGGAAATTAATATGATTTAGTTTCACATTATGTGCAGCTATGCGTTCAAGTATATACATTATGCATTATGTGACACATTATGTGTAACTAAATCATATTAATTTCCTGATGATGCCCTGTTGATCAGGGCGAAAGCCTTTGAAATGTATTTTATTATAAATGTCCCTTTTAATTAAATATAGTTTTTAAACTTTTACGTATTTTTAAAAGTGTCTTTTTCATAAATTTAGAATGATACACGTGTTTTAAAAATATCTCTATTTGAGATATGTTCTCTCTTACTTTTGAACTTTGTTGAAAAATGTTAAAAATTGCTCATTAAGGTAAAAGACGATTTGATCAAAGTAAGTGCGGCCTTCAAAAAATTCTATTTTTTAATTAGACATTCAAATGACGCAAAGCACAAAACTCCAATAGCATTATATGGGAAGGGTGAATAAGTAAATCTGTTTGATATGCACCCTTAAGCATAAACTTTTAAGCCATAAATTAGACAAAGCTCATCACCTGCATGCAGATCTTATCAGGTATTGATAAAGTATGATAAGCTTTTATTGCTAGAGAAATATCTGGCTGAAGAATATTCATATGGTGAATATTTGTAACGCATTTCCAAGAAACTCCTGTAATATATTCTTTTAAATAGTTGTTATTTAAATAAAATTTCGGTAGTCCTATAGCATAATTATATATCTGTCAAAATGCAAATTAAAATTCCGTAGTTTTATTAGAATCCGCCTTTTTATCACATTAGTTTATTTATTATTTGTAAAATTTTTCTTCTTATTTAATGGGAATTACAGTTGGAGAAAGTTACTCTAAAAATAAAACATGCGTGGCAGCATTCTAATTAATATACCGTAGTTTCGATTGCCCCGCCTTTTTTCACACCGAGTACTTTTCTTCTTATTGAATCGTAATTGCATTTCGAGAATATTATCACTCTAAAAAATTACTGGTGTGAAAAAAAAAAGGGTGGGAACAACAAATCTATGGAATATTAATTAGAATGTTGGGAGGTATGATAAAGTGATGGGGAAAAAGAGGCGGATACTAACAATACTGCTGAATATTAATTAGAATGTTGGCAGGTATTTAAATATCGATGTTATTGTCTTATCTGTAAAGCAAAAACTATAGATGAGTAACACAAGTAACACATTTAATTAAACATGTATGGAATACCATTTAATACTTCATCTGATTGGTATATAGGATTATTTTCTGCTGTTAAAACAGGTGAGTGAATTACCATCAAATTTGCGTAATGGACCAACAACGAGGTGCACTGAAAGAATAATAGTAATAATAATAATAATAATAAAGCATTTTATTTAACAAATATATAATAGGTGACGCTTTAATTAAATCACGGCAAATTTAACAAATAAATAAATTAATAAAAGTATGTAATGCATAAAAAATTTGAATATTTATTGTTTTCTTTATAATCAAGTGCTCATCATTACCTTTGTTAAATTTGCCATTATTCCTTTACGAAAAGCCCACTAATTACATTTGAGAGTTAGAAATATTTTTGCCGAAACTTTAGTGGAGGCCTCCGTGTGGAGAATCAAAAATATTTTGTGTTCTGTCTGTGTGCGTGTCTGTCTCGCGATAACGGCGAAAAAAATCATCCTATTTATTTGTACCTTGGTACACATGCTCGTGAACTACACGGAATGAGCTGTACAGTTTTGGATGAGTATTCCATTTGTAGTTCGTGAACAGGGACACACCAAAAATTTTCTTAGCATTATGACCTATGGACAGAACGTGTTTGTACCGCAATAGCGGCTGCAAAAATATCCCGATCAACTTAAAAATTGGCACACATGTTCAGGCTCTGCATAGAAATAGCTGCATAATTTTATGTTTATATTATTTATAGATCGTGTGCAGGGACAGACAGATACCGTATTGGGTTATCAGTGCGGCAGCCCTCCTCAGAAAGGTATCTTTTTATGTAGCGAGTCAATCATGTATATGTATATATATATACATGGAATAAATAAAAATGATCTGTTGAATAATGAATGATGAAAATACGACGTTGAGGCTCTTGATCTGCAAATCCAGTAGCTGCTGAAACGTCAATGGAGACCTTCATGTGGAGATATTTTTAAAAGTCTTTGGGTTCTGTTTGACTGTCTGTGTGTCTGTCTCACGATAGCGGCAGCAAAAACCAACCTATTGACTCTTAACTTGGCACACATGTTCATGAGTCATACAGAGATAGCTGTATCGTTTTGAGTGTGTATTCTATTTGTAGTTCGTGTACAAGGACACTCCAAAGTTTTTTTTACCATTACGACCTATGGGCAGAATATGTATTTACGTATAGTGGCTGCAAAATTTTCCCGAATGACTTGCAAATTAGTATACACGTTCAGCCTCTGTATAGAAATAGCTACATAATTTTTATATCTTTATTTTTTATGGGTCGTGTACAGAGACACACTAAAATGTTTCTTATTATTGCGGCTTATGAGGTGAATTTCGTTTAAACGAATTTTAACATCGTTTCTCTGCATTAAGCAAAATGAAATTAGCAGAAAAATATGTACAATACGGAATAAATAAAAATGATCTTTTGAACAATGAGCAGAGCTCAAAGACTCTACCCTTTTTTCAGAATACTCTCAATGATGAGAAATTTTTATTTATTGCTACCGCTATTTTAATGTAGAAATATTTACTGTGTTTTTATAGTGATATGTCTGGCTTAAATAGGCATAGCTGCCAATATTTTAATTTATTACGGAGTACTTTTAACTCCGCCTTTATTTCGCCCCACTTTATTTATAGAAAAATTTTCTTCAATATGTAACTTCGACAAAATAAGAAACAATTACTTTTAAAAAATAAGTGGTACGAAATAGAGGCGGGGTTAAAATTACTCCGGAATAAATTAAAATATTGGCAGCTATGAATAGGTAGAAATAATTGTATAAAAATACTGGTAACACAAAAGGCCAAATTTCTCATCCTCAAAGTGTCCTGGAAAAAGGTCGTAGACTTCGAGCTGTGATAATAAGTGATGAAGACAGGGCGTTGTAGTTCCTGATCAGCAGATCCACTAGTTTAAGAAATTCCTTAAGGATTAAGTCTGACTAACGTCGCTCTCGAGTTATCTAGTGGGCTATTCACGACTGTTTAAGATTCACTTCTAATAGTCGTGCGGCGACATGCAATCACAATTTTTATGCTCCGAGACGGCGATGACTCCTCCCGTTTCAATAACGCCCCTATAAAATCTAATTTTAGAGAAATTCCTTAATCAATTTTGTCTATAGTCCATATGCCAGATTTCATGGCTATCTACTCCACCCTTTTAGTAACAACATGCTGTTCTTATCAGAAATTTTATTATAACCATTTTTATGTAACAAGAATGAAATAATAATTCCCCCTCTATTAATATAAATTATTCAAAATGGATTGGATAAATTTTAATGAAAACGAATGATTTTGCATGAAATTTGGGCTTAATACATCATTTATTTTATTTTAGTCAATATTATAAATTATTTGTCTAGATAAAACTCTTATTAAAATAGATTGAAACATAATATTAAAAACATTCTGCTGCTATCAGTAAGTATTCCACCGTATTCCACCATATACCACTGGGCAGCAAATGCAGTCTATCGTTCAATCCTTTTGAAAAATTAATGAAATCCCACGACTGAATATTTAATGATTCACAGGGGAAAATGCAAGAACAAATTTTGAATTTTACAACAAAATGAATTAGTCACCAAAAGAAATTTTTAATTTGGAATATAAAAAATAATTTATTATCATGCAGTACGTATGAATTGGAGATGATAAAAACCTACAGGAGTACCCATAACAAAGCGAAAATGAACAAAAAATCAGTTTTAAAAAGTTAAAAATGACAATCTGTTGTTAGCTAATTGTGATTTAGTTCCAGAAACTTACCGCTTTTAATGGTACAGTCACCCAAAAAAAAAATGCCACCCCCCCACCTAATTTTGCCGTAAATTATCGTAGAAACATGCGACTGGTACCAATCAGTTTGTAATAACGTCTAGTTTATAATGTTATAGTTAGATTTTACTTAGGGGGTCGTCTACATATTAAAACTGACATCAACTTCATTTTTTTCAATGGTAACCCCCATTTTTTATAATTTATTTGAATTCTTTGGATCAAATCATCACGGAAAATGGTATAGTTTATATATTTCGCTCAATTTTTCATAGAGTTATAAGCTGTCAAAGTTTGGGGGTGCTAATGTTAAATGAATGTGACAAACATTAAATCATATCTTCCGAAATAATTATGATATTTAAATTCTGTTTTTTTTATTCGTTAGAATGAAGTGACCCAAACATATTCCATGCAAATTTTTGCTAAAAAAACATTTTTTGAATTATGAAAATTATTAATAAATTCATATTTGAAAAAATTATGAATTATGACCTATGTTCATTTTTGCACGAATAGAACGGGCATCATCAAAAACATGGGTTTCCAAATTTACAGCTCGTTCCTAACAATATTTTTTGAGTTACAGTGATATTTCACTTTTTATTCCTGTTAGGGGGCCGTCACTTGTTATAATCTGTATCCTCTATAAGTAAATATTTGTATATAATTTGACGGAAAACTATTTTAATTTACCTTTATGTTATTTTTATTGTTTCCTAAGCAATATTTCGATGTTTATAATACAAATTGGCATATTTTTGTAAAGTTATCACAATGTAGGCGAGGGATTGTGAAAGAATTTTAAAAGAAAAGAAGCCCCGCCTCTGATTCGCTGAAACACTATTTAAAAAAAAAGACAAATTTGCATATTCCTATTTGACTCTATATGTGACGCTGGTATGCATAAATCACAATGGTATTTACTACATCGATTATTGAAGACAAAACTTAAATGATTTAACTACAAATATGCAAAATTATTTTGCTTTATATTATAAAGTTTTAGAAAATTTGTGAAAAGGCGTGGCTTACGGTACAAGAGAAGAATATATCCGATCTTAATATGTTAAGTCTTTCTTCATAAGTATTAAATATCTTTTTCTAGTTTTTCGCTGCTAAAATTCTATTTTAACCCTGTTACACTTTTTTTCGCATTTCAATATTCAAGAGTACATACACTTCTAGTTAAATATCATGTAAAAACACGGTACAGCGAAACTGATTGCATGAAACAGCAATTATGCATTCGACAATCGTTTTATTATTATTATTATGAATATTTAATAATTTTAAAAAGATTTTTTACCATAAATTTTCTGTTATAATTTTGTTTTGAAATATTTGCATTTGGTTACTGTACCGTTTGTAAGCTTTGTGTTATTTAAAATTTATCCCATAATGTAACATAATAAAATATCAAATTTCTAATAAAAGTTTTTTAATACAGAATCAAATAGGGAAAAAATGCTTTATTATTATTATTATTTTTTTTTTTTTTTAAGTTTATAAGATCTATTATTGGAACATAGCTCAATAGTATTTATTTTCAATTTCCTAATCACGAAATCAAAGTCACAGTTATTATGGAATAAAAATTTAAAACAAAGGAATTGTCTTATTACTTTCAAATATATAGATATTGATCTTACAGAATCCTGAAATTTCATTTAAAAGACTTTAAACGTCTAAATTTAAAAATTCAAAATAAAATAAATTAATCTAAATGCTTTTAAAGTTGAAACGGGAAGATTTCAAAATCCGCGATTGTAATGAAATGCTCGCCCTCTGGTGGGCTAAGGTGAAATTATCACACCACTGCATATCCTCATATTATGCAATCGACTTTCCATGATGAAATGGCGGAGAAAGAATAATAATTACACGTGGCTGTTATATTTACTAACAACTGCAGTGTTCAGAGAGCGCCATCTATCGATCATTACAAACGCGGATACATGAAAATTGGCATTTGTGTTTTGAACATTTTGGTGCGGCAGATATTAAAAAAAATATTTTTATGATGAGCTGAACCTCAGCTCAAGAAAGGGCGGATCCAGCTATTTAGCACGAGTGATATCACCTGACTAAAACCAGAATAAACAACATTTTAATTTATTCCGGCGTATTTTTAGCCCACTGTTATTCTTTTTTTTTTTCTTTTTTTTTTTCAAATTTCAGTACGCTTACGTCCTATTTACATTAAGCCTTGATATGGAAGCTATGTTGCTGTTTTTCGATGCTGCGAAATTTACAAAATATATTTGTGTTAATATACTATACAGATAGAAGAATAATTATATAAAATCAACAAATCTTCTTTAATCAATATGTTTATGTACTGTATGGAAATGTTTATATATGGATATTGTATTTATTTTTAATGAGAGATATAAACACAAAATACTGAAAAAAAAGAAGAAAATGTGTTATAAATTTTTATAAATCAAGAAAAATATATATGCATACTTGCCAACCTAACCCGTAACATTGTTAGTTCCCGCCCCTGTGTGTACACAATTTAATTTTTAGAGTAATTAACTTCAAATACATTTACGATTAACTCATTGAGCGCCACGCGAATTCTTATGGAAATCCCATTCAGGCCACACGTGCTGCTTAGAAGCGTGTTATGTTTATCGAGTTTCAATAAACCCTATTAGGCCTTAACGATATAATCCTATAAAAATCCTATTTAAAAAAAAAAAAAAACATGAAGTAAATTTTAAATAAATGGTCAGTAATTACTTAAAACTATGTAAGTTCTGTAGTTTTATATCATATTTTACACTGCCGGCTGACTTAGCCTAAATGGAAAGATCAGTGTCAGCCACCGATGTCTGACACGGCTCTAAAAAGACTGGTGTGAAAAAAATGTACGGAAAGGGGCGGGACCAGTAATCTTCCGGGATAGGTTGACAAGAATGTATATACATAGAGCAATGCCAGAAAATGTTCTTTATTTTTCATGAACCAGATGAATGGTACTTTTTTTTTGAATAGTCTATGTATTAAATATAATGCTGCTTTAAATACCCTTTGAATGAAAAGTTTTATTACATAAAGTAATTTTCTGGCACTCTACAGCTCCCAAATGACACACAATACAAAACCCCGCCTTTTTCCAGTGTTTAAAGGGTATTAACGTTTAATATGCTTTATATTCGTTTTGATCTTTCCTTCTCCTCCTTATCTTCTTCTTTTTTCCTTAAAAAAAAAAAGGAGTTATGTAACATTTTGACCTTTTCAAGTGAAGATTTAGATTAATGGTAGTCAGCCGTTCTACACCCACCGTCCACTTCGGTATGTGTGTTAAAGTGTAGAATTTTAGAACATCCCATTAAGTAGTAGGATTTATTATTTTGCATATTAATTTGTTACACATTATAAAATATAAAAGCAAAAGAATATCGTGGAGATTTATGTAAAAGTTTTTAATAATGTCATGAAAAAAAAAATAATAATAATTAATTAAAAAAATAAATAAATAAAAATAAAAAAATCTGTTTTAATATTTAAAAAAAGTCAATTAAAGAAAACGAAAGTACTGCAGTATCAGAACAAACTCCCACTGCCACTTTGAAACGGCCGTGGGAACCAGGTTGAGTGCCGCCGTTTCAGACAATTATACGGCAGCTTGAGTTAAAATAATTTTGAATTTTCAAACAAATTTAAAACCATTCATCTTTTTTTTTTTTGTTTTTTTCCTTTTTATAGATATTTTAATATCTATTCAAGCTATTTAATTTTCTTCGTATGAAGTGAACTATCTGATGTTTAATCAATACAAACCAATAAAAATCTTTTAATCCATAAACTAACTCAGAAAGTTCTGTGAATTTGTCATTTTTTTTATTTTATAATTAACATTTCTGAAATTTTTTTCCGGTGTGAAACTTAATAAATAATGTATACTGGGTGGTAGATCGTGATTTATATTTTCTAAATGTATAGACGGACCCCTAATACATTTTCACGTGTAACTCTATTTAAAATTGATTTAAGGTATATAAATAGGTATGTTTTTCGAACCGCCTTGATCTCAGCAATCTGAATATGAAGTCACAAATAGGGGTTGCCTTTGAAGAAAATGAAGTTAATGCCAGTTTTAATATGTAGACGACCCCTTATGCAAAATTTAACTATACCGTTATAAACTAGACGTTATTATAAATCGATCGGTACCAGTCAAATGTTTCTACGATAATTTACGGCGAAATTAGGTGGGGGGGTGGCGTTTTTTTTTTGGGTGACTGTACTAAGAGTTTTTTTATCGGCACTTGGTGGAACTGATTTCCCGCATTTCAAAGACGTAGTCAAAGGAGCTACTCTATTAAATTTTTGGTTTCCATTGGGAATTATTTTTTCTGGAAATAACAACCTGTCTGATAGATTTCTATGTATAAAAAACCTTTAATCTTTGATTTTCTTCTAGATTATTAAAGCATTTTACTTCTTGTAATACTTGTCTTTTAATTAAAGATTAGGTAATTAATGAAAATTAAATATTTTTAGCGATGACAATTAATTAGATCGATTCATGATCCTCTAAATCAGGCCTGTCCAACACAAAACACTTGGTAGGCTGCATTAGAAACTATTTTATTCAGGCGGGCAGCACCGTGTGTATATATGTAAAATGTGTATATATGTTTCTGAGTGCAGGAATATGTATGCATATACTTTTTTCGGGAAGAATGGGTGAAAATTCGAAGTAGAATACATTAATTTAAACTATTTTCATTGTAAAATTAACAATAAAATTGTGAAAAATTTATGTCTATACATTAATAACTACAATAAAAAGAATGAATCACGGATCTAATAATGATTCATTACAATACTGGGATTCTTTAGCTACCATAATAATCATTGAAAGCTATTTTTGCTACGAAAAGTCAGAATGGTTTTACTAAATTTTAATCTGTTAACCAAAATTGTCAAACTTTAAATATCACTAGTCTGCTTGCAGACCGCAGAAAACTTGATGGCAGGCCGTGGTTTTGCCATCCCTGCACTTTATAATCCTTTATCATTGGTTTTCATAATTTTATATTACTGTACTGCGTATTTTCTAAATTGCATTCTCCCTCACGAAAAACTGGTTATCAATGAAATTTAATTTTCATAGCGATCAAACATTGCCAGGTTGACATCTATGCCTAAAATATCATAATAGTTTGTTTTAACAGCAACTTCCACGTTGTATGAAAGCCTTCAGGCATTTTTATCATATTAATTGCTCTATCCACTTTCCAGCGACCAACCACTTACAAGTGAAAACTAATTTTCTCGTAGTTTTTTTTATCTGTTTCACTTCAAATCCTCCAAAGCGGTCTTGGTTTTCATATAAAAATAGTTAAAGCTATTATTATTTTTATATGACATTTTTTCTTTAACGCATTATAGGTTAGGAGTGAAAATTCATTTTCCTACTATGGAAACCTGTTAGTCTGAACAAAAATAGTAAAATAGATATTTGTTTCATTGAAACTTTCAAAGCCGATTTCTTTCTATAATGTTAATTAATCGCCCTCTAGCTCCGCTTTTGGGACCAGTATTGATAAAAAATAATTTTTTCCTTATTTAATTGGAGAAAATTGTTACGAAATATTCTTATATGAAAATAGAGGTGTAAAAACTGTGCAAGTGCTAACAATGGGTCCCCCTGAATGTTTCATCGTCAAAATGATAACAATGCTCTCAGAAAGTATGTCAAAATGCATATCAACAATGTATGTACCTCAACAATGCATGTTAAAATGATAATAATGCCAAATTACTCAAATAAGCTCCTTCATAAGAAAACTGTAGCATATGCGTACCTGCCAACCACTTTATTAAGAAGCGTAAAGTGGTTAACTCCCCTTGAAGAAACATCTCTTTTTCCGCATCATTTTATTTTTAGAGTAAATTTTACAAAATGTTGTTACGATTAAATAACATTAAAATTACTCAAAAATATGACTGGTTTGAAAAAATGACAGGTAGTAAAAGTTTTACGTTTCATTATGAGATGGTTGGCAAGTATGCATATATAATGAATTATTACATATACAAGCAGACCTACCAACCTAATCCGGCAAATTGTTAGTAACGCCCATTTTTCTACACCACTTAATTTTTAGAGCGATTCTCTTCAAATATATTTACGATGAATTAAGAAAACAAATACTCTAAAAATTAAGTGGTGTAGAAAAGTGGGCGGTACTAAGAATTTGCCGGATTAGGTTGGCAGCTCTGCACAAGAATGAAACATGGGCACAGAACTCACACCACTATTAATGAAACAAAATGTTCTACTTCTTAAATTAACGATATTATATCTGTACTGATAAGTATAAAGGATTTAAGTCCAAATTCTTGATTTTTCAGGAGACGAAAAATAAAGTTAAACTAATTAAAAACTAATCAGAAGAATCGGTTAGGAAAAAGGGATTATGTTGGTTTATACGCTTTATACCATTCAGTGATTATCAATCTTCATTTAAAGAAGGGAAAAAATTGAATTAAATAATATATACCAATGATTAATGCTAAATTTCTGACTTGAATCTTTTTTTACCAATGGATTTTCTCAAAGACTAAATGACATGGATTTAAATCCTTTATACCAATCGATAGAGAATTTTTTACTGGGTCTGACGATGTACTTAACTCAAAATCGACATTTTTGGACTTAAATCCTTTATACTTATCACTGCAGATATGTACAGATATTTCTTAAACAAATACCGGTATGAGTTCTACGCCCATGTTCCATCCCTCAATACTTCATAATAGATTTTCTTTTTTGTCTCCAATTGAATTTTAGTATGTGTGTAAAGAAATTAAATTTTTAAACGTTATTGCCGAAAATTGTAATATAACGTAACAAGCTGTAAACGCATGCTTGCTTACTTTAACCCTTTAGGCTACTGGGAAAATTAATAGAAACTTTTTATGTATTTCGCTAACTGTTTTTCATTAAATAAAAACAATAAAAGTTTTTATTAAGATTTTCCAATGGCCAAAACGGGTTAAAGTTGGGAACTATGTGGAAGAGTAATTTTCTGCAGTAAAAATTCTCTTTTATAAAACGCTTAATTAAAAAAAAAAAAAAAAAAAAAAAAAAATCCGCTTCCGAAATCCAGTTTTTTTGTTTTGCGGAATTTATTTTATTTTGAAGTTATTACAACATATCTTATTAAGGACACTTAAAAAAAAGATTATAATTTAAGTCTTTTTTAAATATTTAATATTTAAATAAATTTAAAATCAAAATATTTTCAAATATAAAAACATATTTCAAAATGAACAGAGCAAACTTTGACATTATATATAAATTTACAAATTTTTGTTCATTCTCAGATTTACTGCAACTGTTGGATAGAAAACAACTTTTTTCTATAAAGCATGAATTAGTCTCAAAATATTTTTCCTTTCAAACTCTTTTTAAAGGTCAGGTAGATACGCCTACAGGAACTGTCGAAAGAATTGGAATGAACGGGTAAACAACAAAAACCTTCTAGGAAGTTCAACAACCTTAATACCGTCACGCCGAGTTTCCAAATAGATATGCAGCAAAGAATTGAAACCGCCAGTTACTCAACGATGACTGTAACAACAAGAACAACGATACAATCTAAAATTATGTTGTAAGAAGTTTGTAAGATAGTACAATATATTATAATGTTTAAGTTAAAACGAAAAGAATTTGGACATTTAAAAACTTTATAATAAAATTGGTTATGTTTTTTTTTTTTTTTTTTTAATTCTAAAGCATTATTTTTGACAAATCCATATTTTTTGCATGCACAAAATAAATGTTCGATGCACAAATTTCGCTATAGAAAAATGACATCAAAATTAATTAAGTTTTCAGCTATATCAGATTAATGGTAATAATATAGCATCCATTAAAGAAAAGTAACAGAAATTTAAAAAAATGCAGTTTTGAGTTTAAGTCATTGAAAAGTGAGTACGAAGTACCCCAACTTGCCCAAAAAGCGTCACATCGCTATCTCGCAATTTATCCACATGACAAACATTTTTGTCAGTTTTATTGTGGGATAGTCAATGATTGATCGTTATTTTTAGTTAGTTTTTCTCAAATACTTCGTTTTGAGTGTTTTTTTTTTTTTTTTTTTTTTTTTTTTTTTTTTGAGGTGCGATACGCTTTAACAATGAAAAGTCAAACTTTGAAAATGACTAAAACATAAAAATGATATCATTCGAAGTCTACAGTTATCATACAAAATGTACAAAAAATTAAAAATAAGGATTTGCCAATAAAAGTTTGGCAAAAGAGGTTTGTTAACAACCTTCATTATACTAGTTTAATTACAATATGTTTTATTATACAAATAGTGATGAACAAAAATAAAATTCCTTTGGGTGCAGTAATAAGCTGAAAAACGTGTTTCGGAGAAATGGACATATAATTAAAAGCTGAAACTAATACCCATCTACCATTTATCTATTATCTATAATTTTACAAAATCTTCCAGAATATGTCGAGTAATTGACAAATTTCAGCAATTTAGAACGATTCGTCTTTTGATATGATGCAATCCTTAATCCACTTTTGTGCCTCGTCCACTGTAAGTATGCAGAAGATAAGATATTAAGAGCATTAACCAAAACAATTGATGGTGGCTATCAGGGTTGCCAGATTTCGACCATTTTTTTATTCAATAGGCACCAATAATTTTTATTTGTAACGCTTGGCTAACTATTTCGAAGATTGATAGTCTATTATATATATCAAATGCCACTTCTCAAAATTATTGGTGACTATAGAATTAAAGAAAGGCCAGATCTGGCAACTGTGGTGACTATGTAAGAGCTGTATCATGGGTATTCCAAAACTTCCCGATCCATCGTTTGCTAAAGTAACATGAAGCCTTGCTTAATCAATTACCAATTCCACAATATGCAAAGCTTTGCTAATAAATGGACGTTTTTAACCAATTTTCTGTTTCAAACACAGCAAATGTTGCTTGAGGCGTTCAGTAATCGCATATTCAATTGTTTTTCAATAGTTCGTAATAAGGCACACCAGGTACATAGAACAATACCACAAAATACATAGGATTTTTTTTTTTTTTTTTTTCTAGATCTACAATGTTCACTAAGCGCTAGAATTGATTCTCAGGGATTGCATTCTCCGCCTTTTTTTAGGGCACTTTTAGAGAAGAAAATGTTAGGAAATTTTCATGGTGTTTTAAAAGTAATGCGCCGTGATTGAACAGAATAAAAATTTTCTATAATATTAATGATAGTAATAAATGCAAAAATTTCGCATCCTTAAAAAAGCCCTAAAAAGAAAAGAGGCTGAGAAAACAATCCCTGGATTCTTGACCCTTTAACAGGCCATATATTCTTAATAATGGTATATTAAAGTATATTTGGAATTGAGTTTGATTTAAGAAAATAAATTAATTTAGCTTAGATAAAATTAATTCCAACCTTTATAATGCCCTTAGAAGTGTACTTACCACCGAATTCGTTAATTTTAAACGAGAAGGACGTGGTAAGCTATTTCTTTATGTCTACGCACTCATTTTAGTGATAAAATTTCTTACCACGGATTTAGTAAAAGGATTTCTATAAAAAGAAATCAACACTATGTTCTTGTAAAAATGTCAGGCGTAGTACAGTAGCTTACCACACCTTCCCAATAAAAAAATTAATGATGTTGGTGGGAATAGTGCTCTCCAGAGTTCCCAACTTTTATAATTTATTCACGAGCATTTTTAGCCCCGCCTCTTTTTCATACCGGAAATTTTGAAAAATGATTTTCTTCTTATTTAATCGTTGTCACATATTAAAGAGAAATAATCTACAAAATTTCTGGTGCGAAAAGAAGGCGGGGCTAAAAATGCTCGTGAATAAATTATAAAAGTTGGGAACTCTGGTGTTCTCACTTCGGGGAAAATTTTCCCATTTTATGGAAATTTCGGGTCTCAGAGGGAAAAAAAGAAACAAAATAATGAGGGAAAAAATTCCCTTTAGGTAAGAGATATGAGAATTTGCTTCTAGACTGAAAATGTGACACATTCATTCAGACTGCTTTAAGAATAAAATCTGAATATGTTTTCTGAATACATAAAGCGATATATATCTTCTTATTGAATAACACAGAAAAGAAGCAGTCTTCACGGAACAAATTAGTTTTGATTCAAACATGGCAAAAACCTGCTCATTAACTTATTCATGTAAAATACGCAAGTTCTTCTTCCACTCGCTTCCAAACTTCTAAACAGATGACAGAACGCTCTAATTTCCAGTAGTGTATGAAAGAGAAGCAAATTTACGTATCAACAACCATAACTGTCAAAATCCTTATAAATACACCATAAAAATGTTAGTATCACCCCTTTTTTTACACTATTTAATATTTGGAGTAATTGTTTTCAAATGTAATTGTGATTAAATAAAAAGAAAAAATACTCAAAAAAAACATCGGTATGAAAGAAAGGCGGAACCATTGTTACCAGACTTTGCAAGTCTTTTATTCAGCTGTCACCAGTGATTTAAAAAAATGATATTTGATATTTATGACAGACGAATCGAATCGAAAAATTGTTTATTACGTACAGTCGGGGAAAAAAAAACGCAACACTCGCTGTAATTTCGTTATTAATTGACGCAGGAACATCTAATAGACATAATTCAACAGGAATATGTCATCAGATTTTGAATTAGGAGTCATCTACATATTGAAATGAGCGCCAACTTTGATTTTTGAAATAGGAACACCCAATTTTGACTTCATTTTCGAATTTCTGAGAGTCTGGCAGTGCGGAAAAGTATACTGTTTGTATACTTTATCTTTAGTATTTATAAAATTATAATCAAAAATGTGTTAGGGGTTATCTGTAAATGTAGAAAAATAAAATTAAGATCGCATAAGAAAAAGATAAAATTTTAATGTTTCACACCGGAAATTTTTCAGGAAAGAAATAATTATAAAAATTAATAAAAGAATTATGTTTTCCAGTTTTTTAATTATCCCCAATTCAATTTTTTAGATTTGTATATACTTCAGTACTTTTTTAGATAATTTTAGGTCTATTTAAATACATTACACTTAAGATTGATCCAGACAGTACTCTCTGAAATAAAAGCAATATTTTTCAAGTAAAAGTGTCTATTATGGTTGTATTGATCAACAATAAAGCTTAAATTTCCTTTCGTAGGTGTAACATAATATACGAAATGATATAATATAGATACAACGCATAAACTAAATCTTTTCGGATAAATTATTGTAAGGGTTCATGAAGTAAATATTAAACAATTTTAATCGCACTTATCAGCTTTTGGTCAGTTGAACTCTTTAGAACTGTACGATTCGTTTTATAATTTCTATGAAAATATATTTTCTTAATTAACCCTTTAGCGACTGCTGATGTAGATTCAATCCATTTGAAAATCTGTAACTCTGTCAGTGGGCGTTTCTTTCGTAATTTGTGTGTTACATATTTCTTAAGTGTATACCCAGAGTTCATATTTTTGCAACAAAATATACTACGGATATAAATATTTTGATAAGAAAGGATATAATTATAATGTATATCCATTTGTAACATAATCGTGAATACAGAAACCTTTTTCTAAAATATTATATTTTGAGAGTATAATGTCCGTAGGCGGGTCTTAATGTCAAAAAGACAAAATCCTGCGGTCGCAAAAAGTGTTAAAATATATTTATAAAAGTTAAAGTATGTTTTTAAAAATGTATAAAGTTAAAATATATTAATAAAACTTTAAAGACTAAAGTGTCCTTAAAATAATATCCCTCCCCCCTATAAAATAAATAAATAAGTAAATAAATAAAATAAAATAAAACAATATACGAAGCAAATGATTAAGCTTTTTTTTAACTATGATGGTAGTTAAGAAACGAGTTTACAAGTCTGTCTTGCATTCCAATTCCATTCGTTATTTATATTTGACAATTTCACATTAAACATATTTTTCTATTTAAAACAGTAAACCCCGCCTATTTAGTTTTTTTTTTTTTTTTTTCTTCTAGTGTTCGTTTAAAAGATTTAAAATTTATCACCAATTAATCGATGAAGTAAATACCACTTGTGCGTATTTTTGTCAAAATAAAATAAGGTGTTTAACACGAATACTCAATGTCACATTTACTTTTTTTTTCTGTATTGTTTTGTTTTGAAGAACGATGAAGACGGGGCTGGTCTTCTTTAGAAAACAGGAATTCTTGATGCTAACACTAATGTCTAAAAAATCATCATTTTTGTTTCATTTCTTTGCATTTGACGTTGTTGTTATATAATTTAAACCGTAAATAAAAAATAAAAATATTTTGTTTTATTTTCTTTGTTATTTTTAAAGATTTGATTCGTTATCTCATGCAAAACTTTATAAGAGACGGCCCCCTAAACCACTCCAAAAGAAAGATTTATTTATATCTCGAAAACTAATAACTGGAATGAGCTGCAAATTTGCACACCCATATTTTTCAGGATTAAGATTCATTTTATGTAAAAATTAATATAGGTCATAATTCATAATTTTTATGAATATGAATTTATTAATATTTTTCAGAATTAAAAATATTTTTCAGAATCAAAAGTAATGATGGATTATGTTTGGGTTTCTTCACTGTATCTCGTAAAATATATATATATATATATATATATATATCAAGTTACTTTTTGTGAAGATATTAATAAAAGTTTGAAATATGAATTTAATATTAGCACCTTCAAACTTTGAACGCTTATAACTCTGTGAAAAAATAAGTAAAATATACAACCAATATACTTTTTCGCGTTGTCGCGATCCCAGAAATTCAAATATAAAATAAAAATGGGGCATTACGATTGAAAAAATCAAAGTTGGTGCGTGTTTTAATATGTAGACGACCCCTAATTCAAAATTTCAGTGCATTTTCTGAAACTACTCACAATTCCCCGTCGAATGATACCTATTACATTTTTTCTACATCGATTAGCAACGAAGTTACGTTGAGTGTTACGTTTTTTTTTTTCCCCGACTGTACATCAAGTATCCCTTTTCAAGATCATTGGTGACTGTTGAATAAAAAATTCACAAAGTCTGGCAACACTGGGAGAACAAAAAATTTTACGGAATATTAATTAGAATGTTGGCAGGTATGCCACAATTATTTCAAATTTTACACGAGATTATGTGATGAATTGTACACGAGATTATGTGCGCGATTCAAACTGCCATACTACGGAACAAGCAATTAAAGCAATTAAATCGCTATTATTATTGTTAATTTCATATTTGTATTTATCCGGGGATATCCTACCGAAGCTTGATCAATATGGGTAAGTATTTTTATGCATCATCATTATTATTATTATTATTATTATTACTAGCTGGCTTTGCCCGCTTCGCTGGACATTAAACTTAAATGAGTTGTCAAAATCCCATATTTTTATTAATAACCTAAGTTCTCGCTGTGATTGGTAGAGGTTTTTTCGCTCGCAACGTGAGGAGTCTGTGTCCCCACTGCCTTCGTCAGCAACTTACCCACTTCTTACTTCCCCTTCCTCAGCGGATGAGTTGGAAGTTTTGCAAAATCCCACTAATGTACACAATGCGTACACTTAATCAATATCCACACACCAAAATTCGCCATTCTAAGATAATTCGAAGTTAATTCAAACGGAAAAACATGTTTTTACACATGTTTTTTGTCCTCCGACTCCGAGAAGGGGGGGGGGGGATTTCGAATTTCGTGAAATCCAGTTACAATAAGTGCTGGATGCATACAAACAATTTACGCACCAAATTTCGTGACCACAGAAGTCTTATCTTATAAATAAATAGTCTTATATTATAAATAAATAAATACAAAAAGCACAGCTTTAGTATGGGACCCCTTTGGTGATTTTAAATATTTTAAGCCATTTTTGCGATGAACTGAATTGGCTATCTCAATTGTGCAATTAAAGATCTTGGCGAGAAACGTCCAAGCTACTTCGGTGCCGAATTTCAAATGTTGCCAAAGGGATCCGATACTAAAGCTGTTCCATACACAAAATAAATAAATAAATAAAATAAAATAAAATAATAAAACAAAAATAAAAACTATTTTCTGATATTTACAAAATAAAAAATCTTAATAAAATCCAAATTATAATCATTTACAATTAAGGGGAGAACATAAAAGAACCTCATAAGGTACATAATAACAGCAAAAAATTTTGTTTTACTGCAGAAAGAAAAGTACTGCTTAATTAAATAGAAATATTAAACTAATGCCAAATATCTCTATGAAAATATTTATCCACATACAAATTCCTGATTAAAAAAAAAAAAAAAAAATCTCCAACTTTTGTAGGTATTCTTTTCTCTAATTTTTATTATTATTCACGTGAAATTAAAAATATTTCATTTTATTTCTGGAAAATAAAAATACATATAAATGCGCATGTATAAATATAAAACCTTCTACCGAATCTGGGTTGAAAACGGAAAAAGGGTAAAATAAATTAGAAATATCAGACCTATATTTATAAATTTGAAACCAAATGAAAGGGGCGATTTTTCTGAATCCAGGGGTGCAAACAGTTTTTCGATACGACAATTAGATTTTTTTAAATTAACTAAAGTATGGAATTTAGATAGCAACACTTCATTTCAATTTTTTCGTAATTTGTAGTGCGAATCACGCGAATAAAAAAGTCTTTAAGTTAAAAATTTATTTTTATATTTTATTTTTCCATTCAAAGCGTTTAGAGAAAAAATATTTATGGCGCTTGCGCAGGCGTTTATTACCCACAATTTAAACACTAATCATAATTTTGAAAAATTCTATAGATATAATTTTAAGTTGGGTGAAGACTAAGTTTCTGCCAAGCGCCGTTGAATTCCGTCCAGCCGTTCTCGAGTGATGACCGGACAAACATGTTTTAGTCTTTTACCCCCCAGGGGGGAACGGGGGGAATTTCTGAAAGTTGATAGATATAATTTTAAGTTGGATGAAGACCTGAATCCCTGCCAAGTGCAGGGATGGAACACGGGCGCAGTATTCATACCACTATCAATGTAAGAAAATTTCCTACTTCTTACATCAACGATATTATAGGTAGTAAAATTTCTTAAAAAGATTCCGGTATGAATACTGCGCCCGTGTTCCATCCCTGCAAGTGCCGTTGAATTCCGTCCAGCCGTTCTCAAGTGATGCCCGGACAAAAAAAGCGACATACAGACACTATGACACACACACAGGCAAAATTTTCTGAAGTCATTTTCGGCTTTCATGGGGTGTGAAACGTGAATATATCGCAAAATTTTTCGATTCCGACAAATTTACAGGCAAAAGTATGATTTTATTAATATAGATTATTATCCTTTTAGATACAAAGTAGTTTAATGTTCTTTTCTATTAAACTATTGCTTAAATTTAGTTGTGCGGAGTGTTTCCAATACTTCATCTGTATTCATTCACCAACTTCTACAAAATTTCAAAATTTACTAAATTTTAATATCATTCTTAATCAATCTTTATTTCAAAGGTATATTAAACGAATTAGTCATGATGATTTAGTTAATTTTATAGTTTAGCTAGGGATACTACTAGAATTAGATTTTCGTTTAGAATAAATATGGCTCCTGCTTTTCTGAAAAGCGGGTCGTATAATAAAGCAAATTTCTATTAGACTGATTCATTTTTTCTCTTCATTATCTTTCAGAAATCGACCAATTGCAATCGGTTCACTTATATCTCTCTCTATATATATATATAACGGAAAATCTGTCATTATGATAACTTCCGAAGTATTGAACGATTTGAACGAATCTATCAAATGAATTTTTGAACGAGTCGTGGAACCACTTAAAATGACGCGGCCTTTTGAAAATGTGTTATCCAATAACTTTTTAAGTATTCCATTCATAACTGCCAACCTAATCCGGAGGATTGTTCGAACCAGCGCCTTTTTCCACACCACTTATTTTTTATAATAATTCTCTTTAAATGTATTTACGTAAGAATAGCAAGCAAAGTACTTTTTTTTAAAAAAAAAAAAAAAAAAAAAAAAAAAAGGTATGGTGGGAAAAGAAAAAAAAAAAAAAAAAAAAAAAACAATTCTAACAATCCTCCTGATTATTAATTAGGATGCTGGCAGCTCTGAGTATTCAATCAGTTAGAAAGAATGTTAGACTTGGACTTATCTCAGAAATATCTTAAAAGAGTGCGTTTGACAACTTGATTACATATCTTATTTGAAAGGTCTCTTGCAATCGCAGGTTCACTTACAAATTTTTCATTGCGATAATTCACAAAATAATCACTGAATTCGAACAAAGCGGGTTAACGGACTTATTTTACAAATATCGTGGATGATTTTATTAATCAAATTGATCCGTTATTTTGTTTTAAGTTGCAGCCACTTGAAAATTTCACATAAAAAATGCATTTATGAATCAAATTACTTAAAAATTGGTATGTAGATACTCCAAGTAATGCTTCAATCAACTTTATTAATTAACTTGATCGATCATCTAATTTCAAAATGGCGGCAAAAATAAGAAAAAAAAAATCAGTCTACTCTTCTGGCTGAGCCGGAAAGACTTGTTTTAAAGATTATATCAAAAGTATATTTTTACAAATTATCAAGTGTTAAAATTGAATGAGTAAAACCCTGAAAGATAAAGTTTCTGAATTTTTTAAGCGCATCATAGCATTAAATTTAATGGTTCCTGAATATATTGGGGTTTAGAAATTATGGTATACAAAGTAATAATTTTGCTCCTCAAAAAAATTACATTTTTCTCTATGCGATTTATTTAATAATGGATATCGAAAATCTTTCAGCAAAAAGTAAATCCGTAAAAGAATCATGTTTAACATTTTATGTTGAAGCATTTAGGCAGATTAAAAATAAATTTCGTCATCTGTTCTCTGACACATTTTTTTTTTTTTTAAGTTTTCAGATGTTTTTGATCGTAGTTCAGAATCACTCATGCCTTTACCAAGAAAGTATATTTTATTTTTATGTCAAGATATCAACATCAAATCATTGGATCAGGAGTGAATAAGCCATAGATGAGAATCTAGAGAAAAATTTATATGGACGATATTTACAAATTTTGAAAAGACGTCTTTAGTATTGTAGATACCAATGTCTGAAAAAATATGCTAATCTTCCAAGAGTACGCAGACAAATATAGAGGAGGAGGACATGGCCGTTTCCTAGATTTTTAAAATACATTTAAACTGCCTTTGCCCTTCATAATTTTGAAAATATATAGACATAAAGTTATATTAAATAATCAACTATTACGAAAACAACATCATCATGTGAAAGTATTGTTCTCTTCCTAATTTTAATAGTATATGGACGATTCCATTTAAGAAGGTAACATCAGCCACACAAAAGAGTAATATTTCCTCTTTTTTTTGCCACCAGTATCACCATACAGAAATTTTAACGGCATATTTGCCATGTTCTTAGACTAGTGATTATTGTTAGAAAATATTGGTGGAAGCAGTCTATGTGTGATCCACGTATATTTTTCATGGAATTGTTCAAATGCTTTCATAACAGATAAGGGGGGGGGGGACTTAAGGAAAAGAGGAAATGAAAAAAGGGAAAAAGAGGGAAATTTTGGCAACTGTGGAGGGATATTGTAAATTTACGAGTGAGATCGCTGGGTGGGGAGTACACTTTTCATGGCTTTAAATAAGGTTGAAGTTCCGAGCAGTTTTACAGTGATTTTTCAGCCACCTCTACAGTAGCGTTACGCGATAGCAATATGCTCTTTAATATTAAGATGCGAACAAGAAGCAGCAAAATGTTTTTATATTTAACTATTTATTAGTAAATTTTCTGGTTTGTAATTTAATAATCTATTATGTGCCATGTCTTAATGTTACATGTACTGCTGCCGGATTTTGAGACTTTTTTTACTTAGTCACCCATAATTTTAAGAAGCATTATTTGATATATATGACAGACGATTAATCTTCTAAGTCATTAAGCAACTGCTACCTTTTAAATTTAGAGGTCGATTTTTCATAGAAAAGTAGCAAAATATATCAACACTGGTTTCTTGTCTTAAACAACCAAATCTTGTTACTTTATTTATTTTAATACCTTTAATTCTTTTTACACTAGTTAAATTAAATATGAACATTTAACGTTACATAAGCCTCAGAAAATCTGTTTTAAGGGAGTAAAAATTATCATATCATTTCATATCATATTATAATTTACAATATATTAGAAACCAATACTTTGGTGATTTTTCCCTAAACAATTGCATTATACTTTCTGTAATTTCTGACCTATTTATACTTGAATTTGATGAAATTTTCAACAAAGTCCTCAGTTTAAATATTTAAATAAAAGATTAGTTAATTTCATAATATAAGCCGCCCAGACGGTGTAGTGGTTAGCGTCCCTGACTTCTACACGGTTGTGCCTCTGTTTGATTCCTGGAGAAGACACGGATGTGTTGTCCCTGTTAGGGGTAGCGATGACTGCCCATTGAGTGCCCCTTCGCAAATGGTCATCAATCCGAGTGCCGCGCCACTGGAAAAAAAATCATAATATAACTTACTAATACTATATACTAGCTGATAGTCATGAGAAGGTGCTGATTTTAGAAAAGGGAAGAAATATTTGCTTTCAAAACGCTAATATTTAAATATTTGTAGTAGGGCCATGGATAGCTCATATACAGCTTTCTTCTGATGTTACAGCTCGCGAAGATGTTCCGCTTTGCTCTACATAACATGATATATTTCAAAGCGGTACAATTAGTCACAAAGCGTTATTTAATGTATGTGCTTAAACCATTTTTCTTGTCTTCTGTTATGACCTGTCTAGTCCCCAATAAATGTTATATTATATAAAAGCACTTCTACTCATTTGAACCAACACTAGACCATCCGAGTTACACACACACACACACACACACACACACACACACATATATATATATATATATATTGTGATCATCACAAAACTTTCTTCTATATTTTCTTCCACAAATTCAGATATTTTAGACCAAAACAATCATCATTACATTTTTCCTAGTAAAGGCAAAAAAAAAAAAAAAGACTTAAAAAACGATTTTATTTCGTTGCTGCTGTTAAGAAGAACGAACATCGATAACTTGATTCCAAATTATTACAGGAACATGTTTCACCCATTCGTTTCACAGGTATGAACAAGGTTTTTTTTATTTATTTATTTATTTTTTTTTTTTGGGGGGGGGGGGGGATTTTGCATTAAATTTATTAAAAGTTACATCCCAGGAGTGGGCAGACCTGAAAACTGGAAGTTTAAGTTACTCGCCATTGTCTGTTTGGTATATTCTTTAAATTTGTTCACTATATATTGCAAATTTGTCAGCTGATTAAGTAAATTAAAAAAAAATTCTCGCTTGAATTTTTTCAAGAAACTTAGAATAGTCCAATTTTTGTGAAGCTCCCGTTTTAAATTCACCAGTTTTTATTTTTGCTGATTTTGTGATGGTATCATATTAAAATCATTAATTTTCCTGAAAAATCTGCTTTTCGAGCCTGATACATATATATATATATATATATATATATATATATTTTTTTTTTTTTTTACTAAGGTCGTTTAAAAAATAAGTTGCACTTGTCCAATGAAGGTAAAAATTCACTTTGTTTTGAAGTGCGCAAAAATACACTATGACACACAGACAACACACTATCTCTCTGCTCAATTTCTGAGTCGCTGCAAGCATTTGTCAAAATGTTGCACTAATCGTTTGTTTTCTTGACGATAGAAACTCGCTCCTTCGTTTCTCGAGGCAATTTAAAATCGAACTGAACTGGACAACTTAGACTGGTGACGGATGGGAAAATGTGCACCACCGACAGATATTCATAGTTACCAATATTTTACTTTATTCTAGATAATTTTTAGCCCCGCCATTACTGCCAACCACTTCATAGAAAAAAATTTCTTCAATATGTAACTACAATAAAATAAGAAAAATGTACACATAAAGAAAAAAAAAGTGGTATGTAAAAAAGGCGGTGCTAAAAACGTTCCGAGATAAATTAAAGTGTTGGGAACTCTGCAAATATTTTCCATCTCCTGTATAATACGTTCGACGTTCACTCTGCGATTGCATAGAATATAATGTCTCCTACCTACTGCACCGTGTCTGATGTGCTCAGCGAAAGCGTTGTTGAATTTCCTTGCCTTTCCGTATCGTTTAAGTGTATGTGACGATTTTCGAACTACTGGCACTATTTCACAACAGTTGAATTTGATATATATTGAGGCCTGTAAACTACCGATATTTTACGTTAAATCTCTACACACGTGCAAAGCAAATATATCCCGATTTTCCTTGAAGATTGAGTAGAAGCTTGAACGGTAATTTAAGGCTTTGCCTGCCCTAACCTTCTAAAGCGCTCGAAATGTAAACGTTTCCTGTTAGTCTAAACTTTCTAAATAGCTAGTATTGCAATATCGCTATATGTATTAAAAGTTAACTACCAGAAAAGTTTTACAGATTTTTTCAAATAAGAAATTTAAAGGAAAATTCTTTCTCTAAATATTTAATTGTATGCACAGTCGGGGAAAAAAATAAACGCAGCACTCGAAGTAACTCCGTTGCTAATCGATGCACAAAAATGTAATAGGTATCATTCGACGGCGATTTGCGAGTAGATTCAGAAAATGAACGGAAATTTTGAATTGGGGGTCGTCTACATATTAAAACGCGCACCAACTTTGATTTTTTCAATGGTAATGCCCAATTTTTATTTTATATTTGAATTCCTGGGATCGCGAAAATGCAAAAAAGTATATTGGTTGTATATTTTGCTTATTTTTTCACAGAGTTATAAGCGTTCAAAGTTTCAACGTGCTAATGTTAAATTCATATTTCAAACTTTTATTAATATCTTCACAAAAAATAACTTGATCGATATAATTCTTTTTTTACGAGATACAGTGAAGAAACCCAAACATAATCCATCATTACTTTTGATTCTGAAAAATATTTTTAATTCTAAAAATATTAATAAATTCATATTCATAAAAATTATGAATTATGACCTATATTAATTTTTACATGAAATGAATCCTAATGCTGAAAAATATGGGTGTGCAAATTTGCAGCTCATTCCAGTTATTAGTTTTCGAGATATAAATAAATCTTTCTTTTGGAGTGGTTTAGGGGGTCATCTCTTAAAAAATTTTGAATGAGATAACGAAGCAAATCTTAAAAAATAACGGAGAAAATTTAACAAAATATTTTTATTATTTATTTAAGGGTCAAATTATATAACAACAACATCAAATGCAAAGAAATGAAACAAAAATGTTGATTTTTAGACATTTGTTTTAGTATCAAGAATTCCTTTTTTCTAAAGCCCCGCCTTTTATCGTTCTTCAAAACAAAACAACCAGAAACGAAAAGTGAATGTGACTTTGAGTATTCAAGTTAAACCCCTTATTTTACATTGACAAAAATATACACAAGTGGTATTTACTTCATCGATTACTGGTGATAAATTTAGAATTTTTAAACGAACCTAGAAGAAAAAAATTAACAAGTAGGCGGGGTTTACTGTTTGAAATACTGTCAAAATAAAATATTTCAAAACAAAATTTCTGTACCACAATTATATTACAGATGGATATACATTATAACTATATTCTTTCCAATTAATATATTTCTATCCATAGTATATTTTATTGCAAAAATATGAACACTGGGTACATGCTTAAGAAATAAGTAACACACAAATTACGAAAGAAACGCCCACTGGCATTGTTACAGATTTTCAAATTATGTGAATCTACGTCAGCAGTCGCGAAAGCGTTAATTAAGAAATTATATTTTCATTGAAATTATAAAACAAATCGTACAGTTACAAAGAGTTCAACTGACCCAAAACTGGTAAGTGTTATTAAAATTGTTTAATATTTACTGTATGAAACCTTACAATAATTTATCCGAAAAGATTTAGTTTATGCGCTGTTGTATATATATATATATATATATATATATAGCTATATTATTTCAGTTTGTATATTATGTTACACGTACGAAAGAAAATTTAAGCTTTATTGGTGATCAGTATATCCATGATAGACACTTTTTAATTGAAAAATATTGCACTTTTATAAAAAGTATTGTCTGACCAATCGTAAGTGTAATGTATATAAATATACCTAAAATTATCTAAAAAAGTACTAAAGTATATACATATCCAAAAAACTAAATTCATGATAATTAAGATACTGCAAAGGTGTTAATATTTTTATTTCCTTTTATAACTCTTTTTTCCTTGAAATATTTCCGGTGTGAAGCAGTATAATTTTCTCTAGTTTTTGTAGGATCTTAATTTTATTTTTCTATATTTAGAGATAGCCCCCTAACACATTTTTAATCATAACTCTATGAATACTAAAGATAAAGTATACAAACAGTATACTTTTCCGCACTGCCAGACTCTCAGAAATTCAAATATGAAGACAAAATTTGTTATTGCTATTGAAAAAATCAAAGTTGGCGCTCATTTTAATATGTTGATGACCCCTAATTCAAAATTCAACGACATTTTTAGAAAGTGCATTTCATTTCCTGTTGAATGGTGTCTATTAAATTTTTCTGCGTCAATTAATAACGAAATACCATCAAGTGCTGCGTTTTTTTTCCCCCGACTGTACAGTCAGTCAAACACCCCCCCCCCCACACACACACACCTAATTTCGCCGTAAGTTATCGTAGAAACATGCGACTGGTACCGATCAGTTTGTAATAACGTCTAGTTTATAATGCTATACTTAGATTTTACTTAGGGGGTCGTCTACATATTAAAACTGACATCAACTTCATTTTTTCAATGGTAACCCCCCCTTTTTTATAATTTATTTGAATTCTTTGGATCAAATCATCACGGAAAATGGTATAGTTTATATATTTTGCTCAATTTTTCATAGAGTTATAAGCTGTCAAAGTTTGGGGACGCTAATGTCAAATGAATGTGACAAACATTAAATCATATCTTCCAAAATAATTATGATATTTAAATTCTGTTTTTTTTTTTATTCGTTAGAATGAAGTGACCCAAAGTTTGTCCAAAGTACCCATGCAAGTTTTTGCTAAAAAACATTTTTTTTGAATTATGAAAATTGTTAATAAATTCATATTTGAAAAAATTATGAATTATGACCTATGTTAATTTTTGCACGAATAGAACGGGCATCATCAAAAACATGGGTTTCCAAATTTGCAGCACGTTCCTAACATTATTTTTTGAGTTACAGTGATATTTCACTTTTTATTCCTGTTAGGGGGCCGTCACATGTTATAATCTGTATCCTCTATAAGTAAATGTTTGTATATAATTTGACGGAAAACTATTTTAATTTACCTTTATGTTATTCTTATTGTTTCCTAAGCAATATTTCGATATTTATTATACAAATTGGCATATTTTTGTAAAGTTATCACAATGTAGGCGAGGGATTGTGAAAGAATTTCAAAAGAAAAGAAGCCTCTGATTCGCTGAAACACTATTTAAAAAAAAAAGACTAATTTGCATATTCCTATTTGACTCTATATGTGACGCTGGTATGCATAAATCACAATGGTATTTACTACATCGATTATTGAAGACAAAACTTAAATTATTTAATTACAAATGTGCAAAATTATTTTGTTTTATATTATAAAGTTTTAGGAAATTTGTGAAAAGGCGTGGCTTACGGTACAAGAGAGGAATATATCCGATCCTAATATGTTAAGTCTTTCTTCATAAGTATTAAATATCTTTTTCTAGTTTTCGCTGCTAAAATTCTATTTTAATCCTGTTACACTTTTTTTCGCATTTCAATATTCACGAGTACGTACACCTCTAGTTAAGAGCGGACAATACCTAATCTTGTCGGCCGCCTTCGCCCATGTTATTCTATGGGAAAATTTGTTTACATAATTACTCATTACCTAATGAATATCTTTCACTTCTGTTTTCACATTTAGAAAATTCATAAGCGTTAAATTAGTACTTGTTTTCCAAAAATTGATTTTTTTAAATTTTAGTATTTCATTTTGCGATTAGAAAATGAAAAAAATGCTTTTTGTGAAAAATCGCATTTTTCAACTCAAAATTAAAATGTAAAAATAAAAAAAAAATGAATTTTTCAAAAATGAGTACTCATTTAACGGTTATGAATTTTCTGACTGGGAAAACAGAATTTTAAAAATATTCATTAGATAATGTGTAATTGTAGCAACAAATTTTCCCATAGAATAACATGGGCGAAGGCTGCCGGCGAGATTAGATATTGTCCCCTCTTAAATATCATGTTTTAGAAAACACGGTACAGCGAAACTGGTTGCATGAAACAGCAATTATGCATTCGACAATCGTTTTATTATTATTATTATGAATATTTAATAATTTAAAAAAGATTTTTTACTATGAATTTTCTGTTTAAATTTTGTTGTGACATATTTGCATTTGGTTATTGTACCGTTTGTAAGCTTTGTGTTATTTAAAATTTATCCCATATTGTAACATAATAAAATATCAAATTTCTATTAAAAGTTTTTTAATACAGAAATAGTGAAAAATTGTTTTTTTTTTTTTTTTTTTTTTTTCTTTTTTTTTTTTTTTTTTTTTTTTTTAAGTTTATAAGATCTATTATTGGAACATAGCTCAATAGTATTTATTTTCAATTTCCTAATCACGAAATCAAAGTCACAGTTATTATGGAATAAAAATTTAAAACAAAGGAATAGTCTAATTACTTTCAAATATATAGATATTGATCTTACAGAATCCTGAAATTTCCTTTAAAAGACTTTAATCGTCTAAATTTATAAATTCAAAATAAAATAAATTAATCTAAATGCTTTTAAAGTTGAAACGGGAAGATTTCAAAATATATGAAAATTGGCATTTGTGTTTTGAACATTTTCGTGCAGCAGATATTAAAAATAATATTTTAATGATGAGCTGAACCTGAGCTTAAGAGAGGGCGGATCCAGCCAGAGCCTGATTAAGGGGGAAGCACACAGTATTTATACTTACACCGTTATTTTTTAACAAATGCTTTCCTCCTATAATAAGCAGAAAATTCTCATTAAAAATTATTTTAAAAGAATTCTGGTGTCTAATAACGGTGAGTAAATTGGATTGTTTTACACCGTTCATTTTTTATAAAAAAAAATATTTCCTCGTCAAAGCGTGGAATTTCTATGACATGAAGTAAAAAATAACTGTATAAATATTCCGGTGAGAACGGAGATAATGTGTGCGTTCCCCTTAATCAGGCTCTGGATCCAGCTATTTAGCACAAGTGATATCACCTGACTAAAACCAGAATAAACAACATTTTAATTTATTCCGGGGTATTTTTAGCCCACTGTTATTCCTTTTTTTTTTTTTTTTAGAGAAATTTATCTTACTTTAACATAGATTTTTACTTTTTACTGCTATCCACATGTGACCTTCAGCCTTAGCATTTAAATTAGGAGTCATCATCTTCTTCCAAAGCAAATTTTAAATAAACTTAAAATCATATATCTTTGTGAAAATCCAAACAGACTTTTCATACTAAGAAAGCCATTCCACACTGAAATACATGCGTAATCGGTCACTTATACGCCAGTTCACACCACAATATATTGGTAGGTAGGTAGGTTGGGTTTAATGTCGCACTAGTACTGGGCTATGGGTAATTGGCCACGGTCTGGGACGCACCCTACGATGGTCCGGAGATACGCCATCGTAATTTTTATCGTTCACGGAGACGATGGCTTCCCTGCTTCTGTTCCCACAGTTTATTGTTTAGATTGTTTGTTTATTTATTTTTATTTTATTTTATTATTATTATTTTCTTTCTTTCTTTCATTTTTTTTTTTTTTTTTTTAAATAGAGTAATGTAACATTTTGACCTTTTCAACTGAAGATTTAGATTAAGGGTAGAGAGCCTTTCTACACCCACCGTCCACTTCGGTATCTGTGTTAAGAGTAGAATTTTAGAACATCCCATTAAGTAGTAGGATATATTATTTTGCATATTAATTTGTTACACATTATAAAATATAAAAGCAAAAGAATATCGTGGAGATTTATGTAAAAGTTTTTAATAATGTCATGAAAAAAATAAATAATTAATAAAAAAAAAAAAAAAAAAAAAAAAAAATCTGTTTTAATATTTTTAAAAAGTCAATTAAATTAAAGAAAATGAAAGTACTGCAGTATCAGAACAAACTCCGATTGTCACTGTGAGTTGGCACCAGGTTGAGTGCCACCGTTTCAGACAATTATACGGCAGCTTGAGTTAAAATAATTTTGAATTTTCAAACAAATTTCAAACCATTTACCTTTTTTTTTTTCTTTTAATAGATATTTGATGTTTAATCAATAGAAACCAATAAAAATCTTTTAATTCATAAACTAAGTCATAGAGTTCTGTGAATTAGTCATTTTTTATTTTATAATTAACATTTCTGAAACTTATTTCCGGTGTGAAACTTAATAAATAATGTTTCTGGGTGGTAGATCATGATTTATATTTTCTAAATGTATAGACGGACCTCTAATACATTTTCACGTGTAACTCTATTTAGAATTGATTAAAAGTATTAAATAGGTATGTTTTCCGAACCGCCTTGATCTCAGAAATCTGAATATGAAGTCAAAAATAGGGGCCGTCTTTGAAGAAAATAAAGTTAATGCCAGTTTTAATATGTAGACCACCCCCTAGGCAAAATGTAACTATACCGTTATAAACTAGACGTTATTACAAATCGATCGGTACCAGTCAAATGTTCCTACAATAATTTACGGCGAAATTAGGTGGGGGGGGGGGCGTTTTTTTTTTTTTGGCTGACTGTACAGTCACCACCCAAAAAAACGCCCCCCCACACACACACCTAATTTCGCCATGAGTTGTTGTAGAAATATGTGATTGATACCAATCGATTTGTAATAACGACTAGTTTATAATGGTATAGTTAGATTTTGCTTAAAGGGTCATCTACATATTAAAACTGGCATCAACTTAATTTTTTTCAATGGTAACCCCCATGTTTTATAAATTATTTGAATTCTTTAGATCAAATCATCACGAAAAATGGTATAGTTTATATATTTTGCTCAAATTTTCATAGAGTTATAAGCTATCAAAATATGAGGATGCTAATGTTAAATGAATGTGACAAACATTTATTCATATCTTCCAAAATAATTATGATGTTCAAATTCTGTTTTTTATTATACGATAAAAT
Organism: Salticus scenicus; assembly: GCA_963930645.1. Classification (NCBI taxonomy): domain Eukaryota; kingdom Metazoa; phylum Arthropoda; class Arachnida; order Araneae; family Salticidae; genus Salticus; species Salticus scenicus. The sequence continues at coordinate 182,791,743 of OZ005658.1, forward strand.
GAAGTGACCCAAACATGTTACATGCATATTTTTGAATTATGAAAATTATTAATAATTTCGTATTTGAAAAAATTGTGAATTATGACCTATGTTAATTTTTGCATGAATAGAACGGGCATCATCAAAAACATGGGTTTCCAAATTTACAGCTCGTTCCTAACATTATTTTATGAGTTACAGTGATATTTCATTTTTTACTGCTGTTAGGGGCCGCCACCTGTTATAATTTGTATCCTCTGTGAGTAAATATCTGTATGTATTTTGACGAAAAAAAATTTTAATTTGTATTTTTGTTATTCTATTTGCTTTCTAAGCAACATTTCGACGTTTGTTATACAAATTGGCTAATTTTTATAAAATTATCGCGATGCAGACAACAGATTGTGAAAGAATTCCATAAAAAAGTGAAGCCCCCGCCTCCATATTGCAGAAACAATATTAAAAAACTAGTTCGCATATTCGTATTTGACTCTGTGTATAACGCTGGTACGCATAAATGTCAATGGCATTTAATACATCGAATGCTGAAGACAAAATTTAAATGATTTAATTGCAAATATGTAAACAAATTTTGTTTTATAGTGTAAAGTTTTAGAAAATTATGTAAAGGCGTGGCTTCCGTTGCAAAAAGGAATATACACAGCTGCCAATATTTTAATTTATTCCGGAGTAATTTTAGCACCGCCTCTAATTCATGCCACTTATTTTTTAAAAGTATTTTGTGTTATTTTATCAAAATTATGTACTGAAGAAACTTTTTCTATAAAGAAAGTGGTGCAGAATAAAGGCGGGGCTAAAAGTACTCCGGAATAAATTAAAATATTGGCAGCTGTGAATATATCCGATCCTGAAATGTCAAGTTTTTCTTCTTAAATGTTACATAACTTTTCCTAGTTTCTCACTGCTAAAATTCTATTTTAACTCAGTTGTCCCTCTTATTTTTACTTGAATATTGTAGGGTTCGTACACCTCAAGTTAAATATTATAATTTAGGACACACGGTAAGGCTAGTATTATCGTTTGAAAGAGGAGTACGCATTTTATTTTCTTTTTTTTTAAATTATTATAATTGACATTTAATAATTTTTATAAGATTTTTTCCAAAGAATTTTCTGTTTTAATTTTTAACCGACTTCAAAAAAGAAGGAAGGTTCTCAATTCAAACCGTATGTTTTTTTTATGTTTGTTAGCTCATAACTTCTGAACGGATGCTCCGATTTTGATACTTTTTGTTTTGTTGAAAAGGTCTTTGTCTGCAATAGGTCCCATTGTAATATGTTTACGATCTAAAGAAAATACAGTGTGCCCAAAAAAATTAGTCCCAACTCTTTTAACAGCTAAACGGTTGCAGCTATAGTGATAGAAATAGTATGTAAGTATAGGAAAGTGGCCATGCAGTACAAGGTTAAACCGCTTGCAGCGTCACCTGGTGGAAAATAGCGGAGTTAGTGTTCCTATCTCGAAAACGGTTCTAGAGAAAAAAGTGAATTACGAAGTTGAAGCGTATTACCGATTTAGTACAAAAATATAGTTTAGACATTCATACTAGCGTTCCTATCTCGGAAACGGTTCAAGACAGGGGGGAAAAGTGAATTATAAAATTGCCGAACATCATCGATTTAGTACGAAAAGATAGTTTAGACATTGATGCTAAAAATACAATGCTAAAAACGTGCATTTGTTTGTTCGCAATTTCTTACACTATGCACACTTGAGCTACATCGCACACGCTGTATTGTAGCTGGTGAGACATACGCTATATAGTTCAAAATACGGTTACATGATACTTTTTGTTTTGTTGTAAAGATCTTAGTCTGAAGTAGGTCCCATTGTAATATCTTTACAATCTAAAGAAAATAAAAATGCCATCTGGTGAAAAACAGCGGAATTAGCGCTCCTATCTCAAAAACGGTTCAAGATGGGAGAAAAGTTAATTATGAAGTTGTAGAGCATCATCGATTTACTACGAAAAGACAGTTTTCAGACATTATTGCTAAAAATAGAACGCTTAAAACGTGCAGTTGTTTGTTCGCAATTTCCTACACTGTGTACACCTGAACTACGTTGCACACTTTGCAGCGTAGCGGATAACACGTATACTCTGTGGTTCAAAGTACTGTTACTGTAAGCGGTCACATCGATTAGCACAAAATCGTTTTGTACCAACTTCAGAAAGGAGGATGTTCTTAAGTCGAGCCATGCGTTGTTGTTGGTGTTTGTATGCTTATAACTTCGTAAGAGATGCTCTAATTAACCGACTTAAAAAAGGAGAAGGTTCTCAATTCAAATCGTATGCTTTTTTGTTTTTGTTTTTGTTTGTTAGCTCATAACTTCTGAACGGATGACCAAATTTTGATACTTTTTGTTTTATTGTAAAGGTCTTCGTCTGAAATAGGTCCCATTGTAATCTTCCGATCTTTACGATCAAAAGAAAAAAGAGGGGGCCCAAAAAAGTCAGTCCCGACTCTTTTAACTGCTGAACAGCTGCAGTTGTAGTCATAAAAGTGGTATGTAGGTATAGTAATGTGGACATGTGCTAAGCGATTCAACCGCCTGCAGCGCCACCTGGTAGAAAATAGTGGAGTTAGCTTTCCTATCTCTGAAACGGTTCAAGACAGGGGGAAAAAGTTAATTATAAATTGCAGAGCATCATCGATTTAGTACGAAAAGATAGTTTAGACATTAATACTAAAAACAGAACGCTTAAATCGTGCATTTGTTTGTTCACAATTTCCTATTTTGTGCACATTTGAACGACGTTGAATACATTTTAGCGTAGCGGGTGAAATTTATGCTATGTAAAATTCAAAGTATGGTTATTGTAAGCGGTCACATCAATTAACGCATAGATGTTTTAAACCGACTTCATAAAGGAAGAGGTTCTTAATATAAACCATGTTTCTCATTGTTGTTGTTGTTGAAATTTGTTAGCTTATAACCCGTAAGAGATGATTTAATTTTAATACTTTTTTTGTTGCCGTAATGATCTTGGCCTTAAATAGGTTTCGTTATCATTTCATTAAGGTATAAGCAAATTACAGGATACTCACAAAAGTCTGTTCTCATTCTAACTGCTGAACGCATGCAGCTGCACTGTTAAAAGCAGTATGTAAGTATCGATGTTGAAACTTCTGTCCGTCAGCTTCAATGCATATTTTGCTCTTTGTTTGAACTTTACGCTGCGCAATTCCCAGCGCAGCGGGTGACACGTATTCACTGTAAAGTTCAATATAGATGCCTAACAGAATTTTTGGTTACGAATAGAGCGTATCCTTTCTTTACATTTCTAAAGACTTTTTAATTTAACGTATATAGATTCAATAGATAGTTTTTCGCTCATATCCGATAAAGGCAAGAAAAGTAACACAACTTAAAAATGCAGCATTTGAGAAAAATCAACATAAAAATAACTTGACTAGAATATAACTGGCACAACTCTCTCTCGAGTGGATAACTTTCTAGATGGATATGTAACATTTTTTGTTCACATTGGGTGCATTTCATGTATTTTTCAGTGACATAAACCCTTTTTTGAGTTAGGTCACTTTTCTTTGAAGTTGTGATTTGTGAAACTGCCGTCGAACTTCTTCTGATGTTCTGCTATATGAATAAGTTTTCACTGAAAAGAGAAAAATAAAATCTTTTTGTAAAAAAAATAGAACCGACTCCAAAAAGCAACTACTATTCAAACAAAAAAAAAAAAAAAAAAAAAAAAAAAAAATGAAATGAAACTGTAAATTGCGCCTAAAATTATAAAATAATTTCCTTCGCCAAACAACCTATAACACTACAGTTAATCATAACTTTTGAAGTCGGCGCAAAATTAAATAAAAATTGATACCTTTATTCAATACAAAATCAAATCCTATTAAAAATACACTTCTCACATTGTCACCTGCAAGACGCAGACGAAAACTACTTTGATTCAATTAAACAAATAAGATTTCGTAATCAGCAAAAGTTGGCGAAGATGCTGGTATCTGGCAAAGAAAAATCGCAAAATTATCTGGCAAACATATTTAATTTCTTTGGGATATCATGATTATTTTGATAAGGTATATTAAGAGAGTAATCAAGAATATGAAACAATACTTCGTAATTATGAAAATATACATCTTGCGCGTATATTTTTGCGTTACGTTTTGATCGCCAAATCCAAAAGCCATCAAGGATGATAGTTATCAAAGCTATACCAAATTTGCAAAGGAAACTCTAACTTCGTAGAAACATAAAAACCGCATTGTGAAGGATGTTCACTGTTCTATGTAGATGCTACTAATGAACCAATAGTATACAGCGGTAAGATAATAAAGGAAACATGAAAATGGATCATTCGAGACAACAGCATTTGTTGCTACCGATCTAAAAACAAACCTTTAAAAACTTATTAAATTTTATTTAATTTTGCGCCGACTTCAAAAGTTATGATTAACTGTAGTGTTATAGGTTGTTTGGCGAAGGAAATTATTTTATAATTTTAGGCGCAATTTACAGTTTCATTTCATTTTTTTTTTTTTTTTTTTTTTTTTTTTGAATAGTAGTTGCTTTTTGGAGTCGGTTCTATTTTTTTTACAAAAAGATTTTATGTTATGACATTTTCACATTTGTTTACTGTACGTTTGCAAGCTTTGTGTTATTTAAATTTTATCGCATGACGTAACATAATATAATTTTTTTTTAATGTTTTTTTAATACAAAATCAAACAGTGGGAGATTTTTTTTCTTCATTAAATATATTATTGAAACAAAGCGCAATATTTTTTATTTCGATTAATCTAATCACTGCGTAAAATTCACATTTATTATGGGAAAACAATTTAAAACAATGTAATATGTCTTATTACTTTTAAAGATAGAGATTTTACACATTTAAAATTAAGAATTCAAGTACAGTAGATCACTGCAGAACGGGGAATATTCGTTCTAGGCAATAGGAAACTGTCTTTTCTGTATCCATATTTATTTTCATATGAATATACATAATAATTATACTCTTTCTAGTGAAAGTATTTTTATTAATATTATTTTGTTTATATAAATATGAATAAAATGAATATTCTTAAGAAATATCGTAAAACACGAATTGTGAAAGAAACGCCCACTGGAGGAGTTACAAATTTCCAAATGACGTGAAACTACGTCAGCAGTCGCGAAAATGTTAAATATTCTTTCTCAGATTTTAGTTTAAATCTTGTTATTTATATTTTTGTATATTATCTATTGTTGGTTTGTACGCCTAAAATTAAATGTAAAACTTTATAGTAACACTTTCATGCGGGGCTTACTGTATAAAATAAAAATATACCCAACAAGAAGTAGATAATTCTTTTTCTTAAGTATTAAACACTTTTTATTTTCTTTTTTTAACCGCTATTGATATTATTATCATTATTACTATTATTCTTTTAGCTTGGTATCTAGATTTTTGTAATTCAACATTGTAGGGTTCATTTGATTCAAGTTATTCAATTTTCTTCGTGTGAAGTGATATATTTTATTTAACTATTCAATGTTTAATATATAGAAACCAATAAATATCTTTTAATTCATAAACTAACATAGAAAGTTAGACAAATTAGAATCGTTTTTTATTTTATAATTAATATTTCTGAACTTTCTTTCCGGTGTGAAATTTATTAAATAATGTATATTGGGTGGTAAATCACGATTTATTTTTTCTAAATGTATAGACGGTCTCCTAACACATTTTCACGTGTAACTCTGTTTAGAATTGATTTAGAGTATATAAATAGGTAAGTTTTCCGAACTGCCTTGATCTCAGAAATCTGAATATGAGGTCAAAAATAGGGGCCGTCATTGAAAAGTTTATGCCTGTCTTAATATGTAGATAATCCCTTATGTAAAATATAACTACACCATTAGAACTAGACGTTATTACAGACAGTGCTGCCAGATTGAGGGAAATTTTTATTTAACTCCCACCACTAAATTTTATTTGAAACGGTTTCGTAATTATCTCGAAGCATTTTTCATAGAAATCGTCTATGTAATTAGGTAACTGTTACAAGTAAAATTTAAAGTTGGCTGTTGAATAAAAATTTCCCTCAAATCTGGCAGCACTGATTACAGATCGATAGGTACCAGCCGCATGTTTCTACGATAATTTAAGGCAAAATTAGGTGGGGGTGGCGTTTTTTGGTGGGGGTGATTGTATATATTTCGAAATGACCAGAGGCGAGAAAAATCGAATGATTTTGATACTCGAGTGAAATGCTATCGAGTGATTTTAATAGATTATCGGTGACGTAAGTGTCTGAAATTAGCTTGGTTTTCTTCGTGACTATGAGGAAAGGATATCATATCATTTTGAATTAAAATAATCGAAAAAATCACTCGCGCACGCGCATAAAACATATAAGGTCAATCGAGAAAAAACAATCGACCGAATGGTTCTTCCGAGATATTTTCAGGTAATCGAGTTAATCGAATGATTACAAACAATCACGTTAATCCACTGATTCACTCGAGTAACGGCACATCTCTACCATCTGTTATACCTGCATGTACAGTCGGAGAAAAAAAAAAACGCAGCACTCGATGTAACTCCGTTGCTAATCAATGCACAAAAATGTAATAGGTATTATTCGACGGGGAATTGAGAGTAGATTCAGAAAAAGAACGGAAATTTTGAATTGGGGGTCGTCTACATATTAAAACGTGCACCAACTTTGATTTTTTTCAATGGTAATGCCCCATTTTTATTTTATATTTGTATTCCTGGGATCGCGACAATGCGAAAAAGTATATTGGTTGTATATTTTGCTTATTTTTTCACAGAGTTATAAGCGTTCAAAGTTTGAAGGTGCTAATGTTAAATTCATATTTCAAACTTTTATTAATATCTTCACCAAAAATAACTTGATCGATATAATTCTTTTTTTTACGAGATACAGTGAAGAAACCCAAACATAATCCATCATTAATTTTGATTCTGAAAAATATTTTTAATTCTGAAAAATATTAATAAATTCATATTCATAAAAATTATGAATTATGACCTATATTAATTTTTACATAAAATGAATCCTAATGTTGAAAAATATGGGTGTGCAAATTTGCAGCTTATTCCAGTTATTAGTTTTCGAGATATAAATAAATCTTTCTTTTGGAGTGGTTTAGGGGGCCGTCTCTTAAAAATTTTTGAATGAGATAACGAAGCAAATCTTAAAAAATAACGGAGAAAATTGAACAAAATATTTTTATTTTTTATTTAAGGGTCAAATTATATAACAACAACGTCAAATGCAAAGAAATGAAACAACAATGTTGATTTTTAGACATTTGTGTTAGTATCAAGAATTCCTGTTTTCTAAAGCCCCGCCTTTTATCGTTCTTCAAAACAAAAAAATACAGAAACGGAAAGTGAATGTGACTTTGAGTATTCGTGTTAAACCCCTTATCTTACATTGACAAAAATATACACAAGTGGTATTTACTTCATCGATTACTGGTGATAAATTGAGAATCCTTTAAACGAACGCTAGAAGAAAAAATTAACTAAATAGGCGGGGTTTACTGTTTGAAATACTCTCAAAATAAAATATTTCAAAACGAATTTTCTGTCCCACAATTATATTACAGATGGATATACATTATAACTATATTCTTTCTAATTAATATATTTCTATCCATAGTATATTTTATTGCAAAAATATGAACACTGGGTACATGCTTAAGAAAATAGTAACACAAATTGCGAAAGAAACGCCCACTGGCATTGTTACAGATTTTCAAATGATGTGAATCTACGTCAGCAGTCGCGAAAGCGTTAATTAAGAAATTATATTTTCATAGAAATTATAAAACAAATCGTACAGTTCCAAAGAGTTCAACTGACCCAAAACTGGTAAGCGCTATTAAAATTGTTTAATATTTACTTTATGAAACCTTACAATAGTTTATCCGAAAAGATTTAGTTTATGCGTTGTTGTATATATATATATATATATATATATATAGCTATATTATTTCAGTTTGTATATTATGTTACACGTACGAAAGAAAATTTAAGCTTTATTGGTGATTAGCATATCCATGATTGATACTTTTTGATTGAAAAATATTGCACTTTTATAAAAAGTATTGTCTGACCAATCGTAAGTGTAATGTATTAAAATATACCTAAAAATATTTAAAAAAGTACTAAAGTGGTAGGTGTTAATATTTTTATTTCTTTTATAACTCTTTCTTTCTTGAAACATTTCCGGTGTGAAACAGTATAATTTTTTCTAGTTCTTGTAGGATCTTAATTTTATTTTTCTATATTTAGAGATAGCCCCCTAACACATTTTTGATCATAACTCTATGAATACTAAAGATAAAGTGTAAAAACAGTATCCTTTTCCGCACTGCCAGACTCTCAGAAATTCGAATATGAAGTCAAAATTGGGTGTTGCTTGGGTGTCAAAGTTGCTTGGGTGTCAATTGGGTGTCAAAGTTGGCGTTCATTTTAATATGTAGATGACCCCTAATTCAAAATTCGACAACATTTTCAGAAAGTGCATTTCATTTCCAGTTGAATGGTGTCTATTAAATTTTTCTGCGTCAATTAATAACGAAATACCATCAAGTGCTGCGTTTTTTTTCCCCGACTGTACATTTAACAAGTTATACACGACACACGCATTTTTACGGAGGTGTGCCTGCACACTTTTTGTCGTTTAATTTTTACTATAATAATTCACAACAGGAAATAAGTATATATATATATATATATATATATATATATATATATATATGTTACCCGCAAAGTTTGAAATCCTAGGTATTGTGTATAAGGCCTAAATCTAGTCGACAATGTATAAAACGATTCATATTTCACACATTTCCTAGGCATTCTACTGAATGCCAAATGAGAAACCAACAAAGTATGAAAAGCATCTCCGATTCGTTTCAAATATCATGTGGCAAGGCAGGTGACTTTTAACACGCGCCTCAGGCTCAGAATTTGTCAGTTTCATTTTGCGGTTTGTTCGAGAGTGTCAAAATTATACTTGCCAACATTCTAATAATTATTTCGTAGTATTGTTAATCCCGCCCTTTTTCTCCCACCAGCAAATTTTTAGAGTAATATTCTTCAAATGCAATTGCGATTAAATAAGGAGAAAAATACTCTAAAAAGATACTGGTGTGAAAAAGAAGGTGGGGCTAACAATATTACGGAATATTAATTGGTATGTTGGCAAGTATGGTCAAAATACGCAATTTTACTTAAATTTGTACATCAAAATATTATTTTTTTACTGTGCTGCGTAAAAATAGAGGAGCAAGCCGTAGTGTTGGAAAAGGGGTCATGATCTATAGACTTGAAACAATGATTGAACAATGAATTGTGCAAAAGTCGAGCTAATGCTGCAAAAAAAAAGTTTTTTCTTAACCGAAACTATTTACTAGAAATTAATAAATGATGTACAGTCGGGGAAAAAAAAAACGCAACACTCAACGTAACTTCGTTGCTAATCGATGTAGAAAAATGTGATAGGTATCATTCGACGGGGAATTGTGAGTAGTTTCAGAAAATGAACTGAAATTTTGAATTGGGGGTCGTCTACATATTGAAACGCGCACCAACTTTCATTTTTTCAATAGTAACACCCTATTTTTATTTTATATTTGAATTCCTGGGATCGCGACAACGCGAAAAAGTATATTGGTTATATATTTTACTTATTTTTTCACTGAGTTATAAGCGTTCAAAGTTTGAAGGTGCTAATGTTAAATTCATATTTCAAACTTTTATTAATATCTTCACAAAAAATAACTTAATCGATATAATTTTTTTTTTACGTGATACAGTGAAGAAATCCAAACATAATCCATCATTACTTTTGATTCTGGAAAATATTTTTAATTCTGAAAAATATTAATAAATCCATATTCATAAAAATTATGAATTATGACCTATATTAATTTTTACATAGAATGAATCCTAATGCTGAAAAATATGGGTGTGCAAATTTGCAGCTCATTCCAGTTATTAGTTTACGAGATATAAATAAATATTTCTTTTGGAGTGGTTTAGGGGGCCGTCTCTTATATAGTTTTGCATGAGATAACGAATCAAATCTTTAAAAATAACAAAGAAAATGAAACAAAATGCATTTACTTTTTATTTACGGGTCAAATTATATAACAACAACGTCAAACGCAAAGAAATGATAGAAAAATGATGATATTTAGACATTAGTGTTAGCATCAAGAATTCCTGTTTTCTAAAGAAGACAAGCCCCGCCTTCATCGTTCTTCAAAACAAAACAATACTGTAAAGAAAAGTAAATGTGACATTGAGTATTCGTATTAAACCCCTTATTTTATGCTGACAAAAATATGCACAAGTGGTATTTACTTCATCGAATAATTGGTGATAAATTTTGAATCTTTTAAACAAACACTAGAAGAAAAAAATTAACTAAATAGGCGGGGTTTACTGTTTTTAATAGAAAAATAGGTTTAATGTGAAATTGTCAAATGTAAAAAACGAATGGAATTGGAATGCAAGACAGTCTTGTAAAATCGTTTCTTAACTACCGTCATAGCTAAAAAAGGCTTAATCATTTGCTTCATATATTGCTTTATTTTATTTTATTTATTTACTTATTTATTTATTTTGTAGGGGGATGATTATTATTTTAAGGACACTTTATTCTTTAAAATTTAATTAATATATTTTAACTTCATACATTTTTAAAAACATAGTTTAACTTTTATAAATATATTTTAACACTTTTTGCGACTGCAGGATTTTGTCTTTTTGACGGTAAGACCCGCCTACAGGCGTTATACTCTCAAAATAAAATATTTCAAAACAAATTTTCTGTATTCACAATTATATTACAAATGGATATACATTATAATTATATTCTTTCTAATCAATATATTTCTATCCATAATATATTTTATTGCAAAAATATGAACACTGGGTACACACTTAAGAAATATGCAACACACAAATTACGAAAGAAACGCCCACTGACAGAGTTACAGATTTTCAAATGGCGTGAATCTACGTAAGCGGTGTCGAAAAGGTTAATTAAGAAATTATATTTTCATAGAAATTATAAAACGAATCGTACAGTTCCAAAGAGTTCAACTGACCCAAAACTGGTAAGTGCGATTAAAATTGTTTAACCCGTTAGTAGTCGCTAGTTGGTCGATTTGCCGCCCATCTTTTAGTGTTGCCAAATATTTTTATTCAATAGCCACCAAAAATTTTTAGAAGTAGCATTTGATATACATAAAACGCGAATAAAATCGAAGAAACGTCGGTCACATCACTTCTTAAAATTATTGGTGACAGTTAAATAAAAAGTATGCAATTTTTAATAGGTGGCGCTGTCTATAGCGACTACTAACGGGTTAATATTTACTTCATGAACACTTGCAATAATTTATCCGAAAAGGTTTAGTTTATGCGTTGTTGTATATATATATATATCTATATTATTTCATTTCGTATATTATGTTACACCTACGAAAGAAAATTTAAGCTTTATTGGTGATCAGTACAGCCATAATAGACACTTTTACTTGAAAAATATTACGCTTTTTTCGCAGAGTACTGTAGGACTAATCGCAAGTGTAATGTATTTAAATTGACCTAAAATTATCTAAAAAAGTACTGAAGTATATACAAATCTAAAAAATTGAATTCAGGATAATTAAGGAACTGAAAAAGAGGCAACGTTTTATAAATTTGTATAATTTTTTTTTTTTTTCCTGAAAGATTCCGGTGTGAAACATTAAAATTTTCTCTATTTCTTATAGGATCTTAATTTTATTTTTCTACATTTAGAGATAACCCCCTAACACATTTTTTATTATAACTCTATAAATACTAAAGAAAAAGTATACAAACAGTATACTTTTCCGCACTGCCAGACTCTCAAAAATTCGAAAATGAAGACAAAATGTGGTCTTGCTATTGAAAAAATCAAAGTTGGCGCTCATTTCAATATGTTGATGACCCTTAATTCAAAATTTGACGACATATTCAGAAAGTGCTTTTAATTTCCTGTTGAATGATGTCTATTAGATGTTCCTGCGTCAATTAATAACGAAAGTACAGCGAGTGTTGCGTTTTTTTTTTCCCCGACTGTACAAAACGCCATAATGACTAATAAGAAGGAAAACAGGGACTATTGATTGCTGAATCGCTATGATGTGATGATTGTGGAAAACAAAAATAAACTCATTTATCTTGTTTAAAAATCCGTCAGTACTATACAGTATTACGTCATGGACACTGAATTATTTCATGTATTTCATGAATCTCATTTGGCTATTGGACACGGAGGGCACAGAATGTTGAAAAAACTTTCAACCAAATACAAAACCGTTATACGTCATAATATTGAACTGTACATCCACCTTTGTGAAACTTGCCAGAAAAAAAGGAAAGGTTTTAAAAAGGGCATTGTTGTGAAACCTACGATTTTTTCTGAATTTAATTCCCCCTGTCAGGTAGATCGTATTGACTTTCAGTCTCAACCAGATGGAGAATACAAATTTATTTTGGTGTACCAAGATCATCTCACAAAATTTGTGATTCTCGAGTCTCTAACGTTAAAAAGAGCTGAAGGAGTAGCCAACAACCTAGTTCATATTCTCGTTGCTTGCAGCGCCATCTATATTACAGTCAGACAATGATAGAGAATTTTCCAATAATGTGGTGACCAGCTTGAAGGATTTTTGGCCAGCACTGAAGATCGTCTATGGTAAGCCTCGCCATTTACAAAGCCAGGGTAGTGTCGAACGAGCTAATCAAAATATTGGAAATATGCTCCGTATTTGGATGCAGGACAACAAATCTGACCGAGTGAAGGACTGCGTTTCGTTCAATTAATGAAAAATAGAGCTCATCATTCTGTGATCAAAAGAACACCATACAAAGCTTCATTTGGCTGCAAACCTAAAGTAGAGCTTACAACGTCTTTTCGCCTCGAAGATATTTTAAAAGAGATGAAAACAGAAGAGCAACTAGAAAAAGTAATTGAAAGCGTCCGAACAATGGAAAAAATTGAAACTAATCATATTATGCAAGACTGTTTCAAAACACATGAACGAGATTATACTCGACAGTGGATTAAATCAACATGATTAAAATAGTCTTACCGAAGAGATTTCCGTTTCTCATACCTGTTGTGTGTGTTTAAAGGAAATGAGTGATGCACTTGCATAAAAAAGTTTCGTCAAAAAATCATACCTTCTGTGGCCCTGCTAATAAAGATGATTAAATGGATATTTTGTGCGCCCTTTGTTTCAAAACTGAAAATATTATTCAAGATCAAAATAAATTCTAAAATCAATCTGGAAATACAAGCCAAATAAATTAAAATGAATTCGAAAAAAAAAATTTCCTGCTGGTTGTTTGAGACCGACTGTGCGAGTTTCTATTACGGACGTAGACAAGGGGCAAGGTGATTCGTGCAATATATTGGCAGCTGTTATGAATATGACAGAGGATGATTTGGTTTCTACCGAGTTAGAACTTCGGAAAGAATTTGAAAACAAGTAAATGCGAGATCAAAATGCACTTCATGCCCTAAGAACTTGCTTAGAATTGAAGATGTACTTGACAACGAAATTTCTCTCCGGTCAGTTGCAATTGCTCAATCCAATGGAAGCGGCCAAGGATTCGTCAAATGTATGTGTAAAAAAAATCTCTTTGCCAAAAAATAGAACCGACTCCAAAAAGCTGCTATTACTCAAACTAAAAAAAAAAAAAAAAGTATAAAATGAAACTGTAAATTGCGCCTAAAAGTATAAAATAATTTTCTTTGCCAAACGATCTATAAAACTACAATTAATCATAACTTTTGATGTCAGCGTAAAATTGAATTCGTTTTCAAAGGTTTATTTTTAGATCGGTAGCTACAAATGCTGTTGTCTCGAATGATCCATTTTCATGTTTCCTTTATTATTTTATCACTGTATACAATTGGTCCATTAGTAATATCTGCATAGAACAGTGAACAGCCTTCGCGATTCGATATTTATATTTGTACGAAGTTAGAGTTTCCTTTGCAAACTTGGCATAACTTTGATAACTATTATCCTTGGTCACTTTTAGATTTGGCGATGAAAACGTACTGCAAAAACACACAGGCAAGATGTATATTTTCATAATATATATTGCACAAAGTATTGTTTCATATTCTTGGTTGCTCTTTTAATATACCCTATTAAAATAACCACGATTTCTCAAAGAAATTAAATATGTTTGCCAGATAATTTGGCGATTTTTCTTTCATCCAGGACGCCAGATGCCAACATCTCCGACAGTTTGTGCAGTTTACGAAATCTTATTTGTTTTCGTGAATCAAAATAGTTTTCGGCTGCGTTTTGCAGGTGACAATGTGAGATGTGTATTTTGAATAGAATTTGATTTTTGTATTGAATAAACGTATCAATTTTTATTTAATTTTGCTCCGACTTCAAAAGTTATGATTAATTGTAGTGTTATAGGTTGTTTGGCGAAGAAAATTATTTTATACTTTTAGGCATAATTTACAGTTTCAATTTATACCAACTTTTTTTGTTGTTGTGGACGTTGTTGTTGTTTGAATAGCATTAGCTTTTTGGAGTCGGTTCTATTTTTTTGCAAAAAGGTTTTATTTTTTCCATTTCATTGAAAATTTATTCATATAGCCGAACATCAGAAGATGATCGACGACAGTTTCACAAGTCCCAACCCTCAAGAAAAGTGACATAACTCAAAAAAATGATTTATGTCACTGAAAAATATATGCAATGTGCCCAAAGTGAACAAAAAACGTTACATCTCCATCTAGAAAATTTTCCACTCGATAGACAGTTGTATCAGTTTTATTTTAATCAATTTATCTTTAAGTTTTTTCTCAAATGCTACATTTTTTAGTTGTGTCACTTTTTTTACCTTAATCGGATATGAGAAAAAAAACTATCTACAGGATAAATATACGTTAAATTAAAAAGGCTTTAGAAATGTAAAGAACGGATACGCTGTATTCATAACCAAAAATTCTCTTAGGCATATATTGAACTTTACAGTGAATACGTGTCACCCGCTACGCTGGAAAGTGCGCAGCGTAAGATTTAAACAAAGAGCAAAATATTCATTGCAGCTGACGGACAGGAGTTTCAACATCAAAATGAAGGCTTTTTGATTTGTTTACAGTGTAGAAAACTGCAAACAAACAGATGCACGTTTAAACACATTTAAGCATCTTGTTTCTAACACTTATGTCTACGTGTGTTTCCGTACTAAATCATTGATACTGTACAGCTTTGTAATTTACTTTTTCTCTCGTACCTTGTACTGTTTTCGAGATAGAAACACTAACTCGCTCTGTTCCCACCAGGTGGCGCTGTAAGCGGTCGCATCTCGTAGCGCATGGCCACCTTACGATAATTAAATACTACTTTTACCAGTGTACCTACATGCGTTCAGAAGTTAGAGTGAGAACGGACTTTTGTGAGTATCCTGTAATTTGTTTATGTCTTAATGAAATCATTATGAAACCTATTTCAGGCCAAGATCTGTACGACAGCAAAAAAAAGTATTAAAATTAAAGCATCTCTTACGAAGTTATAAGCTAACAAATTTCAACAAGAACAACAATAGGAAACATGGTTTGTATTGAGACCCTCTTCCTTTATAAAGTCGGTTTAAAACATCTATGCGTTAATCGATGTGACCGCTTACAATAACCATACTTTAAATTTTACATAGCATAAATGTCACCCGCTACGCTACAACGTACGTAATGTCATTCAAATGTGCGCTAAATAAGAAATTAAGAACGAACAAATGCACGTTTTAAGCGTTCTATTTTTAGCATTAATGTCTACAAACTATCTTTTCGTACTAAATAGACGATGCTCTGCAATTTTATAATTCCCTTTTTTCATCTAACTAGAATCGTTACCGAGATAGGAACACTAACTCGTCACTTTTCCACCAAGTGGAGTTGTAGGCGGTTGAATCGCGTATCGCATAGCCACTTTACTCTACCTACATACCACATTTATGACTACAGCTGCAGCCGTTCAGCAGTTAAGAGAATCGGGGCTGACTTTTTTGACCACCATGTATTTTTTTTTTTCGTAAAAATATTACAATGGGACCTATTTCCGACCAAGACCTTTACAATAAAACAAAAAGTATCAAAATCGGATGTGTCCTTGTATGAAAGATATAATGAATTGTCATTCAAAATGTCATTCAAGCCGATCATGTTGCATCAAGTAGGTCAATTCTAATTTCTTATGTTTTATATGAAAATTTATTTCCTTTAATACGAAAGGCATAAATTTTGTTTTGTGCAACTTTCAATTTTCTTTACATATTTTGAATATATATATATATATATATATATATTTTAATGGCACTCTGATTATTTTTTTAGAATAACATTTGTATTTTTGAGGAATGCAGGGATGGAACACGGGCGCAGAATTCATACCACTCTCAATGTAAGAAAATTTTCTACTTCTTAAATCAACGATATTATAGGTAGAGAAATTTCTTAAACGGATTCCGGTATGAATTCTGCGCCCGTGTTCCATCCCTGGGAATGCACGTCATTTGTATTAACAGGAACTTTTTTCATATTTTGCCTATATAGCATTTGTTATTCTATAGAATGCCTATGTATTACATACAATGCCTAGGGAATGTATGTAATGATTCTCGTATTTCATATTTTGTATAAAAACGTCCGGCATTGTATAAGTATACAATGCCTAGGCATTTTATAGAATGCCGGCGTTTCATGCTTTGCCGGTTACGTATAAATTTATACCTTATTTATCAGATAATGTAATTATATATTTATTTTTATCACGAAACTACTTTATGCACTCTTTAATACCTTGATTATAAGTTATAACATACATATCCGTACAGAAATTATTTTAATTCAAAAAGGCAGGCGATTGTTTTTTAGAGTCACCAGTAAAGTCCTGCCTACTTTGTGTTAATATGAATGGACTTAAATGGCGAAGTATATTCCGGCGTAAATGGTAGATTTGGTTATTGTTAAAGAAAAGCAAAACTTCTATGCTTATTAACACTTTCGTGACCGTTTACTTAGATTCACGTCATTTGAAAAATTTTTACTACTTCAGTGAGCGGTTATTTCACAACTTGTATATTATTGATTTGTTAAGTATATACCCAATATTCACACTTTTACAATGAAATATACTATGGAAACAAATACTTTGATAAGAAAGAATATAATTATAATGCATATCAATTTGTAATATAAATATGAAACAAAAAATTAGGTTCTGAAATATTGTAACTTGGGAAATAACGCCTACAGGTGGACCTTACTTTCAAAAAGACAAAGTGCGTTTAGTTGAAGCTTTACAAGGATAGTAAGGCGTAACTTGGGCCACCATGGAGCAACTTGAAGTCTGGAAAAGCCTAGGAACTTGCGCTTAGTTGGAGCTTTACAAGGATAGAAAGGAGTAACTTGAAACCATAATTGCGGAGAATCTTGTATGGAACTTCGTGCGGTAGGGTCTGGAGAGGCATAGTAGTAATAGTAGGACAGATAACGGAGGGCAAGAAGTCAGCTTGGAGCTAAAATGCTGAAGTTAGTTCGTGCAGTTTTAAGGTAACCTGGAGTCACCTAAAAAATTTGAATGACTGAAGAATTTTCATATAGAAGTTGAATTAGGAACTGGAGAGGCTTGATTAACAGTAACGAGTTGAAGAATACTGAATTTATCGGAAATATAATGTTTAAAATCGTTAAATTCATTACAGAAAGGAAGGCTATTAGTAAATTGAATTTTAGCCCTATATTCAATATTCTTATCCCATTAAGTTCTTCTTTAATTATTAAACATTTAAGTTACTAAATTACTGTACCTCTCCAGACCCTACCCAATGAAGTTTCATAAAAGATCCTCTGTAATTATGGTTTCAAGTTACTTCTTACAATCCTTGTAAAACTCCAACTAAACGTAAGTTCCTAGGCTTTTCCAGTCTTCATGTTGCTCCATGGTGATCCAAGTTACTCTTTACTATCCTTGTAAAGCTCCAACTAAACGCAAGTTTCTAGGCCAGACTTCAAGTTGCTCCATGGTAACCCAGAAAAAGCTCTAATTTAAATTTCTACAACTTATGATTTACGGACTGACTCATCAAGCTTAACTGTAACTGCGATGTATCTATTATGATATATAATGTACAATCGGGAAAAAAAAAAAAAAAAAAAAAAAAAAAAGCAGCACTCGACGTAACTTCGTTGCTAATAGATGTAGAAAAATGTAATAGGTATCATTCGACGGGGAATTGTGAGTAGTTTCAGAAAATGAACTGAAATTTTGAATTGGGGTTCGTCTACATATTAAAACGCGCACCAACTTTGATTTTTTCAATGGTAATGCCCCATTTTTATTTTATGTTTGAATTCCTCGGATCGCGACAACACGAAAAAGTATAGTGGTTGTATATTTTACTTATTTTTTCACAGAGTTACAAGCGTTCAAAGTTTGAAGGTGCTAATGTTAACCCCTTAACGCAAGGCGTCCTCGCTGCGAGGACGCAAAATTTAAGATCCAGCTGCAAAAATTCATCCCGGAAATTTTTTAGCAAAAATTTACGTTTATAACATATCAGAAAGGGTCGGTTTTTTTAACCTTAAAATTTAAAATTTCTTTTAGTTTAATTTAGTTCATGAATTCCAGTGGCAGTATAATTTAAATGATCCGAATTGTCTTGCGCCGCAAAGGTTTAAATTCATACTTCAAACTTTTATTAATATATTCACAAAAAATAGCTTGATCGATATAATTCTTTTTTTAGGAGATACAGTGAAGAAACCCAAACATAATCCATCATTTCTTTTGATTCTGAAAAATATTTTTAATTTTGAAAAATATTAATAAATTCATATTCATAAAAATTATGAACTATGACCTATATTAATTTTTACATAAAAAGAATCCTAATGCGGAAAAATATCGGTGTGCAAATTTGCAGCTCATTCCAGATATTAGTTTTCGAGATATAAATAAATCTTTCTTTTGGAGTGGTTTAGGGGGCCGTCTCTTATAAAGTTTTGCATGAGATAACGAATCAAATCTTAAAAATCAACAAGGAAAATTAAATAAAATATGTTTATTTTTTATTAACGGGACATATTATATAACAACAACGTCAAACGCAGAGAAATGAAATAAAAATGGTGATTTTTAGACATTAGTGTTAGCATCAAGAATCCCTGTTTCTAAAGAAGACAAGCCCCGCCTTCATCGTTTTTCAAAAGAAAACAATACAGAAAAGAAAAGTAAATATGACATTAAGTATTCGTGTTAAACCCCTTATTTTATGTTGACAAAAATATGCACAAGTAGTAATTATTTCATCGATTACTGGTGATAAATTTCGAATCTTTTAAACGAACACTAGAAAAAAAAATAACTAAATAGGCGGGGTTTACTGTTTTAAATAGAAAAATTGGTAAATGTAAAAATTGTCTATTAAAAAAAAACGAATGGAATTGGAATGCAAGATAGACTTGTAAAATTGTTTCTTAATTACCGTTATAGTTAAAGGCTTAATAATTTGCTTCATATATTGCGTTATTTTTATTTATTTATTTTGTAATGGGGAGGATTATTATTTTAAGGATACTTTAGTCTTAATAATACATTTTAAGTTTAATTTTAATAATATATTTTAACTTTATATATATATTTTTTAAATATACATTTACTTTTATAAATATATTTTAACACTTTTTGACACACTTTTA
Source organism: Salticus scenicus (assembly GCA_963930645.1). Classification (NCBI taxonomy): domain Eukaryota; kingdom Metazoa; phylum Arthropoda; class Arachnida; order Araneae; family Salticidae; genus Salticus; species Salticus scenicus. The sequence goes on from OZ005658.1 coordinate 182,811,515, forward strand.
ACACTTTGTAATTTTGACTATAAGATCCTCCTAAAGGCGTTATCCTCTCAAAATAAAGTACAGAGCTGCCAACCTAATCCGGCAAATTGTTAACGCCTATTGAGAAACGCCCCTTTTTCTACACCACTTAATTTTTAGAGTATTTGTTTTCTTCATTCATCGTAAATATATTTGAAGTGAATTACTCTAAAAATTAAGTGGTGTAGAAAAAGGGGCGGTACTACCAATTTGCCGGATTTGGTTGGCAGCTCTGAAAGTATTTCAGAACAAATTTTCTGTATTCACAATTATATTGCAAATGGATACACAGTATATTTCTATCCATAGTATATTTTATCGCAAAAATAAGCCCACAGGGTACACAATTAACCGTTTAAATGCTGAAGCATTTTCTGAAACGCTGCCTTAAATTGCTATGGCTACTTCAAGCCTCAATAAAAGTTTTTCCGGTGTGAATATTTAATTATAGTTTTTAAAAAAATTTGAAACCCAATCATGCCAACTGGAAAACCACGCCGTGCCGTAAAAAAAATCCAAGTAAGCAGAAAGCGAAAGTGAATGTATAAATATTCTTTTTATGCCTCAATTATTTACCCTCGAAAGCTCTTTCTACAGAAATAAAATTTGAAATTTTCTAATGATCTATAAAAACACACCTAATTAATGAAAACCACGCCTTACTGTAGCGTTTGTAAAAGGCCAATTTAAGTATCATTAAAGGATGAATAAAAACAAAAAACGTGTTTTACCATAAATAATTGTTCACACACTATGTTTTACGAAAATTTAGGATCAGCGAAAAAATCCAATTTTGTTTTCAAAATATGCAATTCAGCGTAGTGAAGGGGTGTGTATTTTGATAAGATTTTATCAAGACTCCTCCCATTCTTATTTTTTTCTAACTTATTTCACAAATATAATGATATATATCGTTAAAATGATGAAATGAGCGTCGTAATATTTTATGCGTCAAAAATCATGTTAGATCTTTCTTTTTCGAAAGAACTACATTTAATTGATTTCAGTGGTTAAAGTATTGACGTTGTTTTCTGGTGATATTTTTTAAGCATTAAAAAAAAAAAAAAGTGTTTTTCAATAAAACACAATCACTCATACAATTGTCGGTTAATTTATTAATTCTTTTTATGTTTTACAAATAAATAATGAATGAAAGAAAAGAACTTTATAAAATAAATAAACAAATATATATATACAGATCTGCCAACCTAATCCGGCATATTGTTAGTACCACCCATTTTTCTACACAACTTAATTTTTAAAGTTTTTGTTTTCTTAATTCATCGTAAATATATTTGAAGAAAATTACTCTAAAATTTAATCGGTGTAGAATAATGGGCAGTACTAACAATTTGTCGGATTAGGTTAGCAGCTGGGTATATATATATATATATATACTTCTTATAAAAGAAAATAATGAAAAGATAATGTTCAACAACAATGTTTTGGTTCTGAATGGTTGATTTAATTTACGTAAAAAATTTAAATTAAAATTCCGATGTTATCTGAATTTTACCTCTCGCAGCGCGATAGCGCTGCTTTGCAGTTTTCGAGACTGAACATTGCAGCGCTATCGCGCTGCTTCGCAGTCAAATGGTTAAGAAATAAGGAACACTCAAATTACGGAAGAAACGCCCACTAAGAGAGTTACAGATTTTTAAATGGTGTGAATCTATGTCAGCAGTCGCGAAAAGATTAATTAAGAAATTATATTTTTACAGAAATTATAAAAAAAAAATCGTACAGTTCCAAAGAGTTCAACTGACCCAAAACTGGTAATTGCGATTAAAATAGTTTAATATTTACTTCATGAACCCTTACAATAATTTATCCGAAAAGATTTAGTTTATGCGTTGTTGTATATAAATATATATATATATATTATTTCATTTCGTATTTTATGTTACACCTACGAAAGAAAATTTAAGCTTTATTGGTGATGATCACTACAGCCGTAATAGACACTTTTACTTGTAAACTATTGCACTTTTTTCAAAGAGTACAGTCTGGACAAATTAAAAGTGTAATGTATTTAAATAGACCTAAAATTATTTTTAAAAGTACTGAAGTATATACAAATCTAAGAAACTGAATTCAGGATAATTAAGGAACTGGTAAACGATCAATCTTTTTTATTAATTTGTATAAATATTTTTTTCCTGAAAGATTTCCGGTGTAAAACATTAAAACTTCGTCTCTTTCTTATAGGATTTCAATTTTGTTTTTCTACATTTACAGATAACCCCTAACTCTATAAATATTAAGATAAAATATACAAACAGTATACTTTTCCGCACTGCCAGACTCTCAAAAATTCGAATATGAAGTCAAAAGTGTGTGTTGCTATTGAAAAAAATCAGAGTTTGCGCTCATTTCAATATGTAGAAAACCCCTAATTTAAAATTCAAAGGCATTTTCAAGAAGTGCATTTAATTTCCTATTGAATGGTGTCTGTTAAATTTTTCTGCGTCAATTAATAATGAAATTACAGATCTGACGTATATGTTACCAATGTCACGCTGCATTTGTTATCTAACAATGTTTTAAAAGGAAACCCCTACAACAACAACAGTTATCTAACTATGTTTTAATTTGTCCCGATGATGCCCAGATAAGGTGAGCGAAAAGTTTTCACAAAATGTTCTATTTAATTTTAAAGGATTTTAATTACATATATCTTTTAACCCTTTATATCCAAAATTATTTTATTTTTGGAAAAATAGTTTGTAACTTTTTTATTATATTCCTTTATGCATGAGAATCATCTCATATTAACACTTTCGCGATCGCATGATTTTGAATTTTTGACAGTAAGTTCCGCCTGTGGGCATTATTATCCCATGTTACAATATTTCAGAACAAAATTTTATGTATTCACATTTATATTAGAAATGGATATACATTATAATTATATTCTTTCTAATCAAGGTATTTGTATCCACAGTATATTTCATTGTAAAAATGTGAATATTGGTTATATATATTTAAGAAATAAATAGCATACAAATTGCGAAAGAAACGCCCACTGGTGGATTTACAGGTTTTCAAATGACGTGTATTTGCGTCAGTGGTCGCGTAAGTCTTACATTTAGCTTAAACTATAGCTTAACTATAGAGAAAGCTTAAACGATAGTCACAATGAAATCACGTAGTAAATTCAGGCTATATTGAGGAATTTTTTTTATGGAACATTAAAGTCCTGGAGGGATACAAAGGGTTAAAGAAAATGTATACTTGTTTCTAAAGTGTAAAATTTGAATTAATTAGTTGTTTAAAACTTTCACTACTAACTTGTTATATCTCCTACTTTTCTGTCTTGGGTGGCAGGCGGTGCCGCTCATAGATAAGAAAAGAAATAAAGGGTGTGAAACTAGGGGAGGGGTCAAAATTAGGATACTTGACCCTAATTAAGTACTCTAATTAATATAATTTCCATTTAATATAAAATCGAAATATATATTTAGCAAATCATTTTCAGTTGTTTGGTACATTAATTAATTTGTAAATAAAACACTTAAAAATATTTTCTAGAGACATTGCTTTCCATCATAATATGAAGAATTGGCGTTTTAGCCAATATGTTTAAGACCATTTTGTGAAAAATCATTACGTGATTGAGAAAAATGAATGCCATATTTGAAATCAGCGGACGAAACAATATAAAAATTATTCACTACATTGCAAACACTTTTTCATTACTCAAATTTTGCAGGCCTGTGTAATTTTATTATTGGATATTTATACAAATAAATTCACAATTAATATCTGTGCAATAAATAAGGCTTTTGTGTGTATAAATTTTGTGTAAAGTAAAAATTAAATGCTAAGAGGAAAGACGAAGGGTGGAGCCCTTTTGTCAGAAAAACCTGAAATTCAATTACCCATTGCAAGCAAAAAAATGTAATATCTTCTGAACTAATTAACCGATACGGTTTAATATAAGTTTCTTCAAAAACTGCTACTGCTAAAATCGGCAAGTTTTGGGAGGAAAATATCATATATAGTTAGAATGATGTTTACAATATTGCCGATTACATGTGTTAGCACTGGTCGTACTCTCCGCCAGCGTTCTTAACTTTTATAATTTATTCACGAGCAATTTTAGCCCCGCCTTCTTTTCCGCACCAGAAATTTTGTAGATTATTTATCTTTAATATAGGGCAATGATTAAATAAGAAAAAAATCTTTTTTCAAAATTTCCGGTATGAAAAAGAGGCGGGGCTAAAATGTTCGTGAATAAATTATAAAAGTTGGAAACTCTGCTATCCGCTCTTTTTCAAAACACCCTCATTGATAAAAAATTTACGGCTTTTTTTTTTTTTTTTTTTCTCTATCACTAACATTATGCAGAAGTATTTATGGTATTTTTATAGTAATGTACCCTGATTAAATAGATCATAGGGTATTGTAAAAAAATATCGGTCGCAATAGAGAGGGAAATTTTTCATCTCTGAGAATGTCCTAAAAAATGGGCAAGAGTACGACACCTGGGTACATGTCACTGTCGTTGATATATTCTGGTGTCATATAAAGATTCCAAATGTGCTAAATATTTTTTTTAATTATGTTTTCACTGAAAGTTCGTCGGCGGGACTGATTTCTTTTGAAATATTGAAAAATTTTAGAAGAATATGTAAAATATACCACTTTTCACTATGATTTGATCCATATAACTAAACAAAAACAAATGTTGAAAAGGAAATTGCCATTTAAAAAGTGAATTTGAAGCAAGTTTTCTATGTAGATGTCTTCCCCTTCCAAAGCAAAAACTACGTATACCATTATAAACCATAAATGGCAACATTTTAATTTATTCCAGAGTATTTATGCACCGCTTTTTTTTTTTTTTTTTTTTAACCACTTATTTTTTAAGGATGAATTTTTCTTATTTCATCGAAGTTTTATATTGCAGAATATTTTTCTAGAAACAAAGTGGTGTGAAATAAAGGTGGTGCTAAAAGTACTCCGGAATAAATTAAAATATTGGCACCTATGATAAAATAGACGTTATCAATTGATTCGTACCAGCCGCATGTGTATAGGATGATCAGCAAAATAGTCGTGAGGTGACCTTATTTAAAAAAAATTATTATATATATATATATATATATATATGAGTGTACAATAAAGAAAAAATAGCGATTCTTAAAAGCTACTATGGAAGAAATATCATTCAACAAATTTCACGCTAAATTTCTATTAGTATTTGGCAGGCAATTTCAGAGTATAGAATTCCAGATTGCTAATTTAAGATTCGTACACAAACTTAATATTGCAGTGGAACTAGAGAACAGCAAAACCACACACTATGCGTAGTTCAACACTCGACTGCGAGCTTGAAATGTGTAATATATTTTAAAAAGATTTGTGCTGGTTGCTATCACAATCAACATTTATTATCTGCTGCCCTTGAAGCAGTTTTCAAGAAATCAAAAACATCTCTACAAAAAATCACCAAAACACATTAATAATTTTTCTTCTTTACATTTATTAGTTTATGTTAGCTGGTATCAGTTGTTTATCAAAATAAAATGAAATTTATTTCTTTAAAATATGTTTTTAACAGTTTTTCATGTATGCAACAAAAATCTCTATAACATAAACCTGAGTTACAATTTAGTTTATCCCGGGGCATTTTCGGTCTTGGGTTTTATTTCCTATCTCTTCTTTTTTAAGAGTAAATTTTTCTTTTACAATTGCAGTTATATATTGCAAAAAAATTATTTATAAATAAATTGCTACGAAATAAAGGCGGGGCTAAAAATGCAACAGAATAAATTAAAATGGTGGCTCTTATACAATACATACTTTATTACTTTGAAAGGTTTTTAAAAAACTAAATAAATGTAACAAGTATTTCGAAAATCTTGAAGTGAGCAATGTTTTTAATTTTGCAATTTCATTCTGATCATACTCTTTTTAAGGATATTTTTTAAACACAGTTTTTCATTCATCTTATATAGAATTATCGAAATGCAGTAGCCGCCGCTTTATAAAATCACGTTTGTTTTCATCAAAATGATTTTATTAAGCGGCTGATTTTTATATCCGGCGAACATGCCCGAACTCAATAAAAGAGTATTCATTACCTAGATATGGAAATAAATTCTTCTTCGCCCTTACATCTATCAATTAGCCATCCGTAGGAATGGAGTATTTGCTACTTATCATTCACGTAAAATTTTCAGCTTTTAAGGACAAAATTACTTAAAAGATGGATATTTTCTTTGACCTGGCATTCTTGTACCTATATAGAAGTGCTACGTTAATGACTTCTGCTCTCCTTTTTAATTTTAGATTGCGATTCACTCTTCCGTTTGGTACAATTTAGGCACTAATATCACCTTTATTATTATGTTTACATGAAGCAAACTGAAAAATTTCAAGCTTCGATGTGGCTTTCCTTTGACTGTACATTTGAAGAAAACCATCATACTTTACCAAAATTTTACACTTTACCTTCAAAAAAAAAACTACCCGCTTGCATATCTTGCAGATAAGTTGCTTCAAAATAAGAACTACAAACTCTATTTGAATATTTTAAGACAAAAAAAAACAAACAAACAAATAAATAAATAATACTCATTGGCCAATCATTTGAAGAATTCATTCCTCGAATTCATAACAACAGTAAATAGCGTGTCGTGTTTTTCTTTTTCTTCTGTTTTCTTTTTTTTTCTTTTTCTGAGGTATATAATTTTCGACAAAGAGTAATAATGTGATGGCTCGCTATGATTTGTTACTTCTTTTCTTTTCAAAAATCCGGTGAGAAAATATAATTCGTTGTTTAGCTTACATTACATGATAACTTTTACTGTTGAAGAGATTTTCTTTTGAGTTTATTAACCAGCGATGCTGATTTTTATTAAGCGGCAGTTTGTACTGAATTGTTTCCAGACCCAGCAATTTGATCAGATTAAGCTGCTGATTTTATTAACCAGTGATTTTATACAAAACAAGAAAGTATAATAGGAAATATGTAGTAGAAATACCGATTGAAAATATTGTATATTCGTCGTGGTTATAAAAAAAATTCACTGCACAACAATTTTTTTAAATCTAGCAATTTTACTCTAGAAAAATGGTTATCAAATAGCTCACAATAATTTTAAATAATTGCTTGCGGGTTATGTAAAAGTACGTTTTATAAGAAGAACGATGCCCGACTTTAAAATTTCCTCTTAAAAAATAAATAAATAAATAAAATATTAAAAAATAATAATATTAACTACAGAGGTGGCAAATGAACGGATATTTTCAAAAGTTATCGTCGGCTTATTTAATCACAGAAATTTATGTAAAATACAAAGGGGATATTTCTATAACAATTTATTTGCAGTCAAAAATACCTCATTAAAAAAATAATAATAACAATTTCAACAAAAAATAATAATAACAATGCCCTCCAACTATATACAGGGTGTATCAGAAATCTTTTAATATGTTTAAAAAGTGATAGTAGAGCTTATGAAGAGCACAAATCACAATAAATACAAGTCCTATTTTCAACCATTGGCATATTAGTACGGTAAGTATGGAAAATATCCAAATCTTAAAAAATACCAACTTTCTGACGCTTCCAAAAAGCTTGTATAAATATTAAGAATTTATTTGGTAACATTTGAAAAAATCCAATAATATGACATTAGTTTCTTTGGAAAATTTTGATTTAGTGTCGAGATATAATCCACGAAATATGTCAGAAATGAAAAAAATGATGCTCTTCAACATCTCAAACCGATAATATCGTGAACGCTGTTCTGAGTACAATCCACACTCTTTTCCCAAAAATTTACCATTCATCAAGTAAGCTAATTTTGAACCACATCAGTTATCAGTTTAGAAAATATTTAAATTTTTGTTTTTTAACACTTTCACGACCGCATGCCCTTGTCTTTGAGATACTAAGGTCCGCCTGTTGGCATTATTCTCCCAAATTATAATATTTGGGGAAAATATTCTGTAATCACACTTATATTACAAATGTATATGTATTATAATTATACTCTTTCTAAACAAAGTATTTGCATCCATTGTAAATTCATTGTACGAATATAAATTATTTGGGTATATTTTTAAGAAATAAGTAATATACAAATTGCTAAAGAAACGCACACTGGCGTAATTATAGATTTTCAAATAACGTGAATCTACGTTCACGATCGCGAAAGTGTTAATAGAATATTGAATCTTCTGTTTGTGAAAAAGTGGCTCTTCAAAGGGTCGCCTTCTCAGCTCATTCTTTATTTTGGGACAAGGAATATGTTTTTTCCAAATTTTCCGTGTCTTCGTGCACTTTTTGTTTTCATTTTTTTGAAAACGTAAAAGATTATAAGCGAGTTTTTAACATGAAAGGTAGGCTCATCTCAGTTGTAATTACATAATAACACAGGCATGCATCCAAAGAATTGTTCAGAAACCAATAGTTGATACTAATGGAATTTTGGACGCTGATTTCAGGAAAAATATTCAAAAATTTCCATGAAGTACTATGTTTTTTCAAAAAGTTTAAAATTAAAAAGGGGTGGAGCGTATATACCAAAAAAGATGAAGCATGAATATAACTGTGGTCTACTGTTGGTTGCCACAGACACGCAAGGAAAAAAATGTTCCCGAACTGCTTACAATAGACGAAATGCTAAAATGAACTCTCATGGCGAACGGAAAATTAAAGATTAAGGATATATGAGTTCAGGACTTATTAATCAATGGTAATTTAATGTGCTCTAATTTCGTTCTATACTTACTTTTAAGCCTTTGGATGTTATAACCTTCCCTAGAAACCTAACAGATATGGATGGTAGATTCTGTAACTATCCACAAATATCAAAACATAGCCAATTTGACAACTGGAATATTTTTACCAAGTTAAAAAAATGCGTTTCAAAAATGATCTATATTTGGCAAAAGTAAAAAGGTGATCCCAGTTTCATCCCCTTATAAAAATCTAATAAGACAAAGCTTTACTTACAAATAAAAATGTATTTCAAAATGAATAAAGATAGTAGGAACTGTAATTATATATTAAACAATAACTGAGAAAACTATTAGACATTCAAACATTAGAAACATATATATGTTGCTGAATCTCCGCATTTGGAATTCCGTAATGTGATCACTGGCACTTTCTTAATGTTTTCAGCGTTGCTAGTAATAGCAGGTTTTCGAACATGGCGACTTGATTTTTTATCAGTTACCATAAAATTTTCTCCGTATAGGGGACGGGGAAAAGAGAGAAATTAAGGGCTACATGGGGTACGAAACTGAGACCATACTTTTTCCAAATACGGTGCAGCTTCAGTTCTCGTAAAATGAACTAAATATCCAAAAACTCACAACATGCTTCTTTTAGTATCTTACCAACATAGAATACATGCAATATATGAGAAAGAATGACTTACAGTAGACTACGTTCTGCAAAAGGCATAATAAGAATTCACCCCTTCCAATGACAAGAAAACCGACATGTGTAAGAGACGTATGAATCTTGGTCAACAAAACTTTTAATACTAATTTTAATACTAATACTACTTACTGCTCAGATATCTGAGTGTTTTACAGTTCTTCGTCCTGTAATTCTGTCATGTGTTATCTGTCTTTATCTGAAGAAGATTTACAAGCGGGCTTCGAGAGTCAAGCATACAAATCTAATGTATATGTTATCAATGCCACGGTGCAATTGTTATCTGACTATGTTTTCAAAGAAAACCCCTACAACAACAACAATTATCTAACTATGTTTTAATTTGTCCTGATGATGCCCAGATAAGGTGGGCGAAAAGCTTTGACGAAATGTTTTATTTAATTTTAAAGGATATTAATTACATATATCTTTTAACCTTTTATATCCCAAATTATTTTATTTTTTGAAAATAGTTCGTAACTTTATTGTTATATTTTTTCATGCAAGAGAATCATCTCATATTTGAAATGGATATACATTATAATTATATTCTTTCTAATCAAAGTATTTGTATCCACAGTATATTTCATTGTAAAAATGTGAATATTGGTTAGATATTTAAAAAATAAATAGCATACAAATTGCGAAAGAAACGCCAAATGGTGGAGTTACAGATTTTCAAATGACCTGAATCTACGTCAGTGGTCGCGAAAGTATTACATTTAGCTTAAACTATAGCTTAACTATAGGGAAAGCTTAAACTATAGGGACTAAAACTTAAACTATAGTCCCAATGAAATCCCGTAGTAAATTTAGGCTATATTGTGGAATTTTTTGATGGGACTTCAAAGTCTACGGAGGGATGCAAAGAGTTAAGGAAAATGTATCCGGGTTTCTAAAGAGTAAAGTTTTAAATAATTAGTTGTTTAAAATTTTCACTACTGACTCGTTATATCTCCCACATCTTCTGCCTTGGGTGGCAGGCGGCGCCGCTCACAGATAAGAAAAGAAATAAAGGTTGTGAAACTAGGGAAGGGGGCGAAATTGGGGTACTTGACTCTAATTAAGTTCTCTAATTAATATAACTTCTATTTAATATAAAATCCAAATATATATTTAGCAAATCATTTTCAATTGTTTGATATATTAATTAATTTGCAAATAAAACACTAAAAAATATTATCTGGAGACATTGCTTTCCTTCAAAATATGATGAATAGGCGTTTTTGCGCATATGTTTAAGACCATTATGTGAAAAATCATTACGTGATTGAGAAAAATGAATGCCATATTTGAAATCAGTGCACGAAACAATATAAAAATTATTCATTACATGGCAAGCACTTTTTCATTACTCAAATTTTACAGGCCTGTGTAATTTTATTATTGAATATTTATACAAATAAATTCACAATTAATATCTATGCAATAAAAAAGGCTTTCGTGTGTATAAATTTAGAGTAAAGTAAAAATTAAATGCTAAGTTGAGCCCCTTTTTCAGAAAAACCTGAAATTCAATTACCAATTGCAAACAAAAAAATTAAATATCTTCTGAACTAATTAACCGATACGGTTTAATATAAGTTTCTTCAAAAACTGCTAGAATCGGTAGGTTGTGGGGTAAGAGGATCATATATACTTAAAATGATGTTTACGATATTGCCGATTCCATGCGTTAGCACTGGTCGTACTCTCCGACAGCGTTCCCAATTTTTAAAATTTATTCACGAGTACTTTTAGCCCCGCCTTCTTTTCGCACCATGAATTTTGTAGATTATTTCTCTTTAATATGTGACAATGATTAAATAAGAAGAAAATCATTTTTCAAAGCTTCCGGCATGAAAAAATAGGCGGGGCTAAAAATGTTCGTGAATAAATTATAAAAGTTGGGAACTTTGCTCTCCGCTCTTTTTCAAAACACCCTCACTGATAAGAATTTACGCCTTTTTTCCCCCCTCATCACTAACTTTATGCAGAAGTATTTATGGTATTTTTATAGTAATGTACCCTGATTAAATAGATCAGAGAGTATTGTAAAAAAATATCGGTCGCAATAGAGAGGAAATTTCTCATCTCTGAGAATGTCCTAAATAAATGGGCAAGAGTACGACACCTGGGTACATGTCACTGTCGTTGATATATTCTGGTGTCATATAAAGATTCCAAATGTGCTAAATATTTTTTTAATTTATGTTTTCACTGAAAGTTCGTCGGCGGGACTGATTTCTTTTGAAATATTGAAAATTTTAGAGGAAAATGTAAACTGTACCACTTTTCACTGTGATTTTGTCCATATAACTAAACAAAAACAAAACAAAAATAAATGTAGAAAAGGGAATTGCCATTTAAAAAGTGCATTTGAAGCAAGTTTTTTATGTAGATGTCTCCCCCTTCCAAAGCAATATCTACGTATACTATTATAAACCATAAATGCCAACATTTTAATTTATGCATTTATGCACCCCCCCCCCTTTTTTTTTTCAAACCACTTATTTTTTAAGGATGAATTTTTCTTATTTCATCGAAGTTTTCATTGCAGAAAATTTTTTCTATAAACAAACTGGTGCGAAATGAAGGTGGTGCTAAAAATACTCCGGAATAAATTAAAATATGATAAAATAGACATTCTCAATCGATTCGTACCAGCCGCATGTGTATAGGATGATCAGCAAAACACTCGTGAGGTGGCCTTCTTTTTAAAAAAATTATTATAATTATTATTTTTTCTTTTTTTTAGTGAGTGTACAATAAAGAAAAAATAGCAATTCTTAAAAGCTAAAGTGGAAGAAATATCTTTCAACAAATTCACTCTAAATTTCTATTAGTATTTGGCAGGCAGTTTCAGAGTATAGAATTCGAGATTGCCAATTTATGATTCGTAGACAAACTTAACATTGCAGTAAAACTAGAGAGAGAGCAGGAAAACCATACACTATGCGTAGTTCAACACTCGACAGAGAGCTTGAAATGTGTAACATGTTTTAAAACGATTTGTATCGCGAGCTAATATATTCAACATTTATTATCTGCTGCCCTTGGGGAGCATTATTTAAGAAATGAAAAAGAATCTCATAATAACACTTATTGCATTTATAATTTTTGTTATTTACATTTATCAGTTTATGTTTGCTGGTATCAGTTGTTTATCAAAATAAAATGAAATTTATTTTTTTTAAATATGTTTCTAAAAGTTTTTCCTGTGTGCAACAAAATCTCTATAGCATAAACCTGAGTTACGATTTAGTTTATCCCGGGATATTTTCGGTCTTGGGTTTTATTTCATATCCCTTCTTTTTTAAGAGTAAATTTTTCTTATACAATTGCAGTTATGTATTGCAAAAAATTATTTATAAATAAATTGCTACGAAATAAGGGCGCGGCTAAAAATGCAACAGAATAAATTAAAATGGTGGCTATTATGCAATACATACTTTATTACTTTGAAAGGTTTTTAAAAAACTAAATAAATGTAACAAGTATTTCGAAAATCTTGAAATGAGTAATGTTACAATTTCATTCTGATCATGCTCTTTTTAAGGATATTTTTTAAACACAGTATTTCATTCATCTTATATAGAATTATCGAAATATTTAGACATATAGAAAAGTTAATATATTACAAAACAAGAAAGTATAATAGGAAATATTTAGTAGAAATACTGATTGTAAATATTGTATATTCGTCATGGTTATAAAAAAAAATACACTGCACAACAATATTTTGAGCTCTAGCAATTTTACTCTAGAAAAATGGTTATCAAATAACTCGCAATATTTTTAAACCATTGCTTGCGGGTTATGTAAAAGTATGTTTTATAAGAAGAATGATGCCCGATTTTAAATTATCTTCTTAAAAAATAAATAAGCACATAAATATTTAAAAATGATAATAATAATAAATACAGAGGTGCGAATCTACGGATAAATTTTTAGCAGTATATTTTCTAAAGTTATCTTCGGCATATTTAATCACAGAAATTTATCTAAAATACAAAGGGGATATTTCTATAACAATTTATTTGCAGTCAAAAATACCTTATTAAAAAAAAATAATAATAACAATTTAGGGTTTAATATTTTACATGCCTTCCATCTATATGCAGGGTGTATCAGAAATCTTGTAATATGTTTTAAAAGTGATAGTAGAGCTTACGAAGAGCACAAATCACAATAAAAAACAGTCCTATTTTCAACCATTGGCAAATTACTACGGTAAGTATGAAAAATATCCAAATCTTAAAAAATACCAATTTTCTGACGCTTCCAAAAATCTTGTATAAATATTAAGAATTTATTTGTTAACATTTGAAAAAATCCAATAATATGACATTAGTATCTTTGAAAAATTTTGATTTAGTGTCGAGATATAATCCATGAAATATGTCAGAAATGAAAAATTTGATGCTCTTTAACATCTCAAACCGATAATATCGTGAACGCTGTTCTGAGTGCATTCCACCCCTTTTCCCCAAAAATTTACCATTCATCAAGTAAGCTAAATGTATATGTATTATAATTATACTCTTTCTAAACAATGTATTTGCATCCATTGTAAATTCCTTGTACAAATATGAATAATTTGGGTATATTTTTAAGAAATAAATAACATACAAATTGTTAAGAAACGCACACTGGCGTAGTTATAGATTTTCAAATGACGTGACTGTACGTCCGCGATCGCGAAAGTGTTAATAGAATATTGAATATCCTGTTTGTGAAAAAGAGGCTCTGGAAAGGGTCGCCTTTTCCGCTTTTTCTTAATTTTGGGACAAGGAATATGTTCTTTCCAAATTTTCCGTGTCTTTGAGCACTTTTTGTTTTCATTTCTTTGAAAACGTAAAAGATTATAAGCGAGTTTTTAACATGAAAGGAACGCTCATCTCAGTTGTAATTACATTATAACACAGGCAAATCATCCAAAGAATTGTTCAGAAACCAATACTAATGGAAATTTGGACGCTGATTTCAGGAAAAATACTCAAAAATTTCCATTATGTCCTTTTTTTTTTTTTTTTTTTTTGGAAAAAGTTTAAAATTAAAAAGGGGTGGAGCGTATATACCAAAGTAGATGAAGCATGAATATAACCGTGGATTACTGTTGGTTGACACACACACGCAAGGAAAAATATGTCCTAGAACTGCTTACAATAGACGAATTGCTAAAATGAACTCTCATGGCGAACGGAAAATTAAATATTAAGGATATATGAGTTCAGGATTTATTAATCAATGGTAATTTAATGTGCTCTAATTTCGTTCTATACTTACTTTTAAGCCTTTGGATGTTATAACCTTCCCTAGAAACCTAACAGATATGGATGGTAGGTTCTGTAACTATCCACAAATATCAAAACATAGCCAATTTTGCAACTTGAATATTTTTACCAAGTTAAAATAATGCGTTTCAAAAATGATCTATATTTGGCAAAAGTAAAAAGGTGATCCCAATTTCATCGCCTTATAAAAATCTAATAAAACAAAGCTTTACTTACAAATAAAAATGTATTTCAAAATGAATAAAAATACTAGGAACTGTAATTATATATTAAACAATAACTGAGAAAAATATTAGACATTCAAATATTAGAAACATATATACGTTGCTGAATCTCCGTATTTGGAAATCCGTAATGTTTTCCCTGGCACTTTCCTAATGTTTTCAGGGTTGCTGGCAATAGCAGTTTTCCAACATAGGGACTTGATGGTTTATCAGTTACCATGAAATTTTTCCGTATAGGGGACGGGGAAAAGAGGGAAAATAAGGGCTACAATGGGTAGGAAAATGGGACCATACTTTTTCCAAACACGGTGCAGTTTCAGTTCTTGTAAAATGAACTAAGCATTCGAAGACTCACAACATGCTACTATTAGTATCTTACCAACATAGAATACATGCAATATATGAGAAAGAATGACTTACAGCAGATTAAATACATTCTACAAAAGGCATAATAAGAATTCACCCCTTCTAAAGACAGGAAAACCAACATATATAACAAACGTACGAATCTTGGTCAACAAAACTTTTAATACTAATATTAATAATAATACTACTTACTACTCTTTATATCTGTACTTCTTCTACTTTGCGGAGCAGGTGGTGTCGTGTGCTCACGGATTCACAAAAGCATATAGGGGAAACGATTAAGAAAGAGGACGAAATTAGGCACTTTTCCCTCAGCATTAACTCATACTTGCCAACGTACTAATATTTCGTACTATTGTTAGCACCGCCTTCTTTTTCACACCGGTATCTTTTAACAGTATTTTCCCTTTTATTTAATCGTAAATGCGTTTGGAGAATATTATTCTAAAAGTTTATTGGTGTCAGAAAAAGGGCGGGACTAACAAGACTACGTAATATTAATTAGGATGTGGACAAGTATGCATTAACTGCTCTAATTATTGTAATTTCACTGTAATACAAAATAAAAATATGTTTCGCAAATCATTTTCAATTGTTTGATACATTAATTAATTTTTAAATAAAACACTTTTAAATACTTTTAAAAGACCTTCTTTTTCCCAGAATATATAGAATAGACTTTCTTGTCAATATATTTAAGCTCATTTTCTAAAAAAATCTTTACATGATTGAGAAAAATGGATGTCATATTTGAAATCAGCGCACCAAATAATATAAAAATTAATCATTACATTGCAAACACATTTTCACGACTCAAACTTTGCAGGCCTGTATAATTTTATGAATTATTATTTTTAATTACAATACAAATGAATGCAAATCATAAAATTATGATAGATATAAATTTATAATTAATATCTACGCAATAAATAAGATTTTGGTGCGTATAAATTTGGTGAAGAGTGAATTAAATTCTAAAGGGAGAGACGAAGGGAGGAACCTCTTTTTGAAGAAAAAAAAAAAAAAACTGAAATTTAATTATTTTTTGCAAACAAAAAATTTAATTATTTTCTGAACGAATTTACTTATATGGTTCAATGTCAGTTTCTTCGAAAACTGGTAGAATGGGCAAGTTTTTGAAGGAAAGGGATCAATTGTGTTTAGTATGGTGTTTTTAGGATATTGCCGATTACATGAGTTTGCAGGTGTCCGTATTCTCCGTCCATTTTCAAAACACTCTCAGGAATAAGAAATTTACGTCTTTTTTGCCATCACAAATTTCATGCAGAAATATTTGTGGTATTTTTGTAATAATGTGCTGTGATTAAATAGGTCAGAGAGTATTGTAAAAATTTAACGGTAGCAATAAAGAAGGAAATTTCTCAACGCTAAGAATGTCCTGAAAAAAGGGCGAGAGTACGACAGCTGGGTATATGTCACTGGCGTTTATGTATACTGGTGTCACGTAATGATTATAAAAACGGTAAATTATTTTTAATTTTTTTCAGGACACTCTTTTAGATCCGAAATTTCTGCCTTTATTGCTACCACTATTTTTATACAATAATGTCTATCCTCTTTAATCAAGATATATTGCTATAAAAGTACCATAAAGATTTCTGTATTAAACTAGTGGTGGCAAAGTAGAATATGTAAGACGAAAATTTTTCATTCTTGAAAGTGTCCTGAAAAGAGATCGGAGAGTAGGACCCCTGATATATCATCCTATCACAATTTCTCAACAGCAATGCGTTAGTTTTACAAAAATAATTTTCGTAGTAAAAAATAGGAATGTTACTTAGTAAACTATCAGAATCACACACACACATATATACCCCCCCCCCCCACCACCACCAAAAAAAAAAAAGGGAAACTGTAAATCTTTTGCTGCAGATTTTTACTTTTTGTTATTGATGATGCAAATGAGAACAAGTAACGGCCCCATAATGGCAATAAAAAAGGAATTGTTACAATTTGATAATTATCTATCTACATATATAAATATAAATTTTAGGGGTGGGAATCAATTAAGAGTTTTAACTGGGTTAATCGTAGTTCATTAATCGATTAATCGGATTTTTAATTGGTTTTTATTTTTATTTCTTTTTATATAATTTTATTTCAATGATAAATAAAACTTTCATATTGTGTGTGTATATATATATATATATATATATTATTCATAAGTTTCACTGTTTTTTTTTCAAAAATTTTTGTCTAATCAATTATATCTGTTTCATAGTTGAAATTTAAATCAATTTTCAGAGTAATAATTGGTGACTTTAAGTGTTAATTTTATTTAAATATTTTCACTTATTTAATTTTTTTTAAATAAATTAATTTTTGAATTCATTTTGAAAGAAACATTAAATGAATTTACACATATTTTAGTTTTACATTTGCAGGCCTTGTCCATCTCGCTTGTCACTATTTTTAAATGAATTCTCATAATTCCATACCATTATCATAAAAATCTTAAATTCTTATATTTCAGTTCTTCTTTGTCACTTCGGACTAGAACACAGAATGTTATTTTCTGTTTTTACTTCGACAGTAACTATCAGCAATTCTGAACAGACAATAAACGCTTGAAGATATTGGGAAACTCTGTAGACATTTTCCCCAACAGAGGGATAGTGAAAATCTCAATCCCTTCTTTTCTTTTTTATCTTTAGCATTTCCATTTTTTGAAAGCTTCTTGTTTCTGAGAATACTATTGCCCTAGCCAACACTTTCTATAGAAGGCTACAGACAAGCGCTGTTGCTTCAGCATGCACATGAAGCAGCATTTTGTTTAATAACTGTCCTCCCTCTTTTCTCTATCAACAAAAGTGCAACATCTTCTTTTGAGAGGTTTTATTTTTATTTATTTATTACTTTTTTTTCATTATTTGATAGATGTTTCTTAGAATGTTTGTTAGCAAAATATGTGAAAAAATATTTTTAGGCAGAACAGCATTTTTTCTTTAATTCGTAGTTTGAAAATTTTAATCGTATTTTGAAAAATTTTAATCGAATTAATCGATCCGATTAACTCGATTAAAAAAATTAATCGGAACTAACCATTGATCGATTAACCGAACCGATTAATCGATTAATCGGCACAGCCCCAATAAATTTATTAATAATTTTCATAATTAAAAATATATTTTATTTATTCGAAAACATGCATGGAATTAGTAATAATAATTTCATTCCAACGCATTAAAATGGGAAAAAAATGTTTCGAATAGGTTTTGAGGGAGATATAAATGAACATTCAGTCCTCAGACCAGTGTTGCCAGATTGGGATATTTTTTATTCAATAGCCACCACTAAATGTTAATTATGACGCTTTTATATTGACTTCGAACATTAATCGTACATTATGTCTCTCAAATATTACGTGTAAAATTCATCGGGACTATTGAATATTAAAAATCGCCAATCTGGCGACACTGCCTCGGATTCTGAGAGTTTATACGAAAACTTCAGAGGAATATGGACACTATACCAATTTTCCGTCTGGTTTGATCCATATATATTTAAAAGAAAAAAAAAATGTCGAAAAACATACTGCCATTAAAAAACTGCCGTTGAAGCAAGTTTTTTCTGTAAATCCTCCACCCCCGCCATTCCCATGCAAAATCTAAGTATATCATTATAAACTAAACATTATTGATCGCTTCGTCATTCGCGCCAGCTGCATGGGTATACGATTATTTAACCGTCTTTATGCTAAAGCATTTTCAGAAACACAACCATAAATTGCTATCGGTTTTACAGGCCTCAATAAAAGTTTTTCCGGTGTAAATATTTAATTTCAGCTTTGTAAAAAATTCGAAATCCAATCATGCCTAACTGGAAAACCACGCCGTGCAATAAAAATTAAAAGAAATCTAAGTAAGCAGCAGTCGAAAACGCATATATAAATGTGTATTATTATGCATAAATCCTTTACCCTCGATAGCTCTTTCTACAGAAATAAAATATGAAACTTTCTAATGATCTATAAAAACACACCTAATTTATGAAAACCACGCCTTACTGTAGTGTATGTAAAAGACAAATTTAAGTATCATTAACTGATGAGTAAAAAAAAAAAACGTGTTTTACCATTAATAGTTGTTCACACATAATGTTTTACGAAAATTTAAGAGCAGCGAAAAAATCCAGATTTAATATAGTTTTCCAAATGTACAATTCAGCGTAGTGAGGGGTGTGTATTTTGAAAAGATTTTATCGAGACTCCGCCTATTCTTTTCTTTTTCCATCTTATTTCACAAATATAAGGATATATATTTTTAAAACGATGAAACGAGCGTTGTAATAATTTATGCGTCGAAAATCACGTTAGATATTTCTCTTTCGAAGAACTACATTTAATTGATATCAATGATCAGAATACTAACGTCGTCTTCTGTTGATATTTTTTGAGTATTAAAAAAAAAAAAAAGTTATTAAATAAAACACAATTACTCATACAATTATCAGTTAATTTATTAATTATTCTTGTGTTTTACAAAGAAATAACTTTATAAAATAAATATGGATATATATATATATATATATTACTTTTTGTAAAAGAAAATATAAAAGAAAAATATATGAATAGATGATGTTAACAATTGTATTTTCCTGCACAAAGGCCATTATGGAAAATTTGATAGATAAATAAAACAAATTTCCCTGTGAATAAGTTAAAATAATAATAATAAATAAACGAATCCAATATATATATATATATATATATATATATATATATATATATATATAGGGGAGACCCGTGTACCTAGGGCCATCATGTACAGTCGGGGAAAAAAAAAAACGCAACACCCGCTGTAATTTCGTTATTTATTGACGCAGGAACATCTAATAGACATAATTCAACAGTAAATTAAATGCACCTTCTGAAAATGTCGTCGAAGTTTGAATTAGGGGTCATCTACATATTGAAATGAACGCCAAATTTCTATAGCAACACCCAATTTTAAGTTCATATTCGAATTTCTGAGAGTCTGGCAGTGCGGAAAAGTATACTTTTAGTATTTATAGAGTTATAATCAAAAATTTGTTAGGGGGTTATCTATAAATGTACAAATATAAAATTAAAATCCTATAAGAAATAGACAAAAACTTTCACACCGGAAATCTTTCAGGAATAAAAGACTAACATAAATTAATAAAAACATTTGCATATTCCAATTTTTAAATTAACCAGACTTCTGATTTTTACATTTGTATATACTTCAATACTTTTTTAGATAATTTTACGTCTATTTAAATACATTAAACTTGCGACTGGTCCAGACAGTACGCTTTTGAAAAAGTGCAATATTTTTCAAGTAAAAGTGTCTATTATGGTTGTACTGATCACCAATAAAGCTTAAATTTTCGTTTGTAGGTGTAACATAATATACAAAATGAAATAATATATATATATATATATATATATATATATATATATATATACAACAACGCATAAACTAAATCTTTTCGGATAAATTATTGTAAGGGTTCATGAAGTAAATATTAAACAATTTTAATCGCACTTACCAGTTTTGGGTCAGTTAAACTCTTTGGAACTGTACGATACGTTTTATAATTTCTATGAAAATATAATTTCTTAATTAATCCTTTCGCGGCTGCTGACATATGAAAATCTGTAACTCTGTCAGTGGGCGTTTCTTTCGTAATTTGTGTGTTACTTATTTCTTAAGCTACTTATTTCTTAATTACCCATCGTTCATATTTTTGAAATAAAATATACTATGGATAGAAATATATTGATTAGAAATAATATAATTATCTATAGTGTTACAAAATTGTAAATAATTGTGCTTATTTTTGTATAAATTCTTTCAAAGAGGCTTAGTAAGTTGATAAAGTGCTAATTTTGTGCATTTCTGGTCGTTTTAGCGTTGAAATACCCTTATTTTCCCTTAAAAACGCATTAAAAAGCCCCAATAAGGCAGGTAATGGATTTAGCGCAAAATTTGGCGACTTTTTACCACCTTGGCGATTTTTTTGGCGACCTTGGCGCGAAAATCCTTATATGGGATATACCAAATATGGAAGCTGTAAGTTGATTGAGTTTTTCTAGAGTTTTCTCGAAAAATCTGGGTTCCATGGAACAGTATATAAGAGCGCTTTCCCGCCAAGGCCAGTCAGAGTCAGTTCAGTTCAGTCTAAGATCAGCTTCTGTCAATGTTGCATTGCTTGAGCCTCTTTGGAAGAGACTTGCTTTATGTGTTATTGCTATACAGTTTGTACTGTGGATTTGCTATTGACAGCTGTTGTTTAAGCTGTGTTTACTAGTTGAATTGAAGCTGATACTTGGTTTATAGACCTGTATTTTTCTGGAACTTTCTGTGAATAAATTACTGAATTTTTGTAAGTTTGGCCTTTCATTCTCGGACAAACTCACGAACCCCCAAGTACGCAACATTTGTGGTGTCAGAAGTGGGATTTGTCTGTGAATGGTGATAACGAGAGCTATGGAACAAGATATGAAAAAACTTCTAGAAAGCTTAGCTACCCAGATGAATGAAATGAAAGCCGAACAGGAAAAGATGGAAACTGGATTGATAGAGAAAATGGAAACAGGACTGGAGAAGATGGAAACCGTATTGATAGAGAAAATAGAAACAGGACAAAAGGAAATGAAAGCAGTTCAGGAAAAGATGGAAGCCAGTTTGACCGAAGAAATTAAATCTAATCAAGATGAGATGAAGAGAGAGCTTTCAACGGTGAAAGAATCAATCGAGGGTAAATTAACGGTGATGGAAAATAGAATGGATGGGATAGAAGAGAAAGTTATAACGATAAAAGAAAATTTTGAAGAGAAAGTTATAAAGATAGAAGAAAATTTTGGAGAGAAAGTTATAAAGATAGAAGAAAATTTTGAGGAGAAAGTTTTGAAAATAGAAGAAATTTTTGAAGAGAAAGCTATGAAGATAGAAGAAAATGTTATGAAGGTTGAAGAGAGTGTTACGAGGATAGAACGGAGTGTCGAGGAGAAAGTTAAAGAAAATTTTGATCAGGAACTGAAAGGAAGGTTTTCAGAGATAGAAGGTAAACTGAAGAGAATAAAAGAAGATCTGGAGAGAAAAGTGGAAGAAAAGTTAGAATCCATGCCCCAGGAAACTGAAAAGAAAGAGAGAAGAATCCAGAATCAGGAATTTATTAAGCTATCTACCTACGATGGCAGTTCCTCCTGGCATGTATATAAGACGCAGTTTTCCATCGTATCTGAAGCTAACGGCTGGGACTCTATCGCCAAGTCAGTCCACTTAGCAGCAGCATTAGGGGGAGATGCAGCTGAGATACTGAGAAATGTTTCTAAAGAAGAAAGGAACGACTTCGAGGCTTTGACTAGAGCACTGGAGCTACGGTTCGGAGAGAAGTGTTCTAAGGACTATAGTCGCCTCCAGCTAAAGTCCCGTTACCAGAAAACGGGCGAAAGTTTGCAAGAGCTGGCAGCGGACATTCAGAGACGGTCACACCTAGCATTCTCAGACTGTCATGCTGACACTCGAAACGACTTAGCTCTTCAGTACTTTATCGATGCTGTTCGTGATCCAGAAAGTCAAAAAGCGCTGAGACTCTCCAACATCAGAGACGTAGAATCAGCTTTAGGCTATGCACTTAGGATAGAGGCAGTACAACAAGCCTCACGTAAAGACCGCCATACCATAAGAGCAGTTTCAGTAAATGATACGCCTGCTGGTGAAAGTGAAATGAAGAAAAGTATCGAAGAGATCTTAAAGAGATTGCGCAGCCTGGAGAATAATAAGGAAATAAAGGACCGGAAGATAAAGTGCTGGGGCTGTGGAGGGGATGGTCACGTGAAAAGGAACTGCCCCGTACGACCAACTATAGGAAATCACCCGTCTTCACCATCTCTACAGGGAAACTAAGAGGAGGCCATCTCGCGGGGCGGAGGTCGCCTGAAATTAAAGAGCCCCAATTTACAGTAATTCATATTTCATCGATGAGTGGCGGCGATAATGGACTTTATGTCTATGGCCAAGTTAACAACACCGCCTGCCGGATGATTCTGGACACGGGAGCCAACGTGACCATCATTAGAGCGGATTTGGCTCAAGAACTAAAAGAGAAGATCATCTGGACGCCGCCCTGGTTAAACTCCAGACTGTGACCGGAGACGAAATCAAAATATATGGGAAAATAAACTTGACCATCACTTTTGGGAATGCCAGTTACCATCATATGGCATATGTGGCAGATATAAGAGATCCTTTAATCATTAGAATTGATTTCCTGAGAAAATTTAACTTTCAATTGGACTTATGGACAAGAATAATGAACTGCATTCGAGTTTGGAAGACATCGCTGTGTTCAACACTGAAAATCAAGACATTCAGACGATTTGCCAGATAACAGCCAAGTCTGAAATTTCCATCCCTCCACACACAGAGACAATAGTTTCAGGAACACCACCTACAAAGCAATACTTCCGCTATGGACTGATTGAATACCCGAATACAGACAATAGCCCAAGAGGAGTTCTGGTAGCTTCATCTCTAGTTGATCTCTCAAAGAGTACTTTTCCTGTGAGAGTCGCAAACATCAGCGATAAGGTCCGGACAGTGAAGAAGGATGAGGTGTTAGCAACCAGCACTCCTGTTACAT
Organism: Salticus scenicus; assembly: GCA_963930645.1. Lineage (NCBI taxonomy): Eukaryota > Metazoa > Arthropoda > Arachnida > Araneae > Salticidae > Salticus > Salticus scenicus. The sequence continues at coordinate 182,835,436 of OZ005658.1, forward strand.
GCATCAACCGCCCCACACAATCAATTGAATCCAAGTCTTCTGAACTATTAATAACGGAATTGCTCGAGAATGCAGAGTTAGGAAAGGAAGAGAGATGTGCTGCGGAGAAGCTACTCCAAGAATTTAAAGACCTTTTTTCTCGAACACCTGAAGACGTCGGGAGAACGAACATCACCCAGCACAGAATTGATACAGGAAATCATCCTCCAATCAAACAACATCCAAGAAGACTTCCATTTGCTAAACAGGAAGAGGTCACGGAACTTCTAAGTGAAATGCAGCACAATGATGTCATCGAGCCATCAACGAGTCCTTGGGCCTCTCCCATAGAACTGGTCCGGAAAAAGGATGGTTCAACAAGATTTTGCGTGGATTATCGTCGTTTGAATGACATCACGAAGAAAGACAGTTACCCTCTTCCCAGAATTGACGACACATTAGACACACTTGCTGGCAATAAATGGTTCTCGACTTTGGATCTGAAGAGCGGTTACTGCCAAGTAGAATTACATCCTGATGATCGTGAGAAGACTGCATTCACCACGGGACAAGGACTGTGGCAATTTAAAGTTATGCCGTTCGGATTATGTAATGCACCTGCCACCTTCGAACGCCTGATGGAGACAGTGCTAAAAGGACTTTCCTTTGAAGCCTGTCTGGTGTATTTAAATGATATTATCATTGTGGGGCGCACCTTTGAAGACCATCTACGAAACATCCGAAAGGTGTTGGAGAAACTCAGAATGGCTAACCTCAAATTGAATCCAGGCAAGTGTAACTTGTTCCGTCGTGAAGTGAGCTACCTCGGCCATATCATCTCTGCCGAAGGTGTGAGAACTGATCCCGAGAAGATCTCTGCAGTCGAGAACTGGAGTCGCCCTGAAAATGTACACCAACTACGAAGTTTCCTGGGGTTATGCACTTACTACAGGAAGTTTGTCAAGGGTTTCACAAATATTGCCAGACCACTCCACAAGCTGACGGAAGCCAAACAGAAGTTCCTGTGGACAGATGAATGTGAAAATGCGTTCAAGCGACTTAAAGAGGCCTTAACATCATCGCCTATCTTGACGTATCCACAACCCGACAGACAGTTCATACTTGATACAGATGCCAGCCATGAGAGTGTCGGTGCTGTTCTGTCGCAGGAAATTGATGGTCAAGAACATGTCATTGCCTATTGGAGTAAATGCCTGTCTAAACCAGAGCGAAATTACTGTACCACCAGGAAAGAGCTACTCGCCATCGTAGAAGCCATAGAACATTTCCATCATTACCTCTATGGCAGAAGATTCCTGCTTCGGACTGACCATGCATCTTTAACGTGGTTGCTCCAGTTCAAGAACCCGGAAGGACAGATTGCCAGGTGGATACAACGCCTCCAGGAATATGACTTTGAGATACGTCATCGTAAAGGGACTCTACATGGTAATGCAGATGCCTTGTCACGGAAGCCCTGCTCGGAAAGCTGCAAGTACTGCTCTAGAGCCGAACAGAAATACCTGCCGATAAATCCGGTTGCTTGCCAAGTTACTGTCTCAACACAATCAGAACAAGATCCCGCTCCCTGGAGTGACGAAGAACTTAGACAAGCCCAGTTGGAAGATCCTGACATAAAGTCAATATTACAGCTGAAGGAGACGACCAGCAACAGACCTACCTGGCAGGATATTTCCAGATTCAGTCCCATTACGAAAAGTTATTGGGCACTTTGGGACTCTCTTCATATCAGAAACGGCGTATTATACAGAAAGTGGGAATCTGATGATGGGAAAAGCTTCCGATGGCAGATAGTATTGCCAAGATCAAGAATTCCAGATTTTTTAGAACAACTGCATATTAGCTCTACCGGAGGCCATTTTGGGGTAATGAATACTCTGCAGAAAGTTCGGGAACGCTTCTACCGGTGCAAGGCAAAAGAGGATGTGGAGAAATGGTGTAAATCCTGTGATGCTTGTGCGGCACGTAAAGGCCCGCAGAAACGAAGTCGAGGAAGACTGCAACGGTATAACGTGGGAGCACCATTTGAACGGGTTGCAATCGACATCTTGGGTCCTTTGCCACGGACCTCCAGTGGAAATAAATACATCCTCGTCGTGATGGACTATTTCACCAAGTGGCCTGAGGCATATCCCATTCCCAATCAAGAGGCATGCACAGTCGCAGAGGTCCTAGTGCAGCAATGGGTGTCAAGGTACGGCACGCCCCTACAACTTCATACCGACCAAGGTAGGAACTTTACCTCTGATGTTTTCAAAGGACTGTGTCAACTACTCGGCATAGACAAAACCCGGACAACACCCTTACATCCCCAGTCGGACGGCATGGTCGAGAGGTTCAATCGTACCATCCTGAATAACCTCTCCCTTCTCGTATCAAGGAACCAGCAAGATTGGGACTTGAAGTTGCCATTGTTCCTGCTGGCTTATCGAAGTGCTGTCCATGAAACCACCGGCTATACTCCAGCCCAGATGCTGTTTGGACGTGAACTTCGTCTCCCTTGTGATCTCCTGTTTGGTTGTCCACCCGATGCGCCTTCATCGCCCGAGGAGTACATCCAAGGTCTCCAGGCACGATTTGAGGACGTGCACAATTTTGCTCGGGAGCGGATTCATATTGCAACGGAGAAAATGAAGACAAGGTACGATCTAAAGGCTACACAACATGAGTTCCAGGAAGGAGAGAAGGTCTGGTTGTGGAATCCTGTTCGACGCAAAGGATTCTTTCCCAAGTTACAGTGCCACTGGGACGGACCATACACAGTTTTAAAAAGACTGAATGATGTAGTGGTGCGGATCACAAAAACACCTTCATCAAAACCGAAGGTGGTGCACTATAATAGGCTAGCCAAGTACCACAAGTAACGGTAATATTAAAATTAAAAATGTAAATACTGATAAAATTTGCGCATGCGCACTGTAAATATTTGTACATAGTTGTGAATTTTGTAAGTATTTCCCACTTAATATATATTTCTATGTTATCTTTATGTGCAACTTAATTCTTGTATTTTAGATTGTGTAAATTTGTTCAGTTTCGCCTCTTGACCAAGGGTTGCACTGCCCGGGACGTGCAGTCCTTGGGAGGGGGCAGTGTTACAAAATTGTAAATAATTGTGTTTTTTTTTTTGTATAAATTCTTTCAAAGAGGCTTAGTAAGTTGATAAAGTACTAATTTTGTGCATTTCTGGTCGTTTTAGCGTTGAAATACCCTTATTTTCCCTTAAAAACGCATTAAAAAGCCCCAATAAGGCAGGTAATGGATTTGGCGCCAAATTTGGCGACTTTTTCCCACCTTGGCGATTTTTTGGCGACCTTGACGAGAAAATCCTTATATGGGATAGACCAAATATGGAAGCTGTAAGTTGATTAGTTGACCACTTTCTAGAGTTTTCTCGAAAATCTGGGTTCCATGGAACAGTATATAAGAGCGCTTTCCCGCCAAGGCCAGTCAGAGTCAGTTCAGTTCAGTCTAAGATCAGCTTCTGTCAATGTTGCATTGCTTGAGCCTCTTTGGAAGAGACTTGCTTTATGTGTTATTGCTATACAGTTTGTACTGTGGATTTGCTATTGATAGCTGTTGTTTAAGCTGTGTTTACTAGTTGAATTGAAGCTGATACTTGGTTTATCGACCTGTATTTTTCTGGAACTTTCTGTGAATAAATTACTGAATTTTTGTAAGTTTGGCCTTTCATTCTCGGACAACTCACGAACCCCCAAGTATGCAACAATATATATAATAGAAGACTTCCTGAGTGAGGGGGTGATCTATCAACGCCCAGACCAAACCCCTGGACCTAGAAGCATGGAATTTTGTGACAATGTTCGCTCTATGACGTAGGCATCCACTAAGAAGCGATTTTACAAAATTCGCCCCCCAAGGGGGGGAGGGGGGCAAAACGTGATTTTGCATAATCCTACATAATCTCAAACAAAAAAACAGATATCCGTAAAATTTTTGCTTTAAAATATAGCTAACACAAATGTCTAAAAACCAATTTCTGGAATTTTCAAAATTCGGTCCCCAAGGGGAACGGGGGGGCAAAACGTGATTTCACATGCGTAAAACGTGATTTTGCATAATCCTATATATCTCAAACAAAAAAATAGATACACGAGAAATTTTTGCTCGAAAATATAGCTAATAAAAATATCTAAAAATCAATTTCTGGAATTTTAGAAATTCAGCCCCCAGGTGGGGCAACAAGGGGGGGGCTATGGGGCAAAAACAAATGGAAATACAGTTACGCCGTTCAAAATTGGTACAGACAGGTTTTAAAGGCCTGCAAGTCGAATGGGGATATTTTAAAAAGTGTTAAGTTATTAGGAGGGGCGTGAAGGGGGGGGAGAAGGGGGCAAAAAATAAAAATAGTGTTATCGTTCAAAATTGGTATATAGAGGTTTTCGATACTTACAAATCGATTGCGGATATTTTCGAATATGTAAAATTATTAGGAGGGGCGGGAAGGGGGGTTACGGGGCAAAAACTAATAGAAATACAGTTAGGCCGTTCAAAATTGTTACAGATAGGTTTTAGAGGCCTGCAAGTCGAATGGATTTATTTTCGAAAGTGTAAAGTTTTTAGGAGGGCCGGGAAGGGAGGGGGCGGAGGGGCAAAAAAAATAAAATAGAGTTAGATCATTCAAAATCAGTACATAGAGGTTTTCGATACCTACAAATCGATTGCGGATATTTTCGAAATTTTAAAATTATTGGGGGGGGGAGCGGCGGGGCAAAAAAATAAAAATAGAGATAGATCGTTCAAAACTGGTACTTAGAGGTTTTTGATGCTTACAAATCGATAGCGGATATTTTCGAATTTGTAAAATTATTGGGATAGACAGGAGGGGGGGGGGGCGAAGGGGAAAAATCATAGAAATAAGAGTTAGAGCATTTTGGGAATTTTTTCCGAAGGCAGTGTGGAATTTTTTCAGAAGGCCCTGTGCGACATTTTTCCTAATCAGATTTTGTTTCTCTTCGTTTCACGTGATAAAAATTTATGCAATTTTGAGAATTCATTATAGTGATTCATTTAAAAATAGGGACCAGCGAAGTGGGCGTTGCCTGCTAGTAATGTATATCCAGTTGTAATATAATTGTGAATACAGAAAATTTGTTCTGATATATTAAGCCTATTTTTCTATTTAAAACAGTAAACCCCGCCTATTTAGTTCATTTTTTTCTTCTGGTGTTCGTTTAAAAGATTCAAAATTTATCACCTGTAATCGATGAAGTAAATACAACTTGTGCATATTTTTATTAACATAAAATAAGGGGTTTAACACGAATACTCGATATAACACTTACTTTTATTTTATTTTCTGTATTGTTTTGTTTTGAAGAACGATGAAGGCGGGGCTTGTCTGCTTTAGAAAACAGGAATTCTGGATGACTAATAACTAAAAATCATCATTTTTGTTTCATTTCTTTGCGTTTGACGTTGTTGTTATATAATTTGACCCGAAAGTAAAAAATAAAAATGTTTTGTTTAATTTTCTTTGTTATTTTTTAAGATTTGATTCGTTATCTCATGCAAAACTTTATAAGAGACGGCCCCCTAAACCACTCAAAAAGAAAGATTTATTTATATCTCGAAAACTAATAACTCGAATGAGCTGCAAATTTGCACACCCGTATTTTTCAGCATTAGGATTCATTTTATGTAAAAATTAATATAGGTCATAATTCATAATTTTTATGAATATGAATTTATTAATATTTTTCAGAATTAAAAATCTTTTTCAGAATCAAAAGTAATGATCGATTATGTTTGGGTTTCTTCACTTTATCTAGTAAAAAAACAATTATATCGATCAATTTTTTTTTTTTTTTTTTTTGCGAAGATATTAATAAAAATTCGAAATATGAATTTAACATTAGCACCTTCAAACTTTGAACGCTTATAACTCTGTGAAAAAATAAGTAAAATATACAACCAATATTCTTTTTCGCGTTGTCGTGATCCCAGGAATTCAAATATAAAATAAAAATTGGGCATTACCATTGAGAAAATCAAAGTTGGTGCGCGTTTTAATATGTAGACGACCCCCAATTCAAAAATTCACTTCATTTTCTAAAACTACTCATAATTCCCCGTCAAATGATACCTATTACATTTCTCTACATCGATTAGCAATGAAGTTACGTTGAGTGTTGCGTTTTTTTTTTCCCCGACTGTACCTAGGTCCACCCCACTTTATTTGAATAATATTTAGTTTTAAGTTTCAAAATTAAGTTGGACGAGTAACAACACCAGTTTCTACATTTGCAATCACTTTCAGACCATTCAGGAGAAAGTTTTTACAAGTTACATGTACAAAAAGAATTTACATGGTTTGAAGTACAATTTTGCAGCTCATCTCTTTTGCTATTTTACAAAAGTCAGTCAAATAATTTTCTTTTATTCCTAGTGTATAATTTTTCTTGTTATATTGAGTAATAAATGATATACTTAATTAGCCCTCTCTGTGTGTGGGGGTTTTTTTAGTGGAAGATATTTTGAATGAAGTTACCGAAACTTGTACCTAGGGCGACATAGCTGAATTGTACCTAGGGCCATCCATGGCCCTAGGTACAATCAGCCAAAGAAAAAAAAAAAAAAAAAAAAAAACGCCACCCCCCCTCCTAATTCTGCCGTAAATTATCGTAGAAGCATGCGGCTTGTACCTATCGATCTGCATCAACGTCTAGTTTTTAATGGTGTAGTTCGATTTTACTTAAGGGGTCATCTACATATTAAAACAGGTATAAACTTCATTTTTTTCTATGACGACCGCTATTTTTCACCTCATATTCCGATTTTTAAGATCAAGGCAGTTCGGAAAACCTACCTATTTATATACTTTAAATCAATTCTAAACAGAGTTACACGTGAAAATGTGTTAGGGGATCGTCTACACATTTAGAAAAAATAAATTTTGATCTACCACGCAATAACATTATTTATTAAATTTCACACCGGAAATGAAGTTTAGAAATGTTTATTATAAAATAAAAACGATTCTAATTCGCAAAACATTCTGTGTTAGTCTATGAATTTAAAGATTTTTATTGGTTTCTATTTATTAAATATTGAATAGTAAAATGCATCACTTCATACGAAGAAAATTAAATAGTTTGAATCATATGAACCCTACAATGCAATGTTGAATTACAAAAATCTAGGTACCAAGGTAAAAGAATAATAGTAATAATGATAATAACATTGATAGCGGCTAAAAGAAAAAAAAAGTGTTTAATATTTAAGAAAAAGAATTATATACTTCTTGTTGGGTATATTTTTATTTTATACAGTAAGCCCCGCATGAAAGCGTTACTATAAAGTTTTACATTTAATTTTAGGCGTACAAACCAACAATAGATAATATACAAAAATATAGATCACAAGATTAAAACTAAAATCTGAGAAAGGATATGTAATATTTTCGCGACTGTTGATGTAGTTTCACGTCATTTGGAATTCTGTAACTCCTCCAGTGGGCGTTTCTTTCACAATTTGTGTGCCACGATATTTCTTAAGAATATTCCTTATATTCATATTTATATAAACAAAATAGAATGAAACAAATACTTTCACTAGAAAGAGTATAATTATTGTGTATATTCATGTATAATAATAAAAGAAGATGTTTGTCTGTCTGTCTGTCTATCCATCTATACGTTCAGCCCCTACTGAACGCAGAAGTATAAAATTTGACATACGGGTGCTCAGAAGCCTTCCCGAGTCGATAGTGAAAACCAAATTTAAAACTTTTAATTAGTTCCGGAGATATTAATTAAAATGTATTAATTGCATAGAAATAGATATTTCAACGGAGTTAAAATCAAAAAAAGTGGAAAATATATTAGAAATATTAGTTCGATCGTTACGGATTTGGTACCAAATGAAAGGGGATTTTTTTCCGAATCTAAGAGTGCAAGTGGCTTATCTCTACAGCAATTAGATTTTTTTAAATTAACTAAAGTATGAAATTTAGTTGACAACAGGCAGTTATTTCATTTATCAAAGATTCTTCAGTGCCAGCTGCTAGACATGCTGACTCACTATTCTTCCGGTCCGGGAAAATTACTTTTCGCTTTTCACCCACGTGACAAAGTAGTGGAAATAAAAAAAGTAGTTTTTGAATTTTTTCAATTTAAAATCGATCAAAAGCAGAACTTCGAAATTGCCCGTCATTATGGCTCACCTGTATGCAGTTAAAATATCTAAAGTATAGCTTTAAAAATAAAATAAATAGACATATTATATTTATTTAAATTCATTTTTATTTCATCTGTTGATGACACCAAAAGTTACTTTTAACAGAATAATATTATTATTTTTTTTTTTCCTTTTTTTTATGAATTCGGTTGTAAAAAAGCAGTTTTGGAATTCTTAAATATTAGACGGATTTCAATAGAAATCGTTAATCGCCCTTGATAGATTAGCCATTTTGAGTCTAAAATATATCAAAGATATTCATTATTGCAATACATAATACATCATTCAAAAGATATTTTAAAGTATTTTTGTTGCAGGCTATTAAAATGATATAAGCCGTTTAAATTCTGTACGAAACTTTCGGAGAAAACTACGGAAAAACCAGAAAATTTTTATTCTTTTACTAGCCGCCTTCGGCGACCAGCTGGTTCGCGATCCCTGAAAAATCCGACTTTACCAAACTCCCGCTCGGTGGCGCCTGCGGAGCCTTTGATGCCACTTTCCATAGCAACACTTAATTTTTTCACTTAAGGTAAATATATTTGTTTTTCGATTTACTTCCATTAACCGACTACCGTAGGTAATGGAATTCGAAATTTCACCTGACTTACACGTTTTGAGGTTTCATGGCGCTGTAATATTTTAAAATTTCAATATTTCAGATTCTAATAATGTTTACATATTTTTTTAATACGTCATTCGATACACATTTTAAAGTACGGTTACACAGGGATGAAACACGGGCGCAGAATTCATACCACTATCAATGTAAGAAAATTTTCTACTTCTTAAATCAACGATATTATAGGTAGAGAAATTTCTTAAACGGATTCCGGTATGAATTCTGCGCCCGTGTTCCATCCCTGGGTTACATAATCGAAAGTGGAATTCGAGATTTCACCCGATTTACACGTTTTGAGGTCTCCTGATTAGGTTTTCTTCTATATCTCAGTTATTAATTAAAAAAAATTTCATAAGTAATACATCATTTGAAAGCTTTGTTGAGTGGATACACATTTTAAAGTACTTTTACATTATCGAAAATGGAATTCGAGATTTCACCCGATTTACACGTTTCGAGGTGTCATGATTAGGTTTTCTTTTGTATCTCAGCTCCTAATTAAAATAATTTCATAAGTAATAAGCTTTTTTTTTTTTAATTTTGGAATCGAACAGTGGATTACAGAAATTTCTACCGCCAGATGGCGCAGTTATATTTTCAAATTTCAATATTTCAATTTCCAATTATGATTAAATTATTTTTAATGTATCATTCGAAAGATATTATAAAGTTCTTTTATATTCTCGAAAGTTTTCACCAGATTTACACGTTTTGAGGTCTCCTGAATCAGTTCTTTTTTTTTTTTTTTTTTGTATCTCAGCTACTAATTAAAATAATTTCATAAGTAATACATCATTAGAAAGCTTTTTTGATTTGGAATCGAGCAGTGGAATAAAGAAATTTCTACCGCCAGATGGCGCTGTCATATTTTCAAATTTCAATATTTCAACGCGTATTTCAATTTCTAATTACGATTAAATTATTTTTAATGCTTCATTCGAAAGATATTTTAAAGTTCTTTTATATTATCCAAAGTTTTCACCAGATTTACACGTTTTGAGGTGTCGCGAATCAGTTTTCTTATATGGCGCTGTAATATTTTCAAATTTCAATATTTCAATTTCTAATTATGATTAAATTATTTCGCCAGATTCACACGTTTTGAGGTGTGCTGAATCAGTTTTCTTTTGTATCTCAGCTACTAATTAAAATAATTTCATATGTAATATATCATTGGAAAGTTTTTTTGATTTGGAATCGAACAGTAGATTATAAAAATTTCTACCGCCAGATGGCGCTGTAATATTTTTAAATATCTATTTCTAATTATGATTAAATTATTTTTAATGCATCATTCGAAAGATATTTTAAAGTACTTTTATATTATCGAAAGTGGAATTCGAGATTTCACCCGATTTACACGTTTCGAGGTTTCCTGATTAGGTTTCCTTTGGTATCTCAGCTACTAATTAAAATAAATTCACAAGTAATACATCATTTGAAAGGTTTGTTAATTTGGAATTGAACAGTTCTAAAACCAAAATAAGGCGCCGCAGCCGCCACCGAGAGGGAGTTTCGTAAATTTTGATTTTTCAAGGATCGCGAACCAGCTGGTCGCCGAAGGCGGCTAGTATGAAAATAAATATGGATATAACAAAAAACGGTTTTTTATTGCCTAGAACGAATACTCCCCGTTCTGCAGTTGCCTACTGTACTTGAATTCTTAATTTTAAATGCGTAAAATCTATATCTTTAAAAGTTATAAGACATATTACTTAGTTTTAAATTCTTTTTCCGTGATAAATGTGTCGCCAGTTTTACGCCGAGATTAGAATAATCGAAAATAAATAATATTGCGCTTTGTTTCAATGATAGATTTTAAAAACTTAAAAAAAAAAAAAAAAAAAAAAAAATCGGTATTTAAAAAAAAAAAAAAAAAAAAAAAAAGCATTTAATAAAAAATTTATATTTTATTATGTTACGTCATGCGATAAAATTTAAATAGCATAAACGGTAGAGCAAACGAATGCGAAAATGCCACAACAAGATTAAAACAGAAAATATGTTTTTAAAAGAATCTGATAAAAATTAATTATATTAATTAAAAAGAACAGGGATGGAACACGGGCGCAGAATTCATACCACTATCAATGTAAGAAAATTTTCTACCTCTTAAATGGGCGATATTATAAGTAGAGAAATTTCTTAAACACATTCTGGTATGAATTCTGCGCCCGTGTTCCATGCCTGAAAGAAAGCAAAAACAAAAGTATTTTTCACTGCATATTGCCCTTTCAAATAATAATCCTCGTCCTACCGCATTTTCTAAATCATGATATATAACTTGAGATGCACGTATCCTAGAATATTCAAGTTAAAAACAAAAGAGATAAAATAGAATTTTAGCAGTGACAAACTAGAAAAAGTTATGTAATATTTAAGAACAAAGACTTAACATTTCAGAACCGAGTAAACTCCTTTTTGCAACGAAAGCCACATCTTTACAGAATTTTTCAAAAACTTTACATTATAAAACAAAATTATTTTACACACTTCCAATTAAATCATTTAAATTTTGTCTTCAGCATTCAATGTAGTAAATGCCATTGACATTTATGCATACCAGCGTCACATATAGAGTCATATACGAGTATACAAACTAGTTTTTTTAATACTGTTTCCGCAATATAGAGGCGAGGCTACATTTCTTTTGGAATTCTTTCCCAATCTCTTGCCTGCATTGCGATAATTTTATAAAAAATAAACATCGAAATGTTCCTTAGAAAACAATTATAATAACATAAAGGTAAATTAAAATAGTTTATCGTCAAAATGTATAGAAATATTGACTCACAGAGGATACAAAATATAACAAGTGACGCCCCCCTAACAGCAGTAAAAAATGAAATATCACTGTAACTCAAAAAATATTGTTAGGAACGAGCTGTAAATTTGGAAACCCATGTTTTTGATGATGCCCGTTCTATTCGTGCAAAAATTAGCATAGGTCATAATTCATAATTTTTTCAAATATGAATTTATTAATAATTTTCATAATTCAAAAAATGTTTTTTTAGCAAAAATTTGCATGGAATATATTTGGGTCACTTCACTCTAACGAATAAAAAAAACCAGAATTTAAATATCATAACTATTTCGGAAGATAAGATTTAATGTTTGTCACATTCATTTAACATTAGCATCCCCAAACTTTGACAGCTTATAAGTCTATGAAAAATTGAGCGAAATATATAAACTATAACATTTTCCGTGATGATTTGATCCAAAGAATTCAAATAAATTATAAAAAATGGGGGTTACCATTGAAAAAAATGAAGTTGATGTCAGTTTTAATATGTAGACGACCCCCTAACTATAACATTATAAACTAGACGTTATTACAAACTGATCGGTACCAGTCTCATGTTTCTACGATAATTTACGGCAAAATTAGGTGGGGGGGGGACGCGTTTTTTTTTTTCCTGAATGTACAATTGCAATCTTATTCTTCATCTTATTACAATTTAATTGAAAAACTTTTATAATTAAATGAAGGATAATGTCGTATGAGGACCATTGCTTCAACCCACCACCAGTCTTAAGCTTCAACCGTTGGACAGAGGTGTGTTTGGACCTCATAAGATATACTACAGTACAGCCTGTAGTAATTGGATGCTGGCAAACCCTGGCAAACCAATAGCTATATATGACGTTGATGAAAATGTTGACAAGTCCTATCCGTCAGTCTTTACTCCTGTGAAAATTCTATCAGGTTTTCGTGTAACTGGCATATAGCCAGCGAATCAAACATATTCATTGACCAGGAAACCATCCCATACTGTAATCATAAAAGAAAGAAATCCAAACAAGCATTAATCGAAAAAGCATATATATATATATATATATGTTTCTTGGCGCATAAAACATTAGCCCTCGTCAGCTCGTTTTCGAGTTATAAATTCTGGAAGTTCGCTATTGATCGGTGAAACCACGCCTAAATCGATAACACCCCGCCTTACTGAAATAATAAATGAAATCTAAAACAAGCAGAAATTGAAAGAGCATAGACAAACTTGTTCTTTGATGCATTCATCAGTTGCCTATTTCAGCTTTGAGATAAATTCAACTGAGGTATAATGCCTAAAAATTCGCTAAAATAGAATCTAAATATTGATAAAAGTCATGGTTCTAGCAGATTTTGATGAGACTCCTCCCACTACTTTCTCATTACTAAGCTTTTACTCAAACTTAAATATAGATGTCTCGGGAACGGACTTATGAGGGGTTACGGTTTGTGCATCAAAAATCATAATATATTATGCCGACTCGAATGAACACAATTTAATTGATTTGTATTATTACACTGTTGAGATAGTTTTCTGGTGAGAGCTAATATTTAAATTCAAATGTGGCTGAGAGGCAAGCTCCCTCCATAAATTTCCAAAAATAGATTTTCTTACGGAAGAAAGTGAACCAACAATGATGGAACTGTATGTCCTTGTTTCATGTCCTGTTGAAATTTCGAAACCTTCATCATCTAACATATTTTCGTGTGCCATGCTTAAACAGGTACAACTTTTTCTGAAGCAAAACGTCGTAGAAAAACTACTCAAAGAAAAGATGTGGCCGTAAACCAGGAAGATCTAGAAATTTAAAAAACATTTCAGAATAGAAAAAAAAAAAAAAGAAAAAGAAAAAGAAATCGAAAACAAAATATGCTATTAGAATATATCCCGCCCCCCCCCCCAAGAAAATAATGAAAAATTCTGTTTTTTCAAATTAAGGCTACATCATGATAATTTTTCATATGATAAATAAATGTTTTACTTGGTATTGTTTCTTTTGTACAATCTATGTTTATATGTTTATTTTCTATTCATTACAAAGTGAAACCTAATTTTAAGGGAATGGCCCTAGGTACAATGAGGTCTGGCCCTGGGTACACTGGGGTCTGACCCTAGGTACAATAAGCGTGTTGTACCTAGGACCATGTGTGAAATTTATTTAAAAACCTTCTGTTTGTCGGAATTTATTATTTTAAGCGTTCATATTAATCTCAATTAAAAGAAATTAGTTCTAAAGATATGTAAATATCAGTTTCATGATTTTTAGCAGGTCAGGGGCTCTATTTTTGGGAATTGAAAAAAAGTGGCCCTAGGTAAAATGAGGTCTGACCCTAGGAACAATGAGGGTGTTGTACCTAGGGCATGGGTGAAGTTCATTTTAAAACCTACTATTTGTCAGGATTTATTATTTTACGTATTTATATTAATCCTAATTGGTAGTAAATAATCTGAAAGATATATAAATATCAGTTTCATAATTTTAAACAGGTCAAGGGCTCTGTTTTCGGCCATTGAAAAAAAGCTACCCTAGGTACACGGGTCTCCCCTATATATAGAAAACCTTTTCAGATATTTCATAGGGAAAAAAAAATAATAAAACTATGAAAAAATGAATTATTATTTTTTTTTTTTCAAAATCCAAGAATGAAAAGATTTATTATGCGTAAATATATCTATGAACATAAACAATTCGCCCTCCCCCCCCCCCCCCACTGAAAAACAGAAGACGAAATAGTATAATGAAAACATATGATATTTAAAAAAGAAATATCTATATATGAATTTTCGTAATTTAAAATAATAAATGTATTTCAAATTTCACAATTTATTCCAGCATTTCCAATTTTAAAAACAATTTTACAAAGTATGTGAAAAACAAAATTTTTAAATTTATTATGATTTTTTTTACAAAGGCGGCCCTCTTCTCCCTTCCGAGACTCCACTGGTAGCCAAGCGATTCCGCGCTCAAAGCTGATAGACCGGAAGTACCGGGTTTGATCCCAGATTTCCGTTTCGGTTTGACCTAGCCGTTCGGAGTGTTCCGTTGTTTTCTCCGAAAATCGCGTAAATACGGTATGGGACGCCTTAGAAAGGGTATACAACCCAGGCCTAGGACCCTTGTGCTATCAATTGACCTTAACACTAACACATTTTCTGAGATATCTTAACAGTTTTCTTTGAATAAAAAATAAACATACTTCATAAACAGAAATGTGGTCCACTAGTGGCCGAGCGGTTCTGCGCCCAAAGCTGGTAAACGTAAGGTGCCGGGTTCGACCCCAGGTCGCGCTCGTCGACCTAGCCATTCGGAGTCTTCCGTTGTTTTCTCCGAAACTTATATGAATATGGGTTAGAACCCTTTAGAAAGACCCCCACGGAGGGCACACCCCCTCAGGCCTAGGACCCACAGCAGTCAATCGGTCTTATTCCCAAATCCAATGCATAAACAGAAGTACTGCACTTTATCATTTTTATCATTATTTTTAATTTTAAAATTTGCACTTTAAAGAGATTTGCAATCTTTATTATTTGCTACTCATTTAAAGCAAATAATTTAATTCAAAAAATAAAATTTACTTATATATATATATATATATTTAAATATGCGCGATATAAAAATCAATGTAATGAAAAAAAAAAAAAAAAAATCAATCATAATTATTTGAGCATTCCCTTTCAAAAAGCTTCATGAAAGAAGCATTTTTTATTAATTATTTATTTTTGGAATGAGATCCCATAATACTGTACTCGGAAAATTTTTTAATTCTGAATATTTCCTTCTAAAGGATTCGAAACATGCTTTTAGATCATTCATTTGACTTTATATCTTAAAATCAATGTTGGTGTTGGAGATTAAAGCCAGATGACTGCATTAGGATCCAAGGGCTGCGTGTGCCTTCCATGGCGATCTTTCTGAAAGGTCTTAGCCCACAATTACGCAAGTTTCAGTGAGAAAAAAACGAAAAACTCTGAACGGCTAGACAAATAAGCGTGATCTGGGTTCGAACCCGACACTTCACGTCCACCAGCATCAATAAGTCAATTTTTGAAGAACTAGAACACATTTAATGGTCGAGAAATTTCTGAATATGCAAATGGAATTATGAAAAATATACTGGATAATGTAATTCCATGAACATACATGTTTGCAACAAACAGTATGATACCACTGTTTCTTGCCTGTAAAATAATACTCTGTTCCTTAACAACATTATAGCTGCCTGGTACTCATAATTTCTAAAATATACTCTCAGCTTTTTAATACAAGTTCCTATAGTAAGATTTTTAATTAAAAACTATTATTTTGAAGCTTAGAGAACATTTTTCTCCTTCTAGAATACATTCCCCCCCCCTATTTGTGCAACAAGAATTGAAAAAAAAAAAAAAAAACCTTTCCTAACAACATAATTAAAAAGTAATGTTTGGTTGTAGGGTTTAAGACCGATTGCCTACGCTAAGGTCCTAGGCCAATAGGTCGAATGCCCTCCGTGGGGGTCTTTCTAAGGGGGTCCTAGCCCGTACTTACGCGAGTTTCGAAGAAAACCACGGAAAACTCCCAACGGCTTGGTCGATGAGCGCGACCTATGATTGAACCTCACATTTCTGAAAGGTTGTTATAAATTGTTTAGGAAATTTCTTTCTTCCTTCATTTCTTTTATTTCTTTATTTATTTTTGAAATATAAGGTTTGCCACTAAGTATAATAGAATGTGTCCCAAGGAGATTCGATATATGCTTTAATTCTTAATTTTTATAGATAAATGGGCAATGCGACTCAAGTAATATGATGTTATTAAAATTTTCATTTTGTTAGTTTAAAAAAAGTTACACTTTAACTTTTATGCTACTCTTATCAGTTAGCAAATTTTTACTTTTACTGCAACCCCCCACCCCATCCAGCCAAAAAAAAAAAAAAAAAAAAAAAAAAAAGGAGAAGGATACTTGCATGATAGTTAAAAGCTGCATAAGTTAAACTTAATTCATAATTTAATGTTTGTACTTAATGATGCTACGCCAAAATAGAAACGTAAATTTGTGACATGTTATAAAATGACAACATGTATAATAATATTCACATTAAAAATATTTTTACGTGTTCACAGTAGAGAGAGAGAGAGAGAATACAATTAAAATAAATAAAGAACATCCCCATTTGTGGCCACTGACTGTTAATAATAATTTATGAGTGAAATGATTAATACTAGTTATAAATTAAATACTAGTTATAAATTAAAAATTAATATATTAAATGATTAATACTGACTTATGGCATTATCAAATTTTTGTTTATGGAAAGATGATATAAGTAAACTTTTTTTGCTTTATCTTAATTCAGTTGGTTTTAAAGATACAGTAATATGATTTTTTTCTAGAAGTCTCATTAAATGGAAGGTAGAAAGTTTCTAACAGGCAAAATTTGCATATGGCAATGCATGAAAATTTTAAATGGGTAACTTTTTTAAAATTAGCAATTTTTTTTTTTTTTTTTTTTTCATATTTTCAATTTACATTGTATACTTACATCTAACAAATAAAAAAATTATTTGTGTTGTTAAAGTTTATTCCACAGATAACAATATTAGCATAGGTTGCTCAAGAAAAAATGCACATAATATATATTGGAATTATTTCTAAGAAATAAAAAATGATGGCAATAAAAATAGCTTGTTGACAAAAATGTGAAAAAAAAATAAAATGTGTAACTTCAGTTTATAGATTCTGTGAAAATTAAAGGTAATTAAATTTTTAAAATATTTATCCTAATCTCAGTGGAATAAGAAGTAATATAATACAGTCGAACCTCGTTAACGTGACCACTATTAACATGAATTCCTTTTTGCCCATCAGCGGCCGAGCAGGTTCTGCGCTCAAAGCTGGTAGAGACGTGAGGTGCCAGGTTCGATCCCAGGTCACGCTCGTCGGCCTAGCCGTTCAAAGTTTTCCGTGATTTTCCCCGAAACTTGCGTAAATACGGGCTACACTACGCGACAAAAAGATAGGTACAAAGGTTTTTTTTTTTTTTTTTTTTTTTGTTTTTTTTTTTCATAAAATGACATTTTCAAAATTGTGCTGATCATTTATTATTATCATAAAATAACACTAATTTAAGACTAATTTTTTTTATAAGACTAATTTAGAAAATTTTTATGACTAAAAATTTTTTCTAATTTAACACTATACTCCGCGACAAAAAAGATAGGTACACAGTTTTTTTTTTTTTTTTTTTTTTTTAATTTTTGAATATGATTATTTTGAATATCAATATTTTTAATATGATACAAATATTTAGTATGTTTTTTATAATAATAAATGATCAGCACAATTTAGATAATGTTATTTTATGAAAAAATTAAAAATACCTTTGTTCCTATCTTTTTGTCTCTGAGTGTAGGACCCCTTAGAAAGACCTCCATGAAGAGCACTCCCCTTAGGCCTTGGACCTACAGCAGTCAATCGGACTTATTCCAAAATCCAATACAATCCATGAATTACTTTTAACATGAACTGTTTCCACAATCCCCGTCAAAATAAAGATTACTTTAGTTATATGAAGATTAATTACTGATAGCATGAACAAATATTTTATCCCCCTTGAGATTCACGTTAACGAGGTTCGACTGTATATAGATATATATATTAACCCTTTAAACATTATTATAGTTCTTTTCCATTTTCCATAGCGAAATAAACAGTGATTGGACCTAAATTTTGAGATGTATATTGCTCCCCCCCTCCCCCCAATAGAATAAGATTAATATGCATGTGTAGCATACAGTACCAAATTTTTCTGGTTATATGTGCATAGTAGGAATTTTATAAATCATTGAATAGATATGAATTGCTAATGCTTACAGGATTCAAGGAATTTAGTTTCTACTCGATAGTAAACATAAGATGTACAGTCGGGGAAAAAAAAAAAAAAAAAAAGCAGCACTTGATGGTATTTCGTTATTAATTGACGCAGAAAAATTTAATAGACACCATTCAACAGGAAATGAAATGCACTTTCTGAAAATGTCATCGAATTTTGAATTAGGGGTCATCAACATTTTAAAATGAGCGCCAACTTTGATTTTTTTCAACAGCAACACCCAATTTTGACTTCATATTTGGATTTCTGAGAGTCTGGCAGTGCGGAAAAGTATACTGTTTGTATACTTTATCTTTAGTATTCATAGAGTTATGATCAAAAATGTGTTAGGGGGCTATCTCTAAATATAGAAAAATAAAATTAAGATCCTACAAGAACTAGACAAAATTATACTGTTTCACACCGGAAATATTTCAAGAAAAAAAGAGTTATAAAAAGAAATAAATAAATATTAACACCTTTGTAGTATCTTAATTATCATGAATTTAGTTTTTTGGATATGTATATACTTTAGTACTTTTTTAGATAATTTTAGGAATATTTAAATACATTACACTTACGATTGGTCAGACAATACTTTTTATAAAAGTGCAATATTTTTCAATTAAAAAATATCTATCATGGATATACTGATCACCAATAAAGCTTAAATTTTCTTTCGTACTTGTAACATAATATACAAACTGAAATAATATAGCTATATATATATATATATATATATATATATATACAACAACGCATAAACTAAATCTTTTCGGATAAATTATTGTAAGGTTTCATAAAGTAAATATTAAACAATTTTAATAGCACTTATCAGTTTTGGGCCAGTTGAACTCTTTGTAACTGTACGATTTGTTTTATAATTTCTATGAAAATATAATTTCTTAATTAACGCTTTCGCGACTGCTGACGTAGATTCACATCATTTGAAAATCTGTAACAATGCCAGTGGGCGTTTCTTTCGTAATTTGTGTGTTACTTATTTCTTAAGCATGTACCAAGTGTTCATATTTTTGCAATAAAATATACTATGGATAGAAATATATTAATTAGAAAGAATATAGTTATAATGTATATCCATCTGTAATATAATGGTGGTACAAAAAATTTCTTTTGAAATATTTTATTTTGACAGTATTTCAAACAGTAAACCCCGCCTATTTGTTAATTTTTTTCTTCTAGTGTTCGTTTAAAGGATTCTAAATTTATCACCAGTAATCGATGAAGTAAATACCACTTGTGTATATTTTTGTCAATGTAAAATAAGGGGTTTAACACGAATACTCAAAGTCACATTCATTTTTCGTTTCTGTATTGTTTTATTTTGAAGAACGATAAAAGGCGGGGCTTTAGAAAACAGGAATTCTTGTTACTAACACTAATGTCTAAAAATCAACATTTTTGTTTCATTTCTTTGCATTTGACGTTGTTGTTATATAATTTGACCCTCAAATAAAAAATAAAAATATTTTGTTCAATTTTCTCCGTTATTTTTTAAGATTTGCTTCGTTTTCTCATTCAAAATTTTTTAAGAGACGGCCCCCTAAACCCTCCAAAAGAAAGATTTATTTATATCTCGAAAACTAATGATTGGAATGGGCTGCAAATTTGCACACCCATATTTTTCAGCATTAGGATTCATTTTATGTAAAAATTAATATAGGTCATAATTCATAATTTTTATGAATATGAATTTATTAATATTTTTCAGAACTAAAAATCTTTTTCAGAATCAAAAGTAATGATGGATTATGTTTGGGTTTCTTCACTGTATCTCGTAAAAAAAGAATTATATCGATCAAGTTATTTTTTGTGAAGATATTAATAAAAGTTTGAAATATGAATTTAACATTAACACCTTTAAACTTTTAACGCTTATAACTCTGTGAAAAAATAAGCAAAATATACAACCAATATACTTTTTCGCATTGTCGCGATCCCAGGAATTCAAATATAAAATAAAAATTGGGCATTACCATTGAAAAAATCAAAGTTGGCGCGCGTTTTAATATGTAGACGACCCCCAATTCAAAATTTCCGTTCATTTTCTGAATCTACTCTCAGTTCCCCGTCGAATGATACCTATTACATTTTTGTGCATTGATTAGCAACGGAGTTACATCGAGTGCTGCGTTTTTTTCCCCCGACTGTACATTACTATTAGTCCAGATTTTATAACACATCATTGAAAATATATTTATTTATTTGAAATATGTTATCTGTATCAGTTGAAATTTTCAAAAAAAAGTATGGGGAAAATATATATATATATATATATATATATATATATATATGTGTATATATATATTTATATTTAATTTTGAAGTAAATGCATACGATGATTTCCTTTTATTCCGTTTTAAATAGAAAAGACAAGGAATCATGTAAACGATATTTTATTATATAAGAAAATTAACATAAAAAAAGAATTACAAACAATTAATTTAAATAGAGTTTTATTAAATTAAAAAAAAAAAAAAAAAAAAAAAAGTTACATCAACAAACTAATGAATTACAAACGCTATTTACAAAATTTTATAAACACTATAACTGCAAAATTTACAAAGGTGCAAATTTAATTATAAAACTCAAAAATTACCTTTCTTAAAATACAAAAAATATTTGTATAATATCATATTAATATAAATATTTGAGAGTAATTTAAAAAAAAAAAAAAAAAAAAAAAAAAAAGCCTTTTTTTTTTCCTAACACTTTGATATTCAGAGGTACAAGGTACAACCTGGTGCGTAACAGTGTGACATAATGAAAAACCCTAATATTAAAAATATATTAAAAATAAAACTGAAATTTCATCTGCACACATTGCTATGCTACGGCGACAGTGGACAGTCAGAGAACACATACGACCCCAAGCGGCGAATGAATAATAGCGTCCATCCAAGGACCATTTTTGAGGGAGAACCGCCGTTGAAGAAACGGGTCCTTGTGTATACGTCCATGGACTGATCATAGTTATATTTACACTTTTTCTACCTTGCGTGACACATGACGCCGCTCCCGGATAAGCAAAGAAATATAGGGTGCGAAACTGGGAAAAAAGACTAAATTAGGGTACTTTCCCTAAAACATTAACTGCTCTAATTAATATAATTTTCATTTAACACTTTCGCGACCGCTGACGTAGATTCACGCCATTTAGAAATCTGTAACTCTACCAGTAAACATTTAGTTTGTATGTCCATAGCCTCCTAAACTAGATACCTTCTGCGTGGCTCGGAAACTTGGCGACAGTTCAAGCGGTAGACAGCGCCACCAGGTGCAGATTGCGCGGCTTTTTTCTTCAACTGTCATCAATAATTTTAAGAAGTGGTATATGATATATATAATCGACTTTTTTTCGATTCTATTCGCCTTTTACTTATATCAAATCCCACTCTTAAAACATTTTGGTGGCTGTTGTATAGAAAAGTCGCGTAATCTGTAATAGGTGGCGCTGTCTACCACCAAGTTTCCGAGCGCCGCGGAAGGCATCCAGTATAGGAAGCTATGGCATGTCACTATATTTATTAAGAATGTGTCTTTTATTTATATTTGCGTTATCAAAGTTGTATGGTTACGGTTAGAAATACCTTCAAAGAAAGAGTAGAATTGTTATATATATTCATATGCAACATAAATATGGATATAGAAAATTCTTATACTGAAATAATGTAACATGAATAAATAATGCCCGCAGGCGGAACATACCATGAATAAGATTAAAACATGCGATCGCGAAAGTGTTAACATAAAAGTAAAATATATATTTATCAAATCATTTTTAGTTGTTTAATATATTAATTATTTTCTATATAAAACACTTAAAATATTTTTAAAAGGTATTTTTATTTTCTTAATTATATACTCTTCTTATATTAATATTTTTCTTTTATTTTCATTTAGGCCCATTTTGTAAAAAAAAACCTTACATGATTGAGAAAATGGATGCAATATTGGAAATTAGCGAACCAAATAATAGAAAAATTATTCATTAAATACAAATATTTTTTCATGACACAAATTTCGCATGATTGTGTAATTTTATTAATGATTTTATTTTATTATTAATTTTTTTTTTAAATCAAAATACAAATTAATGCAAATCATAAAGGTGTATTACAAATAAATTTACAGTTGATATTTATGCAATAAGTGACGTTTTGGTGCGTATAAATTTGGAGAAAATCAAATTAAAGGCATACCTCTCAACATCCTAATTAATATTCCGCAGTGTTAGTCCTGCTCTTTTTCTCATATCAGTAAATTTGTAGAGTAAAATATTCCAAATGAAATTGCAATTAATTAAGATGAAAAGTACTCCAAAAGAATATTGGTTTAAAAAAGAAAGCGGAATTAACGAAACTACGGAATATCAATTAGGATGTTAGCAAGTATGTAAAAGCTGAAGGCATAGTTGCCAGTATATTAATTTATTGAGGAGTATTTTTAGCCCCGCCTTTATTTCGTACGACTTACTTTTTTCTTATTTTATCGAAGTTGTGTATTAAAGAAATTTTTTCTATAAATAAAGTAGCGCGAAATAAAGACGTGGCTAAAAGTACTCCGGAATAAATTAAAATATTGCCAGATATGCTAAATGGAAAGAGGAAGGGCGGAGTCCCTCTAAATAAAAAAAAAATATCGAAATTCAATTTACTATTGCAATTAAAAATATCAAACAGCGCGCAGCGACAAACTTAAACCTTGAATTCCCATCAATGGCACTTTTGATATTTAATTTCTTTCTACTGCCTTTGCAGGCAGCACTCTAGACAAATACGAAATTTTTGGACCACTCAAATGAAATTTATATATTTTTTTCTTATTCAAGTTTGTTGCTAAATATTTCCTGGTATCAGTTGTTTATTAATATTTTCAAAATTTATTATTTTAAAATATGTTCATAAAGTTTTTTCATATATGCAACATGATCTCTATAACATAAACCTAAATTACAATTTAATTTATTCCTGAGCATTCTAAAACCGGCTTTTATTTCATATAACTTTTTTTAAAAGATTATTATTATTTTTTTTTTTTAAGTTTTAATTAAAAAGTTACAACGTAGGTGGAGTTTCAAATACGAATATTTCTTCGGTCATGGAACAAGCATTAAGGAGGTGAACAATTTATTAAAACATACATCTTTTGTATAGGCATAATACAAAAAAAAAAATAAAGAAATAAAGAAAAAACATTAAGAAAGAACGAAAATAAAAAGTTAAAAAACAAATAGTGAAAACAAAGTTCTTCTTTGCATCACTATTTACAATAAGTATTCAAAATTGCGACCACCAATCGTAATTCATGCTTGATAGCGTCAAAGTGTGGATTGGAGAACAACTCCAAAAATACCAGGTGTTTCGCGCACTTGTGCAACCACAGTGGACAGTCGAGCAACGAGGTCTTCTTGTGAATCCACAGGCGTTTCGTAAATGATGGCCTTCACACGCCCCTCGAGGTGCCAGTACTGTTAGTACCGCCCATTTTTCTACACCACTTAATTTTTAGAGTATTTGTTTTCTTAATTCATCGTAAATATAATTGAAGGGTATTACTCTAAAAATAAAGTGGTGTAGAAAAATGGGCGGTACTAACAATTTGCCGACCCCATAAGAAAAAATCGATACCCGATGAATCTTGGTATCGGGGTTGGCGATAGGACTAGCAGGGATGGAACACGGGCGCAGAATTCATACCACTATCAACGTAAGAAAATTTTCTACTTCTTAAATCAACGATACTATAGGGAGAGAAATTTCTTAAACAGATTCCGGTATGAATTCTTCGCCCGTGTTCCATCCCTGGACTAGCCTGCACTGTCCAATCCCTCGCCCTGCAAAACTGGCATCCAAGTAATTGCGCACTTCCATATGGAAATGTGCTGGCACACCATCATGCTGAAACCACATTTAGGGACCCTCGATCGACAGAGACTGGACATTGGCGCGCCGGCTTTTTGACGAAATTCTCCATTTTAGTGCCAGTTGCTCCATTGCTTATCATTACGCTGAGAAGAAATTTTGATTATTTTACGTCATAATCGAAAAAATACTTATTTATTACATTTTTACTTTGTTGGGAGATAAATTGCTTTTGTTATGGAACACTTTTAAAAGATAAAAATGCATAATTATTTATTTTATATCATGCTTTAAATACTTTAAATTCTCTTATTGCATGCTGTTTTACGTATTTATTTCCTAACATATGTGATAATTACATTATTTATTTGCTAGCTATTAGTTTTTAAGTTCTGTTGTGCAATATATTTAATATATTAGATCTCAATGTATTTTTCTGATATATTTTAAAACACATATTTAAAATAACTATATAAAAATATATTTTTTGATTTTTTGCTTGTACGCAAAATGTGTCAGATTTCTTAAATTAAATTAATAAAAATAAAGAAAATAAGGTGTATATTATTTGCTAACATATGAAATATAAATTTCTTTTAAATAATGATTGCCATAATAAATTTTATAAATAATATTTAAATAAGTAATTATTTTCATTTACATAATATTTAAAAAAAACTAAAAAGAAAAAAAGAAAAAAAAAAATCAATGAAATAAACAAATGTAAATAAAATAAAAACATTTTTTAATTTCTAAGGATATTAGTTAATACTTTTACAAATTATTTTTAATAAAATTTTATTTTTCATATTTAACTAAGTCATTATTATTAATAATGCGTAACTGGAATAAATGAAACATGTATTTTTAGCTTGTAAAAATATTACGTAAATATTTTTATAAAATAATAAAAAAAATAATTTATATTCTTCTGCCGTAGTTTTACATTTATTCATGAATTACATGACAAAAACTAAGATTACCATATTTTTGTTAAAATTTTTCTAACTTTTTATATATAGAATGTATGTCCTCAGAAAAAATAAGGTAGAATTACTTTCACTAAGGTAGAATTTGCTTTCACAATCAACGTATTTTGCTTAATACAGAAATATACAACAAAAAATTCCTCTGTTTTCCGATAGGAATTGAAAAAGTAACCATGTCAAAGTTTAAAACAAAATTCGTTTTTCTTCAAATTCTTTTTCTCTAAGACTAAAAAAATTACATATTTATATTCTGCATTACTTTCTGCACAAATTTAGCACAATTTCCTTTCATTTATGTTGTATAGTAAAGCGTCAAACGCGAAGAAAAAAGCATTACGTTCGTTCTACGGGGATCGCTCCGAATTGGCACTAAGATGGCCGACTTTCGGTCAATGTTCAGTCTCTCTCTATATAAGGTCCCTAACCACATTTGGTTGCGCACGACATCTAGAATATCTTGCAGATTCTAGCAAAACCTCTTTTAGAAAAATAGCATAATGGAGCCATTGAGTGGCGTTGGTAAATGATATAAGCCTATGAGGTAATTGTTCACAATACCTGCCCAAACATTAATAAAGAACCGGTTTTGGAATGAATGTGGGCGTATAGCGTGTGTGTTTTCTGTTGTTCGCAGATGATTATTCTGCACATTGAAAACACCTTCCTATGTAAAAATTGCCTCCTCTGAGAACAGAACAAAAGTTGGAAAATTTTGTTGCAAAGCACACTGTTGCAAGAACCATTGGCAGAGTCCTGCGTGCACTACGTAATCACTTACTTCCAATGCTTGCACTTTCTGAATATGGAATGAGCGTAGATGTTTTTCATGTAAGACTCTCCAAACAGTGGACTAACTTGCATGTACACAACATGCAATATCGCTTATACTTATGTCGAGTGTTTCATCCATAATGTTTAGAAGGGTTTCATCCATGTGTGGATGTCGAGCAGTTCTTGTTCCAGTCGTTGATTCAGAATTCGCGAGAAATGTACCATTTTCAAAAAGGTACCGATGCAACCGTTCAAACATTTTGTGATTCAACATACGCCTGTTTGGAAATCGTTCCTGATACAGTCGTAGAGGTGCTCTACTACTCCCATTAGCAGCACCGTACATTAGATGCATGTCTCTGCTTTTTCATTATTAGGAAAATCTCCCATAACCGTGGAAAAACATAGTTTAAAGTTTATAACAGCAGATGCAGATAACAAATGAGCAAGTCCACTAAAACTCTACCTTCAGTAATACCAGCCTATCACCCTAATTTTTCTTAGTTTCATTACTAACGGTAATTGCAATTTTAGGCATTTAATATCAATTCATAGCCTTCTAAACTAGATACCTGTCGCCTGGCTCGGAAACTTGGCAACAGTGGAAGCGGTAGACAGCGCAACCTAATACAGATTGCCAGATTTTTTTATTTAACTATTACCAATAATTTTAACAAGTGATAAATTATACATATAACCGACGTTTCTTCGATCAAACGTTTCGTTTCTTATACCAAATCCCACTTTTAAAAATTTTTGGTTGTTGTTAAATAAAAAAGTCGAGCAATCCGCACCAGGTGGCGCTGTTTACCGATTGTACTGTTCCAAAGTTTCCGAGCAACACGACAGGCATCTACTTTAGGAGGCTATGGTCAATTTTACTGCAAATAAACACTTTGCGATGTATTTTAAACTCCGCCTACTGCGTAAATTTTATATTTCCTGCGCGTTACAGTACGTCTAAAAAAATATTCACAATATAACAGGGTTCGTACTCTCCTACATTTCAGTTGATATTTTCAACCAATAATTTTATATTGTAAATTTTGTCATAATAGAAGCTTATAAATTTAAAATTAAACTTAACTTTAAAAAATACTGGTATAAGACTCCTACAAAAAAGGCGTGGCCCTACGAACCCTGTATAAGCATTTATTCAATCAATGTGAAGTATTTGGAAATAAAATTTTTATCATGTATTTTGTAAGATTAAGAGCGGACAATACCTAATCTCGCCGGCAGCCTTGGCCCATGCCCCAGCCATGGCCCATGCCGGCAGCCTTGCCCCAGCCTTCGCCGGCAGCCTTGGCTATGGGAAAATTTGTTTACATAATTACTCATTACCTAATGAATATTTTTCAAATCTTTTTTCACATTTAGAAAATTCATAAGCGTTAAATTAATACTTGTTTTCGAAAAAAAGATGTTTTAAAATTTTAGTATTTCTTTTTGCGAGTAGAAAATGAGAAAAATGTATTTTGTGAAAAATCGCAATTTTGAACTCAAAATTAAAATGTAAAAAAAAAAAAAAAAAAAATGAATTTTTCATTAATGAGTACTCATTTAACAGTTATGAATTTTCTGACTGCGAAAACACAATTAAAAAATATACATTAGGTAATGTGTAATTATCGCAACAAATTTCCCATAGAATAACATTGGCCACGGCTGTCCGCGGGATTAGGTATTGTCCCCTCTTAACAATAAAGGACAGAAATTTTCTGTTAAATAGTGCACCATTCTCAAGCAATGGCAGTAGGCGGAGCTTTCTGTTCAAAACCTAAGAAAATACATGGCCCGTAAAGAGTTAAAATGACGTTTGGGGACATGGGTTCCAATACAAGTCTGAGTCCTAATGATGTGCCCTAACTTTCCTCAAAGTTTGACCCATCATCGTTGAATCACCCTGCATATGTATATATGTATATAAACCCAGCAAACGTAATAAATGTTTCCAAGAAAACTTGAATAAAAAAATAATTTTTATTTTATTTTTTCATTCTGTTCATACTGTTTTTAAGGATATCTTTAAAACACAGTTTTTCATTCGTTACATATAGAATTACATATTTGCCAACCATCTCATTATGAACCGCACAATTTTTAGCACGCCTTTTATTTTACACCTGTCATATTTTAGAGTAATTTTATTTTTATTTAATCGTAACAACATTTGAGAGAATAAATCCAAAAACGAAGAGGTGTGAAAAAATCAGCGTTTTTTCAGGAGGCGTTAACAATTGTACGATTATTAATGAGATAGTTGGCAAATGAGGAATTACCGAAATATTTAGATATCTAGAAAAATTAATATGTTATAAAAAAAGAAAGAGAAAATGTATAGCACAGATGCTGATTGTGAATACTGTATGCTCGTTGTAGTTATAAAATTTCACTGGACAACAATTTTTTTTATCTCTAGCAATAACTATTTTACGCTAGAAAAACTGGTTATCCAACAGCTCAAATTAATTTTAAAACATTGCATGCAAGTTATGTAATGTTTTATAATATAAACGAAGCCCAACTTTAACTGTCCCTCTGAAAAAAAAAAAAAAAAAAAAAAAAAAAAAGAAATATATATATGTATGTATACATATACTCAGCTGCCAACTCTATGTATTAATTTGTACCAGTATTACTCTAAAGTTATCTTTCTCTTATTTCATCACAGAATTTTAGCTAAAATATAAAGTGGATAAATGTAAAGATATATTTGTATTCAAAAGTACTCACAGCAGTGAAGTCTCAAAATACCTCCCTAATAATAATAATAATAATAACACTTTTGGGTTTAATATTTTATGTTCTCTCCGTGTATATACAGGGTGTATCAAAACTCTTGTAATATATTTTAAGAGTGGTAGAAGAGCTCTTGAGAAGCACAAATTACAATAAAATCCAGTTTTATTTTGAGCCATTAGCAAGTTACAAAAGTTGGTACGAAAAATATCCAAATCTTAAAAAATCCCTATTTTCTTATGTTTCCAAACGAGTCGCAAAAAAATTAAGTACGTACTTGGAAACATCTGTAAAAAAAAAAAAAAAAAAAAAAAAACATGACATCAGTTTCATTGGAATATTTTGATTTAATGTCGAGGTATAATAAGCCCTAGAATATGTCAAAAATTAAAAATTTAATGCTCGCCAACATCTGAAATCGGCAGTATCGCAAATACCGTTCTGACAACACTTGATTTCTTTTTCCCAAAAACTTGCTATTTATCAAAGAACATAAGCCTCTCTGTTATCAGTTCAGAAATAATTTTTTTTTTTTTTAATAGATCATTGACGTGGGGTAGCATTGTAATTTATTCCAGAGTACTGTTAGCCCCGCATTTTTCTCCCACTAGTATGATTTTCGAAAAATTTTATTTAATATGTAATTACGGTGAAACAAGAAGAAAAATGTTTTAAAAAAATAATCGTTTGGAAAAAAGGGCGGGGCGAACAGTGCTGAAGAATAAATAATAGATTTTAACAGGTATGTCACTGAGTGTCATGTCTTTGGAAAAAAGGGCTCCTCCCGTAATTTTCTCTTTTATAAGGTTCGCAATCTCTGCCTTTTACTTTTTGTTCGGGGGTGGGGAGGGGGGCATGAAGTACGATTTTTTTTTTTTTTTTTTTTTTTTTTTTTTTTTTTCCTGCGTCTTCACGAAATTTTTGTTTTTGTTTCTTTCGAAATATAACAGATGATAAACGAGTGTTTAACATGAAAGCAGAGCTACCAACCTAATCCGGCAATTTGTTAATACCGCCTATTTTTCTACACCACTTAATTTTTAGAGTATTTGTTTTCTTAATTCATCGTAAAGATATTTGAAGAGAATTACTCTAAAAATCAAGTGGTGTAGAAAAATGGGAGGTACTATCAATGTGCCGGATTAGTTTGGCAGCTCTGTGAAAGTAATGTTCCTCTCAGTTATAATTACAATTGTAACACAAGAAAGTGTTTAGATACCAATAACTGATACTGATAGATTTTCAGACGCTGATTTCACAAAAATTGGTCGAATTTTTTTTTCAAAAAATTTGAAAATTAAAAATGTGCAGAGCGCAGATACCAAAGTAGGTGGAGCGTCATGATGGCATGTTAATCGTTGGAAGTTGCACAAAAGATGTCCCGTACAGCTTACAGTAGTCTAAGTACTAGAAAAGGGGTCGTACTCTCCCAACTTTTTTCAGGACACTCTAAGATATTAGATAGTTTTTATCACCAGAATATGTAAAAAAAATAGGCTTTCTTGCCCATATATTTAATTCAATTTTGTGAAAATCGTTGCGTGATTGAGAAAATGTATGCAATATTTGACATCCGCAAACCAAATAATTGAAAAATTAGTCATTACATTAAAAATATTTTTTCATGACTAAAATTTTGTATGCCTGTGTAATTTTATTAATGATTATTTTTAATTAAATACAAATGAATGCAAATTATAAAGTTATGATAGAAATAAATTTACAGTTAATATTTATACAGTAAGTAAGTTTTTGGTGCGTATGAATTTGGTGAAAATCATATTAAATGCTAAGGGGAAAGACGAAGGGTGAAGCCCCTTTTTATAAAGAACACCTGAAATTCAATTAACTATTGCAAACAAAAAATATTAAATATCGTCTGAATTAATTAAACGGTGTGGTTTAATGTGAGTTTCTTCGAAAACTGCTAGAATGGGAAAGTTTGTGAAGGACAGGCATCAATTGTAGTTACAGCGGTGTTTACGATATTGCCGATTACATATGTTAGCAGGGATTGTACTCTCCGCCCATTTTCAAAACGTACTCAGGGATAAGAATTTAACTTTTTTTACCATCACTAATTTCATGCTGAAATATCTGGGGTATTTTTATAGTGATGTGCTGATATTCAATATGTCAGAGAGTATTATAAAAATATAGCGGTCAGAAATATAAAAATATAGCGGTAGAGAAAAATTTCTCCACACCGAGAATGTCCTGGAAAAAGGCGGGAGTATGAACAACACTTGGATATATGTCAATGGCGTTTACAGAAGCTGGTGTCACAAAAAAATTCCAAATGTGCTAAATAAATTTTTAAATTACTTTTTCATTGAAAGTTCGTAGACGGGGCTCACTCATTTCATCAGATATATCATCAAACCACCATCTCCCAAATGCAGTTTTTCAAAAATTATTTGCATAGTAAAAATCAGAACGTTTCTCAGAAAAATATTTGAATGGCACACACACACACACACACACACACACAAAGAGGACTGGGGACTGTAAGATTGTGCTGCTTATTTTGACTTTCTGTTATTTATGAGACAAATGATGAGAACATGTGACGACCCCTTATCGGTAATAAAAACGGTATATTCCTATAACTCGAAAATTAAGTATAAGAATGAGCTGTAAAATTTCTAAGCCTATGTTTTCAATTATGCTTATTCTTTTCATGCAAAAATTAATATAGGTAATAATTCATATTTTTTAATGTTATTTAATCGAAAATATGTAGTGAATATGTGTTCATAGATTCAGTCTAACGCATTAAAGTGACAAAAAAAAAAAAAAAAAAAAAAAAAAAAAAAAATTAAAATCAGATTTAATCTATCAGATTAATTCAAGTTTAACATCCTCAGTCTTTGAAAGTTTATAATTGAACAAAAATTTTATAGTAATATGTAACATATACCATTTTTCAGTATGATTTCATCCATATAATTAAAAAGAAAAAAAAAAAAGAAAAGAAAAGAAAAAAATTGAAAAGGAAATTACCATTTAAAAAATGCAATTCGTGCAGATTTTCTCTGTAGCTCCCCCTCCCATACACACAAGCAAAATCTAAATCTCCCATTAAAAACTAAACTTTATCAAATGTTTCGTACCAGTCGCATGCGTATACGAGGATTTACAGAAAAACTAGTCATGAGCTGGCATATTTTTCTTTTCTTTTTCTTCTTTTTTTTCCTTTTTTTTTATGACTGCAACACCATAGCTTCTTAAACTAGATGCTTTCTGCATGGCTCGAAGACTTGGCAACAGTTCAAGCACATTGTGTGGCGCTTTCACCGCTTGGACTGTTGCCAAGTTAAGTTTCCAACCCATACAGAAGGCTCCTTGTTCAGGAGATTGTGGTACAACAAAGAAAAAAAAAGCGAATCGTCTTAAAATTTAAAAGGTCATGAGGAAAACAAATCATTAACAAATTTCATACTAAATTTCTATTAGTATTTGGCCGAAAGTTTTGGGAAATAGAACACGAAATTGCCAACTTAAGTTTCACACATCAACCTGAAAATTCAGCACATATCTGCAGAACCATAGCCTCCTAAAGTAGATGCCTGTCGTGTTGCTCGGAAACTTGGCAACAGTTCAATCGGTAAACAGCGCCAACTGGTGCAGATTGCTCGACTTTTTCATTCAACAGCCACCAAAAATTTTTAAAAGTAGGATTTGGCATACATAAAAGGAAAATTGAATCGAAGAAACGTCGATTATATATATATCACTTCATAAAATTGTTGGTGTGAGTTCAATACAAAACCAACCAATCCGTGCTAGACTCCGTTGTCAACCGCTTCAACTGCAGCGAACTTCCTGCACCACCCGACAAGAATAGCAGAACTTTAACGCCAAGCATTCACTTACGCATTTTTTGCTTTATATTTCCTGGAATCAGTCGTTTATTAATATTTTATAAAATATTTTACTTTACATTATATTCTTAAAATTTTTTCACATATCCAACATCATCTGTATAACTTAAATCTGAATCACAATTTAATTTATCCCAGAGCATTTTGAATCCCGGCTTTTATTTCATATCACTTTTTTTAAAGATTTCTTTTTTTATTATTATTGCAGTTATATGTAGGAAAAAGTAAAAATAAAAATAAAGTGCTTCGAAATAAAGAACCTGAAAATGCTCCAGATTAAATCACAACAGTGGTAACTATACACAAACACTAATCACATTATTATTAATACTTTTAAATGTTTTATATCTATCTATCTATCTCTCTCTCTCTCTATATATATATATACAAATATGTAAACCAATATTATATACATATAAACCAAGTAAACGTAATAAATATTTCAAAAAGAACTTGAATATAGATATATTTTTAACATTTTTTATCATTTCAAGCTGTTCAGACTGTTTTTAAGGATATCTTTAAAATTCAGTTTTTTATTCGTTACATATAGAATTGCAGAGCTGCCAACCTAATCCGACAAATTGTAAGTACCGCCTATTTTTCTACACCACTTAACTTTAGAGTATTTGTTTTCTTAATTCATCGTAAATATATATGAAGAGAATTACTCTAAAAATTAAGAGGTGTAGAAAAATGGGCGGTACTAACAATTTGCCGGATTTGGTTGGCAGCTCTGGAATTGTATACTTGCCAACTATCTAATTATGAACCGTACAATTTTAGCACACTTTTTTTTTTTTCACACCAGTCATTTTTTAGTGTAATTTTATTTTTATTTAATCGTAACAGCATTTGGAGAGAATAATTCCTAAAATAAAAGTGTGTGAAAAGATGGGCGTTTTATCAGGAGGCATTAACATTTGTATGGTTATTAAACGAGACGGTTGGCAAATATGGAATTTACGAAATATTTAGATGTCTAGAAAATTTAATATATTATTATTAAAAAAAAAAAGAGAGAGAGAGAGAGAGAAAATGTATAGTAGAGATGCTGATTGTGAATGTTATATGTTCGTTGTACTTGTAAAATTTCCCTGGACAACAATTTTTTGAGTTCTAGCAATAACTATTTTACGCTAGAAAAATTGGTTGTCAAATAGTCACATTAATTTTAATACATTGCTTGCAAGTTACGTAATATTTTATAATAAAAACGAGGCCCAACTTTAATTGCTCCTCTTATTCGAAGACAATCAGTCAACCATCAAAATGATTGAATCGCCCAAACACACAGCACGCTCCAAGCACATCGATATTCGTTTTCACTGCGTGAAAAACCTGTGCAGGGATGGAACACGGGCGCAGAATTCATACCACTCTCAATGTAAGAAAATTTTCTACTTCTTAAATCAACGATATTATAGGTAGAGAAATTTCTTAAACGGATTCCGGTATGAATTCTGCGCCCGTGTTCCATCCCTGCCTGTGTGAAAATGGAACAATTTCTCTACAATATCTGCAGAGTAAATTCATGACTGCAGATGTGTTGACCAAACCCACTCCTAAGCCGATTTTTCTGAAACACCGAGACAATTTGGAACTAAGACACTATTCCTCGTTTGAGGAGGGCTGACAGAAAATTACAAACTCGAAAAGACTCCTTTATTCCAAAATGTGTTCTGTAAAATCGAACATTATAATAAGAACAAAAGTGTGTCTGTTTTCACCCTCCCAACTTTTCATCCCCTCCGTGGTTTCAAGGGGTGAAGATCTATTTTTAGAACTGTACCACGTGACTCCACACCTGCATGTTTTCATCGGAATAGATTCTGATACTTTTAGTTAGTGTTTAATATTGAATATGTAAAGTGAGATCATTTCTCGCTCCTTTCCTTTTTATTTCACTTTTATTTTTCCTTTTCATTAAATATACAAGTTAATTTCCAAAGATGGTCTCAAAGTGCTTACTTCACAAAACTAATAGAATTATTATTTTACAGAGAAGAAACAAATTATAATAATAATAAATACAAACATTGAGCTACTGGTTCACGGGACAGCCGAATCCTCAGAACAGAAAAAGGTAAGCTCATAATTTTCATTACTTCTGTTTTTGAATAAATGATTAATTGCTATTCATTTTATTTAATAAAGCGCTAAGAATGCGCCACCGAGTGCATAAAATTAAATATTAATAAAAGAAACAGGGGTCGTACTCTTCGCCCTTTCTTCAAGACACTGTAAGGGATGGATATTCTTTTCACCAGTATGTGTAAAAAAGGCTTTCATGCCCATATATTTAAGTTAATTTTGGTAAAATCCTTGTGTGATTCAGAAAATGGATGCAATGTTTGAATCAGCGAACCAAATAATAGAAAAATTATTTATTACATTAAAATTATTTGTTCATAACTCTAATTTTGCATCGCTGTGTAATTTTATCAATGATTATTTTTAATCAAAATACAAATGAATGCAAATCAGAAAGATATGAAACAAATAAATTTACAGTTAATATTTCTACAATAAATAAGGTTTTTGGTGCGTATAAATTTGGTGAAAATCAAATTAAAGGCTAAGCGGAAAGACGAATCGAGGAGCTACTTTAAAAACGTGAAATTCAATTAAGTATTGCAAACAAAAAATACTAAATATTGTCTGAATTATTTAAACAATATGGTTTAATATAAGTTTCTTCGAAAACTGCCAGAGTGGGAAAGTTTTTAAGGGAAAGGCATCAATTGTAGTTACGACGGTGTTTACGATATTGCGATTACATAAGTTAGCAGGGATCGTATTCTCCGCCCTTTTTCAAAACGTACTCAGGGTTTAAGAAATTAACTTCTATTTTGCCATCACTAATTTCAAGCAGTAATATTTAGGGTATTTTTGTTGTAATGTGTCGTGATTAAATATGTCAGAGAGTATTGTAAAAATGTAGTGGCAAGAATAAAGAGAGAAATTTCTCAACACTGAGTATGTATTGGAAAAAGGGCGAGAGTATGAAAGACACTTATGTACAGTCAGGAAAAAAAAAGCCCCCCCCCCCCCCAACTTCCAACTTAATTTCCTCGTGAATTACCGCAGAAACAAGCTGCTCTGGTTCCAGTCGATCTGTAATAACGTCTAGTTTATAATGGTATAGTTAGATTTCGCTTAAGGGGTTACCGACATATTAAAACAGGAATATTAACTTGATTTTTATTCAATGGCAACCTCTATTTTCAACTCATATTCAGATTTCTGAGATCAAGGTTTTTCGGATGGTTTATATACTTTAAATTAATTTTAGATAGAGCTGCAAGCGAAAATATATTAGGAGCCCGTCTATACATTTAAGAAAAATAAATCAAGATGTACCAATGAAGAGACATTGTTTAAGTTACACATCGGAAAAAAGTACAGAAATGTTAATTATAAAATGAAAAAAACGGAGGTATACCGCTGGACTGTCTCTCATAGCTTATGAAATCACAGGCTAATGTATGCAAAGGCGCACTGTCTTTGTGTGTAATGGAAATTTTAACCGCTTGATTGCTAAGCAGCGCAATAGCGCTGCATTGTTCAGTCTCCAAAACTGCGAAGCAGCACTGAGAGAGGTACAATTCAGATATCACCGGAATTTTAATTTAATTTAATTTTTTTACATAAATGAAATCAACCATTCAGAACAAAAATACAGTTGGTAAACATTATCTTTTTATTATTCTCTTTTACATGAAGCAAATTGTTAGTACCGCCCAGTTTTCTACACCACATAAATAGAGTAATTTTCTTCAAATATATTTACGATGATTAAGAAAACAAATACTCTAAAAATTAAGTGGTGTAGAAAAATGGGCGTTACTAACAATTAACCTGATTAGGTTGGCAGTTCTGTATATATATATATATATATATATATATTTGTTTATTTATTTTATAAAGTTCTTTTCTTTCATTATTTATTTGTAAAACATAAAAAGAATTAATAAATTAACTGACAATTGTATGAGTGATTATGTTTTATTTTTTTGTTTTTATTTTTTTTAACGCTCAAAAAATATTACCAGAAAACAACGTCAGTACTCTAATCACTGAAATCAATTAAATGTATTTCTTTCGAAAGAGAACATGATTTTTGAAGCATACAATATTACGACGCTCGTTTAATCATTTTTAATATATATATAATTATATTTGTGAAAAAATTTGGAAAAAAAATAAGAATGGGCGGTGTCTCGATAAAATTTTATCAAAATACGCCCTTCACTACGCGGAATTGCATATTTGGAAAACAAAATTGGATTTTTTCGCTGATCCTAAATTTTCGTAAAACATTGTGTGTGAACAATTATTAATGGTAAAACACGTTTTTTGTTTTTATTCATAATTTAATGATACTTAAATTGGCTTTTTACAAACGCTACAGTAAGGCGTGGTTTTCATTAATTAGGTGTGTTTTTATAGATGATTAGAAAATTTCATATTTTATTTCTGTATAAAGAGCTATCGAGGGTAAATAATTTAGGCATAAAAATACACATATATACAGTTCCTTTCGCTTTCTGCTTACTTGGATTTTTTTTTTAATTTTTACTGCAAGGCGTCTATTTGGCATGATCGGGTTTCGAAATATTTATTAAACTAAAATTAAATATTCACACCGGAAAAACTTTTATGGAGGCCTGAAATAGTGATAGCAGTTTAAGTATGTAGTTCAGAAAATGCTTCAGCATTCAAACGGTTAATTGACGTAGAAAATCACATAGACGATGCGCGCCGCTGGCCAACGATCGAAATGCGATATGGAAATTAGCGAACCGTCATATTCGGCGCGTTATCGCTGTTGGTGCAAAAGTTTGACCTAAAAAACGGAGGCAGCAGAAGAGTACTTTTTTTCCCCCTTTCCTCCCCAGCTCATGTGCTAATGACTTATATAAGGGAGTTTTTTTTTAAATTATTATTCTTTAAATTTTCGGATTTTTAACAACTTGCCCCCTTTTCCTCCCAGAAAAACTCTGGAATTTCCAGCGACAGCTTATTTTAATTATATATATTTTTTCTTTTTGAGCCTTACTTACTTTTTAACATGGTAAATATTTTGTAAAAATTTTCTATACCTATATTAATTATACAGTATAATTGTTTATTTATGCCCAATTAATTTTATTTTTTCTGTGAATTTTATTCTTTTATAATGCGTTTGTCGTATTAAAAAAAATAAAATTAGGAATGATTTTTAGTTCATAAATTTTTTAACTGCACCAGAAAATTTTATAAACTTCCATGTAAATAAATATTTATTTCGTTTATGCCAATCAATGACAGTTGTTTTATACAAATTTACATACTTTTTTTTTTTTTTTTTTCCATTTGAATTTATTCCTTTTGAGTACAAGGATATACAATAAATATTTAAACTTATTTTTGAGTAAGTTACTTTTCCTTAACACAGACTATCCCTTAATTAACATATATATGTAGTGAGAGAGAGAGAATTTAAAATACTTTTTTTTTGTCATCCTGCTATATATATAAGGAGCAAACACTCAAACCATGTTTTCTCAAAAAAAAAAAAAAAAAAAAAAAAACGAAAGAAAAAAAAAGAAATGTATATGATTTAGTGATTTTTCTTAACATAAACATTTTAACATTTTACTCAACATAAAATATTATGTCAGTATATCTTTCTAGATATGTCTATATATGTGCCTAGTAACTAGTAATGCATCTAAACAAACAATAGTTAGGGTTCAAGTTTAGTCATTTTTTAAATTATTAGTTTTGGGGGCATTCTGAAAAATTGTATCCGAAGAAGAAAACATAGTTTGAATGTTTTCTCCTCATATCTAATCATATACTCGTACATGTATATTTTCTAATTTTTACCCACATTTATCATTCTTTTCTTTTATCTTTATGTAACTATTTTAACCCGTAAGTAGTCGCTAGTTGGTCGATTTGCCGCCCATCCTTCAGTGTTGTCAAAATTTTTTATTGAATAGCCACCAAAAATTTTTAGAAGTGGCATTTGATACACATAAAACGGGAATAAATTGAAGAAACGTCGATCACATCACTTCTTAAAATTATTGGTGACAGCTTATTAAAAAGTACGCAATCTGTAATAGGTGGCGCTGTCTATAGCGACTATTAACGGGTTAATGTAATTCTGTTTTCTTCAAAAAAGAAAAAAAAAAAAAAAAGTGTTTCCATTTAAAAGAATACAAAAGACATAAGAAATAAAAATTAAGAACATGTTCTGGTTGTTCTTTCAGAAAGAGCATCTCGATTCATAAGTATCAAAATGCACTTCCCTTAAAAAAAAAAAAAAAAAAAAAAAAAAAAAATCCTCATTACATTGAATAATTAAACTGTTTTTTTTTTTTGTTTTTTTTTTTAATTTCTTAAGTATTATCTCAAACACCCTTCCTTTTTTTTCCCCTTTAGCCTTCTGGATATTATGTTTTTTAATATTTAAATTGAAGACTTGTACTCATATTTTTTCATCTGATGAAAGATTGTGCTTGTGTTGTAACTTCAGACTGAAACAATTATTGTGAAATTTTAAGATTTGGCTTGGTTGTATCCTACGGTTTTTTTATTTTTTTTTCCTTAAAAAACTCTCAATTTTACTCACTTTTCGGTTTTTTAGTTCCTCATCATTCTATGGGCATGGGAAACTTAGGTAATCATGAGAATTTTCGACCGCTGTTAAACTTTTTTACATGATTTGAGGCTTGAGAAATCCGATGTCGGTTAGTTTGATAGACTGTGTACACGATATCTAAAAAAGAAATTACTTTACAGACGCCGAGCTATTTTTAAAGTACTACTTATGACATTGGCAAAAACCTTATTGATTAGTAAAATTCTAATATGAAAACTTCATAAGTTATTCGAAATTTACAATTTTCTTAATATTGGGAAATAGGGCAAAATTTCGCTTAATTAAAATTATCAGTTCTGGTAGTTTTAAATTATCAGTTCTGGTATTTTGGGACTTACATTAACTTACATTATGGGACTTATTGTATTGGAAATAGTATATGGAATGGACCTCATGCACGATTGGGAACGGCTGCGGGCATTTACCGATTTAAACTGCTTGTATTGGCTGCTAGAAAAGCAAACAAAAGCTCAGCGATTGGCGAAGAGACTTTTGTATACCTGCAATGACGCACGGAGCATAAGGTCCATTGCATGAAAATTAAAACATGAAACTAACTCCAAAAAATCAATTAAAAAACTAGGATAACGTAAATGTATTGCACTAAACCGCGGGTAGCGTAATAAGTAGGGCATGTCACTCTGTTTCCGCTGTCAAGCGATCAAAATTCTCTTAATATGAATCTAGTAAGCTTTGTATTAAAAATTTATGATAAATACATAATGGAGAACTGAGCAGATTCCACCTTTGCAAACAAGTTCCTTTTGTAAGAATTTGATAAAATAATTTAAAATACTAAGGTATTGAAACTAGCGACCCGTTAGTAGTCGCTATAAACAGCGCCACCTATTAAAAATTGCACACTTTTTATTTAACTATCACCAATAATTTTAAGAAGTGATGTGACCGATGTTTCTTCGATTTTATTCGCGTTTAATATATGTCAAATGATACTTCTAAAAATTTTTGGTGGCTATTGAATAAAAAAATCTGGCAACACTGAAAGATGGGCGTCAAATCGACCTACTAGCGACTACTAACGGGTTAATTGATTTTGATTATTATATAAAACAGTTTGTTTTGCTAATTAATTATAAAATAAACAGTTTACACGCAAAATGAGATTTATTTTGAGTGTTGAGTATTCTTACAAATGTAAGATTTATCTTTATATTCAGATACTTAGGCTAATAATGTTACAACCAAAAACTAGCTAGTATAATAGATATCTGCTGCATTCCCCTTTATATATTTGTTCTAAGATACATTTACTATAGAACTTATTACATTAATGTTCCGAGTTATGAACTCTGTTGATGACCGTTTTCCAGTCAGAGACAGAAATAGCCCATCAACTAGTCTACTACTTCATCAGCTTTTACACATTTATCTTATACTGATTTGCAGCTTAATCTTATGGGTATAATTTTTTTTTTATATAAAAACGTATAAAATCACTTAAAAACACGTATATAAAAATATCTTTATTAAAATCAGACACAAAGCTTTTCGCTATTATTAAAATAGCATCTTCAGGTGTTGTTGACACCTGAAGATGAGAAGTTATAGATTAATTAACAGAGTAGACAGCATTACATACTGGAGAAGTTCATTACAATTATAGTTAAATAAATATATATATATATAAGTCTTGTAAACATCACGAGTCCTTTTAGAACACTTGGCGTCACACTAGGGTTACACAGCAAGTTTCGTAAAAAACGTTGACACAAAAATATTTTCAGCATACCGGAAGGTTCAGTTCACAAAAAGTCGTACTAGAACTACATGGGAAAGCAACACTTGTAGCAGC
Organism: Salticus scenicus; assembly: GCA_963930645.1. Classification (NCBI taxonomy): domain Eukaryota; kingdom Metazoa; phylum Arthropoda; class Arachnida; order Araneae; family Salticidae; genus Salticus; species Salticus scenicus. The sequence goes on from OZ005658.1 coordinate 182,876,631, forward strand.
AGACACAAATTCCCAATTATTTATAAATTTTTTATTTAAATTTTCATGTAATAATTCTTAACTGTCTGACATAAATTGATGTTAACCGTTTGCTCTCGAACGGCGCTACTCAGGCAACATTCTATTCATTACTTCAACTCGAACGTCGCTCGAGAGGCGCCATGACCAATTAAACTATTATATATCTTACATACACCAATAATGTTATACAACTAAAAGTGCTATAATAGGTGTAATATTTCAGAAAGAGACTCCACCTACATTTTTTTATTAAGTATCTTCGGGCGTTGCTTGCCTTGGCCATTGGTAAATGGCCAAGAATGCTTTTCAAAATACCACACAATGGAAAATTATAAATCATAATATTCATATATTAATATAATGTTTGTTATATGTAAATATACACCAAATATAGAAATAAAATGCGTATATTTAAAATTCTTATATTTTATATTTTATATTTTGCATTTCTTTTATTAAAACTATTGTCGGATAGCTCATTATACTTACTAAAAGAAGGTTTGGGTGTAAAAGGTTAATTTTCCATCACACTTCCGGCCCGCACATTTGGAAAATACAAAGCGAACGGCATAAAAGAGGCTACGGACAAAAAAAAAAAAAAAAAAAAAGGCGCAGCCTCCGTAAAACGGGTATAAACTTGCATTATGCTTTTATTACGCGGCCAGAATAAGATAAGGACAGCCAGATCTTATATTAAGCTAGATTAGCTAGATTAGATTAAGCTAGACTAGCCAAAAGGTGGTATACTACGTGTACTACGACCCCTGCTGTACTTTTATACTTTTGAATAGATCTCTTACACAATTCTAATTCTGTTCTCAAGCCACGCCCTTTTAAGAAGCATTTTCTAGTACGAAAAATTATTCCATCAGTACCGGAAAAATTAGGAAGGTTTATATGCCTATCACCAAATATTTGGAAACTAGGTTCGAGTTGGTGTTTTATCCGTGCGGTAAAAGCTTCGAGAGCAGACGGTTAATAAAGATAGATTTCTATAAACATTGAATGACACTTTTTAAAAAATTGCCTAAACTAACTCATTGGTCATTTCATTTCAATTCATAATGATCATTAATCACTGGCAAACAGTTAATATGAAAGTACTAAAATTTTTAAAGTTTTGAATAGCATTGAGGACTAAAATAAAAATAATTTTTATCTCTTAAAAGTTAAAGTTATCCAAAAATATAAAATATTTTAACATATAGCCAGAAGAAAAATAAATGTTTAATTTTAAAACTTCCTATAGGTACTTTCATTTAATTCCTAAAAGGATAGAAAAAAAAAAAGAAACAAAGACCACATTTTCTTTAAAATAATAATCTATATAAATAAAGAGAAGTGTCTGTGTGTGTGTGTCTGTCTGCGCTCTGGTGCTCATACTACTGATCGCAGAGCTTCCAAATTTGGCATTTGGTACCTGGGACCCTGCAGGTGTGCACCTCATCGCGATTTTTTCGAATTTCGAATTTGAGTTTTTTTAATTAATGTTTTTCGGATTTTAAGTATTGACTTCTTTGTTTCATTTTTCATAGATTTATTCTTTTGCTTCAATCGTCTGCGTATCTTAGCAACGACTGTTACGCAACTTATTTTTATTTAATACGTTCATTTAAAGGCGAATTTTTTTTTTTCTTTTGTTATATTTATGGAAAGTAAAATCGTAATGCAGTAGAAGAAATTAAGTATAATTAGTTTTAAATTTAAAAACATATTTATAGCAGTTATGTTTAATTTTTTATAGCAGAACAACTTCTTATTTTTCATATTTAATTAATTCTTTAAATATATATATATATATATATATATATTAATTATTTTTTTTTACAGTATTTATCGGGAAAAATGGTAGTATATACATAGTAAAAAGGATTAAATTGATTAAAATTTATTTGTTTATATATATATATATTTAATCTACTTTTTATTTTAATTTATTTTATTACATTCGTCGGAATCAAATCGTAATGTACTGTAAATAGCATGGGCTATATAAAATACATGGTTCAAAACTAAAATATTTAATAGATGCTGAGATACAGTCATCTTTAAAATCGTAGTTCTTAAATAGTAGCAGATCCCTCCTGTCGTCGATAAATATCCAGATTGAAGTGCCCAGGAAAGATCTTTCTGCAGGCATGGGAAACCTAGACCTGATGCAGTGCGAGCGGGAAAAGAACTGCTATAGACAGCGGGTACCCGGAGCGAGGTTTGGAGCAATTTCAGTTTCTTTTTTTTTCTTTTTCTTTCTTTTCTTTTCTTTTTTTTTTTTTAAGTTTTTGTCTATAATGTGGTGTAAAAAAATAAATATTAATTCAATTCTTTCGAAAATTCATTTAAATATAGTGACCAGCGAAGCGGGCGTAGCTTGCTAGTAATAATAATAAATAAATAAAATAATTCTTTTTTCTGGTTCTATGTGGAGAAATATGAAAGAAATAAAAACCTAATCTATTTTTTTTTCTTAATATCTATGTATTATACACACACAGATCAGGCTTTATGTCTTTTTTCCAATTATGTTACTACATTCGGAAATTTATTCATCAACCTGGAAATTAATTTTTGATAGAATGGAGTAGAAGGCTGATTTTTACCAACTATGTGAAAAATACCAGAGCAGAGCCGGCAATCGAAGGCCCGGGGTTCGATTCCCGGCTCTGCTCTGGTATTTTTCACATAGTTGGTAAAAATCAGCCTTCTACTCCATTCTATCAAAAAATAATTTCCAGGTTGATGAATTAAATTTCCGAATTGAAATTTCGTGGCCGTCTGGAGTTATGCCATATGCAAATATTTGTCACTTGATATAGCTGCTTTAATGCAGACTCGGTGACCTTGCCAACGTAAATTATCTGGTATTTTTCACATAGTTGGTAAAAATCAGCCTTCTACTCCATTCTATCAAAAATATGTTACTACATTAGTTTCTTTAACATATTTTTAACTATACTCACCTTAATCACTCTTAAGTCGTGTGTAATTTGTACGATGTATTTCTTCTTCCTCACCCCCCTCCCCCTTTTTTTTTTCTTTTCTATTGATATATTTGTACCTACTTTTTATACCAGATCAAGCATTGTATCATTGCTTCAACTCAAAACAATTATTGTGAATTTTTCCATTTTAAGATATTGGATTATCACATTTATTACTTTTAACTATTATAAATACTAATAACTTTTCTCTTTAGTCTTATGTAGTTTATTTAAGAAAATTATCTTTTTAATGTTGTATTTATTTTTTTTCACCTGATGCGGAGCTGTGGTGTTATTTCATCTCAAAAAATTATTTCGAAATTAACAATATTTGATTTCAAAGCTTCTTTATTACTTTTAAACAACTTTTTTTAAAGATAAAAAAATAAACAAAAATTTATGAAAATGCACATTCTCTTTTCTATTATTTATGTTTATTCGTTAAATTATTTCTTTACAATACCTAAACTATTACTCACCTCAGTCACTCTTCTTTTTAGCCTTTTGTAGTTTATGTAATGAAATAATTCATTTTTATTTATAATTATTAAATTGATGCTAACACTTTCAATGCACCAACTATTTTTGTTCTCGTCAAATGTGTGACGAAATAAGTTATTTTTTCATAGTTGAATTCTCCCTACGTATTTACATGTGTAAAAATCATGTAATTCATTTTGCGAAAATTTTCGTATTTAAACCCACTCCTTTCTCTCTCTCTCTCTCTCTCTCTCCTTTTTTCTTTTTCTTTTCTTTCTTTTTTTTTTTTTCTTTTTTTCTATCTTTTTTTTATTAAAAAGGAAGATTATGCAGAAATTTGAGAACTTGTATTCACCTTTAAATGTAGAAAGCATCAAATGAAATTGTTTAAATGAAAAAGATTTTATTTACAATAAGAATATTTGATTATTATTTACAATAAAGATACTTACAATATTAATTACAATAAAAATATTCACAATAAAATACTTACAGTATTAATTACAAGAAAAATATTCATAATATTACTTACAACCAGACTTAAATAAAGCTTACATAAATTAACTTCAAATGAGCTATTTTACACTGTAAACTTCCTAAAAACAAAACAAAACAAAACAAAACAAAAAAAAAAACGTATGTGGAAGCTTAACAGAAATTGCTCATAAACTAAAATTACAATTTTACTATTTCCAAGAAATAGTGACAGTGCTTGGGTCTAAAACAAAATACTATAATATAAGCTGTGCTTGTGTAGTTGCCTGATATATATAAGTTTAAATTGGCATAAATCAAATAAGAGATCATTAAATTAGTCTTTGCAAAAAGAGAGAGAGAAAAAAAAGTACAAGCCTAGATCTTGTTTTATTCAAGTATTGTAAGTGTGTAATTACATTTTAACTAAGCTATCACTTTATTCAACAGATTAACAAATTTAAAGATTTTTGTGAAACATTAGTACAAATTACAAGATAATGAATTTTAACTGTAAAAAATACTGCAGCAGCTGGAGCTAATTTGCTTCAGTTATAAGCCACTAATTTTTTATTAACAGTATCTGATAACTACACACCATGCAAAATGATAAGCACAAAATTTTGAATAAACACCATAAAAAGGAAAGTTACTGCTTTGTTTGCCTATTTTGTTCGCCTGACGAAGGGTCATGTCTTCTTTCGACCCGAAACAATTGCTGCGAGTTTTTGCAGTTTATGGTGTTTATTCAAAATTTTGTATTTATTACTTTAATTTTGTACTTATTATTATTTTTATTTTAACTGCCAGGTGTGCGATGCTTTTTTATAACGATGCAAAACAGTTTAAGCTTAGTTTATCTTATAATTATATGTTTTATCTTATAAACTAACCAGTCACTATTGCTTGAAAAGGTTTCATTAAAATTCACTCTTCATAATATATATTCAGATAATCTTATTTACTTTTGAATTTCTTTGGAACATTCAAACCGCTGGAAAAAAAATCTGATTAAAATCGTCCCGGATAAAATACCATTTTATTCCCTTTTGTCCACAATTAATTATTTGCAAATTGTAAATTAAAAATTGTCTTTATTCTTTCCATATATAAAAAAATTCTTTATTAATTTATGTACATAATCAATTTAAATATTTCTAAATAGACATAAAATCATCAAAATTAACAATATTTAAAAAAATATATATATTTGCATTTTTCACAGAGTGAATGCAAAAGTGATATTTAATAGTTCAATTTTAATCTCTTTCCCCTCCCCCCATAGCTTTCAGTTACGTTGTCATTTCCTCTCTCATTGTCATAAATATCTTTTCAAAACTTGCTATTAAGCATAATAAAATTAAATGGTTTACATTTCTTTCCTGCAGTTTTTAACTTTCCGAACAGACATATGTAAGGAAAGTATCGTAATCATGATAAAAATTTGATATTTTGGTATATCTATATGTTTTAAACTCCCATGAGTTCATTTTCGCAATTTTTATGATGATGTACGTATATATATATATATATATCGACGTGAGTGAACACGATAGCATCTAAACGCTTTGCTTGAATGAGCTAAAAGTTTGTAAGTATGTTATAGGTTACCGTAGCACGTAAAGCAGTGTGGTGTGGGGAGGCAGACTTCAACAAGAAGTGGGACTTCATTTTAATCTGTTCGTTCCAAAAGGACAATATATATATATATATATATATATATATCAGTAAACGTTAAAGGTTAGAATATTTGACTGGTGCTTAAGGAATATTGTTCGGACCAATTTTGGAACATTTCGGAACATTTCTGAATATAAGCCGATTGCGATTCATAGGTCATTGGTCCTGGTGAGAGGCTGTCCTGAAAGTTCTATTTTGAGATTTTGTCTGGAAATTTATGAAAGATGCATTATATTGAGTTGAAAACTCCGAATATTAAAAATAAAAAATAAATAAAACCTTCGAAAAAATATCAATCTTTTTAAGGAAGGAGTTATATACATATTGTTGCGTACTTGGGGGTTCGTGAGTTGTTCCAGAATGAAAGGCAAAACTTACAAAGTTCAGTAATTTATTCACAGAAAGTTCCAGAAAAATACAGGTCTATAAACCAAGTATCAGCTCAATTCAACCAGTAAACACAGCTTAAACAACAGCTGTCAATAGCAAATCCACAGTACAAACTGTATAGCAATAACGCATAAAGCAAGTCTCTTTCAAAGAGGCTCAAAGCAATGCAAGCATTTGCGAAGCTGGCTAAGAACTGAACTGAACTGTCCCTCCTTGGCGAAAAAAACAGCCCTTATGTGCCCCTGTAGAAAAATGTGGAAAGTTCCAGAAAATTCCGTATCTCATCAGCCAATGAGATTAGAGCTACCATATTCGGTATATCCCTAATAAGGATTTTCTCGCCAAGGTCGTCAAAAATAGCCAGGGTGGGAAAAACTCGCCAAATTTGGTGCCAAATCCATTACCTGCCTTATTGGGGCTTTTTAATGCGTTTTGAAGGGAAAATAAGGCTATTTGAACGCTAAAACGACTAGAAATGCACAAAATTAGCACTTTATCAACTAACTAGGCCTCTTTGAAAAAATTTATACAAAAATAAACACAATTATTTACAATTTTGTAACAATATATTTACTATGAATATATGTTGATTGTGCAGTAAATAAAGGGGAAAAAACGGCCAATGACGGAACAAATTTGGATAAAGCTAGATCTTTCCCAGTTGATAGATTATTATTAAAAGCACATTTTATCAATAGTCCCCACTTGTCCCGACAGATCATGATTGAAGGCACATTTTCTCAAACGACCTTACTGCCCATCCCTAAGACCACATTTATCTATAATACATTTCGGAGGATGTCTTTTGGATGTATTTTATCCATAGGATATCTTGAGGATGTCTTGTGGAAGCGATGTGCTGTTAGGGACACCCATTCATCCACCATCAAGCACTAAAATAGGTAAACTATGAAATAATTGCTTGTAAATCAAAAGTAACTGCTTTAACAGTTTGATGGCTTTAAACTATTATTATTGATGAATTCATTTATTATAATTTTCTTAATTGCAATTTTTCTCTGAAATCAATATTTGCATAGGTCTAACGCTTTTCAATGGAGTCTTAATACCGGAAATATTTTATTATTGTTTAAAACAAATTATATCGTCGAAATTATATGAGACATATTTTTTCAAAAAAAAAAAAAAAAAAAAAAAAAAAAAAGAACAGAAAGAAAGAAAGAAAAAAAGAATAGAAAAAAAAAACAGAGGTGATAAATCTAATTAAAAAATTAGAAAGTTTGGCACCCATTTTATTTGTGACCCAGTAAAATAAATAAATAAATAAATAATAGAAATCTCAAAAATATTATTATTATTATTTTCAATACGTAGTTTTTAACATTTCTGCCCTCTCATAGAAAAATAGGAAATAGTGTTTTACATTAAAAATTTGGTAATTTTACACACTTTGAAATGACATAAAATTTAATAGGATTCTGTGAAAAGTAAAAATCCAGAAAAACATTAAATTTGCTTCATGCGGAAAAATCGCCGTTTCAGATTAGCAAGTAAAAGATCGTTTTTGAATGAAATTCATATAAAGTATTTTTCTGCCTGATAAGCACTGTGGAGCAACATATTCTTCCTAAATTCGTCTAAGCTTCCCTCATTCTTTGAACGTAGAATATATAATTTAAATAATTACTTAAGAATTATCTAAAATGTTTTAATTATCTTCTTTCATTTTTTCCTGTAACTATTCCTAACAATTTTTTTACAACCCTTCTTATTTCTGTATGCTATTTCAATTAATATTTAAACCCTAAAATATTGAAATATAAACGTTTCGACCTTTTCAACCCTTTTCAAAAAAGAAAAAAAAAAAAAAAAAAAAAAAAAAAAAGAGAGCTCTAATTTTTCACATACACCCTTTTTTTGTGTAAAAAATATGAAAAAAAATTTTTTACAGTTTCATTTTTATCAAAAATAAATAAACTAAGAATCGTTTCGCTTTTTATTATTATTATTATTTTTTTTTTTTTTTTTTAATCTGCAATCTCTCTCTCTCTCTCTATGATATTCAATTACATTAATTTCTAAATATGTACTCGTTATTTCTTTATTCTTCTTATTTATTTTATTTAATTTTCTTATTGTTTGACCTAATTCAATCATATAGATATGTCATATCTGCCAACCATCTTATTATGAATCGTAACATTTTTAGTACCTACCTTTTTTTTTTCACACCAGTCTTTTTTTACAATAATTTTATTCTTATTTAATCGTAGGTACATTTGTAGAAATTTACTCTAAAACTAAAGTGGTGTGGAAAAGAGTAGGCGTGATTCAAAGGGACTTAAGAATGTTACGATTATTAATGAGATGGTTGATAAGTATGATATATATATATATATATATGTGTGTGTGTGTGTGTGTGTATGTATATATATATATACATACGTATATATATATACGTATATATATATAGTGTATATATATATAGTGTATAATACGTATATATATATAGTATGTATATATATATATACGCGTATATACATACGTATATACGCGTATAAATTTTTCTATTTGTTTATTAATAAATAAATTAAAAAAAAAAAAAATGAGTTACTGGACATCAGGTGTAGTTCAGAAGATATGTGATTGAAACTGGATACCATATGTTTATGTCTTGTACAGTTAGCGTTATTTATAAATGAGTTAATATTTAGAACTCAGCTCTCTTTCTTAGTATGCTTTAGCTCCATTTTTTTCCTATTGTGATTTTGTATCTTTTGTGCTTATGATACAGTGAAAGTATATTTCAGTGGCTTTTGATCAGTTTTCAACAAAATTAAAAAGTTTTCACGACATCGGTTCCTGTGTTCCTGCTCTAATTTTTAACTATTCCTTGAAACTGATATACTATATATTATACAGGTTGACTATGGCATGCGCCACATTAAAAATAATTTTTTATAGCACAAATAAAAATATTTTATAAAAATATTTTTATAGCACGTATATATATATATATACTACACTAACCAAGAAATCTTCCCATAGCGTAATCATTAAAAAAAAAAAAAAAAAAAAAAATCTAAACAAGCATTAATTGAAAGAGCATATACAAAAACGTTTTTTTTTTTTTTTTTTGTTTTTTTTTTTTATGCATACAGCATTAGCCATCGTCTGCTCGTTTTCGAATCATAAATTCTAAAAGTTCGCTAACAATCGGTGCAACCACACCTGAATCGATATCACCACGCCTTACTGAAATAATGAATGTAATCCAAAACAAGCAGAAATCGAAAGAGCATAGTGAAATGTGTTCTTTGATGGATTAATCAGTTACCTATTTCAGCTTTCAGATACAATCAATCGATATACAATGTCAAAAATTCGCTAAAATAGAATCTAAAATTTGATAAAAGTCATAGTTCGTACAGATTTTCGCGGGACTCCCACTTCTTTAATATTAATATATCAGAGCTGCCAACCTAATCCGTCAACTTATTAGTACCACCCCTTTTTCTACACCACTTAATTTTTAGAGTGTTTTTCTTCTTAAATCCTCGTAGATACATTTAGAGAGAGAATTACTCTAAAAATTAAGTGGTGTAGAAAAATGGGCGGTACTGACAATTTGCCGGATTAGGTGGGCAGCTCTGCTATATTTTTACTCAAATTTGTAGATTTCTCGAGAACGGGCTTACGAGGGCTAACAGTTTATACGTCAAAAATCACGTTATATTCCATCTAAAATGAACATAATTTAATTGATTTCTATTAGTAGACTATTGGAATAGTTTCCTGGTAAGGAACAAAAAAAAAAAAAAAAAAAAAAAAAAAAAGAAGAAGAAGAAGAAGCCGCATTACAAAAATATTAAGTTATACCTCTTTTATTTGCAATAACTTCAAAACTAATGATTAAAACAAGTAAAACTTTTATGTTTGCATAATACTAAAGAAATGAAATGATACCTACGTACATTTTCGATTTTGTAAATCGCTTTATTACACTCTACAAAGTACCTAATAAAAATGTACATAAAACTTTCTTTTTAAACGTATAATAATAAACATATACATTGTAATCTACTGTTATTTATTACATGAAATAAACAAGTTATATTTTAACATGTGAAATGAAACTATTTATTTGTTAGATCTAAACAATTACTTAATTCTATATAAAGTTAATTCCACCTTTTTATGGAATTACTGCTTTAATGTAGTATCATAGCCTTCTAAACTAGATGCCTTCCGCGTGGCTCGGAAACTTGGCCACAGTTCAAGTGGTAGACAGCGTCACCTAGTACAGATTGCACCCTTTTTTATTGAACTGGCACCAATAATTTTAAGACGTGGTATATGATATATGTAATCGATGTTTCTTCGAGTCTTTTCGCCTTTTATGTATATAAAATCCCACTTAAAAAAAATTTTGGTGGCTGTTGAATAAAAATGTCGCGCAATTTGTACCAGATGGCGCTGTCTACCGCCAAGTTTCCCACCACGCGGAAGGCATCTAGTTTAGGAGGCTGTAGTAGTATTATACAGTATTTTATTAAAAATATGACAAATTTCACTGGGCCCAGTATCATAAATAATTATTTCCAGTTCTTGCAGAGTTGTAGGCTGCAAATTCCGAATCCTCCCCTCTCTCCCCGTCTTTTTATAAATTAAACATTTTCGAGCGGATTAAGAAGAGGACTATTTCCAGGTCTGGTAAAGAAGAATTTCTAGCATATTCTTTGTGGTAATAAACTTTAAGTGAAAAAGGTATGATTACTTACAGAATTATAGCTGCTCATAGGATGGGATAAGTAATTAAAAAAATTTTAATAAAATAAACGTACCACAGACGCCTTGTAAAAAGTTACATTATCATTTTGAAATGCTGTTTGCGGAAAAGTCTGAGATACCTTCAAAATAGTCTGTCAGGTGCCACTTTTATAATGGCTGTGTTTCATTTCGAGTTAACTGATTCCTTGAATATAAAAATTTACCCATCTCCTTGAAAAGTTATGCACCTGCGTGCCATAATGTACGGAGAATGTGTCACTGTTTTAAGATTGCAGTTTTCATTAAGTCGGTCACATTTTCATCGTTCTACTAGCTTTTTTCAGCAACTCGAAATCAATTAAACTTGACTCATCTGAAAAAATTCAGTTCAGCCCAATAATTAACTGATAACACTTTATTTTATTTTATTTTTATTTATTTATTTATTTATGTATTGGTCAACTGAAGTCTTTTATGTATATATATGTTCATTTACTTAATAACAACATTTTTCTGCAAATCTTTTGGGTTTTAACCTGCTTTGTTTAATTGTTCCCTCTCTGTTTTTTAAGAAACTATTTTGATATGCACTTTTTTTTTTAAATCTTTCATAAGTTCTGAACACGATAAAAATAGATTTTTTTCTAACAGTTGCTTTTTAATTTGCAGACATCTCGTTTGGATAAGCAACATGGTCGCCTGAAGCCAAATTTCTAGTTTAAACTGCCAAAAAATTTTATATCTTGCTGAAAACCCTCTCAACAATATTTCGTTAATATTTAATCACTTTGACACCCCGCGTATTAAAATTTTTTTGATTTTCACTCTAAAATTTTTTATATCGTTTATTGCCTTATTTTTTCCATTTTTGAAATACTTTCTAAAATTACAATTTTTCGATTATAATTTTTAATACGCTCAATCCTAAATTGTACGTGGAACACTACGTAATAAAATACCTTTCAAAATTGTCTTTTAAAACAATAAAACTGGCGATTGTAAAAAGAAAATGTAAAATATCCAACTGCGGCTTTCATTTCTTTTTCTTTTCTTTTTTTTTTGTTTTTTTTTTGTTGTCCCTTAGTGTAATTTCTTTCTAAGGCTCAACAAAAACTCGCAGAAAAATTCCAAACCGTTCTGCCTAAAAGAGGTATTTCTTAATAGCCTATTATAATAATTTTATACGGAATAAAACATAACGTAACTAACATGTATTAAACATAGAGGTGCAAAATCCTGTTTTCTACAGAGTATAGTTTAATTAGCATTAAGATTTACAAGACTATACAAAAATATTCAGATACATTAGAGTTTTTAAGTGGAAACTGATCCAAATATTTTATTGTGTGTGTTTATAGCAGTTTTCAATTAAGTTAAAGAGTATTTTTAACTTCGATCTGTCTCTCTGTTTTTCTATTAGTTCATCTGCTTCAGTGTTGCCAGATTCAGAACTTTTTTTAATCAATATCCAAATTGATCAATATTCAAGTCAATATCCAAATTTTTGATCAATATATTTTACCTGTAACGGTTGCCAAATCATTTCGAAACTTAATCGTCTATTTCATATATTAAACAACACTTCCCAGAATTATTGGGAGCAGTTGAATAAAATAGTCTCCAATCTGGCAACACTGATTTGCTTTCTAGTTTCCGTAAATATTTTTAGAATGTATTGAAACTGATTTACGTAATTCAAGTCCACTTATGCGCCATTGAAAACAATATGAACAACGCTGCTAGTTTGTGTATAGGGATTCAAAAACAATCTCCATTGTACAGTCACCCAAAAAAAAAAAACGCCACCCCCCAGCTAATTTTGCCGTAAATTATCGTAGAAACATGCGACTGGTACCAATCAGTTTGTAATAACGTCTAGTTTATAATGTTATAGTTAGATTTTACTTAGGGGGTCGTCTACATATTAAAACTGACATCAACTTCATTTTTTTCAATGGTAACCCCCATTTTTTATAATTTATTTGAATTCTTTGGATCAAATCATCACGGAAAATGGTATAGTTTATATATTTCGCTCAATTTTTCATAGAGTTATAAGCTGTCAAAGTTTGGGGGTGCTAATGTTAAATGAATGTGACAAACATTAAATCATATCTTCCGAAATAATTATGATATTTAAATTCTGTTTTTTTTATTCGTTAGAATGAAGTAACCCAAACATATTCCATGCAAATTTTTGCTAAAAATACATTTTTTGAATTATGAAAATTATTAATAAATTCATATTTGAAAAAATTATGAATTATGACCTATGTTAATTTTTGCACAAATAGAACAGGCATCATCAAAAACATGGGTTTCCAAATTTACAGCTCGTTCCTAACATTATTTTTTGAGTTACAGTGATATTTCACTTTTTATTTCTGTTAGGGGGCCGTCACTTGTTATAATCTGTATCCTCTATAAGTAAATGTTTGTATATAATTTGACGGAAAACTATTTTAATTTACCTTTATGTTATTTTTATTGTTTCCTAAGCAATATTTCGATGTTTATTATACAAATTGGCATATTTTTGTAAAGTTATCACAATGTAGGCGAGGGATTGTGAAAGAGTTTCAAAAGAAAAGAAGCCCCGCCTCTGATTCGCTGAAACACTATTTAAAAAAAAAGACAAATTTGCGTATTCCTATTTGACTCTATATGTGACGCTGGTATGCATAAATCACAATGGTATTTACTACATCGATTATTGAAGACAAAACTTAAATGATTTAATTACAAATATGCAAAATTATTTTGCTTTATATTATAAAGTTTTAGAAAATTTCTGAAAAGGCGTGGCTATTTACATTAAGCCTTGTTATGGAAGCTATGTTGCTGTTTTTCGATGCTGCGAAATTTACAAAATATACTTGTGTTAATATACTATACAGATAGAAGAATAATTATATAATATCAACAAATCTTCTTTAATCAATATGTTTATATACATTACTGTATGGAAATGTTTATATATGAATATTGTATTTATTTTTAATGAGAGATATAAACACAAAATACTAAAAAAAAAAGAAGAAAATGTGTTATAAATTTTTATAAATCAAGCAAAATATATATGCATACTTGCCAACCTAACCCGTAACATTGTTAGTTCCCGCCCCTGTGTGTACACAATTTAATTTTTAGAGTAATTAACTTCAAACACATTTACGATTAACTCATTGAGCGCCACGCGAATTCTTATGGAAATCCCATTCAGGCCACACGTGCTGCTTAGAAGCGTGTTATGTTTCTCGAGTTTTAATAAACCCCATTAGGCCTTAACGATATAATCCTATAAAAATCCTATAAAAAAAAAAAAAAACATGAAGTAAATTTTAAATAAATTGTCAGTAATTACTTAAAACTATCTAAGTTCTGTAGTTTTATATCATATTTTACACTGCCGGCTGACTTAGCCTAAATGGAAAGATCAGTGTCAGCCACCGATGGCTGACACAGCTCTAAAAAGGCTGATGTGAAAAAAATGTACGGAAAGGGGCGGGACCAGTAATCTTCCGGGTTAGGTTGACAAGAATGTATATACATAGAGCAATGCCAGAAAATGTTCTTTATTTTTCATGAACCAGATGAATGGTATTTTATTTCTGAATAGTCTATGTATTAAATATAATGCTGCTTTAAATACCCTTTAAATGAAAAGTTTTATTACATAAAGTAATTTTCTGGCACTCTACAGCTCCCAAATGACACACAATACAAAACCCCGCCTTTTTCCAGTGTTTAAAGGGTATTAACGTTTAATATACTTTATATTCGTTTTGATCTTTCTTTCTTTTCCTTATCTTCTTCTTTTTTCCTTAAAAAAAAAAAAAGAGTTATGTAACATTTTGACCTTTTCAAGTGAAGATTTAGATTAAGGGTAGTCAGCCTTTCTACACCCACCGTCCACTTCGGCATCTGTGTTAAAGTGTGGAATTTTAGAACACCCCATTAAGTAGTAGGATTTATTATTTTACATATTAATTTGTTACACATTATAAAATATAAAAGCAAAAGAATATCGTGGAGATTTATGTAAAAGTTTTTAATAATGTCATGAAAAAAAAAATAATAATTAATAAAAAAAATAAATAAATAAAAATAAAAAAAATCTGTTTTAATATTTTTAAAAAGTCAATTAAAGAAAATGAAAGTACTGCAGTATGAGAACTAACTCCCATTGTCACTGTGAAACGGCCGTGGGAACCAGGTTGAGTGTCGCCGTTTCAGACAATTATACGGCAGCTTGAGTTAAAATAATTTTGAATTTTCAAACAAATTTAAAACCATTCATCTTTTTTTTTTTTTTTTTTTTTTTTTTTTTTCTTTTGATAGATATTTTAATATCTATTCAAGCTATTTAATTTTCTTCGTATGAAGTGAACTATCTGATGTTTAATCAATAGAAACCAATAAAAATCTTTTAATTCATAAACTAACTCAGAAAGTTCTGTGAATTAGTCATTTTTTTTTATTTTATAATTAATATTTCTGAAATTTTTTTCCGGAGTGAAACTTAATAAATAATGTATACTGGGTGGTAGATCGTGATTTATATTTTCTAAATGTATAGACAGACCCCTAATACATTTTCACGTGTAACTCTATTTAAAATTGATTTAAGGTATATAAATAGGTATGTTTTTCGAACCGCCTTGATCTCAGAAATCTGAATATGAAGTCAAAAATAGGGGTTGCCAGTGAAGAAAATGAAGTTAATGCCAGTTTTAATATGTAGACGACCCCTTAGGCAAAATTTAACTATACCGTTATAAACTAGACGTTATTACAAATCGATCGGTACCAGTCAAATGTTTCTACGATAATTTACGGCGAAATGAGATGGGGGGGTGGCGTTTTTTTTTTGGGTGACTGTACTATGGTTTATGAGAGGCATTTTTAAGAAAAACATATGTAATTTCTTAATGCTGCACACTTACTCTTAAAGGATCTTTAAATACATTTGACATAACTTGGAAATGAATATACTGATTGGATTTTGAAAATTAAATATAAAAAGGGTAATAAGGGTATAAAAAATGTACTAAAAACAATTACTAGTGTTAACCCTTTCCGGATCAGAGTAACTTTATTCATTTAAAATCAACAGCCACCGGAATTCAAGAACGATATTAGAACACAAAAAATAAATGAAGTTTTTACCTCTATATTATAGAAGAAAAGTATTATAAAAAATTTATGGGATGAATTTTCGCTCTTGAGAATTAAAATTAGATGTTCTCTCACTGAATTAACTAATGACTGTAGGAGAATGTTTTAATTTAAAAAAAACTGAAAAATATCTTGGCGACAATTAAAAAAAAAAAAAAAAAAAAAAGGCTAAGTGACTTATTTTTTAGAAACCATTGTATAAGCAAATAAGTAAATATTCTATTTCAACTTTAAGGGGAAGTAGCAGGGAAAGCCCCGGGGGAGCAGTGGGAACTTTTGTAAAAATATATCTCTTAATAGTGCCTATCGATTGTAAAAAATACAGCTTTATCCAATTTTTTTTTTCCGACAAAAACTCCTTTATTTACTGGACTGTTATGTAAATAAATAAAAATGATTTTAAGAATTATAGTAATTAAATGAAAGAGCTACAAAGTACAGGGTGGGCGGAAACTAACTCCTTATTTTGAATTTGGCATAGCTATTTGTGTTATGTGTAGATTGCAATGAGTTACCTTGTTTTGTAGACTGTAGTGTGGCATTATTTGTAATATATAGGGGAGACCCGTGTACCTAGGGCCGCTTTTTTTCAATGGCCAAAAACAGAGCCCTTGACCTGTTTAAAATTATGAAACTGATATTTACATATCTTTAAGATTATTTACTTCCAATTAGGATTAATATAAATACGTAAAATAATAAATCCTGACAAATAGTAGGTTTTAAATTAAACTTCACTCATGGCCCTAGGTACAACACCCTCATTATACCTAAGACCAGAGATCATTTTACCTAGGGCCACTTTTTTTCAATTCCCACAAACAGAGCCCCTGACTGATATGTACATATCTTTAGAACTAATTTCTTTTAATTGAGGTTAATGTAAACACTTAAAATAATAAATTCCGACAGACAGAAGGTTTTTAAATATATTTCACACATGGCCCTAGGTACAACACGCTTTTTGTACCTAGGGTCAGACCACATTGTACCTAGGGCCAGACCTCGTTGTACCTAGGGCCAGACCTCGTTGTACCTAGGGCTTCAGTGTACCTAGGGCCATTCCTTAAAATTAGATTTCACTTTGTAATGAATAGAAAACATATAAACATACATTTTACAAAAGAAACAATATCAAGTAACGCATTTATTTATCATATGATAATTATCATGATGTAGCCTTAATTTGAAAAACAGAATTTTTCACTCTTTTCTTGGGGTGGGGGGGGGATATATTATAATAGCATATTTTGTTTTCGATTTCTTTTTTTTTTTTTTTTTTCTGGAATGTTTCTTAAATTTCTAGATCTTCCTGGTTTACGGCCACATCTTTTCTTTGAGTAGTTTTTATACGAGGTTTTGCTTCAGAAAAAGTTGTACCTGTTCAAGCATGACACACGAAATTATGTTAGATGATGAAGTTTTCGAAATTTCAACAGGATATGAAACAGGGACATACAGTTCCATCATTGTTGGTTCCCTTTCTTCCGTAAGAAAATCTTTTTTTGGAAATTTATGAAGGGAACTTGTCTCTCAGCCACATTTGAATTTAAATATTCGCTCTCACCAGGAAACCATCCTAATAGTGTTATAATAGAAATCAATTAAATTATGTTCATTCGAGTGGGCATAATATATCAGGATTTTTGATGCGCAAACCGTTACCCCTCATAAGTCCGTTCTCGAGAAATCTATACTTAAGTTTGAGTAAAAATTTAGTAACGAGAAAGGAATAGGAGGAGTCTCATCAAAATCTGCTAAAACCATAACTTTTATCAATATTTAGGTTCTATTTTAGCGAAGTTTTAGGCATTATATCTCAATTGAATTTATCTCAAAGCTGAAATAGGCAGCTGATGAATGCATCAAAGAACAAGTTTGTCTATGCTCTTTCAATTTCTGCTTGTTTTGGATTTCATTTATTATTTCAGTAAGGCGGGGTGTTATCGATTTAGGCGTGGTTTCACCGATTATTAGCGAAATTTCAGAATTTATAACTCGAAAACGAGCTGACACGGGCTAATGTTTTATGCGTCAAGAAACATATATATATATATATATATATAAGCTCTTTCGATTAATGCTTGTTTGGATTTCTTTCTTTTATGATTACAGTATGGGATGGTTTCCTGGTCAATGAATATGTCTTGATTCGCTGGCTATATACCAGTTACATGAAAACCTGATAAAAATTTTCACAGGAGTAAAGACCGACGGATAGGACTTTTCAACATTTTAACGTCATATATAGTGATTGGTTTGCCAGCATCCAATTACTACATGCTGCACTGTAGTATATCTTATAAGGTCCAAACACACCTCTGTCCTACGATTGAAGCTTATGACTGGTGGTGGGTTGAAGCAATGTTCCTCATACAACATTATCCTTCATTTAATTATAAAAAGTTTACAATTAAATTGTAACAGTATGAAGAATAAGATTGCAATTGTACCTAGGGCCATGGATGGCCCTAGGTACAATTCAGCTATGTGACCCTAGGTACAAGTTTTGGTAACGTCATTCAAAATACCTTCCACTAAAAACCCACACACAGAGAGGGTTAATTAAGTATATCATTTATTACTCAACATAACAAGAAAAATTATACACTAGAAATAAAAGAAAATTATTTGACTGACTTTTGTAAAATAGCAAAAGAGATGAGCTGCAAAACTTTACTTCAAACCATGTAAATTCTTTTTGTACATGTAACTTGTAAAAACTTTCTCCTGAATGGTTTCAAAGTGATTGTAAATGTAGCAACAGGTGTTGTTACTCACCAAACTGAATATTAAATATTAAAACTTAAAACTAAATATTATTCAAATAAAGTGGGTGGACCTAGGTACATGATGGCTTTAGGTACACGGGTCTCCCCTATATATATATATATTTTTTTTTTCATATGCCTAATACATGGCAGTGGCTTGATGAGTGATTCACTGGACGCTGGATAGGCCGCCGAGGCTCCACAGAATGGCCTGGGTGTAGGTCAGACCTCACCCCATGCGATTACTTTTTATGGGGGTGGGTTAAGGAAAAAGTGTACTGCAGCAAAACTCAAACTCTTGGTAACATTGAGAACAAAATCCGTGAGGTCATAAGTGGTGTTCCTGATGTGTTCTTGCGGAAGGCCGTAGCAAACGTACCTGTTCGTTTAGGACAGTGTATAGAAAATACATTGAATTGTAACTTTTGTAATTATCATGCCACACAATAAACTAAATGTGTACAAAGAAATAACCTTCATACCTACATTCGTTAAGGAGAAAAAAATTATTTCCAGTTGGGCGTCCACTTTCCACTTTCCGCCCACCCTGTATTTCTAGGACATAGCCTCCTAAATTAGATGCCTGTCGCGTGGCTCGGAATCTTGGCAACAGTTGAAGCGGTAGACAGCGCCACCTGGTACAGATTGCGCTATATTTTTATTCAAAAGCCACCAAAAATTTTTAAAAGGGGATATGATATACATAAAACGTGAATAGAATCGAAGAAACATCGATTTTATATATCATATATCACTTCTTAAAATTATTGGTGGCAGTTGAATAAAAAAGTCAAGTAATCTGTACTAGGTGGCGCTGTCTACCGGTTCAACTGTTGCCAAGTTTATGAGCCACGCGACAGGCATCTAGTTAAGGAGGCTATGTCTAGGATTATTTTTTACACGATAAAGCTGAAGCATTTTTTTTTCTTTTTATTTCTTACAAGTCTCCAAAATGTTTCCGTATGAAGTATTCACTGAAGCATATAATATTTAATATAAACTTTATCCACAGTTGTTACAAAAGATTTTATCAAGTGATTTTCTAGCCATTACACATAACGTTTGAAATCACAACTGTCCAAGTACTTTTGAATCTATACTATAAGTAACAAGAACGGAGAATCACACGGTTCGTTTACATTATTAACACGTTCTAACAGTCTCGTTGCTGCGTTTAACTTACAATGTAATTTATCTACGTGATTACATAACGGAGAGACATAAAGACAGAAAGAGAGACAAGTAAATTAATTCAATTTATAATCTCTCTTAAACTTTTTGGGAAAGTGCTAAAAGCGCTTCAAAAATAGAAAATACAATTCCAGCAATTTTCGGTTATATTCCTTAAAGTAGTTAAATATTTTTATGTGGCCCTCTAAATCTTACAGGAGGGATGAAAAAGTTCGGCTTTTTTGCAACCAGTATTTTCCTACAGAAATTTCTAACCTATAAAAGCACAAAAATGCCTGCAAATATATGATAAAAACTCCTGTATAAAAATACTGGTGCCAGAAAAAGCGGAACTCTTTCATTTCTGTTAAAGCTAATCATACAGTATTATATATATATATATATATATGTAATTACTATTCACACAGAATAGAGAATGTGAAATAATCGTTGCTAATACTATTTTTGCCATTAAATTCACAAAAATAAAACGAATGGACGAAGAATCACTATAAGAATTACGCTGAAATTCTATAACACACTAATCTATTTAACGGCGAACACAAATTTACAATTAATATATACAATGCATTAGTTAAAACGGTTTAGAAAATAACATTTACTTCTGAGCACTGTCTGTGCTAATTTTCATAACTAATGAGAACAACTTAAAGTTCTGAGCACTTATGCTCAAACAGCATATATCTGATCTCATCTGATCAGTTTGACATCTAGCGAAGAACTCCCGCTTCTTCCCGTAACTTTCGTTTCAGGTAACAGCTGTTGCCATTCTGCATCAACTAATAAATGAGAGGCTGGTTGATAGTGTTTTCTCTGGAAGTGGGAAAGTTGAATTCCTTACATCTCGGCCTATCCTGGCGACTGATGCTCGCATCAGTTTTCATCACTGCATCTGAAAAAGACAAATAAACAGAAAAAAAAAAAGAATGTTAGATACATACATTTTTTTTCTTTTTTTTTTTTTTTTTTAATAGTGCTATACAGCTGTGGGCCAAGACTTCATGAAATCAGCAGCTGTAGAGGTTCTGTTAGATCCTTCATGACTTCCTACTTTTTCTACTTCGCAACGATCATTATTCTTGACGGCTATGACTTTATAAGGTCCCAAGAATTTTTTCTTCAAGTGAAGTCCAGAGCCATACTGTGTCCTCTGTATGGCCACCAAGTCATTTATTTTGTAAATTTTTGCATTCTTTCTTCTCTTATTAAATTGTCTCTTATTTTCTTTCTGCATCTTCATTATATTTCTCTTGGCCTCTTTTCTCATCTCTAAACGCTCATTCATCATGTTATTTTGATATTCCTCATTTAAGAGTTCTTTGATGTTCAAATGTTCTTTATTTCTCATTTTTGTGCCGATCATGAGTTTAGTACTCTTCGTTGAACGTCTTCTACGAACTTGTACCACTTTGTTTCGTCGTCCTTTGCAAGTTTAGATAAGACAGGAATTAAAATTTTATGCAGTCTTTCTACCTGGCCATTTTCTCTAGGTATTCCAGTAGTTATTTTGACAAGCTCTATTTTCTGCTCAGTACAATATTCCTGAATCTCTTTGGCTGTAAAAGCTGTTCCTCTATCTGTAATTATGCGCGCAGGATTTCTGAACACCGCTTGCTGTAGTTTTAACTTAGCTATAACTTCATGGGATGAGGTGGTTTTTACAAGGTAGAACCAGACAAACTTTGTATAAGTATACACAATGGTCAAGATGTATTGATATTTTTTATTTGTTGACGGAAGTGGACCTATGTGATCAAGATGAAAAGTGTGAAGTGGGACATCATGTTTTGGTATGGGGTTTAAGAAGGGTTATAAAGGATACATTCTACACAATTTGGTAGGACTATGTCAATTAACATCTTAACTTTAGGAATATAGAATTCCTTTTTCAGTAATTCCTCAGTCTTTGCGATAGCAAAATTACCTTAATTATGTATTTTACGCACGATTTCTTTTTGCATTTCTTCTGGGCCCACAATTAATTCTGTACCATTTTCAAATTTATATAATATATTCCCTTTAATTAAATAATTATTTTCTTCCCCTTTTTCCACTAATGTTTTAATAATTTTTATGTGTCCATCCTGTTCTTGAGCAGCGGCAATTTTCATCGTAATTTCCTCTTGCACTCTAGTGACTATCAAAACTGTATTCCTACTATTTCTGTAACTTTGTAAAAGAAAAAAAACTATAATATAGCTCTAATTACTGCTAGTCGGAGAGTTGGCTACATAAAAAGGGTTGTCATAACGTATTAAATTTTTATTCCTCAAAAGGTTCCTCTATTAAAGCTAAGAACTGAGCGACCAGTCTGCCAAGTCTTTTCGGGGAATTAAGGCGGGAGCTGCCAGTCAAAGTCGGTAAATATTAACGAGGGGTCGTACTCTCCGCCCTTTTTTCAGGACACTCTCTGAGATAAAACATTTCTGCATTTTTTCCCACCACTAATTTCATGCAGAAATACTTCTGGATATATTTAGAGTAAGGTGCTATGGTTATACAGGGTAAATATTATTATATAAAAATAGTGGTAGCATTAAATTTAAAAATATTTCATTCGTGACAGTGTCCTGAAAAAAAGGCGGAGAGCACGACCTCTGTATTAACACTTTCGCGACCGCTTGTTTTTCTTAGATGCCAACATTTAAATTTATTCCGGAGTAATTTTAGCCCCGCCTTTATTTCATACCACTTATTTTTTAAGAGTAAATTTTCTTTCTTTTATCGAAGTTATATATTGTAAAAACAAATTCTATAAATAAAGTGGTGAGAAATAGAGGCGGGGTTAAAATTCTCCGGAATAAATTAAAATGTTGGCATCTATGGTTTTTATCTTTTCGACAGTAAGGTCCGCTGTCGGCTTTATTCTCTCCAGTTACAATATTTCAGAACAAAATTTTCTATATTCAGATTAATATTACAAATGGATATTCATTATAATTATACTCATTCTAATCAAAGTATTTGTATCCAGAGCATATTGGTCGTAAAAATATAAATATTCTGTATATTCTTAAGAAATAAATGACATACAAATTGCAAAAGAAACACCCGCTGGCGAAGTTACAGATTTTCAAATGACGTGAACCTACGTCAGCGGTCGCGAAAGTGTTAATGTGGAAATAGTCATAAGGTAAATTGATGGGAGTGGCATGAATATCTAATATTTAATGCTCTAATACGCTAAAAAGGGCTGACAAACCGTTTACTAGGAGATAACGAGCTAACAGACTGAGTGCATCAATGTGGCATAAAATTTCACGAAAAAATCATAAAGTACACGTATAAAAGGTTTTCAAGTAGTTGTAGTTTCTAACAATATAAATTTGTATGCAAAATGACAGACTGATAATTAAGGGATACAATCATAGCAGAGTGCTACATAGATCAAGTTGTAGCCTTATCATTCATATCGACTACTCGCCAATCTTAAATTTCGAGTATAAATAAATACGTGAAAACGATGAAGTATATACATGAAAGGTGCTCTACTCTGTTTTAGAATTAAGAAAAAAAAGTTTCAAGCAGATTGATCACCAAATGTTATTTATTGGGCAAATTATTCAAAATGCTGCAGATTGGTTCCTAGAGAAGAAAGCGCTGACAGACTGTTTTAAAGTAGCGTAAAACTTCAAGAAAAAAATATCATAAGGCACACGGATAGAATATTTTGTAGCTGTAGTTTCTAACTTTAAAAAGATGCATGCAAAATGACATATTGATAACAGGGGGATAAAATCATGGTAAACAGCTACTAAAATACCGCTGAAGGTTCAGCATTCTTATCGACCACTCAACGCTCTTAACATTTAATTAATAATACAAACGTAAAAACGACGAGGTGCCTTTTCGGACGATTATTAGTTTAAGTCGATTCTTAATGCCTTGTCATGGGTACACTTCCGTACAGTGGACGAAGTATGAATATGGACTCCTAATTTCATCGTATCAAATCAGTGTTGAGAGATTTTGGTAATTTTTTTATTCAACAATCACCGATAATTTTGAGAAGTTATATAATATAGATAATAGACGAATCGAACACAGGAATACTGGGAAGTTCCTGGATCTCCAAGATCCGTATCTAAACGAACATAACATCTACAAATTGAAAAGAACAAATCACTGATGGTTCAGAAGAAAAGAAGGGAATTGAGAGGCCTAACTAAACATGGAAAAGCTTTCCTTGAGTTTAACAATAAATAACAAATAAAAACACACATTAGAAGGGAGTTTATGTATAGCATTACAGAAAATCCTACCAGGTGGAGTTAAAACTCCAAATTAATAACATTAAAAGACCATTTAAAAAAAAACAATTTAAAATTTTTTCCCGTTGCCATAAAGTAAAAATTTCCATGATTGGTAAGGAACTAAAAAACGCAGAAGAGATAATAGACGATTAATCTTCCAAGTGATTAGCTAACCGTTACATTTAAAATTTAGTGGTGGATATTGAATAAACAATATCGCGAAATTGGCATCATTATGTCAAATTACGAATATTTCTACACTGTTGGCATCCGTCAGTTGCGCGACCGATTGTTGATGGTGTTAGATTATGATAGAGTACATTCTAGAAAATAAAGTTCTTATTCTCATGTCTCAATTACGTATTAATTTTCTGAAATATGCTGTAAAACTTTTGCTACATCCAATAGTAATTGAGCAATATTATCTTTTTAAAATATTTTTTATAATTCTTTATTAATATATTCTTTTTTTGTCAAATAATTCTAATCTACGAAAGAATGATTAACATTTATATAAAGCAAAAAAGAAATTAATTAATTTCCTTTCAACTATAACACAATTTCTTTTTTAAGTACAATAGCTAAAGATTAAACATATTCTATTGAATTTTCGCATTAATTAATCATATTTTCTCTTAGATAAAATATTTCTGTGAAATAAAATTTATTTCCGAATAAATTTACGGAACGAATTTTTAACTGCATTTCATTAGAAATATTTAAAAAGGTTGGAGAATCGCAGATATTTTTCATGAGAACTTATCTATTTTAGGAGTGTTTTTTGCATAGAAAATGAATAAAGGAAGAAAGCTTTAAAATTATTTTAGTCTTTTTTTTTTTTTTTTTTAACTAACATCCTACATGTTTTTATATTTTTGAAAGTTTATTTAATAAAATACTATGAAGAAGATCATATTTTTATATCCATTTTTTGTTTTATAATACCCATCTACATGGTAGAGAAAGTATTGTTTTAGGGCCAAATTTTCGGAAGTGAGTTTTTGTTATATTTACATGTTCTGAGGTCCCCTGAATACGAAAATCATGTTTTTAGCGAATGGCCTGTGTGTGTGTCTGTGTGTCTATCTGTTATCAGCATATCTCAAGAACAAATAGCAGCAGATATTCCAAACTTGGTATAAATGTGTATCATATAGGGATGCTACACTAAGCTTTTCGTTGAGATGAAGCAAGTAGTTCGTGTACAGGGACACTCAAGAGTATTCAAATACATTACGTCTATGGGGAAAATTGCAAGTAAGTAGAGTTTAACATCTATAGACTGCACTAAACCAAATGAAACGAATATATATTTTTTGTGATAGAGATAGTCAACTGGGGAAAATTTTTTGTGTATGTAGGAGCCTCACTAAACATAATGACACCATTTTCATGTAACATATCCTAAAAGTAATTATGTAAATAGAAGTATTTAAATACAAGTAATTTTAATTCTCGATTTGATAAACTGCCTCCCACTTATGTACATCTGTTGGAATAAACGCCAAAATTTTAATTTATTGCAGAGTATTTTAGCCCCGCTTTTATTTAGCACCATTTTTTTTTTTTTTTTTAAGAATAATTTTTCTTATTTTATCGATGTTATACATTGCGGAAAATTTTTCTATAAAGAAAGTGGTGCGGAAATAAAGGCGAGGCTAAAAATACTCCGGACTATACTAAAATGCATAGCTGCCAATATTTTAACTTATTCCGGAGTACTTTTAGCCCCGCCTTTATTTCGTAGCACTTTATTTATAGAAAAATTTTCTTCAATACATAACTTCGATAAAATAAGAAAAAATTACTTTAAAAAAATAAGTGGTACGAATTAGAGGCGGGGCTAAAATTACTCCGGAATAAATTAAAATATTGGCAGCTGTGAAAATGTTGTCATCTATGCTGTTAGTAATTAAATTTTCCGATCTGTTATACTGGTTTCATAATAATAGTGATTTATAAATTAGGAAATTAACTTTACTCTATAAAATTTATAAAGAAAAGTTACAGCAAGTTAAAGCATATATCTCTTTATATGTTTTTAAAAAGTTAATCAAATTTAAAAGATGAATGTGCTTCGGTGTCGGACAAAATCTCAACCGCCCACCATAAAAGCTGAAACACCCACTAGTAGACGGCAGAAGCTAAGTTGACTTCCACCAGGGTTCGCATTTTCTGTCTTTTTATAGAGAACTTTCAGTGATGAAAAATTCCTGAAATTTTTGTACCACTATTTTTATAGAGAATTGTTTATGGTATTTTCATAGTAATATCACGGGATTAACCAGGATAGAGATATTCGTTAAAAATTGCGTAGTGAAAAAGAAGAAATTTCCCACCCCCAAAAATGTCCTAAAAATAAGCAAAAAATGTGACCCGTACCACTGACTTACAGGAATAATTTTATTCATTACTTTTCTTCTAACACTGCTTGTGAATTTTGGCAGCTTTTAATTTTAAATGAGAAAATTTGCTTATCCCTCAAAGTGTTAAAGTTGTCTTTTTGACTTTTACCTGAATGAGCTAAGCTCGGGATAAGCTGGGAAGGGATTAAAAATTCACTCACTGCATAATCATAAAATTTTTGATTAACAAACAGATTTTTTAATATTTTCAAAGATGAGAAGTGTTTATGACTTAGGTTCGTATGTCTGTTCATATGTCTTTCTGCTTGCCATAACTTCCGTAAATAACATTAAAATGAATTGATACTAGCATTTATTTTTACGTTTACCATATACAAAACTCTCTGTTGAAAATGATATAAATAACTCTACTAATTTATTTACTGGGATTCACAAAAACTCCAATGTATCTGCGTTTGTAATGATCGATAGATGACGCTTTCTCAACTGCAGTTGTTAATAAATATGATAGCCACGTGTTTTTCCTTGTTGTTCTATCACTGTTTCAGCGTGAAAGCTATCAGTGGTATAGGTTGCGTGTAGTTTGCATAAATAAGACTTCAAATCATGAAACTAATATTATTTACATACTATTTATAATCTAAATGATACAAAGGATGAATTAATTATTTATTGCAGTAGAATGTATAGAAATATAAGCAAGCATTATTACAAATATTCTAGCTCAGAGACAAAGTAAACATTGTTCCACGAAAGTTTTGGTTTCTTATCGCTACCTAGGAAACAAAACGTTTTTTGTTGCCAGATGCGTAAAGTCTTTTTTACTATCGGCAGTGTTGCCAGTTGGCTGCAGTGGTATGATAATTTCACCTTAGCCCACCAGAAGGCGAGCATTTCATTACAATCGCGGATAACGGTATTTGAGAGGTATTTTTAAAACCTATTTAAATAACTTTTCACCAGACAAAACATATCGAAATTAACGTCTAATATTCATATAGAGATAAACGTAAAACAAAATTGAATATATTAGCATAGCTGCCAAAATTTTAATTCATTCCGGAGTACTTTTAGCGTCTCCTTTGTTTCGCATCACTTTATATATAGAAAATTTTTTCTAATCTTTAACTTCGATCAAAAAAGAAAACATTACCTTGAAAAAAAATAAGTGGTACGAAATAAAGGCGGGTCTCAAAGTACTCCGGATTAAATTAAAATATTGTCAGCTGTGTATTAGTATCAACAATCGATTTACAGGAACATACAAAACATTCATCATTGCAAAATGTAAATGGAAATTGTTCTAAAACATATACGCTGCGTAGTGAGTTTTTTTCTTTTTCTTTCTTTCTTTCTTTCTTTTAAATTCTAAATGTTTAGTACACTATTATAGACGTATTTTATTTTAACCCCGACCAAAAGAAAGTGGTTTACAAGTTTGAAGCCTTTGTTTATCTGTGTCAGTCTGTGGCACTTAGTTTCCAAATGAATAGACTAATTTCAGTATTTTTATCTATATCTATATATATATCTATATATTTCAATATTATTCAATAAGGATAGCTCATAACTACGTTTTTTGAGGGAAATCTATTTGATATATTAAAAAAAAATGGCGTTTATCAGGTCATTTTGCATTGATAATAAAAATTTGCAAGGTGGTAGCCGACCATTTTTTAAATCATATTATTAGAAAATATATTCATGCTGACATATTTTTTCAAATTTTAAATCACACTAATTTTAAAATCATATGGATTTTTGGATTAGAGGACAAGACGTTTTCTTTAAAAGTCGCAAGTTTTAAACCGATTTTGATGAAAGTTAAAAGTTGGCTATGAGCAGTGATTATGAGCTCACATTCCAAAAATCTTTAAATACAGATGTTTTATACACATTTCATAAATGAATTAAATTTTCTTTTTCTTTTTTTTTTCAAATGCACTCCATCCTACGTCTGCTTACCATTAAATGCTTTATCACTAGCCGAACTTTTCGAACGAACCTAAACATGCATTTGGTAAATTCTAATTTAAAGTAAGTTTTTTTAATTAGTGATTATGACCACATTCAAGATATTTTGCTAAAGTAAGTTCACTCAATAACTTTGGTTCAATTTAGTATTTCGAAAGTTAGCGTCATGAAAAAAAATGTTCGCGTGACGTCGTGGCTACATTAACGCTTTGCTGACCCTGACGCTTTGAAGCACTTTAAACAATATTGCCAAATTCAGAGACTCTTTTGTTCAATTGCCACCAATAATTTTGAGAAGTAATATTTTATATATATAATAGACAAAGAAACTTTGTAGTAATTAGCTGATCGTTGTAGTTAAAATTTAATAGTAAACATTGAATAAAAATGTCTTTAAATTTGGCAACGCGACGAGAGGAGTGAAATTAAATAGGGCTTGCAAAGGGTTAAAAAAAAAAAAAAAAAAAAAAAGAAAGAAAGAAAGAGAGAGGATATTGAGTTCGTCAAAAACGCATTCAAGATAAGGTCCACTTTACAACTTTGGTTTGAACTTATTCAGTATTTTAGAAGCTTAAAACCTTTATTAGCCGACAGCAAAATATGGGAGAAATTCGTTTTAATCGAAAATGGAAAAAGAGATTTTAATAAAAGTTTGGAGTTATTTATATATATATATATATATATATATATATATATTTTGAGGAGGGGAGGATCATATGGACTTAGTCTCCCCTTCTTTAAAAAAGTTCACGTTCGCTGTTATCCAGTTATCCGCCGGTTTTAAAGTATGACAGAAATTGGGCTTGGTTATAAGTAGAAATAATAATTTTGATGAGTTTGTGATTAAGTTTTTTTTTTTTTTTTTTTTTTTTGGTGAAAATTTGATTCTGCTTATCATATTCAGGAATTTTCTCATTTACTGTGCACCCGTTATCCGTCAGTCGCAAAACATGCTAGATATTAGATTTGATTGGAAATGAATACAACTATTTTGATAAATGTTTTGAGGATATTTTTAGGGGCAAAATCGATTGGACTTATCATCATGTTAGGGAAAATTCGCGTTAGTTGTTAATCCTTTATCCACCAGTTGCTAAGGCCAGTCGCCAGTACGTCCCAAATTGAGTTTGCTGTAAAGTAGCATAAAAATTTTAATAAAAACCTATTGTTATTATTATTATTATTATTTTTTTTCAGAAGATAAACCCATTGAACTTATCCTTAAATTTTTGGAAAATTAGCATTCACTGTTAACCTTTACTAATTCCGCTGCAAAATAGGAAAAAAATCTGGTTTTCGTAGAAACGGAACTAACGGTTTTTATAAAAACTTTGGTTTAAAGGTTTCGTGAGGTGACGATTCATCTAACGTCCTCATAGGCAATAAAATTAGCGTTCATTGTTAGCCCTCACTCCATTCCTTGGAGAATGTGGCACAAATTCTGTTTTCTGAAAAAAGTCTCAAACAATTTCAATAAACAGGAATAAGGGTCTTTTGAGGTGAGAAACCCATCTAATTTCTCATCTTCACGAAAATTTGCGGTCCCTGTTAACCTTCACTAGAGGTGTGCTGTGCATGGGTGGGAATTTTTTGACCCAGTTCCGGCTGGCCCAAACGAATTCTTGCTTACCCGACACGGCTGTATATTTGCTACTTATTCTTTAGTTCGGACAGAAAGGAAGTTTCGAAGCTGCTGTTGGTTGTTTGAATCTATGACACAACGATTCTTCATTGAAAATAATATTTAGCTTAAATCAGTCATAATCTATAATATTCCTTTCGTTTCTCGTTGAATAAATAAATGTGGATATTTTAAAAAGTTTTGTGATTGTCTTTTGAAATCAGAGTTTTCTTCTGAGTAATTTAAATTGCTTCTTTTACCATATTAAATTTACGACAGATAAAAGAAAAATAGTGGCGCCATCTGTATTTTTCACTGATGCTTAATTATTATCTAATCTTCCCCCCCCTTTCCCCTCGTTTTCCTAAATAATTTAATTTAGGACATTGTATAACTTTCCCCTAAATGTATTAAAAATCGTTTTAAAATATATGTAATCATATTTTTAAGCGTTTCCTTAAAAGTGATTTTATTGAAAAAAAAAAAAAAAAAAAGAAAGAAAGAAAGAAAAGGAAAAGAATAGAAAAGGGAAAAAGAAGACGGTTATTTTTGGATCTCAGGGAAAAATAAAGTCATCGTTTTTATTATTTATTTATTTATCCCCCCCCCCCCCTCCTCTCTCTTTTTCTTCTTCTACTTTTTTTTTTTTTTTTTTTTTTTTTTTGCATCAAAAAATATTTTTAATGTTATTCTTTTATAAACATCAAAAGAACAAACTTAAAAATATTAAAGAAAAAAGGGGGGGGGAATGTTTCCCCGTTAAAAAGTCATAATGCTACACTTTAAATTGTTGCATACTTAAATATTTTTGCTGATGTACAGTCACCCAAAAAAAAAACGCCACCCCCCCACCCAATTTCGCCGTAAATTATCGTAGAAACATGCGGCTGGTACCTATGGATCTGTAATAACGTCTAGTTTTTAATGGTGTAGTTATATTTTGCTTAAGGGGTCATCTACATATTAAAACACGTATAAACTTCATTTTTTTCAATGACGACCCCTATTTTTGACCTCATATTCAGATTTCTGAGATCAAGGCAGTTCGGAAAACTTACCTATTTATAGACTTTAAATCAATTTTAAACAGAGTTACACGTGAAAATGTGTTAGGGGACCGTCTATACATTTAGAAAAAATAAATCGTGATCAACTACCCAATATTCATTATTTGTAAAATTTCACACCGGAAAACACATTCAGGAATGTTTATTATAAAATAAAAAACGATTCAAATTCGCAGAACTTTCTTTATTAGCTTATGAATTAAAAGATTTTTATTGGTTTCAATTTATTAAACATTATTATTGAAAGTTAAATACATCACTTCGTACGAAGAAAAATAATAGCTTGAATGATATGAACCCTACAATATTGAATTACAAAAATCTAAATACCAAGGTAAAAGAACAGTAGTAATAATGATAATAATATTAATAGCAGTTAAGAAAAAAGGTGTTTAATATTTAAGAAAAAGAATTATCTACTTCTGAAAAGCAAAAACTGTTTTATTTAAGAGACAAAAATTTAAGTTAAAATACATCTATAAAACAAAAAATATATATAAAAACAATTAAAATCTACTAACTAACAATTATTATCTACTTCTTGTTGGGTATATTTTTATTTTATACAGTAAGCCTCGCATGAAAGTGTTACTATAAAGTTTTACATTTAATTTTAGGCGTACAAACCAACAATAGATAATATACATAACAAGATTTAAACTAAAATCTGAGAAAGGATATTTAATATTTTCGCAACTGCTGATGTAGTTTCACGTCATTTGGAAATCTGTAACTCCTCCAGTGGGCGTTTCTTTCACAATTTGTGTGTTACGATATTTCTTAAGAATATTCCTTATATTCATATTTATATAAACAAAATAGTATGAAACAATTTTTTTCACTAGAAAGAGTGTATACTCATATCATTGTGTATATTCATATGAAAATAAACATGGATATGGAAAAAACGGTTTCCTATTGCCTAGAACGAATATTCCCCGTTCTGCAGTCGTCTACTGTATTTGAATTCTTA
Organism: Salticus scenicus; assembly: GCA_963930645.1. Lineage (NCBI taxonomy): Eukaryota > Metazoa > Arthropoda > Arachnida > Araneae > Salticidae > Salticus > Salticus scenicus. The sequence goes on from OZ005658.1 coordinate 182,908,779, forward strand.
ATTATAAATGTGTAAAATCTATATCTTTAAAAGTAATAAGACATATTACTTTGTTTTAAATTCTTTTTCCGTAATAAATGTGACGACAGTTTTACGCCGTGATTAGAATAATAGAAAATAAATAATATTGCACTTTGTTTCAATAATAGATTTTAAAACTTAAAGAAAAAAAAAACCACTTTATTATTCAGTATTAAAAAAACATTTAATAGAAGTTTTATATTTTATTATGTTACGTCATGCGATAAAATTTAAATAGCATAAACGGTAGAGTAAGCAAATGCGAAAATTTCACAAGATTAAAACAGAAAATTTGTTTTAAAAATTCTGATAAAAATTAATAAAAATCAATTATATTAATTTTAAAAAAGGAAAAAACAAAAGTATTGTTCACTGCGTATTGCTCTTTCAAATAATATTCCTCGTCTTACCGCGTTTTTTTACTGTCATGATACTTAATTGAGGTGCACGAATCCTAGAACATTCAAGTTAAAAACAAAAGACAAAAGGGATAAAATAGAATTTTAGCAGTGAGAAGCTAGAAAAAGTTATGTAATATTTAAGAACAAAGACTTAACATTTCAGAATCGAGTAAACTCCCTGCTGCAACGAAAGCCACGCCTTTACAGAATTTTTCTAAAACTTTACATTATAAAACAAAATTATTTTACATACTTCCAATTAAATCATTTAAATTTTGTCTTCAGCATTCAATGTAGTAAATGCCATTGACATTTATGCATACCAGCGTCACATATAGTGTCATATAAGAGTATGCAAACTAGGTTTTTTAATACTGTTTCCGCAATATAGAGGCGGGGCTACATTTCTTTTGGAATTCTTTCCCAATCTCTTGCCTGCATTGCGATAATTTTATAAAAAATAAGCCAATTTGTATAATAAACATCGAAATGTTCCTTAGAAAACAATTATAATAACATAAAGGTAAATTAAAATAGTTTTTCGTCAAAATGTATAGAAATATTGACTCACAGATGATACAAATTATAACAAGTGACGCCCCCCTAACAGCAGTAAAAAATGAAATATCACTGTAACTCAAAAAATAATGTTAGGAACGAGCTGTAAATTTGGAAACCCATGTTTTTGATGATGCCCGTTCTATTCGTGTAAAAATTAACATAGGTCATAATTCATAATTTTTTCAAATATGAATTTATTAAAAATTTTCATAATTCAAAAAATGTTTCTTTAGCAAAAATTTGCATGGAATATGTTTGGGTCACTTCATTCTAACGAATAAAAAAAACAGAATTTAAATATCATAATTATTTCGGAAGATATGATTTAATGTTTGTCACATTCATTTAACATTAGCATCCCCAAATTTTGACAGCTTATAACTCTATGAAAAATTGAGCGAAATATATAAACTATACCATTTTCCGTGATGATTTGATCCAAAGAATTCAAAAATATTATAAAAAAGGGGGGTTACCATTGAAAAAAATGAAGTTGATGTCAGTTTTAATATGTAGACGACCCCCTAAGTAAAATCTAACTATAACATTATAAACTAGACGTTATTACAAACTGATCGGTACCAGTCGCATGTTTCTACGATAATTTACGGTGAAATTACATGGGGGGGTGGCGTTTTTTTTTGGGGTGACTGTACAGTATAAATAGTTATTTTAAAATGAAAATTAACATAATTTTTTTTTCTCGTGTAATTTATGCATTACTTGGTAAAAATTGTTTGTTATGTTCCACATTATTTATTAACACTTTTTCCTACTCATATAATCTAAGCAAAAATAATAATTTTGGGTCAGTTTTTGAAATTGAGTTTTTGCAGTATTTATAGGTTTTGAGGTTCCCCTCAATTAAAAAATCAGGTATTTAGCAGTTGGTCTATGATCACCATATCGCAATAACAAATAACGGCAAGAAGTGCAAACTCGGTATTCTAAATGTGTATCATATAGGGTTGCTGTACTAAACTTTTCGTTAAGATGAAACAAAGAGCTTTCGTTGAGATCGTGTAAGAGGCATTCGGAGAAAATTCAAATACATTATTTCTATGTGCGAAAATTCTTGTAGATGTAATTTAACACTTTTAGAATACATTAGACAAAATGAAATGAAAAATATATGTACAGTCAGCCAAAAAAATAAACGCCCCCCCCCCCCACCACCACCTAATTTCGCCGTAAATTATCGCAGAAACATGTGGTTGTACCAATCGATTTGTAATAACGTTTAGTTTATAATGATAAAGTTATATTTTGCTTAAGGGGTCGTCTACATATTAAAACTGGCACCAACTTCATTTTTTTCAATGGTAACCCCCATATTTTATAATTTATTTGAATTCTTTGGACAAAATCATCGCGGAAAATGGTATAGTTTATATATTTTGCTCAATTCTTCACAGAGTTATAAGCTGTCAAAGTTTGAGGATGCTAATGTTAAATGAATGTGACAAACATTAATTCATATCTTCCAAAATAATTATGATATTCAAATTCTGTTTTTTTTATATGATAGAATGAAGTGACCCAAACATATTCCATGCATATTTTTGATAAAAAAATATTTTTTGAAATATGAAAATTATTAATAATTTCATATTTGAAAAAATTATGAATTATGACCTATGTTAATTTTTGCATAAATAGAATGGGCATCATCAAAAACATGGGTTTCCAAATTTACAACTCGTTCTTAACATTATTATTTGAGTTACAGTGATATTTTATTTTTTAGTGTTGTTAGGGGGCCGTCACTTATAATAATTTGTATCCTTTGTGAGTAAATATCTGTATATATTTTGACGAAAAACTATTTTAATTTACCTTAATGTTATTCTAATTGTTTTCTAAGCAACATTTCGATGTTTATGATACAAATTGGATCATTTTTATCAAATTATCGCATCGCAAGTGAGAGATTGTGAAAAAATTTCCAAAAGAAATGAAGCCCCGCCTCTATATTGCGGAAACATTAGTAAAAAAACTAGTTCCTGTATTCGTATATGACTCTATATGTGACGCTGGTATGCATAAATGTCAATGGCATTTACTACATCGAATGCTGAAGACAAAATTTAAATGATTTAATTGGAAGTATGTAAAATAATTTTGTTTTATAATGTAAAGTTCTAGAAAAACTGTGTAAAGGCGTGGCTCCCGTCGCAAAGAGGTTTATACTCGATTCTGAAATGTTAAGTCTTTGTTCTTAAATATTACATAACGTTTCCCAGTTTCTCACTGTTAAAATTCTATTTTGTCCCTTTTGTCTTTTGATTTGAACTTGAATATTCTACGATTCGTACACCTCAAGTTAAGTATCATGACTGTAAAAAAAACGCAGTAAGACGAGGACTATTATTTTAAAAAAAGAGCAATGCGCTGTGAACAATACTTTTTTTTCCCTTTTTTTAAATTAATATAATTGACTTTTATTAATTATTATCAGATTTTTTTAAAACAAATTTTCTGTTTTAATCTTGTTGTGACATTTTCGCATTCGATTACTCTACCGTTTATGCTATTTAAATTTTATCGCATGACGTAACATAATAAAATATAAAATTTTTATTAAATGTTTTTTTAATACGGAATAATAAAGTGGTATTTTTTTTTTTAAGTTTTTAATATCTATTATTGAAACAAAGCGCAATATTATTTATTTTCTATTATTCTAATCACGGCGTAAAACTGGCGTCACATTTATCACGGAAAAAGAATTTAAAACAAGTAACATGTCTTATTACTGTTAAAGATATAGATTTTACGCATTTAAAATTAAGAATTCAAGTACAGTAGACGACTGCAGAACTGGGAATACTCGTTCTAGGCAATAGGAAACCGTTTTTTCTATATCCATACTTCTTTTCATATGGATATACATAATAATTATACTCTTTCTAGTGAAATTATTTTTATTCATACTATTTTGTTTATTTAGAAATGGATATAAGGAATATTCTTAAGAAATATCGTAACACATGAATTGTGAAAGAAACGCCCACTGAAGGAGTTACAGATTTTAAAATGACGTGAAACTACGTCAGTGGTCGCGAAAATGTTAAATATCCTTTCTGAGATTTTAGTTTAAATCTTGTTATCTATATTTTAGTGTATTATCTATTGTTGGTTTGCACGCCTAAAATTAAATGTAAATCTTTATAGTAACACTTTCATGGGAGGCTTACTGTATAAAATAAAAATATACCGAACAAGAAGTAGATAATAATTGTTAGTTAATAGATTTTAATTGTTTATATATATACATATTTTATTCGTTTTTTATTTTATAACTAACATTTCTGAACTTTTTTTCCGGTGTGAAATTTAATAAATAATGTATGTTCTGTGGTAGATCGCGATTTACTTTTTCTAAATGTATAGACATTGCCCTAACACATTTTCACGTGTAACTCTGTTTAGAATTGATTTAAAGTATATAAATAGGTAATCCTTGATCGCCTAAATAAATCGCCTTGATCTCAGAAATCTGAATATGGGATCAAAAATGGGGGTCGTCATTGAAAAAAATGAAGTTTATACGTATTTTAATATGTAGGTGACCCCTTAAGCAAAATCTGACTGCACCATTAAAAACTAGACGTTATTACAGATCGATAGGTTCCAGCCGCATGTTTCTACGATAATTTACGGCGAAATCAGGTTGGGGGGGGGGGGTGGCGTTTTTTTTTTGGCTGACTGTACAGTCGGGGGAAAAAAAACGCAGGACTCGACGTAACTTCGTTGCTAATAGATGCAGAAAATTGTAATTGGTACCATTCGACGGGGAACTGTGAGTAGTTTCAGAAAATGAACTGGAATTTTGAATTTGGGTCGTCTACATATTAAAACGCGCACCACCATTGATTTTTTCAATGGTAATGCCCCATTTTTGTTTTATATTTGAATTCCTGGGATCGCGAAAATGCGAAAAAATATATTGGTTGTATTTTTTACTTATCTTTTCACGGAGTTATAAGCGTTTAAAGTTTGAAGGTGCTAATGTTAAATTCAAATTTCACACTTTTATTAATATCTTCACAAAAAATAACTTGATCGATATAATTCATTTTGTACGAGATAGAGTGAAGAAACCCAAACATAATCCATCATTACTTTTGATTCTGAAAAATATTTTTAATTTTGAAAAATATTAATAAATTCATATTCATAAAAATTATGAACTATGACCTATATTAATTTTTGCATAAAATGAATCCTAATACTGAAACATATGGGTGTGCAAATTTGCAGCTCATTCCAGTTATTAGTTTTCGAGATATAAATAAATCTTTATTTTGGAGTGGTTTAGGGGGCCGTCTCTCATAAAGTTTTGCATGAGGTAACGAGTCAAATCTTAAAAAATAACAAGGAAAATTAAACATAATATGTTTATTTTTTTCTTTACGGGTCAAATTATGTAACAACAACGTTAAACGCAAAGAAATAAAGTAAAATGATGATTTTTAGACATCAGTGTTAGCATCAAGAATTCCTGTTTTCTAAAGGAGACAAACTTTCTTCAAAACAAAACAATACAGAAAAGAAAAATAAATGTGACATTGAGTATTCGTGTTAAACCCCTTATTTTATGTTGACAAAAATATGCACAAGTGGTATTTACTTCATCGATTACTGGTGATAAATTAATCTTTTAAACGAACTCTAGAAGAAAAAAGAATAACTAAATAGGCGGGGTTTATTGTTCTAAACAGAAAAATTGGTAAAGGTAAAAATTGTCAATAAAAAAAAAAAAAAAAACTAATGGAATAAGAATGCAAGACAGACTTGTAAAATCGTTTCTTAAGTTAAAGGCTTAATCATTTGCTTCATACATTGCTTTATTTTTATTTATTTATTTATTTAATTTGTAGGGGGGAGGATTATTATTTTAAGGATACTTTAGCCTTTAAAATTTTAATAATGTATTTTAACTTTATATATTTTTTAAATATACTTTTAATTTTATAAATATATTTTAACACTTTTTGCGACCGCAGGATTTTGTAATTTTGACAGTAAAATCCGCCTAAGGGCGTTATTCTCTCAAAATAAAGTATTTCAGAAAAAAATTTCTGTATTCACAATTATATTACAAATGGATATACAGTATAATTATATTGTTTCTAATCAATATATTTTTATCCATAGTATATTTTATTGCAAAAATATGAACACTGGTTACACACTTAAGAAATAAGTAACGCACAAATTACGAAAGAAACGCCCACTAAGAGAGTTACAGATTTTTAAATGACGTGAATCTACTTCAGCAGTCGCGACAGGGTTAATTAAGAAATTATATTTTAATAAAATTAAACATAATTTATACGTCTCATTAATATATTAAAACCAAATTTTAAAACTTTAAAAATACATTTTAATTAAAAACATTAAAACACGAGACAGACGTTTCGAATATTTAATCTTTCTATGATGTATCACGAATTTTTGTAAATGTTGTTTGCGCTTGCATGCTTGACACTGAGGAGGGCTAGTGTTCTAGCCGAAACGTCTGTGTCGTGTGTTAATACTTTTAATTAAATGTATTTTTAAAGTTTTAAGGTTTTTGTATTTTTTATCTCATTTTAAATGTTACATTCGTTTTAACAAATTATATTTTCATAGAAATTTCAAAACGAATCGTACAGTTCCAAAGAGTTCAACTGACCCAAAACTGGTAATTGCGATTAAAATTGTTTAATATTTACTTCATAAACCTTTACAATAATTTATCCGAAAAGATTTAGTTTATACGTTGTTATATATATATATATATATATTATTTCATTTCATATTTTATGTTACACCTACGAAAGAAAATTCAAGCTTTATTGGTGATCACTACAGCCATAATAGACACTTTTACTTGAAAAATATTGCACTTTTCTCAAAGAGTACAGTCTGGATAAATCGCAAGTGTAATGTATTTAAATAGACCTAAAATTATTTTAAAAAGTACTGATAAGTGCTTTGTGACTCCAAAGCTGCCTAAGAAGCATTAAATAAAGGTCAATCAAGGCTAACCCATGATATCCAACTCCAATTGGAAGAAATTGAGAAACTATACAAGATATGTATTCTGCAGTGGATACCCGCGCATGTCGGCATCCTTGGAAACGAACACTAAAAATACAAATCTAAGAAACTAAATTCAGGATAATTAAGAAACTGGAAAATGATAAATCTTTTTATTAATTTTTATATATATTTTTTTTTTTCCTGGAAGATTTCCGGTGTAAAACATTAAAATTTTATCTCTTTCTTATAGGATCTTAATTTTATTTTTCTAGATTTACAGATAACCCCCTAACACATTTTTGATTATAACTCTATAAATACTAAAGATAAAGTGTACAAACAGTATACTTTTCCGCACTGCCAGGCTCTCTGAAATTCGAATATGAAGTCAAAATGGGGTGTTGCTATTGAAAAAAAAACAAAGTTAGCGCTCATTTCAATATGTAGATAACCCCTAATTCAAAATTCGACAGCACTTTCAAAAAGTGCATTTAATTTCCTGTTGAATTGTGTCTGTCACATTTTTCTGCGTCAATTAATAATGAAATTACAGTGAGTGCTGCGATTTTTTCCCCGACTGTAAATGCAAAAAACACATGTTTAGCACAGATTATGATATGATAATCATTCACCATTCATTTACAGCGTCACACAAAAATATTCGGATGTATTAGGATCATGCTTTGAAATTGCTGAAACTTCATTTCAAGCTCTATTATACGACTTTTCTGCTGTGCTTTATTTAAACATACTATGCAGTGTGTATATACTTTATAGAAAATATGCAGAGCTATGAAAATTGAGTGATTACATTCTTCTCTATGGAATGTAATTCATGAAATTGCTTTACTGAATTTTGCCAAATTCAGGAAAACTAATGTGAGATGTTACTTACTTTTTCATATCCAGATAAATGAATTTCAAAAACAAGTGAAAATAGTTTTTGAAACAGTTTTATAAAATACATATTTATGTATAAAAGGGGCTACCACATTTGAAACACACCGATTAAACATAGTACATACATTTAAAAAAATCAAAGGTGCTATTACATTATTAAAAAAAAAAAAAAAAAATCTAAATTATTCAGACAAATTTTACTCGTATTGTTCCTTGAAACATACAATCTAGGACAAAATTATCAGATAGCCAAGCCCATATGATATTAATTTTTTTTTTTTTTAATTGGGCACTTCAAAACGCATATACTGATGACTCAGCTGACAAAACTCTTCAAAAAGGCGGTGCGGGCGTACACTGGGCACTGGGCATTGGTTCCATCGCCTCAAATTTCACCAGTGAACTCAAAGCAATATATAACGCATTGCATTAATACATCTTACTCAACAACAGTGACAAAGCTCACGGGCTAGTCATCTTTTGTGACTCCAAAGCTGCCTTAGAAGCATTAAATAAAGGCAGGGATGGAACACGGGCGCAGAATTCATACCGGAATCTGCTTAAGAAATTTCTCTACCTATAATATCGTTGATTTAAGAAGTAGAAAATTTTCTTACATTGATAGTGGTATGAATTCTGCGCCCGTGTTCCATCCCTGTAAAGGTCAATCAAGGCTAACCCATGATTTCCAACTCCAATTGGAAGAAATTGAGAAACTATACAAGATATGTATTCTGCAGTGGATACCCGCACATGTCGGCATCCTTGGAAACGAAGAGGCAGATCAACTTGCCAAGGAAGGGAGAAATCTCAATATTGAAAAAATCGCCAAGGTCTCTCTTGACGATGTTAATGCGATCGCAAGGTTCCGTTTGAGAGAAAACACCATTAAAAAAGACTCGCAGATTTGTGAAATAAACGCAGACAGAGACCTTACCAAAACTATCACCCGAATTAGAACTGGTCACTATCGAGGTATGAAGATCCTGAGAGATGGCAATAGAACCTACCGTCTTTGCAGTAACTGTGATGATGTTCCACTAACACCAAAACATATTTTTGACTGCCCTGCCATTTTAATATCCCTGGCTCAGCTTGGGGAATTCTCCCCCTTTGACATCGAGAGTCTGTACTCCGATAACATCAAGGAGTTGGCCGGCTGTGTTTTGCACACTCATGGTTATCTATAGTTCTCCCCATGGACACGACACTAACCAACCAACCTCAAAACGCACAGTTACAGCAAAAAATTAATAATGAAATTTGGACTTAAAAATAGTGCTGTTTTTACCGATGGATATGAGCAAGTAATTAACATCCCGCACCAGTTTTCCAGAATTTGGAAAAATTCAGAGACACACTTCAATTAATTACATTCCATAGAGAAATTCACCCAATTTTTTGTAGCCCTGTATATTGTCTAAAAATTATATACACACCACATTGTATGTTTAAATAAAGCACGGTATAAAAATTGCGTAACACAGCTTAAAATGAAGTTTCAGCAATTTCAAAGCATAATAATAATACATCCGAATTCTTTTGTATGGCCCTGTAAACGAATACTAAACGATTTTCATATCATAACTTATGCTAAGCATTTTTTTTTCTCCCCCCCCCCTCTTTGTTTAGTGTATTGTAAAGGGGTTAAAGTATACCTAACAGAATTTTGCTCATAAAAATAATGCATTTGAATTTTCTTCTATTCCCTTGGATCTACACGATCTCAATGGAAGCTCTTTGCTTGATCTCAACGAAAAGTTATGTAACCACTTTATACGACACTTATTTAGAATATTGAGTTTGCTTTCCTTGCCACTATTTGTTATTGAGATATGGTGATCGTAGACCAACCGCTAAATACCCGATTTTCGGATTGGCAGAGTGCTAAATACTGAAAAAAAAATAAAATAAAATCAAAATTTGTCCCAAAAACATTTCTTTCTCTTTCATTTTACAGGTAAAAGAAAGCGTAAGTAAACTATGTGAAGTATAAAAAACAATTTTTGCCAAGTAATGGATAAATAATACCAGATATATAAATATTTTATTATTAATTTCCTCTTTTAAATAATTATTTATACTATACATTATCAAACTTTTAATTTAAAATACATTATTATGACATTTTAATGAATAACCATTTCCTTAAATGATAGTAAGCTGTTTATTTAAATCTCTCAAAAGTACAACAAATTAATAAGTATTTCTAATACTAATAAGGTACATTTATTTAATACTGCATGTCTTTAATTATTTTTCAAATCAGATTTGCAATTTTTTTTTTCCTTTTTGCTATACATTTTTGAATTTTTTATTTCGATGTATATATAAAAATATTATTATTTTTTTTTTTTTTTTAAGTTAAAAATAAATGAATAACTTAAAAAAAAAAAAAAAAAAAAAAAGGTAAGATAAGACTCATTATTTTATTTTTTCTTAAGATCCAAAAACATCCATTTATTTTTTATTTTTTTCCCCTTTCATTCTTTCATTCTTTTCGTTCTTTTTTTTTTTTTTTTTTTTAATAAAATAGTTCTTAAGAATCACTTAAAAATATGTTTCAGGAAATTAAATGAAATAAGCTAATGGAAGTTCTAAAATAAATTATGTAGGAAAGCGAGGGGAATGAAAGAAAAAGAGGATAATTAAGTATTAGCGAAAAACATAGACGGCGCCACTATTTCTATTTTTCAAAATTCTTTTATTAAAGTAATTAACAAGGTAAAATTTAAAATTTAAATTACACTGAAGAAAACTTTGCTTTCAAAATACAATTAAAAAACTCTTTCAAATACCCACAATTATTTATTGAACGAGAAACGAGAATATTATTATAGATTACGACTAATTGAAGCTAAGTATTATTTTCAGTGAAGATTCATTGCGTCATAAAATCATACAACCAATCAGCAGTGTTGAAACTTCACTCCTGCCTGAACTCGAGTAAAGGTAGTTGATATGAGGCTCGGCCCGGTATAACATCGACTACTTTGCCCATCCCACTTATTTTTTTAATTTGTATGGCCAGGCCCGGCTTGGACAAAAACGGATAAATCAGGCCTGGTCGCACTTTTACAATCTGTACACCTACTGGAGTTAGGTAAAACAATCAAGTAGTTTCATTGGTTCTCTGTTGTGAGATCATCCCACAACTAGTCGAAATTCTCCTCCCACGTGAACGAACATCCGTTTTTATATAGTCGAATGCGAATTATTCATTTTAATTTAGCATAAAGATGGAATTTCCTCAAACTATTCACACGAATCTTACAACAGAGAGCTTACTGACAAATTTGGAAAATCAGAGTGTTGAGAAGAGAGATGCAATTTTAATTCGCTTTAATATAAAACGTATGTATGATATTAATAAAAGGATTAAAGAGTTTGGAAACAAAACAAATACTAAACGGAATGCCAGTTATTTACGCCCTGAAGGAGAAATATTTGTTTTTTAAGTTGAGTTTTCACTTTCTAAATTAATTTTAACTTTTCCACTTTAAATGCGGAATGTATAATCTTTTTAGTTTCTTGTTTGTTTTTTCTGAAAATAGATATTTTTATTTTTACAAGAAAAAAGTTGTATGTCATTACAGTTCATTTCGGGAGGTGCATTCTAAAAAAAAATAAAAAAAAATTGAGGAGTATTAAAAAATGTAGAATGTCAATTTTCGATAATATTGAAGATAAAATTAGTCTCTGCACATATTAGAATGACAAGCAAGTTTATAGCTGTAAGTTATACAAAATTTTCGGTCATCGTCTACATTTGCCAGATATTTTCAGAAAATATGATTGTTAAAAAGAAATCAAATTTAATTTTTTTTTCTTGTTTCTAAGAATATATTATGGAAGGAAATTATTGTAATCATGAAAAAATTCGACTGTGAGATTTTGATATATCTATACGCAGGGCCTGATTAAGGGGGAAGCTCGCTCTTGACACATTATTTATACTTACACCGTTACTTTTTAACAAATACTTTCCTCCTATAATAAACAGAAAATTTTCATTATAAATTATTTTAAAAGAATTCTGGTGTCTAATAACGGTGAGTAAATTGGATTGTTTTACACCGTTCATTTTTTATAAAAAATATTTCCTCGTCAAAGCGTGGAATTTCTATAACATGAAGTAAAAAATAACTGTAAAAATATTCCGGTATGAGCGAGCTTCCCCCTTAATCAGGCCCTGTCTATACGTTTTAAGGTCTCCTGAATAAATTTTTGCTTTTTTTGCGGAAATGAATATAAGAATGTGTGTGTTTTTGATGTTTCTATACGTTTTGAGGATTCTTGAATTATTTTTTCTATTTCCATAGTGATGCATAAATACGTGTGTAATTTTCATGTATCTATCCGTTTTGAGGTCTCCTGAAAGTAGATGGAAAATGACAGTTCTGCAACCGAGGCATGGAGGCATTGAGGTGCAGGTGAGGTGCGAAGTGCAGTTGGCGTAAGGCGCTTCGCTGACGTCACGTATCACGAGGGGTGTTATCTTATCAGCATCCTTCCGGCGTCGCGTGACCTTGCTATCATGAAAGGTAAGGAAGCAGTTATCGATGTTGTTATATTAGTGATTAAAATTAATTATAGTAATTAGAAAATTTAAATATCCTGATTTTTAAAAGATGGTTTTAATTATCGGTAGTGCTGCCATCTGTTAGTAGATTTGAGAGAATTTATTTTAAAAAGAGAATTTTAGACTCACCTTCGCTGAACTGGAGGTCTTTCAAAAAAAAAAAAGAGATATACTCACTTTGGAATCGAACCCGGCACTTTCCCTCTTTGAACATCTGGCGTCTGACCTCGGGACCACGGCCCCACCATTCAATCCGCAGCATTTAGAAATTAGGTTTGAGGGAGATAAATATTTTAAAAAAGAAAATTTGTTAATTTTAGAATGAAATATACTCAACTTGTAATCGAACCCGACACTTTCCCTCTTCGAACCAGCAACCTTTGCGCCCCCAATTTTCTATACACTCCTTTCGGTGGATATCTGAAAAGAAAGAAAAAAGATGTGTGCCTATCCCGCTTCTTTCATGGAGGGACTTTAGACCCGCCCCCCCATCGGTGGGTTAACACACACCATTCACACATCATTCACACTATTTTCAAAAATATTTACAATATATATACATTACAATATTTACAAAAAAAAAACTATTTACATTAAAATATATATATACAAAGATGCAGCCACTCGTTTTCTTTACATAATTTCTTCTTCTTACTTTATTCAAAAGTGCCCATAAGCATATGTGTTTGCATTGTCCGGTAATATATACCTTTTGTCATCAAATGCAGAAAGTGTAATTTTTTTCTGCTTTATAGTGAATAAATTATGACATTCACTTTGTATTCTGATCATGCTTTCTCGGGATAAATCTTTTTTCTTTAAACATTCCACATAGCAGGCATGTTTTAATTTTTGGCGGATGACAGTTCTCGACACCCCTTTTGCTGTTTTCTTCTCTCCTTCTGTGGACAATAACGAATACATTTTGGAACGGAGTCCAACGAACTCTAACCCCAAATGACCGTTGAGTTCATCTTTAAATTTCCCGATTTTCTTCTTGTTTTCTTCGGAGTAAAGGGCATGTGTCTTCGGATAGTCCGATGTATCAAAGAGATTGGAATGTTCTGCCATATCTTGATGCACAATGATGCACACGTTTCAATTTCATAAGTTAAGGAGTCAGTGTCGGTAAACAGTAAATTAGCTTTGTCAGGATAATGTTGCTTAATGAAATGGTAATGGAACTTGTACATGAGCACTTTGCTCAATTCCAAAATTACAAAACCGATGTATAATGGTCGATTTAGAACAATTTTCTTTTTTATACTTTCAATAGCAACTAAATTTCCTCCAAAGTGCTTGTAATGCAGATAGGATGGACAGGCAATCATTTTTCGAGCTTTTTCCTCACTGTTGATCAGTTGGATATCTTTCCTTTTTCTCACATTTTCCACGGTTTTAACGTACGCGGCATTATTCATCAATTTGAAAAAGTCTTTTTCAAATTTCGATGATGCTTATTTTCTGTTTTCGGTGTTGAACTGTATGTAAGGCTTCAACCAGGCACTTTGTTTGAATGATAGCACTTTGTGAATTTTTTTTAACGTTAATCCCAAACTCAAATAAAGTTGGAGATTTTTGTAGTAGGTTATATAATTACTTTTGTCCATTAAATTTGGAACTAACTTTTCGTAGGGGTGAAACTTCTTATTTCCAATCTTTTCAAAAATGAATTTGGCTGTGGGAGACAACATATCTTCTGTGATGGTCATTTTCTCTGGAGATAGGGGTAATCGTTGTGGAGGTTGTGTAAGCTTTCAGGATACTGGAGGTCAATGAACCCGACATCGCTGTCTTCGGAAAAGGATTGAATGTACTCTTCTGAAAATTGGTCTGGGTCCTCCCAATCGAATTCCCCATAGGGTAGGGCTTGTGACATACCCCAACCGTATAGGTTATTCGCATCAAGATATATAATATATTTTGATGGAATAGCGGGGTTATAATAAGGCAAATAGTGATTATTTGCTCTAGCATATCTCTTTGAAATTGTGGATATTCCACCACGAATTCCCCGCTCGATGAAAAGGTGCATGTTCAGATCTGTGAAGAGCTCCAGTGGTTGTCGAGTCATCTTCAAAGATGCTTGCCACGCAAGTCCTGCTGCAGTCAGTAGATGTGCCGGATCGATTTCATATTTTTTTGGCAGAGTTTTCTAAAGTTCTGAAATATGTCTGCCAACTACAAAACATCACTCGAGACGTAGAGATCGTGATAATGACCCAGTGACTGGATATGGAAAGTATCTCAAACAGTGAGAGCATGCTGGTAATCTTGATCTGAAATTTCTTCATTCGTCAGTGTACTGAAGAACGCTGATTTGGGTGGAAGCCTTGACTCAGAAAACTTTTGTTCATTATCTAAATATTCGTAGGGATATATACCCTTTTTTAAAAGTAGAGGCACCTTATCATGTTCGATGTTTTCTTTTAATATATGGAAATCATCTTTCTTTAGAATTTCTACCAATTTCTGTAAGGACGTTGGTAAAAATTGGAGACTGTCGATGAATTGGAGGGTGATATTCAGAAATGTGCCGTCTTTTACTTTCTCATTCATGGAAAATGTAACGTGTTTCTCCATAGTTTGCCCTATGATGTGATAATCAAAGTCCTCGAAATTAGCTAGGGCTTTCACAATGATATGACCATCATAATTTTTTAAGTTATGGAAAACAACCGGTAGTATTTTTCTCATCCTGAATTGCAAATTGCAGAAATTATGTGCTGCACCACGATACCGTCCTGTAATGTGACAATGTTCTTTCACACAATCTTTTCTTAATTGGTTTTGGCACAGGAAACAGTGTGTCGCTGTTCGAAAATGCTCCTGTTCTTCCTTTGTCATACGTAGAGGCTTTACACTACAAATTTTTGGCTTTAAATCTCGCATTTCGGCAATTAGATTTTTAAGGTTGGTTGGTTGGTTGGAGGATTAAGGCCGATTGACTCCTTATGTGTCCTAGGCCTATAGGGGGAATGTCCTCCGTGGGGGTCTTTCTAAGGGGTCCTAGCCCGTATTTACGCGAGTTTCGGAGGAAACCACGGAAAACTCCGAACGGCTAGGTCGATGAGCGCGACCTGGGATCGAACCCGGCACCTCCCATCTACCAGCTTTGAGCGCAGAACCTCTCGGCCGCTGGTGGGCCTTTAGATTTTTAAGGAAACGAGTGGCTGCATCCGGTCACCGATAGGTGGTGATGGGCTTGTAAGTTTTCCCGTCGGGTCCGATGATAATGTAGGCGTACCCACAGGCTTCATGTCTAGTTTTTTTTACTATAGATTTGCCCTCTTGATTGGCTTCGGGGATGAGTAAGGACTCAAAATTCGCATACACAATATATGGTATGGGATGTTAGTAGTTGATATTACTAAATTTCAAACTATTCTTATCTGAAGAGGGTAGTTCCACACGTTGAATTGAAAGTTTATCGCAATAGGCTGTGTGATCTTTCAAAAGGTCTTCACTACTAAAAATATGTAGACATCTTAAACATGGAAATCTTTGGCCATCGTGATTGTTTTCCGACTCTAAAAGTCTTGTCCTATTTTTAATTAAACAGTAGTGTTGATTTTTCTCGTCGCTTATCAATAGGAGGTTGATACAATCAGTGCCTTGTTGTTTCGAAATTTGGAATGGGAAAATGACATTTCTTTCTAACCCGAACACATTAATTCTCATATTATTCAGCTGTTCGATGATCGGCACTTTGCTTACGGGCACAGGACAGGTTACTGGACCCATATTGATTAAATTTAAATGAGGCTTGTAATGATAGACTCTGTGTGGTTGTTCTAGACGATCTATTTGCATCTTATGGGCTAAAAGGCAATAAATGAAGCAATTCTGATCATCATTCTTGATGTTTAATACGGCCTTGGTTTTTTTTATTTTTTTTCCGGAAGCTCCATATAGGAACTACCAGAAAAAGGTGCATATCTTGCTGACGATACTTGTAATTCTTCTACATGTTTTAACATCCAGTCGGATCCTTGCAGCAGGGAGTCTTCGTAGGATTTAATGATTTTGGTAAACGCTTTCTCCACATTTTCATCCAAATCATCAAGAGTACGTTGAATTTCATTCTTGCTGGAGAAATACCTCGTTATCACTTCCTCTTCTCCATCTCGAGAAGTTCGACAAAGCACAGCCTTTACGATGAGTCTCCATTTTAAGGCTCGTTTTCTTAGCATATCTTCTTGGAGTAGTTGAAGAACTTTAGGTTTCAAATCATCAAAACATGTGAGGAAATCATAGCTGTTACATTCTTCTGGAACCAAGGTATGTGTAGAAAACGTATTTAGGATGTCCGATGGGGAAGCAGAGATTTTGTTTCGTTTAGGCTTCGGAGCAATGTTTTTTTCTGCCTTGCGTTTTAAAGTGTGGGTTTTATTATGTTCAGCTAAGTCTTTCAGGAACGCAAACCGTTGATGGCGTTCACTACAGTTAAACTTCAATGTGGAATGATTCAACTGATGTCTTTTGAAGTTTTCTAAACGGTTAAAACATTTTCCACACTCTGCACAGGGAAACCAGCACTGATCACCACCCTGATGTATTTTTTTTATGTCTATTCAACATATAGTTGTGGACAAAGCTTTTCTGGCAAACTTCGCAAGTAGGTCTTACTTTAAAAAAAAAAAAAAAAAAAAAAAAAAATCCTAAGTCTTGATTGGAAAATAAACCGTTAAAAAAAAAAAAATATATATATTTTGTAAGTTTAAATGTAATATATTAAAAGTGATCTTTAATTAAAAATTTTAACAAGTTATAAAAAATCCTAAGTCTTCATTGGTAAATAAACCGTTAAAAAAATATTTTTAAGTTTAAATGTAACATATTAAAAGTGATCTTTAATTAAAAATTTTAACAAGTTATGAAATAAAAAAAAATCCTAAGTCTTGGTTGGTAAATAAACCGTTAAAAAAAAAAAAAAAAAAAAAAAAAAATTCAAGTTTAAATGTAATATATTAAAAGTGATCTTTAATTAAAAATTTTAACAAGTCAATTAAAATAATACATACCTGAGAAGGGCTCTAGCTGAGGTTCAGACTGAACTGCATTCATATGAGTCCTTTTATGACGGTTTAAATTGTCCTTTCTTGAAAATTCTTTCTGGCAAACGAGACAAACAAACATTTTTTCTGTCTTATGAATGCTCATGTGACGTAGCAAAAGGTATCTTCTAGCAAACGTTTTTCCACAAGTCGAGCAAATCTGAAAAAAAAAAAAAAAAGTTTTAGAAATTGGAACCTAACTTTAAATTAAAAATTAAATAAATATTTTAAAATAAAGTGTTTTTAACCTTAATATTTAAAAAATTAAATAGATATTTAAAAATAAAGTGTTTTTAACCTTAATATTTAAAAAATTAAATAGATATTTAAAAATAAAATGTTTTTAACCTTAATATTTAAAAATTAAATAAATATTTAAAAATAAAGTGTTTTTAACCTTAATATTTAAAAAATAAATAAATATTTAAAAATAAAGTGTTTTTAACCTTAATATTTAAAAATTAAATAAATATTTAAAAATAAAGTGTTTTTAACCTTAATATTTAAAAATTAAATAAATATTTAAAAATAAAGTGTTTTTAACCTTAATATTTAAAAATTAAATAAATATTTAAAAATAAATTGTTTTTAACCTTAATATTTAAAAATTAAATAAATATTTAAAAATAAAGTGTTTTTAACCTTAATA
This sequence comes from Salticus scenicus, assembly GCA_963930645.1. Taxonomy (NCBI): domain Eukaryota; kingdom Metazoa; phylum Arthropoda; class Arachnida; order Araneae; family Salticidae; genus Salticus; species Salticus scenicus. Next base: position 182,926,980 of record OZ005658.1, read on the forward strand.
TTTAAAAATTAAATAAAGTGTTTTTTAAAAATATATACCTGACTTAAAATTCTGTTAAAAAGTGTATTTTTAAAACTTTTACTTAACCCAATGAAATTTTACTTAACCCCAATATGAAAACATTTTACTTAACCCCAATATGAAAACATTTTACTTAACCCCAATATGAAAAACATAAAATCTACCAATAAAAATATCACATACCTTGTTTTTAGATGATGGACTACCGGTAGGCACGAGAGCGGCAGGCATAGGGTTAGCAGGCACGCTAGGATGTGGCACGGGGGCAACATCAGATACAGGCACGCTAGGATTAGGCACAAACGCAACATTGCTGCAAGCAGCAACACCAGTAGGTACGGTCGGATGAGGCATGGGGGCAGCATCAGTTGCCTATAAAAGAAATAAAACAATTTTTTTTAAAACATGATTTTTAATATATATATATATGATTTTCACAAATATATTTACAAAAATAAGTTTAAATTAGTATGTTCGAAGTGATACTTATATGTGTTTTTAAGTGCTGCACTAGTTGATGGTATTCATTAAATTCTATGGCACAAAAGCCGCAAATCAGCAAGGGGTTTGCTAAGGGAGCAGCGTGGACAACGGGTGGGCCTGTTGATGTCACTTCTCCAGGATCCTGATATCTAGATACCTGAAAAAAAAATAAAAAAAAAATAAATAAAAATAAGAAACAAAAATAGTTAATGAATAATTTTACAATTATAGAAAAAAAAAAAAAGTTTACATAAATATTGTAAAATAATTAATACCATGTTTAAAGCATCGTTTAAATTTTGAGTAGCCTCAGAGGTATCTATATGCTCAAATCCAGATGGAGGAGAAACGTCCATCTAAAAAAAAAAAAAAATATATATATATATCTATAAATATTTTTCAATTAAAATAATATTTAATTGAAATAAATTAAGATAAATTAAGAAATTAATTAATTGAAATAAATTAAAGTATTAGTATAAAAAGTATTTCAAAATTTAAGTTCATATTAATCCTAAAAAACAAACAAACAAAAAAAAAAGATTATCAATCTATGAGAGCTTTTCTAAGCAAGGTCTTTATTCGCAAAAACAGATTGTTTAGTGATGTACTCGTACTTGCCAACATACTAATTAATATTCCGTAGCTCCGCCTTCTTTTTTCACACCAGTATCATTTTAGAGTATTTTACTTCTTATTTAATCGTAATTGCATTTGGAGAAGATTACTCTAAAAATTTACTGGTGTGGAAAAAAGGACGGGGCTAACAACACTACGGAATATTAATTAGGATGTTGGCAAGTATGTAACTGAACGATAACGAATTGTTACCCACTGGACATAACGAATTTTTAAAAGGGCTGTAATATCATTAATGAACATAAATATATTTTCTTGGTGTTAGTAATTAGATAGAAAGCCATAAATGTATAACTTTTACACAATGATTAACACTTTCGTGACCGCATGTTTTTGTCTTTTTGACAGTAAGGTCCGCCTGTGGGCGTAATTTTTCCACGTTGCAATATTACAGAACAAAATTTTCTATATTCACATTAATTTTACAAATGGATATACATTATAATTATATTCTTCCTAATCAAAATAATTGTATCCCTATAATATTCGATTGTACAAATTTGAATACTGGATATAATCTTAGGAAATAAGTAACATACAAATTGCAAAAGAAACACCCACTGGAGGAGTTACGGATTTTCAAATGACGTAATTCTACGTCAGCGGTCGCGAAAGTGTTAATACCTTAACTTTTAAATAATTAATAACTTTTTATTAATGCTTTATTTCTCAAGTTTGACAAACGAATAATCCCAAATTATGTAAAGGTAAACTAATTCACAAATGAATAATATAATTAAAAACATCTATAGAAAATAATAATAGAACATTAATAGAATAAAGGCGTATAAAATAACCAATTTCCTTTCATTTATAAAACAATTACTTTAAATTCAAAAGCAATAATTAAGATAAAAATGTATTCCATTCAGTTTTAGAATTAATTAATCATATTTACTTTCCGATAAAATATTTGTGCGAAATAAAATTTGTTTCCCATTTAAATATAGAAAGGAATTCTCAACTCAATTTCACCTGAAATATTTAAAGAGATCAATATCAAGTGAAAATTGCTAATGCCTTTAAAGAAAACTTTTATGTTTTACGAAAGATTTTACTGAGGAAACGAACAAATGAAAAACACTTTAAATTTATAGCTGTCACTCTGAAGCTCTATATAAATATTAACATCTTACACATTTTTATATTTTGAAAAGTTTATTTAAATGAAAATTTTGACTTACGAAGGATACGTTTCTTTTAAATTGAAGTTTTTAAATGTTAACTTAAAAAAGAAAAGAACTCCAAATTTTAGTTAATTTAAAAATCTAATTAAAAATTTTCTATTTTGCTAACTTTATTCTTTAGCATTACTACAGAAAGCTATATTTTATGGTCAGGGGTCGTACAGTTTTTATAGTACACTCTCAGGGGTTGAAGAATTCTGCCTTTATTGCTACTACAGTTTTTATACAATAATCACTATCCTATTCAATCACGACACATTGCCATAAAAATACTTCGAATATTTCTGCATGAAATTAGTGGTGGTAAGAAAGGCAAAATTTTCTTATCCCTGACAGTGTGCTAAAAAAGACGCCGGAGAGTAGGACCCTGCCTATAGTGGATAAAACAGTGTTGAAAGCACAGATGCCAACATTTTAATTTATTCTGGAGTATTTTTAGCCCCGCCTCCATTTTGCACCATTTTATTTATGGAAAATTTTTCTCTAGTATATTTTAATAAAATTAGAAAAAATTACTTAAAAAAAAATAAGTGGTATGGAATATAGGTGGAGCTAAAAATACTCCGGAATAAATTAAAATACTGACATCTATGATGAAAGAGTTCCACTTTTTCTGCCACCAGTATTTTTATGCAGGAGTTTTTATTACAGATTTGCTGTTATTTTTGTGATTTCATAGATTACAAATTCCTGTAAAAAAATACTGATGGCAAAGAAAGTGGAACTCTTTCACCCTAATAAAATGCTATATGATAGCCTACACTAGGTTCTGAAGTTTCTAAGGAGTACACCGAGAAGCGTTAACCACACGAATGATGCCCATTCGTCGGCATTTTATTTGTTGAATAGGTACGGTCCACCTTAAAGAACAATGGCATAGATGCTAACATTTTAATTTATTCCGAGGTATTTTTAGCCCGCCTTTATTTCGCACCACTACATTTATTGAAAAGTTTGCTCCTATTTTTAACTTCGATGAAATAAGAAAAAAATACTTTAAAAAATGAGTGGTAGGAAAAAAAGGCGGGACTAAAAATACTCCGAAATAAATTAAAATGTTGGCAATTCTGCAATGGTATGAATTTAAGCGAAATTGGTTCGTTACTTTAACGTTTATTGATTTTGTAACGAAACCGAACATTTGACATCAATTAACATTTTTATGTTGCTGTTTTTTTTTTTTTTTTTTTTTTTTCATTTAATAGTTTAAAAAAACATTTAGTACATTTAATAGTTAAAAAAAAAAAAAAATTCTTCTTTTTCTGTTCGGTAGCACTATGCTAAAATTTAATAAATGATCAGGGCCTGATTAAGGGGGAAGCTCGCTCATACCGGAATATTTTTACAGTTATTTTTTACTTCATGTTATAGAAATTCCACGCTTTGACGAGGAAATATTTTTTATAAAAAATGAACGGTGTAAAACAATCCAATTTACTCACCGTTATTAGACACCAGAATTCTTTTAAAATAATTTATAATGAAAATTTTCTGTTTATTATAGGAGGAAAGTATTTGTTAAAAAATAACGGTGTAAGTATAAATAATGTGTCAAGAGCGAGCTTCCCCCTTAATCAGGCCCTGTAAATGATGTTTCAAACGAAGCTAAGTACAGAAGTCTCTTTAAATTTCTTATTAGGCGTAAGCCCACTTTGCTGGTCTGACGATGCACTAGTTTCTCAGCACTCGTATTTTTAACTGACGAAGAGCTGAGCTATTATTTTGATTTGATGCGTCTTTTACTTGTTTTTTTGTCTATAAATGCCAACATCCGAATTAATATTTCGTAAAATTATTAGTACCGCCCCCTTTTTTCACACCACTTAATGTCAAAAGTAAATTCCTCTAATTGTAATTGTGATTAAATAAGAGCGAAAATACTCTAAAAAAAAAAAAAGAAAGAAAGAAAAAAGACTGGTAAGGAAAAAAAATAAATAAATAAATAAGGCGGTAATAAAAGTTTTATATAATATTAATCAGAATAGGGCAGGTATGTATGTTAATAATGTTTATTTATAAAGTTTTATTTCATAAAATTAAATATTATTTGAATATAATTATATTAATATACAGAAGTAATATATAGAAAAAAAAAAAAGAAAGAGAAAAGAAAATAGAAAGGAATCTCGAAAGTTACAAATACTAATTATGTTTACTTTTACATATTTATGATCAGCCATGTTTTAACAGCCATTTTTTAAATTAGTTTATCAATTTTCAACACAAAATATGTAGTGAACGTTAAATGGGTTAAACTTACATACAACTGTTCATTTCCTAATGCCAGATTTCGGAACTATTTTATTCAACTCACACCAATAATTTTAAGAAGTGATACTTGACATATGCACTAAACGATATTTATCAACGAAGTTATTAGGCTACCGTTATATTTAAAATTTAGTGGTGGATTTTTATTAAAAAAAAATCTCAAAATCTAACAACACTCATCTATCCTTTGCATAACTTTAATGATAATTTATAATTAAAATAATGTCACGGACGTTATTTTTCGCATGAAAATACAAAGTAGGAAATAATAATAGGGAATAACGTAAAGTGTTGCATATGGGCGTACGGATTAACCAATGGGCAGGCCATACATTCAACGAATGGCGATTTATAACCGTAGATCAACAAAAAGCCTAACGAAAACTGCAGTTGTTTCAATATTAGCCCCTATACATTTTATTTGGAGTTATATATCCACTACGGAAATAATGAAATACGGAAACAAAGTATTAATCACGCAAGTCCACGTGTAGGCATAGTTGTCAACATTTTAATACTTTGGCGATCGCATGTTTTTGTATTTTTCACAGTAAGGTCCGCCTATGGGCATTATTCCCCAAGTTACAATATTTCAGAACAAAATTTTCTGTATTCATATTTATATTACAAAATTGATGTACTTTATAATTATATTCTATCTAATCAAAGTATTTGTATTCATAGTATATTTGATTATACAAATAAGAATATTGGGTAAAGTTTTAAGAACTAAATAACATACAAATTGTGAAAGAAACGTTCACTGGTGGAGTTACAGATTTTCAAATGACGTCAATCTACGTCAGCGGTCGCGAAAGTGTTCATTTATTCCGAATTATTTTTATATCCGCCTTTATTTTCGCACGACTTTATTTACAGAAATATTTCCTGCGATAAATAATTTCGATAAAAAAAGAAAAAAAAAAAAAATTCTAAAAAATAAGTGGTATGGAATAAAGGCTGGGTTAAAGTAATCCGGAATAAATTAAAATGTTTGCATCTATGGTGTAGGTGTAGGATGAATAATGGCCACATATCAGTGATGCCTGCTTGTGGGAATTTTTTTATTTAATAGTTATCACTAATTTGGATAATTATATTTCATGCATACGCTGATATAGAATAAGACAATTATTGCGATAAAAAATTAGTGAGGGATATTGAATATGTATATATATATATATATATATATATATATATATGAATTTTATTATTATTATTATTATTATTATTATTATTATTATTATTTTTATATTTCAATGCTATAAGATTATTTTAAAAAATTTACTGTTCTTAAATAATACTGACAGTAAAACAAATCGCGCGTAAAAGTTTAAGAACGTTGATTGTCCTGTATAAATTTAAATTTATGTATATATTTTATATTAAATAAGACAAGAAATATTTTATACGTTCACCATTTTGACGAAGGTAAAATATAACATTTACATTTATTCAAACTTACCGTCTAAGTATTCTTACAAAATATTTGAAGATTCTATTAATAATTCGATAATATGTACAAATTTGCTTTACTAGCTATTTTATTTCAAGTTTAAAATACTTCCTTTAAACGCAATTATAATAATGAAGACTAAATTAACTGAAATTAATCAACCCACTTTTAAAGTCTTATTCTTTATGTGACAGATATGGATTTAGAATTAAACGCTTAAATGAATTATCTTTTCTACATTTAATTCAAACTTTGAGCTTTTTTATTATACCACAAAGTTCACTTTAATTGAAGATGTTTCGTTTCTCATTAAACAGTTACGATTAATATTTCAGTAGAAAGTTTGAAATAATGATTTACATGAAATTCTGTAATATTAAAAATGTTGTATGGCATGTTTTATTTTTGATTGAATTCATTTTAATTAAATTGAATTAAAATTTATAATATGGTTTCTTTAAATTTCATTTAGTTATACAGGGTTATTAAATTACAAAGTGCATATTACAAAGTACATGGTAAAGGGTTAATAAATTGTTGAGTACATTTTAGCGTTTCTTAAAACAAAAACTGAATAAAGTAGCAATTGCTCTTTTTTTTTTTTTTTTTTTGTTTAAATGAGAGAGCGGTTAAAAAAAAAAAAAAAAAAAAAAACTAGGTTTATTGGAAGAATCTGATGCAAAGAAAATAAAGAACATTCAAATGTCAAAATGGCTGAATCGTAAAATGGGGTATGCATTGTTGGTTTTACGAAAACAAATCTGTTATAAAGCCACATATGTCAACATTTTAATTTATTCCGGACTATTTTCAGACACCGCCTCTATTTCCACTTTATTTAGAGAAATTTTTTCTTCAGTTCAAACTTCGATTAAAAATGAAAAAAATACTTTAAAAAAATAAGTGGTATAGAATAAAGGGGGGGGGGCTAAAAATACTCCGGAATAAATTAAAATGCTGGCATCTATATAAAAGCTAATAAACGTTTTCGTTTAGAGTATCGAAACCTGTATGCTCCAAGCAGGGCCTGATTAAGGGGGAAGCTCGCTCATACCGGAATATTTTTACAATTATTTTTTACTTCATGTTATAGAAATTCCACGCTTTGACGAGGAAATATTTTTAAAAAAAAATGAACGGTGTAAAACAATCCAATTTACTCACCGTTATTAGACACCAGAATTCTTTTAAAATAATTTATAATGAAAATTTTCTGTTTATTATAGGAGGGAAGTATTTGTTAAAAAATAACGGTGTAAGTATAAATAATGTGTCAAGAGCGAGCTTCCCCCTTAATCAGGCCCTGGCTCCAAGCAGTGCTAGCAACTTAGAGGGTTTTTTTTTTCATTTAATGAAGAACACTAATTTTAAAGAACGATTTTTGATACATACGCTGCAAAAAATAACAGTAGTTATGACAGCAGAAAGCATGGAAAAAGTAGTGCCAAAATATTTTGCTGTAAAAAAGAAATAATTTACAAAAGAAACATCTGTAAGAGAATCATTTTTTGCAGATGTTTTCGCTGTAAATAATCCTACATAACAGCATACTGAGCTGGCAAAAATGGGTGCCAGCACATTTCGCTATAAAAACTACCGTTATTGTTTAGAGCGTCCGATAGACGATTAACGTTTCAGCTAAAAAATATGATGAATATTGAATTTAAAAGTACATGGAAATCGGCAACTCTGTTAGAACTCCATTAAGAATATCTATCAAAATTTTAAGATTACAGGAAATATGCTGGTAAAACATTGGTTTTTGCAAAGAAACCATCCAAATAACAGAAATCAATTAAATTACGTTCATTTGAGAGAGCATAATATAACGTGATTTTTGACGCATAATCTGTTAGCCCTCGTAATCCCGCTCTCGAAAAATCTATATTTAAGTTTGAGTAAAAATATAGCATACTTGCCAACCATCTCATTATGAACCGTACAATTTTTAGTACCCGCCTTTTTTTTCACATCAATAAATTTTAGAGCAATTTTAGTCTTATTTAATCGTAACAACATGTGGAGAGAATTACTCTAAAAATATAATGTTGTGAAAAAAAGGGCGTTTTTTCAGGGGGCGTTAACAATTGTACGGTTATTAATGAGATAGTTGGCAAGTATGATATAGTAATCTGAAAGAAGTGGGGGGTGTTCCGTGAAAACCTGCTAGAACAATGACTTTTATCAATTTTTAGATTCTATTTTAGCGAATATTTAGACTGTATATCGCTTGAATGTATCTCAAAGCTAAAATGGGTAACTGATTATTCCATCAAAGAACACATTTGACTATGCTCTTTCGATTTCTGCTTGTTTTGGATTGTATTCATTATTTCAGTAAGGCGTGGTGTTATCGATTCTGGCGTGGTTGCACCGATTATTAGCGAACTTTCAGAATTTATAACTCGAAAACGAGCTGGCGAAGGCTATTGCTTTATGCATCAAAAACATATTTATATATGCTTTTTCGATTGATATTTATTTGGATTTTTTTTATGATTACACTATGGGATGGTTTTCTGGTTAGATGACGTTGTTCATCAAGTGTGCTTTCACTAGAAGTATGCTCAAGGCTTTCACTAGAAACCCGATTAAACCAACTTATCCTATTAACCAGAAGCAAAGCCGAACCAATCAAACGCAATCAGTAGTCAGGATAATTTAGCATAAGCACCGCAACTGAAATTTTGAAACAGAGTTTTTGGTATAATTACATGTATTGAGGTCTCCTAAATTCAAAAATCATTTTCTAGTGATTGTGTAAACCTGTTATCCAAATACAATATATATATATATATCGGCAATAAGTCCAAATTCGGTATTAAAATATGTATTACACAGGAATGATACTTGAAACTTTTTTTGAGATCAGACAAGTGGTTCGTATACAGGGACATACAAAGTTATTGAAAAGTTGTTACATTACCTCTATGAGCGAAGTTCCACGTAAGTAGAGTTTAGTAATCTGAGACTTTACTAAACAAAATTAAACTGGCGTATATATAAAAATTCAAAATGCATGTTTTACATAGAATGTAGATTAAATCATGTTTTTTTCCTTCGTTTACAAGGCCACACAAAAGAATTTTCTGATATATTTATTAATATAGAAGTAAATTGTATTTACAATTGTGCCGTGCATTTTTTTCTTATTTTGCTGCGCTGAATTTATGTGTAATGCTTGTTGCGTATATAATTTAGATACAGAGCTACTCAAAATAAATCAAAAAGGTTTAAACTAGCTTTGGAAGCAATAATTTCTAAAATAATTTGAAATTTTTTAAAAACTTAATAGCGGACTTGAATAAATTAAAAAAAAAAATAAAAAAGTACAATATTAATACGGAAGTTATGTGTGTGGTACACCCCACAGAATCATATGCCAAACAAAACTGTATATTAAGCTATTTTGTAATGTTGGTTCTTAAAATATTTTTTCTAATGTTCAAATAAGGATTTTTAGAAAGGGAAATTTGGATATCACTATTTTTTTCTAGCAAATTTATGCTTGACTAATAGCTAATATCCGTCGATATCTATTTAAAAAAATTACTTTGTAAAAATCGTGGTACCCAAATTTCTGTTTGTGAGAAACCTGGTTTAAATATCCTCTTGCTACATTTTAAACTGTAATAATATGTCTGAGCATAGCCTCCTTAACTAGATGCCTGTCGCGTAGTTCGGAAACTAGGACAGTTGAAGCGGTAGACAGTGCTACCTAGTACAGATTATGGGACTTTTTTATTCAGTTTTCACCAATAATTTAAAGAAGTGATACATGATATATAAAATCGACGTTTCTTCGATTCTATTCGCCTTTTACGTATATCATATTCCACTTTTACAAATTTTTGGTGGCTGTTGAATAAAATAGTCGTGCAATCTGAACCAGGTTGCGCTGTCTACCGCTTCAACTGTTGCCTAGTTTTCGAGCTACGCGACAGGCATCTAGTTAAGGAGGCTATGGTCTGAGATAATACAATGAGGAAAAGTGGTTTAAATTCCACACCTTATCATTTTATAATGTTATTAATGCTAAATGAAAATTTCTTATGTTGGAAAAAAAAAAAAAAAAAAAAACTAGAATTACGAAAAAGTAGATATATACACCAAATGTAAAGTTAACTTGAAATTTTTAATAAATACATAAGTTTTGATTTATTATTTATTATTTTAAATTTAGATTCTATCTACATATATAATTTATTTTAATTTGAACAGTTTATGAATGCAATATCTTATATTTTAAATTACACACAATTTTTATTTGTTACAAAACGTAACATGGAGACATACAAACATACAAACAAACATACAAAACATAAAACTTTATATCACAAAGACGGATAATAGTGATTCAACTCATTTACGATTTCCCAGATGTATGTTTTTAAAAGATGGTAATTCATACATATAACAACAATATAAACTTAAACCAGTTAACAATTTAAACACATTTTTTTACCAATTTAAGTTCTTTGTTAGAGCATGATAGAATTTAACATGCAGTCATTCTCTTTGAAATTCATATTTCCACTGCTCTATTCAAAACAACGTAATGTGCCTTTTTAAGATGGGAATTTGTTTTATTTGAAATATTCAAATTAATCTCAACTTTAAAGACACTTTTGCTTTCTCAACAATTCGTTTTATTTATTGCTTTAAATGAAAGAATATTTTGCTGATTATTATGTGAATGAAAATTTCTTAGATATTATTCCTTTCTTTATACTTTAATTATTTTACCTCGAAGAATTTTCACGCATAAATGTTGATTAATTTCTTTTGAAAGTTTGTTTACAAAAAAGAGGTAAACTTTATTTCCATTTGCTTGAAAACCATTTACGTGATAATTTTAATTATCTATATTATTTCCTAACAGTGCTTTCTGTATAATAGTGAAAGATTATTTAGCTAAAATACCTTGATGTTGTTACGAAAATGTCCACTCTCTTGCGTGGAGAAAATAGTTCGTACAGAATCAAGCAGGTTTTAGTTGATGAATGCATTTTATTCGACATATATTCTTGAAACGGTCCATCAAAACTCTCAGTTAAACGAATATTAGAGAAACTATGTTTAATAAAATTGTCACTAAGGTTACTATACTAATTAAATATTGTTGCGTACTTGGGGTTCATGAATTGTCTATGAATGAATGACAGGTCTTGCAGAGGCTTAAAAGATTCTTTATATATTTCACAAGATTTTAAATCTGTCAACCAAATATCAACTTCAGTTTCATCACAAAACACATCTTAAATAATAGCTGACAACATAAAACTATACCAAAAACATAACCATAGCCTCCTAAACGAGATGCCTGTCGCATGGCTTAAAAACTTGGCAACAGTTGAAGCGGTAGACAGCGCCACTTAGTACAGATTGAACGACTTTCTTATTCAACTGTCACCAATAATTTTAAGAAGTGATATCTGATATATATTATCGACTTTTCTTCGATTCTGTTCGCCTTTTATTTATATCTTATCCACTTTTAAAAATTTTTGGTGGCTATTGAATAAAAAAGTCACGCAATCTGTACCAGGGGCCGCTGTCTACCGCTTCGATTGTTACCAAGTATGCGAGCCACGCGACAGGCATCTAGTTTAGGAGGCTATGACATAACACACGCAACACACGCTGTCACTTAATCAAATCGAGCTCTTTACACCGCAATGGCTTGGTTTAAACTAAGTGACGGCCGGAATGTGATCTTATTTTAGACTCTTATCTATTTCGAGAACTTTTTAGGTATTTCGCAAATATTCGATTTAGAGCTTGGATAATCGGTATATCGATAATAAGGATTTTCTCGTCAATGTCGCCAAAAAAGTCGCCAACGGACGAAGCTTTTCAACGGTTTTTTAAAGAAAAATTAGCTATTTTGTTGCCAAAAGAAGAAAGAAATGCAGAAAATTAACATTTTATAACCTAAATAACACTCTTTAAATGAAATTACGTAAAAATAACGACTATCCCTTTCAAATTCGTAAGAATATTATAAAAACAGTCCAATAGAATAGTCATTAACTCCACAAAAGTCAAACAATGTTAAATAAATACAAGACAGAGAAAACAATTTGCTGATTCAGGAAAAATAATAATCGCTTAAAGCTTAGTTTGTAGAAGACTTCTCGAATTACTTTCTCTTTCCCATAAGGTAGAGAAAGTATTGTTTTTGGGTCAAATTTTCGAACGCGTGTTTTTGTTATATTAACATGTTCTGAGATCTCCTGAATACGAAAATCATGTTTTTAGCAAATGGTCTATGTGTATGTCTGTGTGAATGTCTGTGTGTCTGTGTGTATGTCTGTGTGTCTGTGTGTGTGTCTGTCTGTTATCAACATATCTCAAAAACAAATTATGGCAAAAAGTTCAAACTTGGTATTCTAAATGTGTATCATATAAGGGTGCTGCGCTAAACTTTTCGTTAAGTTCAAGCAAATGGTTCGTGTACAGGAACACTCAAAAGTATTCAAATACATTACGTCTATGGGGGAAATTGCAGGTAAGTAGAGTTTAACATCTATAGACTACACTAAACCAAATGAAACGAATATATATTTTTTGTAATAGAGATAGTCAACAGGAAAAAAAAAATTGTGTATGTAGGAGCCTCCCCACCCTGGGGGGGAAGTCCCCCATCGAGAGGAGTAAATTTTCATGTATCTTTCAAAGGAGCTCGCTAATACCTTTAAAACGAATGGTTGAACCATCGATCTGCGATAATTTAAAACAAAGTTATCGATTTTTTTTTTTACTTTTAACAAAAATAAACTTAAATATATATATATATATATATATATATATATTTTTTTTTAATATTGAGAATAAAATGGAATTCTTTTTTGGATATTTAGTGTTATACTACTTCTCTAATATGGAAATCATCTGCATTATCATAAAAGATAATTTTTTTAAATAATAATTTTAATAAATTATTTTTTAAGAACAGAATTATTTTTTAATAGCCGAATTAAATTCTATATAAATGTAGGTGCAATAATGAAACGGGGGGTTGAGGGAGGCGTTAGCCCCCTCAACTAATTATCTTATAATAAACTAATTATCATATAATAAAATCTCAAACTAATTAACTAATTATCTAATATCTAACTAATTATAATTATCTAATTATCTTATAATAAAACTAATTACCATATAATAACTAATTATCATATAATACTAATTATCATATAATAACTAACTAATTATCATATAACAGAACTAATTATCATATAATAAAACTCTTCCGAAGCCTAATTTGAATTGTTCAACACAGGTTTACATAACAGTACTCGTTATCTTACCTCTTAATCTGCAACCTGTATTTATAGTATTAAATTTCAGGGTAAGAGAAATTCGTGGGAGTGACACACCAAATTATTTAGCGTATGTTATGTACTGCCAAAGTAAATACGCTCGAAACAATTTGAAAGATCTGAAAGCGAGGCTGCTCACCACTATGTAGTAGTTTTCAGCGCATTAAATCTTCACATAGGGGGCTCTCACGGCAGCGGAATTTTGAAAGAGCCCATCTCTAATCTGGAATTCTGTCTTAAGTGTGGTCTGGTGACATGCCATAACAATTTTGATCCATCGTGAAAGGGAAAAAAGAAAATCAAGAATTCATTAATTAGATATAACCTGAAAACTATTAACACTTTCGGGATCGCTGACGTAGATACACGTCATTTGAAAACCTGTAACTCAGCCAGTGGGCGTTTCTTTCGCAATTTGTATATTGTGTATTTCTTAAGTATATACCCAATACTTAAATATTTACAATGAAATATACTATGAATACAAATACATTGATTAGAAAAAATATAATTATAATGTATATCCATTTGTAATAGAGATATGTGGACACAGAAAATTTTGTTTTGAAATATTATAACTTGAGAGAATAATGTCTGCAGGCGGACTTTACTGTCAAAAAGTTAAAAGCATGAGGTCGCGAAAGTGTTAACATTTTATTATGTATGTACTTTAAAGATTTTAGGTGATGTTCTTTATCTAGTCGTGCCATAAATACAAAAAATTGAGATCGTTTGCTGTGACTCAAACGCAAAAAATGGTTTTAAATTTTGTCTTTGAGATCGTCTGTAACATTTTTCACCACTAATTTTAAGAAGTGATTTATGATATATATAATCTACGTTTCTTCGATTCTATTTGCCTTTTATGTATATCAAATCCACTTTTTAAAACTTTTGGTGGCTGTTGAATAAAAAGTCGCACATTCTGTGCCAGGTGGCGCTGTTTACCGCCAAGGTTCCGAGCCACGCGGAAGGAATCTTGTTTAGGAGGCTATGGTAGAATGAACGTCGAGAAGAAGCGGGTAACAGTAATTTCTCTGCATTAAATCGAAAAAAAAAAAAAAAAATATTTTCATCGGAAATTTTTAAAGTTCTTAAACATTTAGACATTAAATGAATTTTGTTTACCAACAAGAAAATTTTTGACGTTGAAGAATATTTTAAACCGCCTGAAAGTTACCAGAATGAGCGTGTATACTCCAGAACTGATAAAAATCTAAAAAGAAAAAGAGTTGATTTTCCGGCTTCCGCGAAGGTTTGGTGGTGTGTCAGGTGTCAGTTATTGAAAGCCCTATATACATTCATTTTTGCGAAATAGAAGTGAAAACTAGAGCAAATGTTCATCAAGGTTAAGTTTATCTTAGAACCAATAGTGACACTGGTATGGCGAGTACGACCCAGTGGTGTTGAATGAGGATGTGTTGGATAAGAAAGAAAATAAATATTGGCCTTCTAATAGTACGGATTTAAATTCACTGCACTATAAATTTTGGTATTGGAGTCAAAGATGTGTCAAAAGTGCATTTAAATTTCAAAAGCCTTAAATATTATTTATGAAAAGCAGCGATGGAATTTTTTATGGAAATACTGCGTGGCTCGATAGGTGATTGACTATAAAAGACATAAAGGCTGAGTGAAGTCAGAAGGAAATCATTTTAAATAAAAGGGGAAATAAGCTAATTTAAAGGCAAAATAAAACTTTAAAAAATTAAAAAAAAAAAAAAAAAAATAGTTTTAAATTTTATTACAAATTCTTCATTTTAACTCTTTATAATTGTATCAGAACTTATGGCACGATTAGGTAGCTAATTATGATTGAGATTTACTATTTTTTAATGAAAATGTGATATTTTGATTTCAGATTTTTATACAGTCAGATCTCAAGGAGCAAATTATACCAATTCTAAATTGAAACAGCATATCGTAAAAACTGCATATGAATTACTGTATGCGAAACTCATAAAATGCACTTTGTGGTAGTGCATAGCTGCCAATATTTTAATTTATTCGGGAGTATTTTTAGCCCCGCCTTTATTTAGTACCACTTATTTTTTTAAAGTAATTTTGTCTTATTTTAGCGAAGTTATATATTGGAGAATTTTTTTCTATAAATAAAGGGTACGAAATAAAGGCGGGGCTAAAAGTACTGCGGAATAAATTAAAATATTGGCAGTTATAGTAGTGTAGAATAACTCAACCTAAGAACAATACATGCTTTTTTAAGATGTGTTAAATTCATACTCGCCAACCATCTCATTAATAACCGTAGAATTGTTAACGCCCCCTGAAAAAACGCCCCTTTTCCATCACCACTATATTTTTAGAGATATTCTCTCCAAATGTTGTTATGATTAAATAAGACTAAAATTACTCTGCAAAATTATTGGTGTGAAAAAAAAGGCGGGTACTAAAAATTGTACGGTTCATAATGAGATGGTTGGCAAGTATGGAAATTTGAAATATATTATGAAATTTGTACCACTTATTTTAAATATTTATGAAAATGATGGTGATGATATGTTGATGATTAAAAAATGGATATGTAATACTGCTTGTGTTTACTCATGTCTGATAATATTTATAATTTATTCCGGAGTATTATTAGAAACTGCCTTATTTGTCACATCACTGTTTCTAAAGAGTAATTTTTATTAATTTAACTCGAATTACATATTCAGGGATGGAACACGGGAGCAGAAGCATACCGGAGCACCGGTATTTGTTTAAGAAATTTCTCTACCTATAATACAGTTTATGTAAGAAGTAGAAAATTTTGTTAAATTGATAGTAGTATGAATTCTGCGCTCGTGTTCCATCCTTGCCTATTGCAGAAATTTTATTAAAAAAAAAAAAAAAAAAAAAAAGAGAGAAAAGTGGTGTTCAACCCATTTTATCTCAATTTATTTATTTAGCTCAAATTTGAGAAAAATTATATTTTTTAAGGTTAATTAAACCTAAATAAACTAAATACAGCAAAATTTGAATATATATATATATATTAAACCTAATAATTTAAACCCAAATTAACTAAATACAACAAAATTTGAATATATATATATATATATATATATATATATGTATATATATTCTGTATAAGAAATCTTATCCACCTTGTACGCAGGACATTGAAATAAAAAGGATGAAATTTGCACTTATATGTTTTAGTGTTCACTTCAATAGTGAAAAGTGCTTTCCGAGTATAAAATTTTGCTTTATCTGTATAATACTTTCTTATTTACATGATAGCTCTCCAGAAAGAATTTTCAACCGCAAAGAGAAGATAAACCACGCCCCCTAATGTAATGATTAAACAAAGATTCCAGATGGAGGAGGAGGAGGTCAGACATATAACACGCTAGCAGAAGCTTATATATACCATTATACATCCCAGCTGACAAAATATTCGCACCAAGCAAATTCTGATTTCTATAATGCTATTTTTCAGCTGTCCTTTAAATAGGACAATAGGATAAAATGGGTTTAAAAAAAAAGACGCTACTAGCAATGTTCCGGAATAAATTATGAATATTACCAGGTATAACTTACTATAATGTGTGAATTTTATTTATCTTTGTTATTTCAACATTCCGGACAATAAATTTTTGTTTGTGTAGCTTAAAATGAACGAAGAATCTAGTGATTATAATATGAATAAAGTTCGACATTGTTATTTTCTTTACACATTTAATTATTTTATTTTGGAATACACTGGCGCGTGATGCTTGTACTCGTATGTTTCTTTCAGGTAATAGTTTAAATCAATAGAGTAAATCATATTTTTATTCGCTTTAACAGCATTGTTGGAAAGCATCACAGTAAAAATTATTGTTTGTAATGGTGAAATTATTTTATTCATTACTTTAAATGGAAGAAAATACTTTCGATTGTCATGCGAACGAAAACATAGGCATTAACAATTTATTTCTATTTTAATTATTTAATCTTGAAAAAGTTTCTCTTCTGAGTAAATGTTTATAACAAATGAGTAAGTATTATATGCTTTTGTTCGAAAAGGATTGTTGTGATCTAGTTGTATTTGTTATCTAGTTTTTCTCAAGAATGCTTTTTACCCAGAGATAAGATTTAAAAACATAGCTATTATACATACCTGTGCTTGTGTTAGGTATTTTTTAGTTTAAACGCATAGTTATAAGAAACGGAGTGTTATATCTATTAGAAGACGGGTGAAAAATGTTAATAATAATAATAATAATAATAAATAAATAAAATGCAGTGGGGTATGCTTAGTAGTATTAAATGTAGATATGTATTGTAAGCTCATACATTAAGCATTTTGTTTAGTTTCGATCATATTAAGGTGTTTCATAAGTTTAAAAATTTAAAAATTCGATCTTATTTAATAAATTTATCTAATTGTACTACAATATGTTTAGAATAACTTCTCAAACTTTTAAGTAAATCGGAGTAAAAATATAGAAGAGAGAGCCTTTGGAAATGTCTCACATTAGATTTATTTTATTTCTATTGAAATCTTTAATCGCTTTTTTTCTGAAAACGCTATTTTTGAATTTGGTGGACACAATTTACCAATGACTAATATTGGGTTGTTCGGAAAGTAATTTCGTTTTTTCCTTCGAAAATGAAAGACGATTTTCTTATATTGTATGAATATTTTAATGAATTATATATTCTCCACTTTGATCGGTTTCTTAGCGATCTCACGAGTTGTTATTTGGCAGTTTTTCATAAATCAATACTTTATTTTGTCTTCATTAGCACAAACTGGTTTTCTAGAACGTTATGCATCTTCAACTCAAAATTGCCAGAACAAAATTTGTTAAAACAGTTTTGACAATAGCGTTCTTTAAATAAATTTTCTGTGCACACGTCGTATACTTTTTTTCCTTGTTTGAATAGTATTTTCGCATTTTTGAGAGCAAAAACAAAATATGCCGAAAATGTCGCTTCTGATTTTCTTTATTTGATAGGGCACCAATCAAAAACTATTGAGCAGAATAAAACGACCTTTTTCACAAGCAAGCCTTGCTATATCAGCTGTCACAATATGTAATGGCAATGCAACTTAAATGTGAAGAAGGTGTGAAAAAAATACAATTAAATCCTCTGCTGAAAAAAACAAAATGACTTTCCGAACAACCTAATACATATGCAGAGCTGCCAACCTAATCAGGCAAATTGTTAACGCCTATTGAATAACGCCCCTTTTTCTACACCACTTAATTTTTAGAGTAATTCTCTTTAAATATATCTATGATTAATTAAGTAGAAAAATACTCTAAAAATTAAGTGGTGTAGCAAAAGGGGCGGTACTAGCAATTGGCCAGATTAGGTTGGCAGCTCTGCATATGTGCCATCATCCCAATTGTGATCCGGAAAATTTTTAGGACACGCCTTTTTTTTTTTTTTTTTTCCCACACCAATATATTTTTATAATGTTTTACTTCTTATGTAATCGTAATTAAATTTAGAGAAAATTAATTTCAAAGTATACTAGTGTGTTAAAAGGGCGTACACTAAAAATCTTCTAATTCATAATTAGGTTGTTGGCAAATATGCTAGTGCGCCGATCTTATTAAAAGTTTGCACACTGCTTCACGATATGATTGACTAGTGACTGAACGAAGGATTATTTTTCGATTACAACTAATTTTATTAGGTTATATGGAAGATAAAATGTCCCGAAAACTGTACTATTTGTGTATAAAATTCTGCTAAAAATTCAATTTTCAGTCTTTTAAAATCCTTCGTTCAAGCACTAGCTATACTTCTCTAATAATAGATTTTTTGTTTTCATTTTAGGTAAAGCAATCATGAGTTTTATAAAGTACTCTTTAATCCCCCCCCCCCCGAAAAAAAATAAAAAAATAAAAAATAAAAAAATAAAAAAATAAATAAAAATGCTTAAATTGCATTGAATAATATTCGAATACCAGCGTTGTCTTGATCTTAGTAAAAAATTTATGAAAATCTGGAGACTGCTGTATTCAAACAGCATTTCTTTCTCGACAACTTATTACTTTTAATACTTCAAATGGAAGAATATTCTATTGAATATCATGCGAATAGAAATTTCTTTTTATTTTAGATTTTTATTTTTATTTTTTAATGAAGATTCATGCATAATGATTGCTTTATTCATTTTGAGTATTATTTTACAACAATAGAGTAAATTTTTAAAATCCTTTGTTCAAGCATAGCTATACTTCTCTAATAATAGATTTTTTGTTTGTTTGTTTTGTTTGTTTTAATTTTAGATAAAAACAATCATGAGTTTTCATCCGAAGTGAATGCGAAACAAGGACCCACCAACTGAAATCTTCAAGTATTTTTAATGAAAATTTTATAAAGTACTCTTTAATCCCCCCCCCCAAAAAAAAAAAAAAAAAAAAAAAAAAAAAAAAAATGCTTAATTTGCATTGAATAATATTCGAATACCAGCGTTGTCTTGATCTTAATAAAAAATTTATGAAAATCTGGAGACTGTTTGCTGTATTCAAACAGCATTTCTTTCTCGACAACTTATTACTTTTAATACTTCAAATGGAAGAATATTCTATTGAATATCATGCGAATAGAAATTTCTTTTTATTTTAGATTTTTTTTTAAATGAAGATTCATGCATAATGATTGCTTTATTCCTTTTGAGTATTATTTTACAACAATAGAGTAAATTTTTAAAATCCTTCGTTCAAGCATAGCTATACTTCTCTAATAATAGATTTTTTGTTTGTTTGTTTGTTTGTTTTAATTTTAGATAAAAACAATCATGAGTTTTCATCCGAAGTGAATGCGAAACAAGGACCCACCAACTGAATTCTTCAAGTATTTTTAATGAAAATTTTATAAAGTACTCTTTAATTCCCCCCCCCTCCCCTCCCCCCCCCCCAAAAAAAAAAAAAAATGCTTAATTTGCATTGAATAATATTCGAATACCAGCGTTGTCTTGATCTTAATCAAAAATTTATGAAAATCTGGAGACTGTTTGCTGTATTCAAACAACATTTCTTTCTCGACAACTTATTACTTTTAATACTTCAAATGGAAGAATATTCTATTGAATATCATGCGAATAGAAATTTCTTTGTATTTTAGATTTTTTTTTTTTTTTTTTATGAAGATTCATGCATAATGATTGCTTTATTCATTTTGAGTATTATTTTACAACAATAGAGTAAATTTTTAAAATCCTTTGTTCAAGCATAGCTATACTTCTCTAATAATAGATTTTTTGTTTGTTTGTTTGTTTTAATTTTAGATAAAAACAATCATGAGTTTTCATCCGAAGTAAATGCGAAACTAGGACCCACCAACTGAATTCTTCAAGTTTTTTTAATGAAAATTTTATAAAGTACTCTTTAATTTCTTCCCCCCCCCCAAAAAAAATAAATAAATAAATAAATAAATAAATAAAATAAAAAAAATAAAAAAAAAGCTTAATTTGCATTGAATAATATTCGAATACCAGCGTTGTCTTGATCTTAATCAAAAATTTATGAAAATCTGGAGACTGTTTGCTGTATTCAAACAACATTTCTTTCTCGACAACTTATTACTTTTAATACTTCAAATGGAAGAATATTCTATTGAATATCATGCGAATAGAAATTTCTTTGTATTTTAGAATTTTTTTTTTTTTTTTTTTTTTTTTTTTTATGAAGATTAATGCATAATGATTGCTTTATTCCTTTTGAGTATTATTTTACAACAATAGAGTAAATATTTTCAATTGTTTAAAAACCGTTGTTGCGCGAAATGTTATTTATAATTTGTTTCCCGGAACAATGCTCTTTATTCAGTGATAAATTCTTTAGATTCAGGGAAGAGAGACGTGTTAGTACCAGTATTGCCAGATCTGGTGGATTTTTTGTTCAATAAGTCCCCAATCTAGCAACACTGATTCGTACGAACCCTGAAAAAGATTTCTACAAACAAAATATAGATTGAGGAAGTGAAAATAAAAAATAGCAGGGTAAAAGTATAAAATGGCTAGATATGCATAGTATTATAGATTTTCGCCAGGTTTTGAAATGTAGATAGCTATAGTCGCAACAAAATTATTGATGTGCTAACAATATTTCGTATTTAAAAGATGTACACCTAATACTGTTTTGTTAAGTGAATATTTGTCGAGACTCATGATCGTAGTCTTTATGCTGTTTACAAAAAAGTAAGTTGATGACAAAAATTTCCGATCAAACTAAAATATATATATGTATATTAAAAATGTGGATGTGCGTTTTAATAATTTTGCTGCCGACTGTAATGGTTGGTTCAAATAGGTTAAGGGCCCGTTTCACTCACCGCCGCCGGAAGTCGAAGCTAATGTTATTCTATGGGAAAGTTTCTTTACAAATAACTTATTAACTAATACATATTTTTAAATTCTGTTTTTACATTCTGAAAATTCCCAACTGTTAAATTGACGGACTTTTTTTTTTTTTTTTTTTTTTTTTTTTTAATATTTTTAATATTTAATATTTTATTTTGAAGCTACAAAATACGAATTTTCAATATGTGAAATTTTTCATTTTGCAATTTCCCCCCCCCCCCCCCCCAAAAAAAAAAAAAGAAAAAATTAAAAAAGGTCCGTCAATTGAACAGTTGAGAATTTTCTGAATGTGAAAACAGAATTTAAAAATATGAAGTAGTTAAGAAGTTATTTGTAAAGAAAATTTCCCATAGAATAACATTGGCTCGGGCTTCCGGCGATGGTGAGTGAAGAGGGCCATTAAGACAGAAAAAGGATTTTTAGCCCTAAATAGGAGGAAAGTATAAAGGTATCCGGGTGCATGAAATTTTTTCGTTTAATTTTATTACAATATATATATTTTAAATTTTTATCAATATTAGTATTTATACTACTTTAGTAATTGTGCGCTTCTCACATGCCCAAAGATTCACAGTTTTGCGTTTTTGTCTAAAATTAGTCCGTTTTCAGGGATTTGACCTGCTTATTTCATATGAGCGCAAGGGAGCAACACTTTTTAACTGAAGTGTATTATTTAATACGCTATTACATAAATCATACATAAAGATAAAAGCATTACTCCTTTGTGCTCACATGATAAACGATTAAAAACGTGTCCGTTGTGTGTGCGGGTATCAAAAATTTGCGCTGTATCTCACGAATCAATGAACGAAATTTAACGAAATTTGGTATTTAGTTGTACGTTGACCTAAACTGGTGGTTAACTCGAGGATCAATATCTCAACAGATGGCGCTGTCATCCCAACTTTTCATAATTTTTAATACAGCAGTTTAGGACAGTATTTCGTATAAATGTACACAATGAGAGTTGATTTTAACGAATGTTTATCAATTTAACATGAGTTATTGATATTAGTAGTAACAAACTAGGAAAATGTTACGTGCATATATTAGCATCTCTTTCCCCTTCAGAGGAAAATACCCTTAGGGAGGATGTAAATTTTTAATATGGGACAATACCTATTGAAAATTTATACCATAAAATTTTATTTTTACATAATAAAATTTACATATTGAAAATTTACAGTAAAAAAAAATTACAAGTACATTTAAAACGAATAGTAGAACCATAAATCTGGGATAATTTAAAACAAAGTTATCGATTTTTTTTTATTAATATTAATCGCTTATTAAAAAGGCGAAAAGCATTGGCAAAGGTGATGCCAAATTCCCAAATACCAGTGATAGGTGATTTTGTACGAATAGTTCGCGCCATCATTAATGCTTTTCGACCACCTAGATTCTAGAAAAGTGACGAAGATTTAATTACTGTAGACAGAATGCTATACTTTGTCAAACAACCTAACCAGTTACGATCATTAATAGTCTAAAATCTGGATTAAACGATGAGTAGTTTGGCAAAAAATGGTAGCACAATCTTTACAGGATTTTCCTAGATTAACTATGAACGAACTGATTAACTAACTCTTCATGTCTATCAAATCATAGCCTCCTAAACTAGATGCCTTTCGCGTGGTTCGGAAACTTGGTAACAGTTCAAGCGGTAGACAGCGCCACCTGGTACAAATTAAGCGACTTTTTTATTCAACAGCCACCAAAATTTTTTAAAAGTGGGATTTGGTATATACATAAAAGGGCGAATAGAATCGAAGGAACATCGATTATATATATCATATATAACTTCTTAAAATTATTGTTGACAGTTGAATAAAAAAAGTCGCGCAATCTGTACCAGATGGCGCTGTTTACCGCTTGAACTGTTGCCAAGTTTCCGAGCCACGCTGATGGATGGTTGGGTTTTACGTCGCACTAGCGCTGCGCAGATGGGCAATTGGTGACGGTCTGGGACACACCCCTAAAGGTGGTCTGGAGACATGCCATCACAATTTTGATCCTCCACGGAAGGGATGGCTCTCCCGCTTCGGTGACCCCCAGAGGTATAATTTTTGATGGGAACATGGAGGACATTGCGACCACGACAGATTTTACGTGCACCAGCCACCATTAGTGTACACGACGGTCTTTGACCGGATCGAGTATCAAACCCTCAATCTTCCAATTACGAGGCCGGCGCTCTACCGACTGGGCTACCGTGACCCCCGAGCCACGCGGAAGGCATCTAGTTTAAGAGGCTATGATCAAATGAAGCATAGAAAAACCTACACTGAAGAGCACATTAGTGATTCAGGTCTTTATGAATTATTTGTACATAAAGAACGTAATGATATTATTTGCGTACAGTCCAGACATGCATCTAGAAAATGTATAACACTTGGATTCAATACAGTTACTCTATGCCGCCGGTACCTTCTTGGTATTGCCAATGCAAAGTAGGAGCACGTATTGTAGGTTGTCGTGAACACGTTGCTGCTGTATTATGGTATTTAGGTTTTAAAAGATATGCTGAAGAAGATAAACACAGCATTGATTTCAGTGAATATATTGCTGACGCTAGTACTTCTCACTGGTCAGAAAGTGATGAAACAAATGAAAACGAATCTGTGTAATCAAATTCAATCAAAATTGTATTTTTGTTACATTAAATATTCTAAAAATAAAATTTATATATATATATATATATGAATAAATTATCAATGAATAAAATGAAATAAAGTACCGACGAGTAGTCCCGTCGGCCGAAGAGGGTTAGTTTATCAGGTAAGGGGGTTTCATTTTGTTGTATTTCACTTTATTGTATTTCATTTATATAATTTCTTGTTTACATTTCGTAATTTCTTGTATTCTTCTATATTTTATACTAGCAGGCTTTGCCCGCTTCGCTGGACATTAATCTTAAATGAGTTGTCAAAATTCCATATCTTTATTAATAACCTAAGTTCTCGCTGTGATTGGCAGAGGTTTTCTCGCTCACAACGTGAGGAGTCTGGGTCCCCACTGTCTTCGGCAGCAACGTACCCACTTCTTACTTCCCCTTCCTAAGCGGGTGAGTTCGAAGTTTTGCAAAATCCCCCTAATGTACATAATGCGTACACTTAGTCAATATTCACACCAAAATTCATCACTCTAAGATAATTCAAAGTGAATTCAAACGGAAAAACATGTTTTTACACATATTTATTGCACTCCGACACCGAGTAGGGGGGGGGGATTTCGAATTTCGTGAAATCCAGTTACAACAAGTGCCGGATGCATACAAACAATTTACGCACCAAATTTCGTGACCAAAAAAGTCTTTGATAGAAAATATTATACATAAATAAATACAAAAAGCACAGCTTTTGTATGGGATCCCTTTGGTGACTTTAAATATTTTAAGCCATTTTTGCGATGAACTGAATTGGCTATCTCAATTGTGCAATTAAAGATCTTGGCGAGAAACGTCCGAGCTACTTCGGTGCCGGATTTCAAATTTTGCCAAAGGGATCCGATACTAAAGCTGTTCCATACACAAAATAAATAAATAAATAAAATAAAATAAAAACTCTTTTCTGATATTTACAAAATAAGAATAAAAAGTCTTAATAAAATCCAAATTATAATCATTTACAATTAAGGGGAGAACATAAAAGAATCTCATAAGGTGCATAATAACAACAAAAATTTTTGTTTTACTGCAGGAAAGAAAAGTACTGCTTAATTAAATAAAAATATTAAACAAATGCCAAATATCTCTATGAAAATATTTATTCACATACAAATTCCTGATTAAAAAAAAAAAAAAAAAAAAAATCACCAACTTTTGTAGGTATTTTTCTCCATAATTTTTATTATTATTCACGGGAAATCAAAAATATTTCATTTTATTCCAGGAAAATAATATAGATATATATATATAAAACCTTCTACCGAATCTGGGTTGAAAACGGAAAAAGGGTAAAATAAATTAGAAATGTCAGACGTATATTTATAAATTTGATATCAAATAAAAGGGGCGATTTTTCTGAATCCAGGGGTGTAAACAGTTTTTCGATGCAACAATTAGATTTTTAAAAAATAACTAAAGTATGAAATTTAAGTGGCAACGGAAAAACGGAAAATGAGAAAAATAAATTAGAAATATCAGACCTTTTGTTACAAATTTAGTACCAAATGAAAGAGGTGAATTTTCTGAATCCTGGGGTGTAAACAGTTTTTCGATACGACAATTGGATTTTTTAAAATTAACTAAAGTATGGAATTTAGATAGCAGCACTTCATATCAATCTTTTCATAATTTGTAATGCGAATCACGCGAATATAAAAGTCTTTATCTTAAAAATTTATTTTTATATTTTATTTTTCCATTCAAAGCGTTTTAGTGAAAAAATATTTATGGCGCATGCGCAATCGTTTTTTACCCACAATTTAAACACTAATCATAATTTTGAAAATTTCTATAAATATAATTTTAAGTTGGGTGAAGACCTAAGTTTCTGCCAAGCGCCGTTGAATTCCGTCCAGCCGTTCTCGAGTGATGCCCGTACAAACGTGTTTTAGTCTTTTACCCAGCAGGGGGGAACGGGGGGGAATTTCTGAAAAGTTGATAGATATAATTTTAAGTTGGGTGAAGACCTAAATTCCTGCCAAGCGCCGTTGAATTCCGTCCAGCCGTTCTCAAGTGATGCCCGGACAAAAAAAGTGACATACAGACACGATGACACACACACACACACAGGCAAAATTTTTCTGAAGTCATTTTCGGCTTTCATGGGGTGTGAAACGTGAAGATATCGCAAAATTTTTCGATTCCGACAAATTTACAGACAAAAGTCTGATTTTATTTATATAGATATATTAAATTGATGTACTTGTACTACTTTCGTAATTTTGATAATTTTATAATTGTTTTTGGAATACTTAAATTATATGTATGTCAGATTTCTTCTCGGTTAATGGTGGTTTTCTGTTTGGTGAGAAGTTGGGGTTTAAGGATAGTTATTAGCTAATTGCTACTGTAATTTCAGAAACTTCTCTTTCACTCCTACACTGAGGGGCCTCCCTGATGAAGACCTCAGTGTTTTTATGGGTTTTTTTCCATTATTCCTATATATATATATATATATATATATATATAATGCACAGTTTATAACTTAGAAAATATTAACACTTTCATTACGGAGGATAGAATCTGCGTAATTTAGCAAATCAGCAAATCCGTTTACCGGAATTACTTTTGCAATCTGTATGTTATATTATATCTTAAGAATACACCCAATATTCGCCTTTCTAACGGATACAAATAATGTCATTAGAATAGTTTAATTATAGTATATATCAATTTGTAATATAACATGAATGAAGACTACCTTGTTCTAAAATGTAAATTACAATAGTAACGCCCACACGAGGAGTTTACATTTAACATAAGGGCAAGAGTCGGCGCAGTCACTTTTTTTTAATACTCTTATTTTTATAAAGCAATATTTGTATTATTCAATCGGAAACAACTGCTGCACGTCATAAAAATAGTGGTATTAATAGTGATAGCGAAGACCTCGGTCTCGGCCAATACTGGACTTTTAGGATCAATTCGCATCATTTTTAATTTACAGTAGTTTAATCATTCACATAATAAAATAGAACTTGAAATTCCATGGGGCCAGAAAACCCTCTTATGGACCCTCATACTTTGTAAATAATAATAATAATAATTATAACGTGAGTACATGCATTTGTGCAACATTTGATTTCACTTCCTTACGAATAACTAGTTGCTTTAATTGATTGCCGGATGTATACATGCCTAGAATAAACCAGATACTGAATTTGATTTGACAGATGAATTAAATGTGTTGTTTACAGGGCTGATTGATTTATTAATAAATGTGTAGATTTATTGATGATTTAATAGACAAATTGTAAAATATATTGATTCATTCATGAATTTCTAAAAGGTGGTATTAACCTTTTGCGGACGGTGTTATTCCTTATTTTGAAGAGTAATATCCATCTTTTGGCATTTTTTATAAAACACCACTATATTTAATAAGATAATTTTAAGGATTCGAGTTAAAATAACTTGAATTTTATCTCGAAATATCCATGCGATATATACTATTGGCGTATATATACGGTGACGGAATTTAAGAGGTTAAATACGAATATGAAATAGCCTTTTATTATAAAATAATATCTTGTATAATATAATTAGGGCAACGCTTGAAAAATGACTTGGCCGACTATTTGCTGACACTCGTCTTCAAAGGGTTTAATAATGATGGTTAATTATTTTACACCTTTAAAAACGAAAAATAAATTTATCCTGTGCATTCTGTATCATATACAATACACAATCAAGACATTTTCTTCTGATTTTTTTTTTTTTTTTTTTTTTAAATTAGCATATTTTATGGGCTAGAAATAAATTTTTTAAATTATCGCTTTCCAAACTTGAAAAGCGAAGGAAAATTGTCGAGATTATTATGCTAGAAGCATGATGATTCATCTTATTGTAATACAATAGAGACGAAAGATAAAATTCTTTTAAT
This sequence comes from Salticus scenicus, assembly GCA_963930645.1. NCBI lineage: Eukaryota > Metazoa > Arthropoda > Arachnida > Araneae > Salticidae > Salticus > Salticus scenicus. Next base: position 182,955,221 of record OZ005658.1, read on the forward strand.
TTAAATTAATATTATTCATGCATTCTTAAAAAGAAAAAAAAAAAAAAGAAAGAAACATCTTACAAGAGGGAAAATTATTTCTATAATGAAAGATGTTAAATTCATTTCTTTTTTTGCGTCATTTAAAAGTGTAATTTAAATCATTTGTTAATTTATTTAAAGTATTTGAAGAAATTTAAATTGCTTGTTTCTATCTCTTGTTCTAAATTACAGAATATTGTTTTAAGTTTTTTTTTTTTTTTTTTTTTTTTTTTTTTTAATTAAGTAGCAGTTATACTTTTTTTTCCTTAACTGTTATATTCCTGTTGCACTTTTCTTTATATAAAAAAATTATATTAAGTAACACATTTTTGTTTATAGATTGACTTCTGATAAATTCTGAACTTGTCTTTTGAAAAGCAGGATAGCTATATTTACGACCTAAATATTGCAAGAGCCTAGAATTATTTATTTATCTATTTATTTTATAGATAGATCAATTAGAAGTCAATCAAAAGTGTCTGCTCTCCCTCATTCAGAAAAATCCCCCTTTCATTTGGTATGATACGACTGATATTTCTAATTTATTTGGTCTACAAAATTTCCCAGTTGAAATCTCCGTCCTAATAAATAAATAAATTTATTTTTATTATTATTATTATACACAAAACCATATTTCACCTGGAATATGGTATGAAAGTGTATATTTTCTGCTTACAGGACCATAAAAGATATCTGATATATTAGTACTGTATTTGAAAGGGGCTTAAAGTAAATTTTTTATTGTGTCGGGCATTTTTTTTTCTTTTAATTGTGCTGTGCTAAGTACACTTTTTGGTGCGTCTATTACTTTATAGGTAACGTAAAGGGCTACTTAAAATAAGTTGAATAAGTTTCAAAGAATGGTGTGCGGCAGTAATTCTCTGAATAGTTTTAAATATATATCTATTTGTTTTTAACTTGAATACAGCTTTAAATGTTCTATAAATGTAGCTACAATATTCAGATGGAAAATTGAGGCTACGCCGACGTTAGCCTCAAACAAACATAAGGGCAAAACTTTTCAGGGGCTTTCCCAGAATTCAAGGTTTTTGAGAATTTTTCTCTCTCTGAATTTCAAGATAAATTATTTTGTTTTCATATAAATTTCTCATTTTGAATGTTTAATTTTCCTTATAATGTAAAAGTCTTCCCTAACTGCATGTAACTGGCAGTTTTCAGAGTTTTTGCCTGTTAGGAAGTTTTACCCCTGCAAACCAGGGTTGCCAAATTTGGCCTATTTTTTATTCAATAGACACCAATAATTTTTATTTGTAACGTCTGACTAATTACTTCGAAGATTGATAGTATATTATGTGTATCAAATGCCACTTCTCAAAATTATTGGTGATTATTGAATAAAAAAAAAGCCAAATATGGCAACCCTGCTGCAAACATGTATTTTAAATAAAACTGTTTCTAAAACACTTTTCAATTATTATTTAAAACACTTCATGTATGTTCAAATACAGGTTTCTTCTGTTCCAGCAGAAAATGTATTAACATGTATAAATAAATGTAGGATAAGAGTAAGAAGTAATAATACCACACCAGTTTACTTCAATCATTAGAGTGAAGTCTGTAAAACTTTTTATAGTTTTTTTTTTTTTTTTTTTCAAGGTCGAACCAGGCTTATTTTAATTAGTTTTTGAGTGGGCTGGGTTCAGTCGCCATGCATTGCAAATAATTAAATAGACCGGGCTTGAATTTCCAAAATTTCGGCCTGTCCACACCTGTAACCTATATCATACTTGCCAACATACTAATTAATATTCCGTAGTATTGTTAGCCCCGCCTTCTTTTTTCATACCGGTATCTTTTAAGAGTATTTTTCTTCTTATTTAATCGTAAATACATTTGGAGAATATTACTCTAAAAATTTCCTGGTGTGAAAAAAAGTGTGGAACTAACAAGACTACGGAATATTAATTAGGATGTTGGCAAGTATGCCAATAATATTTTTAAACCGCATTCGTACTAATCGTAAGGAAACGCTGTTCCAGATAATCTGAGACTAGTTAATTGAGAGTCTACTGTACATTAATCTGCATAATGAAATGGAAATATTATTATTATTGCTATTACTATTATTATTATTATTATTGTGGTGTGTGTGTATTCTTTTTTAATTGTTTTTGTTCTTACATACGCTTTAAGGCTAGAAATGATAAAATATATTGTATATATCATAACAAATAACTATCTAATTTACTGGGACGCTAAATATCTAATTTTATCAAATGATTATACTACTCTTCAATTATCAATATTTTACAGAAAATATATACCAAAATGAAAGTCGTGTAATATATGCATGCATATAATTCGTAACTATTTCACAGAAAAATATAAGAAAGGGAAAAATAAGAAATTCATATGCAAATTAATTAAATTATCTACAAAAGTAAACGGATGTTTCTCGAAAAAATTTACTATGACGTACGTTTTAAACTACGAAATGATGTTAAAGTGTCTTTTACAAAATTTCTACTTGATAAATATCCAACAGCAATGAAATTGAAGCTTTTTATTTCGTTAAAAATATAGCACTACCAGTGGCTGAGCCATTCTGCACTCAAAGCTGGTAGACAGGAAGTGCCGTATTTAATCCCAGATCGCGCCCGTCGATCTGTCCGTTCCGAATTTTGTGTGTTTTTCTCCGAACTTCGTGGTAATATGGGCTAGAACCCCTTTGAAGGACCCCGATGGAGGGCATCCCCCCTTAGACCTAGGCCCTAAAGTAAACAATTAACTGGCTTTAACCCCAGCACCCAAAAAACAGCTCCATTAACAATATACCCAGCAAAACCTCAGATGACGGCCAGTATGAGGCCAAGTGCTGGTTGCCAGCAGTAGATGCAGTTGGCCCGCCGGTGGCAAAAGTTAACGTTGCCGCAGGGAATATGTTACGCCGGCCGTCAGTTGGCCGTATTCAACCGATCCACTGTTGGCAGCCAGCAGTAAGTTAAAAATAAGTTAGTGGGCCGGTGAATGGATCGTTGCTGGCAGCTAGCAGTATGATGAAAATAGGTAATGGGCCACTGTTGGCAACGAACATTAGGTTTGAAATTGTTAGTGGGCCAGTGTTGGGCCATCTGGTGGCAAATATAGTTTTTCCTTGTTGTTGCTGGCAGCCTACAGTGGGCCAGCTGTGGCAAACATAAAAATATATATTACTGCCGGCAGTCTTCATTGGTCCTTTATATTTTCCCATTAAGGGTCCACTTCACTCACCGTCGTCGGAAGCCAAAGCCAACGTTATTCTATGGGAAATTTTCTTTACAAATAACTTATTAACTAATACATATTTTTAAATTCTGTTTTCACATTCTGAAAATTCCCAACTGTTAAATTGACGGACTTTTTTTTTTAAATTATTTTTTTATTTTTTATATTTTATTTTGAAGCTGCAAAATACGAATTTTCAATATGTGAAATTTTTCATTTTGCAATTTCAAAATAAAATATTAAAAATTAAAAAAATACATTTTTAAAAATGGTCCGACAATTTAACAGTTGGGAATTTTCTGAATGTGAAAACAGAATTTAAAATATGTATTAGTTAATAAGTTATTTGTAAAGAAAGTTTCCCATAGAATAACATTGGCTCGGACTTCCCTAGACGGTAAGTGAAGAGGGCCGTTAATGGGTCAGCAGTGATTTGGTTATAGCTAGTACATTCATTTTATTGGTGATACCTTTAATTTTATTAGTGATTTTTTTTTTCTTTTTTTCTTTTTTTTCTCTCTTTTTTCTGATGAGGTAGCAGCCAGTTTTTTCTATGCAGCCAATATTTAATTTGATTTTGTACATATTCATTTTTAAATACTATTTACAAGTATTTGATTCATACACTATGGTTATAAATTCAGGATTTCTAGTACAACATATAGGAAATATTCAGTTGATCCATTACATTTTTTGGAATGAAGGCGATTATGTTTTTTTTTTTTTTTAAGTGTTTAAATTTCAATATGTTTAACTTTGTTAAGTTATTTGATGTAAATAAATGTAACTTTACATGTGAAAATTATAAAATATTGAAACAAAAATTGTTATAAAGAGAGCATTGTAAAAAACAAACACCATAAACTCAAAAAAAAAAAAAAAAAAAAAAAAAAAAAAATGCAGCAATTGTTTCCGATCGAAATAGCACAAAGACCCTTCATCAAGCGAAACAAAGTGGGCATGAGTGCAGCAAAAGTAATTTGCTGCATTCGTGCTTTTTGTTAGACTCACGAAGGGATGCATTATTATTTCAACCTGAAAGAACTGATGCATTTTTTTTTTTTCATTGGGGATGGGGGGGGCGGGCAATGATTATGTTTATTTACAAATTTTTCTATTTATTACTATCAGGCTTTGCCCGCTTTGCTGTCCCTACAATTAAACGAATTAAAAAAAAAAAAAAAAAAAAAGAAAGAAAGGAAAGAAAATCAATAGATAAATATAATTTTCTTTATATTACTTTAAAATTAACAACTAAAGCAAAGTCCACTGAAATCACATAAAGCAAAGTTTCAATTCTCCGCTGCATTTGGCAGCGTCTTCGTCTTTCGTGCAATGTTCGACCCGGGTCCCCACTGCCTTCGATAGATCCTGAAACGACAGGTTCAATTTGTGTGTTTATCGGTAGACAGGTGGTGCTACTATTATTCAGGAACTACAGCTTTACTATAAAACTCAGCATCTATTAGACATCTTAGTTTTGGTACTATATATCATAGAATTTAGTTACATGAAATAGTTACACAGAATTTAGTTACATTCCTAACCTTCTTTCTATTATATTAAATTTATATTTAGAATAAATTTATTATATTATAAATTTATAATATAAATAAAATATATAATAATATTAATATAATTATTCTATATTTATGTATTCATTTGACAAAAATTCTGTCAGCAATTTCACGCCGAAGATAGTATTAAGATATGCCATTAGCACTATTTCAATCCCATGAGGCAATTATGTTTTTGAAATGTTTAAATATCACTTCCAATTTTTAATATTTCATTTTGAGTTTATTTTAATAATAGTTAGCGATATTTCCAAATGTATGAAAGAGCAGTACTTCGCTGTTTATAACTACTTCATTCGTGCCTACTTTATTCACCTAATGAATGGTCATGGAATCATTTCGACCTGAAACTTTTATTATTATTATTATTAATGTTTTTTACAATTTTGTAAATTAAATTTACAAAGTTCTTTATTTACTTTTTTCAACACCAGTTCTTCATTAAATTTTTTGCTGTAATAAATATATGTTTTAAAATCTGTCTCTCTCTTGTTTGTTTTAGATACATTTTCTTTTTTTTCAATTTATTAAAATAAATTATGCTAGAAAGGTTTTTGAGAACATTTAGTAAAATGACAGGAAAATTATTCTTGAAGAAGGAAAAAAGTAAGTAAACTTTATAAATAATGAAACAACACATCAGCCCTTTGCACTCAAAATAATTAAGCTCGACCCATCATCAGGAAAAGATAAATTGACTACGAGTTCAGCATAATATCATCGACGAAATGTAGTAGCTTAAAAACAGCATGTCTTCAAAATCTTGAGGTCGATAACCGAGTTTAAAATTATACTTACCATAAAGCGAAGATTAGAGATCAAACAATCCGACCCACATTAAAATAATAATAATAATCTGCAGTAATTTTATCGGTTATTGCTACACATATTTTACTCCTTTTATATTTTATTATTATTGTTGTTGTTGTTGTTGTTGTTTTTAAATGAAGTGGTCAGAAAACATAAAAATGATTTGTCAATTTACACATCTAATAATTTTCCTGTTAAAGCAAACTGATACATGCGTCATAATATAACAAAGAGAGTTTACATAGCGAATTAACAACAACAAAAAAAGTTAGAGTAGTTTTGGAAGCACTCATTTCCAAGATTTCCAGTTGCTTCCACCTAATAAGGACTCTTGTCAATTTTCCTGTATTAAGCAAGTATTACATGCTAAAAAGGGGTTTATGTAGCAAATTTGAAGAAAGTTAAAGTCGTTTTTTGAGATATCGGATTCTGTCCCACTGATAATTTCACCAAAACTTAGTAAACTGATCTGTTCATCATAAACTAACAATTGCGTACGAAATGATACCTAAAAAGGAATTAATATAGCGATTTTGAAGAAAATCCATAAAGCTGTTTTTAAAAGAAAGCACTTGTGAGACTTAAAATTGTTGTGTAATTTTATAGGACGTTTATCAATTTCCCTGAAATAACAAATACAAAAGACATCCAAAATAAAGTTTATATAACTTTGAAGACAATCGCCAGTTTTTGATTTCAGATTTCCAGTTTTCAAAAAAAGTTGGAAAAATCATCTGTACACTATACCTGTCTTAATTCAAAAGATCGTCTTTCTTTATTAGTGATGATACTCAGATATGATACTCAGATATGATATGATTAGATATGATACTCAGAAAATTTCCAGAAACATATACACATATATGCAATACAGATACACAAACACACAGACTAATTGCCAAAAAACACTTTTCTGACTCACGAGACCTTAAAATATGTAAATCAGGTGAAAACTCGAAATCAAAATTTTTGACCGAATACAATGCTTCCATTATCTACGGTATTCGGATTATGGAAATGAATAATCTATATATTAATAGGCAAGCATAAAATTTGTAGTCCCTTTTTAACATATTAATTATGGGTGTAGAGGGTTAAAAATGGTATCATTCGAAAGGTATGGTTGGCCGGAAGGTGCGAATACAAATATTATTTTTTTACGATGTCAAGAAGGTATTTAAAAATACATTTATTTTTTATGCATTTTCCCCCATTTTTCCCTTTTATACACGTATTCCTTTACATTAAAAAATACCTAAAAGTAGAAAGTTGTTAAATCTGGCAATTTCATAAAGCTCAAATAAAACCATAGACACAGTAATTTGTATAATGTAGCATCACTATACGCAAGCGAAATGATGACGTCACTGTCTATCCATGTTTGCAAAAAGATTTTCTATGTTTAATCGTCCATTGGATTTTTTGTAAAAAATTATTAAAAAATAACGGAAATCATCTGCCGATTTTAATTCCGATATTTGGGTATAGTTATATATAAGTTACTGTCTACATGTGTTTGTTTGAGTTATTTTTTAGGAAAAATTGATAAAATTTTAATTTAAAATCACAAAACTCCAGAAAAAAAAAAATGGCAAACTTCCAGTTTCGAATGTAAACATAAACATTTCATTTCAAAGGGTGATATTTAAACAATAAATATTCATCTAATATACTAAATAAAAGGAAAATGGATTTGTTACTAACTGCTGCATGTATAAGTAGACGATACGGAAAAAATTTCGATTTCCGTTTTTTGCTGAATTTACATGTTTTGTGCTTTCTTTACGTTTCAATTAACTGGAATTGGCTACTTATTTTTTAAAAAAGTGTCTTTATTGCTAGCTTTTGTGGGTAGAAGAAGCCAGTAGAAGATACATAAAAACTTTTGATTTCCGGTTTTCGATGAATTTACACGTTTTGAGATTTCCTTGCATTTTAATTAAGTGAAATTGACTACTTATTTTTATTTTTTTAAAAGTGGATTTATTATTCTTTCTTTTGCATATATAAGTAGAAAATATACGATGCAGAAAAGTTTTAGATTTTCGGTTTTCGATAAAGTTACACGTTTTGAAATTTCCCGAACTGAATTCGACCATTTTTGAAAAATATCTTTTTTTTTTTTTTTTTTTTCAAACACTGTATTTTATGAACCAATCGAATAAATGTAACAGAATTTGATACTTGGTTGGGCCTTGGTTTGACATGGTACCTATTAGCTTCTGGGCTGTATCACACAACAACGGGCGTTTTCACGTTGCGATTTTCTCTCATTTCATCTACAGAGAGATATAGTTATATTAAGTAAAACTCTGCTGATTCAATTAGAGTGAATATCGGCAAACAATTGCTGCAGCTGTGTTGCAATTGCATTCCGTTTAGGACAAGGCAATAACTTTGCTTTGCCTCGCTTTACAAAAAAAAATGGTCGAGTTTCGACCACTGGGCGATACTAGTAATAAATAATTAGTTGACACAAATCCTAGCATAATTTCAGATAGAAATCATTATTTTATTGAAGAATTTGTTTAATAGCGTACTTCAAATAGTTTTAATCTATTAGCTGTTAATAAACAAATATATTTCTTTATAGAGCTGTAAAAAATAGAAGCACTCATTTAAAAATAATTGATGAATTGACTAATTTTTCTTCTACTTTTTTCGTTTATTTTCTGAACACAGTTCCTCGTTATCAGGATAAACAAATCTCCTCCCTGCACAACCCAACGCTGACGCAGCAGTTATCAGTTACATCTTTTGTTGTTTTATGAAAGAAGTACAGCTGTTTTCTGTTCTGATTTAATGTGTTGTTAGGTGATATAAGTATATGTGTGTAGGATTTCTCATGCATGCAAAAATTCAAGAAAATCAATTTCACTTGTTAATATAATTTATAATTTTACTTTATATTTTAGAGTGTGCTTATTTACATTTTTCAACAAAACATGAAATTGTTCGACTTCTATTTATCTATCCGCCAATTACATTTTTTTAAAAATATTTTTAGAATTCCACAAAACTCATATATGTTATACAGGTTTTGCAGACTTATTGTAGGATGCTTGTCATAAAAAGATGTACTGGTAACACAAATGGTTTCAGTATAAAAATCCATAAAATAATTTGGATACATTACAGTTTACGAGAAACTTCTTATCAGCGCACGTAAAAATCTTTATACAGCGTTAAAAATACAGATCAACATAAATTTTATAGATGCAATAAAAAATGTTTTTAATCAAAAATGATAAAATAAATATTTGTAGTTCATTTAATAGTGATGCACAAACATATTCTTATAAGTTACCGCAAATTGGGGGGGGGGGGGGGACTATTTCAGTTTCGTAAAAGTGAAATTATTTTTTTTTTTTGCATTTAAAAAATAATAATTAACAAATAAATAAAATAAAACTGTTAGGGCTACCACTTTTTTTTTTTTTTTTTTCCTATAATAGTTTATAGAAATTACATATGAAAATTATTATTTATGAAAATTATTTTCTATGATGTAGGTAGGCGATTTTCATTTAAAACAAGTACAATATACTAAATTTCGAAAGAAAATCAATTTTATAGTAATATATATATATATATATATATATATGTGAAGACAATTTTTGACATTCGGTTTTCGACGTATTTGCATGTTTTGAGATTCCTGAACACGATTTGATCATTTTTAGAAAGTTCCCCTCTGTAAATGTGTATAAAAAATGTGTGGAAGCTGTATCTCACGAACCAATGGACGAAATTTAACCAAATTTGATATTTAATTAAAATAATTTGATATTTGATTAAAATCGTTCCCGATTACTTTCGTGTATCATTCACTCAACACATGGCTTCATACTTCTACTTCTTCGTAACTTTCAATATGACATAGTAGAGGATGAAATTTCATATAAATGATTTCAAATAAATGATAATTATTATTTTTTTAAATTTTCATTATGAATTAAAAAATAAGTATTTAAATAACTAACAACTAACCAGGATTTTTTTTTTTTTTTTTTTTGTATAAGTTGAGGAATCGCTCGCCCTTCTCCATGAGGGGATAAATTTTCAATGGTGGTATTTTTCAAAAGGAACTCATCAATAACTTCCACATAAATGACTGAATTAAATTTGTGGTAAAATATTAATAAAATCAGAGTTTTGTCTGTAAATTTGTCGGAATCAAAAAATTTTGCGATATCTTCACGTTTTACACCCCATGAAAGCCGAAAATGACTTCAGAAAATTTTGCCTGTGTGTGTGTGTGTGTGTGTGTGTGTGTGTGTGTGTGTGTGTGTGTGTGCCATCGTGTCCGAATGCCGCTTTTTTTGTCCGGGCATCACTTGAGAACATCTGGACGGAATTCAATGGCGCTTGGCAGGAATTTAGGTCTTCACCCAACTTAAAATTATATCTATCAACTTTTCATAAATTCCCCCACGTTCCCCTCTAGGGGGTAAAAGACTAAAACACGTTTGTCCGGGCATCACTCGAGAACGGCTGGACGGAATTCAACGGCGCTTGGCAGAAACTTAGGTATTCACCCAACTTGAAATTATATCTATAGAAATTCTCAAAATTATGATTAGTGTTTAAATTGTGGGTAAAAAACGCCTGCGCATGCGCCATAAATATTTTTTCACTAAAATGCTTATTTGAATGGAAAAATAAAATGCAAAAATAATATTTTAAGAAAAAGACTTTTCTTATTCGCGTGATTCGCACTACAAATTATGAAAAGATTGAAATGAAGTTTTGCCATCTAAGTTTCATACTTTAGTTAATTTTAAAAAATCTAATTGTCGTATCGAAAAACTGTTTACACCCCAGGATTCAGAAAAATCACCTCTTTCATTTGATACTGAATTTGTAGCGATAGGTCTGATATTTCTAATTTATTTTTCCCTTTTTCCGTTTTTCCGTTGCCACTTAAATTTCATACTTTAGTTATTTTTTAAAAATCTAATTGTCGCATCGAAAAACTGTTTGCATCCCTGGATTCAGCAAAATAGCCTCTTTCATTCGGTATCAGATTTATAAATATAGGTCTGATATTTCTAATTTATTTTACCCTTTTTCCGTTTTCAACCCAGATTCAATATGGAGCAGCTTTAGTATTGGATCCCTTTGGCAAAATTTGAAATTCGGAACCGACGTAGCTCGGACGTTTCTCGCCAAGATCTTTAATTGCACAATTGAGATAGCCAATTCAGTTCATCGCAAAAATGGCTTAAAGTAAAGTCACCAAAGAGTTCCCATACTAAAGCTGTGCGTTTTGTATTTATTTATTTATAATATTTTCTATTAAAGAATTCTGTGGTCACGAAATTTGGTGCTTAAATTGTTTGTTTGCATCCGGCACTTATTGTAACTGGATTTCACGAAATTCGAAATTCCCCCCTCCCCCCTTCTCCGAGTCGGAGGGCAATAAACGGTATAACTTTAGTATAACTCAACATCTGAATTTGGCGATTTTTCTTTGGCGCCGTTTTGAAGGATAACAATGTCGTTCTGGACTGTTTGCAATATAATAAGGCAGCCTAATATGTTGTTTATTTTAGATTTATGATTTTATGATTTAGATTATGATTTTATCATTTATCATATATGACTTATGATTTTTAGATTTATGATTTAGCCATAATCGCTAACAAAAAAATCGGCAAATATCATTGTGGGGTTATACTGAAGTCGTTATCAATAAACATGTGTAGAAACATGTTTTTGCGTTTGAATTCGCTTTGAATTATCTTAGAATGGCGAATTTTGGTGTGCGGATATTGATTAAGTGTACGCATTATGTACATTTGTGTGATTTTGCAAAACTTCGAACTCACCCGCTGAGGAAGGGGAAGTAAGGTCTGAGTAAGTTGTGCCGAAGACAGTGGAGACCCAGACTCCTCACTTTGTGAACGAGAAAACCTCTACCAATCACAGCGAGAACTTAGGTTATTAATAAAGATATGGGATTTTGACAACTCATTTAAGTTTAATGTCCAGCGAAGCGGGCAAAGCCTGCTAGTAAAAAATATAGAAGAAAGTTTTGTGGTGCCACAACATACTAGTTTTTGTCAAAAATAATAAAATCAATAAAATTGCTTTAAAATATCACAGATATATAATAAAATCGTTCGTTTAAAGATATTGACGAATTCTTTTCAAGAATACCCATATTGGAAATTTACTCTATCGGGTATACTTCTCCCTCAGGGGTGGAGGAAGCGATGTTTGTACATTAAAAAAAAAAAAAAAAAAAAAAAAAAAAAAAAAAAAGAGCGGAAGAAGTAAACTTTCTAGACTACTATCACTTTTATAAATATTTGAGCACACACAAAGAGACAGACAATTTTTCAAATTATGTTCATCAGAACAACTCAAAACGTGCAAAATCTATCGAAAAAAGGATGTCGAAAATTTTCCCGAATCTATTGCTTTCTTCTTAACTACACTGAAGGAAGAAAAAAAAAAATGAAACATAAACTATAAATAGTTATAAGTGTTCTAATAACTTTCTCCCGTCCATATAACATAGCTATTTAAATTAAGATCCATAATTTTTATTTTATTAAATCAATTAAAATAATAATAACAATGATAAAATACTAGAAAGTTAGCGACTATCATAATTTACTAAAACGGATCAACTGGATAATTGTTATATATTTCTAGAAATCCTTTTGTTATAACAATGGTTTTAGAATCAAACATTTAAAAAAAATAGTATTTAAAAAATAATACAAAAACAAATTAATAATTGAATTGCTTACTCATATATTCTTTTTACGACATTTTCAATCTCGAAGACACATCCGCAGACTACACTAACGAACAAAAACTTCGTATATGAAATGGCGGACAGCGAGGGAATTTCAAATCAACAGAAAAAGAATCACAGCGCCCTCTATGCATACAAATTGGTTATGGCTTAATAATTTGTGGCCACAACATGAAAAACATGATGTTGGCCTTGTGGTTATAGCTTGCATAAGGCCAACTGTGTTTATGCCATCTCTGGGCCTCCGACCATTTTTCTTTAGGCTTCCATCACTGCTGGCAGCCTGAACAGGGGCGCAGCCCCAGCTCACCGCTCAAAGAGCAGTGTTGAGCTATACTAGGACCGAAGTCCAAGTAGGGCTGTCCCGGAACTGCTGGCAGCCATCAATGGCCCGCTGCTGGTGTTATATGGGGCAACCGGCAACTGATGGCAAGTGCAGGATGCCAGCAGTAGGCCATAACGAGCCCGCCACTATAAGTTTTGCTGGGTAGTTAATGTGAGTTTGAGAGAAAAAGTATTCTCTCATGATGTTAAGAAATAATTTTAAAATGCCGTCATTTTCATGCTTTATTTTATTTTATTTTTTTATTTTAAACATGCAATCCTTTATATTAAAATATTCTATGAAGGTAATTGCTAAATCAGCACGCGTTATCTCTTAAAATTTAGTACAACCACAAATATAGGAATTTGTTCCGAGTTCTTATTGCACTAACGCCCTTTATCTTGAAAAAGGTTTGGTCTAGCTGTTTAGATTTTCTGTGGATTTCTCCAAAACTCGTATAAATACTATTTAGGACACATTTAAAATGCTCCCACAGCTAGTATTTCACCCAGGCCTAAAACATCCCTAACAACACACCTTCTACACATGACATCCTCAGGATATCCTGTGGATGAAGGGACATCCTCATGGACCTCCTCAGAATGTACTATGGATACGTGTGCTGTAAGGAATTCGAACAGTCAATCTGTCTTAATTCCTACACAAACAACACCTGATGAAGGATTGTTCCTAATTATTTCGATTTTGTATGTTTCTATACTTTGTGGTGCTTCTTCTTCTTATTTATTTATATTATATTATATATATATATATATATATATATGGGTAATTCTCTGAAAAGTGGTCATTTCATGTCCCAGTAGTCTTGAGGGTATACTTTTAAAAGCACAAAAACAAAAAGCTGTTTAAACTATCAATATTAATTGGTTTTACATATAAACTGTTATTCTTTGTTTATTGGAATTCAAATATAATTTTTAAATAATTTTTAAAATGCAAAATATCATTCCCTCACTGTGTCCCCATTCCCACATCTCTGTAAATAAAATGGTTTCTATAGTATTAAAGCTTGTATATTTGGATTATTTGAATTAAAAACTTATTAAACATACTTTAATAAGTATTTATCCATTATACTATATTTATATATTATGCAACGAAAGAATACTTTTTATTGTTGTCCCTGGTAACAGATATCAATCCCTCATCAAACTATAATGACATCCTTACTTACTGTATAATGATAGCACATACTTTATATAAGTCAAACTTAATTTGTATACCAGCAAAGTAAAGAAACCATTTTGAATTCTGTTGGAAACATTTAACAATGAATAGCATATGGCTCTCAAACGTTAGATTGAAATACAGTATTTTTATTATATGTCATTCCCTCACTCATTATAAAGTTAACTAAAATAAATCAAATTTGAATTTTTATGATGTTATATTAATAAAAATATGTTTTAATGAATATTTAGTGTTTGAAAATGTAACTAAACTTAATAATATTTTTATAAAGTAGTTTTTAGAAGAAATTTGTCATTCCCTCACAATCATTCCCTCATTTTCCTAATTAATAAAAGTAATTGCTATATCAAAAATTATCAAATACAGTTTGGTTTATATTATTTTTATTATTAATTGTAACATGTGTGTACATGTACAAAATGAAAAAAAAAATTAGGAGCAATTTTATTTGGACTAAGGTTTTTTCTTTTTTTCTTTTTTTTTTTTTTTAAAAAAAAGGCCCACTTTTCAGAGAATGACCCATATATATATTAACTTCAAAATAAATGATAAAAATTATATGATAAAATTACAAATTTCTAATGAGAATAATATCTTATTTTTATTTAGGACACCTAAATTTAATAAAAATTCTGTTAAATTCAGATTTATATGTTGTACAACTAATAGTATTGGTAAATGTTTTAATGTAAAATTGCAATTTTTTTTTTTTTTTTTTTTTTTTTTTGAAGAAAATTTATGACTTTCTAAAATTCAAATATAAAAATACAAGTTATTTTTGGTCTATTGGTAATAGTATTGATTTAATTAATAAAATTACTTTTAGACCTTCATCTATTCAAACTTATGATTTTTAAAACTTATTTTGTAATATTCCTATAAATGAACTTTATGATATCATCCAAAAGATTTTTGACCATTTTTTATATTGAAGATGAATTAAATATCCCTAGAGATTTTTTCCTTAGTTTATGTCATTTTTGTCTAAATAATAATTACATCTTTTTTCTTGATGGAATTTTTAAACAGTCATATGGTATTGGTATAGGAGCTAATTATTCTTCTAGTGCGGCCAATCTTTTCTTATTTTTCTTTGAATGCAAGTTCATTGTAACTCATAATATCTGTTTACATGTTTATCGTTATATCGATAACTTAATTACTTTTTATACTAATTTTTATATATATTTTTTATTTAATATATCCAGATATTTTAAAATTAAATAAAGTCAATACTAATAATTTTGAAGCTGATTTTTTAGATATTTCCTTTGTTTTAAAAAATAATAATTTATGTACTGACTTATATGATAAAAGAAAAAAACTTCAACTTTGTTACTAACTGTATGCCGCACTGGTATTCTAATCTGAGCCATAAAATTTAGATAAATATAATAGTCAATCAACTGTTAAGAATTAAGAGATTATGCAATTCTAAATTTAATTTTGATAAACAAATATATAATTTTCAAGCTTTATTATACTATAAAAATTTAAAACCTTTAAGTTTTATTTCTTATTATACTAGTAATGTAAATTTTTAGTGACAGCCTCCCAGCTACTGGCTTTGCTTTGATTGGTGGTCCATACTGGTGTCCAGTGTGATGCTAACGACTTAAAGCATAATTTTTAGATAAGTCCTGGGTTGGTGGATGGAATTATATTTTCTACCAGACTTGGAATGTATTGGACATCTATGGATACGGAAGAAGTGTTTAAAAAGTTTTTAAGCTGAAATGAAATTTTGCAGTTGTTGTCTCTTGCAGGTGGTGAGTTTTTCCATCTTTTTCTAGTAGGTTCAGGTGGGGGGTCTTGCTAGCATTTTCATTTCATAAATTCATATAATAAAACAATTTTTAAATTCTGATATAAAATTTCATTATATTAGGGGGGACCGGAAAATAATGTCGTTTTGAATTAAAATACTGACATCGGAAATTTATCCTGGATAAAATTTAAGATATTCTTAGGTAACTTATAAGATGGTTATTTGTAAAGTACCATGTAAACACTGTTAAACAAAAATTTCCGGTTTTATTTTATTAATTCAAAACGACATTATTTTCCGGTCCCTCTAATAGTTTCACTCATAAGTAATAGTATTTGATTTAAAATAAAATGCTTTTTAAATAAATAATATATCAGTCTTTATAACTTCATGTTTTACTTTACTATTCTGTTTGAAATATATTCGGGAGTATGCTAACTTGACATATCTTAAGAAACCTGCTAGTATTACATAGTTCTTTTAATAGCTGCGTTTCCACCTGCTGACGAAGAAAACACAGCATAAATTGAAATATTTAGCTTGAATAGTTTTAAATTTAACTTATTTTCTTGTTTATTAACATTGTTAAAGTTATTATTGTTGTTTTTACATTCCACTTTCATATCTTCACTTATCATAATTTAAATTCATATATATATATATATATATATCAATACTAATTATTTCTGTCCTTTTTCGGAAATTACCTGCTATTTGGGGCTTTAAATGGATGTTTTTCATAGCATTTTTTTTTTTTTTTTTTTTTATATATTTATCTTTTATTTTATTTATTTTTACCTAATTTTATCTTTCTTAACTATTCTTAGGTGTCTTCTGGTGTTTTTCGAGTTTGCAGTTATGAATTTCTCTCAAAATATTCGTTCCAAACGTCTACGTTTAAATCGGGGTCAATAATTGTATTTCGATAATTTTTATGCGTATAAAAATATCAAGATACCAATCCTTTGTTTAAGTTTCGATTTATTAGTTCCCCATCATACTATAGGTATGGGGAACTTAGGTAATCGTGAAAAATTTCGACCTCGGTTTTTTGACTTTTTTATACGTTTTCAGGTGTGAGGAATCCGAAAATGACAATATTTGTATGGTGTCTGTCTGTAGGGTGTCTGTTAGTGGGTCAGTGGGTCAGTCCGTTAGTGGGTCAGTGTGTTAGTCCGTTAGTTTGTTAGCCTGTTTACACGATATATCACGAACAAATGATCGCAGAGAGGTCAGATCAGTTTTAAAATATTACTTTCGATACTGGCAAGAACCCTATTCATTTGCAACATTCGAACTAAAAAACTTCGTAAGTTATTAGAAATTTACGATTTTCTTAACATGGGAGAATAGGACAAAAATTCACTTAAACGTGCATTAAATGGAAACGTTTTACTCTGAAAATGTCAGACCAGTTTTAAAATATCGGTTTTGATGCCAGAATGAACATCAGTAACTATAAATATGCTACTTTGAAAATTTCGCAAGTTATTGGAAATTTACGAATTTTTTAACATGGCAGTATAGGGCAAAATTTCACATAAACGTCAATTTTGAGAGAGATTTTCATCGTAAAGATGTCAGACTACTTTTGAAATATTATTTAAGACACTGGCATAAATATTAATGACTATGAATTTTCGAATATTAAAATTTCGTAAGTTATTGGAAATTTACGAATTTCTTAACATGGCAGAATAGAGCAAAATCTCACATAAACGTCAATCTTGAGGGATATTTTCCTCGTAAAGATGTCAAAGCACTTTCTAAATATTATTTAGGATACTGGCATGAAAATCATAGACTATGATTTTTTCAATTAAAAAAATTCGTAAGTTATTTGGAATTTACGCGCTTTACTTAACATGTCAGAATATGGCAAAATTGAGCATAAACTTCCATTTTGAGGATCATAAATACATTAGACAACTTCAAAATTACATTTATGATATTTGTTTGGACATGATTGAATACAAATATTCTAATAGGAAAATTTCGTAAATTATTCGTAATTTACGATTTTACCAACATAGCGAAATTGTAAATTTTTCATCTAAATATGAATTTTGAGAATTATTGCATTGGAAACAGTAGCATGAAAACTAAACAACGGAATTGACCCTGATAAAATAAATTAATAGATTAGAATAAGATAAATATATCGAAGTGAACGGTGGATAGATTATTAGGCGGGGATTTCATTCTGTCACTGTATCAAGCTTTGGTCAAATTCATTTCTTTTAACATGATTATAATATGTCTCGCACTAGAAATTTATGAGAACATATATATGATGGGGAACTGAGCAGAGTCCAACTATGCCAACGAGTTTTTTTTTTTTTTTTTTTGCTCATATTTTCAACAATAATTAGCTCTTTATTTTTTATTTAATTTTTCGCTTATTAAATCGGTTATTGCAATTTGTGCGTTAGAAAAAAAAAAAAAAAAAAAAACTGCGTTATAAGTTAATATATGCACATAATGCTATTTTAACTGGAAACAATTTGCAAATTTAATATTTGGATTTTTTATTTATATCTCTCTTTTTTAATAACTGGTGCTTTAAAAACTTCTATCACTAGGCATTAAAAACGTTTTGCTTCTTTATGTTTTTTAAAAATTTATTAAGATTACCGGAAAACTTCTTCCAAGTACAAAATTAAAAACTAGTATATTGTGGCATCACAAAACTTTCACACAACATCATACGGAACAAGTTATTACCGTAATTTCTGGTAGATACCCCGCAAGTTACATAATCCAGTTTTGCACCAGAAATTTCAATTGATAAATAATTTTATATTTGTACGAGCTCTTCCTTCGAAAAAGGATAGATTTCTCTATTAAATAAAATTTCTGGTGGAGAAATGACACATCTTACCTGCGGGTTATCTACCAGAAATTACGATAATTGAAATTATGTACCGTTGACACTGCAAATGATTCTCACCTCAGAAATGTATAAACCAAAATCCCGATAAAAATTCAGATTTGTACCTTACAGACGACATCTTAATATATATATATATATTTCCTAAGGAAAAAAAAGCGTATTTTTTTTTTTTCAAATTATCAGCGATTCATTGATGAACCTTTTATTTTAAAGATATTGACAAATTCTTTAAAAAAGACTCACATTTGAAATTTGCACATCCGGGGAGAAACGATGCTCCTACACATACAAAAATTTTATATTGGGAGATTTTAAATTTAAATTATTTAAATTTCACACGGATTGATTAAAAATAACCCTCATTGTGTATATTTAGGCTAAATTTCATCATATACTGCCGTATTGAAAATTATTAATTGTCCGGACAACAGTGCCATTTGGTGAGTACTATGCACCAATTTATGTCGAAGTACAATAACTAAATTTTTCTTTAAATTCTGCGCTTTAATTCTCGAGCTAGAGCTGGTAAAATAATTTTGACATAAATATACAGACGGGCGGATGAGCATTTTCTGAAAATGCTCAAATGTGTTCAGGAAATCTCAAAACGTGTAAATCCATCGAAAATCGAAGGCCCAATATTTTCTTTTATTAAATATCAATGAAAAAATACTTGCCTAATTGAATCAGAAAAGAACGATTTTGTATTTAAGAATTACAGTTTAAATTCTCCAGCTTAAGTATATTTGCTTGGACGATTCTTTTATATACTCTATGATGCACGACTAATATTAATGCTCCACTAATTCTCCGTTGCAACGCCTTAGAGGATGTAATACTATCGAGCAAAGTGTGGTAGGAATGTCAATTACGTAGGATGATGGCATAACTTTGCTTTTTTCTCTTGGTGTTTTCTACCATCCGAGTACAGAGGGCGTTACTTGTCTATAGATAGCAACTTTAACAAAAAAAGTTGATACTGAGCTAATGGATTGAAGGACGGAAACAAAATACCATCTTAATGGTATGGTGCTGCGAAATATTTACAATAGACGGGCGAGGTTCTATTTTGTTTAATGGTAAAAACGAAACGGATCTTTTAAATAAATTACTTCATACATGAACTAAGTAAAAAGAAATAAACTGAAACTTTTCCAAAAGTTCACCTCTGTCGAAGTGCCACCACACTTTGCGGCCAGTTTTTTACGGTTCCGAATTTTTCCTTTAGTATTTAATACTGATTTATGTCTACTAAAGATCCATGTACAGTTATGTTACTCTCTAATGAGTCTCATTTTACTAGAGTAGATAATTTTTCTTCTTAATTTCTTCTTTTCTGACTTAAAATTACCACTGTCAACCTTATATTTCACATGTGTAATAACGATCGCTATGTAGAGAAAATGAGCAATGGCTTCGCATTTCTAAACATGCATATTTAGACAAAACGTTAGATATTGAAAAGGGAAAGTTTTTATCATATCATTATCCAGCTATTAAATTTAAGAACAATGTTTTCTAAATGGATAATGTTGGCTTTAAATGGATGATTAACTTCGAAAAATAATTCTTTGAAATTGCTGTTTTAGAGTTATGATAATTTGCATATATATGCATTGAAATGTATTAATTTAAAGTATATTAAAATTACTAAAAAAATACTGAAATTTAAAAAAAAAAAAAAAAAAAAATACTCTATGCCCCATGGAACATAATGTTGAATTTTGCCCTCGATTTTACATTATTGTAGTTTTATCAATATATTCCAAACATATTTGGATATTACTTGGTGAATCGGTTGAGAAGTTATTTTATTTATTTATTTATTTATTTATTTTTAATATTTTTATGTTTGAGTGCTAAATATTTTCCACGAAATTTCTGCATTGAAACATACAAATATTTTTCAAAACTTAACTTCTCAATCAATCCCCAAAGTAATACACAAATGTGTTTAGAATATATTGATAAACTATAAAATGCAAAGCCTGAAGGGAATGTTAAAAACTAAATCGCTAAATGCATTTTAAAAACTTAAAAAAAAAAAAAGCTTAATTTAAAATTTTAATATTTTTTTAAATAGTTTTCGAGAAATTTTATAATTAATTAATATTGATACATTTTAATGCTTATGTTTGTTAACTTTTATAACTCTAAGACAGTAATTTCAATTCCCAACGTCCGTTAACCCCTTAAATGGCAAAATAAAAGAAATTAACTTTGCTAAGATTAAAAATTCAAGGCTAAAATTAGTATTTTTTGAAAAGAAACTTTCGTTGAAATTTATAGATAGCAGAAATGTTTTTATCGTACTCAGAAATGATACTAATCTAAATAATTTGTTTATACTATATGCAGTACCCGCCGCTTATTAAAATCACATTTGTCCTGAGCAAAAGTGATTTTATTAAGCGGCTGATTTTTATATCCGGCGAACGTTTCTGCACACAAGAAAAAGGTGTTATTTTCCTTTATTTGGAAAGAAATTTCAAAAGATAACGAATAATGGAATTA
Source organism: Salticus scenicus (assembly GCA_963930645.1). Classification (NCBI taxonomy): domain Eukaryota; kingdom Metazoa; phylum Arthropoda; class Arachnida; order Araneae; family Salticidae; genus Salticus; species Salticus scenicus. Next base: position 182,976,335 of record OZ005658.1, read on the forward strand.
ATAAACAATCTATATAATATTTCTCTAACGTGGTCCAGTTACGATTATTTTATAGAAACGATACGATAGTGACAGTAAAAAAATAATATATAAGCAATACTTAAGCACGTGAGTAGATATAAAACAGGGATTCTGCGCCAGCGGCACCGCGGCACGGCACGGGGCGTGGGGTGCTGCTGCCGCACCGTCTCTTATCAGCATCCTTCCGGTGACGCATGCCGACATGAAAGATAAGGAGAGTTAGAATTAGGATGTTATCTTGAATGATAAGGAATATTATTTTAAGAGAACTTTAATTAGAATTTTAAAATTAATTTTAAACTTAGAAAAAATTTTTAGAAAGAGAATTTATTATGTTCGATGAGATCTTTTTTAAATTTGTTTAAACATTTTTCTTATACTTAAAAATTTTTCAAAAAAGAAAGATATGTACTCACCTTGGAATCGAACCCGGTGGTGCTGCCATCTGTTAGTCGATTCAAGAGAATTTATTTTTAAATAAAGATAATTTTTTAGCAAGCCCTGGAATTGAACCCGAGACAAAATATTCCCGCGGGGTAGTAGTTTACAACCATCTTAACCACTGCCCCACAGGAATATAACTGAATGGGTTGATTTAAGATATAAATAGGCGTTTTGAAGTAGATTTTATTTAGTATTCAACATGATGCCTTCGCGCGAGGAAGCAACCGTTGTTGTCTGTTTATATTTTTTAATGTGTATTTTTTTCACAGTTCTTTATATTTTTAGTGAAGGTTCAAAGTTTAATGTAGATTTTATATTAAATTTAAACGAAACGGGAAATTTATCCTTTTCGATATGATGCGTTTTCGAATTTATGTGAATAACAATCAATTTAATTGCTGCAATGGAACAGACTTATCAAAATCCAGCTCATGTTGCAAGTTTTGGTGGTGTAAATGCTTTATACCGTGCTGCAAAAGGAAAAATAAGCAAGAAGAGGATTCAGGAATGGTTAGAAGGTGTAGATGCGTACAGCCTTCACAAACCGATTCGGAGAAAATTTCCAACGAATCGTGTTATAGTGTACACAATCGATCAGCAGTGGCAGACAGATTTAGTCGATTTAAGCAGTTTGCAGAAGTACAATCAAGGGTACCGCTACATTTTAACCTGTATCGACGTTCTATCTAAATTTGCGTGGGCGATACCATTAAAAACTAAAAAAGGGGAAGAGATTGAGAAAGCTTTTCAAAAATTTTTTATGACACGAAAGCCAAAATTACTTCAAAGTGACAGTGGTACTGAGTTTGTCAACAGGGTGTTTCAAAAGTTTTTAAAGGATGAAGGTGTGAGGTTTTTCAAAACTTTTAACAATACGAAAGCATCTGTAGTAGAGCGATTTAATCGTACTTTGAAAACTAAAATGTGGAAATATTTCACTAGTCGACATACTTACTGTTACGTAGACGTGTTAGATCAATTTTTGCATAGTTATAATCATACTTATCATTCAAGTATTAAAAGGGCACCGATCGAAGTGACGTCGGAAAACGAAAGTGACGTATGGTTTACATTATACGGGGATATGGAAACTGAAAAGAGAAAACCTTGTATGTTTCAACCGGGGGATACTGTACGCGTGTCTAAACAAAAATTAACCTTTGAAAAAGGTTATGAAACCAACTGGACGGAAGAGTTATTTGTAGTGACCGAATGTGTGTCGTGACACCCGCCTGTCTACCGGATCAAGGACCTGATGAACGAACCAATTCAAGGAACGTTTTATGCCCAAGAGCTTCAAAAAGTACAACCTATAAAGGACTATGCTATCGAAAAAATATTGAAAAAGCGAATGAGAAAAGGACAATTTGAATATAAAGTGAAATATAAAGGTTATCCTTCCAAATTCGACCAATGGATACCGGCTTCTAATTTATTCGTTTTATAAATTGCGACGACGTAGATTTTAAGAATCATTTGTCATCATGTCGTTCTACGTGACGTTACCTTCGGACAGTTCTTTAAATTATTACCCGGAAAATAAAATTTCACATTTTATTACGAGATTACCCGCTCCCCTTGACTTAAAAGGGGAATGGGAAGTAGGGATTGTGGAATTGATTTATCCACATATATGGAAAAATATAATGGAGAACGGAAATGAATATGAATATGATACAGGTACAGGTGTGATGAAAAAAGCGAGAATACCTCCTGGACTTTACGAAAAACCAAATGAGATTATTAAATGGATTAATTATCAAAATTTTAATGGTAATATTGCGTTTAACTATAGCAAGTATACTAGAAAAGTAGATATTACTTTAAACTCGAAAGCAAGAATAATTTTATATTCAGGACTTGCAGAATGTTTAGGATTTCTACCGGGAGAGGTAGGTGAAAACGATATACCTACATCCGATACTAGGGTTATAGTAAGTCCTTATGTTGCCGACCCGAATGTTGATTTTAAGTTATTATACATATACAGTGATATAGTGGAACCACAAATTGTGGGTCATACGGTTGCTCCCCTGTTACGTGTGATTACCGTGAAAGGACAAGATGGTGAAATGATTCATGAAATGTTTGATAGACCGCATTACTTGCCGGTCTCGCGAAAGAATTTTCAGACTATTGAAACCGTTATAAGGACACACACAGGACGTTTAGTGTCATTTGAACGTGGACAGTTGATCGTGAAACTTCATTTTAGACAAAAATATCTCTCATAATGTTTGTTCCCTACAAGTGTTGTGCAAAATCTTTTGAAGATTATTACTGTCACCAGTCGGGCAGCGGTTTGAACTATTACCAAGGTGCTGCTTTGCAAAAAGGATATGGGTTAGGGGGATTGTTTAGATCCCTTTTTCGTGCAGCGGTACCCCTTTTTAAATCGGGTGCGAAAGCGGTTGGTAAACAATTATTTCATACTGGGGTAGATGTATTGAATGACTTGTCACGTGGTGCGGATATTAAAGACGCTGCCAAACGACGATTCAAAGAAGCAGGTCAAAATTTGACCGACAAAGCTGCAACTAAAATGAAAACAATGATTGGTTCAGGACAACGCTATAAAAAGAGAAAGCGTTCTAATAAAACCGTCATTCGTCGCAAAGTGAAGAAAGTGAAAACACACGATATTTTTGCTTCATAATGTCGGGACTGATTCATAAAGATTCCCCTGCCTGTGTTAAATCCGAATTAGACTTGTTTTTGATTCCACCCACGCAGACAGCTATTGAAAAAGGACATTTTGTTGAATTTCACCCTCTAGCAAATATTCGCGATGGGGGACCCGTGGAATTTAACATCACGGGTAATGGGGAAGAATATATTGATTTATCCTCCTCGCACATGTACCTAAAAGTGAAAATTGTGAATGGTGACGGAACTGCTCTGGCTGATAATGAACCTGTTGCACCTGTTAATTTATTTTTTCACGCATTATTTTCCCAGATCGATGTGAGTTTGAATGAAAGATTAATATCCTCTTCGAGTAACACTTATCCCTATCGTGCCTATATCGAAACTTTATTGAATTATGGCGAAGATGCTAAGAAAAGTTTATTGACCTGTGAATGTTTCTACAAAGACAATAATTTAACTGTATCAGATCCTATACCACAAGCCCCACCTGAAAACTCCGGATTGAAAACTCGGTATGAACTGACTAAAAATAGTAAAATCTTAGATATGATTGGACCTCTACACTGTGATATCTTTCAACAGAATCGCCTGTTATTGAATATGGTTGATTTAAAAATTAAAATGATTCGAAGCCCTCCTCAGTTTTGTTTAATGACTAGACAAGTCGCTGGCCAGGATAAGAAGTTTAACGTTGTATTGGAACATGCTTCTTTATTTATTCGTAAAGTGAAAGTGAATCCTGGGGTTTTATTGGGACATGCAAAAGCATTGGAGAAAAATTCTGCGAAATACCCGATCGACCGAGTTTTATGCAAGACTTATACTATTCCTTCAGGAAGTATGTCTTTTATGCAGGATAATGTGTTTCTGGGAGCCATGCCGAAACGCATAATTATTGGATTGTTAGATAATACAGCCATGAGTGGTAGATACGAGTTAAACCCTTTTTATTTTAATCATTATAATGTAAACTTTTTAAGTGTGTATGTAGACGGTCAACCTGTACCTAGTAAACCTTTAGAACTGAATTTCCGAGACAAAAACTATATAAGAGCTTATCATCGATTATTCTCTGGTTTTAATCGCGATGCTGGGAATTATATATCCCGTGAAGATTTCGTAGATGGACACACTTTGTTTGCTTTTGATCTAAGTCCCGATTTGTGTGACGGACCTCACCTGAATTTACAACAACAAGGAAATTTAAGAATTGAGATTAAATTTTCTAATGCTTTAACATCTACCATATCCGTGTTTGTGTATGGTGAATTTGAAAACGTTATAGAAATTACCAAGTCCCGTCACGTTTTATGTGACTTTGCTAATTAATGAAAATGAACTCTTTGCAAATCAAGAATATTTTATCACGTGACAAAGTAACGAAAAAATATTTTTTGGATGTGTTCCCAAGTGATCAATTACCCGAGGAGATTGTGCGTTATCCTACCTGTTTCGTATGCAACACGGATGATTCATCCGAGCCTGGAATGCATTGGTTAGCATTCTTTATACAATCTGATGATGAAGTGGAATTCTTTGATTCATATGGAAACGACCCGAGTTTTTTTAAAGGACCTATAAAGAACTTTGTATCCCGTTTTGCTTATATGAACTATAACCCTCTTATGCTGCAGAGTACTACAACCGCCGTGTGTGGACAATATTGTGTTTATTATTTGTACTGTAGATGCAGGGGAAAAACCCTTAAAGATTTTTTATCAATGTTTGTAACCAAGAATGTGTGTAACGACCAGAGAGTCTATAATTTTGTTGCTAAAAGATTTCGTATGTATGCTAATTTTTATCAATAAATACTTATTTAAACTGTATGTATTTTGTGTCTGTGTTCATTCATCATGGAGTTCCCACAGTTACAACACCCTTTTACTATGATTCTGGCAGGTCCTACCGGATGCGGTAAATCATTTTTTATGCGAGATTTGTTACAATATAAAAAACAAATGTTTCATCCTCCAATCGATAAAGTGGTATGGTTTTATGGTATTTATCAAACTTTATACGACGAAATACCTGATGTAACTTTTGTAGAAGGGTTTCCCTCTAATTTTAAGGAATATCTAAGTGGCAACACTTTGTTTGTGATAGACGATTTAATGGCGGAATGCAGTAACGATAAACGATTGACTTCGTTATTTACGAAAGGCAGTCATCATTTAAATCTAAGTGTTGTATTTTTAACACAAAATTTTTTTCAAAAAGGAAGTGAAATTAGAACAGTTTCCTTAAATGCGCAATACATTTTCCTGTTTAAAAATCGCCGGGACTTAAGTCAAATCATGCATTTAGGCAGACAGTTGTATCCTAAAAAATCAAAATTTTTTCAAGAAGTGTATGAGGATGCCACAAAGAAACCCTTTTCCTACCTGTTTATTGATTTGAAGAATGAAACGGATGAAGAGATGAGATTACGAACTCAAATCCTACCCAATCAAATTCAATTTTTGTATAAATATAAATAATCGATTTACAATTGTGAAACATCAGTTGGTAACATGACTTTGTCAAAGCAACGAGTAAGAGATTTAGAATTGATTCGATCGTGTCCTCAGAGATTACGAAAACATTTTTTAAAAAAATTACCTAATCGTACTGTTAAAGCTATTTGCGAGTGTACTCTGAACGTTTTGAAAGGTAACGTACCTCTCACTACTTGTCAGAAACGATCGTTAGCGAAATATAAGACGACTCTTAGAAAAATTGGGACAAAAAAAGGTTCTTTATTCACTAAAAAGAAACTGATTGTGCAACAAGGTGGATTTTTAAACGTTTTAATTCCCGCTGCTATAACTGCACTCAGTACGCTCATTCATGGAATTCGCTAAAAAATATGCTTTAGTACCCGAAGAGGTGTTGAACAAACATACTCCTTCGCAAAGACAATTGAGTGAACTGGATAAAGCATTGCTAAAAATATTAAACAGTTCGTTACCGGATTATGAAAAAGTACGACGTTATTATGAGTTATTACAAAGAAAAATGAATTTGCAAGAAAACAATCTCCCATGGATTCATCGCGCGAATGAAGAGTCTTCGATGAAACCCGAAACCAAATCTGCGAAACCCGAACCTGTGAAACCCGAACCCCAACCCGAACCTGTTTCTGTGAAACCCGAACCCGTGCAAGACTATGAACAACTTGCTTTAACTAGAGTGCCTAAAAGAATGAAGAATCAAGCTACGAATTTACTTGGATTTTTTAAAACAAGCCCTCACAAATTGCAATGGGACGAAACAGGCGAAGTGACTTATAAAAACCGTAAAATAAAGAACTCTAATATTGCCGATTTATTAAATTTAATATTTTCTACGAATAAGAAAGTACCTATCAATGCACAGGGCGAATTGTTGCAAGCCCTTAATGATATGCATATGCCTAAAAGTTTTATTAAAAACAAATTTTTGTTATCTTCTGTACCCAAGGAACGAAAACGTTCAAATGTAACCCCCTATTGGTTAAATTATTAATAAAAAATATTTTTTAATATAAAACACTGGTCTCTTTATTTCTGTTTAAATATATATAGTAGATAAAAATTGAGCTTACCTCCACACTTAGCGTCCTCTTCTTCCAGTCGCATGAGGTGAAATGAACGATAATGCTATTTCTTATCAAAAATCACGTGATCTTATCAAGACCACGTGGTCTTATCTACTACTACGTCACTTGACATTGCCCACTGGAAGGTTTGTGTTATCTATCACGTAGCTCACTACGTCATACTAAGATAAAATCAGTATAAAAGACCCCATTTCACTTGTTCTTTCTGCTTGTGTTAGACGTGCTTTTTAAACATGGCTACTACTTTCTTCGAAAACGGATTAAACGTAAGTTATTATGCAAATTTTATTGAGAAGACGAAAGCCGATGCCTATTTTGAACAGTTAAAAATTCTGCCGTTTTATACCCCTACTTTTAAAATTTGGGGTAAGGATGTTGTACCTAAACGCCAAGTGTTAGCCTATGGTGATGCTCGACTTTCCTATGCTTTCAGCGGTACGCAAGTAGCTGCTCAGCCATGGACTCCCTTAATGACGGAACTGCGAAATCTTGTGGAAAAGCATATCGGCTGTACATACAATTATGTACTACTAAATGTATATTGTGATGGTCAAAGTTATATTTCACAGCACAAAGACAATGAAAACAGTTTGGATGATACTTTTCCTATCGCTGTGTTAAGTTTTGGTGCGTCAAGAAAAATCGAGTTTAAAAAACCGAATGCACCGTCTACAGTCATTAACTTGGAACATGGTTCTCTATATACTATGGGTAAACCCACCAATGAACTTTTTACCCACGGAATTGCTCCTAACTCAACCATTAAAAATTCAAGAATTAGTTTGACCTTTCGCCATTTAATTTGTATATCGCCACCCCTGAAAAAACCACGATTGAACCTCGAGCCGCAGTTTGAAAAAACTCTATTTCCTGATGTACAAATTGAAAAAACTGTGCTTCCTAAAAACAACAACAACGATTTTCCCCAAAACAGCAACGATTGGCTTGAAAAATATTACCAAGAGAAAGACAAGCCTAATCCTCTCCTCGCCGAATGGGATATTGGTTGGCTTACCTTTATCCAAATAATGTTGGAAAATGACGTTTTTCTCCGATTGCATATACGAAGTTTCAAAGAAACCCATGATGGGAAACGGTACCCTACAAATAACGGTGTGATTCTAACACCGGCGACTTGGGACCATTTTCAAAGTAAGATAAACTCTTTTAATTTTTCTTCAGTAAAAGACAGTTTTATTAGCAATAACCAGTTACTAACAGCATTTTGGGATGAGGATAGTTGCTATTTACAGCAAATTTTTAAAACTAAAGATAATGGTTTTTATTTCAAGCCGAATGGCATTAAACTTGGTAGAAGTCATTTGATGAGGATTAACGAAATAAAATCGCAAATTACTGATTGTCTTATCGAAGGAATTTTAACAAAACAGATTCCTGCCATAGTGTTGAATAAATCTGTGACGTGTGATTCACATATCGATATTCATGAAACAAAAGAACATTATATTAATTGCATTTGTGAAGAGGCAAAAATTAATATTGAGAAGTTATATGTATGTGAAGCTTGTTTAATATCGCATCCATCTCAATTCAGACATGATTGTCTCATGTTAAATGCACAACAAAAATTCAATGTGATGAAAGAATCTGTCTTATTAAATTTGAATTGTTACAAAATTTGTAAAAATATCTTTTCGAAGTGTTTCTGCAATTATAGTTTATCATTTTTTGAAGAATATCCAATAGAATATTTTGATAAACTGTTTGAAGATTGTTTTTTGTAAGACACTGAATTATCGAAAATGTGTTTGTAATATTTTACTAAATTGTTTGATGTGAAACATAATAATGTGTACATATGTGGAATCTTTAATAAATAATTTTTGTGTTAAAAAAATTGTCAGTTTTTTTTTTTTTTTTTTTTTTTTTTTTTAAATTATTCTTTAGTATAAATCCAATTAGATAAAAAAATCATTAAGAATAATTAATCTATAAAAAGTCTTTTTAAGTAAGCTTGAATCAAAGATTTGATAATGTACAATTTCCTTTAATTATTTTGAATAACTCTTAAAATTAAAAATATCATTTTAAGATAACTTCAATCATCAAATTTGATAATTCCTAACTATCAAAATATTTTAACGGGGATTTACCAGTTGCTTCTAGAAAGAATTTGTTAGATAATTGCTGACAAAGTTTATCATATATTTACAAAGTAAATGTTTTCCAGGAGCTATATTCAGATTGTCTTAGGGAAAAATAAACTTATCTTTTGGTACACTCAGTATAAATAATCTATACAAAATCAACTTGAATCATTAATGTTGAGAAACTATTATCTTTTCTAGAAAATTAGCAATTGTTTCTCCAAACTTAAATTATCTATTTACAAGAGATTGTTTTACGATAGTGTACAGTACACAAAATAGTCATTTCCGTGTGAAACTATCTGGTGGATAAATAATGAAACATTTCCTTTGTTTAGATTCTTAAAAATTAAGTCTCATTCGATAAGACATTCACTTTAAAACAAATACTCGACTTTGATAGATATCTTAAAACTGATTTGTAATTAAACAAAGTATTTCTAAATTAAGTATCATTTGATAACACGATATACTAACAAAATTTATTTATCGACCCCGTTCACAAACTAAGTTATCGAAATTTTCCCATATGAGGTAGAAAGTTCTAGAATATGATAACGTACATTCGTGATGTAACATCACCCGCATGTGATGCAGAGAGATAACTAAAATATTACGACATTCGTAGATAGGAAAAAGGGTTTAAATACCATCACCTAAAGTCATTTCTTATCAGTTCTATTTTGGATACAGTTCCGTTAACTTAAAGTTCTGCAAGGATTTATTCTTCGAAGTTACAATGGATTTTTCCGATAATAATCAAGTAAGTATTTTGGTTTATCTTTTATAATTTTGAATGTATGAATAGTAAATTAAATATTCTTATATTTAATATGTATGAATGAATGGAAATACTATTTTAAGATCATATTAGATTTATTTATTTATTTTTTTTCAAGCAGTCATTAATATTTTTTAACTTAAACTATTACAATTTAATAAGCGATAAATAAGCCACTTATTACGTGTAAAATTTTTGAGAATTTAGATTCCTACACTTCTATTTTTAAACTTAGACAATTGGGATTTAATAAACGGTGCTTTGTTATTATATGAATGCAAATACTATTTTAATTTTTAAGCAATCATTAATATTTTCCACTTAAAAATATACTTTTTGTTTTACGGATAAAAAAAAAAAATATGTCTTAGTTATTTAATGTTTTATAAAATAATAGTTTTTTCCGCTTAAATAAACGATCTATTGTTATTATATGAATGCAAATACTATTTTAATTTTTAAGCAGTCATTAATATTTTCGACTTAAAAATATACTTTTCGTTTTACGGATTAAAAAAAAAAAAAAAATATGTCTTAGTTATTTAATGTTTTATAAAATAATAGTTTTTTCCGCTTAAATAAACGATACATTGGTATAATATGAATGCAAATACTATTTTAATTTTTAAGCAGTTATTAGTAGTTTATATTAACCCATTAATTTTTTTTTTTTTTTTCAAGCAGTCATTAATATTTTTTAACTTAAACTATTACAATTTAATAAGCGATAAATAAGCCACTTATTACGTGTAAAATTTTTGAGAATTTAGATTCCTACACTTATATATTTTTAAATATTCAACTTAGTCCATTTTAATAAATTTTAAAATATATACTATTACGTGATTAGGTGAGTAAAAACTACATTCCTTTTTTTTTTTTTTTTTTTTATAGTTATCTAACTTTATCAATTTAATAGACAATAATCTTATTCATTTTAACTTAGATGAATAAATATCGTGGTCTCTCTGAGACGGAAATGAATGACATACGTGCAGCTCATAGTATAAATTGGGATGAGCCAATAAATTTTTCAGAGGAGGAGGAGGAGGATGAAGAAAATAACCCTACTTCACACAACGATGATGTATGAAATATTTTATTAATTTAGTTTAGTTAAGAAAAGGGTTTTTTGACGATTCATGTAAACTTATAAATATCCTTTATTTAGATAAATACTACTAACGATGAGTTATTAAGGAGTTTTGAAAATGGTCAGAATCTGACTCAAGCGGTAAATATTCTCACTTTATTTAATAATATATAAAATATTTTATTAATTTAGTTTAGTTAAGAAAAGGTTTTTTTTTTTTTTTTTTTTTTCACTCTTTTTAGATAAATACTCCTGGCGAGAACAACTCCGAAAATGATTCAATTGAAATAGTTATACAGCAGCATTCTTCGTCATCATATCATAGTCAGCAGACTATTATAATTTCGTCAGATGAGAGTGTGAAATTTTCACAAGAGGAATCATCTAACTGTGTCATATGCTACTCACAGTTTATAGATAACACTCAAATATTCAAATTACGCTGTGGCCATAAATTTCATATCACCTGCATATTACAGTGGTTTGAAGATCATGGTGTTTGCCCAATCTGCAGAAAAAGAATCCTAAGTGACACTGAAAGTTCTGAGGAATTGTTCACTAATTAGTTAATAATAATAATAATAATAATAAAAAAATGGGGCGTTGCATTTTTTTATAAATGCAACGGGTTGTGGTGGGACCCCTTAAAAAAAAAATATATATATATATATATATATATATATATATATATATATATATATATATATATATATATATACCTGCACCAGAGATCAAACATCAAAGGTTTCTGGTTCGAGTCCAAGGTGAATATATCTCTTTATTTAAATTTTTTAAAGCCCTCTGGTTCAGCTTGAAGAGGAAAGGTTCGTGGTTTGATTCCAAGTTATTATTATCTCTTTATTTAAAAAATATTAATCTCCTTCAAACTTAATTTATAAACGGCGGAGTCATGGTCAAGAGGTCAAACGCCTAAGGTTCGAAGAGATGAAGTACCGAGTTCGATTCCAAGGTGAGTACATTTCTTTCTTTTTAAGTATAAGAAATCACTTCTTTTAATTAAGAAATTCTGTTTTGAGAATTTCACAGAAAAGGAACTTTTTAGCAGAGTTCCAAAGATTTAATAAAAACTGTTTGAACATATAACTGTTCGAACAGTAGAGAAAAAAAAAATCATCTCATAATCTATCACACACACACACACACAGTATTTAAATGTTCTAAGATTAATTAAAACACTTACTGCAATCTAAATATCATATTTTTACAAGTTTTTGAAATTACTAAACGACTTAGTTAATAAGAAATTTTAAAAATCTTTATCGCTTAAACAGTAGAATTTTAATTATTATCTAAATAGAACCATTCTTTATACCAGATTTAAAGTTTTCCGCGGTTTTTTCCAAAACTTGTGTAGTAATATCACTTAATTTTATAATACTATTTATTAAAAATACATGCTTTCGATTGGATCATGGTACCTCAAAAATATCTGTATAAAAAAACACTTAATTTCACAAAGTGCTTAATTTTATAAACTCTATAAAAATTTACTAATATAAATCTCCGAATGATAACACCTAAATTCATTCAATTAAATTTTCCGACCATCGCGAAAAATGCTAAGTCCACGAAATACGTTGCCTCTCGTTAAATTCTTTATTAAAAAGAAAAAAAATAAATAAATTCTCTCAGATCGACTAACACCATCGATCATTAAAATTCTCTTTTTAAAAATCCTAATTTTTTTCTAAGTTTAAAATTAATTTTAAAATCGATAATTAATGTAAATTCATATCTCTATGAGCACTTAAGTTGAAAAAGGTAACGGGTTCAATTCTACGTCATATCAAAGATGAGTACATGTCTAAAAATATCAACATTCAAAACCTCGACGCAATTATTAATTAATTCTTAGTTAAACTTTTCACCAAAAGTAGCAAGTTGATAAAAAATATATCAAATTTTAAAATCCTAATTAAAATTCTCTTAAAATAACTTCCTTATCTTTCTGACTCTTAAAATCATAATTTTTTTTTTCTAAGTTTAAAATTAATCATAATTAAATTCTTTATCATATCAACTTCCTCATCAAGGTTCTCTTTTTAAAAAAAATTTTCTAAGTTTAAAATTAATTTTAAAATCCTAATTAAAATTCTCTTAAAATAACTTCCTTATCTTTCTGACTCTTAAAATCATATTTTTTTTTTTTTTTTTTTTTTTTTTTTTCCAAGTTTAAAATTAATTTTAAAATCATAATTAAATTCTTTATCATATCAACTTCCTCATCAAAGTTCTCTTTTTAAAAATTTTTTCTAAGTTTAAAATTAATTTTAAAATCCTAATTAAAATTCTCTTAAAATAACTTCCTTATCTTTCTGACTCTTAAAATCATAATTTTTTTTTTCTAAGTTTAAAATTAATCATAATTAAATTCTTTATCATATCAACTTCCTCATCAAGGTTCTCTTATCTACGGTGCAGGCTTTTAATAAATTCTCTTTTTAAAAAAATTTTCTAAGTTTAAAATTAATTTTAAAATCCTAATTAAAGTTCTCTTAAAATAATATTCCTTATCATTCAAGATAACATCCTAATTCTAACCCTCCTTATCTTTCATGTCGGCATGCGTCACCGGAAGGATGCTGATAAGAGACGGTGCGGCAGCAGCACCCCACGCCCCGTGCCGTGCCGCGGTGCCGCTGGCGCAGAATCCCTGTTTTATATCTACTCACGTGGACTCAGTTCAGTGATTTAATAAAAGAAAAAATGGCGACATTTGTCTGATGAGATCATTTTATAGAAAAGTTTGTTTTTAAACGTTGCATTTTTACAATCTTTGCAAGCGTCATTTTAAACCAAGAAGTAATTCAAAGATATAAACAAAATATGAACTTTTGTCATAAATTGATTAAAAAAAGGTAATAATAAAAAGCATAATAAAAAGAGGTATTGGATTTTTTTTTTCCTTTAAAAAAAAAAAAAAAAATTATGCAAAGGTGAATCAATAAAAAAATTAATTAAAAATCCTCGCCAACATGGCGGTAAAAATTTAAAAGTCGCCATAAGGGTCTTATACTAAAGCTGTTTTGCCTAGGGAAATATGAAAACTCGGTCGCCATTCGTCAGACATGAATTTTATTTTGAAACTTTTCTTTGAATGACTGGGTTAACTATTATTAGCGCTTTATCCCACAAAAACTAATAATAATTTGGCTCCTGATGAATTAAAATTATTATAACACTTATAATTTCACTTATAATTTCAAATTGTAAAGGTAAATAAAAGAAATAAATAAACTACGAAAATTTCGCACTGATTTGCTAGAATTAATTAATTTTTGAAATATATAATTAATTGTTCCTTCAACGTAATAAATTAAACAAATCCGAATTTCCGATGTGCCTTTCTTTGAGGAAAACCATCATTACTTTGTCGAAAGTACACGCTATTCTTTAAATATAAAATCTTTATGTTTTAACTTCTTGCTTCTCAATTATTTCAAAAAAAAAAAAAAAATATTAGAAATTGTCTTTTACTATTTAAAAATTAAAAAAAATATATCACTCTTGAATCAAATCAAATTTGTAACTCACTACCGCGCTTTGAAGAATACGTTCTTTGAAATTTTTACTGATGGAGCGTGTTTAATTTGTAATTATGCAGCAAGTGCAAAATTTTAGACAAAGGAAGCTAACGGGGATTGCTGTGTTTTATTTTCTTTTTTATTTAAAAAAAAAAAAAAAAAGTGTAAAAAAAAAAATTGTTTATCGTGCATAAATAACATTTTTGCTGCTGAAGAGATTTTTTTGAGTTTATTAACTGGCGTTGCTAATTTTATTAAACGGCGGTGTTAAAATGGTTTGTACTGATTTGATTCCGGTCCTGGAAATTTGATCACATTAAGCGGTTGATTTTATTAACCAATGTATTTATTAAGCGGCGGTTGCTGTATATATATACATACACACACACACACACACATATATATATATATATATATAAATTAAGTTAAAAAAATTAGTATACTAAATGATTGCTAAAAAGCTTTAAATAATAATAATAATAATAATAATAATAATAATAATATTGTGGAAATTAGACAGTCAGTCACAGTTAAAACAATCACTGAAGATTCAAGACAATCACTTTAGCATACTTGCCAACCATCTCATTATGAAGTGTAAAATTTTTATTACCCGGCTTTTCTTTTTCACACCAGTCATATATTAGAGTAATTTTATTCTTATTTAATCGTAACGCCATTTGGAGAGAATTACTCTAAAAATAAACTGGTATGGAAAAAGAGGCGTTTTTTCAAGCGGCGTTAACAATTTCACGCTTATTAATGAAATGGTTGGCAGGCATACTTTAGTAAGACGACAGGACAGTTACATTTAAGATATATATATATATATATATATATAAAACAAAAAAAGAGAAGGGAAAAACATGATCTTCATAATTCAGACACATCTTATTTTACATAATGTAATAAAATCTTAAAACTATGCATCAATTCGTCGTGAGATAATTATTGTTCTTCATCATAGAATAACAACTACCATCCCCGTCGTCGCACATCACATTTCACACGTCGCATTCAACTCCGTTTTCACCTCACGTTTCCACTAGAGCTGAGTTGTCGTACGGCTGCACCTGAGTGGTTGCCACTCGAGGCGGACAAATAACTCTACATTGATATTTATAAGAAAATTATATAATCAAATAATTTATATCTGAAAAATCAAAATCATTTAATAAGTAGAATTTGTTGCCCAAATTAAGAGTTTCCGAAAAACCTCTTTTTAAAGGACACCTCTCAAAAAAGCCAGTTTTTTATGGCACAACGGGAGGTCCTAAGAAACTGTTCCAGTTCAGAAATATGAAAAAATAAATATTAATAAATAACTTTATAATAAATAACTTTATAATTAATTTTTTATGGCATCTATCTCGTAGAGAAATAACTATTTAAAAATAATATGATTTTTTATACATTAATGAAGTGTTTGTTGTCTTGAATGAAATTGAATAAAATCTTTGGCCTTTTTTGCCTTTTACACTAAGGAAAAAAAAAAAACATTTTTATCTAGAATGAATAAGTCGTCATTTTCTGAATCCCTGAACTAGAAATATAGATTTTCGAGCTATGCGTTTACAATAAGCAAATAATCTGAATAGACGAAATGATCGAGAATTTCTAGTCCATGCATTTCTAGGTGGTGAAACAATATTATGATTATTACGGATATTATGAATCCTTTGGTTGCTTTAAATTCTAGCTTGATTTCTTAGAATTGGGTTATAAACTCGAATTATAGTTACTAAAACACGCCTCCTCTGTTCGCATTTATTTGCAGAGATTTTTAAATAAGTTTGACCCCACAATATAATACGCAAATGGTCTAGAATTCTAATGGGGGTTTCTAGAACTTGCTTTCTACAAGGACTAGAATTTATTTGGATGGCATGTGGCTATTTTTACTAGAGCCACAACTTAGTTTCTAGATGTCCATCACAGATTTTTTTTCTCAATGCATTGTATAATTATATGCTAAAATACCACTTTTTATTGCGCGTTTTACATACGAGTAAAAAGGCACGATTGCTAAACATTATGGTGCGATACTTGTTAAAAATACTTGATAATTACTTAATAAATCGAAAAAAATCTAGCCCTTCTGATCAGGATTTTCAAAAAGGAAAACATTGACATCACAATTTTTACATAATATTTTCTTAAATAGATATCAACGGATATCAATGATTAATCAAGTCTGAAATTATATAAAAATAGTGGTAACCAAATTTCCCTTTCTTCGATTAGATTGAAAAAGTTGGGGGGAAAAAATAAAAAGGAAAGAAATTATTTTAATTTCTATTTTGTTTTTCGTGCGACACATAATACCTACAATTAATGAATACGACAGGATTTGAACAGTTATCAGTTATCTCATGTTTTAAATATAGAATATCATCCAATTTTCATTGTCAAAAATTAACATTTTATTTCACTATTAAAAGTGTGATATAAAATTTAAAAGATGATTTATAATACATATATAGTGGAACCTTTCTTAAACGAGCATACTTGGATTGAACACACACACACACAAAAGAAGAAGAAGAAAGAGAAAGAAAATGAAAAAGAAATTCCTGCAGTTGATCACGTTTGCTAATGTTGCTTCTTTCTTGTTAATCTCAGGCCTATTTTTTTTTTTTTTTTTTAATTATTAATAATTAATTTTTTTGCTAAATGAAGGATTGTACTTAATTTATCAGATACGTTTATTTTATAGCGATCCCCTTGGGAACGCTTTAACGGAAAATATTATAAAGGTGCTAATACTATTACTGTAACAGGTACTAATAATATAGTACTTACTAGCAGGTAAAGTAGCAGTACTGGATATGGTATTAGTACCTTCATAGTACTTTTCTGATTTCGTAGATCTATAGGGACCGATTTTAAAGAAAAGAACCAGTTATCGACTTAGAATAATTGTTCTATGTTTCGGTAATTTAATGTTTTGAATACAAACTTTTACTTATTAAGAAAAAAAAAAAAAATCATCTTAATTCAGTAATTAAAAATTTACACCTCATATAAGCGAAATGCGAAATTTTGCTAAAGAATATTGCTATACATATATATTTTTTAATTAAATTAAGTTGCCCCTTATATATATTTTTTTATTTTCATTATAGCTAGAATTAAATAAATCTACATTTCAAGTTCTTGCTACTGCTTCAATTCTATTTTATCTATTATGTATGCTCTATAACATAACTTCATTACGGAACAAATCACTGTAGTAAAAGTTTGGAATGGTAAATCTGAAAGATGAAATTTCAAGTTAATCACGAATGGCGGGTAAATTATATTGGTTTGCTCGCTAACATTGCAAAGATTATCAATTGTTGTGTATAGTCTGCTTTTGGACTCGAATTTTTCCTAGACAGACATCTGAAACTGCAGTTTGATTATATTCAGTTGATAAAATTTGCGCTTTTTGTAGTCGACTGTCAAATAAAGCGCGATAGTTTTGCGGCCAAATCCACATATGCGAAAATATTTCGCAGCCGATTAAAAATTGAAAGATAAAAAAAAAGCTTAATCGAACTAATTATTGAAATGTTTAAAACTCTTTTGGCTTTTGAGTACTGAAATAAGCAATAATTTCACTGGTAACAAACAAAATTAGCCCTTTTTTCAAAGCTGAATCTTTTCATTCATTAAAATTTCAGCGCTAATCAATAACACTCCTACTTTTGTATGGAAGAATTTTGTATGTCTGAAAAGTCTTTGTTGCCTACTTACCAATAGCAAAATTATTTTACACCGTTACTTAACTTACATTCTATGGAAGAAATTTGCGTTTTATTTATTTATTTTATTTTATTTTTTCCTCTTTTGCTCCTCTATGAAAATACGCGGTTCTTTTGCAGAAAATAAACAGAAATTGAGCTTTTTTTTTCAAAGTTTCTTTCCTAAATATGTGATTAACATAGCTGCCAAGTTTTTTGATTTATTTCAGAATGCTGTTAGTCCCGCTCTTTTTTTCACACCGTAATCTTTGTAGAACATTTTTCCTCAATACATAATTACGATTAAATAAGGAGAAAATTACTCCAAAATGATTACGCATAGCTGCCAATATTTTAATTTATTTCGGAATACTTTTAGCCCCGCCTTTATTTCGTACCACTAATTTTATAAAATTTATTTTTTTCTTATTTTATCGAAGTTATGTGTTGAAAAAAATTTTCTATAAATAAAGTGGTGCGAAATAAAGGCGGGGCTAAAAGTGCTCCGGAATAAATTAAAATATTGGCAGCTATGAATTACGATGTGAAAAAAGGGCGGGACTAAGAGCATTCCGAAATAAATTAAAAAACTTGGCAGCTATGGATTAATTTATAATCATCTTTTGTGTGTGTGTGTGTGCGTGTGTGTGTGTCTTGTGTCCACAATACGCTATATTCTTCAGTCTATTTTCTGAAATGTGAAGTATTTTCGCCGCCTTTTCACGAAATTTAAGTTTAAATGCGCCGAAATACCCAATTTTAACGTAAAATTCATTAAAATTACAGTTGAAAAATCATGGCCGATTTTTTGTATGCTCACCACCTCGCGGCGTATGACTAGATTTTTTCTAGTACATTGAATCATACAGATGCTAGAGAAATAAAAATAGAAAATTGTTAAAAGAGCTGTTTAAACAAATCGCTTAGAATGAAGTACTTTATTCATTTATTAACTGTTATTCAAAAATGAAAATGAAATTATTAAATAGTAAAACATTAATAGTTGTATCAACGGATGACACAGTCATGTAATAAATAAATAAATAACTTTATAATAGTCACATATTTCCTTAATCCTGACATATAGAAATTTTAGAACGCAGACTATAACTGAAGAGCATTTACTTATTCATTGGACAAAATAGAATAAATTATACGGTGCGTCACGTACACAACTTTTTCTTACTCGGCAGTTCAATACTATAAAGATAGATTGCATATTAAGTCGTAAGATTAATAAGGTGAGGTAATAAAGTTCAATGTACTTTAAAGATAATGTAAAATACAGGGTGTCCAAGAATTATCTTTACAGCTTTGAAATTTAATAACTTTTGAAATAAAAAAGATATTCACATTCTGTGTTCTGCAGTTATTAGTGCAACTCATAAAGTTTTTTTCTGTTTAGGTTAGCCAGTTGTAGCTGAGCATGTGGACCCCACAGGAGAAAGCATAATGTGTGGCATGGTTCATCGAGAGCAAATCGGACACACAAGTTCAACTCAATTGCAGGACGAAATTTGGCAAGGCTCCACCATGCAGACCCACCATTCGTGCATGGCACACCAGCTTCATGACCACAGGCTCAGTGTTACATAAGAAAGGAGCAGGACGACCCAGCACAAGTGATGAAACTGTTGAGCGGGTTCGCGAAGCATTCCAGCGCAGTCCCAAAAAATCAGTTCTTATGTAACACTGAGCCTGTGGTCATGAAGCTAGCGTGCCATGCACGAATGGTGGGTCTGCATGGTGGCGCTTTGCCAAATTTTGTCCTGCAATTGAATTGAACTTGTGTGTCCGATTTGCTCTCAATGAACAATGCCACACATTGTGCTTTCTCCTGTGGGGTTCACATGCTCAGTTACAACTGGCTAACCTAAACAGAAAAAAACTTTATGAGTTGCACTAATAACTGCAGAACACATAATGTGAATATCCTTTTTATTTCAAAAGTTATTAAATTTCGAAGTTGTAAAGAGAATTCTTGGACACCCTGTAGATTCAGGAACAGTTCTGTTACACATATGCGAGGGGAGTTACCGCCCCCTCAACCCCTCGTTCAAGTATAGTGGCTGCATCATACTTGCCAACCTAACCTAATCTAAAATCATTATGCAAAATTAGTGTTCATTATTAACCTTTTCCGACGAAAGTAATTCGGATCATTTAAATTATACTGCCACCGGAATTCACGAAAAAAATTAAAATCAAAAAATATGACGACGTTTTCTACCGCTAAAATTTTGCTAAAAAATTTCCAGAATGAGTTTTTCCAGTTGAAAATTAAAATTAGGTGATGCGATAGTGGCATCACCGCCCCTGGAAGGGTTAAATTAAAAAAATCCCTGCAGGTTGCCAACACTGTTTGGAGCATACAGGTTTTGATACTCTGAGCGAAAACGTTTATTAGCCTTTACATAGATGCCAGTATTTTTAGTCTCACCTTTATTCCATATCACTTATTATTATTTTTTTAAAGTAATTTTTTCGTATTTTATTGAAGTTATATACTAGAGAAAATTTTTCTATAAGTAAAGTGGTGCAAAATGGAGGCGGGGCTAAAAATACTCCGAAATAAATTAAAATGTTGGCATCTATAGCTTTTACAGGGATGGAACACGGGCGCAGGATTCACACCGGAATCTGTTAAAGAAATTTCTCTACCTATAATATCGTTGATTTAAGAAGTAGAAAATTTTCTTACATTGATAGTGGTATGAATTCTGCGCCCGTGTTCCATCCCTGCTTTTATAACAGATTTGCTTTCGTAAAACCGACAATGCACACCACATTTTTACCATTCAGTTATTTTGACACTTGAATGTTGGTTATTGTCTTTGCATCAGATTCTTCGAGCAGCCTAGTTTTTTTTTTTTTTTTTTTTAACCGCTCTTTCACTTAAACATAAACAGCGGTTGCTACGTTATTCAGTTTTTGTTTTAAAAAACTCTAAAATGTATTCAACAATTTATACACCCTTTATCATGTACTTCGTAATATGGACTTTGTAATTTAATAATCCTGTATAACTAAGACAATTTACAAGATACCATATTATAAATTTTTAATTCAATTTAATTAAAATTAATTTAATTAAAAATAAAGCATGACATTCAACATTTTTAACATTAGATAATTCCATGTAAATTCCATTATTTCAAACTTTCTTCTGAAATATTAATCGTAACTATTTAATGAGAAACGAAACATCTTCAATTAAAGTGAACATTGTGGTATAATAAGAGAGCTTACAGTTTGAATTAAATGTAGAAAAGATAATTTATTTAAGCGTTTAAATCTAAATCCATATCTGTCACATAAAGAATAAGACTTTAAAAGTGGGTTGATTAATTTCAGTTAATTTAGTCTTCATTATTAAAATTGTGTTTAAAGGAAGTGTTTTAAACTTGAAATAAAATAGCTAGTAAACAAATTTGTACAGTCACCCAAAAAAAAAACGCCACCCCCCACCTAATTTCGCCATAAATTATCGTAGAAACATTTGACTGGTACCGATCGATTTGTAATAACGTCTAGTTTATAACGGTATAGTTAAATTTTGCCTAAGGGGTCATCTACATATTAAAACTGGCATTAACTTCATTTTCTTCAATGGCAACCCCTATTTTTGACTTCATATTCAGATTTCTGAGATCAAGACGATTCGAAAAACATACCTATTTATATACCTTAAATCAATTTTAAATAGAGTTACACGTGAAAATGTATTAGGGGTCCATCTATACATTTAGAAAATATAAATCACGATCTACCACCCAGTATACATTATTTATTAAGTTTCACACCGGAAAAAAATTTCAGAAATGTTAGTTATAAAATAAAAAAAATGACTAATTCAACGAACTTTCTGAGTTAGTTTATGAATTAAAAGATTTTTATTGGTTTCTATTGATTAAACATCAGATAGTTCACTTCATACGAAGAAAATTAAATAGCTTGAATAGATATTAAAATATCTATCAAAAGAAAAAAAAAAAAGGTGAATGGTTTTAAATTTGTTTGAAAATTCAAAATTATTTTAACTCAAGCTGCCGTATAATTGTCTGAAACGGCGGCACTCAACCTGGTTCGCACGGCCGTTTCTTAGTCACAATGGGAGTTTGTTCTGATACTGCAGTACTTTCATTTTCTTTAATTGACTTTTTTAAAATATTAAAACAGATTTTTTTATTTTTATTTATTTATTTTTTTAATTAATTATTATTATTTTTTTTTTCATGACATTATTAAAAACTTTTACATAAATCTCCACGATATTCTTTTGCTTTTATATTTTATAATGTGTAACAAATTAATATGCAAAATAATAAATCCTACTACTTAATGGAATGTTCTAAAATTCTACACTTTAAGGCTGACTACCCTTAAACTAAATCTTCACTTGAAAAGGTCAAAATGTTACACAACTCTTTTTTTTTTTAAGGAAAAAAGATGAAGATAAGGAGGAGAAGGAAAGATCAAAACGAATATAAAGCATATTAACCGTTAATACCCTTTAAACACTGGAAAAAGGCGGGGTTTCGTATTGTGTGTCATTTGGGAGCTGTAGAGTGCCAGAAAATTACTTTATGTAATAAAACTTTTCATTTAAAGGGTATTTAAAGCAGCATTATATTTAATACATAGACTATTCAGAAAAAAAGTTCCATTCATCTGGTTCATGAAAAATAAAGAACATTTTCAGGCATTGCTCTATGTATATACATTCTTGTCAACCTATCCCGGAAGATTACTGGTCCCTCCCCTTTCCGTACATTTTTTTCACTTCAGTCTTTTTAGAGCCGTGTCAGCCATCGGTGGCTGACTCTGATCTTTCCATTTATGCTAAGTCAGCCGGCAGTGTAAAATATGATATAAAACTACAGAACTTACCTAGTTTTAAGTAATTACTGACAATTTATTTAAAATTTACTTCATGGTTTTTTTTTTTTTTTAATAGGATTTTTATAGGATTATATCGTTAAGGCCTAATGGGGTTTATTGAAACTCGATAAACATAACACGCTTCTAAGCAGCACGTGTGGCCTGAATGGGATTTCCATAAGAATTTGCGTGGCGCTCAATGAGTTAATCGTAAATGTATTTGAAGTTAATTACTCTAAAAATTAAATTGTGTACACACAGGGGCGGGAACTAACAATGTTACGGGTTAGGTTGGCAAGTATGCATATATATTTTGCTTGATTTATAAAAATTTATAACACATTTTCTTCTTTTTTTTTTTTTAGTATTTTGTGTTTATATCTCTCATTAAAAATAAATACAATATTTATATATAAACATTTCCATACAGTAATGTATATAAACATATTGATTAAAGAAGATTTGTTGATATTATATAATTATTCTTCTATCTGTATAGTATATTAACACAAATATATTTTGTAAATTTCGCAGCATCGAAAAACAGCAACATAGCTTCCATATCAAGGCTTAATGTAAATAGGACGTAAGCGTACTGTAGCTAGTGTTGAAATTAGAAAAAAAAAAAAAAAAAAGAATAACAGTGGGCTAAAAGTACGCCGGAATAAATTAAAATGTTGTTTATTCTGGTTTTAGTCAGGTGATATCACTCCTGCTAAATAGCTGGATCCACCCTCTCTTAAGCTCAGGTTCAGCTCATCATAAAAATATTGTTTTTAATATCTGCCGCACCAAAATGTTCAAAACACAAATGCCAATTTTCATATATTTTGAAATCTTCCCGTTTCAACTTTAAAAGCATTTAGATTAATTTATTTTATTTTGAATTTTTAAATTTAGACGTTTAAAGTCTTTTAAATGAAATTTCAGGATTCTGTAAGATCAATATCTATATATTTGAAAGTAATAAGACAATTCCTTTGTTTTAAATTTTTATTCCATAATAACTGTGACTTTGATTTCGTGATTAGGAAATTGAAAATAAATACTATTGAGCTATGTTCCAATAATAGATCTTATAAACTTAAAAAAAAAAAAATAATAATAATAATAATAAAGCAATTTTTCACTATTTGATTCTGTATTAAAAAACTTTTAATAGAAATTTGATATTTTATTATGTTACATTATGGGATAAATTTTAAATAACACAAAGCTTACAAACGGTACAGTAACCAAATGCAAATATGTCACAACAAAATTTAAACAGAAAATTTATGGTAAAAAATCTGTTTAAAATTATTAAATATTCATAATAATAAGAATAAAACGATTGTTGAATGCATAATTGCTGTTTCATGCAATCAGTTTCGCTGTACCGTGTTTTCTAAAACAAGATATTTAACTAGAGGTGTGCGTACTCTTGAATATTGAAATGCGAAAAAAGGTGTAACAGGGTTAAAATAGAATTTTATCAGCGAAAAACTAGAAAAAGATATTTAATACTTATGAAGAAAGACTTAACATATTAGGATGGGATTTATTCTTCTCTTGTAGCGTAAGCCACGCCTTTTCACAAATTTTCTAAAACTTTATAATATAAAGCAAAATAATTTTGCATATTTGTAATTAAATCATTTAAGTTTTGTCTTCAATAATCGATGTAGTAAATACCATTGTGATTTATGCATACCAGCGTCACATACAGAGTCAAATAGAAATATGCAAATTAGTCTTTTTTTTTTAAATAGTGTTTCAGCGAATCAGAGGCGTGGCTTCTTTTCTTTTGAAATTCTTTCACAATCCCTCGCCTACATTGTGATAACTTTACAAAAATATGCCAATTTGTATAATAAACATCGAAATATTGCTTAGGAAACAATAAAAATGACATAAAGGTAAATTAAAATAGCTTTCCGTCAAATTATATACAAACATTTACTTATAGAGGATACAGATTATAACAAGTGACGGCCCCCTAACAGGAATAAAAAGTGAAATATCACTGTAACTCAAAAAATAATGTTAGGAACGAGCTGTAAATTTGGAAACCCATGTTTTTGATGATGCCCGTTCTATTCGTGCGAAAATTAACATAGGTCATAATTCATAATTTTTTCAAATATGAATTTATTAATAATTTTCATAATTCAAAAAATGTTTTTTTAGCAAAAATTTGCATGGAATATGTTTGGGTCACTTCATTCTAACGAATAAAAAAAACAGAATTTAAATATCATAATTATTTCGGAAGATATGATTTAATGTTTGTCACATTCATTTAACATTAGCATCCCCAAACTTTGACAGCTTATAACTCTATGAAAAATTGAGCGAAATATATAAACTATACCATTTTCCGTGATGATTTGATCCAAAGAATTCAAATAAATTATAAAAAATGGGGGTTACCATTGAAAAAAATGAAGTTGATGTCAGTTTTAATATGTAGACGACCCCCTAAGTAAAATCTAACTATAACATTATAAACTAGACGTTATTACAAACTGATTGGTACCAGTCGCATGTTTCTACGATAATTTACGGCAAAATTAGGTGGGGGGGTGGCGTTTTTTTTTTGGGTGACTGTACATATTATCGAATTATTAATAGAATCTTTAAATAGTTTTTAAGAATACTTAGGCAGAAAGTGTGAATAAATGTAAATGTTATATCCTATCTTAGTCAAAATGTTGAACATTTTAAATATTTTTTATCTTATTTAATGTAAGAGGTACACTTAATATAAATTTAAATTTATACAGGTCCAGCCAGGGCCCGACTTAGACTACCTGAAGCCCCGGGGCAAGTCTATTCTGGGGGGGCCCCTTGCAGTGGCATAAGAGCTCTTTAGGTTGCAGAATTTCTGCATACGCCTGTAGGGGGGGGCCCTTCCAGAAGGGGGGCCCAGGGCATTTGCCCCGTATGCCCTGCCGTAAGTCAGGGCCTGGGTCCAGCAGCGTTCCTAAACTTTTAGGCGCGTTTTGTTATATTTTCACTATTATTTAAGAACAGTAACTTTTTTAAAACAATCTAATAGCATTAAAAATTTCAAGATATTTTTCTTATATATATATATATATACTTGCCAACCTAACCCGGAAGATTGTTAGTTCCTGCCCTTTTTCGTACACCACTGAGTTATTAGAGTAATTCTTTTCAAATATATTTACGATTAAATAAGAAGAAAAGTACTCTAAAAAATGACTGCTAAGAAAAAAAATAGTCGGAAAGGGGCGGGACTAACAATTTTCCGGGTTAGGTGGGCATGTATGCTCCAGTATTGCCAGATCTGGCGGATTTTTTATTCAGTATTCACCAATAATTTTAAAGCGTAATATTTAATATTATACGTGATTAATCTTCCAAGTCATTAGATAAAAGTTACAATTAAAAATTATTGGTCATTATTGAATAAAAAATCTGCGATATCTGGGAACACTAAGAGCTACATTTATTTAAAAAAAAAATAAATAAAAATCAGGACTGTCATTATTTTGCTTTGAAACGCCAATCTTGATTAACTTTTCAAGTAGCTAATATATACCAACTTCCAAGTGTCAAAGTTGAATTTCCTGCAGTTATTTGCTTTTACATTTTGTAGATAACAAATGTATATATAAGTCAACCGCTAAAAGTTAGACTTCCGTATTCAGGTACCTCAAAACGGGATGTACAAAAAGTCAGAGTTAAAAATAGAATTTCAAAAAATATTTTGTTTACAGCATGCATATGAAAAATGATTTTCCTTCCTGAGCATTGTTCGCCGACATAGTAAAATGTAGCAAAGCACTTCCATCAATTATATTGAATATAAAAGAACGTTTAGCTCAATTTTGGGTAACCCTGTATATTGTCTATAAATAATATACATAATAAACAACATTGTGTTTAATCTTATATGAAAAACATCTAACACAAAATGTATTACAATCCCATAAATTTTCAAGTATAACCCAATATATCCAAATACTTTCGGTAGACCTGTAAACGAATGATGAATGATTTTCATACCACAATCTACACGAAAAAAATGTTGTTTATTCGATTTTGTTTAAGGCAGCCTACTGTACTTACCAGAATTTTCTCCATAGACACAATGCATTTAAATTCTCTTGGATTTCTCTGTCACGAATCATTTTCTTGATCTGAACGAAAAGTTCTATATAGCATCCCTGTATAGCATATGATACACATATAGAATACCGAGTTTGGACCATCTGCTACCATTTGTTCCTATATGCAATTCTTATATGAGGTATGCTGATAACAGTCACACACACAAAGACACACAGACCAACCGCTGAAAAGATGATTTTCGGATTCAAGGGACCTCAAAACGTGTAAACATAACAAAAATTCAATTTGGAAAATTTGAGCCAAAAACAATACTTCTGTGCTATATACACGTGGGCATGGCTACCAACATTTTAATTTATTCCGGAGTATTTTTAGCCCCGCCTTTATTTCATACCATTTATTTTTTTAAGTTTTTTTTTTTTTTTTTTTTATTTTTTTCTTTCCCGAGGATATATGTAAAAGAAAATGTTTTATAAAGTGGTGCGGAATAAAGGTTAGACTAAAAATACTAAAATACTACAGAAAAAATTAAAATTTTGTCATTGACAGCTATGATATGGGTAAGAGAAAGTAAAAAAGAAAAGATAAAGAGGAAATCAAAAACTGAATGCGTACTCCAAAAATATGTAAATATTGATTTTGTAAGGAAAAAATATAATTCTGTAAAGAAGATTGCAAATGTTTTGCTAATTAAATAAAAAATCATAAATAAAATTCATTCAGCTCTCTAAATGGTAGATTAATGTAGTAACATTAAATAATATAAATTAAAAAAACGTATGAAATAAATGGAAAATAATAAAAAACCGTATTTCTTAAAAAGGAAAAAAAATTTTTTTTTTTTTTTTTTTTTTTGCTAGTTAGTTAACTATACGTTTATATTTATGTGACACTTGTTAACCTTATGTAGTTTCATAAATTTGTAATCCGTTTCTTTATAATATGAAAAAATCATTTATAACGAATATTATTAATTTTCGTATATATCAATTTGATTATTATGAAGTCCATGTTTAACGAAGAATATTTATTTTAATTTCATATTCACAGAGCTGCCAACCTATTCCGGCAAATTGTTAGTACCGCCCCTTTTTCTACACCAGTCATTTCTTAGGGTTTTTCTCTTCTTAAGTCATCGCAAATATATTTGTAGAAAATTACTTTAAAAATTAAGTGGTGTAGAAAAAGGGGTGGTACTAACAACTTGCCGGATTAGGTTGGCAGCTCTGTTGTCATTATCAATATTTTATAATTTTATAGGATTGAAATAATGAAGAAAGAGGTTTATTATACGACTAGTTTTATGTAAATTTGTGAAAAAGTTACATTTAACAATACTTTCTAAAAATTAAAACTATCACACAAAAGTCGTTGAATGCTTTAATGTTGAAATCTGTTCACAATTGAATCAATATCCACCTCAACTAATTTTGAATCTTATAATTTTTTGTAGTTTTGTTTACCACGATGTACGTAAAATATTTTTCTTCGTGAATAGTGGTTTATATTCTGAAAAGAAATTGGAAACACTGCGGCGATTTTAAGTAATACACATTTATACTCTATTTAACAATTACTATTGTCGTTCTTAATCATCATTTGGTATAGAAATATTTTTCGGAAGAGTATTCATTTATCCTATTCGCAACAGTAGCCCACTCACTATCAGGTGGAAAGAAATACGATTGTCACAAGATCATATAGTGAGGCAATAATCTACTTGTGTTTGGTATAGAATGTTTTAATGCCTAGAACAGTTTAAACCTTTAACGTTCACTACTTAATTTATTTTAAAAATTACTAATTTAATTTTTAAAATGGCTTTTAGACACATAGCTGATCATAAATATTTAAAAAATAAAAAATTAGCATTGTTCCTTTTCCAGAAATTTTCGGTTTGAAACATCTGTAAGTAAACCTTATTAAATTCAAATAATATTTAATTTAATAAACAAATCACTTTATAAGTAAACATTATCGAGAACAAAAACTCGTAAAAGTTGCATAGATCCCAACATTTATATTTATTCCGGAGTATTTTAACCCTTTGTGGTGAAAGGTAATTCGGATCATTTAAATTACATTGCCACCGGAATTTACGAACATAATTAAAATGTAAGAAATTTTAAATTTTCACGTTAAAAAAAGGGGGCATTTTCTGCTATGTTATAAATGTAAATGTTTGCTAAAAAATTTCCGGGATGAGTTTTTGCACTTGAGAATTAAAATTAGGTGTTCCATCAGCGGGAACACTGCGACTGAAAGGGTTAAATTAAAATTAAACCTTACTTTACGCTGGTTATGTATTAGAACCCTAGCAGCTTTATACACAAGCAGAGTTGCCAACCTTTTCAACTTTTAAATCAAAATTGACACCAATATTTTTAAATGAAAAATGTTATATATATTTTCGACGATTAATAATACAGGAAACAGCTTTAAAAATTTTGCGGTTTGAAGTCTCCCTTGAAAAACGGGAGACTTGGCACCTATGCACAAGGGTCGTACTCTCCGCCCTATTTTCAGGACACTCTCATTAATGAGAAATTTTCCAATTTATTGCTACAGCTATTTTTATAAAATAGTCTCTACCCTGTGTAATCACGGCACATTACTATAAATATACTAGAATTATTTCTGCATGAATTAGTGGTGCAGAAATGGTGGAAATTTCTTATCTCTCAGAAAGTCCTGAAAAAATGGGCGCAGAGTACGACCCCTGTGTTTATACCTATTAGCAGAGGTCGTACTCTCCGTCCTTTTTTCAGGTCATTTTCTGAAAAGTTTTTGCCTCTATTGCTACCAGTATTTTCATACAATAACTTTTATGCTACTTATTTACGAAACATTACTGTAAAAATACAATAAATATTTTTGTATGAATTTAGTGCTGGCAAAAAAAAAAAAAACGAAAATTTTTCAGCTTTGAGAGTGTCCTGAAGAAAGTGCGGAGATTACGACACATGACCTATAATTGGTACACTTTTGCGCTTCATATAAGACTATTATGCAGAGTGAGAAGGCCAAGGTAAAGAACCTACACGATTTATGAGTTTTGTGTCAGTCCATTTATTTTATATATGTGATGTTCCTTATAAAATTAGTGTAGCACCATATTTTAAAAATATTTTTCCTGTACTGTATTACATTTAGAAATAGCTTTCAAGTTAAGAGCAAAGCAATTTCAATAATTACATTAAAATCCCATTAATGACGCTACTTGTTTTTTTCAAGGAACTAAAACTTCTATATATTCGTACAAAAGGAAAGTTTCTAAGTTACTTCAAATTAACATTCTTATAACTTATAAATTTTTATAATATTGAATTATATTAAACAATAAAAAAGAGATAACACAAACTGAATATTTAAGTATTTTTTTTACGAATAAATTTGAAAAAAGCTTGTCATTTAAAAAACCATTTACAAGGAGATAATTCCTTTTTACAATGAATGACCCATATATCGGCCGTAGATACAGAGCAAGGTAATTTATTTCATGAACAAAATAGCTATATGTATTTATATACAGGCGAATTCTATTTAATTTGGAGAATTAAACAAATCATTTGCATTTATGAAAAACAAGCATCAAATACTACATCTGTCATCATTCAAAATTAGGAATCGCGAAATACACTTGATGTGAATGATTTTTAAATTTTTAAATTCGATCATTTCTGGGTGTCAGCTAAATTTAGATTCATATGTCGAAAAGAGAAAATGAATACATGTTACTACGTTTCTAAAACATGTGACATCTTGCCAATTAAGAACTCTATGCAAGACAATCTTCTGTATATATCTCTTTTAACAATTGGACCAGGAAGCACAATTTATAGGCAAGTTCGATATGGCGCGAATTCAATTTAATTTTTGCAGGAGCCGTTGTGTTTTGATGCGAATGAAGCATGCATCAGATGCTATAAATCGAACATTTTCAAAAAATAATAATAGAGGACATAAAGAAATATTTTGAACAGCTGGAAAATACTGGATCGACATAACGTTACCGAAAGTATTTATAAAATATTGACACATTGACGTATTTTCCTATTCTGAACAGTAAACTCCGCCTTCTGCCGTTCCTTTAAAACATTATATTATTTGTTAAAATGGTTTTACGTATTCATAACTAATTTATTCAAATTTTATTCTTAGTACTAATTGCTTCTGTAAATGTCGCTGGAATACATATACACTAGCAGCATATAAAGTGTTAAACACAGACACGTAAAATCCAGGGTTCCCATGGCCCAAAATGTTTCAAGAATCCTCACACCATTATTATCTTACAATAAATTTAATCTTAAATGTACTCTGCACTGTTAAGAAGAAATTTATTTTAAGATAATACTGGTTGATGGGTCCTTGAAAAAATTTGGGCCGTGGGAACCCTGAAATTGTTTTTTTAAAGTAAGGTATTTTTTAGAGGAACGCCTGAAGGCGCGGTCTCGTTTTTCATGAAAAACTTAATTTTACATGACCCGCAAGCAAAGGGTTAAACGTTTGATGTAGAAAATATATATTTCGTTGAAATTTTCATGTCGAATTTTGTAGTCCCATTCTGGGAAGAAAAATCAATTCAAATAATTGTCCAGTAGAAATCAAGAAAATTCATGCTTTTATTATAGTTTGTTTGAAGCAAGAAAGAGTAGTAATAAGTAAAGATGTCGTCATAGTAAGTTCATCAATCTGATGTTAATACAGCAATTCTATCATTTTGAAAGAAAGAGACTTCTAGTGTACTACATTCAATACCAATGCTTGATTAACATGAGTGTCACTCAGAATACAACACTGTAACATTTTTTTTAAAACATTTATACGCCTGAAGCATTACATCCGAACTATTATTTTCAACAATCTGAATTTGAACTATTTATTTATTATGTTTCATTTTATTCCTACGCATCTACATGCAAAAAGAGAAAAACAAACAAAAACAATATCGTTTAAGGAAAATATTTTGGCGTGAATAAATGTTGATGTTGAAACGTCAAAACATGTTTTCCTTGAACAATTATTGACACAGTTGGTTTTGCAATTCTTTTGACTAATGAATGGATGAGTAAACGAGTTTATTTCAGCATAGTTTCAAACAAAGTGAATATTTTCTGCGTGCGTTTCAGTTAAGATGTAATTGAAACAAAATAATGTCGAATGTTGTATCCTTATTATTTTAACACATTTCTGAAACAGCAATATGATTGTCAAGCAAATTAATATTTTTCTTAAGTGGGTGGTGGACGTTAAATTATTGAACAACGGCCTTTTAAATTACTCTTTTAGAATTATAAATGTTATATATGCACTGAATTGCATCAAAGTTAAATCTAATAAAAGGACTTGGCCCCTTTCACTTGGCATCACTGAAGCATACTTGCCAACTATCTCACTGTGAACCTGTACAATTTTAGAATCTACCTTTTTTTTCACACCAATAACTTTTTAGAGTAATTTTAGTCTTATTTAATCGTAACAACATTTGGAGAGAATTACTCTAAAAATATAGTGGTGTGAGAAAAGGGGCGTTTTTTTAGGGGGGGGGTTAACAATTGTACAATTATTAATGAGATGATTGGCAAGTATGCTGAAGGTTTCATATAAAAGCTTATATTTCATATAAGAGTATTTATAAACTAACCTATATTTGGATTGTTCAAAAAAATATGTATTCAGGCAACAATTCTTATTTTGTTTATTCTTTTCATTTTTTTACAGATTTGAAATCATTAAATTGTGCTTTCTCTGTTCGCATTTTTTTTTTCTTTTTTTTTCGTGAATTCATGATCATCAAAATTCTAAAACTCCTACAGATATTTAAGGAAAGACTTAATACTTTTGTGAATGTTTAATAAAACCTACTTAGGAGAATTAGAGATGGATTTTGCAATGTCTTTAAAAGGAAAAGTATTATAACTAAGAAAAAAATAAAAAGTTTTTTTTTTTTTTTTGGGGGGGGGGGGGACTGAGGGCCTATTAGTCTCAATCTGGGATTTTTGCGTTGTCGTTTTCGTTAGTTGGACATTTGTCGAAATCATTTTTCGATAGTTGGACATTTATCGAAATCTAAAATTTATCGAAAATATAATTGAATAATTTGAAAGCGATGTTATAATTGGGAAGAAAAAAAAAAAAAAAAAAAAACTAATAGTCCTCCGTCCTAAACTAAATACTGCTTTTGCCAGAATTTCATCAAAATCTTTATTATTATTATTATTATTGAAAGAAAAAGAAAAGAAAATTAATAATAATCAGTATCGTTACAAGCGATACCGAAAAAGTTTTTTTTAATAATTTTGAATAAGGAAATAAAAAGTGCGCGTGAAATAATATGAAATAAAACTAAGTAAAAAAATGAATTTAATGATTTAATGTTTTTGTTTTTGTTGTAAAATTGACAAAATTTGAATTTTTAATTTCAAAACTGTAGAAAAAAATTGGCAAACTTCCATATTCGATTGAAAACACAAACATTTCATTTCAAAGGATGATATTTATACAATAAATATCCAACTAATATAGTAATGTAAAGGAAAATGATAAATATTCTATCATAATTTGAAGTCAAATTTGTTTTCAAATGTCTAAATAAAGTATCTGATACAAGATATACTAATATGTTGCAGAGGAATAGATTTGATATCGGTCATCCTTGGCAGATTTCGTTGAAATTTTCATGTCGGATTTTGTAGTCCCATTGTGGGAAGAAAAATCAATTCAAATAATTGTCCAGTAGAAATCAAGAAAATTCATGCTTTTATTATAATTTGTTTGAAGCACAAAAATATATATATATATATATCGCCAAATTATTAAATTCTGTTTTCACACTCAGAAAAATCATGACTGATAAATTATGTCTCGTTTTTTTTTTTTTTTTTTTTTTTTTTTTTTTCAGTTTTGTTTCCTTATTTTCAGTTTCAGATTTTGTTGGCATGCCAGTATAGAATAATCATTGAAATGTAATAGAGATGATGTGGGAAAAAATTACAAAATTTTAAACTTAAATTATATGTTATAATCATTATAATTATTTATTATTATTATTATTTTTTTCAAACTTGTACATTACTATGCATTTTTTTATTTTTTACTCAACTAACTAACGAATTTAAAAACCCATCTCTAATTATTTTAAGTAGGTTCTATTGAACATCCAAAAAAGAAAAAAAAAAAAATTATTAAATGTCTGTAGTATTTTAAGCATTTTAAAGATTATGAATTCATGAAAAATATCAGACTGAGAAAACACATTTTAAAGGTTTTAAATCTCTAAAAAATACAAACAAAAAGCATAAGATTTGTTGCCTGAATATATATGTTATTGAAAAAAATCTACTATAGTTCAATTTATAAATATTATAAATATAAGTTTTATTAAGAAACTTCAGTGTTACGAAGTCAAAGATGCCAAATTCTCTTACAATATCTCGAAAACTATTAAAATTAAAAAAGCTAAAATTCAATACCTTTTTTTTTTTTTTTTTTTTTTTTTTTTTTAAGTTTCATACCATTGAGTTTCATAGATACATATATATATATATATATATTTTTTTTTAACCTCGATTTTATATTATTAGAATTTACAAATATATATTCTAAACGCATCTGTGCATTATTTTGTGAATGGATTGATAAGTTCATTTTTATAAAACATTTTTATGTTTGAATGTTAAAATTTTGCATGAAATTTACAGATTTAGTTGACAAATAAATTTGTAATACCATGCCTTTCAATCCTGCCATTTAAATATACTACTTACATTTATATAGAATTCAAGGCTGTTATTAAATTTAAAATTTTATTCCATATTCAGCTGTTTTCCTGGCACATGGTAAAAACAAAAACTCTCTACCATAATTTGCATTCAATTAAAAAAAATAATAAGTATTTCCTTAATTAATGGTAGCCCCGTATGCGTTCGATAAATTATATATATAAGACATTGCGCACTTAAACATAGTCCTATATTAATCACACGCAGCACAACCTGAAATGCACTTCCATCAATTTCCAAGTACAATTCCTCTGTATTCCGTTTCATTTGCATAGATGCCAAGTCAACTGTTTTTGGCGGGAGACTTATATTAATCGTCGAAAATATATATGACATATTCCATTTAAAAATGCTGGTGTCAATTTTGATTTAAAAGTTTTAAAACTCTGCATTTGGATAGCTCTGGTTTTTCATGCCATATTTTACACGAAACGTGTTTATGTATGTAAAAAACATATGTTCATTTCTTTTTGTTTAGCGCAGTATATAGATGTTAAACTGTACAACTATACCATAGCATCCTAAACTAGATGCCTGTCGCGTGACTCAGAAACTTGGCAACAGTTCAAGCGGAAGACAGCGCCACCTGGTACAGATTGCTTGAGTTTTTTATTCAGCTGTTACCAATAATTTTAAGAAACGATATATGATATATAAAATCGATGTTTCTTCGATTCTATTCGCTATTTATGTATATCAAATCCTACTTTTAAACATTTTTGGTGGCTGTTGAATAAAAAAGTCGCGCAATCTGTACCAGGTGGCGCTGTCTACCGCTTGAACTGTTGCCAAGTTTCCGAGCCACGCGACAGGCATCTAGTTTGGGAGGCTATGACGGTACCTACCAAAACTTTCGCGCATAGACGTAATGTATTTTAATTCTCTTGGAAAATACTGAACACAATCCATTTGCTTGATCTCAACGAAAAAATTTATTTGTATCCCTATATGATAGATTCAGAATACCGATTTTAGACTTCCTGCTACTATTATTTATTCTTGAGATATACTGATAAGAGACATACGCAGAGAGATGCAGACCAAGCGCTAAAATTCCGATTTCTTTATTAATAGGACCTTAAAACCTGTAAATATAACAAAAACTCAATTTTGAAAATTTGACTCAAAAATAATACTTTCTGTAACATATATATAGGTAAGAGAAAGAAAAAACAATAATTAATAGCAACAGATCTTGAAATAAACTTTTTGAGAACTACTTGAAAAATGAGATAATTAAAATAAAGGGATTTCATGTCCTTCTGTGTATGATGGAGTTTATGTAGCTTACACTGTAAAAAATAGGTTCTTAAAAATAAGTATATATTGTCTCAAAATAGCCCCGAGACAATATATACTTAAATTTGAAAACCCATGTACACTTTTTTATGGGGATATTGGAATTCTGATTGGTCAACCTCATTTTTGAGCATGTCAATATACTCAAAAATGAGTACATGGGTTTTCAAATTTAAGTATATATTGTCTCGGGGCTATTTTAAGACAATAGATACTTATTTTTAAGAAACTGTGTTTTACAGTGTACATTATCTGCGGCTGGAAAAATTTCAAACATTATTGACTAATACGTTGAAACATCATCGATAAGCTGCACAAACGATATCTCTTCTTGTTCTTTTTCAGAAATTTCCCTTCTGATAATATTTCGTAAGCGATAAAACTTATTAAGTGATTTTCAAAATCTGTTTCTTTGGGATAAATTCCTATTTACATTAATATTGTCCTTATCGGGTTTTTTTGGGGGGGTTTGAAACTATATCAGCGATTAACTAATCGACTGGGCTGAAACACATTTTCCATTTCCTTGTGAATTTCGTCATAGAATACAAGCATTTCCTCATAAAATAAAAAGATTTCTTCATAAAATACAAACATAAACAAGAGAATGTTGTAGTTTTCCGTGTATTTACTTTTGAAAACGTACAGTGGTTATGTGTGGAAGCATTCATTACGTCATACAGCCCCATCCTTCGGAATCAATTAACAATTTTACTCCGTTGATCAGTGCTACCAAGTTTAGAGAATTTTATTCAATATCCAACGCTAAATTTTAATTTTAAAGGTTGTGTATTGAATTTAAAGGCTATTGGTCCATTTTATATTTAATATATTACTCCTTAATATTATTGGTGGTAATTTGAATAAAAAAGTCCCTAATTTTGGCAACACTATTCAGAACACTTTAGTTTAGAGCGTTCGGGCTGGCAATGCAAGGGTTTATCAAAGAATGAGATGGGATTTTTATTTAAGATAATAAAATGTCGCTTTTTCTTACATTTGTATAACCTAATATTTTGTGACTTTGGATACATGTTTTCAAGAAAAATTTTAATTTTTTCTCTTACGTCAATAACAAAAGATCACTGATGACATTCTTTTATGATAAAATATTAAACTTAATATTCTAACACTATCCAGAATCGAATTATTTTAAAATCGGTAATATACCTAAAGTGACCAATTGGTAATATTCTGCATTAACTAAAAAGAACGATTATAGTGGTTTTACATATAGGCGATTAGAGTTTGCTTTGTATTTAGTTGGTTTGTTGAGAATGCAACGAATTTCTCAACATTACATTCATTGCTATCTTTTGAATGTTTATTTCTAGATTTTTTTTTCTATGTTTATTTCTAGATATTTTTTTTTTCTTCTAATAGTGCAATTACGATATGTATAAGAAAAGCACGCGATTGTCAGGAATTAAAATAAATCCAGAATCACCGTAGGGGAAACTGTATCTCAGAACTAGTATGTAACAGCTTTGAAAATTTTTAAATTTATTTGAGAAGGTGTGAATGCCAAGATTTCGGCCGATTGCCTATTGAGGGATCTAGATCTGGGAGGGACACCTATGTAGGGGAGGGGGGGGGGATCTTTCCCAGCATGCATTTTAGGTGGATTTTGGATAAAATCAGAGAAAATTTCCCACTGATAGGATGACGAGCGTAACGTGAATTCAAATCGGACATCCCATTTTCGAGATGATACATAAAACCGAATTAAACCTTTTTTTTTTATTGTGTTTAAAAAAATGTTTAAGAATGTTTCTAAAATATATACTTCCTATTCATTAAAGTATAAAAATACTTATTATTCACTTAACTATCGAATGAGAATATGCTGTTGAAATATTACACCTAATTTAAAATATTTAACTGAATGTTTGTTTTATTTAGAAAATTTCCTTGTTTTCCAATATAACGAAAAAAAATTCATATGCATAAGTTGAGAACAATTTTTTTTTTTTTTTTTCATTATTTTATACGGTTTATTAA
The DNA here is from genome assembly GCA_963930645.1 of Salticus scenicus. Classification (NCBI taxonomy): domain Eukaryota; kingdom Metazoa; phylum Arthropoda; class Arachnida; order Araneae; family Salticidae; genus Salticus; species Salticus scenicus. Next base: position 183,014,326 of record OZ005658.1, read on the forward strand.
AATTTTATCTTTTATTACATTTTTGACAATTTTCCGGGCCTCCGGCCGCAGTGTTGCCAAATTTGGGGACATTTTATCCAATATCCACCACTAAATTTTAATTGTAACGGTTCCTATTTCCTTCGAAGATTAATCCCTAATCTGCCGAGGGAAATTTGCGAGATTCACTTCTCAGTGCCAACGTTTTTTACACAAACGCGCGTAGTTATGCTTTCACTGTTCCAGAAACATTCCCTTTCAGATTCCTCTCACACCGTTCTTATCTGAGATAAGTAAATCCATTGAAAACACAATCAAGATCACATTCAAGTTCATTTTATTTCATTCGAAAGCAGTGGTATTTGTTTCACTGGTAGCACCGCAATACAAAGGAAAGACATATATATACGACCGGGGCAGTTAACATTTTAGTGAGAAGAATATATATGTTCGGGGGGGTATAAGTTAAGGGGTTAATCACATATTATGTATATAAATAATCTCTCAAAATTATTGGTGACCATTGAATAAAAAAGTCCCGAAGTCTGGCATTACTGCCCTGTCGCCCATTTGGCAAAGCGTCGAACTCGTAATTTTAGGATTGTGGGTTCGATGCCCGAGCTGGCCAAAGAATCGTCTTGTACATTTACAGTGGCTAGTCTTGGAGGAATGATATAAAAGGCGCTTGAATACGGCCTATCAGCATTTAAAGTAAATAAAGTTAATAATTGTCCTCTCAAGATGGCTGCCGCTATATTAGTGCTATGGCAGGAGTCATATTGAGTCCACCGAAACATTAACTAGTGCTGTGCTACTTAATGGCTTTTACGGTTATGATTTTGGTTTCATGTTTTCTGGACGGGTCAACTCTTTTTATATCATTCCTCTAAGTGGCAAGCGTACTTAAAATCTGTCCTGGTTTCAATGTTCCGTTCTGTATATTCCGCAAAACTAATGCTGTGAGTTACCGAAGGAGGAAAGCCATTTCCTCCGCATAGGATTAAATTCGTTAAATTATACGTGCGGACCAGCCCTATGGGTGAATCGCAAATCGTCGTTCGTTGCCCAGAGTGTAGCACTAGTAAGACGTTAATCCCACTCAACGTGACATTAACCATGTCTGTGAAAATAAATAAATAAATTAATTGATTGATTGAGTAAACTGTAATGTATATATTTAATAAATTTATTTCGAGAACAAATAATAAACATAATTTTAAACAGTAAGCTTACAAAATCTATCGTGAATTATTCTTGTTTTAAGTATTTCAGATTATATTTAAACAGCATTATAACTTGTACTAAAAATAAATAAATAAATAAATAAAGATACCACAAACATTTCTTCTAAAACATTAACATTCTGTCTAAATTATTTAACACTATATTTCTTGTACAGTCTGGATGGTTTATTCATAAAACAAGAAAAAAAAAAAAAAAAGGCTTGTGAAAAGAAAATCCTTACAATATGATGTAAGATTTAAAGAACCCTTACAAATGCATGTTGTCTAGAAAAGAAATAAGGTTTGTTTATTTGAATATAAGCAATCGGTAGAGACATAAGGTTTAGACTGTTGAAATAAGATTCTATAAAGTTATTTTTTATATAGTTATAAAATATTTTGCTAACAATTTCGTAAATATTTGTTGTTTTATAATTTTGTACATCTAAAAATCTTTTTGAAGCAATAAGCATTTTGATTTTGTGTTATTTAATAAAAATAGAAAATAAAATCTTGTTTCTTTAAGTTAAAATAAAATAAAATAAAATAAAATCGTTAGATAATTCTTTAATATCCTCGTTCTAACTTGTATTATAAATCTGATTATTAAATTTTATAATTATTATGATACAAAAATGAAATTACGCTGTTTTTATTTGACTGAACATAAAACATTTTCTATTATACCTGGGGAGAGTCACCAAAGCAAGAGAGCAATCGCGTTTGTTGAAGATCAAAATTGTGATGGCATGTTTCTGGATCACTTTTAAGGGTATGTCCAAGAACGTCGCCAATTGCCAATAACCTAATACTAGTGCAATGTAAAACCCCACCCACTCACTCTAAAAAATTCTTGTTCTTCTTCCATACTTTCCAACCATCTCATTAATAACCGTACAATTGTTAACGCCCCCTGAAAAAAAATGCTTTTCTCACACCACTAAATTTTTAGAGTAATTCTCTTCTAATGTTGTTACAATTAAATAAGACTAAAATTACTCTAAAAAATTATTGGTGTGAAAAAAAAGGGCGTGTATTAAAAACTGTACGGTTCATAATGAGATGGGTGGCAAGTATGTTCTTGGTTCAGAGTTTTTCGTGGTTTTCTCCGAAGCTTGGTAACTACGGGATAGCACCCCTTAGAAAGACCCCCCCCACGGAGGTCACTCCTCCTCAGGCCTAGGATCCTAGTGCTGTCAATCTACCTTAATCCCCACAACCCAACCCAACAACGTTCTTCTTGATATTGTAACAGATATTATTGGTTTTACATGTTTATATAAAGCAAAATCTTGAAATATATGCCATCTCATTTCAATAAATTTCAGAGTTCTAAGGAAAACTCTGGAAAAATAAATATTTCGTTTTTTAAACTTCAAATAAAATGCACAAATTAATAATTATACAGTAATGTTAATTCTTGTAGGATATTTTATATTATTTAGAAAGAGAAAAAAGACATTTAATGATTTGAAAAAAAATAAAAATAAAATAAAATAAAAAACGACCTGGAAACACAGTTCGTGATAGAAAGAATTTGTCTAAATAGATTCTAAAGATGCCAACATTTTAACCCTTTGCGGCGCAAGAGAATTTCAAACATTTAAATTATACTGCCACCGGAATTCATGAACTAAATTAAACTAAAAGAAATTTTTTATTTTAAAGTTGAAAAAAAAAACGGCCTTTTCTGATATGTTATAAACGTGAATTTTTGCTAAAAAATTTACGGTATGAAATTTTGCAGCTGGATCCGAAATTTTGCGTCCTCGCAGCGAGGACAGCGCGCATTAAGGGGTTAATTTATTACGGAACATTTTTAGCTCCGCCTTTATTTCATACCACTTTATGGTTAAGAGTAATTTTTTTCTTATTTTATCGTAGTTATATCCTGGAGAAAAATATTTTATAAATAAAGTGGTGCAATTTAAAAGCGGGGCTAAAAATACACCCGAATATTTTAAAATTTTGGCAACTATGTAGATACTTATAAACGTAAAATTGTAACGTTTACGTACCTGCCAACATTCTAATTAATATTTCGTAGTATTGTTAGTAGCCATCTTTTTTCCTCACCAATAATTTTGTATAGAAAATTTCTTTAAATGTAATTGCTATTAAGAAAAACATTCTTTAAAAATACTGGTATGAAAAAAAGGCAGGTACTGACAGTAGTACAGAATATTAATTAGAATGTTGGCAGGTACGCTTTTATGAAATATGAATTTTTTTTTTTTAACGTTTTTTAATCCATAAAAGTACATTTGTTTTAAGTTACATTTTGAATACGGTGTGGTATAGAAAACCTAGCGAATATCTGAGTCTAAAAAGTGACAAATAAATACAAATTTTGTATATTTTCATATCAAAAAGTTTAGTTTGACTAATTTTCTTTAAAAAAGAAAAAGTATGACCAGATATAGTTGCGAATTATGCTAATTTATCCGTAATAGTGTTAGGTCAGCCTTTTTTTCACACCAGTATATTAATAGAGTAATAGCAGAGCTGCCAACCTAATTCTGAAGATTGTTAGTACCGCCCCTTTTTCCACACTAGTATTTTTTTAGAGTATTTTCTTCTTAACACGTTAGTAGTCGCTATAGACAGCGCCACTTATTACAGATTGCGCACTTTTTATTTAACTGTCACCAATAATTTTAGGAAGTGATGTGATCGACGTTCCATCGATTTTATTCGCGTTTTACGTATATCAAATGCCACGTCTAAAAATTTTTGGTGGCTATTGATTAAAAAAATCTGGCAATACTGAAGGATGGGCGGCAAATCGACCAACTAGCGACTACTAACGGGTTAATTAATTGCAAATACATTCGAAGAGAATTATTCTAAAAAATTAGTGGTTTGGAAAAAGAGGCGGTACGGACATAGTCCTATTTAATCGTGAGTACATACTGCTGAATATTTCGAATTTCTGGTGTGAAAAAGGCAGGTCCTAATGTTATTACGGATAAATTAGCATAATTGGCAGGTCTATTATATGGTTAAAAAACCGTGAATATAATTTTAAAAAAAAAATCACTGCATATTTTAATGGAGGTTTTGTTCAACTCGCATCCTGCAAAATAAGATTGTGATAAATAGTCCTGGATAAATTAAGTAAATTCATATAATTTTCATCTTAAATTTATTTTAAGAAGCTAACTGTAGAAGGAAGGTGAGGGAGGACATCACGGCTTTGAATCAATTTTAGATTCATTGAAGTTAATAGACACACGGTAAAAGAGAATGATTTTTCAAATTTACTGATAACCAAAGTCTAAATATTCTATAACCAATTCGGCATGGGGAAGCCAAATACACAGTTTATCACTGTCGAAGGACAAATCAAATACAGTAAAATTTCATTTGTGGTTAAAATTTCTAAATAGGGTTATTATGATTAGTGAAAACTTTCGTTGCCGATTTGATGCGAAGAAAAGTACGTTTCATTTCATTCTGGGACATCTACAACGGTTACGAAGAATTTATAAACTATACTGATATTTACGCACAGTCTTGATACATGAAATACTGAGCGATGAAATAAAATATATTTTGTCTAATAAAATAAGTTATCAATGAAGTTTCATGTGTTATTTGAACATCTTTAAAGGAATTCATGATTTAATTATAATTAAATAAAGTGAGTAATTTGGAAGATTATCAGTAAATAAATTCTAGAAACTTATTAATAACAAATTATTAACTAACAAAGAGAGGTCACGACATGGGAAATTTAGATCAGGACGAAATTGTGCAGGATTGTAGTTTACTCTGAAAGTAACAACATATTAAAGCAGTGGGTACCAAACCACAGAATTTCGAAAAAAAAAAAAAGTTCGAAGTTTCAGTAATCTTTAAATAAAAGTTATTTCGCAAGCGAGTCAGTGCACTAATGGGGTGAGCGTAAAGAACGAGGCTTCCACCCAGACGACCTGTGTTCGAGGCTACACCTACGGGACTTTTTTTTTGCCTTCTTTTTTAATTTTTTATGTAATCTAAACTTTTTATTTATTTATATTTTATTTTATAATTCAATTCAAAATTTGAAAATTTTAATTCAAAATTATTTAATTTTATTCAATATATAATATATAATTTTTTCTATTTTTAAAACTATAACTATACTTTACTATAACTTAAAAATGCAATGAATTTCTATAACTTAAAAAATAAATTTTAATTTTGTTTAAAGTATAAAATAAGGTAAAAGTAAAGAAGCTATTTTTAATTATTTAATTATTTATCTAAATATTTTATTTTATTTTAGGTATATTTAAAACAATACTAAATTTTGTTTTTTAAATTCCAAAAAATAAAAAAAAATATTACAGAGAAAGGATGATTTTAATTGCATATATAATTACTATCCAAATTAAATAATTACTCCTCCAGTTAATACAGCTTCTTGAAAAATTATAGTATAGGATTACGATGCTATTAAATTATTACAGGCAAAGAAATGTTATCTTTAAATGTAGATTTTAAATGTTAATCAACATACTTTACGTCTTCCTTCGACAACGACTTTTTTTTTTTTTTTTTTTTTTTTTTTTTTTTTTTTATCCTTCTCTGCACGGAATAAAATTCTGTCTGCTCTCTATTATTAACAAGCTAAAAGCATTTACGCAATTTATACACATTGAAACTAAATTAGGAAGCTCAAACCAAGATTTAAGTACACCCGCTAACTATTTTACACTTTGTTTTACAGCTTGCTTATTTTTAATTATTTAAAATTTTGGCTGTTCTTCTTTATATTTGTTATTCAGGGTTTTGCAAAATTAAAATTTATTTTTTAAGTTATAGAAATTTATTGTATTTTCAAGTTATAAATATTAAAAAAAGAAAAATTGATTTATATTCAAGAAAATTAAATAGTCTTTAATTATTTTTTTTTTTTAATTTGAATTGAATTATAAAATAAACTAAAAATAAATAATAAGTTTAGATTACATAAAAAATTAAAGAATAAGAAAAAAAAAATGTCCCGTAGGTAGCCTCGAACCCAGGTCGTCTTCTTATCGCTCACGTCACTGGGGCGCTGACTCGCTTACGAAATAACTTGCATTTAAAGATTACTGAAACTTTAAACGCTTTTTTCTCGAAATTCTGTGGCTAGTGGGTCCTATTGCTTTAATATATTGTTACCTTCATAGTATACTACAATTCTGCGCAATTTCGTGCCGATCTGAATTTACCATGCAGTGACTTTTCCTTGTAAGTGAAAGGGGACATTCAATAAAAACTATTGAGAAAATAGAATTTATTAATATTGTGAATTTATATTTTTATAAGAATAAAATACATGATATATCAATATCATACTATACTGATAATAGATGCTTTTATTATTGGTATACTTTAAGAAGTAAAACACATAATATAAAATATGATAATGTGATAGACTTTTACAATCGATTTTAATAATTGATAATGCATCAAAATCATCATTATTTAATGTACTTCAGCAATTGGATTATTAAAATGTAATATTTCTTTTAATCTCTTCTTTGATTACTAAAGAGCATACAAATAAAATTTTATCTCTGCAAGTTACCTACTCGTGAAAATAAGGAATTTAACAGTAAACAAATATTTTTAATTTCACATATGTGATGCATTGACTCGAAACCCGAGTCGACACTTTAAATACTAATTTACTAACTAGTCTAACAGATCTGGAATTTATTTCTTTAATTTAAAGTTTTTTGTTCTTTTTTCACGCTATTTGTGCTTTTTTCCCTTTTACCTTCCAAACATACATTTATAGTTGTCCACTTAGCATCTCTTGGTTAACGGAAAAATTTTAATATATTTTTTTTTATTTTACTTCATCAGTGAAAATCATTACAGTTCACTGATTAAAAACATAAATAGTTCTATTTAATTTTCCAGTAGCTTAAAGAAGCTACGTTGACAACTATGCATACATTAGGTAAGCGGCGTTGCCAAATTTAGGTACTTTTTATTCAATAATCACCAATATTTTGAGGAGTGGTATTTTATATACATAATAGATAATTAAGCTTCCACGTGCGTAGGTAATCGTTACAATTAAAATTCAGCGGTAGATAAATAAAAACTAAATTTGGCAACAGTAAGGAATGGGGAAAATATGACCGTCAGATTTTGGTATATCAAAAGGTTTTTTGACTTCCTGTATTGATTTTTACGTTGTTTACGGTGATATATTTATTGTATTTTTTTTTTTTTTTTGTCGTGTCCATAACGTAGTCGAATTAGATTAAACCGTGGATCTTTATAACTACATGTGCGATTTGTTGGATGTTGTCGTCATATTGGTCTATCAGTGACGGCAATACACCAATTTCTCTCAAGTTCGCACTTATTGCCGGACACTCAAAGATATGATTAGTTTAAGATTATTTATTGTATGTGTGCTTGAATAAACACGATAACGTCTGAAGGCTTTTTACAATTGAGCTGAAAGTTAGTAGGTATGACATAGGACATCATCGCACGAATTGTGTGGATTTTGATAAATGTATGGATTATAATTTATTTATTTATTTATATACTAGCAGGCTACGCCCGCTTCGCTGGTCACTATATTTAAATGAATTTTCGAAAGAATTGAATTAATAGTTATTCTTTTACACCACATTATAGACAAAAACTATAAAAAAAAAAAAGGAAAGAAAAAAAGAAACTGAAATTGCTCGAAACCTTGCTTCGGGTACCCGCTGTCTACGGCAGCTCTTTTCCCGCCCGCACTGCATCAGGTCTAGGTTTCCCATGCCTGCAGAAAGATCTTTTTCGGGCACTTCAATCTGGATATTTATCGACGACAGGGAGGGGGGGGGGGTGTCTGCTACTTTTTAAGAACTACGATTTTAAATATGACTGTATCTCAGCAGCTATTAAATATTTTAGTTTTTACCATGTATTTTATAGCCCATGCTATTTACACTGTTACGATTTGATTCCGACCAATGTAATAAAATAAAATAAAATAAAAAGTAGATTCATATATATATAAACAAATAAATTTTAATCATTTTAATCCTTTTTACTATGCATATACTACCATGTTCCCCGATAGATACTGTAAATAAAAAAAAAAAAAAAAAAATATGGTGTGACTCCACTCGACTTTCCGAGCATTGGGTAATTAACAGTTTTGTAGATAAAGTAAAGAAAGAGGAGTTGTTAAACAAACAAAAGAGAGAAAACCATAATAGAGTGTTTCAGTATTTTTCTCCATGTATTACACGATGTTTTATTTAACGTTACTGAACTTTGATCCCATAGATCATAATGATAAAGAATTATTCTTTGTGTCCCGGTAAAAAAACTGTAAATGCTAGATTCACCAAAATGTATACAGTTGGTGCAACTGTGACCTATAACATGTGTACAAATTTTTTGCTCAGATTAATAAGGCGTTTAGACGCTATCACACTTTTAAAAATTTCGCCCCATAAGCCATAATGATAAAGAATTTTTCTTTGTGTCCCTGTAAAAATACTATAAGCGCTAGATTCTCCAAAATCTATACAGATTGGGTATCTGTGACCTATAATATGTGTATAAATTTTTTGCTCAATTGAATAAGGTGTTTAGATGCTATCGCACTTTTAAGATTTTGGTCCCAAAGGCCATAACGATAAAGAATTTTTCTTTGTGTCCCTGTAAAAAAACTATAAGTGCTAGATTCACCAAAATCAATAGGGTTCGTACAATGTTGACTTACAATATACGTACCAACTTTCAGCTTGATTGAACAAAGCGTTTAGACGCTAGCGTGTTCACTCACAGACATACACACATACATACATCATCGCAAAAATAGTGAAAACGGATTCAGGAGACCTCGAAACGGTTAGAAACATCAAAATCTCAAATTCGGATTTTTGAGATGATTACAATACTTTCCTCACTATAGTGTTCGGAAAGTAAAAATTAATGAATAAATGTTTTTTCTTTTAAAGGAATTAACTAAAAAATGAAAAATAAGAAGTTGTTCCACTATAAAAAAAATAAACATAACTGTTATAAATACGTTTTTAAATTTAAAACTAATTATACTTAATTTTTTCTACTGCGTTACGATTTTATTTTCAATAAATAAAAAAAAAAAAAAAAAAAAAAAAAAAAAAAAAATCGCCTTCAAATGAATGTATTAAATAAAAATATGTTGCGTAATAGCCGTTGCTAAGATACGCAGACGATTGAAGCAAAAGAATAAATCTATGAAAAATGAAAAAAAGAAGCCAATATTTAAAATCGGAAAAACATTAATTTAAAAAATTCAAATTTGAAATTCGAAAAAATCTCGATGAGGTGCCCACCTGCAGGGTCCCAGGTACCTATATGCCAAAATCTAAAAATTTAATATGTTTAATTTTTTCTACTGTATGTGGATAACTATTTAATTTCAATAAATATAATAAAAAAGATTTCTTCCTCAAATGAATTTAAATAAATAATTGTTTAATAGCCGTTCCTAAGATACGCAGACTTTTGAAACGAAAGGAATTTCTGAAAAACGAAGCATTAAAGGCAATATTTAAAATCGAAAAAACATTAATTTAAAAAATTCAAATTCGAAAATCGAAAAAATCTCGATGAGGTGCACACATGCATGGTCCCAGGTACCTATATGCCAAATTTGGAAGCTCTGCGATCAGTTGTGTGAGCACCAGAGCGCAGACACACACACAGACACACAGACACTTCTCTTTATTTATATAGAAGAGAAACACTAGATCTGCGAATTATGCTAATTTATCCGAAATCGTGTTAGGCTCCGACTTTTTTCACACCACTATATTTGTAGATTAATAGTCGTCTTATTTAATCGTGAGTACGTATTGCTGAAAAAAAAGTCGGGACCTAATGCTATTACAGATAAATTAGCGTAACTGACAGGCATACAGGAACACAAATAAAAATTATTTATCTTTGCGGGATAAGGACTATTTTTTTTAAAAAAGCAATAGCATCCAAACACTTTTCCGTTGAGCTAAAACTTAGTATGTATGATTATAGGTAAACTTGTCAATTAATCTAGTTTATTCTGTAACAGTGTTAAGCAGCGCCTTTTTTTCCACCAGTATATTTTTAGAGTAATATCCTTCAAGATGTGCTTACGATTAAATAAAAAGAATATTCCTCTACAAATGTATTGGCGTGGGATAAAAGCATACTTGCCAACATATTAATTAATATTCTGTAGTATTGTTAGCCCCACCTTCTTTTTCACACCATTATCTCTTTAGAGTATCTTCCTTCTTATTTAATCGTAATTACATTTGGAGAATATTACTCTAAAAATTTACTGGTGTGAAAAAAAGGGCAGGACTAACAACACTACGGAATATTACTTAGAATGTTGGCAAGTATGGATCAAAGGCGCGGCACAACACTATTATTAAAGTTATTTTATATAGACACGCACACAAAAAACATTAATTATTATGAACTATGGACTTAAATTAATTAACTTGCGAGAGCGTCTAAACGTTTTATCCGATTCAGCTAGAAATTGGTAGATATGTTACGCGTAACGCTGCAAGATTTGTATAGATTTTTATGAGTGTGAGACTTATACATACTTGCCAACCTAACCCAGAAGATTGTTAGTTCCCGCCCCTTTTTGTACGTCAATTAATTTTTAGAATAATTCTCTTCAAATATATTTACGATTAAATAAGAAGTAAATTACTCTTAAAAAAGACTGGTGTAAAAAAATAGGCGGAAAGGGGCGTGACTAACTATCTTCCGGGTTAGGTTGGCAAGTATGCTTAATATTTCTTTTACAGGGACACAAAGTAAAATTTTTTACATTAGGGATTATAACTACTACTTTTATCATTTGACGTGCACTAACGGGCCTTATATTTCCCTGAGTCTCACAACACTATTCTAAAACAATAAAATTCATCTTAATCAGAAAAACTTGTTTTATAACGACAATCTATCTAAAAAGTTACTGGTATATGACTAAGGGGAAAAATAAGGCCCGTACGAACCCTGACTAGAGTCTAAACTTTACATTTGATTAAGTTATAAATTAGAAGGCACGTTAGAATTTATCATCGTAAGAGCAATACAGATTTACATGAATATAGGGTTTATAATTTTATTTATTTATTTATTTTATCCAGTTACAAAGTATACATTTTATACATTGCAGTTTATGAGTTCAACATTTTAAAAGTCTGTTTTAATAATGTTAACTTATTAAAAAAAAAAACAAAAAACTGATCAATGTTTGATATTACAAAGCTTAATTAAAGATCTTTTACAATCACTTTATACTGGTTTTTCTTTTTGTTTGTTTATTTAATGACTTCTCTCACTTAAATATCGATAAGCAACCATTATTTAGTAATCGTTTCGAAAGTTCAGTGAAGTACTTTTAGATTTTTAATACTTTTAAATAATACTTCGGATAAATAAAAGTAAATTTTTATACACAAGTCATTCCAGGTCAAATGAACACAAAAAACAGCATTTTTAACCTGCCCCCCCCTCTCAGATTTTTATGAAATTGGGCTCCTTTATTTCTTCTATTGAGAAATGAATGTTCACTAATTAATTTGTCCCTATCTCTTTTAGTTTTTGATATACAGGGCTGCAAAAATGGGTGAAAAATGCAAATTTCCGAAATTCTTCTGCTACAAATGCACCCATATTTTCTTTCCTAATTAACTTTTAATTAAAAGATTGATATTATTAGAAAGTTTATAATACAGGCTTATGATATATTACAAGTATATATTTTTAATTTTTTTCACTTTAAGGTCAAACCTTTTGACCTTTGACATCCAATATCTCAAAAAGTACACATTTAATTTTATTTTAAAAATTATATGCTATTTTTACAATTATTATCTATAACTATTCCAAATTTCAACATGGGACGGCCATGGGATGCTGAGTTAAAAATTAATATGCAACCCTAAATCAGTATTTTCATACTAATGAAAGTTTTTCCCATATTTTGTTCCGTAATTAACTTAGATATACAAGATAGATATCATTAGAAAGCTTATAATACAGGCGTTTAAATAATATATCACATGAATATATTTTTACTTTCCGAACACTACAGTGAGGAAAGTATTGTAATCATGTCAAAAATCCGAACTTTAAATTTTGATGTTTCTATACGTTTCGAGGTGCCCCGAGTCCGTTTCCACTATTTTTACGATGATATATGTATGTGTGTATGTATGTGTGTATGTCTGTGTGTATGTCTGTGAGTGAACACGCTAGCGTCTAAACGCTTTGTTCGAATAAGCTGAAAGTTGGTACGCATATTGTAAGTCACCATAGTACGAACCCTATAGATTTTGGTGAATCTAGCACTTATAGTTTTTTTACAGGGACACAAAGAAAAATTCTTTATCATTATGGCCTATGGGACCAAAATCTTAAAAGCACGATAGCATCTAAACGCCTTATTAATCTGAGCAAAAAATTTTTACACATGTTATAGGTTACAGTTGCACCAACTGTATAGATTTTGGTGAATCTAGCGCTTACAGTTTTTTTACAGGGACACAAAGAATAATTCTTCATCATTATGCCTATGGGACCAAATTTTTAAAAGTGCAATAGCATCCAAACGCCATATTTAATTGAGCTGAAAATTTATATGAATATTATAAATCACTGTTGCACTAACTATAAGCATTTTGGTGAATCTAGCATTTATAGGTTTTTACAGGGACACAACGAAAAATTCTTTATTATTATGTTCTATGGGCTCAAAGTTCAGTAGCGTTAAATAAAATATCGTGTAATATATGGAGAAAAATACTCAAACACTCTATTATGGTTTTCTCTCTTTTGTTTGTTTAACAACTCCTCTTTCTTTACTTTATCTACAAAACTGTTAATTACTAAATGTTCGGAAAGTCGAATGGAGTCACTCCAGATTTTTTTTAACTTTTCATTTTAAGGTCAAACATTCCAACTTTTAAACTTCAATATCTCAAAAAGTATGCATTTAATTTTCCTTTAAAATTTATGTGTTATTATTACGTTTATTATCTATAATTATTATAAGTTTCAACATGGGACGGCCATTATTTCGTAAAACATACGTTATGTTATTATGGAAATGCTGCATTTTAATTTATAACTCAGTATTCCATGACCGTACCATGGAGAAACTTACAGTAATTATAGATAATAAACGTAAGAATAACATATATCATTTAAAAAAAAAATTAAATATGTATTTTTTGAGATATGGAATGTCAAAAGTCAAAATGATTGACCTTAAAATGAAAAACCGAAAAAATATATTCAAGTGATATTATAAGCTTTCTAATGATACCAACCTTATATCTCCAACTTAATTAGGAAACAAAGTATGGGAAAAACTTACGGTATGTTAGTATGAATTGGTATAAATTCATTTCTCTATAGAACAAACAAATGAGCCCAATTTGATAACAATCTGAGGGGGTCAACTGTGTTGGTTTGACATGGAATGACTCACACTTAATACATTTACCACTCAGTAAAGTTTTTAAATTTAGGAATTTTTCCCTTTAATTAAATTTAAAAAAGTGTTTATAGCAAAATTCTTAATACATTGAATTCCGTATACAGCAATGTTGAAGCGAGAATTTCGTAATTTATCCAAATGGCATTATGGAAATCCGGATATTTATAAAAATTTGCTTAGTTAAGAGATATTGAAGTCATAACTTTGCAGTTTTATCTTAGAAATAACATTTTAAAATTTCATTGAACATTCATGAAAATTTTCAATAACTTCTTGCTTGTCTTTTTCCTTACATAAAGCAGTATTTTTGACTTCCACTGTTCTTATCAAATTATTAAGTGTACCGAAAAGTTCTGTTAATTTAATTTAAAAACATGACACCGGAATTCTTTTTTCTGGACAATACTTATATAAATTTAAAAAAGCTTCCTATTCCTTCCTCCTCCCCCCCCCCCAGAGCCTGATTAAGGGGGAAGCACACATTATTTATACTTACACCGTTATTTTTTAACAAATACTTTCCTCCTATAATAAACAGAAAATTCTCATTAAAAATTATTTTAAAAGAATTCTGGTGTCTAATAACGGTGAGTAAATTGGATTGTTTTACACCGTTCATTTTTTATAAAAAATATTTCCTCGTCAAAGCGTGGAATTTCTATGACATGAAGTAAAAAATAATTGTAAAAATATTCCGGTGAGAGCGGAGATAATGTGTGCTTCCCCCTTAATCAGGCTCTGCCCCCCCCCCCCTTCCTTAATAAATATTGTATAGGTTTTGGTTTCAAAAATAAATATATATATATATTTGGTTCCATTCAGTGTTGTCAAACTTGGGGATATTTTCTTCTCCCAATCTTGGGAATTTTCAAGCTTCAGGGGACATATTTGAAGACAGAGATTTCGTGAAGAGCAGTTTGGGAAAAAACACAAAACATAAAACATTAAAACATAAAAATACTTTTTATTCACTAACTATCGAATGAGAATATATTGTTGAAATATTACACCTAATTTAAAATATTTAACTCAATTTTTGTTTTATTTAGCAAATTTCTTTGTCTTCCAATATAACAAAAAAAAAAAAAAAAAAAAACATATGCATAAGTTGAGAACAATTTATTATTTTATTTCATTATTTCATACGGTTTATTAAAATTTTATCTTTTATTACATTTTTTAAATTATTCCGGGCCTCCGGTCGCAGTGTTGCCAAATTTGGAGACATTTTATCCAATATCGACCACTAAATTTTAAATTTAAGGGTTCCTATTTCCTTCGAAGATTAACCCCTAACCTGACGAGGAAAATTTACGAGATTCACTTCTCAGTGCCAACGTTTTTTACGCAAACGCGCGTAGTTATGCTTTCACTGTTCCAGAAACATTCAGATTCCTCTCTCACCGTTCTTCTCTGAGATAAGTAAATCCATTGAAAACACAATCAAGGTCACATTCAAGGCATATTGCATTCTAAAGCAGTGGGATTTGTTTCACTGGTAGCACCGCAATAGAAAGGGAAGACGTTTATATACGCCCGGGGTAGTTAACATTTTAGTGAGACGAATATATACGCTCGGGGCAGTTAAGGGGTTAATCACATATTATGTATATAAAAAATGACCTCTCAAAATTATTGGTGACCATTGAATGAAAATGTCCCGAAGTCTGGCAACACTGCCCTGTCGCCCATTTGGCATAGCGTCGAACTCGTAATCTTAGGATTGTTTGTTCGATGCCTGAGCCGGCCAAAAATCGACTTGTGCATTAACAGTGGCTAGTCTTGGTGTTGGTGTTGGTGTTAGGGATTAAGGCCGATTGACAACACTGGGGTCCTGGGCCTGAGGGGGAGTGCCTTCCGTGGAGGTCTTTTTAAGAAGTGTGTCCAATAGAAATCCTAGGATTCTACTGTTAAAGTTCCAATTTAATGTCCAGGTCCGTATAGCTGAAAAAGAAGGCCGTTGAAACAAAAAGAACTAATAGTTCGCAGTGAAACATATTTATTTTCTTTTATAGAGTTTTCATAAAAAATCAACAGTACATTAATAGTGGAGTTTCAGCATGACCATAAGTTACGAGAATGCAAAAGATAAGGGGTGAGAGAGAGAGCTACGAGGTTACATGTTATTCAATCAACAGTTATAGAGCGAATTCTCTAGTTGACTCTACTGCAATTAAGATCAGACTGATAAATTACGCCAAAATTATTAAAACAGTGCCAACTTTCCAGCCAAAGCTAATCCTTTGTTTGTAGAATAATTTAATATAAATATTTTGAATTTAGTAAGTTCGTTACAGCAGTTTAAGCCAAGTTTTATCGCCAGAAGACCGTTATTTAAGGGAGACACTCAGACTAGGATTTATTGCACATCCTGTGATAAAAAAAATCTAAATTACCCTTTAATGATATCAGAACGGAAATGTATTGCTTAATTTAGCTTCGAATAAATAAACATACGCAATTTAAAAGAATGAAAATGTAATTATGTATCCAACGGCTTATGACTGGAAATAATATTATTTTATATTTTATTTATTAAATGATTTAGAAGAGCTTATGAATGTCATTTAAAAGGAATATGTTTTTTTTTTAAGACGATTTATTAATAGCATAAGGGATAAAGTATTATTAGAATTAAGATATTTATTATAGACAAAAGCGAATAAATAAAAGTAATTTAGAATTTCGTTATCTATTTTTATTAGCTATTTAATTTATTGAAAATATAATAATTATTTATTGCCTTTATTTAAAGCTGTAATTAAAATTAATATATGTGAAGGAACGACTTCACATATTTCTCCCCAGCGACGAGGAAAAAAAAAATATCGTCAAACTGGACGAAAATTATAAAAATATAGAACGCTCTCTCTCACCTTCACAACAGTGTAATACAATTCCAAAAAAAAAAAATCTGCATCCAATTGTGAGAAATGTAAAGTAACCTTTTGCTAAGCAAGGGAAAAAAAATTGTGGCATATAACAATAAATTCGAAAAAAAAATCAATAATAATGACAGTTATGAAATCATGAGACATATTCAGTCATTGTCATGCCAAATTGACATATCTGAAACAAATTACATAATCAATAATTTATATAAATATGATATATAAAATGTGTAAAATATTAAAAAAACAATCATTTATTACAGTGTATGTATGTTTGATAATAAGGAAAAGGAAATCAGTAACCAGAAATATGAAAATCAAATAATTTTTGTATTTTGTTAATTTTCAAAAAAAAATTAATATTGCATTAATATGAAAAAAAAATCAAATATTTTTGATTAAGAAGACCATTATCGTACACGTGAAAAATTAAATTCTAACAAAGTGAGCCAGAGAGTGTGTAATAGAACAATAGCTATGACAGATATGATGGTTTTGTGATGCCTAACTGAACATAGCGTACTGAACAATATGTGAAAAGCAGAAGAGGCTTCATGTTGTGCAAAAATGACAACCAGCATTCTGCAAAGTGACATAATGAAATGTCCCTTGTATGTGTAAAAATATGTGTAATAAAAAAAAAAAATCTAGCCCTATGTCAGAATAAAAGCGCACATGTAAGAGTTCAAGAAAATTATTTATTCTATTTTATTTTAACTTTTGTCTATTTTTATGCCTTCTAATTTATTTTGTTTTGCATAAATTTATGAACCAACTTTATTTCAATAGCTTGTGTTGGTAAAAAAAAATATTAAAATTTACTTGTATGAAATAATTTCCTTTTCCTGAACAAAATTTTTAATAAATGAATTAGCATTTGAATTTCTCCCAAAAATATGATCTAAATAATAATATAATTTTTAATGCATAAACTCTGAGTAGACCTGAAATAGGTGATAAGAATATAACTCATAAAAATTGTCAAAAATAGCAAAAAAAAAATCTAAATATACTATTGTTTTTATAATTACAGTTGAACTATTATTTTATCGAGCCCAATTAATATTCAATATCTTTCTTAAAAAGGATACTGTATGTCATACAGATAACTCCATAATACTGCTCAGTAAGAAATAGTCTTAAGAAAAAAAAAAAAGAAGAGTGAACCAGCCACATACTTCTGCACAGACTACTTCTTACAACGCACAGATGATTTCACGGCCATATAAAATACATCTGTGGTGCAAACCTTACAAAAAGAAATTATTTTAATTAAGAAATTTTAAATAATTAAATATTTAATTTAAACTGACAGAAAACTTTCTGCAAGGGTTTTACTCTTTAGACAAGAAAAAAAAATTTTGATAAAAACAAAATTTTAAAACGTACAGACTATGTACGGAAATTTCACTTTTTATGTATTTCTTTGAAAAACAAATAGGCTCAAAAAAAAAACATGACAGAGTTTATTGCAAGTTGACAAAAATTTATTTACTTTTGTGTATGTGTGTATTATTATTGTAATTAGTCTTTTGTAAAAAAAATTCGCGTGAAAATTTAATAAAAGAAAATGTAATTATCTCCACATGTGAACCAATGAAATGGCAACCAAATAGGTCAGATAAAATTTTGTGAGAGTGTGTGTGTGTCAAACATTGGGTTGTGAGGCCAAGTTTGAGAATAATGAAGAAAAGCATGGAAAACCATACATGTGAAAGACAATGGAATACTATTGAATAAATTTGAATTATGACTGACAAACTGAGCAGCCAGCCAATAATACAATAAATTTCTGACCCAAAAGAAAACATATACAGGAACACATGTAGAAACATAAGGGGAAAAAATGAAATATTCTTTTTGGTGTGTGTGCGTGTGAGAATTATTAATTATAAAGTGTTTGCAAACGTTAAAATAAACTGATCATGTTATTCAAATGAGATAAAAACATAGTGTGAATTTGTTAAAAATGAATCTTGAGAAAGAGGTGATGTGTTCACGCAAAGAATCCTTGAAACTTTGACAACCAATGAAAATATAATTAGGAAAAATATACAATCCAAATATTTCCAAAAGTCACATACATCCTCATGTTATTTATTTCAAATTTAGTAAGTAATTTTATATCAATATCTTTTTATTTATTATTATTTTCATTATTTTAATTATTTATTTTGTCACCCGAAATATTTATAGAACATGTGTTCATGAATTATAAGTGTACTTGGAAACCAATAAAACATAACCTTCAAAAATTGTTGTGAAAGTGTGAAATCCCCTACACAATTACAAGTGTTGAAACCAATATAATGGTCAAAATCCATAGATTATAGAAGTCATTAATATACTGACAACCAGAGCAACACAATTGTGCTTAGAGGGTAAATGTGTATATGTGAAAATTAAAAATATAATCAAACGGGTGATATGTTATAATGTTTAAACAATATTGTAAAAAAGGATTATCAACTGAAATAATTTGAACTATTAAAAATTTAGTATATGTCTGTAAGTGTTCCAAGAAATATTAAAATTGAAAAAATTAAAAAAAAAAATGCCACAAAAATAAATTTCCATTGCCGCAGATGAAAGCGCTAAAATTGCGAATTTAACGTGCACAGAAAATTATAAACAAACAGTAAAAGCAAAAAGTCATGACTAAAACAACAGTATTATCTACTGAACTGAGCATATATGAACTGAGATGAGCTGAGCTGAGGTGAGATGAGCTCAGATGAGGCCTCAAAAATTAAAAAAATGCGCATAAAGTAAATATATAAATAGCTTCAAAGGCTATAAAATTGCTCAGCAAAATAATAATATAAAAACTCGAGTACAAGAAGTGTAATCTCACTTCAAAAAGGTGAATAAAAAGAATTTCACCAAATCAGCTGATAAAAGGAACAGTAAAATAAATCTGTTCACACACGTGCAAAAGATTTTTTTTTTTTTTTTTATCTTAAAAAAATACTGCAATTATTCAGCAGTGGGCCCAATTTGATGTTAAAGTAAGCTTACTATATATTTTGGTGTGATAATTATTTGCTAGCAATAGTAATAAAATATTCCCATATATATAAGATAGACATATTAAATATAAACACCAATAAACAAACATGAAATATCGAATAAATGCGATAAAATATATCATATGTACAGTAAAAATAAAAAAAAACTCTGCAATCAACGTATTTGAACTGAATGAAAAAAATATATCACTATTATTATTATTAGAACACAAACAAACTCAGGCGGAATGGCGAGAGTTTATTTCTGTTTCAAAAAAAAAAAAAAAAATTAAGCGGTCTTCCGTTTCTGTTTTCTTTTCTTTTTTTTTTTTTTTTATCTTATCACGATTACTCTGAAACTTTTCTTTTCTTTTTTTTTACGTAAATGAACGAAATAAAGCTATTATGCACATAAAATAAATTTCGTATGAAAAGTAATTGAGGGTTAAAATTTTAGAAAATGATGATAGGTTTCATCTAACAAAATTGAATGAATGTGGAAAAGAAATGTGTGAAATGAAAAATTACATTAGATGTCAATGTTCACGACCAGCATAATAATACCTGGATTTATGCGATAACATCTAACCGACAAAAAAATATAATGTGTTATAAAATTTCTCAAAGTTTATGAAATTAGAAAAAAATAATTAAAAGATTTGTATTAAAATGTAATATTTTAGTTAAAATGGGCAAAGAAAATACTGTGTTATGTTATTATAAAAATTAAACTTGAGAAAAAATTCGACAACCAAAAAATATTAGAATAAAATTATGTTTATGTGATTAGGTATCTAAGATATACAACCAATTCTCTTTCTGTATAAGTGATTGTACATGATTATTTAAGAATGCCTGGTAAGTATAATAAATAAAACATTGAACCTTATGTTCAAGACTAACAAATTTGTTAGGTTTACATGAAAGTCAATGTACATAATATCCGAAAAAATTAGAAAAGAAATATGTAAATTTGAAAAATTGTGTGTTAAATTTATTCAGGACACTTGCATGCAACAAGATACGGCCAGTATAGATTCATAAAATATATTATGTACTGGATTTACATATTGTCCTGAATACATATAGTGTTAAAAAATGAAAATTGTTGGAGATACAATCAATTAATTAATATTAATCTTCGATATTTTATTTTATTTATTTATTTATTCTGTCACTGTGTGAGTATGTACCTATGCGTTGTGAGAAAAAAACTTTTTATAGAAACAATATTAGTAAACAATGATAAAAAAAAATATATACCCTAAATGCAAGCAATTCTAATCGATTCTGTAAAATATGTTAAATTCTATGTAAAATTTAAATAGTAAAAAAATGTAAGTTAATTATAGGAATACTCAAATTAAATGAAGTTTAATGTAAAATCATGCAAACAAAGACAATCAATGCAGATCCCCTCACCAAGAAAAATTTGGCCAGTAATTCAAGATAAGGAAAAAAACATTGAATGCCAACAACACAAGCGCAATTAGCAGCGCTACTAATGCACATTGTGGCACAAAATTACATAAACTTAAATCCTAACATATTAATTGTGCCTCTTTTAATTCAAGGACTTAAATTAAATGTATAAACCTAAATTATTTATTTGTTTAACTATTTTTAAATGAAAGGATAAATAATGGTATTTAGAGAAAAGTGTAGTGTTTTGACAGTTAGGTTTTGAAACACAGTGATGCATAAGATTATACAGCCCTTATCTTTAAGAAACCAATTGTAAAAAAACTTGATTTAATATAACCATGATAAGAAAAATAAACCCATTATCTTTAAAATAAAAAAAAAATGAATCTCAATAATTTATGTAAAGGTGTGAAAGTTATGTAACATATTAAGTAAAAAAAATATCAACTAAGTTCTCTAAAATATATTGCTAAATTTTGCTTTAAACTATGACCTTAAAAAGTAATAAAAAAACATATAAATTTATGGAACAAAAGTATGAGAATAACTGAAATTATCACTCTAGTTATTTTATTTATTCATTAATTTGTTATACAATGGCAGTTCCAAGCAGGTTAAAATAATTGAACAAAAAAAAATATATGTGTGTAAAAAGATGAGAAATAAGTGTCTAGATATCGACTGATATCAAAAACGAATTTTCGCCGACACATCTCGAAAAGTTATCTAAAAAAAAAGGTATGTGTATTTTCAACCTGCCTGAAAAACACCAACATAAGAAATAACTTCAAGTTTAGTTCTTAAATTAAAAATATTAATTAAATTCAATTATTGACAATAAACAGAATAATAAACATTTTTCAAAAGGAAAATCTGAATATGAAAATAAAAAATATACTGAAAGGAAATGCAAATTTGTATAAAAATTGCACCAAAAAAATTATTATTATTATTTTTCCTTTTTGCATTATGAATAAAAAATCAAGAAATTTCTAAAAATTTATCATCACGCGTTGTATATCGGTATTAGCATAAAAAGGAAAATATGAATATGAAAAGTATAAAATACTATAATATGTAAATTTATATATATATATTACACATAAAATTTTAAAAAAAGCAAGTTTTTCCTTTTTTTTTTTTTTTTATCATTATTATTATTACTTTTAAAATTGGGAAACAAAAATATATTATATGGAAACAGAAACAAAAATATATATATAGAAATCTGACAATATTTAAGCATCCCTGTTGTTTGTATTATCTAAAAAGTTTTTAATTAATGATGCACCAAGAAAAAAATTATGTATCAACAAGGATACTTAAGAGTGAAAAAAAAAATATATACAAAACACTCACCAACCTTTCATAATCTTGACCTGAAAATAAAACTTTATTTTTATTAATTTTAATAAGATAGGAAATGATTTTCTCCGCGTTCGGTTCTCCAATTACCCCTTCATTTTAGCAAGACCTTGTGTCCTGATGAATAGGTGCATATTTAATGATTTATTTCACTTGACGCAAAATTTTACAAATCTTTCAGGCCTTAGTTCTAAGTGATATTTCTCCTCACGAAAATTAATGTTCGATTCGCCATGCACAAAAATAACATTCCGTTAGTGTCCACGGAAATGTTATCTCATGTATATGTTCTTTATTAAAAAAAAATCACAAGCGGACATCATTCTTTCCCGTATGAATATTATGTCTCAGCAGGACTTGAAAAAACAAAAAACTGTCGAAAAGACGAGTACTAAATTTGAAGACACTGTAGCAGAGAACATATGAAGCAACACAGGATGAAACAACAAGCTATGAAACCACAAAGGCCACAGTAGAAAAAGCGGCGGGGACTGCATCACAAAGCATTTTTTGGCGAATAGCAGAAACAGCGGCCGGCCAGCACAGAGTCGCGGAAAATGAGATCAAAAGTTCTCTGACTAGAGTCGAAAATGACCAGCGCCGGTAATCCATTAAAGGAGATAGACGAAACACTGTATGGCTCTCGCAAACATATTGCGTTCCAGAGAGAAATATCGGAGAGCTGATGGGTCGAGCGTAACCTATAAACACAAGCTGCTATTCTCGGCGTATTGTCCCATACACAGCAAAAAGTATTTCACGATGAGAGGATCAGAAGAGGACAAACTGCCGATACGATGCGTCCAATCCATAGTGTGCTCCAATCAGTGACATCCACAATGATTTTTCTCACAATTTAAAAATAATACAGCGACGACAAGTCATGTAGATCAAAATCCTTCATTTGAGATTAAAAACCATCGCGGTAAATAAGTTTCCATCTTCTTAAAAAAATTGCTATGATTTTATATTAACTCATAAAGTCATTTTAAACAAAAATGCCCCTCTCTCTCACCAATGCATCTCGAACTGGTTGGTCGCTGGTCTAGCACCAAAGTGTGTCCAATAGAAATCCTAGGATTCTACTGTTAAAGTTCCAATTTAATGTCCAGGTCCGTATAGCTGAAAAAGAAGGCCGTTGAAACAAAAAGAACTAATAGTTCGCAGTGAAACATATTTATTTTCTTTTATAGAGTTTTCATAAAAAATCAACAGTACATTAATAGTGGAGTTTCAGCATGACCATAAGTTACGAGAATGCAAAAGATAAGGGGTGAGAGAGAGAGCTACGAGGTTACATGTTATTCAATCAACAGTTATAGAGCGAATTCTCTAGTTGACTCTACTGCAATTAAGATCAGACTGATAAATTACGCCAAAATTATTAAAACAGTGCCAACTTTCCAGCCAAAGCTAATCCTTTGTTTGTAGAATAATTTAATATAAATATTTTGAATTTAGTAAGTTCGTTACAGCAGTTTAAGCCAAGTTTTATCGCCAGAAGACCGTTATTTAAGGGAGACACTCAGACTAGGATTTATTGCACATCCTGTGATAAAAAAAATCTAAATTACCCTTTAATGATATCAGAACGGAAATGTATTGCTTAATTTAGCTTCGAATAAATAAACATACGCAATTTAAAAGAATGAAAATGTAATTATGTATCCAACGGCTTATGACTGGAAATAATATTATTTTATATTTTATTTATTAAATGATTTAGAAGAGCTTATGAATGTCATTTAAAAGGAATATGTTTTTTTTTTAAGACGATTTATTAATAGCATAAGGGATAAAGTATTATTAGAATTAAGATATTTATTATAGACAAAAGCGAATAAATAAAAGTAATTTAGAATTTCGTTATCTATTTTTATTAGCTATTTAATTTATTGAAAATATAATAATTATTTATTGCCTTTATTTAAAGCTGTAATTAAAATTAATATATGTGAAGGAACGACTTCACAGGGTCCTAGCCCGTATTTACGCAAGTTTCGGAGGAAACCACGGAAAACTCCGAACGGCTAGGCCGACGAGCGCGACCGGAGATCGAACCCGGCACCTCACGTCTACCAGCTTTGAGCGCAGAACCGCTCGGCCGCATGGCTAGTCTTGGAGGAATGGTATAAGAGGCGCTTGAATACGGCATATCAGCATTTAAAGTAATTAAAGTTAACAATTGCCCTCTCAAGATGGCTGCCGCTATATTAATGTTATGGCAGGAGCCATATTGAGTCTACCAAAACATTAACTAGTGCTGTGTTACTTAATGGCTTTTGCGGTCACGATTTTGGCTTCATGTTTTACGGACGGGGCAACTCCTTTTATATCATTTTTCTAAGTGGCAGGTGCACGTAAAATCCGTCCTGGTTTCAATGTTCTGTATATTCCGCAAAATTAATGCCGTGAGTTACCGAAGAAGGAAAGCCATTTCCTCCGCATAGGATCAAATTAGTTAAATTATATGTGCGGACCAGCCCTATGGGTGAATCGCAAATCGTCGTTAGTTGCCTAGAGTGTAGCTCTAGTAAGACGTTAAACTCACTCAACGTGACATTATCCTTGTCTGTGAAAATAAATAAATAAATAAATAAATTGATTCATTGAGTAAACTGTAATGTATACATTTAATAAATTTATTTCGAAAACAAATAATAAACATAATTTTAAACTGTAAGCTTAGAAAATCTATCATGAATTATTCTTGTTTTAAATATTTCAGATTACTATAAACAGCATTTTAACTTGTATTAAAAAAAATAAAAAGATACCACAAATATTTCTTTAAAACATTAACATTCTGACTAAATTATTTAACACTATATTTCTTGTACAGTCTTGATGGTTTATTCATAAAACAAGAAAAGAAAAAAAAAAAAGCTTGTGAAAAGAAAATCCTTACAATATGATGTAAGATTTAAAGAACCCTATAAATGCATGTTGTCTAGAAAAGAAATAAGGTCTGTTTATTTGAATATAAGCAATCGGTAGAGACATAAGATTTAGAATGTTGAAATAAGATTCTATAATGTTATTTTTTATGCAGTTATAAAATATTTTGTTAGCAATTTCGTAAATATTTGTTGTTTTATAATTTTGTACATCTAAAAGTCTTTTTGAAGCAATAAAGCATTTTGATTTTGTGTTATATAATAAAAGTAAAAAACAAAATCTTGTTTCTTTAAGTAAAAAATAAAAAATACAAATACAAATCAAATCAAATCAAATCATTTGAAAATTCTTTAATATCCTCGTTTTAACTTGTATTCTGAATCTGATTATTAAATTTTATAATTATTAGGATACAAAAACGAAATTACGCTGTTTTTATTTAATTGAACATAAAACATTTTCGATTATACCTGTGGAGAGTCACCAAAGCAGGAGAGCCATCGCGTTCGTTGAGAATCAAAATTGTGATGGCATGTTTCTAGATCAGCTTTAGGGGTGTGTCGAAGAAAGTCGCCACTTGCCAATAACCTAATACAAGCAGGAATGGAACACTGGCTCAGAATTCACTCTGGTATTTAAGAAATTTCTCTGTTTATAATATCGTTGATTTAAGAAGTAGATAATTTTATTTTATTAATAGTGGTATGAGTTCTGTGCCAGTGTTCCATATCTGTACTAGTGCAATGTAAAACCACACCCACTCACTCTAAATATTCTTGTTCTTCTTGTCTCTTCTACAAATGTATTGATGTGGGATAAAAGCATACTTGCCAACATACTAATAAATATTCCGTAGTATTCTTAGCCCCGCCTTCTTCACACCAGTATCTTTTTAGAGTATTTTCCTTCTTATTTAATCGTAATTACAGGGATGGACCACGGGCGAAGAATTCATACCGGTATTTGCTTAAGAAATTTCTCTACTTATAATATCGTTGATTTAAGAAGTAGAAAATTTTGTTGCATTGATAGTGGTATGAGTTCTTCGCCCGTGTTCCATCCCTGTAATCAGGGCCTGATTAAGGGGGAAGCTCGCTCATACCGGAATATTTTTACAATTATTTTTTACTTCATGTCATAGAAATTCCACGCTTTGACGAGGAAATATTTTTTATAAAAAATGAACGGTGTAAAACAATCCAATTTACTCACCGTTATTAGACACCAGAATTCTTTTAAAATAATTTTTAATGAAAATTTTCTGTTTATTATAGGAGAAAAATATTTCTTAAAAATTAACGGTGTAAGTATAAATAATGTTTGAAGAGCGAGCTTCCCCCTTAATCAGGCCCTGCCTGTAATTACATTTGAAGAATATTACTCTAAAAATTTACTGGTGTGAAAAAAAGGGCGGGACTAACAACACTACGGAATATTAATTAGGGTGTTTGCAAGTATGCATAAAAAGCGCGGCACAACACTATTATTAAAGTTATTTTATATAGACACACACAAAATACATTAATTATTATGAACTGTGGATTTAAATTAATTAAATTGCGAGAGCGTCTAAACCTTTTATCCGATTCAGCTAAAAATTGGAAGGTATGTCACGCGTAACGCTGCAAGATTTGAATAGATTTTTTTTCTTATACATACTTCCCAACCTAACCCAGAAGATTGTTAGTTCCCGCCCATTTTTGTACGTCAATTAATTTTTAGAATAATTCTCTTTAAATATATTTACGATTAAATTATAAGAAAAGTACTCTTAAAAAAGACTGGTGTCAAAAAAAGGGGGGGGGCAGAAAGGGGTGGGACTAACAATCATCCGAGGTAGGGTGGGAAGTCTGCTTAATAGTTATTTTACAGGGACACAAAGTAAAATTCTTTACATTAAGGATTATAACTACTACTTTTATCATTTGACGTGCACTAGCTGGGTTCGTACCGGCCTTATTTTTTACCTGAGTCTTACACCAGTATTGTAAAACAATAAAATTCATCCTGATCAGAAAGACTTATTTTATAACGAAAATCGTTCTAAAGTATTACTGTTATAAGACTCAGCGAAAAAATACGGCCCGTACGAACCCTGACTAGCGCCTAAAATGTACATTTGATTAAGTTATAAATTGGAAGGCATGTTATAAGTTATCATTGTAAGAGCATTACAAATTTACATGAGTATAGGGTTTATAATTTTATTTATTTATTTATTTTATCGAGTTACAAAGTAGAAATTTTATACATTGCAGTTATGAGTTCAACCTTTTTAAAATTTGTTTTAATAATCTTAACTTAAAAAAAAAAAAAAAAAAAAAAAAATGTTTCAGCAAAAACAAAGTGTGGACGTCTCTATCGAAAATTTTCAAAAAGATCTTGGATTCTTGATGATGAATCATATTTTACTCTTTTAAATTCCTCAATAAATGGCAATAATCGTTTCTATTTTTCCAATATATCGGATACACCACCAGCTGTTAAATATATTCAACCAAAAAAAAGTTTGAAAGTAATGTTCTTGTATGGATTGCCATTAGTCCAAAAGGAATGAGCAGGCCTTTCATTCGAAGTTAAAATATGGCAATCAATCAAGATGTTTATCTTGAGGAATGTATCAAAAAGAGTCTAATTCCCTATATTCAAGCTAATTACCAAAGAAATTATACATTTTGGCCAGACTTGGCCAGTTTTCATTATGCTAAAAAAGTGACCAATTATCTCCTTCAAGAATCAATTGACTTTGTCGTAAAGAAGATAATCCCGCTGATGTTCCAGAGACAAGATCAATTGAAGACTTTTGGTCAATTTTAAAAGGGAAAGTTTATGCAAAGGCTTGGCGGGCAGAAAATGTCGATCAACTTGTGAATCGCATCAGATATTGCATAAAACAAATTAATTTAGACATTGTACAGAAGCTCGCAGTCGGTACAAAGAAAAGAATTGATTATATCCGCAGAAATGGTGCAATAGAACAGAGATAAAACTATCAGTATTTAGTATTTATCCAGTCTTATAATTTGCGCATGTTTATTTGTATCATAATTGCGTTTAATAAAAAATATAATAAAATTAACATATTGCGGATTTTTATTGATCACCCGTTATAACGTATAGCATCGTGCTTTATGGAGTTTGATAAATGTCATACTTTAATTATACCGGTAATGTACACGGAACTGTGCTACAATTACATTACAGTATTCATTAAATAAGATTTCTAGTGTAAATCCGACTTATATTGCCAGCGGGTTATACACTAACCAGGACGGCAAGTTAAATACCTCATTCTTTTCAGGACAGGAGCATCTAATTTTAAACCCCACAGCATCCCGGAAATTTTGTATGAAACTTTCCCTTTATAACTCTAAAAGAAAAAATACATTTATTTCTTGTCTTTCAATATCGTTTCTAAATTCCGGTGGTAATTCATTTTAAATGAAAAACAAATTTCTTATCCCTGATAGGGTTAAAAATTGTAGTCTTTAATTGAGTTTTTCAAAGGAAAAAAATAATTAAAAAATACACATGATGAATGTCATGTACGCCTCCCGATGATGGATTCTGCAAACATCTTACGCTTCTTACTCAGTAGAATAATCTAAAAATATTGGGTGATTATAGTGAAAGTATAGATGTCAAACTTTCCAGTTTGTCTGGAGGATATATTACTAAAGCTTCAAATATTTTAATTTATTCCATAACAGTGTTAATATCTGCCTTTTTGGACACTATTTTCCATGTACTATAATTTTATCCAATATACAATTATGTTTAAAGTAACGTCAGTGGAGTGCTCCATGTGGATACTCAAAAAGATTTTGGGTTCTGTCTCTTTGTGGATAGTGTGTGTATGTCTCTGTCTCGCGATATCAGCCACAAAAGTCACCATATTGATTTGCAAATTGATACACTTGTTCATGAGCCACACGGAATTAGCTGTATAATTTTGGGCGTGTATTCTATTTGTAGTTCGGGTACAGGGACATACCAATGTTTTTCTTTTCATTATGTCCTACG
Organism: Salticus scenicus; assembly: GCA_963930645.1. Classification (NCBI taxonomy): domain Eukaryota; kingdom Metazoa; phylum Arthropoda; class Arachnida; order Araneae; family Salticidae; genus Salticus; species Salticus scenicus. Next base: position 183,043,628 of record OZ005658.1, read on the forward strand.
GATAGAATTTGTATGTATTTCAATAGTGACTGCGAAAATCTTCCGATTGATTTATAAATTGGTTCACATGTCCACACGCTATACCGAAATTATTATACATATTTTCAATTCGCTTAAATTTGCCTTCCAATGTATTATTTTTTTTCTTAAAATAGTCTTTATGAATGCTCAGTGTTTTATATAAATCCTTAAGCTATAATTCAGAATAAATGATATTTCAAAGAATAGTTAAACATTTCGGAAACCTTAATAAAACGGTTTAACAAGGATCTAGTTATATATAAAAGATTTTTTTAAAAATTAAGAAAAAAAAAAAAAAGGTACCTCGACATCAGTGATGCCAGATGTGGCGGATTATTTATTCAAAAATCACCAAAAATTTTGAGAAGTGATATTTGATATATATAATAGACTGTCAATCTTCGAAGTGATTAAGCAAACGTTACAGTTAAAAATTATTGGTGATTACTAAATAAAAAATCCGCCAGATTTGCGACTTTATTATTCAATAGTCACCAATAATCTTCAGAAATGGTACTTGATGTACTTTATAAACGATTTTTCGATTCTATTCGTCTGTTATATATATATGCAATATCATTTCACAAAATTATTGGTGTCAGTTGAAAAAAAAAGTCCCAAAGTTTGTCAACACTGCCCTATGTATTAAAAAAAAAAAAAAAAGAAAAGAAAAAGAAAGAAGAAAAGCGACGGACGGAATGAATTACGGCTGTGGTCGAAGATGCTAAAGGAAAGATGCAATTCCTGCTTGACAAAGCAATATTGAGGATCAGGCTCAACCCAAAACGAGTCTGCAGGAAAAAAAAATTAAACCAGCTTCGGACCGGCTAGCGTCCATGCAGAAAATTCAAATTTATATACTGCCATTCATTGTCAAAATTGTTATATAAAAAGATTAAGAGAACAATAATATTTCATTGTATTGTTTTAAACTGTATTATTAGGAGTGAGGACACTTTCTTGGAAATTTGTTAACTGAGATCAAATGATAAGAGAAAAACGTTTTATTTAACCATAGTTGCCAACTTAGTACCTTTTGGCTACTAGAAATGTTAACACTTTCGCGATCGCTGACGTAGATTCACGTCATTAGAAAATCTGTATCTCCAACAGTGGGCGTTTCTTTCGCGATTTGTATATTACTTATTTCTTAAGAATATACCCAGTATTCAAATTTGTACAGTCAAATATAATATGGATACAAATATTTTGATTAGGAAGAATATAATTATAATGTATATCCACTTGTAATATATATGTGAATATAGAAAATTTTGTTCTGAAATATTGTAAGTTGGGAGAATAACGCCCACAGGCGGACCTTACTGTCAAAAAGACAAAAGCATGCGGTCGTGAAAGTGTTAATAAAAAGGATGAGGGCCCACAGGAGGGTTTTTTGGCCCTAAGGAATTTCAAGTTCCTCTTTTATTACATGAATGGTTAAACCACTATAGATAAAAAATGATGCGAATTAACCCCAAAATTTCTGTAAAAATATTATGAAATATGACTCAAGAGTATCAGTGCGTAGGGTTCTGAAGGTCATTGTTGGCATACTGTTAAATATACGTTCTGCTTCTAGGCACTATTGTTGAAAGTACATAATATTAGAACAGGATTTTCTGTATTTATTTTTACATTACAAATGAATATAGGTTATAACTATACAATTTTTAATCAAATATTTGTATCCATTGTACACAGATGAATATTGGGTATACTCTTAAGGTCTTACGAAATATTGTAGCATACAGATTGCAAAAGAAAAGTCATAGATGGAGTTACAGGTTTCCAAATTTCACAGATTCGACGGTAAATACCAGGTTCGAATCTTTGTCGCTCCCGTCGACTTAGCTGTTCGGAGTTGACCGTGGTTTTCTCCGAAACTCGCGTAAATACGGGCTAGAACCTCTTAGAAAGACCCTCCAGGGAGGGCATTCTACTTATAGGCCTAGAACACTTTAGAAAGACTCCCACAGAGAGCATTTCACCCATAGGCCTAGGACTCCAGAGTAATCAATCGGCCTTAACACAAGAACCAACCAACAGAGGCTGTTTCGATTTTCCGCATTGGAAGCAATAATATAGTTCAAAATATAAACTGCACAGATAAAAAAGACTTAAATGCTTTTTAAAGGATATTTTGTGGAACAAAATTGAAATTTTAAAAGAATCTGATTCGACAGATTCTATTTCATCAATAAAATATTTTCAAACCAGTGAGAAGTAGTACTGTACGCAGTGCTTTCACTGTAATCAATGTTATTTTTTCTTTCTTTCAATTTTAACTGTTTTTATATGAGCGTAGTGGAGCAACACTTTTATGCTTATGTACAGTCGGTAACAAAAGTGTCCGAACACTAGCAAAAATTCTTATGTAAAAAAAGTACACTTCATACGGTTTTGTTAAATAAATCCTTGTCGAATCCTGTTCTTAGTTAGTGTAAGAACATGATTCGATAAGGATTTATTTAACAAAACCGTATGGAGTGTACTTTTTTTACATAGGAATTTTTGCTAGTGTTCGGACACTTTTGTTACCGACTATATAATATACGTCATAGTGTACTACATAATATATTTCAATAAAGTGTTGCTCCTTGGCGCGCATATAAATAAAAGTACGTCAAGTGTATAAAAATGGGAGAATTTTGGCTAAAAATGCAAAATTGGGAATCTTTGGACCACTGGGGAACAAGCAATTACTCGAATAACATAAATAATATTCACCGAAACTTAAAATATGCATGCTCTAAAATAACTAAATGCAAAAACTTCATACCTTTGATCAATCTGATATTTTCCTGAATTTTAGGGAGGAAATCCCACTTATGGTATCTCATCCTTTTTATTTTATTTAATCTGTGAAAAATGTTGCAGTTCACTGATTAAATAAAATGAATATTTCTATTAAATTTTTCCGGTCGCCAAAAAAGTGATAAGTTGGCAACCATGTTTAAATCTAAATGTTCATTTTATGCAAAATTTAATCTTTCAATGTTTAAAAAGTCTACATTAATTTAAGAATATTTTTGTTTTTTTAAATTTCTTTTTAAATCAACAATATTACAGGTAGAGAAATTTCTCAATCAATTACCGGTATGAGTTCTACGCCAGTGTTCCATTTCTGTAATAAGCATTGCTTTGTTAAGCTAAAGTAGAATATTTTCGAAAAAAAAAATGTAAAATTTGCATAACGTAAACTATTTTTAATAACGTAAAACAACAAATGTCAAAGCAAACCACTTTAGTAAATACATCCCCAAAGCTGTAAAAACTGAGTAAAATAAAAAATGACGATGTTATTTTAAGGAAGACGTTTATAAGAGTTCAAGGTTAAAATAAAATAAAATATTTTTAAATGTCATATAATAAAGCTACAGAATTTTCATCCTTTGACATTTTGGTTTACTGACATTTTCCGCAGTTGCTTGCCGTGACATTTCGCCTGTGATATTCAGAGACTGTTAAACAACTGCCACGTTTCAAATTAATCTTCGAACAGCATTGTAATATAGAATAATACATTTCTACTTTCTCTTAACCATATAAGGTAGAGAAAGTAATGATTTTAGGTCAAATTTTGGAAATTGTAAGTTTACTATACCAACATATTTTGAAGTCTTTTGAATCAGAATTTAAGGTTTTTAGCAGTTGGTCTATGAGTGTGGGCGTGTTTGTCGTCTGCGTACTGTAAAACAAATATTAGACGGAATTCCAAACTCGGTATTTCAAAACTGCATCATATGGGTATACTACTGGAGACATTTTACTAAATCATACTTGCCAACATTAACCCGGAAGATTGTTTGTTCCCGCCCCTTTTTGTACACCACTTAATTTTTATTTTGATGAAATACACTTTAAAAACACGTTTGTCTAAAATTAAACTTTATTTAAAACATTTTAAAAAATTATCCAAAGCTTTTCGCTTTGAAATATCAAGTATCAATATCAAAATTCTGCTCAAGTTATTAAAAGATTTAATTGTTAACCATGAAATGCAAAATATATAAAAACTGCTCATTGGAAACGTGTAATAAAATCCCTGATGATGCTTTGATATTTCAAAGCGAAAAGCTTCGGTATTTTTTTTTAAATGTTTTAAATAAAGTTTAATTTTAGACAAACGTGTTTTTAAAGTGTTTTTAATCTAAATAGCAAATAGCACGTGATTAAACTTAACTCTCTTTTTTAGAGATAATTTATACTTAATTTTTAGAGTAATTCTCTTCAAATATATTTACGATTAAATAAGAAAAAAAGTACTCTAAAAAAAGACTGGTGTGAAAAAATAGGCGGAAAGGGGCGGAACTAACAATCTTACTGGTTAGGTTGGCAAGTATGCTAAATGTTGGCATGTAGAGGAGCATGCAAAAGTTCATACAAGTTTTAAAATAGATTAAGTCTATGAACGAATTTTTCTGGTTAGTGCAGTTTAACATCTTTGGACTGTATTAAGCAAACTTAAATTGGCATTATATGCTCAGAAGCCTGTTTCTCGTGGAATGTGGTATGAAAAGTATTTGCCATGTTTAACAGTAGTTCAAAGTATATTTCAAGTTAGGTCACGATTTAGTTTTCTCTTAATTTAAGTGCAACATTTCGTTCGTAGAAACATGCTATAGAAATACACAAAACTATTCAAAATTAGCTGATTAATTTGCTGAGCATGTTGCAGGACAAAATTTTCTGAATAATTTCAAAATTAAAAGTTTAAAATTTAATAATATACTTAAATCTTTTTTTGCTACGACAGTTTTCACAGGAAAGTGTTTATCATATTTTTCTACAATAAGTTGTGATTAAATCGATTAGAAGTTATTGTATAAAAATTGTGGTAGAAAAAATGGCAGAAATGTATCAGTTGTGAAAATTTCTTCAAAAACGGCGGTGAGTACGACCGACATTATCATAGATGCCAATATTTTAATTTATTCTGGAATTATTTTTGCCCCGTCTTTATTTCGCACCACTTAATTTATAGAAAAATTTTCTCCAATATGAAATAAGAAAAATTTATCTTTAAAAAATAAATTGTATGAAAAAAAAGGCGGGGCTTAAGCTACTCCGGAATAAATTAAAATGTTGGCATCTATGCATTATAAATTTCTAAATACAGCACCTCCACTTAAACTGTAGTAATTTGTCTATGACAATGTAGAGTAAGACAAAATCGTGTAAATGGCACGCTAGTTTTTTTTTTTTTTTAACATTTTATTTACTATAACATGCAGGGTATAAAACGCAGTGTTAGACATTTTTAGGACACTTGACATACTACATTAGACCCAACATACTGCAATTAGAATATAAAAATATAAAATAACTAATAAAATATAAGCATTTATGTTAAATAAATTTTAACACTGCATGCACAAACTTTAACGAAACTTTATTTGCATAATTTATTAGCCAAGTATATTGAGTTACTTTATGAAAACTCCAAATATTGTAAAATTTTAAAAGTTAACATTAATCGAAAAAACTACATTCCAGTTCTTCTTAAAATAAAAAAAAAAATAAATAAATAAAGTATATGGGATTTTACCTAAATTTTTATTTTGATTCGATCAATGATAATGTTGTGCTCTTCTATTGTAAATTTATAATCATAAAAACCCCTATTAATGTTTGCCCTTTTTAAAAAAGAAATTCACTTTATTCTAACTACGATAATTTTTTTTAATTTTCACGATACTTCCTTGGGGTTTTTCATGTACAGTCACCCAAAAAAAAAAACGCCACCCCCCCCCACCTAATTTCGCCGTAAATTATCGTAGAAACATGCGACTGGTACCGATCAGTTTGTAATAACGTCTAGTTTATAATGTTATAGTTAGATTTTACTTAGGGGGTCGTCTACATATTAAAACTGACATCAACTTCATTTTTTTCAATGGTAACCCCCCTTTTTTATAATATTTTTGAATTCTTTGGATCAAATCATCACGGAAAATGGTATAGTTTATATATTTCGCTCAATTTTTCATAGAGTTATAAGCTGTCAAAATTTGGGGATGCTAATGTTAAATGAATGTGACAAACATTAAATCATATCTTCCGAAATAATTATGATATTTAAATTCTGTTTTTTTTATTCGTTAGAATGAAGTGACCCAAACATATTCCATGCAAATTTTTGCTAAAAAAACATTTTTTGAATTATGAAAATTTTTAATAAATTCATATTTGAAAAAATTATGAATTATGACCTATGTTAATTTTTACACGAATAGAACGGGCATCACCAAAAACATGGGTTTCCAAATTTACAGCGCGTTCCTAACATTATTTTTTGAGTTACAGTGATATTTCATTTTTTACTGCTGTTAGGGGGGCGTCACTTGTTATAATTTGTATCATCTGTGAGTCAATATTTCTATACATTTTGACGAAAAACTATTTTAATTTACCTTTATGTTATTATAATTGTTTTCTAAGGAACATTTCGATGTTTATTATACAAATTGGCTTATTTTTTATAAAATTATCGCAATGCAGGCAAGAGATTGGGAAAGAATTCCAAAAGAAATGTAGCCCCGCCTCTATATTGCGGAAACAGTATTAAAAAACTTAGTTTGCATACTCGTATATGACACTATATGTGACGCTGGTATGCATAAATGTCAATGGCATTTACTACATTGAATGCTGAAGACAAAATTTAAATGATTTAATTGGAAGTATGTAAAATAATTTTGTTTTATAATGTAAAGTTTTAGAAAAATTCTGTAAAGGCGTGGCTTTCGTTGAAGAAGGGAGTTTACTCGATTATGAAATGTTAAGTCTTTGTTCTTAAATATTACATAACTTTTTCTAGCTTCTCACTGCTAAAATTCTATTTTATCCCTTTTGTCTTTTGTTTTTAACTTGAACATTCTAGGATTCGTGCACCTCAATTAAGTATCATGACAGTAAAAAAACGCGGTAAGACGAGGAATATTATTTGAAAGAGCAATACGCAGTGAACAATACTTTTGTTTTTTCCTTTTTTAAAATTAATATAATTGATTTTTATTAATTTTTATCAGAATTTTTAAAACAAATTTTCTGTTTTAATCTTGTGAAATTTTCGCATTTGCTTACTCTACCGTTTATGCTATTTAAATTTTATCGCATGACGTAACATAATAAAATATAAAACTTCTATTAAATGTTTTTTTAATACTGAATAATAAAGTGGTATTTTTTTTTTCTTTAAGTTTTAAAATCTATTATTGAAACAAAGTGCAATATTATTTATTTTCTATTATTCTAATCACGGCGTAAAACTGTCGTCACATTTATTACGGAAAAAGAATTTAAAACAAAGTAATATGTCTTATTACTTTTAAAGATATAGATTTTACACATTTATAATTAAGAATTCAAGTACAGTAGACGATTGCAGAACGGGGAATATTCGTTCTAGGCAATAGGAAACCGTTTTTTCCATATCCATGTTTATTTTCATATGAATATACACAATAATATGAATATACACTCTTTCTAGTGAAAAAATTTGTTTCATACTATTTTGTTTATATAAATATGAATATAAGGAATATTCTTAAGAAATATCGTAACACACAAATTGTGAAAGAAACGCCCACTGGAGGAGTTACAGATTTCCAAATGACGTGAAACTACATCAGCAGTCGCGAAAATATTAAATATCCTTTCTCAGATTTTAGTTTAAATCTTGTTATGTATATTTTTGTATATTATCTATTGTTGGTTTGTACGCCTAAAATTAAATGTAAAACTTTATAGTAACACTCTCATGCGAGGCTTACTGTATAAAATAAAAATATACCCAACAAGAAGTAGATAATAATTGTTAGTTAGTAGATTTTAATTGTTTTTATATATATTTTTTGTTTTTTAAATGTATTTTAACTTAAATTTTTGTCTCTTAAATAAAACAGTTTTTGCTTTTAAGATGTAGATAATTCTTTTTCTTAAATATTAAACACCTTTTTTTTAACTGCTATTAATATTATTATCATTATTACTACTGTTCTTTTACCTTGGTATTTAGATTTTTGTAATTAAATATTGTAGGGTTCATATCATTCAAGCTATTATTTTTCTTCGTACGAAGTGATGTATTTAACTTTCAATAATAATGTTTAATAAATTGAAACCAATAAAAATCTTTTAATGCATAAGCTAATGAACAAAGTTCTGCAAATTTGAATCGTTTTTTATTTTATAATAAACATTCCTGAACTTTTTTTCCGGTGTGAAATTTTATAAATAATGAATATTGGGTAGTTGATCACGATTTATTTTTTCTAAATGTATAGACGGTCCCCTAACACATTTTCACGTGTAACTCTGTTTAAAATTGATTTAAAGACTATAAATAGGTAAGTTTTCCGAACTGCCTTGATCTCAGAAATCTGAATATGAGGTCGAAAATAGGGGTCGTCATTGAAAAAAATGAAGTTTATACGTGTTTTAATATGTAGATGACCCCTTAAGCAAAATATAACTACACCATTAAAAACTAGACGTTATTACAGATCGATAGGTACCAGCCGCATGTTTCTACGATAATTTACGGCGAAATTGGATGGGGGGGTGGCGTTTTTTTTTTTGGGTGACTGTACGTAGCTCTATGTACTTGGCTAGTAAATTACGAAATTTCGTTAAAAATTGCACATGAACAGTTAAAATTTATTTAGTGAGAATGTTCCTGTTTCATTAGGTATATAATACTATTACATTCTGATAGCAATATATTATGTCTAATATAGTATATCAAGTTTCTTAAAAATGACATTGCATAGGACTTAATACTCTGCAAGTTATACTATATTTTTTTCTTTCCAATACTTTAAAATAATCTTGTATCTTCTTCTTAATGAATATATCACTAGTCCATATAAAAAAGTACACATAATTAGATGAAGCCTCGTGACCACTCGCTAACCAGAGAGCAGGTTTTGTATTACTTTTTATAAGGTGATGCAAAGCATTTTGTTTCTTCTTTAATTCTTTTACTTGTTCCTTTTTTGCTTTCGCGACAAAACTTTGGCTGAAAGATAAGTAGTGTACCATGTTCTTTACAAGCGCAAAATATCAGGATAATTGCTGAATAATCTTTTTTAGGTACTTAACAAAACGCCTGAAATCGAAAGTGTTCGGTTATTACAGGAAATTTAGTGGATCCTGGATATTCGTATCACATATATTTTAATGTGTTATATGTGCGGGGTTGTAGGCTGACGTTACACTTACTAGACAAATTGAAGCATATTTCCTCAGGCCAAGTAAAACTACGAAATACAAAAATTTCATAATAATTACCATTTACTTATTTATTTTGTTGCTGAATATATAAAACTATTGAGATACCGAGAAGTTCTCCAGGATTTAATTAAACAACTCATACCAGAAATTTAAACTGGAAAATTTTTATATAAATTTTAGGAAAGCAAGCATTGACCAATGAATTTTACTTCCTCTTAGTCAAATATGATAGACAAAGTATGGTTTTGGGTCAAATCTTCAAACCACAAGCGGATAACCACAGAACGACTTCTTGTGTAAAACTTAGAAAAAATTTTAGCTTGAGTTCGTGTCTCTTGCGCATGCGTAAAAAGAAAGCTGAAAAGGGAAAAAAGTACCGTATGGGGAGAAATTAAATACATTCTCCCTCTAAGTATATTTAAGTTTGTTTATAACTTTAACATTTTTTTTATTGTGATAATTTTCTGACTCGTTTTAAGGAATTGATTACCAATATAATTTTTATAATTTTATCGCATTACTTAAAATATTTTATTCGTTATTGTACGTTAAATGGCGAAGTCTTGAATGACGGAATTATTTTGTAATTAAAATATACGCTAATTTGTCAAATGTTTCCAAGAAGTACGCATGGGACGTAATTCAAATGTAGGATAATGGAAGTTTTGTCTCTCTTACTTCTATTTCAGAGATTTTCAGCCAGTTGATGTTACATTAATATCAAAAAGTTTTATTTATTTTCTTGCTTTAATGTAAACACTTGCAGGATTGCCTTGCAAGATTGTTTCACGCTATTGTGATTTCAAATCAGTTAGTTTACTTATCTCTATTTCTTAAAGATCAAGTATAAATTTATCTTTTTTTATTTAACCACAAATGTAGTCAGGGCCTGATTATCGCACGGGCACCCGGGGCTCGTGCCCTGGGCACGAAATTTCTGAGGGGCACAAAATTTTACTAATGGTTAAAAATATCTGATCTAAATCCCCTAGTTTTTCTTTCGTTTTCTAATTCAACTATGTTTTATTTTTATGAATAAAATTTTAAAATAAAATCTTCGTTGATACTGTACATCAGATCATTTGAAATACATGAAATTGTACAATTAACGTACGGAGAAGCATCGATAATCCGGAAATTTATAATCCGGCAGCACCTATATTTGGCTGAGTGAAGTAATTTTATTAAAGCCAAAAACAAAAACAGATATATATATATATATATATATATATATATTGGGGGGGAGCACTAAAATTTGAAAGTGCCCTGGGCACAAAACTTTGTTAGTCGGGCTCTGAATGTAGCACATGATAAAGGATTTAATGTAGCTATTACATTTTTCACATACTTTGAATAATGTTATTGTAATACAGGAATCCAATTAAAGAATAAGTTGTAAATTTTAATTATTATTAATAATTTTATTAAAATTTAATGTAACCTGTAATATTTTTCAGTTATGTAGGAGCAACTTTTATTTTTCATTCAGAATTATATTTTTTTTAATTATTCCATTACACATAATGTATATACATATAAATCGTTCTGTATTAATAAAATATTTTTATACTTAATATTATAATACATTTACGTGTTCTGTTTTTCATGCTGAACAATACTTACTAATAACACTGTATTTTTAATGATCATGATTAGAATACAGTACCATCATATTCTGATTATTTAAAGTAAGAACGTATTTGATTTTGCTCCCCCCTCCCCCCTCCCCCGAAAAAAACAAAACGAAAAAAAAAAAAAGTTTTTTTTTTTTTTTTTTTTTTTTTTTTTTCCCTGTTCATTCTCGATTCGAATTTCATTCCCGAGGGCGATTTTTTTTCATACATTGATTTATATTTTTTAATTTGATATTGTTTGAATTAATTGTTATAATTTATATTTGTTTTCATTGCATTTGTTCGATTTAAAATTTCTATTTTCGTTGAATTTACTTATTATTTTACTTACAAATCAAATTTCCAAGGAGAAAGTTATATTTATTTCTGCAATGGATGCAGAAGTAAATTCGCTGCATGATTGTCCAGAATGTGGAAGGAATTTTTCAAAATCTTCGAATTTATATACACATCTACGAAATATTCACGGTATTGAAACTTCTTTCCCAACATCCCAAATAAATTGCTCTCTTTGTCCTTCAAAGTTTAAGACTAAAAAACAATATGAAGAACATTTGAGTGCGCAGCACACGATAGATTTGATTAAAAGTGAACTAGAATTTGAATCATTCGATTCTTTTCTAACATGGAAGAAAGAAACTGGCATCCAATATTTTCTTAAATTATTTAAAACAATATTTGAAAAGATGTTTTAAGAAAAGGTAAATTAATAATAATTTTCAAAACTCAGCAACCAGAAGACACAAAATATATAACAGCTAAATAAATAGATATATATTATAGGCTAAAAATTGGAATTTCATAGCAAAATGTAGCATAACAAAAGTTTAAATAGAGTTAAATGTGTGTAAACGTCACAAAGAAACTGAAAATAATCTTATATACACTATGGTCATGTCATTGACAATCAATTGTAAAATCATTCAATCATTAAACTAACTCTTAATGCTAATCGTTCAAATTTTCCTATCTCTAGTTTAAGTACATAACTTTTCTCCCTCTTTCCCTTAAAATTCCCAATGTTTTCAGAAATGATATGTTAAAAATGTAAATAGTATATGTAAAATTTCTTTACAACGATCAATATTGACGTGTTTTACTGTGCGAAAATAAATAATTCTTGTGATGTATACATATGAAATAAATAAATAATAATAAACGGCCAAAATTAATAAATAAATAAATAAATAACAACTGAAGCTGGAAGTAAAATATACACAAGAGTACAAGGTTATGAAAATGACAAGTAGTAAATAATCAATGCGATTTTTCATGGACAATAGATTGCGATGGGTGTATAGATAACTGCAGTATATCCTCATTAATCAAAACAATTGACATTATAAACTGAAAAATGCTATTATTAAAAAGAAAAAATAAATGGAAATTTTCTTTCTTTTTTCTTTTTTTTGTTAAATATTTAAATAAGATAGATAAGCTAAAAAGTATTCATCTCCTTAAAAATCTATAAAACTGATTAACAGAATAAAAATAACTAATAAAACTGTCTATTTCTGATTATGTCTAAATATTAATTATGCCTCATCCATCCATACTTAATTTGCGTGTTTATTTACATGTAAAAATGTAAACACAACAAAATAGGGATAAACCACTTATTTATCCCTTCACAGCTTTCCTTCTACGCATGCGCAAGACGCACTGGAATCGTACTCAAATTTTTCTAAGTTTTAACACAAGAAGTCGTTCTGTGGTTATCCGCTTGTCTTCAAACCGGAAAATTTTTACAGTTCTTATATGTTTGTTTAATTGTCGTAAATATATGCAATAATATCCTTTTTAAGAATAGTGGTAGATATATCTTAGTTAAAATTAGAGAACTTGACAGTTATACATCTAAATAAGTAAAAACTTGCTACATAAACGCATAGTTTCTAACTGAACACATTTTGGCAGCTGAAAAAATTTAATCGAAAAATTTATTTTATTTAATCAGCGAATTCTAACGATTTCCACTGATTAAATAAAATAAAATAAAATAAAATAAAATTTTCCGCTAGCCAAAAAGTACCAAATGTGGCAAATGTATATAAATGTAGTGATGGAAGAATCACCAAAAAGAGGCAAATATCTCGACCACCAGATTCGTTAAAATCATGATTAATAAAATTAAAGGTATTAAAGAATCTATAAAACAACAAATCAAAAAATATGAAAATCCCTCTTTTCCTCCAACAAAATTCACAAAATTTGTAATTAGCTCTTTTCCATTCTGATGACCGTTTAATATCGCACTTTATATGAAATTTGCAGAAACAGAAACATACTTATGAACGTTGTTGCATGATCCGGCGGATTTTTTATTCAATAATTACCAATAATTTTAAAAAGTGATATTTGATATACATAATAGACGATTAATTTCCGACGTGATTAGCAAACGTTACAATTAAAAATTATTGGTGATTATTGAATAAAAAATCCACCAGATCTGGTAACACTGCTTATAAAACCTCTGAAATAATTCTAATAAAATTGTAAGTCACGGTGAAGTGACGTTTTACAAGACCACTTTTTTAATATAAATATTTAGTAATCATTTGCAGTAATGTGAAGACTGGTTTATATAAATGTTGATATTAATACAAACGACTGCTCCAAAACCTGAAATCTGCATTAAAACGTTAAAAAAAAAAAAAAAAAAAAAAAAAAAGATTTTTTTCAAGTTTCAAATAAAATTATTTTTTTAATAAGCAAAATTTTTAGTAATGCAACATACTGAAAAGTTCTTTCTGAATGCATTAAATTATTCTTTTGAATTCTTTACAGAATCAGTTTAAAACTTCTTTGCACATGTTTACAAATTTATTCAAAAATATTATATTTTGAAAAAATTTTAGAAACTAAGTTTGCGCTTTTTTAGGCAAAATGTTATTTTATTTTGTATATATTTATCTTGTTTTTAAATCAAGTATCATTTCTTAGATTTTTACGCAAGCAGAAATGAAATATGTGTGAATAATACTGTGTGAAATATTATATACGTGTGAAAAATTATATATGTGTGAAATAGGCAAGAATTTAATTTTTAATGTACGAGATCTCAATAATTTCGATAAACCATAGCTGTCATGACTTCCGCTTTTTGAATACCACTTTATACACACACATATATATTTGTGCGTGTGCCTCAGTTTTATGGAGTATAAAATATAGCACTAATTTAACGAAATATTTTTTTATAAAGAAATAGTTATACGTGAAAAATGAGAGTCTGCGACTCGGCGATAAACAAAATAAAAATAAAAAAAAATTTCAACATTTTTAGTGATATCACATAATACATTTTTATTTTCGAATTTACTTTTACTAAATGTGTAATTAAAAAAAATAAATAATTAAAAGTTGTAACACTTTGAACAATAATTTGTTATTGCAGTTATTTATTTCTTTTTAAAATTGAATGAAGTAACAAAATATCAATTCTTTAAAGGTGAGAAATTTTCTTTTATAATTTATAATTTAATATAAAATTTAATTAGCTGTTATCATTATTATTGTTATTATATCATTATTATTCACTAGCTATTAACTTAACGTTATTATTTGAAAATGCTTAAATACTGTGCAATATTTTTCAGTTGTTGATAAAATTGCAACAGAATGTTTAATGATATTATTAAAAACATATATATATATATGTATATATACTCTAAAACTTTTAATAAAAAATGAAAATATTAAAGATTTCGTAAGAGGATAATTCGTTAAATATAAAATTTCTATGTATATAATAATTTCACGTATCGTTGGATATTGCAACAAGGGCCGGAATAAGCTTTTAGGAGACTGTGAGCAAAAGTTATATTTAAGTCCCTCTCCTTCACACATTTATGATGCTGAATGACGTGGACATACCTGCCAACATACTAATTAATATCCAATAGTATTGTTAATACCCGCCCTTTTCTCACATGAGGGTTTTTTTTTTTTTTTTTTTTTTTTTTTCTAATTCGGAAACATTTTCTTATTTAATCGGATGAAAATTTCTCTAAAAATAAAGTGGTTCAGTGCAGGAGTTAGCAATGGTACTGAATATTAATTATAATATTGGCAGATCTATACATGGATTATGCAACACGATAGAAGAGAAGATGGGAGCTACGATAACAGTTTAATATAACATGAATATTACGAAGGGTGATCAAAAAAAAAAAAAGTTTACAAGTCGAATAAAGAAATATTTATTAACAGTAGACAGAAAATACAAAAGAGAATTAAGAGGCATACGTATCTATCACTTTTCGGCATGATCACCAAGTCTATTTAGGCATTTATCAGAACGCAGAACCAACTTGTTTAACCCGTCTTGGTAGAAATCAGGTCTTTGTCCATTGAGCCAGGTCTCGGCGGATGTTTTCACAGCACTGTCTGAAGAGAACTGTGTGCCGGATAAGTGCTAATTCAACCTCGGAAACAGGAAATAGTCACTGGGTGCCAAATATGGGCTGTATGGGGGTGACTTCAGATTTCCCACCTGAACCGTCGCAACAATTCCTGCGTTGCTTGAGCAGCATGGGGCCTGGCATTGTCATGCAGGAGGATGACACCTTCACTCAACATGCCCGGCCGTTTGCGTCAGATGCTTCATAAAAATCGAATCACGGCTCGCACTTCCACACGAGACGAATTTTCTAAGCTTCTTTTCATTTCAATAGTCCTGAACCGTCTAGGAACTTTCACTAACTTCCCGCACACCAGCTGCATGACAAGTAGCACCATCTGTCTCCACTCTGGGGAAACAAAAGTTCTCCACAATATGTAGTTTTCAAATGCTGCAGCTTGTAACCTTTTTTTCTGATCACCCCACTAAAAATAATATGAAGGTATTCTACAGATATTTTTTGAGAAAATCTGCATAATATATTAAGTTATTTGGCCCATTCTTAAGAAAGTTTACAAAATTTTTTTATAATGTCTTGAAAATTTCTGTAGATATTTTATAGAAAAAGATAAATTTTCAAAATATTTTAAAATATTTGAAGAAAGTCTTAAGAAAATACTATTTTCTCAAGAATATCTTCGGATTATTTTTAGTGGGGCACCCCTCGTAGTTGCGAAGAAAATAGGCCTCGCAGCGTTCCTAAAATTTTACTCTCATTTTATTATACTTTCACCACTATCTTAAAACCATCATATTTTTCTACATAATGTTTTAACTTTAAACCATTCGAAAATATCCAAGAAAAGTTACTTATTGATGATAGTGCTGACAGTATAATAAAATGCGTGTAACATTTTATGAAAGCTGCGACGCCTGACTGTAATAAATGTTAATGTTAAAACACAACTTTTAAAAGCAAACAAATATAAAATCGGAAAAATACGCTCATAAGAAATTATAAATTCTTTACTTCGCTTACTTTGAATAAAATCAGCAAAACTAGTATCTGAAATATATACTTAATTTGGTAAGTTTTCACTAAAATAAGTTATATAAATATTTATAGCATTACTTTACATTTATTTGAGGTCTCTAAATTTGGATGCTCTGAGCAGTTTTGCCAAATTTAGGTTTTTTTTTTTTTTTTTTTTTTTTTTTTTTTCAATAATCACCAATAACTTTGAAAAGTGATATTTGATATAAATAACAGATAATTGAAGTGATTAGGCAATCGTTACAAAATTTAGTGGTAGATATGAATAAAAGTCCCAAATTTTGGAACACTGGGCTTCAGCTAGTGCGCCTTATTTCTATGCCTTAGTCCAGCCTAGCCAGCGACAAAAACACTGTCCGCAGAATCTTGACCTAGCAGAAACTTTGATAGACTGTGATAATTTTCTACGGAAATTATCAACGAAACGCTAAGAAAAAGTTTTATTGATAGGGAAAGAAAAATAATTGGCAGATGAAATTTCACATATTATCCCCTTAACTCGCGCTGTCCTCACTGCGAGGACGCAAAATTTAAGATACAGCTGCAAAAATTCATCCCGGAAATTTTTTAGCAAAAATGTACGTTTATAACATAGCGGAAAAGACTGTTTCTTTTTTAACCTTAAAATTTAAAATTTCTTTTAGCTTAATTTAGTTCATGAATTCCAGTGGCAGTATAATTTAAGTGATCCCAATTGTCTTGCGCCGCAAAGGGTTAAATAATTTTGCCATCTAATTCCATAACAATAAACTGAAATTAAACCATTAAATAGTCCTCAATAAAATAATTTCTTTAAAGTTAACATCCTTATTATTCCTTAAAAAAGCAAAAGCTTATTTTACGGAGTAGAAAAGAGAGAAAAAAAAAACTTTCTAGATGCAATAAATTATTCTTTAAAGTCTCTTTGAAAACACTTCAAAACTTTCTCTATAAAATTTGCAACTTTATTCTCAAATCTTATCTTTTCAAAATTTTATAGAAAACTAACTTCGCTCTTTTTTAGTCACAGTGTTATTTTATTTTGAAAGAACAGACTTGTTTGTAAATCAAATATGATTTCATAACATTTTGCACGGGAGAAAATAAAATCTGTGCGAAATCCCTTGTCGCAACTTACGACGGATCGATAAGACACTTGTTGAAACTTTGCACGGTTCATTTATCAACATTACGTTCGAAGTTCACTCCGTTGAACAGTAACGCTCTTTTTGATATCTAAACAAAGAAAGGAAAGAAATAATATACTTTAAATGAAACAATGGTATTTTTTCTTTGTTAAAGTTTATTTTCTGTCGTTATGTTTATATAAGTTTATTTTTAAATGATTGTAATGAAATAAAGATGTTTAAAGATTAAATAACATTAAAGAAAAAAAACATATGTATTAAATAATGTCTTATATGATAAACTTAACGCGATTTTTATTTTTTATTTTCTAAGAAAGAAGGACTTTATAATGTATTTGTAGTATGTTCGTAAATTATTGAGAATTACTTTAAGAAATGGAAAATATGTTTTTCATTAAAATATAAAATATCGCCATTTATCAGATAACAAAAAAAAAATCTTATACCGGAAAATTTAAATTAAAATTAAAATTTTATTTATATATTATTTTTTTATTTATTTATTTATTTTTTTTTTTTTTAAGAAAATTAAAAAAAAAAAAAAAAAAAAGTAACAAAGTGCAGTGTAAAAATATAATTAGTGTTGCCAATTTTAGAGTTTTTTTTTTTTTTTTTTATTCAATAACTATCACTAATTTTTTATTGCTATGTTTGTCTAATCCCGTTGAAAGTTTATTATCTATCATGTACATCGAACCTCACACCTCAAAATTATAGGTATTTATCGAACAAAAAGGTCCCTAGATTTGGCAATTATGAATATTACCACAGAATATCGTATTTTCCTACGTGTAATTGGCAAATCTGCTGTATCAATTTTACTCCAAAAATTTAAACTAATAGATAAAGCTACTTTTAAACGAGGTTTTTGTCGTATAAAGATACAGTTGTCCACAACTGCCAAAATTACGAGTTTATAACCCCTTAACGCGCGGTGTCCTCGCCACGAGGACGCAAAATTTAAGATCCAGCTGCAAAAATTCATCCCGGAAATATTTTAGCAAAAATTCACGTTTATAACATATCAGAAAAGGCCGGTTTTTTAAACCTTAAAATTAAAAATTTCTTTTAGTTTAATTTAGTTCATGAATTCCGGTGGCAGTATAATTTAAATGTTTCAAATTGTCTTGCGCCGCAAAGGGTTAAATCAGATTAATACACCAGAATTTTAAATAAACAAATGAAATTATAATATGTTAAATACATTTATGAAAGCTTTCCGGTGTGAAATCTCTATTAAAAATTACGGAGACTGTCACTAATGTAGTTATCAGTAAATTAAACATTCTGGTGTGATACCGATTTATTTGACTTGCAAAATTAAAAAAAAAAAAAAAAAAAAAGATTCTTCTTTATTTAATAGTTGAATTTCTGTGATTAGATAAAGAACAAAAAACTGAAAAAGTAGGGATCATTACAATATAAGATGCTGCGATCAGTGCTGCCAGATTGAGGGAAATTTTTATTTAACAGCCACCACTAAATTTTAATTGAAACGGTTTGTTAATTGTTTCAAAGCATTTTTTACAGAAAGTTTCGATGTGATTAGAAAGCCGTTACAAGTAAAATTTAACGGTGGCTATTGAATAAAAATATCCCTCAAATCTGGCAGCACTGGCTGCGATCCCTGAATGTGTTAAACCAAAGGTTAGATAACCTGAATGGTATGTGGCTTCAGCCTCACTCTGATTTTCTTATTCTCGTGTGAAGAAGAAGAATAACGTGCTCATATTGCAGATGTGTATTTGAATCATCATTACATATATCGTAACTGAAATTAATGTCATATAGGAATAGTTAAGAGAAAAAATACATATTAAAAAGAAACAAAGTAAGGAAAAAAAAAAAAAAAAAAAAAAAAAAAAAGAAGCTGCTATTTGTGGAATAAATTTTAAAAGATTCTATCTCGGCTTCGTAAATACTTTGAATATGATTTATCTCTTAAGATTGACGACTACTATGAAAATATTTTATTTTATCTCTTTTCTTACACGACATTGAAAATAAAAATACATACACACACATTGTAAATTTATTCTTGTAGTGATGCAAGCAAACATAGTTGTCAACTCTAACACGTTTTGTTGGCAACTATGAATGCAAACCAAAAATTTTCATTTCCATTAAACTATTTATTTATTATTATCATTATCATTATTTTTGTTTTTTGAACGTGTTTACTTTTCCCTTTAACCATACCTGGGATCCGCCTCTTTTTGTACACCCTATTATTTTTAGAGAAATTTTCTTCAAGTGTAATTACGATTAACACTTTCGTGACCGCATGTTTTTGTCTTTTTGGCAGTAAGGTCTGCCTGTGGGCGTTATTCTCTACAGTTACAATACTTCAGAACAAAATTTTCTATATTCAGATTCATATTACAAATGGATAGCATTATAATTATACTTTTTTTTTTATTAATGTATTTATATTCATAGTATCGTGATTGAACAAATATGAATATTGAGTATATTTTAAAGAAATAAATATCATACAAATAGTGAAAGACACGCCCAGTGGCAGACTAACAGATTTTCAAATTACGGGATTCTACGTCAGCGGTCGCGAAAGCGTTAAATAAGAAGAAAAATAGTCTAATAAAAGCACTGGTGTAAAAAAAAAAGAGAGAAAGAAAAAAAGAAAAGAAAAGGCTGTTTGACATTGTCACCAGAAATCGAATTTTTTTTTTTTTTTTTTTTTTTTTTTTTGTTGCAGGAATATATATTATAATCCATATTTTCGATGCCTAAAAAACATTACGAAGAAGCTTGTAGAAGAAACTTCAGTCAAAATATATGTTTAGAAGTTTAAAAAAGATAATTTTGTATTAAAAGTAAAATCAAATACATTTAGTCAGTTGATTTTTAAGTCTAAGGGAGATAATATATTGCTTTCATTTCGATAAGTCGTATTGTATTTTTCAGATAATAATTGATTGAAATATGATTTGTAATGCAAGACGGGTACAATGATGAAATCGCTCAAAATTGGTCTTTTTTAATTCTTCCTTTCATTGTAAATCCCCAAAAACCCGTTCCACCCCAACCACAAAAAAAAAAGAAAGAAAAAGAAAGAAAGAAAAGAGGGAAGAAAGAAAGTCCCATCCAAAAATAAAAAACAATACATCCATAAATGAATGGCTTTCTTGAAGGAAACATAAATTTAAAAGACATCCTTAATTTGTTTTTCCATCACTAGATTCCAGCACATGACTGGAAAGAGAACTGTTATGTTAGAGGATGTTGGAACAGCTTGTGCACTTTTATTTATCAAATAAAGTCGTTTAATGGAGATCTACTCTCAAATTGTTTCAAATTCATTGTCGTTAAACAATTAACAAATCTTACTTCTAAACTTGTTTGCTTTTCTCTGTAGCTTACGTTCCAAATTACGATCGGAAATCGAAAGAAATTTTTGGGTTCATGGAATAAATTTTAGAGTCCATTTTATCGGTATCCAAAAAATATTACAAAGAAGCTTTTCTTTCTCTTTTTATATCAGTGTGTATTTTTTTAACAAATTAGAAGTTGGTATTTTACAGAAGGGTTTTGAAAGAAAAAAAAATCTTTTGTCTGTATCTTGTTTTAGACAATTGTATTGTAGTCAGATGCTAAAGAAAACAAGGTTTTGTTCATACGTTTGTTTTTTGGTATATTTTTATTTTGATTGTTATATATATTCCCATAACAAAAAGAAAATTACTCAAAATTTTGAAATGCAGAAAAGAGCCTTCAATAAATTATCATTTTGACTGAATTTCTAAAAATTCTTATGGCAAAAGAAAAATGCATGAAGACATAATATATAGAATAAAAAAAAAAGGCTGTTTAATCTAGTTCAAAAGCAAAATCAGTGACATTTATACAATCAAATAAATTAAAAAAGAAAGGGAAAAGGCGATAAAAACATTGTAATTTTCTTTCTTATTCCCCACTTTTTTTTCTTTTTTCTTTTTTTTTTTTTTTTTTTAGGGCGAAAGTATCATCAATTACACATATTAACATAAAAGAGCAATTACAAATCGCAATGATGTGAATTTTTATAAACTATATTTGAACACATTTCCAGTTAGATATAGTTTGATGGAAAATAATCTACATAATGAAATAAATCTTAGTTCCATTTGAATACTTAAATTAATGGTTTTTCAATTCAATTGTACCATGACTTTCTCTTGCTCTTTATTGTACTAAAACTGACACGGATGTTCTTTGATAGACTTCGGAATTTTCACTTTGCATTTTTCTTTAGGCATAGAAATTTGCCTTTAGCAAGTTTTAACCCTTTAACGTTCACTACTTAATTTATTTTAAAAAATACTAAAACAATTTTTAAAATGGCTTTTAGACACATAGCTGATCATAAATATTTAAAAAATAACAAATTAGTATTGTTCCTTTTCGAGAAATTTTCGGTTTGAAACATCTGTAAGTAAACCTTATTAAATTCAAATAATATTTAACTTAATAAATAAATCACTTTATAAGTAAACATTATCGACAACAAAAACTCGTAAAAGTTGCATAGATCCCAACATTTCAATTTATTCCGGAGTATTTTAAAGGTAAAATTTTGTTAAAAATTTATGGGACGAGTTTTGAAGCTAGGAATTAAAATTAAGTGGTAATCGCTCTTCAAAAATTAAATTTTTTTAATTTGTCATGTGATGCATACAAACGGCAAAGGAAATGTGTTTATCGTAAAAATTGGTTCATATTGTTTAAACTGATTAAGATAGTGCGCAAGATCAAAATTAATTTATATTTTAATTCATTGTTTTAATTTGTAACCAGTTTTGCCAACTTTTATGGTCTTTTATATTCAATATCTATAACTAATTTTTAATTGCAGTGTTTGCCTGTTTGTTTAAACGACTATCATACGACTATCATATACCTTAAACACCAATCTTCAAAATTAATGGTAATTATTATATAAAATCCCTACAAGTTGACAACACTGTTTGTAATTAATAAATTACAATTGTTACTGATTCTCCCGAATTTTCAGAAAGGCGTTATGTTACTACAATTTTATTAAAAATTCAACGCATTTAATTTTAGAAAACTAATACGAGATATTTCCGTTAAAAAACAGTGGCCATAAACGCTGAAATCTTAAAAATGGCTTAGAAATATTACTGGAAGCCAAAAATTACTATGAAATATTACAAATTTAATTATAACAAAATTAATTATCCTGGGAAATATATAATTTAGCTGAAAAAGTTTATGGACAAGAACAGATTTCGAAATGTTCAAAATCTAAATTTAAGAGAGAGACAAAATTGCAATAAATGATTAATTTGCTGGATTAAATATTTTTTCTTTTATTTCAAACTGTAAAACATGTTAATGTAATTTTTTATATTAACACTTTCGCGACCGCTGACGTAGATTCACGTCATTTAAAAATCTGTAACTCTGCCAGTGGGCGTTTCTTTCGCAATTTGTGTGTTATTTATTTCTTAAGAATATACCTTTTATTCATATTTTTACCATCATATATACTATGGATACAAATAGTTTGATCGGAAAGAATATAATTATAATGTATATCCATTTGTAATATAAATGTGAATAAAGAAAATATTATTCTTGAATATTGTAACTCGGACGAATAACGCCCACAGGCGGACCTTACTGTAAAAAAAAAAAAAAAAAAAAAAAAAAAAAAAAAAAAAAGCATGCGGCCGCGAAAGTGTTAACTTAATTGATACGAACTGAAAATATATTGTGAAATTTATTACATTTTTAAGGGCGCACCGTATACATTCAAAAATACCGTAAATGTGAGAAATGGATAAAACTTAAGTATTTTAGCAATGCCCATAATAACGATTCAACCAGGGCCTGATTAAGGGGGAAGCTCGCTCTTCAAACATTATTTATACTTACACCGTTAATTTTTAAGAAATATTTTTCTCCTATAATAAACAGAAAATTTTCATTAAAAATTATTTTAAAAGAATTCTGGTGTCTAATAACGGTGAGTAAATTGGATTGTTTTACACCGTTCATTTTTTATAAAAAATATTTCCTCGTCAAAGCGTGGAATTTCTATGACATGAAGTAAAAAATAATTGTAAAAATATTCCGGTATGAGCGAGCTTCCCCCTTAATCAGGCCCTGCAAGTAAGTACAGAGCTGCCAACCAAATCCGGCAAATTGTTAGTACCGCCCCTTTTTCTACACCACTTAATTTTTAGAGTAATTCTCTTCAAATATATTTACGATGAATGAAGGAAACAAATACTCTAAAAATTTAGTGGTGTAGAAAAAGGGGCGTTTTTCTATGGGCGTTAACAATTTGCCGGATTAGGTTGGCAGGTCTGTAAGTAGGATCTTCGGATGGAATGGTTGGGAGGCACCTGTGACAGCGTCACGCATCCTCCAGTACCTAGATGTGGAAACTAACGGAGTGAGGGTCCCGAACAACAATTCACTGCAATGGAGAAAGGGGGGGGGGGACATAAAAGGCACAAAAAACAATAACAGATAATTTTAGAGCTTATGGAAAGTGGAAACACAATAATAAAAATGAGTAGGAAGGTTAAGTACAGCATTACACAACTAGGAGAAAGTTTAGGGATAGTAAGAATATTTTTTATTTTTCAAAGAGCAAGTTTTTTAATTTTTTTGGTATTTTAAAAACACAATTTTTTAATTTTTTTTTTTTTTTTTTTTTTTTTTTTTTTTTAACACAAGGACAACAATAAAACACAATACAGGACAGCACAAGGACGAGGACAGGATATAATCTCCGAAGAGAAGTCAATGCCCGAAGGCGATAGAAAAATGAAAATAAAAAGAAGTTAACATAAAAAAGATTAAAGGTGGGAGTTTAGACTGAGGCCCGCTCTGGGTCTGCGTCTATTAAGAGGATCATTATGGTCATACGTTGCGATTGTGTTCAAAGCAGAGTTATCTAATGATTCAAGAGCCAAATGGAATTGTATATTTAAGTATTGAATGAAGTCGTTAAGTCTAGGAGTTTCAATTTCTTTATATATGTGAAAATTTCTAACGTACCAAGGCATATCAAGAATTTGCCGAATAGTTGAATTTTGAGCCCTAATGAGTAACTTGATATGCGATTTGGCAGCATATGACCATACCATACATGCATAAGTGAGAATGGGTCGTAAGTAGGAAGTGTACAAGAGCAATTTGTTATTAAAGTTTAATTTACTATTCCGAGCTAAGAGGGGAAGTAATTTACTTTTAGCAGCACGGAATTTATTACGCGTGGTGAGAATGTGTTGTTGAAAAGTGAGAGATTGGTCTAGAATAACACCAAGGTACTTACAGTGATTTGACCATGGTAGGGGGTGGCGCCGAGGCTAATTTGGAATTTATCACGTTTATCAGATGTCATAGCATTTCTTCCACGTGAAAAAAGAATAGCTTCAGTTTTGGTAGTATTAAATGCTATTCTCCATTTATAAAACCAATGAACCAAAATTTTGATGTGACGGGAAATTGCCGAAATAGCATAACGCCTGTTGGCGCTCGAAGCGAAAATACAGGTATCGTCTGCAAAAATAGCC
This sequence comes from Salticus scenicus, assembly GCA_963930645.1. Taxonomy (NCBI): domain Eukaryota; kingdom Metazoa; phylum Arthropoda; class Arachnida; order Araneae; family Salticidae; genus Salticus; species Salticus scenicus. The sequence continues at coordinate 183,068,599 of OZ005658.1, forward strand.
AATGAGGTGTGAGGGTATCTAGGTATATCATTAATATAAAGATTAAATAATTTAGGACTAATTTTGGAGCCTTGAGGAACGCCGAAATGGGCAAAAAAGTTCCGTGAAAGAGTGTCTTTCACCTTCACGTGGAAATTCCTGTCAAGTAGGTAACTATGAATTAACTTAATAAAGGCGGGTGGAAAGTTATAATTAATAAGTTTAAAAATTAAGCCAGAGGTCCAAACTTTGTCAAATGCCTTTTCAATGTCAAGAAAAACTGCCGCAGTATATTGCTTCCGAATTTTGCCGGTGGTAATGTGCTCAACTAATCTGTAGACCTGGTGTGGGGCTGAAAGGCCATTGCAGAATCCAAATTGTTCGGGGATCATAATATTATTTTCTGCGATATGAAAATCTATCTGTTGAGCAATAAAGGCTTCGAATAATTTACTAAGAACATTCAGAAGGGAAATTGGGCGGTAACTCGAAGCCCTATCAGGGGGTTTGGCAGGTTTTAGTATCGGAGCAATGACTGCAGTTTTCCAATAAAAGGGAAAATAATTGAATTTAAAAATATTATTGAACAGGTGGGTGATTTTTGGAATATAAGTGAATGGTAGATTCTTGAGGGCGTCATTAGTGATTCCGCTGATGCCTGGGGCTTTTTTATTTTTAAGTTTTTTGATTTCGCGGATGACATCAGCGTGGGTTACCAAAAAATCAGATGGAGGAATGGGGTTATTCAAGAATCTGCTAACAGTAGAATTGACTTCTCTCTCAGTTTCATCACTATCAATAGGATTACCTTGGAATTGTGTCTCGAGGTTTATAGCAATAGCATTAGCCTTCTCCTCGTTAGTGTACGCATAGTTCTGGGAATTTGGAATAAGGATAGGGGGCATTGGTTCAAAGGAGCTCTTAAATCTCCTGGCCGCTTTCCAGATGGAGTTATCCTCTGGAGACAGGGATTCGAGGAATTCTTTCCAACTGTCATTGCGTTTTTTATAAAGATAATCTTTAAGATCCTGCTGAGCTCGATTGAGAATAATTTTATCTTGAATTCTATGCGTACGTTGCCAAGTTTTCCTGGCTCTATCTTTATTAGTAGTTAGAATGCGGACGTGCGGGTCTAATTTAAAAAATTCGTTAGCAAGTTTGGAAGTAGTAGCATAGTCAATAGCACTCTTAATATCATTAGTGATGGTGTTAACCAGGAGATCTATGTCATTAGTGTGGCAAGTAAGTTAAATATAGTTCTATTTATTAATTAAATTTTCCGATGTGAAGACCGGTGTAAGTCTTGCGGATTATTTGTACGAAAATACGCTTAAGAACTGAATGTCGTAAAATAAATTATTGCTGCATATGCTTTATCAATAGTTTAATCGTTTAAAAGAAACATGAAGAACGTAATATCCTACGTATAATCCGCATGTCAGATATATTAGTTTTTAGCAAAAATGTTAATTAACAGATTAAGTTATATTTTTACGAGATATATAACTTTTCCTGTCATTTAAAAATTTTGTCGAAAACACATATATCTGACCTGTGGATTATACGCTGGAAATCACGGTACTAATAAAATTAAAGAAACAGATCATTCCTAGATGTAATTGTCAAATATTTGAATTATATTTTTGAAAGTTAAATTTTTTAAATTAAAATTGTTTTCTGTTGTTAAAATTCTTAGATATTATATTCGGAAAATATAATTAGTGTTTTATTCAATTCGGATTATTTCAAGAAGAAAAATTTCCAAACTTAATGCAGATTTCGGACAGTTTGTATCTTTATGTGTACCAGTATGTTTAAAATAAATTGTAGAATAAAGTGTTATATATTTTATGCCTTCATCAAAAAATTTCAGAGCCTGAGACATTCATTTCTTCCACAACTGATTATCCGATTCAAAAAGGTTTTCATCCGCGGCACAGTTATCAGATATTCCACTTTTCTATCTATTTACACTCAGATAAATTAAAATACAAGGAAAGATAATGTTGGTTTTTATTTCTAGAGTGTACTTTATTTCTTTTTTAAATTTTAATATTCATACTTTACTCTGGATACGTAAAATTAATCTAAAATTTTGTGAATAATAATAAAAATAAAAGATGTCTGATAAATCTTGGAAATTAAAAAATTATTAACCATTATGGAAAAATAAAAGATTCCGACTTTTTTTTTTTTTTTTTTCGCTGCTGGAAAATGCAAAGCATTTCCTTTCCGACTAGGAAATGCTTGCATTTGTTATACGTTAAATAATGATAATCTTTAATGAAGTATATTTTCCACTTAACGTGCTAGTGCTGACAATATAAGATTTAATTTCAGACATAAAAAATAGAAGAAAGAATGAAAGAGGGAGTCTATTTAATATTTATAAACATATTTTGTTGTATTTTAATTATCCCGAAAAGAATATTCTGTATTAGCTGTACGACGCAGTTTAAAGAAATTTAAACACCTGACTTTGTCAGTTATTCTTTTGTTCAAAAGGAGTTTTATTAAAATAGAGAACATTGTTAAAATATTGTCAAAACTGATTATAATCCAATAATTCACAACTGCCAAGTGTTACGATTTTTTAATACTGATATTTTTTTTAAGAAAATTTCACCTTATTTAAACATAGAAAACTGCTTCAAAAGTTATAGACATTTTCTATAAAAAATACCGCTATCCAAATTTTGTAACAAATGTCATCTGTGCAATAGATGTAAATAGGAAAAACCTGTATAGAATTGCCAACTTTTGTGATTTATTCCGGAGAATTGTTAGCCCCGCCTTTATTTCATACCACATTATTTGTAGAGTAATTTTCTAAAATATGTAACTAATTAAAAAATAAATAAATAAATAATACACTTCAAAAATTGGTAAGAAAATAAGGCGGTACTAACAAGGGCCCCGGAATAAAGTATACAAGACGGCACCTCTACATATCGCCTACAGAATTTACTATGCCACTTGTTTTTCGGAAACATTTATTTGAAATTATCGAATAATTACGTTGAATATTTTAAACATTATTTTTATCCTGCAAAACTAGCACGCAATAAATGCATTATTTTTTTACTGGATTGTCTATAACATGCTTTTTATTTCGCTGTTTGAGTAGGACAATTTTATCCTTTTAACATCGAATCGGCAGACGTTCCTTTTGGAACATCTGATAAGGGTTTAATTTGCAAAATATAATTAAAGAGCAACATACTTACTGGATATATATCACAATAAAATTGCCAATATTAATCTGAGTATTTATTCGAACGATCAATTTTATATTAATAGGTGTTTTAATCAATTTCAGAACAATCCGCCATTTAAAAAAAAATGAAATAATAATTAACAGTGATAATAATAAATATCAATCTAATTTCATTTTGATGACATGATTAACTACCTTTTTTCTTCAAAATTTAAATAATAATTAAAATTAATAAAATAATTAGTTCGATTTCAGTTACAATATTTCCTTCAAAATATTTCTCCTGAAAAGAAAGAATTTTAAACAACTCTTTGTTTATTTCGAAAATTTGAGAGCTTTGAAGCATAATTTAAAATATTTAAACGACGTAATCTTGATTTTTATTTAAAAATACTGTTGCTTTTTTTTTTTTAATTAACAAAAATGGGCATAAAAGAGAAAAAGCGGATAAATATTACAATGATATAAAAACTAAAGAAAATTTGTAAAATAAATGACATTCTGGTTAAAAAATTTAATTTAAGATGATGCATATTTAGTCCTTGAATCTCATGTCAAATTTCTATTTCTATTTAGAAGCATTTAAAAGTCTTTAGATTTTCAAAGGTTCAATAACATTTATAACGCAAATCATAAATTATTTTATAAAAATAGTTCTATTTTTTAAAGATTAAATATCAGACGCATCGTCAGATTTTATTGTTTTACATTAACCTACTTACACCGGAAAATTTTGTTCAAAAACACTCATATCATGTTATAATATCGTATTTAACAAAATATTCTGGTGTCAGTATTCTAAATTAGATTTCCAAAACATTTCTCTCTGTAAAATATAACGAATTTACTACAAATTACTGCTGCTAAATTTAGCGATTTATTCAATAACTACCACTAAATTTTAATTGTAACAGTCGTGTAATCAATTCGAATCTTAATTGTCAATTATGTATATCAAATAAAACTCCTCAAAAGTATTGGTGATTGTTGAATAAAAAAAGTCACTAAATTTGGCAATGCTGCATCAAATTTATAATTTGGTAAGAAATGTAGAGGATTGTTACACAAGCGTTCGTGGTTGGAAATTATTTTATTAGGGGACGAAATAAATGTAGATTTTATTTTATTTTAATACTATTTCATTTTAATATATATTTTAATTTATGTCGGACTATAAACAATAATCGAAACAGGTAAAATGATGAAATTAACCTCTAGAAGTAACAGACATCTTTTCAAAATGCTCCTTGTGACAACAAAAGAAAAATAAACTTATTCTTTAAACGATTCTTTTCTAGCAATTTTCCTTGTAAAAGTAACAGATCGTAGGATTTGTAGAATCTTTAATATTAGAATAAATTTTGTTGAGTGTTTTCCGGAGATAACATTCTCATTACTTCTCAATTCTAAGAATTGTCTGGAACAATTATTTAATTTTTGAAATATGGTACAAGGTTTTTTTATTACTATTATTTATTTATTTATTTTAATAAATTTTGTGGGAAAAACCGAGTAAAAATTTGTATCAAAAAAAAAAAAAAAAAAAAAAAAAAAAGTAGAAGAAAATGAAGTTGAAGTAGAAGAAAAATATTTTATAAGAGCAACGAAAAACAATGGTTAAATATGTAAAGATAAAAAATAAAATAAAATAAATATAAAAACAAGAAAAGCAAGGAATGGTTATTATAAAGAGATAAGAACTCAACAATATTTTTGAAATAAATGATTTTGTGATTTTATTTATATTTGTTCTTTTAATTTTGTAAAGGCTGTTACTTCTTAAATATTATGGATATATTTATTTCGATCAAAGATTATTTAAATGTTTCTATATTTTAGAGAATTTAGTAATATTTATTTTGAAAATGACATATTTGTGATATATAATATTTTAAAGAAACAGATAAAAAGAACTGAAAATATTTAATCATTTCAAAATTTATAATTTTATAAGAAGCGTTGAGGATTATTACAGATATATTTATTGTTAAAAATATGTTTATAAGAACGGAAATGTAGATCATGTTTAATTTTAATACTTTCATGTTTGTCAACTTTTATGTCCCTAAAAAAAAAAAAAAAAAGAAGAAGAAGAAGAAGAAGAAGAAAAAGCACTATTTTCTAGTAGTATTTTTCAAAACAATTAATCGTAGATAATTAGTAGGAAAAACTCTTCAAAAATTGTCGGAAAATTTGTCAACTATTCATTTCATTTTCTCTCGAATTGTGAACAATATTTAAAATGGATAAGAATGAGGAAAAATATTTCCACTAGAATTACAAATTTTTCAAAATGCTACTCATTGAGGAGAAAATAGTTTTATTTTTTAAACAATTTTTTAATAATGTCCTTCTAAAACTAACATATCAAATTAGAATTGAAGAATCTTTAATATTTATTAGATCTTATTCAAGATTTCGGGACAAAATGCTACCTTACAGTTTTCGGTAGTTTTTTAATTTATTTTATTTTAATAGATTTTACGTTTGGGTATTTCTTTTGTAAATGTAGTGTCAGTCACAGTGTTGCCAAATTCAGGTGCTTTTTATTCATTTACCACCAATAATTTTCAAGGGTATGATTTGACAAACGGAATAGACGATTATCCTTCGAAGTGATTAAACAACCATTACAATTTAGTGGTGGATATTAAATAAAAAAGTCCCTAAATTTGGCAACACTGATCAGTCAAACAAGCAAGTATTTCTGCTTCGACCAGTATTTTCTAACAATAATTACTATCCCATAGGTGCCAACTTTTTAACACCAGTACTTCTTAGTAAAAAAAAAAAAAAAAAAAAAAAAAATATGATTAACGAAGAAAACTGCTGAAAAGATTATTAAAAACTTCTGCAAAAAATTTCCGGTAGAAAAAAAAAGTACAAGTTGGCAGCTATGCTATCCTATTTAATCACCAAAGTAAATAAATAAATAAAAAAAAAAAAAACATTCTTTTGTAAGATTGACATTATCGTCTGCCACGAAATTACTCTATTTCATTTTCTATACTACATATTTACTTCTCAAGAATTATTACAAAGACAAGCATAAAGTAAATAAATAAACAAGGAAAAAAAGAAGAGAAGCAAGGGGGAAAAAAAACAGCTATTTGTAAAATAAATATTTCAATATCAAGATTTCAAATATTTGACAAGATTGAGAGTTAGCTTTCAAATATTTAATTTAGCAAATCACATGCTGTGAGTTATTCTAAAATAGAATTGTTACTTGAATTTAATGTCGAAAGATATTTCTAAGATCATTTAAACGTTTCAAGATTGAAATGGATTTGATAATATTTATAATGGAAATAACATATTAGATGTATCACAACTTCAAAGAAACAAATGCTCTTTGAAAACTGAATATAATTGGTCATATCATAATTATAATTTTGATAAAGGAATTTGAGTATAAGTACTTTTGATAATGTAATGATAAAGGTTTTGAGTTTATGAAATATTAAATGTTCGTTTATTGAGAAAATGTTTTTCAGATAACTTGTTTTGTAGAATAGAATAATAAATAATAAAATTTGAAAATGGTTTCCCAATTCTCATAATGAACTGATTTCAATCTGAGTTATTATTATTATTTTGTAATTATTTTGTAGTAATTGATTTTTAGATAAAATCGTCAGTTTCGTCTTTAGTCTTTATTGTTTGGAGAATTTTCCATGAAACAGAAACATTTTCATTCATGATATTGCAAACAAAATATAAATTTTTGTTAGTAAAATTCATTTGTATATTATAAGAGTATTAGGAGTTTTGGAAGATTTATTTATATGTAATATTAAGAAAATACAACTTATCGTGAAAAATTGTTATTTTTCAAAACTTTCTTTTATCATTTGAAACCAACTTTAATCATTAAAATACTCAACTACAATAATTGTACAATCTAATTAAAAGCGTTAAATTTTTTGATTAATAAAATTAATTACAACGAAATCTCAAGTATTGCAGTCATCTAGAGTGTAATCTCTTTTAGGATAATAAATATTCAAGCACTCATTTACTTGCCGATTAATGCCTTATCGGCAGAAAATGGAAAATCGCTTTTCAATGACTTTCCATTGCCTTGCCGCAGACGACAACAGGGCAGTTTATTGATCAGGCTGAAGAGAGATTTTGGATGGAAGTTCTCCGGGAAAATGGCTGCCGCGTTGAAAAGGTGACCTTGTTTGTTTTTCTCTCGGGTTGCAAAAGCAGTAGGTAGATGTATTATTCAATCGTTCACACATGCAATGCACTGGCTGTCTGGGTCGCGCTCATTATGCCGTAGAGGGAAAATGGGACGCTTGCTTGTTGTATCCGCATAGATCTGGTTGCTTGCAGATATTCACCTGGATGTTTTTTTTATCTCGTATTTGCATGGCTTCGTTTTTGAGTAAAGGAGGAAATGGCGCTGTTTTGCGCTCTGATAAGATTGTTCTAAATGGTAGGCTAGGTTGTTGTTCGTGCTGAAATATTAAAACGTTCATATAAATGGTGATAAAATTTTTAAAAAGATAATTTTCTTTGCAAATTAAAACTTTTTATTTCTTTTTTTTATATTGCAAAATTTGAATTAATAATTTTGGAAATTTTACTAAAAAGAATAGCTGTCAAAATTTCGAATTTTCAAATCAAATTTAACATGATTATTTTAAAATCGAAATTTGTCACATTTGCGTTATACAATTAAGTGAATAAAAAATTGATATAAAAAATTTCTGGTATATAATTTTTCGGCATAAATAGGAGGTTTGGCAGCTATGAAAAAATAATTTGAAAATTGTTATTATTATCATTATTATAAAAAAAGTAATTGTCTTTGGTGAAATTAAGATTTTTAAGTTTAAAGAGAAAAATTCATTTGTAGTACTAATCCATTTTAGTTTTTTTTGAAAATAAATAAATACGTCAGTGAGGACTGCATATTAGTTGGCCTGAGGAACCGAACCAACATCTCCTAAAAAATACTTATGAATATTCATGGCAGCAGTAGAAAAAAAAATGCAAAACATTCACTGTTTTTTAATGAATTTTGCTTTAGAGGGGTAGTGGTAGGAATGGCTGTCTCTGAATTCATGAAGGACATCTAATCAGTGTTGCCACACTATGCTAATTTTTTGTTCAATGGTAACAAATAATCTTTAAAAGTGATATTTGATATACATAATAGACGATTCTTTGATTCAATTCGCCTATGATGTACATACTAGCCAACATCCTAATTAAAATTCCGTAGTGTTGTTAGTCCCGCCCTTTATTTCACACTAATAAATTTTTAGAGTAATATACTCTAAATTCAATTACGATTAAATAAGAAGAAAAATACTCTAAAAAGATAGTAGTGTGAAAACAAAAAAGGCGGGGGTTAACAATACTACGGAATGTTAATTAGTATGTCGGCAAGTATGATTATGTATATCAAATATCACTTCTTACAATTATTGGTGACTATTGAATAAAAAAGTGACATAGTCTGGCAATACTGCATCGGATGACCATATCAATGGTTTTCTGAGATAATGAATATAATCAAGTGAAAATTAAATTTTTTGTTGTGAATTTACCATGTCCATCGAAGTACTTTAACATTAGGGTTTCCTCCTTTTAGCCACGCACCTATTAGAACGTCTCGCCCAAAATCTAAATGAAAAAAAGTTTTCAATTTGTTAAAAATTCTTATAGTCATAATTAATACGTAATTGGAAAAAATAATCTAATTTTATTTTTTACCACAAAATTTTTACAATTAAAATTACAATCAAAGATAGTTACTTCTTATTCTCGAATCTGCACATGGCAGCCTTTTTCAACTCTCTTCCAATTCTGAAACTAGAGACGTGTCCAAAACCAGAAGCCTTTTTTTTTTTTTTTTCTTTTTTCAGTGCTTTACTGATGCCGCGAGTTGTCACAATCTACATATGCAGGATCGATAAAACAGCTAGCATTTTTTTTAAACCAGCATCAAATACTTTTCCTCGGGCCTTTGTCACATTCATAACATTTTAATTAGCTGAAAATGCAATATAAACGACCCTGTTATATTCCAGCATAAAAGCGATAAATAAAATACAAATTATTTATTTTCTCGTAATGAATACATGCTTGGCAAGATTCAGAAACTTAGCATACATCATGGACACAAACATGTTTAAAAAAGAAAATTCTATGTATATATATATATATATAATAATAATAATCTGAAAAATTTGCACATATGTCTTCTTTCTCTTCCAGATTCATTCACCACTATAAAAATAAACTTATATTCAAAGTGAAACGCTTTATTTATAAGGATGAGTAATAAGAACAGTCGATTCAGAATGCCTTCTAAAAATGTAGATCTGAGTTACGTCTTAACACTTTTGAATACTTAACTAGAAGAAATTTTAAAATAAACATCGAGGATGAACAAAAAATCGGTTTATACCAGAAATTTTATTAAATAGGCAATTACATCTGTAACAGTCTGTCTAAACAGTTTTTTTTTTTTTTTTCATCTGGTAATTTCTATTTTATTCTGTTGTTTACTTCTCTGGTCGCTGAGATTGTGGAGTCAAGTTATTTGGACCCCGGGTACTCGGCACGCATGCATCTCTCTCGAAGTTTACGTTTCTAATAGAGTAACCGCCGCTTACAAAATTCACTGGTTAATAAAATCAGCCACTTAATCTGATCAAAATGCGAGCACCGGAATCAAATCAATACAATCCACATTTAAAACCGCCGCTTAATAAAATCGGCATCGCCGGTTAATAAACTAAAAAAAAAAATCTGCTCAACCGAGAAAATATCATTTATGCACAATTTTTTTTTATTTTTTTACATTGTGATTTTTTTACATTGTGATTTTTTTACATTGTGATTTTTTTTTTTTTTTTTTTTTTTTAAGAAATTAAAGCACAACAATCCCTCTGTTATCTCATATAATCGAAAATTTTACACTTGCAGCAAATTAAACACGCCCCATAACTTATTTCCGTAACAATTTCAAGAAACATATTCTTCAAAGCGCAGTAATAAGTTACAAATTTGATTTGATTTGCTATTGATATTTTTTCTTTTTTTAAATTATTAAAACATATTTTTTAGTTCTTATTTTGAAATAACTATAAATCAAGAGGTATAAACGGAAAGGTTTTAAACTATTGAAAGGCGTAAACTTTTGGTAAAGTAATGATGATTTTCCTCAAAGGAAAGCGCATAGGAACTTGGGATGAGTTTAATTTACTTATAGCGAAGGAACAATTAATTAATTATCCATCAAAAATTAATTAATATTGTTTATTAATTCCATTATTCGTTACATTTTAAAATTTCTTTCCAAATTCAGGGAAGTAATACCTTTTTCTTGAGTGCAGGAACTTTCGCCGGATATAAAAATTAGCCGCTTAATAAAATCACAAAAAACGTAACTCAGGACGAATATGATTTTAATAAGCGTGGGTTCTGCTGTATTACTTTTCAGTATATAAAATTTATGTTGTAAAATAGACTTATCTGACAGGCATCATTTGAGTCGAAATTTACTGTAGATTATACAACATGGTGCTAGTGGCAAAATTAACTAATTAAATAAATCGCTTGAAGATACGTTCAGAAAAAATGTAGCATTTTCCAGCTATGTTAGTGAAACAAACGGACACAACTTCACCACCCCTTTAAGTTTTTCAAACATTAAATTAATATTCACTTTTTCCTTTAAAATTTCAAATTTTATACAAGTATTAGAAAAGAATATTTTTTCTAATATCGCAGGATGAAAATTACCTATAGCTTGTTCTGAAAATTAAGTTTTTCGAAGTTAATGATTGCATCAAAATGCGGTATAAAAATGAAAAATCTGAAATAGACTTCAGTAGATTCAAAATTATAATTCACTCTTTGAACTTCTTTTATATAAAGAACAAAGTATTTCCAAATGAAGATAAAGTATTCTAACAATACTTTTCACAGTTTGAAAAAAGTTGTAGAAAATTAAAAGAGCGTTATTTTTCTCGCTACTATCACGAATAAATATAACAAGCAATATTTTATGTCATATTGCACTTCACGTGTAATACATTAGAAAATGATTGCGCAAAATATTTCTCAGTTACATGATGACGGATGAGTCAACCCTTTCAATCGCAGTGTTCCCGCTGAGGGAACACCTAATTTTAATTCTCAAGTGCAAAAACTCGTCCCGAAGTTTTTTAGCAAAAATTTACATTTATGATATAGCAGAAAAGGCTCTTTTCTTCAACCTGAAAATTTTTAATTTCTTTTATTTTAATTTTGTTCGTAAATTCCGGTGACACTGTAATTTAAATGATCCGAATTACCCTGCGCCGCAAAGGGTTAAACAGATGAGTTCCACAAGACAGCTCTAAAGACCGAGTTTTCCAATTACAGGTACAGTTGCCAGACTTTGCGACTTTCTTTATTGAGCATTATTTTATATGGCATTATATTTTATTTAATGAAATTTCCGGAATGAAATAAAGGCGCCTGACGCAGTGCTGCCAGGCGCATTTATATCGTACCGGAAATTTCATTAAGTAGAATATAATATCGTATAAAATATTGTTCAATAAAGAAGTCGCAAGGTCTTGGAACTATGATTACAGGCGTAGAATTTATACATAGATGCCAACATTTTAATTTATTCCGGAACTTTTTTAGCCCCGCCTTTTTTCATACCACTTATTTTTTAAGGATAATATTTTTCTTATTTTATCGAATTATATGTTGCACAATTTTTTCTTAAATAAAGTGGTGCTAAAAGGCGCGGCTAAAAATACTCCGGAAAAAATTAAAACATTGGCATTTTTGAATTTATATATATAAGATATATTGAGAAGAAATTATTTTTCATACAGCAATTTCAGACCTCGGAGCGTTCCTAAAATTTCACCTTTATTTTATTATTTTGTCACCATTACCATCAATAAGTTTTTTTTTTTTTTTTTTTTTTTTTTTTGGGGGGGGGGGGGGTCTTTTAATGCTAAAATAAGGTTTTAAATGGTGGTGATAGTGTAATAAACGGAGAATAAAATTTTAGGAACATGCGAAGCTTGTAATTTTTAGCGTTAACACTACTGGTCGGTCCGACAATTCCGTTGCACACCAGAAATTTTATTTAATAAATGTGATGGCTTAGTAACTGGTTCATGATTTTCATCAAATAGAATTTCTGGTATAAAGTAGATTTCACTTACTAGCGATATCCATGATGGAACAGCGTTGCTAGATTTTGCTTTTTTTTTATTCAATAGTCACCTATAATTCTGAGAAGTGATATATGCATGCATAGATGCCAACATTTTAGTTTCATTAAACTTATTTTCTCTTATTTGCAAGACCGTAATTTCCATGTTAGGGTTTTTGATAAACTTTCTGATAATTATTTTGCCTCATATGGCCTCCCACAGGGTTCCAAAAATTTTCCTAAACTCTTAAATATTTTTATTAATGACATGCCCCCTTATCCTCATACTCAATTGGCTACTTATGCAGATGACACCTGCATTTTTGCGGCACACAGGAATAGAAGATACATTATTACGGCAATCTCCAAGCATCTTAAAATTTTAACCCATTGGTTTCAGAAATGGAGGATTGCCATTAATTATTCTAAAACGGAAGCCATTCTTTCTTCGGCTTTGAGCCAAACTAATAGGGATAAATATCAAATCAAATTCAATGACCACTTAATTCTATGGTCTAACTACTGTAGGTACTTAGGTATTATTATTGACCAGAGACTCACATTCCATCAACATATCTTAAATTCGCGTGCTAAGTTCCAATGTGCTAGAAATCTTTTATATCCCTTAATTGCTCGGAACAGTGATTTATCCATTAGTAATAAAATTCTCCTTTATTCTTCCCACCTTCGTCCTCTTTTAACTTATGGGTTACCAGCGCATCCAAATCAAATGTTGATCTGCTTCTTAAAAGCCAAAATGCTACATCAGGCAAATTTACAACTTACCTTACTATATCCATAATTATCAAATGTACCGCGAAATTAACTTCCCGAGTCTTGAAAACAACTTAATATTAACTTCCATGAACAATTATAATCTATTAATAATCGTGCTTTAAACACTCTTGATGTGTATGACCACACTGATCCTTCTAACAAACGTCGTCCTACGGTCGGTGTTATTTTAACTTCCCGTCTCTAGTTTTTCCTTGTTTTCTTGTTAAAAAAAAAATCTTTAAAATTTGAAAAATTCCAAGAATATTTATTTCTATGTTCGTAACTTAAACTCTCTTTTGTCCTTTGTTACTTTTATAATGCTTTACTTATACTTGCTTTTAATTGTTTATGTTTTTTGCTTCCTTTCATTCTTTTCATTTTTCCTTTTGAGCTCAGAATTTGTTTTTCTCTGTCTGTCTGTATCTTACCCTCCCTTACGTTTTAATTTTTTTTTGTTTGTTTGTGTGTTGTAAGCCATCATGATCCTAGCTCATTCCATCTTCAACTTCTGGTTCACTGAGGTGTGGGGTCACCACTGGACCCCGGAAACTCAGCACTCATCCAACTCTCGAGATCACATTTTAATTCATTCCGGAATATTTTTAACCCCGCCTTCATTCCATACCACTTATTTTTTAAAAGTAATTTTTCTTATTTTATCCAAGTTATATACTGGAGATAATTTTTCTATAAATAAAGTGGTTCGAAATAAAGGCGGGGCTAAAAATACTCCGGAATAAATCAAAATGCCGCCATCTATGTAATAGACGATTAATCTTCGAAGTCATTAGAGAACCGTTACATTTAAAATTTAGTAACGGACATTGAATAAAAATGTCGCAAAATCTGGCAACACTGCACCAGAAGCTGCTGCAGTAGCTTCCTGAATAGAGAAGTGTTAATCTTCCAGATTATTTTACACCTTTATTTCTGGAATGTTATCATCTGATTTAACCATAAAATTTTTAGTGATAATTCATGATAATATTCCCAGGCTTTTTAAAATAAAATTAAACGGTTTAACCACACCCCCCAAAGAAAATAAACAATAAATAAATAAAATAATAACAATAAATAAATAAAATAAAATAAAATAAAATAAAATAGATCCAGTTTAACTGCAAACAGTATTTGCGTGCTAAGTTTCAGCATTTAAATACTATGTCATTACTATAATGGTGAAAATTAGCACCAAAATATTGGTAACAACTAAACTGGAACCATTTTATTCTTAAAAATTTATTGATATTACTTGTCCCTCTTGCAGGCCTTTTAGTGTATCTAAAAATTTACGTAAGTTTTATTACACCACCACTAATTAACCGCAATTTTATTACATTACTGCCACTTACCATTAAATTCTTTAAGAAAAACATTTTTTTTAGGCTAGTGGTGACAGTATAATAAAATGCAAGTAAAATTTTAGGAACACTGCGATGTTTGAAATTATCTAATTTCTGCGCCTAATTAATATCGTTCTGATTTAAGTTTCCCTAACAGAAAGATTTTTAAAACCATTTTTAATGCAATGAAATTGTTTTCAAGAATTTAGAGACAGTCTCATTTCACAGAATTCTAAGATAACGTAGAAAATGTATGTTTGTCATAGCCTGCATCCTCAAAGGTGGTTAACAAAAAAGTAATGTAATTCATTAGATATTTATTTGGAATTAATTAAACAAGTTTCATATAATTGTAACCAGTTATAGAAAAAGGCCTCTTATCTGATTTTAAGTCTGCTTTAAATTTTTGAAGGGTGCACAAAATTTTAATTTCCAATTAAAAATCTCACCTCGGACATTTTTTATAAAATTTTACTTGTATAACTTAAAAAAAGAAATTCCCTTTTTTTTCTACTAAAAGTTTTTGTAAATTCGGTGGCATTTCCTTTTAAATGAGCGACATTAGCTGCCCCTCAAAGGGTTAATATCCTAAATTCTGTAAGTTCTTTCATGTTTTTAATAAATCAAAATGGAAATAATTAGGAATATTAGTCTGATTGATATAGTTGCCTAAATCTAGTTTGACGTCTTCAGTGGAACTGCTAAATCCTTCAGTCAAATTACATTTACTAGAGTGATTGTGAATGAAAATGTTTTGAGCTTTATTATCTTGCAGACTGCTGATATTAAGGTCGAAAACTTTATTTATTTATTTATTTATTTTACTGTTGGCAAAGTTATATGCAAACGCTGTCTTTTTCATTACAAATTTATTCACTTTTTTTTTATTAAAACTCTAGCCGATATTATGACAAATATTTTAATAAATTTGTAATACTTGCATTCTTCCACCGCTACATTGACTGTTTACCTGTAGAAGAATAAATGCCCTGGTTAATAATAAGTCTCTTTAAATCGGTATATATTGGGCAGATAACATGCATGGACCAGAGTTATTAAAATACAATCGTCAATCACCAAGCTCTCTTCCAAATTTTCAAAAATATGAATGTTACTTCAGCCAGTCGTCTTTCTATTCAGAAATTTCTTTTATTCCACTATACACTGAATTGATAAAGACAGGGGATAATAACGTACAAATATCCATATAACAGAAATATCGTATAAGAAAATTATTAGTGGATACTGCTTTATCAGAGTTTTCAATCGAAAAGTTTTCTTACGTGATTATAACCACACAACGGGAATTTTGATAGATTTTGGATACCGAATGACAGTTCGATCGAAAAGCACAGAGCATTTGATTTCTGAAGCCGTTATGAAATTTAACATTCCTCGATCTGCAAATACAAAAGTGTCCTTAGAAAAAATGATTTCTGACATTATTTTCCACCACGGACAAGCAATCTCCGATCACGCATACTTAATATCAAGAACAGCTATGTCTGCCTAGAGTACCGACATTTTTAGCGTATAATTCGCAGTTAAGATATATCATATCACCACCAGAAAATTTCTTTAACAGAAAATTATATACATTTTGTCAGAAACAGACAAATCTAACCTTATTTATCAATTAAAATTTCTGGTGTAAAATTGACTTATTTAAACTGCGGATTATATATTGAAAATTACCGTAGTTAGTCTTACCAAATGAAAAGAATGGGTCAAATAACAGCAGCAATTAAAACGGGATATATGTCAGATATGTCCTGGGGACAATAAGGCAAAATTTAATGCTGGTAGGATGTGATAGCAGAAGACGCGCGAGCAACGTGTAATCGACTTTAACGCTTCCACCGAGGTCGTAATCATAATGATTGGAATCCAGATGACTACAAAAATCTCGGTCAGATGAGTTATGTTTCAAGTCCCCAGGAGTTGACAGTAAGGTTAGAGTATAGAACTGTCCCTACGATGATATAAACCAAAACTATCAACATTGCGCTGTGCATGCTAGTGATCAGAGCCTGATTAAGGGGGAAGCACACATTATCTCCGCTCTCACCGGAATCTTTTTACAATTATTTTTTACTTCATGTCATAGAAATTCCACACTTTGACGAGGAAATATTTTTTATAAAAAATGAACGGTGTAAAACAATCCAATTTACTCACCGTTATTAGACACCAGAATTCTTTTAAAATAATTTTTAATGAGAATTTTTTGTTTATTATAGGAGGAAAGTGTTTGTTAAAAAATAACGGTGTAAGTATAAATAATGTGTGCTTCCCCCTTAATTAGGCTCTGCTAGTGATGACTCCATGATCCGATGGGCTGTTTTTACAGGACATAGACTAGGTTCTTTGGTAAATTATACCAATTATTAACCCGTTAATAGTCGCTATAAACAGCGCCACCTATTACAGATTGCGTACTTTTTATTTAACTGTCACCGATAATTTTAAGAAGTGATGTGATCGAAGTTTCTTCGATTTTATTCGCATATTGTGTAAATCAAATGCCACATCTAAAAATTTTTGGTGGCTATTGAATAAAAAAAACTAGCAACACTGAAAGACAGGCGGCAAATCCACGAACTAGCGACTACTAACGGGTTAATTGAAAATTATTCTGTTCATCTATTTGGAGACCATTTTCATCCATTCATGGATTTTATGTATCAATAATATATTAATAGAATATTCCTGCATGACAATGTGCCGTATTACTGGGGCAAATCTTTCGCGAATGGTTTGGAGAACATTCTGAACAATTCCAACAAATAATTTGCTCGCCAAGATCGTAAATTCCGTGAAAACTAAATTCCGCGAAACATATGTAAAACAGGATCGCAAGGTTAATTCGTAGACAAAGTCTTGCACTGGCAACACCTTCGCAGATATGAACTTCATAGAGACATCATAGCTAAATATTCATTCGACGAACTTTACGCAACTTCTTGAATCACATGTATGTCGAGTTGCTGCACTTAACCCCTTAACGCGCGCTCTCGTCGCTGCGAGGACGCAAAATTTAAGATCCAGCTGCAAAAATTCATCCCGGAAATGCTTTAGCAAAAATTTACGTTTTTAACATACCAGAAAAGGCCGGTTTTTTTAACCTTAAAATTAAAAAAAATTTTTAGTTTAATTTAGTTCATAAATTCCGGTGGCAGTATAATTTAAATGATACGACTTGTCTTGCACCGCAAAGGGTTAACCAGGCAAAATGTGTTTCCGGAAGCATAGCCTCCTAAACTAGATGCCTTCCGCGTGGCTCAGAAACTTGGCAACAGTTCAAGCGGTAGACAGCGACACCTGGTACAGATTGCGCGACACCAAAAATTTTTAAAAGTGGGATTTGATATACATAAAAGGCGATTAGAATCGAAGAAACGTCAATTGTATATATCATATATCACTTCTTAAAATTATTGGTGGCAGTTGAATAAAAAAGTCACATAATCTGTACCATGTGCTGCTGTGTACCGCTTCAACTGTTGCCAAGTTTCCGAGCCATGCGGAAGGTTCTAGTTTGGGAGGCTATGCCAGAAGTTGTTAGAAGACATCTCAAAAGTTTTGTATATATTCAGTTATTCAAATTTACAGTAAGCCTCACTCTTGCCTCACAAATATTTTCGTATCTCCATCTCCTTCTAAATTCACTCATTTCTCATATTTAAAAGCTAATTTGTGACTACTTTACTCTCTTCTTTTTTCATCTTATTCTTCTTTTACTATATTTTTTTTTTTCGGTTACCTCTAAAGGTTATTGGAGCAGGGGAGCCAATTTCATTGCAAAGGATCAAAATTGCGATGGCATATCCCTGAGACATCCCTAGAAATGAATCCGAAATCGTCGCAGATTGCTCAATGCGTA
Source organism: Salticus scenicus (assembly GCA_963930645.1). Classification (NCBI taxonomy): domain Eukaryota; kingdom Metazoa; phylum Arthropoda; class Arachnida; order Araneae; family Salticidae; genus Salticus; species Salticus scenicus. Next base: position 183,086,985 of record OZ005658.1, read on the forward strand.
GTTATAGTACGACGTTAAAACACACTCCACTTTCTCTTCCTTTCTGTTTCTAGTAGCAATCGTCTATATTTTTAAGAGTATAAAAGTATCTTATTATTCAAGGATATTTTCTGATTTCTTGCGTTAGAATAAATTTAGCAACCGCATAAAGAAAGAAAGAAGAAATAAAATTCTTAAAGTATGGTTATATAGTTTACATTCCAAATCTTGTTTCCAAACACGTTAAAACTGCGCTATATCGCCCATTTTAGAGCACAATTCTATATTAGTTAAGCAAAATATCTACCAATGGATTTCTTGATATTCATCATCAAAAAGGAAATTACGGCTCTTTATTAATGCATATGTCTAACATACGCTTTGTACGTATTTATCATTTCAACATTAGTAGAAAGTATGACCTTTTATATTCTGCGCAAGAAAAAAAAAATATTCTGCTTTTTGAAGATTTCTTAGACTTATTTCAAACATTAAATTAAACAAAATTTTTTTCATTAAATTAAAAGTATTCAAAAAGTAGACTTGCATTTATTCGCATGCATACTTGCCAACCATCTTATTAATAAACGTACAATTGTTAACGCCCCTTTTTTAGCACCACTTTATTTTTAGAGTAATTCTCTCCAATGAAAAAAAAAAGGCGGGTACAAAAATTTGTACCGTTCATAATCAGATGGTTGGCAAGTATGGACATGTTTACCAATGTCGTCGAACACTAAAGTTGTTTTAAGCTCACTGGCATGTTTTTCGCAATAAAAAGAGCATTACTAATTTCTGGGAACATTATTGTTTAATAATTACGGCTAACTTTTAAACAAAAATATTCGATAAATATGAAATCAAATTAGAACAGCATGCAGTGTGTGTTTGGGTTAAGGCCAATTGTTTTCACTAAGGACCTGTGCTTAAAGAGGAATGCTGTCCGTGGTGGCCTTTCTATGGGATTCTAACCCGTATTCATGCGAGTTTCGGAGAAAGTCGCAGTAAGAACCAAATATAAAAAAAAAAAAAATGTCGAGAGCAAACAGTGCCCAGCCCTCTCATTAATGTTGTGAAAATAATTGGTATTATGCGAACCTGATTTAGATTCTTCGTTACATCAAATACTATTTGATCTGTATTTAGTTCTTTGATTTTATATGTTCTAATAATAATTTGTTCCAAATTAAGATATGTGTTGTAATATTAAATTTTGTATATGGAATTATCTATATTTTTATTTAACAACCAGTTTCAGTTTCAAATGGTGGTGGTGGGAGGCGTGAACTCACATCAGGGTTCAAAGGGGGGCACAAGCCTGCAGAATTGAAAAGCCTGTTGTAAATGATAAACAATACATTAGTTAAGACAATCAAACATGTTTTTACTATAGGGTGTTCAACTCCACTTTTCTGTCTCATTTAAAATTCACCACTTTTTTAAGACAGAAGGCGTGCAATCTGGGTGTAATTACAGTTTCTTCCATTAGTGAGAATTATCCGCAATAACCAAAATTAAAGTTCAAGTAACAGCTGTGAATAATGAGCATTCTCCATGTCCAATAAAATATTTTACTTCAAGAGTTAATGATTCATAGTCACTATGGGAATAAATGAAAATAAATAGTTACATTGATTTTCATATAACACTGATAGACTTACAGAGGGCATGGGTAAATAGTGAGAGAGAGAGCTTTTTGATATCGTATACTTAGGTCAGTAGATTAGGAGCGACGTGTGTGAGTTCTCAATTTCGCAGTCACGATCCAACTGCCGAATAACGCCAATTTTTATTTTTTTTAAATAGCACCAAATTCATAGCCAAGCATATTCCTTTGTCTCTCGAATAATTTAATGTAAGTATTTTGAATTTAGAGGGTCCGTTATAAATATTAATGCCAAACACCTATGCCAAATTTTCACCTCAAAAATCGTCTGCGGATGGGGGACTAAAAAATTATGAATTATTACAACATTCTGTCATTTAGAAATATAAATCAACATTTAATGATATTTCAACGGACATTATTGCTCAATTTAGCTATAATAAATAGACTTACACAGCTGAAAAGAATGAAATGTAATTTATGGATAAGCAACGTTTAAAAGATTAAAATAATATTTTTATTTTATTTTATAAAACGATTTAGCTTTGGAAGAATAGAATTCTGAAAGACCGTTATTTAATAACAAGGCATTTAGATTACTCCGAATAAATTATTAATTTTAAAGAATACGTTTTCGTTCTCAACAGATTTATTTAATACATTAACAGATAAAACATTATTAGAATTAAGATATTTATTTATAGAGAGACAAATGTATTTAAATATCAAAGATAATTCAGGATTTCGTTATATATTTCAATAGAAATTTTATTTATCGAAAATATAGTATTTAATTATTAAATTTGTTTGAAAACGTAATTAAATCCAAAACATGTGAAGAAACTCCTAAACACCGGGGTTGCATCTTTGACACAACTATTTAACCCGTAAGTAATCGCTATAGACAGCGCCACCTATTACAGCACTTTTTACATAACTGTCACCAATAATTTTAAGAAGTGATGTGATTGACGTTTCTTCGATTTTATTCGCGTTTTATTAATATGAAATGCCACTTTTAAAAATTTTTGGTGGCTATTGAATAAAAAAATCTGGCAATAATGAAGGATGGGCAGCAAATCGACCAACTAGCGACTATTAACGGGTTAAGAATACCAATCTTCCTATATTTAATTCCAGAAAATTATTATAAAAGGTTACTATGAAAATAGGTATTCTTATGGTTATATATATAGGTGTATAGGTATATGTATAGGTTCATATGGGCCATGTATTTCTTTTATTTTTTCCACTACTATTTTATGCAGTATTTCCAATTATAAAAAAGCCTATGAATTTAAAAGAAAACTCACGGTTACCAAATTATATTAGAAGAGACCTTGAAAAAAGATGGGCCCATTCAAACTTTGTTAATACTGCTCCCAGTGCGATCCTTGTTTTAATGGATTTACATATCCCTAAAACTCTAAACTAAAAAACGAAAAGTGACAGTAATGTTGAAATCCAAAATATTAAGCAAAATGCACATGATCCAAGTCTTTGATTAATATATAATAAAACATTTTTAATCAAAACTACAAGAAAAAGAAATGTTTATTTCATGTTCTTATTCCAGACAATTTGCAGCAGACGCTATCAGTTATGACCTCAATCTGAATCTGGATTTTGCAATGTGCTTTAGAATCAAGGAAAGCATTGTTTTTTAAGACAAAAAATAAGAGAGGGAAACGTATCTCTCCTTGAGTATTCTTTCTAGGATACACGTTGTTATGTATGACTTGAACTGTTTGTTACAAATCACAATACGTTTTATTCTTTTACGTTCAACAGTAAATTTCTACATTAACACCTTTCCGTTAGACATAGAATCATTCTTACTTAATCTCATAATTTACAGAATATTTTTTTGAAAATGTTTTTATGTTTGATGGAGTTCCTTCAAGTTTTTAGAAAAGTTATGATTTTATTTATAATTGTAAATTTTATCTTTGCATTAGTAGTAGACAGGGTAATAGGTGAGGCGGAAGTGACGTCATCGAGGGGGGGGGGGACCGGAAGTGACGTCACGAGTGGAGTTGAGTTGTTTCCCTCCTGCTGGTGGAGTTGAGTTGTTTTCTTCCTGCTGGTGGAGTTGAGTTGTTTTCCTCCTGTTGGTTGAGTTGTTTTGGTTTCGGTTTCTCGTCAAAGATGACGAGGGTTTTTTTGATGGGTTGGTTGGTTGATTCTCGTGAACGGCGACGACGATATTTTTGATGGGTTGGTTGGTTGATTCTCGTAAAAGATAACGAGAGTTTTAATTAAGAATTTTACGAATTCATTAATTTCACTTTGATCTGACCGCTAGAAGAGAAAGATATATGTGTAGCTTTGTGACGTCACCATTCATGTGGGAACTTGAAACAGTCCGAACATGTAAGTATCTGCTGAGATGGTTATTTTAATTTCTGTAATTAAGGCAATTTTTAATGAAGGTGTAATTAATGTTTCCATTAAAACGAATTATTTTTGCTGACGAAACTCCATAAAGGTTTAGAAAATGCTTGTAGATTTTTTTGGGAATGGGTTCAAAATGTTTGTCTTTGACGCCGGTGTATTCATTAGATATGTTTTAATTAAAATTCTAATGAATAAGTATGCCGCGATTAATATTGATTGGGTCTGGCCGTTATTGAAAGAAAACATGCGGCGGCCATATTGCATCGTGACGTCACGCCGATTCATGCTACGGCTTGAACGAGGGGGAAGTAGGGATGGTGTGTGACGATTTTATTTTCGTGGGAGGGGTCAAAGCGTACTGACCAATCCCAAGTCGGATGATAACGACGTCATTGCGTGTAACTGTAACCTGCAGAGGAAAAAAAGTTTCGTTAACACGGATTGGCATCAGCGGGGATTCTTCACTTGCTTTGTTTTGCCTCGTGGTTCTACGTTGCTACATTGTTATTCGCTCTAAGTTTTTAATTTTCGAGTTATGGACTATAAAGGCCTTAAAAGATCCTCTAGCTTGGTAAGTAATTTTATTTTATTATTATTAAATTACTTTTTATATATTTTATGTATTCATGTGCGTTTTTTTATTGATACCGTCTGTGCGTTTTTGATTTTTATAATGCTTGTCTTCAGAAATTTCTTTTTGTTTAAAAATTGATTTTCTTTGTATTTTAATGATAGTTTTTTTATTATTTCTTTGTTTTATTTTAATTGAAAAATTCAGTGCATTCTAGAAATAAAATGTAACTCATTTGTTTTCTTATGTAGATTTTATTTGAGGATGATTCTTTTCTTTTGCGAGATTCGGATGATGAAGTAAGTTTCTCAGATTTTTTAATAAGTTTTTATATGTGCATATATATATACACATTTTTTTTTTTTTTTTTTGTGAAATGACTTATACATTTCTTATCTATTCTTAGATAATCGATGAGTTGGATCAGGAATTTTTGGAACAAGACGACGATGTAAATATTTTTTTTTTTTTCTATTCAATTATATTTCTAATAATATTTTATATTTTTTAAAATGAGATTTTATTTTAGACCTTAATAATGTGTTATTTATTTTTATAGATTTTAGATGAATGTTCCCAAATATTTTTAGAAAATCCACTCCCTTTACCACTCTATTATCAAGTTGGCTCGGGATTTGAAGTATGAATTTTTGCAAAATTTATATTTATTTTTTTAACTATTTTACAGACTTTATTTTATTGCTAATGAAACTCATTTTATTTTCTCTTATTTTTCATTAGTGCCATCCGAGTACTTCTAGTAATGGAGCAGTTTTCATGGCGAATGTGTCTCACGTGAATGTAAATATTTTTTTTTCAGTAATGTTCTCTCTCTGAATTTTATTTTGTAATCATCTGAATTTTGAATTAGATCTAATTTTTTTTTCTTTTTAGTTGAAGAATGCCATTGTATTAGAGGAACGCGGTCGACGCCGAAACATCAAATATAAGGGCGAGGAAGTGTGCATTCGAGCACGAGTTGACACGACACGCATTCCTGAAGAGCTTCGTGAAGAGACTTTATGTGCATCTCTTTTGCGTGATCTCTTTACGATTCTGTTAAGACGTACGACTGAGGACTTAAACGGTTCGGACATGATTCGTTTTTGCATTCAAGCCGATGGACTGGACAAACCGATATCCACATGTCTGATGCCCGTGTCTGAATTTACGGTTGAAAAAATTCTTTCTGCTGTCATGAAAGTCCTACAATCAAAAACAGAAATAAAATTAGATGAAGGATGTAATGTAAAAAATGTAATTTAAATAAAAATGCCCGTGTCTGAATTTACGGTTGAAAAAATTCTTTCTGCTGTCATGAAAGTCCTACAATCAAAAACAGAAATAAAATTAGATGAAGGATGTAATGTAAAAAATGTAATTTAAATAAAAATATTTGATTTTAACTTATTTTGTGAATGATATTTTTTTTTTTTTTTTTTTAAAAAACATGAATAGTGTTTTTTACATTTTAGTTTACCCTTTTTAAATCTTCGATGTTCTCATTCCTGAAAAAATTATACTGATCAAAAACATTTTATATAACAGGTCAAAACATAAGTAATAAATCAATCTTAAATATAAAAAACAAGTCATAAACTTAAGGAACTAAACCGTTTATTCATTATCACTAAAGCTATTTACAAATAAATTGAAACAAACTACTCAGTAACCATAGGGTAATGTAGATAGGTCAGGCTGTATCACTCGCTTATCATATACAACTCGATATAGTTTTACTTCTGACTTATTCACAACTTTTCTTTTCTTGGCTTCCCTGCAAATTTATCTTGGATTACACAGAGGAACTGGATCTTGATCCATGCTACATACCATAGATTTAATGGTATGGAAATTCAAAAGTTAAGCATTGCTGAAATTCAGGGTGAAACCCCTAACTTTACAGAAAGTCTTTCCGCTTTCCGTTTGAAATGCATAGTTCTTTGGACCTCCTGTGGAAATAAGAATGAATAGTATTACAATTTAAAAATATGAATTAATTTTAAGACATTATATCTGTTAAACACTAAACAAATTTCTTACCTGACACGAATTTCGTAATTACATCTCCGTTAAGCTCGTCTGTGAACTCTCCCAAAAAATTACCGAGAGGCGGATCATTTTTAGCATTCTGTGCATACACAATGGAATCAGTGTCATGATAAAGCACGTCTCTCTCTAATTTATCCATCTCAGAATAAAGTTTTATCCTTGCCCACGCTGTAGTAAACGCTGCAAGAAAAATGTTGGTGGTGGTGTCCTGCTTTATAAATTCCTTATTTTTTTCCCACTGTATGGCCGCCACTTCATTTGATGGGAAGTAGACGTCTTTAATCTATAAATAATTAAAAAATGCATTTAGAACTATAAAATGTAAAAAAGTTGGTTATAAACAACATTAATAAAAAAGATAGACGCTTACTTTCTTGGTTTTATCAATAAGCATCTTGTTGAACTGAGGTACCGTCGTAACAAATGTCAGTTGAGTTTTATTTATGTTCATCCCCCATCTAAATGTAAAAATGAAATCATTACAGAAAAATAAGTATACAGTAAATGAAAAGAAAAATACAAATAAAAAAATATTAGAGTAAAATAGTATTTAAAAAATAATACGCACCGCCCCCAAAAACTATTCAAAGCCAATTTTGCTACTTGACGGCGTCCGGGATTTTTCGATATTTCTGTAGCACTCAATTTTACGCCTTCTTTTTCTTCATAGCACTTAATGTAATCTATTTTATCTTCTTCTGTTTGACATTCGACAGGCCACCCGCTGCTCTCTTGTTTAATCTTTAGAAAAAGATCAATATATGATTTAAACAGAGACGAAGAGGTATTTTGGAAGTGATAAACTTCATACATCTGAAATAAAAAAAAATCACTTTGAGTAAAAAAAACATAAATTTACGAATAACATTTGAAAAAAAAGTTATAAATAACTACCTGTTCTAAGCGATATCCCTTTTTCAGAGCCAATTTTAACTCCTCTGTAACCCACGTTCCTGTGAGAGCTCGATCTTCATCGGAATGAGTACAGGAAGTCTGCTGCTTTGTTTCTGCACAACACCTACATAGAGGAAACATTAGTTTTCCATTACATCTATAAGGCAATACCGGAAGGTATAATTGTTTTGGAGGTAAAACTTTGCACTTTACAATTCCAAAGTAGTTATCTATGTTATCGAAGTCCTCGGTTATAATTTCTGGGTGACCAACGAGATACATGCAGTATTTATTAACCTAGAATAAAAAATTAAAACAATTATAAAAAAATACAAATTTAGAAAAGTAATCAACGCACTACGGAAATAACTGCAAACAATACGACTTACCCAAGGATATAACGAAGTAAAATCCACATACTTCGCTCTACCTTCGAAAAACAACTTAACCGCATTCGTTCTACCTCCAAAAAACGCATCTCGGGGGTTCAGTCGGTCGTGTAGTTGGTGGGTTTTTAAAAAGGACTGAAGTTGTTGGTCTTCTTTCTTTTTCTTGTCAAAGTCGTGCTCCCACATCTCTACGACTTCAAAACCCAGAGCTTTTAATTTTTCTGTGGTTTCGTTAGTATTTTTTCGCAGTGCCCCCATGGTGACACCTTTCAATGGGTGTCTGACATCCGCATCAAAACACGTTTCACATCCATGGTAGAAACATCCCTGAAAAAAATGAAGGTAAGTTTCTTTTTTAAGTAACATATAAAATTAAAAAAAAAAAGATATTTCCGTTTAACTTACATGAAACTGATAGACAGTTTGAGTTTCTTCACAAAAACCATCCACACTGATGCCTTTAATTTTACATTCTCCTTTGAGAGTCAGAGCATGTTGAATCTTTAGGTTTTCAGAAAATGACAAGAAATCTAGCCATCTTATAGAATCACTGCTAAAATTCGTTTTATTAACATAGCCATTAACGGGAACCATAGCAATGGTCGATGGTTGGAGGTGTTGGCTTCTATAAACTGCCATGCATGCGGCGGCAATTGTAATGTACCTAAAATAAATATTAGAAAAAATCAAAATGAAATACTTAGATTAAGGGAAAACAAGGACAGGAGAAACAAGAAAACACGAATACGTACCGAAATGGGTCGACATTCGTAACTTCAATAAACTGACTTCGAAATTCCATGCAGCATCTGCGCAAAATATCTACATCAGATCTGTAAAAGAATTTTTTTTTTTTATTTTACAAAAAAACAGAAACCAAAATAAATTATTTAAGAAAATTTAAGTACTTAATTCCTAAATACCTGCAATAAGTCAGCATCTCATGCTGAAAATCAAATAACATATCTTTATTCGCTTCATGCCAAGTCATGAATGTTTCTCGAGCTACAGGCGTCATCATATCTGGGCCATAGAAATGTGGATCTGGAATCCTTCCAACATATGATTGATTCTCAGGAGAATTATACAGATGGGGGAAATACCCTTTTTTCAATTCGGAGAGACCAAAGCAGGCCGGAAGTTTGCTCAATGCCATTGGTAAAAAATTGATAGAATCAATTATCCTGATATTAAGTGCTTTGTGAAAAATCGACATGATCATAGACCCATTAGGAATAACTTCGGGTGCAGTTCCTTGTTCCAGAAGCCATGCCATTATGAATTGTCTATCGAATCTAAAATAAAATAATAAAAATTAACAACAAATACTAAAAATTAACATTGAAAAAAAAAAAAAAAAAAAGAAATTAAACAAAAAATAATTTACCCTTTCATATTTGTCCCCTTCTACATGAGCCAAACCAAAAATAATCGCTTTGGCGCAGCAAAGTCCTTCATCATCTTCTGGAATTGCTAGAATGGAATGTTTGCGTAGGCGATCCAACTCAACATTAACGACTTTTCTTATCCGGCCAGCACCGATATCCCTGCGAATTGTTAATACATCCACAGAAAATCCTTCATCTAATTTTATTTCTGTTTTTGATTGTAGGACTTTCATGACAGCAGAAAGAATTTTTTCAACCGTAAATTCAGACACGGGCATCAGACATGTGGATATCGGTTTGTCCAGTCCATCGGCTTGAATGCAAAAACGAATCATGTCCGAACTGTTTAAGTCCTCAGTCGTACGTCTTAACAGAATCGTAAAGAGATCACGCAAAAGAGATGCACATAAAGTCTCTTCACGAAGCTCTTCAGGAATGCGTGTCGTGTCAACTCGTGCTCGAATGCATACTTCCTCGCCCTTATATTTGATGTTTCGGCGTCGACCGCGTTCCTCTAATACAATGGCATTCTTCAACTAAAAAGAAAAAAAAAATTAGATCTAATTCAAAATTCAGATGATTACAAAATAAAATTCAGAGAGAGAACATTACTGAAAAAAAAATATTTACATTCACGTGAGACACATTCGCCATGAAAACTGCTCCATTACTAGAAGTACTCGGATGGCACTAATGAAAAATAAGAGAAAATAAAATGAGTTTCATTAGCAATAAAATAAAGTCTGTAAAATAGTTAAAAAAATAAATATAAATTTTGCAAAAATTCATACTTCAAATCCCGAGCCAACTTGATAATAGAGTGGTAAAGGGAGTGGATTTTCTAAAAATATTTGGGAACATTCATCTAAAATCTATAAAAATAAATAACACATTATTAAGGTCTAAAATAAAATCTCATTTTAAAAAATATAAAATATTATTAGAAATATAATTGAATAGAAAAAAAAAAAAAAATATTTACATCGTCGTCTTGTTCCAAAAATTCCTGATCCAACTCATCGATTATCTAAGAATAGATAAGAAATGTATAAGTCATTTCACAAAAAAAAAAAAAAAAAAAAATGTGTATATATATATGCACATATAAAAACTTATTAAAAAATCTGAGAAACTTACTTCATCATCCGAATCTCGCAAAGGAAAAGAATCATCCTCAAATAAAATCTACATAAGAAAACAAATGAGTTACATTTTATTTCTAGAATGCACTGAATTTTTCAATTAAAATAAAACAAAGAAATAATAAAAAAAACTAGCATTAAAATACAAAGAAAATCAATTTTTAAACAAAAAGAAATTTCTGAAGACAAGCATTATAAAAATCAAAAACGCACAGACGGTATCAATAAAAAAACGCACATGAATACATAAAATATATAAAAAGTAATTTAATAATAATAAAATAAAATTACTTACCAAGCTAGAGGATCTTTTAAGGCCTTTATAGTCCATAACTCGAAAATTAAAAACTTAGAGCGAATAACAATGTAGCAACGTAGAACCACGAGGCAAAACAAAGCAAGTGAAGAATCCCCGCTGATGCCAATCCGTGTTAACGAAACTTTTTTTCCTCTGCAGGTTACAGTTACACGCAATGACGTCGTTATCATCCGACTTGGGATTGGTCAGTACGCTTTGACCCCTCCCACGAAAATAAAATCGTCACACACCATCCCTACTTCCCCCTCGTTCAAGCCGTAGCATGAATCGGCGTGACGTCACGATGCAATATGGCCGCCGCATGTTTTCTTTCAATAACGGCCAGACCCAATCAATATTAATCGCGGCATACTTATTCATTAGAATTTTAATTAAAACATATCTAATGAATACACCGGCGTCAAAGACAAACATTTTGAACCCATTCCCAAAAAAATTTACAAGTCCGCATTTTCTAAACCTTTATGGAGTTTCGTCAGCAAAAATAATTCGTTTTAATGGAAACATTAATTACACCTTCATTAAAAATTGCCTTAATTACAGAAATTAAAATAACCATCTCAGCAGATACTTACATGTTCGGACTGTTTCAAGTTCCCACATGAATGGTGACGTCACAAAGCTACACATATATCTTTCTCCTCTAGCGGTCAGATCAAAGTGAAATTAATGAATTCGTAAAATTCTTAATTAAAACTCTCGTTATCTTTTACGAGAATCAACCAACCAACCCATCAAAAATATCGTCGTCGCCGTTCACGAGAATCAACCAACCAACCCATCAAAAAAACCCTCGTCATCTTTGACGAGAAACCGAAACCAAAACAACTCAACCAACAGGAGGAAAACAACTCAACTCCACCAGCAGGAAGAAAACAACTCAACTCCACCAGCAGGAGGGAAACAACTCAACTCCACTCGTGACGTCACTTCCGGTCCCCCCCTCGATGACGTCACTTCCGCCTCACCCATTACCCTGTCTACTACTTCCCGTCTCTAGTTTTTCCTTGTTTTCTTGTTAAAAAAAAAATCTTTAAAATTTGAAAAATTCCAAGAATATTTATTTCTATGTTCGTAACTTAAACTCTCTTTTGTCCTTTGTTACTTTTATAATGCTTTACTTATACTTGCTTTTAATTGTTTATGTTTTTTGCTTCCTTTCATTCTTTTCATTTTTCCTTTTGAGCTCAGAATTTGTTTTTCTCTGTCTGTCTGTATCTTACCCTCCCTTACGTTTTAATTTTTTTTTGTTTGTTTGTGTGTTGTAAGCCATCATGATCCTAGCTCATTCCATCTTCAACTTCTGGTTCACTGAGGTGTGGGGTCACCACTGGACCCCGGAAACTCAGCACTCATCCAACTCTCGAGATCACATTTTAATTCATTCCGGAATATTTTTAACCCCGCCTTCATTCCATACCACTTATTTTTTAAAAGTAATTTTTCTTATTTTATCCAAGTTATATACTGGAGATAATTTTTCTATAAATAAAGTGGTTCGAAATAAAGGCGGGGCTAAAAATACTCCGGAATAAATCAAAATGCCGCCATCTATGTAATAGACGATTAATCTTCGAAGTCATTAGAGAACCGTTACATTTAAAATTTAGTAACGGACATTGAATAAAAATGTCGCAAAATCTGGCAACACTGCACCAGAAGCTGCTGCAGTAGCTTCCTGAATAGAGAAGTGTTAATCTTCCAGATTATTTTACACCTTTATTTCTGGAATGTTATCATCTGATTTAACCATAAAATTTTTAGTGATAATTCATGATAATATTCCCAGGCTTTTTAAAATAAAATTAAACGGTTTAACCACACCCCCCAAAGAAAATAAACAATAAATAAATAAAATAATAACAATAAATAAATAAAATAAAATAAAATAAAATAAAATAGATCCAGTTTAACTGCAAACAGTATTTGCGTGCTAAGTTTCAGCATTTAAATACTATGTCATTACTATAATGGTGAAAATTAGCACCAAAATATTGGTAACAACTAAACTGGAACCATTTTATTCTTAAAAATTTATTGATATTACTTGTCCCTCTTGCAGGCCTTTTAGTGTATCTAAAAATTTACGTAAGTTTTATTACACCACCACTAATTAACCGCAATTTTATTACATTACTGCCACTTACCATTAAATTCTTTAAGAAAAACATTTTTTTTAGGCTAGTGGTGACAGTATAATAAAATGCAAGTAAAATTTTAGGAACACTGCGATGTTTGAAATTATCTAATTTCTGCGCCTAATTAATATCGTTCTGATTTAAGTTTCCCTAACAGAAAGATTTTTAAAACCATTTTTAATGCAATGAAATTGTTTTCAAGAATTTAGAGACAGTCTCATTTCACAGAATTCTAAGATAACGTAGAAAATGTATGTTTGTCATAGCCTGCATCCTCAAAGGTGGTTAACAAAAAAGTAATGTAATTCATTAGATATTTATTTGGAATTAATTAAACAAGTTTCATATAATTGTAACCAGTTATAGAAAAAGGCCTCTTATCTGATTTTAAGTCTGCTTTAAATTTTTGAAGGGTGCACAAAATTTTAATTTCCAATTAAAAATCTCACCTCGGACATTTTTTATAAAATTTTACTTGTATAACTTAAAAAAAGAAATTCCCTTTTTTTTCTACTAAAAGTTTTTGTAAATTCGGTGGCATTTCCTTTTAAATGAGCGACATTAGCTGCCCCTCAAAGGGTTAATATCCTAAATTCTGTAAGTTCTTTCATGTTTTTAATAAATCAAAATGGAAATAATTAGGAATATTAGTCTGATTGATATAGTTGCCTAAATCTAGTTTGACGTCTTCAGTGGAACTGCTAAATCCTTCAGTCAAATTACATTTACTAGAGTGATTGTGAATGAAAATGTTTTGAGCTTTATTATCTTGCAGACTGCTGATATTAAGGTCGAAAACTTTATTTATTTATTTATTTATTTTACTGTTGGCAAAGTTATATGCAAACGCTGTCTTTTTCATTACAAATTTATTCACTTTTTTTTTATTAAAACTCTAGCCGATATTATGACAAATATTTTAATAAATTTGTAATACTTGCATTCTTCCACCGCTACATTGACTGTTTACCTGTAGAAGAATAAATGCCCTGGTTAATAATAAGTCTCTTTAAATCGGTATATATTGGGCAGATAACATGCATGGACCAGAGTTATTAAAATACAATCGTCAATCACCAAGCTCTCTTCCAAATTTTCAAAAATATGAATGTTACTTCAGCCAGTCGTCTTTCTATTCAGAAATTTCTTTTATTCCACTATACACTGAATTGATAAAGACAGGGGATAATAACGTACAAATATCCATATAACAGAAATATCGTATAAGAAAATTATTAGTGGATACTGCTTTATCAGAGTTTTCAATCGAAAAGTTTTCTTACGTGATTATAACCACACAACGGGAATTTTGATAGATTTTGGATACCGAATGACAGTTCGATCGAAAAGCACAGAGCATTTGATTTCTGAAGCCGTTATGAAATTTAACATTCCTCGATCTGCAAATACAAAAGTGTCCTTAGAAAAAATGATTTCTGACATTATTTTCCACCACGGACAAGCAATCTCCGATCACGCATACTTAATATCAAGAACAGCTATGTCTGCCTAGAGTACCGACATTTTTAGCGTATAATTCGCAGTTAAGATATATCATATCACCACCAGAAAATTTCTTTAACAGAAAATTATATACATTTTGTCAGAAACAGACAAATCTAACCTTATTTATCAATTAAAATTTCTGGTGTAAAATTGACTTATTTAAACTGCGGATTATATATTGAAAATTACCGTAGTTAGTCTTACCAAATGAAAAGAATGGGTCAAATAACAGCAGCAATTAAAACGGGATATATGTCAGATATGTCCTGGGGACAATAAGGCAAAATTTAATGCTGGTAGGATGTGATAGCAGAAGACGCGCGAGCAACGTGTAATCGACTTTAACGCTTCCACCGAGGTCGTAATCATAATGATTGGAATCCAGATGACTACAAAAATCTCGGTCAGATGAGTTATGTTTCAAGTCCCCAGGAGTTGACAGTAAGGTTAGAGTATAGAACTGTCCCTACGATGATATAAACCAAAACTATCAACATTGCGCTGTGCATGCTAGTGATCAGAGCCTGATTAAGGGGGAAGCACACATTATCTCCGCTCTCACCGGAATCTTTTTACAATTATTTTTTACTTCATGTCATAGAAATTCCACACTTTGACGAGGAAATATTTTTTATAAAAAATGAACGGTGTAAAACAATCCAATTTACTCACCGTTATTAGACACCAGAATTCTTTTAAAATAATTTTTAATGAGAATTTTTTGTTTATTATAGGAGGAAAGTGTTTGTTAAAAAATAACGGTGTAAGTATAAATAATGTGTGCTTCCCCCTTAATTAGGCTCTGCTAGTGATGACTCCATGATCCGATGGGCTGTTTTTACAGGACATAGACTAGGTTCTTTGGTAAATTATACCAATTATTAACCCGTTAATAGTCGCTATAAACAGCGCCACCTATTACAGATTGCGTACTTTTTATTTAACTGTCACCGATAATTTTAAGAAGTGATGTGATCGAAGTTTCTTCGATTTTATTCGCATATTGTGTAAATCAAATGCCACATCTAAAAATTTTTGGTGGCTATTGAATAAAAAAAACTAGCAACACTGAAAGACAGGCGGCAAATCCACGAACTAGCGACTACTAACGGGTTAATTGAAAATTATTCTGTTCATCTATTTGGAGACCATTTTCATCCATTCATGGATTTTATGTATCAATAATATATTAATAGAATATTCCTGCATGACAATGTGCCGTATTACTGGGGCAAATCTTTCGCGAATGGTTTGGAGAACATTCTGAACAATTCCAACAAATAATTTGCTCGCCAAGATCGTAAATTCCGTGAAAACTAAATTCCGCGAAACATATGTAAAACAGGATCGCAAGGTTAATTCGTAGACAAAGTCTTGCACTGGCAACACCTTCGCAGATATGAACTTCATAGAGACATCATAGCTAAATATTCATTCGACGAACTTTACGCAACTTCTTGAATCACATGTATGTCGAGTTGCTGCACTTAACCCCTTAACGCGCGCTCTCGTCGCTGCGAGGACGCAAAATTTAAGATCCAGCTGCAAAAATTCATCCCGGAAATGCTTTAGCAAAAATTTACGTTTTTAACATACCAGAAAAGGCCGGTTTTTTTAACCTTAAAATTAAAAAAAATTTTTAGTTTAATTTAGTTCATAAATTCCGGTGGCAGTATAATTTAAATGATACGACTTGTCTTGCACCGCAAAGGGTTAACCAGGCAAAATGTGTTTCCGGAAGCATAGCCTCCTAAACTAGATGCCTTCCGCGTGGCTCAGAAACTTGGCAACAGTTCAAGCGGTAGACAGCGACACCTGGTACAGATTGCGCGACACCAAAAATTTTTAAAAGTGGGATTTGATATACATAAAAGGCGATTAGAATCGAAGAAACGTCAATTGTATATATCATATATCACTTCTTAAAATTATTGGTGGCAGTTGAATAAAAAAGTCACATAATCTGTACCATGTGCTGCTGTGTACCGCTTCAACTGTTGCCAAGTTTCCGAGCCATGCGGAAGGTTCTAGTTTGGGAGGCTATGCCAGAAGTTGTTAGAAGACATCTCAAAAGTTTTGTATATATTCAGTTATTCAAATTTACAGTAAGCCTCACTCTTGCCTCACAAATATTTTCGTATCTCCATCTCCTTCTAAATTCACTCATTTCTCATATTTAAAAGCTAATTTGTGACTACTTTACTCTCTTCTTTTTTCATCTTATTCTTCTTTTACTATATTTTTTTTTTTCGGTTACCTCTAAAGGTTATTGGAGCAGGGGAGCCAATTTCATTGCAAAGGATCAAAATTGCGATGGCATATCCCTGAGACATCCCTAGAAATGAATCCGAAATCGTCGCAGATTGCTCAATGCGTAGTTATAGTACGACGTTAAAACACACTCCACTTTCTCTTCCTTTCTGTTTCTAGTAGCAATCGTCTATATTTTTAAGAGTATAAAAGTATCTTATTATTCAAGGATATTTTCTGATTTCTTGCGTTAGAATAAATTTAGCAACCGCATAAAGAAAGAAAGAAGAAATAAAATTCTTAAAGTATGGTTATATAGTTTACATTCCAAATCTTGTTTCCAAACACGTTAAAACTGCGCTATATCGCCCATTTTAGAGCACAATTCTATATTAGTTAAGCAAAATATCTACCAATGGATTTCTTGATATTCATCATCAAAAAGGAAATTACGGCTCTTTATTAATGCATATGTCTAACATACGCTTTGTACGTATTTATCATTTCAACATTAGTAGAAAGTATGACCTTTTATATTCTGCGCAAGAAAAAAAAAATATTCTGCTTTTTGAAGATTTCTTAGACTTATTTCAAACATTAAATTAAACAAAATTTTTTTCATTAAATTAAAAGTATTCAAAAAGTAGACTTGCATTTATTCGCATGCATACTTGCCAACCATCTTATTAATAAACGTACAATTGTTAACGCCCCTTTTTTAGCACCACTTTATTTTTAGAGTAATTCTCTCCAATGAAAAAAAAAAGGCGGGTACAAAAATTTGTACCGTTCATAATCAGATGGTTGGCAAGTATGGACATGTTTACCAATGTCGTCGAACACTAAAGTTGTTTTAAGCTCACTGGCATGTTTTTCGCAATAAAAAGAGCATTACTAATTTCTGGGAACATTATTGTTTAATAATTACGGCTAACTTTTAAACAAAAATATTCGATAAATATGAAATCAAATTAGAACAGCATGCAGTGTGTGTTTGGGTTAAGGCCAATTGTTTTCACTAAGGACCTGTGCTTAAAGAGGAATGCTGTCCGTGGTGGCCTTTCTATGGGATTCTAACCCGTATTCATGCGAGTTTCGGAGAAAGTCGCAGTAAGAACCAAATATAAAAAAAAAAAAAATGTCGAGAGCAAACAGTGCCCAGCCCTCTCATTAATGTTGTGAAAATAATTGGTATTATGCGAACCTGATTTAGATTCTTCGTTACATCAAATACTATTTGATCTGTATTTAGTTCTTTGATTTTATATGTTCTAATAATAATTTGTTCCAAATTAAGATATGTGTTGTAATATTAAATTTTGTATATGGAATTATCTATATTTTTATTTAACAACCAGTTTCAGTTTCAAATGGTGGTGGTGGGAGGCGTGAACTCACATCAGGGTTCAAAGGGGGGCACAAGCCTGCAGAATTGAAAAGCCTGTTGTAAATGATAAACAATACATTAGTTAAGACAATCAAACATGTTTTTACTATAGGGTGTTCAACTCCACTTTTCTGTCTCATTTAAAATTCACCACTTTTTTAAGACAGAAGGCGTGCAATCTGGGTGTAATTACAGTTTCTTCCATTAGTGAGAATTATCCGCAATAACCAAAATTAAAGTTCAAGTAACAGCTGTGAATAATGAGCATTCTCCATGTCCAATAAAATATTTTACTTCAAGAGTTAATGATTCATAGTCACTATGGGAATAAATGAAAATAAATAGTTACATTGATTTTCATATAACACTGATAGACTTACAGAGGGCATGGGTAAATAGTGAGAGAGAGAGCTTTTTGATATCGTATACTTAGGTCAGTAGATTAGGAGCGACGTGTGTGAGTTCTCAATTTCGCAGTCACGATCCAACTGCCGAATAACGCCAATTTTTATTTTTTTTAAATAGCACCAAATTCATAGCCAAGCATATTCCTTTGTCTCTCGAATAATTTAATGTAAGTATTTTGAATTTAGAGGGTCCGTTATAAATATTAATGCCAAACACCTATGCCAAATTTTCACCTCAAAAATCGTCTGCGGATGGGGGACTAAAAAATTATGAATTATTACAACATTCTGTCATTTAGAAATATAAATCAACATTTAATGATATTTCAACGGACATTATTGCTCAATTTAGCTATAATAAATAGACTTACACAGCTGAAAAGAATGAAATGTAATTTATGGATAAGCAACGTTTAAAAGATTAAAATAATATTTTTATTTTATTTTATAAAACGATTTAGCTTTGGAAGAATAGAATTCTGAAAGACCGTTATTTAATAACAAGGCATTTAGATTACTCCGAATAAATTATTAATTTTAAAGAATACGTTTTCGTTCTCAACAGATTTATTTAATACATTAACAGATAAAACATTATTAGAATTAAGATATTTATTTATAGAGAGACAAATGTATTTAAATATCAAAGATAATTCAGGATTTCGTTATATATTTCAATAGAAATTTTATTTATCGAAAATATAGTATTTAATTATTAAATTTGTTTGAAAACGTAATTAAATCCAAAACATGTGAAGAAACTCCTAAACACCGGGGTTGCATCTTTGACACAACTATTTAACCCGTAAGTAATCGCTATAGACAGCGCCACCTATTACAGCACTTTTTACATAACTGTCACCAATAATTTTAAGAAGTGATGTGATTGACGTTTCTTCGATTTTATTCGCGTTTTATTAATATGAAATGCCACTTTTAAAAATTTTTGGTGGCTATTGAATAAAAAAATCTGGCAATAATGAAGGATGGGCAGCAAATCGACCAACTAGCGACTATTAACGGGTTAAGAATACCAATCTTCCTATATTTAATTCCAGAAAATTATTATAAAAGGTTACTATGAAAATAGGTATTCTTATGGTTATATATATAGGTGTATAGGTATATGTATAGGTTCATATGGGCCATGTATTTCTTTTATTTTTTCCACTACTATTTTATGCAGTATTTCCAATTATAAAAAAGCCTATGAATTTAAAAGAAAACTCACGGTTACCAAATTATATTAGAAGAGACCTTGAAAAAAGATGGGCCCATTCAAACTTTGTTAATACTGCTCCCAGTGCGATCCTTGTTTTAATGGATTTACATATCCCTAAAACTCTAAACTAAAAAACGAAAAGTGACAGTAATGTTGAAATCCAAAATATTAAGCAAAATGCACATGATCCAAGTCTTTGATTAATATATAATAAAACATTTTTAATCAAAACTACAAGAAAAAGAAATGTTTATTTCATGTTCTTATTCCAGACAATTTGCAGCAGACGCTATCAGTTATGACCTCAATCTGAATCTGGATTTTGCAATGTGCTTTAGAATCAAGGAAAGCATTGTTTTTTAAGACAAAAAATAAGAGAGGGAAACGTATCTCTCCTTGAGTATTCTTTCTAGGATACACGTTGTTATGTATGACTTGAACTGTTTGTTACAAATCACAATACGTTTTATTCTTTTACGTTCAACAGTAAATTTCTACATTAACACCTTTCCGTTAGACATAGAATCATTCTTACTTAATCTCATAATTTACAGAATATTTTTTTGAAAATGTTTTTATGTTTGATGGAGTTCCTTCAAGTTTTTAGAAAAGTTATGATTTTATTTATAATTGTAAATTTTATCTTTGCATTAGTAGTAGACAGGGTAATAGGTGAGGCGGAAGTGACGTCATCGAGGGGGGGGGGGACCGGAAGTGACGTCACGAGTGGAGTTGAGTTGTTTCCCTCCTGCTGGTGGAGTTGAGTTGTTTTCTTCCTGCTGGTGGAGTTGAGTTGTTTTCCTCCTGTTGGTTGAGTTGTTTTGGTTTCGGTTTCTCGTCAAAGATGACGAGGGTTTTTTTGATGGGTTGGTTGGTTGATTCTCGTGAACGGCGACGACGATATTTTTGATGGGTTGGTTGGTTGATTCTCGTAAAAGATAACGAGAGTTTTAATTAAGAATTTTACGAATTCATTAATTTCACTTTGATCTGACCGCTAGAAGAGAAAGATATATGTGTAGCTTTGTGACGTCACCATTCATGTGGGAACTTGAAACAGTCCGAACATGTAAGTATCTGCTGAGATGGTTATTTTAATTTCTGTAATTAAGGCAATTTTTAATGAAGGTGTAATTAATGTTTCCATTAAAACGAATTATTTTTGCTGACGAAACTCCATAAAGGTTTAGAAAATGCTTGTAGATTTTTTTGGGAATGGGTTCAAAATGTTTGTCTTTGACGCCGGTGTATTCATTAGATATGTTTTAATTAAAATTCTAATGAATAAGTATGCCGCGATTAATATTGATTGGGTCTGGCCGTTATTGAAAGAAAACATGCGGCGGCCATATTGCATCGTGACGTCACGCCGATTCATGCTACGGCTTGAACGAGGGGGAAGTAGGGATGGTGTGTGACGATTTTATTTTCGTGGGAGGGGTCAAAGCGTACTGACCAATCCCAAGTCGGATGATAACGACGTCATTGCGTGTAACTGTAACCTGCAGAGGAAAAAAAGTTTCGTTAACACGGATTGGCATCAGCGGGGATTCTTCACTTGCTTTGTTTTGCCTCGTGGTTCTACGTTGCTACATTGTTATTCGCTCTAAGTTTTTAATTTTCGAGTTATGGACTATAAAGGCCTTAAAAGATCCTCTAGCTTGGTAAGTAATTTTATTTTATTATTATTAAATTACTTTTTATATATTTTATGTATTCATGTGCGTTTTTTTATTGATACCGTCTGTGCGTTTTTGATTTTTATAATGCTTGTCTTCAGAAATTTCTTTTTGTTTAAAAATTGATTTTCTTTGTATTTTAATGCTAGTTTTTTTATTATTTCTTTGTTTTATTTTAATTGAAAAATTCAGTGCATTCTAGAAATAAAATGTAACTCATTTGTTTTCTTATGTAGATTTTATTTGAGGATGATTCTTTTCTTTTGCGAGATTCGGATGATGAAGTAAGTTTCTCAGATTTTTTAATAAGTTTTTATATGTGCATATATATATACACATTTTTTTTTTTTTTTTTTGTGAAATGACTTATACATTTCTTATCTATTCTTAGATAATCGATGAGTTGGATCAGGAATTTTTGGAACAAGACGACGATGTAAATATTTTTTTTTTTTTCTATTCAATTATATTTCTAATAATATTTTATATTTTTTAAAATGAGATTTTATTTTAGACCTTAATAATGTGTTATTTATTTTTATAGATTTTAGATGAATGTTCCCAAATATTTTTAGAAAATCCACTCCCTTTACCACTCTATTATCAAGTTGGCTCGGGATTTGAAGTATGAATTTTTGCAAAATTTATATTTATTTTTTTAACTATTTTACAGACTTTATTTTATTGCTAATGAAACTCATTTTATTTTCTCTTATTTTTCATTAGTGCCATCCGAGTACTTCTAGTAATGGAGCAGTTTTCATGGCGAATGTGTCTCACGTGAATGTAAATATTTTTTTTTCAGTAATGTTCTCTCTCTGAATTTTATTTTGTAATCATCTGAATTTTGAATTAGATCTAATTTTTTTTTCTTTTTAGTTGAAGAATGCCATTGTATTAGAGGAACGCGGTCGACGCCGAAACATCAAATATAAGGGCGAGGAAGTGTGCATTCGAGCACGAGTTGACACGACACGCATTCCTGAAGAGCTTCGTGAAGAGACTTTATGTGCATCTCTTTTGCGTGATCTCTTTACGATTCTGTTAAGACGTACGACTGAGGACTTAAACGGTTCGGACATGATTCGTTTTTGCATTCAAGCCGATGGACTGGACAAACCGATATCCACATGTCTGATGCCCGTGTCTGAATTTACGGTTGAAAAAATTCTTTCTGCTGTCATGAAAGTCCTACAATCAAAAACAGAAATAAAATTAGATGAAGGATGTAATGTAAAAAATGTAATTTAAATAAAAATGCCCGTGTCTGAATTTACGGTTGAAAAAATTCTTTCTGCTGTCATGAAAGTCCTACAATCAAAAACAGAAATAAAATTAGATGAAGGATGTAATGTAAAAAATGTAATTTAAATAAAAATATTTGATTTTAACTTATTTTGTGAATGATATTTTTTTTTTTTTTTTTAAAAAAACATGAATAGTGTTTTTTACATTTTAGTTTACCCTTTTTAAATCTTCGATGTTCTCATTCCTGAAAAAATTATACTGATCAAAAACATTTTATATAACAGGTCAAAACATAAGTAATAAATCAATCTTAAATATAAAAAACAAGTCATAAACTTAAGGAACTAAACCGTTTATTCATTATCACTAAAGCTATTTACAAATAAATTGAAACAAACTACTCAGTAACCATAGGGTAATGTAGATAGGTCAGGCTGTATCACTCGCTTATCATATACAACTCGATATAGTTTTACTTCTGACTTATTCACAACTTTTCTTTTCTTGGCTTCCCTGCAAATTTATCTTGGATTACACAGAGGAACTGGATCTTGATCCATGCTACATACCATAGATTTAATGGTATGGAAATTCAAAAGTTAAGCATTGCTGAAATTCAGGGTGAAACCCCTAACTTTACAGAAAGTCTTTCCGCTTTCCGTTTGAAATGCATAGTTCTTTGGACCTCCTGTGGAAATAAGAATGAATAGTATTACAATTTAAAAATATGAATTAATTTTAAGACATTATATCTGTTAAACACTAAACAAATTTCTTACCTGACACGAATTTCGTAATTACATCTCCGTTAAGCTCGTCTGTGAACTCTCCCAAAAAATTACCGAGAGGCGGATCATTTTTAGCATTCTGTGCATACACAATGGAATCAGTGTCATGATAAAGCACGTCTCTCTCTAATTTATCCATCTCAGAATAAAGTTTTATCCTTGCCCACGCTGTAGTAAACGCTGCAAGAAAAATGTTGGTGGTGGTGTCCTGCTTTATAAATTCCTTATTTTTTTCCCACTGTATGGCCGCCACTTCATTTGATGGGAAGTAGACGTCTTTAATCTATAAATAATTAAAAAATGCATTTAGAACTATAAAATGTAAAAAAGTTGGTTATAAACAACATTAATAAAAAAGATAGACGCTTACTTTCTTGGTTTTATCAATAAGCATCTTGTTGAACTGAGGTACCGTCGTAACAAATGTCAGTTGAGTTTTATTTATGTTCATCCCCCATCTAAATGTAAAAATGAAATCATTACAGAAAAATAAGTATACAGTAAATGAAAAGAAAAATACAAATAAAAAAATATTAGAGTAAAATAGTATTTAAAAAATAATACGCACCGCCCCCAAAAACTATTCAAAGCCAATTTTGCTACTTGACGGCGTCCGGGATTTTTCGATATTTCTGTAGCACTCAATTTTACGCCTTCTTTTTCTTCATAGCACTTAATGTAATCTATTTTATCTTCTTCTGTTTGACATTCGACAGGCCACCCGCTGCTCTCTTGTTTAATCTTTAGAAAAAGATCAATATATGATCTAAACAGAGACGAAGAGGTATTTTGGAAGTGATAAACTTCATACATCTGAAATAAAAAAAAATCACTTTGAGTAAAAAAAACATAAATTTACGAATAACATTTGAAAAAAAAGTTATAAATAACTACCTGTTCTAAGCGATATCCCTTTTTCAGAGCCAATTTTAACTCCTCTGTAACCCACGTTCCTGTGAGAGCTCGATCTTCATCGGAATGAGTACAGGAAGTCTGCTGCTTTGTTTCTGCACAACACCTACATAGAGGAAACATTAGTTTTCCATTACATCTATAAGGCAATACCGGAAGGTATAATTGTTTTGGAGGTAAAACTTTGCACTTTACAATTCCAAAGTAGTTATCTATGTTATCGAAGTCCTCGGTTATAATTTCTGGGTGACCAACGGGATACATGCAGTATTTATTAACCTAGAATAAAAAATTAAAACAATTATAAAAAAATACAAATTTAGAAAAGTAATCAACGCACTACGGAAATAACTGCAAACAATACGACTTACCCAAGGATATAACGAAGTAAAATCCACATACTTCGCTCTACCTTCGAAAAACAACTTAACCGCATTCGTTCTACCTCCAAAAAACGCATCTCGGGGGTTCAGTCGGTCGTGTAGTTGGTGGGTTTTTAAAAAGGACTGAAGTTGTTGGTCTTCTTTCTTTTTCTTGTCAAAGTCGTGCTCCCACATCTCTACGACTTCAAAACCCAGAGCTTTTAATTTTTCTGTGGTTTCGTTAGTATTTTTTCGCAGTGCCCCCATGGTGACACCTTTCAATGGGTGTCTGACATCCGCATCAAAACACGTTTCACATCCATGGTAGAAACATCCCTGAAAAAAATGAAGGTAAGTTTCTTTTTTAAGTAACATATAAAATTAAAAAAAAAAAGATATTTCCGTTTAACTTACATGAAACTGATAGACAGTTTGAGTTTCTTCACAAAAACCATCCACACTGATGCCTTTAATTTTACATTCTCCTTTGAGAGTCAGAGCATGTTGAATCTTTAGGTTTTCAGAAAATGACAAGAAATCTAGCCATCTTATAGAATCACTGCTAAAATTCGTTTTATTAACATAGCCATTAACGGGAACCATAGCAATGGTCGATGGTTGGAGGTGTTGGCTTCTATAAACTGCCATGCATGCGGCGGCAATTGTAATGTACCTAAAATAAATATTAGAAAAAATCAAAATGAAATACTTAGATTAAGGGAAAACAAGGACAGGAGAAACAAGAAAACACGAATACGTACCGAAATGGGTCGACATTCGTAACTTCAATAAACTGACTTCGAAATTCCATGCAGCATCTGCGCAAAATATCTACATCAGATCTGTAAAAGAATTTTTTTTTTTATTTTACAAAAAAACAGAAACCAAAATAAATTATTTAAGAAAATTTAAGTACTTAATTCCTAAATACCTGCAATAAGTCAGTTCTCATGCTGAAAATCAAATAACATATCTTTATTCGCTTCATGCCAAGTCATGAATGTTTCTCGAGCTACAGGCGTCATCATATCTGGGCCATAGAAATGTGGATCTGGAATCCTTCCAACATATGATTGATTCTCAGGAGAATTATACAGATGGGGGAAATACCCTTTTTTCAATTCGGAGAGACCAAAGCAGGCCGGAAGTTTGCTCAATGCCATTGGTAAAAAATTGATAGAATCAATTATCCTGATATTAAGTGCTTTGTGAAAAATCGACATGATCATAGACCCATTAGGAATAACTTCGGGTGCAGTTCCTTGTTCCAGAAGCCATGCCATTATGAATTGTCTATCGAATCTAAAATAAAATAATAAAAATTAACAACAAATACTAAAAATTAACATTGAAAAAAAAAAAAAAAAAAGAAATTAAACAAAAAATAATTTACCCTTTCATATTTGTCCCCTTCTACATGAGCCAAACCAAAAATAATCGCTTTGGCGCAGCAAAGTCCTTCATCATCTTCTGGAATTGCTAGAATGGAATGTTTGCGTAGGCGATCCAACTCAACATTAACGACTTTTCTTATCCGGCCAGCACCGATATCCCTGCGAATTGTTAATACATCCACAGAAAATCCTTCATCTAATTTTATTTCTGTTTTTGATTGTAGGACTTTCATGACAGCAGAAAGAATTTTTTCAACCGTAAATTCAGACACGGGCATCAGACATGTGGATATCGGTTTGTCCAGTCCATCGGCTTGAATGCAAAAACGAATCATGTCCGAACTGTTTAAGTCCTCAGTCGTACGTCTTAACAGAATCGTAAAGAGATCACGCAAAAGAGATGCACATAAAGTCTCTTCACGAAGCTCTTCAGGAATGCGTGTCGTGTCAACTCGTGCTCGAATGCATACTTCCTCGCCCTTATATTTGATGTTTCGGCGTCGACCGCGTTCCTCTAATACAATGGCATTCTTCAACTAAAAAGAAAAAAAAAATTAGATCTAATTCAAAATTCAGATGATTACAAAATAAAATTCAGAGAGAGAACATTACTGAAAAAAAAATATTTACATTCACGTGAGACACATTCGCCATGAAAACTGCTCCATTACTAGAAGTACTCGGATGGCACTAATGAAAAATAAGAGAAAATAAAATGAGTTTCATTAGCAATAAAATAAAGTCTGTAAAATAGTTAAAAAAATAAATATAAATTTTGCAAAAATTCATACTTCAAATCCCGAGCCAACTTGATAATAGAGTGGTAAAGGGAGTGGATTTTCTAAAAATATTTGGGAACATTCATCTAAAATCTATAAAAATAAATAACACATTATTAAGGTCTAAAATAAAATCTCATTTTAAAAAATATAAAATATTATTAGAAATATAATTGAATAGAAAAAAAAAAAAAATATTTACATCGTCGTCTTGTTCCAAAAATTCCTGATCCAACTCATCGATTATCTAAGAATAGATAAGAAATGTATAAGTCATTTCACAAAAAAAAAAAAAAAAAAAAATGTGTATATATATATGCACATATAAAAACTTATTAAAAAATCTGAGAAACTTACTTCATCATCCGAATCTCGCAAAGGAAAAGAATCATCCTCAAATAAAATCTACATAAGAAAACAAATGAGTTACATTTTATTTCTAGAATGCACTGAATTTTTCAATTAAAATAAAACAAAGAAATAATAAAAAAAACTAGCATTAAAATACAAAGAAAATCAATTTTTAAACAAAAAGAAATTTCTGAAGACAAGCATTATAAAAATCAAAAACGCACAGACGGTATCAATAAAAAAACGCACATGAATACATAAAATATATAAAAAGTAATTTAATAATAATAAAATAAAATTACTTACCAAGCTAGAGGATCTTTTAAGGCCTTTATAGTCCATAACTCGAAAATTAAAAACTTAGAGCGAATAACAATGTAGCAACGTAGAACCACGAGGCAAAACAAAGCAAGTGAAGAATCCCCGCTGATGCCAATCCGTGTTAACGAAACTTTTTTTCCTCTGCAGGTTACAGTTACACGCAATGACGTCGTTATCATCCGACTTGGGATTGGTCAGTACGCTTTGACCCCTCCCACGAAAATAAAATCGTCACACACCATCCCTACTTCCCCCTCGTTCAAGCCGTAGCATGAATCGGCGTGACGTCACGATGCAATATGGCCGCCGCATGTTTTCTTTCAATAACGGCCAGACCCAATCAATATTAATCGCGGCATACTTATTCATTAGAATTTTAATTAAAACATATCTAATGAATACACCGGCGTCAAAGACAAACATTTTGAACCCATTCCCAAAAAAATTTACAAGTCCGCATTTTCTAAACCTTTATGGAGTTTCGTCAGCAAAAATAATTCGTTTTAATGGAAACATTAATTACACCTTCATTAAAAATTGCCTTAATTACAGAAATTAAAATAACCATCTCAGCAGATACTTACATGTTCGGACTGTTTCAAGTTCCCACATGAATGGTGACGTCACAAAGCTACACATATATCTTTCTCCTCTAGCGGTCAGATCAAAGTGAAATTAATGAATTCGTAAAATTCTTAATTAAAACTCTCGTTATCTTTTACGAGAATCAACCAACCAACCCATCAAAAATATCGTCGTCGCCGTTCACGAGAATCAACCAACCAACCCATCAAAAAAACCCTCGTCATCTTTGACGAGAAACCGAAACCAAAACAACTCAACCAACAGGAGGAAAACAACTCAACTCCACCAGCAGGAAGAAAACAACTCAACTCCACCAGCAGGAGGGAAACAACTCAACTCCACTCGTGACGTCACTTCCGGTCCCCCCCTCGATGACGTCACTTCCGCCTCACCCATTACCCTGTCTACTAGAGGGAAACGTATCTCTCCTTGAGTATTCTTTCTAGGATACACGTTGTTATGTATGACTTGAACTGTTTGTTACAAATCACAATACGTTTTATTCTTTTACGTTCAACAGTAAATTTCTACATTAACACCTTTCCGTTAGACATAGAATCATTCTTACTTAATCTCATAATTTACAGAATATTTTTTTGAAAATGTTTTTATGTTTGATGGAGTTCCTTCAAGTTTTTAGAAAAGTTATGATTTTATTTATAATTGTAAATTTTATCTTTGCATTAGTAGTAGACAGGGTAATAGGTGAGGCGGAAGTGACGTCATCGAGGGGGGGGGACCGGAAGTGACGTCACGAGTGGAGTTGAGTTGTTTCCTTCCTGCTGGTGGAGTTGAGTTGTTTTCTTCCTGCTGGTGGAGTTGAGTTGTTTTCCTCCTGTTGGTTGAGTTGTTTTGGTTTCGGTTTCTCGTCAAAGATGACGAGGGTTTTTTTGATGGGTTGGTTGGTTGATTCTCGTGAACGGCGACGACGATATTTTTGATGGGTTGGTTGGTTGATTCTCGTAAAAGATAACGAGAGTTTTAATTAAGAATTTTACGAATTCATTAATTTCACTTTGATCTGACCGCTACAAGAGAAAGATATATGTGTAGCTTTGTGACGTCACCATTCATGTGGGAACTTGAAACAGTCCGAACATGTAAGTATCTGCTGAGATGGTTATTTTAATTTCTGTAATTAAGGCAATTTTTAATGAAGGTGTAATTAATGTTTCCATTAAAACGAATTATTTTTGCTGACGAAACTCCATAAAGGTTTAGAAAATGCGGACTTGTAGATTTTTTTGGGAATGGGTTCAAAATGTTTGTCTTTGACGCCGGTGTATTCATTAGATATGTTTTAATTAAAATTCTAATGAATAAGTATGCCGCGATTAATATTGATTGGGTCTGGCCGTTATTGAAAGAAAACATGCGGCGGCCATATTGCATCGTGACGTCACGCCGATTCATGCTACGGCTTGAACGAGGGGGAAGTAGGGATGGTGTGTGACGATTTTATTTTCGTGGGAGGGGTCAAAGCGTACTGACCAATCCCAAGTCGGATGATAACGACGTCATTGCGTGTAACTGTAACCTGCAGAGGAAAAAAAGTTTCGTTAACACGGATTGGCATCAGCGGGGATTCTTCACTTGCTTTGTTTTGCCTCGTGGTTCTACGTTGCTACATTGTTATTCGCTCTAAGTTTTTAATTTTCGAGTTATGGACTATAAAGGCCTTAAAAGATCCTCTAGCTTGGTAAGTAATTTTATTTTATTATTATTAAATTACTTTTTATATATTTTATGTATTCATGTGCGTTTTTTTATTGATACCGTCTGTGCGTTTTTGATTTTTATAATGCTTGTCTTCAGAAATTTCTTTTTGTTTAAAAATTGATTTTCTTTGTATTTTAATGCTAGTTTTTTTATTATTTCTTTGTTTTATTTTAATTGAAAAATTCAGTGCATTCTAGAAATAAAATGTAACTCATTTGTTTTCTTATGTAGATTTTATTTGAGGATGATTCTTTTCTTTTGCGAGATTCGGATGATGAAGTAAGTTTCTCAGATTTTTTAATAAGTTTTTATATGTGCATATATATATACACATTTTTTTTTTTTTTTTTTGTGAAATGACTTATACATTTCTTATCTATTCTTAGATAATCGATGAGTTGGATCAGGAATTTTTGGAACAAGACGACGATGTAAATATTTTTTTTTTTTTTTCTATTCAATTATATTTCTAATAATATTTTATATTTTTTAAAATGAGATTTTATTTTAGACCTTAATAATGTGTTATTTATTTTTATAGATTTTAGATGAATGTTCCCAAATATTTTTAGAAAATCCACTCCCTTTACCACTCTATTATCAAGTTGGCTCGGGATTTGAAGTATGAATTTTTGCAAAATTTATATTTATTTTTTTAACTATTTTACAGACTTTATTTTATTGCTAATGAAACTCATTTTATTTTCTCTTATTTTTCATTAGTGCCATCCGAGTACTTCTAGTAATGGAGCAGTTTTCATGGCGAATGTGTCTCACGTGAATGTAAATATTTTTTTTTCAGTAATGTTCTCTCTCTGAATTTTATTTTGTAATCATCTGAATTTTGAATTAGATCTAATTTTTTTTTTCTTTTTAGTTGAAGAATGCCATTGTATTAGAGGAACGCGGTCGACGCCGAAACATCAAATATAAGGGCGAGGAAGTGTGCATTCGAGCACGAGTTGACACGACACGCATTCCTGAAGAGCTTCGTGAAGAGACTTTATGTGCATCTCTTTTGCGTGATCTCTTTACGATTCTGTTAAGACGTACGACTGAGGACTTAAACGGTTCGGACATGATTCGTTTTTGCATTCAAGCCGATGGACTGGACAAACCGATATCCACATGTCTGATGCCCGTGTCTGAATTTACGGTTGAAAAAATTCTTTCTGCTGTCATGAAAGTCCTACAATCAAAAACAGAAATAAAATTAGATGAAGGATGTAATGTAAAAAATGTAATTTAAATAAAAATGCCCGTGTCTGAATTTACGGTTGAAAAAATTCTTTCTGCTGTCATGAAAGTCCTACAATCAAAAACAGAAATAAAATTAGATGAAGGATGTAATGTAAAAAATGTAATTTAAATAAAAATATTTGATTTTAACTTATTTTGTGAATGATATTTTTTTTTTTTTTTTAAAAAACATGAATAGTGTTTTTTACATTTTAGTTTACCCTTTTTAAATCTTCGATGTTCTCATTCCTGAAAAAATTATACTGATCAAAAACATTTTATATAACAGGTCAAAACATAAGTAATAAATCAATCTTAAATATAAAAAACAAGTCATAAACTTAAGGAACTAAACCGTTTATTCATTATCACTAAAGCTATTTACAAATAAATTGAAACAAACTACTCAGTAACCATAGGGTAATGTAGATAGGTCAGGCTGTATCACTCGCTTATCATATACAACTCGATATAGTTTTACTTCTGACTTATTCACAACTTTTCTTTTCTTGGCTTCCCTGCAAATTTATCTTGGATTACACAGAGGAACTGGATCTTGATCCATGCTACATACCATAGATTTAATGGTATGGAAATTCAAAAGTTAAGCATTGCTGAAATTCAGGGTGAAACCCCTAACTTTACAGAAAGTCTTTCCGCTTTCCGTTTGAAATGCATAGTTCTTTGGACCTCCTGTGGAAATAAGAATGAATAGTATTACAATTTAAAAATATGAATTAATTTTAAGACATTATATCTGTTAAACACTAAACAAATTTCTTACCTGACACGAATTTCGTAATTACATCTCCGTTAAGCTCGTCTGTGAACTCTCCCAAAAAATTACCGAGAGGCGGATCATTTTTAGCATTCTGTGCATACACAATGGAATCAGTGTCATGATAAAGCACGTCTCTCTCTAATTTATCCATCTCAGAATAAAGTTTTATCCTTGCCCACGCTGTAGTAAACGCTGCAAGAAAAATGTTGGTGGTGGTGTCCTTCTTTATAAATTCCTTATTTTTTTCCCACTGTATGGCCGCCACTTCATTTGATGGGAAGTAGACGTCTTTAATCTATAAATAATTAAAAAATGCATTTAGAACTATAAAATGTAAAAAAGTTGGTTATAAACAACATTAATAAAAAAGATAGACGCTTACTTTCTTGGTTTTATCAATAAGCATCTTGTTGAACTGAGGTACCGTCGTAACAAATGTCAGTTGAGTTTTATTTATGTTCATCCCCCATCTAAATGTAAAAATGAAATCATTACAGAAAAATAAGTATACAGTAAATGAAAAGAAAAATACAAATAAAAAAATATTAGAGTAAAATAGTATTTAAAAAATAATACGCACCGCCCCCAAAAACTATTCAAAGCCAATTTTGCTACTTGACGGCGTCCGGGATTTTTCGATATTTCTGTAGCACTCAATTTTACGCCTTCTTTTTCTTCATAGCACTTAATGTAATCTATTTTATCTTCTTCTGTTTGACATTCGACAGGCCACCCGCTGCTCTCTTGTTTAATCTTTAGAAAAAGATCAATATATGATCTAAACAGAGACGAAGAGGTATTTTGGAAGTGATAAACGTCATACATCTGAAATAAAAAAAAATCACTTTGAGTAAAAAAAACATAAATTTACGAATAACATTTGAAAAAAAAGTTATAAATAACTACCTGTTCTAAGCGATATCCCTTTTTCAGAGCCAATTTTAACTCCTCTGTAACCCACGTTCCTGTGAGAGCTCGATCTTCATCGGAATGAGTACAGGAAGTCTGCTGCTTTGTTTCTGCACAACACCTACATAGAGGAAACATTAGTTTTCCATTACATCTATAAGGCAATACCGGAAGGTATAATTGTTTTGGAGGTAAAACTTTGCACTTTACAATTCCAAAGTAGTTATCTATGTTATCGAAGTCCTCGGTTATAATTTCTGGGTGACCAACGGGATACATGCAGTATTTATTAACCTAGAATAAAAAATTAAAACAATTATAAAAAAATACAAATTTAGAAAAGTAATCAACGCACTACGGAAATAACTGCAAACAATACGACTTACCCAAGGATATAACGAAGTAAAATCCACATACTTCGCTCTACCTTCGAAAAACAACTTAACCGCATTCGTTCTACCTCCAAAAAACGCATCTCGGGGGTTCAGTCGGTCGTGTAGTTGGTGGGTTTTTAAAAAGGACTGAAGTTGTTGGTCTTCTTTCTTTTTCTTGTCAAAGTCGTGCTCCCACATCTCTACGACTTCAAAACCCAGAGCTTTTAATTTTTCTGTGGTTTCGTTAGTATTTTTTCGCAGTGCCCCCATGGTGACACCTTTCAATGGGTGTCTGACATCCGCATCAAAACACGTTTCACATCCATGGTAGAAACATCCCTGAAAAAAATGAAGGTAAGTTTCTTTTTTAAGTAACATATAAAATTAAAAAAAAAAAGATATTTCCGTTTAACTTACATGAAACTGATAGACAGTTTGAGTTTCTTCACAAAAACCATCCACACTGATGCCTTTAATTTTACATTCTCCTTTGAGAGTCAGAGCATGTTGAATCTTTAGGTTTTCAGAAAATGACAAGAAATCTAGCCATCTTATAGAATCACTGCTAAAATTCGTTTTATTAACATAGCCATTAACGGGAACCATAGCAATGGTCGATGGTTGGAGGTGTTGGCTTCTATAAACTGCCATGCATGCGGCGGCAATTGTAATGTACCTAAAATAAATATTAGAAAAAATCAAAATGAAATACTTAGATTAAGGGAAAACAAGGACAGGAGAAACAAGAAAACACGAATACGTACCGAAATGGGTCGACATTCGTAACTTCAATAAACTGACTTCGAAATTCCATGCAGCATCTGCGCAAAATATCTACATCAGATCTGTAAAAGAATTTTTTTTTTTATTTTACAAAAAAACAGAAACCAAAATAAATTATTTAAGAAAATTTAAGTACTTAATTCCTAAATACCTGCAATAAGTCAGCATCTCATGCTGAAAATCAAATAACATATCTTTATTCGCTTCATGCCAAGTCATGAATGTTTCTCGAGCTACAGGCGTCATCATATCTGGGCCATAGAAATGTGGATCTGGAATCCTTCCAACATATGATTGATTCTCAGGAGAATTATACAGATGGGGGAAATACCCTTTTTTCAATTCGGAGAGACCAAAGCAGGCCGGAAGTTTGCTCAATGCCATTGGTAAAAAATTGATAGAATCAATTATCCTGATATTAAGTGCTTTGTGAAAAATCGACATGATCATAGACCCATTAGGAATAACTTCGGGTGCAGTTCCTTGTTCCAGAAGCCATGCCATTATGAATTGTCTATCGAATCTAAAATAAAATAATAAAAATTAACAACAAATACTAAAAATTAACATTGAAAAAAAAAAAAAAAAAAAAAAGAAATTAAACAAAAAATAATTTACCCTTTCATATTTGTCCCCTTCTACATGAGCCAAACCAAAAATAATCGCTTTGGCGCAGCAAAGTCCTTCATCATCTTCTGGAATTGCTAGAATGGAATGTTTGCGTAGGCGATCCAACTCAACATTAACGACTTTTCTTATCCGGCCAGCACCGATATCCCTGCGAATTGTTAATACATCCACAGAAAATCCTTCATCTAATTTTATTTCTGTTTTTGATTGTAGGACTTTCATGACAGCAGAAAGAATTTTTTCAACCGTAAATTCAGACACGGGCATCAGACATGTGGATATCGGTTTGTCCAGTCCATCGGCTTGAATGCAAAAACGAATCATGTCCGAACTGTTTAAGTCCTCAGTCGTACGTCTTAACAGAATCGTAAAGAGATCACGCAAAAGAGATGCACATAAAGTCTCTTCACGAAGCTCTTCAGGAATGCGTGTCGTGTCAACTCGTGCTCGAATGCATACTTCCTCGCCCTTATATTTGATGTTTCGGCGTCGACCGCGTTCCTCTAATACAATGGCATTCTTCAACTAAAAAGAAAAAAAAAATTAGATCTAATTCAAAATTCAGATGATTACAAAATAAAATTCAGAGAGAGAACATTACTGAAAAAAAAATATTTACATTCACGTGAGACACATTCGCCATGAAAACTGCTCCATTACTAGAAGTACTCGGATGGCACTAATGAAAAATAAGAGAAAATAAAATGAGTTTCATTAGCAATAAAATAAAGTCTGTAAAATAGTTAAAAAAATAAATATAAATTTTGCAAAAATTCATACTTCAAATCCCGAGCCAACTTGATAATAGAGTGGTAAAGGGAGTGGATTTTCTAAAAATATTTGGGAACATTCATCTAAAATCTATAAAAATAAATAACACATTATTAAGGTCTAAAATAAAATCTCATTTTAAAAAATATAAAATATTATTAGAAATATAATTGAATAGAAAAAAAAAAAAAATATTTACATCGTCGTCTTGTTCCAAAAATTCCTGATCCAACTCATCGATTATCTAAGAATAGATAAGAAATGTATAAGTCATTTCACAAAAAAAAAAAAAAAAAAAAAAATGTGTATATATATATGCACATATAAAAACTTATTAAAAAATCTGAGAAACTTACTTCATCATCCGAATCTCGCAAAGGAAAAGAATCATCCTCAAATAAAATCTACATAAGAAAACAAATGAGTTACATTTTATTTCTAGAATGCACTGAATTTTTCAATTAAAATAAAACAAAGAAATAATAAAAAAAACTAGCATTAAAATACAAAGAAAATCAATTTTTAAACAAAAAGAAATTTCTGAAGACAAGCATTATAAAAATCAAAAACGCACAGACGGTATCAATAAAAAAACGCACATGAATACATAAAATATATAAAAAGTAATTTAATAATAATAAAATAAAATTACTTACCAAGCTAGAGGATCTTTTAAGGCCTTTATAGTCCATAACTCGAAAATTAAAAACTTAGAGCGAATAACAATGTAGCAACGTAGAACCACGAGGCAAAACAAAGCAAGTGAAGAATCCCCGCTGATGCCAATCCGTGTTAACGAAACTTTTTTTCCTCTGCAGGTTACAGTTACACGCAATGACGTCGTTATCATCCGACTTGGGATTGGTCAGTACGCTTTGACCCCTCCCACGAAAATAAAATCGTCACACACCATCCCTACTTCCCCCTCGTTCAAGCCGTAGCATGAATCGGCGTGACGTCACGATGCAATATGGCCGCCGCATGTTTTCTTTCAATAACGGCCAGACCCAATCAATATTAATCGCGGCATACTTATTCATTAGAATTTTAATTAAAACATATCTAATGAATACACCGGCGTCAAAGACAAACATTTTGAACCCATTCCCAAAAAAATTTACAAGTCCGCATTTTCTAAACCTTTATGGAGTTTCGTCAGCAAAAATAATTCGTTTTAATGGAAACATTAATTACACCTTCATTAAAAATTGCCTTAATTACAGAAATTAAAATAACCATCTCAGCAGATACTTACATGTTCGGACTGTTTCAAGTTCCCACATGAATGGTGACGTCACAAAGCTACACATATATCTTTCTCCTCTAGCTGTCAGATCAAAGTGAAATTAATGAATTCGTAAAATTCTTAATTAAAACTCTCGTTATCTTTTACGAGAATCAACCAACCAACCCATCAAAAATATCGTCGTCGCCGTTCACGAGAATCAACCAACCAACCCATCAAAAAAACCCTCGTCATCTTTGACGAGAAACCGAAACCAAAACAACTCAACCAACAGGAGGAAAACAACTCAACTCCACCAGCAGGAAGAAAACAACTCAACTCCACCAGCAGGAGGGAAACAACTCAACTCCACTCGTGACGTCACTTCCGGTCCCCCCCTCGATGACGTCACTTCCGCCTCACCCATTACCCTGTCTACTAATCACATAATCTGTACCATGTGCTGCTGTGTACCGCTTCAACTGTTGCCAAGTTTCCGAGCCATGCGGAAGGTTCTAGTTTGGGAGGCTATGCCAGAAGTTGTTAGAAGACATCTCAAAAGTTTTGTATATATTCAGTTATTCAAATTTACAGTAAGCCTCACTCTTGCCTCACAAATATTTTCGTATCTCCATCTCCTTCTAAATTCACTCATTTCTCATATTTAAAAGCTAATTTGTGACTACTTTACTCTCTTCTTTTTTCATCTTATTCTTCTTTTACTATATTTTTTTTTTTCGGTTACCTCTAAAGGTTATTGGAGCAGGGGAACCAATTTCATTGCAAAGGATCAAAATTGCGATGGCATATCCCTGAGACATCCCTAGAAATGAATCCGAAATCGTCGCAGATTGCTCAATGCGTTGTTATAGTACGACGTTAAAACACACTCCACTTTCTCTTCCTTTCTGTTTCTAGTAGCAATCGTCTATATTTTTAAGAGTATAAAAGTATCTTATTATTCAAGGATATTTTCTGATTTCTTGCGTTAGAATAAATTTAGCAACCGCATAAAGAAAGAAAGAAGAAATAAAATTCTTAAAGTATGGTTATATAGTTTACATTCCAAATCTTGTTTCCAAACACGTTAAAACTGCGCTATATCGCCCATTTTAGAGCACAATTCTATATTAGTTAAGCAAAATATCTACCAATGGATTTCTTGATATTCATCATCAAAAAGGAAATTACGGCTCTTTATTAATGCATATGTCTAACATACGCTTTGTACGTATTTATCATTTCAACATTAGTAGAAAGTATGACCTTTTATATTCTGCGCAAGAAAAAAAAAATATTCTGCTTTTTGAAGATTTCTTAGACTTATTTCAAACATTAAATTAAACAAAATTTTTTTCATTAAATTAAAAGTATTCAAAAAGTAGACTTGCATTTATTCGCATGCATACTTGCCAACCATCTTATTAATAAACGTACAATTGTTAACGCCCCTTTTTTAGCACCACTTTATTTTTAGAGTAATTCTCTCCAATGAAAAAAAAAAGGCGGGTACAAAAATTTGTACCGTTCATAATCAGATGGTTGGCAAGTATGGACATGTTTACCAATGTCGTCGAACACTAAAGTTGTTTTAAGCTCACTGGCATGTTTTTCGCAATAAAAAGAGCATTACTAATTTCTGGGAACATTATTGTTTAATAATTACGGCTAACTTTTAAACAAAAATATTCGATAAATATGAAATCAAATTAGAACAGCATGCAGTGTGTGTTTGGGTTAAGGCCAATTGTTTTCACTAAGGACCTGTGCTTAAAGAGGAATGCTGTCCGTGGTGGCCTTTCTATGGGATTCTAACCCGTATTCATGCGAGTTTCGGAGAAAGTCGCAGTAAGAACCAAATATAAAAAAAAAAAAAATGTCGAGAGCAAACAGTGCCCAGCCCTCTCATTAATGTTGTGAAAATAATTGGTATTATGCGAACCTGATTTAGATTCTTCGTTACATCAAATACTATTTGATCTGTATTTAGTTCTTTGATTTTATATGTTCTAATAATAATTTGTTCCAAATTAAGATATGTGTTGTAATATTAAATTTTGTATATGGAATTATCTATATTTTTATTTAACAACCAGTTTCAGTTTCAAATGGTGGTGGTGGGAGGCGTGAACTCACATCAGGGTTCAAAGGGGGGCACAAGCCTGCAGAATTGAAAAGCCTGTTGTAAATGATAAACAATACATTAGTTAAGACAATCAAACATGTTTTTACTATAGGGTGTTCAACTCCACTTTTCTGTCTCATTTAAAATTCACCACTTTTTTAAGACAGAAGGCGTGCAATCTGGGTGTAATTACAGTTTCTTCCATTAGTGAGAATTATCCGCAATAACCAAAATTAAAGTTCAAGTAACAGCTGTGAATAATGAGCATTCTCCATGTCCAATAAAATATTTTACTTCAAGAGTTAATGATTCATAGTCACTATGGGAATAAATGAAAATAAATAGTTACATTGATTTTCATATAACACTGATAGACTTACAGAGGGCATGGGTAAATAGTGAGAGAGAGAGCTTTTTGATATCGTATACTTAGGTCAGTAGATTAGGAGCGACGTGTGTGAGTTCTCAATTTCGCAGTCACGATCCAACTGCCGAATAACGCCAATTTTTATTTTTTTTAAATAGCACCAAATTCATAGCCAAGCATATTCCTTTGTCTCTCGAATAATTTAATGTAAGTATTTTGAATTTAGAGGGTCCGTTATAAATATTAATGCCAAACACCTATGCCAAA
This sequence comes from Salticus scenicus, assembly GCA_963930645.1. NCBI lineage: Eukaryota > Metazoa > Arthropoda > Arachnida > Araneae > Salticidae > Salticus > Salticus scenicus. Next base: position 183,126,241 of record OZ005658.1, read on the forward strand.
TTTTCACCTCAAAAATCGTCTGCGGATGGGGGACTAAAAAATTATGAATTATTACAACATTCTGTCATTTAGAAATATAAATCAACATTTAATGATATTTCAACGGACATTATTGCTCAATTTAGCTATAATAAATAGACTTACACAGCTGAAAAGAATGAAATGTAATTTATGGATAAGCAACGTTTAAAAGATTAAAATAATATTTTTATTTTATTTTATAAAACGATTTAGCTTTGGAAGAATAGAATTCTGAAAGACCGTTATTTAATAACAAGGCATTTAGATTACTCCGAATAAATTATTAATTTTAAAGAATACGTTTTCGTTCTCAACAGATTTATTTAATACATTAACAGATAAAACATTATTAGAATTAAGATATTTATTTATAGAGAGACAAATGTATTTAAATATCAAAGATAATTCAGGATTTCGTTATATATTTCAATAGAAATTTTATTTATCGAAAATATAGTATTTAATTATTAAATTTGTTTGAAAACGTAATTAAATCCAAAACATGTGAAGAAACTCCTAAACACCGGGGTTGCATCTTTGACACAACTATTTAACCCGTAAGTAATCGCTATAGACAGCGCCACCTATTACAGCACTTTTTACATAACTGTCACCAATAATTTTAAGAAGTGATGTGATTGACGTTTCTTCGATTTTATTCGCGTTTTATTAATATGAAATGCCACTTTTAAAAATTTTTGGTGGCTATTGAATAAAAAAATCTGGCAATAATGAAGGATGGGCAGCAAATCGACCAACTAGCGACTATTAACGGGTTAAGAATACCAATCTTCCTATATTTAATTCCAGAAAATTATTATAAAAGGTTACTATGAAAATAGGTATTCTTATGGTTATATATATAGGTGTATAGGTATATGTATAGGTTCATATGGGCCATGTATTTCTTTTATTTTTTCCACTACTATTTTATGCAGTATTTCCAATTATAAAAAAGCCTATGAATTTAAAAGAAAACTCACGGTTACCAAATTATATTAGAAGAGACCTTGAAAAAAGATGGGCCCATTCAAACTTTGTTAATACTGCTCCCAGTGCGATCCTTGTTTTAATGGATTTACATATCCCTAAAACTCTAAACTAAAAAACGAAAAGTGACAGTAATGTTGAAATCCAAAATATTAAGCAAAATGCACATGATCCAAGTCTTTGATTAATATATAATAAAACATTTTTAATCAAAACTACAAGAAAAAGAAATGTTTATTTCATGTTCTTATTCCAGACAATTTGCAGCAGACGCTATCAGTTATGACCTCAATCTGAATCTGGATTTTGCAATGTGCTTTAGAATCAAGGAAAGCATTGTTTTTTAAGACAAAAAATAAGAGAGGGAAACGTATCTCTCCTTGAGTATTCTTTCTAGGATACACGTTGTTATGTATGACTTGAACTGTTTGTTACAAATCACAATACGTTTTATTCTTTTACGTTCAACAGTAAATTTCTACATTAACACCTTTCCGTTAGACATAGAATCATTCTTACTTAATCTCATAATTTACAGAATATTTTTTTGAAAATGTTTTTATGTTTGATGGAGTTCCTTCAAGTTTTTAGAAAAGTTATGATTTTATTTATAATTGTAAATTTTATCTTTGCATTAGTAGTAGACAGGGTAATAGGTGAGGCGGAAGTGACGTCATCGAGGGGGGGGGGGACCGGAAGTGACGTCACGAGTGGAGTTGAGTTGTTTCCCTCCTGCTGGTGGAGTTGAGTTGTTTTCTTCCTGCTGGTGGAGTTGAGTTGTTTTCCTCCTGTTGGTTGAGTTGTTTTGGTTTCGGTTTCTCGTCAAAGATGACGAGGGTTTTTTTGATGGGTTGGTTGGTTGATTCTCGTGAACGGCGACGACGATATTTTTGATGGGTTGGTTGGTTGATTCTCGTAAAAGATAACGAGAGTTTTAATTAAGAATTTTACGAATTCATTAATTTCACTTTGATCTGACCGCTAGAAGAGAAAGATATATGTGTAGCTTTGTGACGTCACCATTCATGTGGGAACTTGAAACAGTCCGAACATGTAAGTATCTGCTGAGATGGTTATTTTAATTTCTGTAATTAAGGCAATTTTTAATGAAGGTGTAATTAATGTTTCCATTAAAACGAATTATTTTTGCTGACGAAACTCCATAAAGGTTTAGAAAATGCTTGTAGATTTTTTTGGGAATGGGTTCAAAATGTTTGTCTTTGACGCCGGTGTATTCATTAGATATGTTTTAATTAAAATTCTAATGAATAAGTATGCCGCGATTAATATTGATTGGGTCTGGCCGTTATTGAAAGAAAACATGCGGCGGCCATATTGCATCGTGACGTCACGCCGATTCATGCTACGGCTTGAACGAGGGGGAAGTAGGGATGGTGTGTGACGATTTTATTTTCGTGGGAGGGGTCAAAGCGTACTGACCAATCCCAAGTCGGATGATAACGACGTCATTGCGTGTAACTGTAACCTGCAGAGGAAAAAAAGTTTCGTTAACACGGATTGGCATCAGCGGGGATTCTTCACTTGCTTTGTTTTGCCTCGTGGTTCTACGTTGCTACATTGTTATTCGCTCTAAGTTTTTAATTTTCGAGTTATGGACTATAAAGGCCTTAAAAGATCCTCTAGCTTGGTAAGTAATTTTATTTTATTATTATTAAATTACTTTTTATATATTTTATGTATTCATGTGCGTTTTTTTATTGATACCGTCTGTGCGTTTTTGATTTTTATAATGCTTGTCTTCAGAAATTTCTTTTTGTTTAAAAATTGATTTTCTTTGTATTTTAATGCTAGTTTTTTTATTATTTCTTTGTTTTATTTTAATTGAAAAATTCAGTGCATTCTAGAAATAAAATGTAACTCATTTGTTTTCTTATGTAGATTTTATTTGAGGATGATTCTTTTCTTTTGCGAGATTCGGATGATGAAGTAAGTTTCTCAGATTTTTTAATAAGTTTTTATATGTGCATATATATATACACATTTTTTTTTTTTTTTTTTTGTGAAATGACTTATACATTTCTTATCTATTCTTAGATAATCGATGAGTTGGATCAGGAATTTTTGGAACAAGACGACGATGTAAATATTTTTTTTTTTTTCTATTCAATTATATTTCTAATAATATTTTATATTTTTTAAAATGAGATTTTATTTTAGACCTTAATAATGTGTTATTTATTTTTATAGATTTTAGATGAATGTTCCCAAATATTTTTAGAAAATCCACTCCCTTTACCACTCTATTATCAAGTTGGCTCGGGATTTGAAGTATGAATTTTTGCAAAATTTATATTTATTTTTTTAACTATTTTACAGACTTTATTTTATTGCTAATGAAACTCATTTTATTTTCTCTTATTTTTCATTAGTGCCATCCGAGTACTTCTAGTAATGGAGCAGTTTTCATGGCGAATGTGTCTCACGTGAATGTAAATATTTTTTTTTCAGTAATGTTCTCTCTCTGAATTTTATTTTGTAATCATCTGAATTTTGAATTAGATCTAATTTTTTTTTCTTTTTAGTTGAAGAATGCCATTGTATTAGAGGAACGCGGTCGACGCCGAAACATCAAATATAAGGGCGAGGAAGTGTGCATTCGAGCACGAGTTGACACGACACGCATTCCTGAAGAGCTTCGTGAAGAGACTTTATGTGCATCTCTTTTGCGTGATCTCTTTACGATTCTGTTAAGACGTACGACTGAGGACTTAAACGGTTCGGACATGATTCGTTTTTGCATTCAAGCCGATGGACTGGACAAACCGATATCCACATGTCTGATGCCCGTGTCTGAATTTACGGTTGAAAAAATTCTTTCTGCTGTCATGAAAGTCCTACAATCAAAAACAGAAATAAAATTAGATGAAGGATGTAATGTAAAAAATGTAATTTAAATAAAAATGCCCGTGTCTGAATTTACGGTTGAAAAAATTCTTTCTGCTGTCATGAAAGTCCTACAATCAAAAACAGAAATAAAATTAGATGAAGGATGTAATGTAAAAAATGTAATTTAAATAAAAATATTTGATTTTAACTTATTTTGTGAATGATATTTTTTTTTTTTTTTTTTAAAAACATGAATAGTGTTTTTTACATTTTAGTTTACCCTTTTTAAATCTTCGATGTTCTCATTCCTGAAAAAATTATACTGATCAAAAACATTTTATATAACAGGTCAAAACATAAGTAATAAATCAATCTTAAATATAAAAAACAAGTCCTAAACTTAAGGAACTAAACCGTTTATTCATTATCACTAAAGCTATTTACAAATAAATTGAAACAAACTACTCAGTAACCATAGGGTAATGTAGATAGGTCAGGCTGTATCACTCGCTTATCATATACAACTCGATATAGTTTTACTTCTGACTTATTCACAACTTTTCTTTTCTTGGCTTCCCTGCAAATTTATCTTGGATTACACAGAGGAACTGGATCTTGATCCATGCTACATACCATAGATTTAATGGTATGGAAATTCAAAAGTTAAGCATTGCTGAAATTCAGGGTGAAACCCCTAACTTTACAGAAAGTCTTTCCGCTTTCCGTTTGAAATGCATAGTTCTTTGGACCTCCTGTGGAAATAAGAATGAATAGTATTACAATTTAAAAATATGAATTAATTTTAAGACATTATATCTGTTAAACACTAAACAAATTTCTTACCTGACACGAATTTCGTAATTACATCTCCGTTAAGCTCGTCTGTGAACTCTCCCAAAAAATTACCGAGAGGCGGATCATTTTTAGCATTCTGTGCATACACAATGGAATCAGTGTCATGATAAAGCACGTCTCTCTCTAATTTATCCATCTCAGAATAAAGTTTTATCCTTGCCCACGCTGTAGTAAACGCTGCAAGAAAAATGTTGGTGGTGGTGTCCTGCTTTATAAATTCCTTATTTTTTTCCCACTGTATGGCCGCCACTTCATTTGATGGGAAGTAGACGTCTTTAATCTATAAATAATTAAAAAATGCATTTAGAACTATAAAATGTAAAAAAGTTGGTTATAAACAACATTAATAAAAAAGATAGACGCTTACTTTCTTGGTTTTATCAATAAGCATCTTGTTGAACTGAGGTACCGTCGTAACAAATGTCAGTTGAGTTTTATTTATGTTCATCCCCCATCTAAATGTAAAAATGAAATCATTACAGAAAAATAAGTATACAGTAAATGAAAAGAAAAATACAAATAAAAAAATATTAGAGTAAAATAGTATTTAAAAAATAATACGCACCGCCCCCAAAAACTATTCAAAGCCAATTTTGCTACTTGACGGCGTCCGGGATTTTTCGATATTTCTGTAGCACTCAATTTTACGCCTTCTTTTTCTTCATAGCACTTAATGTAATCTATTTTATCTTCTTCTGTTTGACATTCGACAGGCCACCCGCTGCTCTCTTGTTTAATCTTTAGAAAAAGATCAATATATGATTTAAACAGAGACGAAGAGGTATTTTGGAAGTGATAAACTTCATACATCTGAAATAAAAAAAAATCACTTTGAGTAAAAAAAACATAAATTTACGAATAACATTTGAAAAAAAAGTTATAAATAACTACCTGTTCTAAGCGATATCCCTTTTTCAGAGCCAATTTTAACTCCTCTGTAACCCACGTTCCTGTGAGAGCTCGATCTTCATCGGAATGAGTACAGGAAGTCTGCTGCTTTGTTTCTGCACAACACCTACATAGAGGAAACATTAGTTTTCCATTACATCTATAAGGCAATACCGGAAGGTATAATTGTTTTGGAGGTAAAACTTTGCACTTTACAATTCCAAAGTAGTTATCTATGTTATCGAAGTCCTCGGTTATAATTTCTGGGTGACCAACGGGATACATGCAGTATTTATTAACCTAGAATAAAAAATTAAAACAATTATAAAAAAATACAAATTTAGAAAAGTAATCAACGCACTACGGAAATAACTGCAAACAATACGACTTACCCAAGGATATAACGAAGTAAAATCCACATACTTCGCTCTACCTTCGAAAAACAACTTAACCGCATTCGTTCTACCTCCAAAAAACGCATCTCGGGGGTTCAGTCGGTCGTGTAGTTGGTGGGTTTTTAAAAAGGACTGAAGTTGTTGGTCTTCTTTCTTTTTCTTGTCAAAGTCGTGCTCCCACATCTCTACGACTTCAAAACCCAGAGCTTTTAATTTTTCTGTGGTTTCGTTAGTATTTTTTCGCAGTGCCCCCATGGTGACACCTTTCAATGGGTGTCTGACATCCGCATCAAAACACGTTTCACATCCATGGTAGAAACATCCCTGAAAAAAATGAAGGTAAGTTTCTTTTTTAAGTAACATATAAAATTAAAAAAAAAAAGATATTTCCGTTTAACTTACATGAAACTGATAGACAGTTTGAGTTTCTTCACAAAAACCATCCACACTGATGCCTTTAATTTTACATTCTCCTTTGAGAGTCAGAGCATGTTGAATCTTTAGGTTTTCAGAAAATGACAAGAAATCTAGCCATCTTATAGAATCACTGCTAAAATTCGTTTTATTAACATAGCCATTAACGGGAACCATAGCAATGGTCGATGGTTGGAGGTGTTGGCTTCTATAAACTGCCATGCATGCGGCGGCAATTGTAATGTACCTAAAATAAATATTAGAAAAAATCAAAATGAAATACTTAGATTAAGGGAAAACAAGGACAGGAGAAACAAGAAAACACGAATACGTACCGAAATGGGTCGACATTCGTAACTTCAATAAACTGACTTCGAAATTCCATGCAGCATCTGCGCAAAATATCTACATCAGATCTGTAAAAGAATTTTTTTTTTTATTTTACAAAAAAACAGAAACCAAAATAAATTATTTAAGAAAATTTAAGTACTTAATTCCTAAATACCTGCAATAAGTCAGCATCTCATGCTGAAAATCAAATAACATATCTTTATTCGCTTCATGCCAAGTCATGAATGTTTCTCGAGCTACAGGCGTCATCATATCTGGGCCATAGAAATGTGGATCTGGAATCCTTCCAACATATGATTGATTCTCAGGAGAATTATACAGATGGGGGAAATACCCTTTTTTCAATTCGGAGAGACCAAAGCAGGCCGGAAGTTTGCTCAATGCCATTGGTAAAAAATTGATAGAATCAATTATCCTGATATTAAGTGCTTTGTGAAAAATCGACATGATCATAGACCCATTAGGAATAACTTCGGGTGCAGTTCCTTGTTCCAGAAGCCATGCCATTATGAATTGTCTATCGAATCTAAAATAAAATAATAAAAATTAACAACAAATACTAAAAATTAACATTGAAAAAAAAAAAAAAAAAAAGAAATTAAACAAAAAATAATTTACCCTTTCATATTTGTCCCCTTCTACATGAGCCAAACCAAAAATAATCGCTTTGGCGCAGCAAAGTCCTTCATCATCTTCTGGAATTGCTAGAATGGAATGTTTGCGTAGGCGATCCAACTCAACATTAACGACTTTTCTTATCCGGCCAGCACCGATATCCCTGCGAATTGTTAATACATCCACAGAAAATCCTTCATCTAATTTTATTTCTGTTTTTGATTGTAGGACTTTCATGACAGCAGAAAGAATTTTTTCAACCGTAAATTCAGACACGGGCATCAGACATGTGGATATCGGTTTGTCCAGTCCATCGGCTTGAATGCAAAAACGAATCATGTCCGAACTGTTTAAGTCCTCAGTCGTACGTCTTAACAGAATCGTAAAGAGATCACGCAAAAGAGATGCACATAAAGTCTCTTCACGAAGCTCTTCAGGAATGCGTGTCGTGTCAACTCGTGCTCGAATGCATACTTCCTCGCCCTTATATTTGATGTTTCGGCGTCGACCGCGTTCCTCTAATACAATGGCATTCTTCAACTAAAAAGAAAAAAAAAATTAGATCTAATTCAAAATTCAGATGATTACAAAATAAAATTCAGAGAGAGAACATTACTGAAAAAAAAATATTTACATTCACGTGAGACACATTCGCCATGAAAACTGCTCCATTACTAGAAGTACTCGGATGGCACTAATGAAAAATAAGAGAAAATAAAATGAGTTTCATTAGCAATAAAATAAAGTCTGTAAAATAGTTAAAAAAATAAATATAAATTTTGCAAAAATTCATACTTCAAATCCCGAGCCAACTTGATAATAGAGTGGTAAAGGGAGTGGATTTTCTAAAAATATTTGGGAACATTCATCTAAAATCTATAAAAATAAATAACACATTATTAAGGTCTAAAATAAAATCTCATTTTAAAAAATATAAAATATTATTAGAAATATAATTGAATAGAAAAAAAAAAAAAATATTTACATCGTCGTCTTGTTCCAAAAATTCCTGATCCAACTCATCGATTATCTAAGAATAGATAAGAAATGTATAAGTCATTTCACAAAAAAAAAAAAAAAAAAAAAAAAAAAATGTGTATATATATATGCACATATAAAAACTTATTAAAAAATCTGAGAAACTTACTTCATCATCCGAATCTCGCAAAGGAAAAGAATCATCCTCAAATAAAATCTACATAAGAAAACAAATGAGTTACATTTTATTTCTAGAATGCACTGAATTTTTCAATTAAAATAAAACAAAGAAATAATAAAAAAAACTAGCATTAAAATACAAAGAAAATCAATTTTTAAACAAAAAGAAATTTCTGAAGACAAGCATTATAAAAATCAAAAACGCACAGACGGTATCAATAAAAAAACGCACATGAATACATAAAATATATAAAAAGTAATTTAATAATAATAAAATAAAATTACTTACCAAGCTAGAGGATCTTTTAAGGCCTTTATAGTCCATAACTCGAAAATTAAAAACTTAGAGCGAATAACAATGTAGCAACGTAGAACCACGAGGCAAAACAAAGCAAGTGAAGAATCCCCGCTGATGCCAATCCGTGTTAACGAAACTTTTTTTCCTCTGCAGGTTACAGTTACACGCAATGACGTCGTTATCATCCGACTTGGGATTGGTCAGTACGCTTTGACCCCTCCCACGAAAATAAAATCGTCACACACCATCCCTACTTCCCCCTCGTTCAAGCCGTAGCATGAATCGGCGTGACGTCACGATGCAATATGGCCGCCGCATGTTTTCTTTCAATAACGGCCAGACCCAATCAATATTAATCGCGGCATACTTATTCATTAGAATTTTAATTAAAACATATCTAATGAATACACCGGCGTCAAAGACAAACATTTTGAACCCATTCCCAAAAAAATTTACAAGTCCGCATTTTCTAAACCTTTATGGAGTTTCGTCAGCAAAAATAATTCGTTTTAATGGAAACATTAATTACACCTTCATTAAAAATTGCCTTAATTACAGAAATTAAAATAACCATCTCAGCAGATACTTACATGTTCGGACTGTTTCAAGTTCCCACATGAATGGTGACGTCACAAAGCTACACATATATCTTTCTCCTCTAGCGGTCAGATCAAAGTGAAATTAATGAATTCGTAAAATTCTTAATTAAAACTCTCGTTATCTTTTACGAGAATCAACCAACCAACCCATCAAAAATATCGTCGTCGCCGTTCACGAGAATCAACCAACCAACCCATCAAAAAAACCCTCGTCATCTTTGACGAGAAACCGAAACCAAAACAACTCAACCAACAGGAGGAAAACAACTCAACTCCACCAGCAGGAAGAAAACAACTCAACTCCACCAGCAGGAGGGAAACAACTCAACTCCACTCGTGACGTCACTTCCGGTCCCCCCCTCGATGACGTCACTTCCGCCTCACCCATTACCCTGTCTACTACGATCCAACTGCCGAATAACGCCAATTTTTATTTTTTTTAAATAGCACCAAATTCATAGCCAAGCATATTCCTTTGTCTCTCGAATAATTTAATGTAAGTATTTTGAATTTAGAGGGTCCGTTATAAATATTAATGCCAAACACCTATGCCAAATTTTCACCTCAAAAATCGTCTGCGGATGGGGGACTAAAAAATTATGAATTATTACAACATTCTGTCATTTAGAAATATAAATCAACATTTAATGATATTTCAACGGACATTATTGCTCAATTTAGCTATAATAAATAGACTTACACAGCTGAAAAGAATGAAATGTAATTTATGGATAAGCAACGTTTAAAAGATTAAAATAATATTTTTATTTTATTTTATAAAACGATTTAGCTTTGGAAGAATAGAATTCTGAAAGACCGTTATTTAATAACAAGGCATTTAGATTACTCCGAATAAATTATTAATTTTAAAGAATACGTTTTCGTTCTCAACAGATTTATTTAATACATTAACAGATAAAACATTATTAGAATTAAGATATTTATTTATAGAGAGACAAATGTATTTAAATATCAAAGATAATTCAGGATTTCGTTATATATTTCAATAGAAATTTTATTTATCGAAAATATAGTATTTAATTATTAAATTTGTTTGAAAACGTAATTAAATCCAAAACATGTGAAGAAACTCCTAAACACCGGGGTTGCATCTTTGACACAACTATTTAACCCGTAAGTAATCGCTATAGACAGCGCCACCTATTACAGCACTTTTTACATAACTGTCACCAATAATTTTAAGAAGTGATGTGATTGACGTTTCTTCGATTTTATTCGCGTTTTATTAATATGAAATGCCACTTTTAAAAATTTTTGGTGGCTATTGAATAAAAAAATCTGGCAATAATGAAGGATGGGCAGCAAATCGACCAACTAGCGACTATTAACGGGTTAAGAATACCAATCTTCCTATATTTAATTCCAGAAAATTATTATAAAAGGTTACTATGAAAATAGGTATTCTTATGGTTATATATATAGGTGTATAGGTATATGTATAGGTTCATATGGGCCATGTATTTCTTTTATTTTTTCCACTACTATTTTATGCAGTATTTCCAATTATAAAAAAGCCTATGAATTTAAAAGAAAACTCACGGTTACCAAATTATATTAGAAGAGACCTTGAAAAAAGATGGGCCCATTCAAACTTTGTTAATACTGCTCCCAGTGCGATCCTTGTTTTAATGGATTTACATATCCCTAAAACTCTAAACTAAAAAACGAAAAGTGACAGTAATGTTGAAATCCAAAATATTAAGCAAAATGCACATGATCCAAGTCTTTGATTAATATATAATAAAACATTTTTAATCAAAACTACAAGAAAAAGAAATGTTTATTTCATGTTCTTATTCCAGACAATTTGCAGCAGACGCTATCAGTTATGACCTCAATCTGAATCTGGATTTTGCAATGTGCTTTAGAATCAAGGAAAGCATTGTTTTTTAAGACAAAAAATAAGAGAGGGAAACGTATCTCTCCTTGAGTATTCTTTCTAGGATACACGTTGTTATGTATGACTTGAACTGTTTGTTACAAATCACAATACGTTTTATTCTTTTACGTTCAACAGTAAATTTCTACATTAACACCTTTCCGTTAGACATAGAATCATTCTTACTTAATCTCATAATTTACAGAATATTTTTTTGAAAATGTTTTTATGTTTGATGGAGTTCCTTCAAGTTTTTAGAAAAGTTATGATTTTATTTATAATTGTAAATTTTATCTTTGCATTAGTAGTAGACAGGGTAATAGGTGAGGCGGAAGTGACGTCATCGAGGGGGGGGGGGGACCGGAAGTGACGTCACGAGTGGAGTTGAGTTGTTTCCCTCCTGCTGGTGGAGTTGAGTTGTTTTCTTCCTGCTGGTGGAGTTGAGTTGTTTTCCTCCTGTTGGTTGAGTTGTTTTGGTTTCGGTTTCTCGTCAAAGATGACGAGGGTTTTTTTGATGGGTTGGTTGGTTGATTCTCGTGAACGGCGACGACGATATTTTTGATGGGTTGGTTGGTTGATTCTCGTAAAAGATAACGAGAGTTTTAATTAAGAATTTTACGAATTCATTAATTTCACTTTGATCTGACCGCTAGAAGAGAAAGATATATGTGTAGCTTTGTGACGTCACCATTCATGTGGGAACTTGAAACAGTCCGAACATGTAAGTATCTGCTGAGATGGTTATTTTAATTTCTGTAATTAAGGCAATTTTTAATGAAGGTGTAATTAATGTTTCCATTAAAACGAATTATTTTTGCTGACGAAACTCCATAAAGGTTTAGAAAATGCTTGTAGATTTTTTTGGGAATGGGTTCAAAATGTTTGTCTTTGACGCCGGTGTATTCATTAGATATGTTTTAATTAAAATTCTAATGAATAAGTATGCCGCGATTAATATTGATTGGGTCTGGCCGTTATTGAAAGAAAACATGCGGCGGCCATATTGCATCGTGACGTCACGCCGATTCATGCTACGGCTTGAACGAGGGGGAAGTAGGGATGGTGTGTGACGATTTTATTTTCGTGGGAGGGGTCAAAGCGTACTGACCAATCCCAAGTCGGATGATAACGACGTCATTGCGTGTAACTGTAACCTGCAGAGGAAAAAAAGTTTCGTTAACACGGATTGGCATCAGCGGGGATTCTTCACTTGCTTTGTTTTGCCTCGTGGTTCTACGTTGCTACATTGTTATTCGCTCTAAGTTTTTAATTTTCGAGTTATGGACTATAAAGGCCTTAAAAGATCCTCTAGCTTGGTAAGTAATTTTATTTTATTATTATTAAATTACTTTTTATATATTTTATGTATTCATGTGCGTTTTTTTATTGATACCGTCTGTGCGTTTTTGATTTTTATAATGCTTGTCTTCAGAAATTTCTTTTTGTTTAAAAATTGATTTTCTTTGTATTTTAATGCTAGTTTTTTTATTATTTCTTTGTTTTATTTTAATTGAAAAATTCAGTGCATTCTAGAAATAAAATGTAACTCATTTGTTTTCTTATGTAGATTTTATTTGAGGATGATTCTTTTCTTTTGCGAGATTCGGATGATGAAGTAAGTTTCTCAGATTTTTTAATAAGTTTTTATATGTGCATATATATATACACATTTTTTTTTTTTTTTTTTTGTGAAATGACTTATACATTTCTTATCTATTCTTAGATAATCGATGAGTTGGATCAGGAATTTTTGGAACAAGACGACGATGTAAATATTTTTTTTTTTTTCTATTCAATTATATTTCTAATAATATTTTATATTTTTTAAAATGAGATTTTATTTTAGACCTTAATAATGTGTTATTTATTTTTATAGATTTTAGATGAATGTTCCCAAATATTTTTAGAAAATCCACTCCCTTTACCACTCTATTATCAAGTTGGCTCGGGATTTGAAGTATGAATTTTTGCAAAATTTATATTTATTTTTTTAACTATTTTACAGACTTTATTTTATTGCTAATGAAACTCATTTTATTTTCTCTTATTTTTCATTAGTGCCATCCGAGTACTTCTAGTAATGGAGCAGTTTTCATGGCGAATGTGTCTCACGTGAATGTAAATATTTTTTTTTCAGTAATGTTCTCTCTCTGAATTTTATTTTGTAATCATCTGAATTTTGAATTAGATCTAATTTTTTTTTCTTTTTAGTTGAAGAATGCCATTGTATTAGAGGAACGCGGTCGACGCCGAAACATCAAATATAAGGGCGAGGAAGTGTGCATTCGAGCACGAGTTGACACGACACGCATTCCTGAAGAGCTTCGTGAAGAGACTTTATGTGCATCTCTTTTGCGTGATCTCTTTACGATTCTGTTAAGACGTACGACTGAGGACTTAAACGGTTCGGACATGATTCGTTTTTGCATTCAAGCCGATGGACTGGACAAACCGATATCCACATGTCTGATGCCCGTGTCTGAATTTACGGTTGAAAAAATTCTTTCTGCTGTCATGAAAGTCCTACAATCAAAAACAGAAATAAAATTAGATGAAGGATGTAATGTAAAAAATGTAATTTAAATAAAAATGCCCGTGTCTGAATTTACGGTTGAAAAAATTCTTTCTGCTGTCATGAAAGTCCTACAATCAAAAACAGAAATAAAATTAGATGAAGGATGTAATGTAAAAAATGTAATTTAAATAAAAATATTTGATTTTAACTTATTTTGTGAATGATATTTTTTTTTTTTTTTTTTAAAAAACATGAATAGTGTTTTTTACATTTTAGTTTACCCTTTTTAAATCTTCGATGTTCTCATTCCTGAAAAAATTATACTGATCAAAAACATTTTATATAACAGGTCAAAACATAAGTAATAAATCAATCTTAAATATAAAAAACAAGTCCTAAACTTAAGGAACTAAACCGTTTATTCATTATCACTAAAGCTATTTACAAATAAATTGAAACAAACTACTCAGTAACCATAGGGTAATGTAGATAGGTCAGGCTGTATCACTCGCTTATCATATACAACTCGATATAGTTTTACTTCTGACTTATTCACAACTTTTCTTTTCTTGGCTTCCCTGCAAATTTATCTTGGATTACACAGAGGAACTGGATCTTGATCCATGCTACATACCATAGATTTAATGGTATGGAAATTCAAAAGTTAAGCATTGCTGAAATTCAGGGTGAAACCCCTAACTTTACAGAAAGTCTTTCCGCTTTCCGTTTGAAATGCATAGTTCTTTGGACCTCCTGTGGAAATAAGAATGAATAGTATTACAATTTAAAAATATGAATTAATTTTAAGACATTATATCTGTTAAACACTAAACAAATTTCTTACCTGACACGAATTTCGTAATTACATCTCCGTTAAGCTCGTCTGTGAACTCTCCCAAAAAATTACCGAGAGGCGGATCATTTTTAGCATTCTGTGCATACACAATGGAATCAGTGTCATGATAAAGCACGTCTCTCTCTAATTTATCCATCTCAGAATAAAGTTTTATCCTTGCCCACGCTGTAGTAAACGCTGCAAGAAAAATGTTGGTGGTGGTGTCCTGCTTTATAAATTCCTTATTTTTTTCCCACTGTATGGCCGCCACTTCATTTGATGGGAAGTAGACGTCTTTAATCTATAAATAATTAAAAAATGCATTTAGAACTATAAAATGTAAAAAAGTTGGTTATAAACAACATTAATAAAAAAGATAGACGCTTACTTTCTTGGTTTTATCAATAAGCATCTTGTTGAACTGAGGTACCGTCGTAACAAATGTCAGTTGAGTTTTATTTATGTTCATCCCCCATCTAAATGTAAAAATGAAATCATTACAGAAAAATAAGTATACAGTAAATGAAAAGAAAAATACAAATAAAAAAATATTAGAGTAAAATAGTATTTAAAAAATAATACGCACCGCCCCCAAAAACTATTCAAAGCCAATTTTGCTACTTGACGGCGTCCGGGATTTTTCGATATTTCTGTAGCACTCAATTTTACGCCTTCTTTTTCTTCATAGCACTTAATGTAATCTATTTTATCTTCTTCTGTTTGACATTCGACAGGCCACCCGCTGCTCTCTTGTTTAATCTTTAGAAAAAGATCAATATATGATTTAAACAGAGACGAAGAGGTATTTTGGAAGTGATAAACTTCATACATCTGAAATAAAAAAAAATCACTTTGAGTAAAAAAAACATAAATTTACGAATAACATTTGAAAAAAAAGTTATAAATAACTACCTGTTCTAAGCGATATCCCTTTTTCAGAGCCAATTTTAACTCCTCTGTAACCCACGTTCCTGTGAGAGCTCGATCTTCATCGGAATGAGTACAGGAAGTCTGCTGCTTTGTTTCTGCACAACACCTACATAGAGGAAACATTAGTTTTCCATTACATCTATAAGGCAATACCGGAAGGTATAATTGTTTTGGAGGTAAAACTTTGCACTTTACAATTCCAAAGTAGTTATCTATGTTATCGAAGTCCTCGGTTATAATTTCTGGGTGACCAACGGGATACATGCAGTATTTATTAACCTAGAATAAAAAATTAAAACAATTATAAAAAAATACAAATTTAGAAAAGTAATCAACGCACTACGGAAATAACTGCAAACAATACGACTTACCCAAGGATATAACGAAGTAAAATCCACATACTTCGCTCTACCTTCGAAAAACAACTTAACCGCATTCGTTCTACCTCCAAAAAACGCATCTCGGGGGTTCAGTCGGTCGTGTAGTTGGTGGGTTTTTAAAAAGGACTGAAGTTGTTGGTCTTCTTTCTTTTTCTTGTCAAAGTCGTGCTCCCACATCTCTACGACTTCAAAACCCAGAGCTTTTAATTTTTCTGTGGTTTCGTTAGTATTTTTTCGCAGTGCCCCCATGGTGACACCTTTCAATGGGTGTCTGACATCCGCATCAAAACACGTTTCACATCCATGGTAGAAACATCCCTGAAAAAAATGAAGGTAAGTTTCTTTTTTAAGTAACATATAAAATTAAAAAAAAAAAGATATTTCCGTTTAACTTACATGAAACTGATAGACAGTTTGAGTTTCTTCACAAAAACCATCCACACTGATGCCTTTAATTTTACATTCTCCTTTGAGAGTCAGAGCATGTTGAATCTTTAGGTTTTCAGAAAATGACAAGAAATCTAGCCATCTTATAGAATCACTGCTAAAATTCGTTTTATTAACATAGCCATTAACGGGAACCATAGCAATGGTCGATGGTTGGAGGTGTTGGCTTCTATAAACTGCCATGCATGCGGCGGCAATTGTAATGTACCTAAAATAAATATTAGAAAAAATCAAAATGAAATACTTAGATTAAGGGAAAACAAGGACAGGAGAAACAAGAAAACACGAATACGTACCGAAATGGGTCGACATTCGTAACTTCAATAAACTGACTTCGAAATTCCATGCAGCATCTGCGCAAAATATCTACATCAGATCTGTAAAAGAATTTTTTTTTTTATTTTACAAAAAAACAGAAACCAAAATAAATTATTTAAGAAAATTTAAGTACTTAATTCCTAAATACCTGCAATAAGTCAGCATCTCATGCTGAAAATCAAATAACATATCTTTATTCGCTTCATGCCAAGTCATGAATGTTTCTCGAGCTACAGGCGTCATCATATCTGGGCCATAGAAATGTGGATCTGGAATCCTTCCAACATATGATTGATTCTCAGGAGAATTATACAGATGGGGGAAATACCCTTTTTTCAATTCGGAGAGACCAAAGCAGGCCGGAAGTTTGCTCAATGCCATTGGTAAAAAATTGATAGAATCAATTATCCTGATATTAAGTGCTTTGTGAAAAATCGACATGATCATAGACCCATTAGGAATAACTTCGGGTGCAGTTCCTTGTTCCAGAAGCCATGCCATTATGAATTGTCTATCGAATCTAAAATAAAATAATAAAAATTAACAACAAATACTAAAAATTAACATTGAAAAAAAAAAAAAAAAAAGAAATTAAACAAAAAATAATTTACCCTTTCATATTTGTCCCCTTCTACATGAGCCAAACCAAAAATAATCGCTTTGGCGCAGCAAAGTCCTTCATCATCTTCTGGAATTGCTAGAATGGAATGTTTGCGTAGGCGATCCAACTCAACATTAACGACTTTTCTTATCCGGCCAGCACCGATATCCCTGCGAATTGTTAATACATCCACAGAAAATCCTTCATCTAATTTTATTTCTGTTTTTGATTGTAGGACTTTCATGACAGCAGAAAGAATTTTTTCAACCGTAAATTCAGACACGGGCATCAGACATGTGGATATCGGTTTGTCCAGTCCATCGGCTTGAATGCAAAAACGAATCATGTCCGAACTGTTTAAGTCCTCAGTCGTACGTCTTAACAGAATCGTAAAGAGATCACGCAAAAGAGATGCACATAAAGTCTCTTCACGAAGCTCTTCAGGAATGCGTGTCGTGTCAACTCGTGCTCGAATGCATACTTCCTCGCCCTTATATTTGATGTTTCGGCGTCGACCGCGTTCCTCTAATACAATGGCATTCTTCAACTAAAAAGAAAAAAAAAATTAGATCTAATTCAAAATTCAGATGATTACAAAATAAAATTCAGAGAGAGAACATTACTGAAAAAAAAATATTTACATTCACGTGAGACACATTCGCCATGAAAACTGCTCCATTACTAGAAGTACTCGGATGGCACTAATGAAAAATAAGAGAAAATAAAATGAGTTTCATTAGCAATAAAATAAAGTCTGTAAAATAGTTAAAAAAATAAATATAAATTTTGCAAAAATTCATACTTCAAATCCCGAGCCAACTTGATAATAGAGTGGTAAAGGGAGTGGATTTTCTAAAAATATTTGGGAACATTCATCTAAAATCTATAAAAATAAATAACACATTATTAAGGTCTAAAATAAAATCTCATTTTAAAAAATATAAAATATTATTAGAAATATAATTGAATAGAAAAAAAAAAAAAATATTTACATCGTCGTCTTGTTCCAAAAATTCCTGATCCAACTCATCGATTATCTAAGAATAGATAAGAAATGTATAAGTCATTTCACAAAAAAAAAAAAAAAAAAAAAAAAAAAATGTGTATATATATATGCACATATAAAAACTTATTAAAAAATCTGAGAAACTTACTTCATCATCCGAATCTCGCAAAGGAAAAGAATCATCCTCAAATAAAATCTACATAAGAAAACAAATGAGTTACATTTTATTTCTAGAATGCACTGAATTTTTCAATTAAAATAAAACAAAGAAATAATAAAAAAAACTAGCATTAAAATACAAAGAAAATCAATTTTTAAACAAAAAGAAATTTCTGAAGACAAGCATTATAAAAATCAAAAACGCACAGACGGTATCAATAAAAAAACGCACATGAATACATAAAATATATAAAAAGTAATTTAATAATAATAAAATAAAATTACTTACCAAGCTAGAGGATCTTTTAAGGCCTTTATAGTCCATAACTCGAAAATTAAAAACTTAGAGCGAATAACAATGTAGCAACGTAGAACCACGAGGCAAAACAAAGCAAGTGAAGAATCCCCGCTGATGCCAATCCGTGTTAACGAAACTTTTTTTCCTCTGCAGGTTACAGTTACACGCAATGACGTCGTTATCATCCGACTTGGGATTGGTCAGTACGCTTTGACCCCTCCCACGAAAATAAAATCGTCACACACCATCCCTACTTCCCCCTCGTTCAAGCCGTAGCATGAATCGGCGTGACGTCACGATGCAATATGGCCGCCGCATGTTTTCTTTCAATAACGGCCAGACCCAATCAATATTAATCGCGGCATACTTATTCATTAGAATTTTAATTAAAACATATCTAATGAATACACCGGCGTCAAAGACAAACATTTTGAACCCATTCCCAAAAAAATTTACAAGTCCGCATTTTCTAAACCTTTATGGAGTTTCGTCAGCAAAAATAATTCGTTTTAATGGAAACATTAATTACACCTTCATTAAAAATTGCCTTAATTACAGAAATTAAAATAACCATCTCAGCAGATACTTACATGTTCGGACTGTTTCAAGTTCCCACATGAATGGTGACGTCACAAAGCTACACATATATCTTTCTCCTCTAGCGGTCAGATCAAAGTGAAATTAATGAATTCGTAAAATTCTTAATTAAAACTCTCGTTATCTTTTACGAGAATCAACCAACCAACCCATCAAAAATATCGTCGTCGCCGTTCACGAGAATCAACCAACCAACCCATCAAAAAAACCCTCGTCATCTTTGACGAGAAACCGAAACCAAAACAACTCAACCAACAGGAGGAAAACAACTCAACTCCACCAGCAGGAAGAAAACAACTCAACTCCACCAGCAGGAGGGAAACAACTCAACTCCACTCGTGACGTCACTTCCGGTCCCCCCCTCGATGACGTCACTTCCGCCTCACCCATTACCCTGTCTACTACTTCCCGTCTCTAGTTTTTCCTTGTTTTCTTGTTAAAAAAAAAATCTTTAAAATTTGAAAAATTCCAAGAATATTTATTTCTATGTTCGTAACTTAAACTCTCTTTTGTCCTTTGTTACTTTTATAATGCTTTACTTATACTTGCTTTTAATTGTTTATGTTTTTTGCTTCCTTTCATTCTTTTCATTTTTCCTTTTGAGCTCAGAATTTGTTTTTCTCTGTCTGTCTGTATCTTACCCTCCCTTACGTTTTAATTTTTTTTTGTTTGTTTGTGTGTTGTAAGCCATCATGATCCTAGCTCATTCCATCTTCAACTTCTGGTTCACTGAGGTGTGGGGTCACCACTGGACCCCGGAAACTCAGCACTCATCCAACTCTCGAGATCACATTTTAATTCATTCCGGAATATTTTTAACCCCGCCTTCATTCCATACCACTTATTTTTTAAAAGTAATTTTTCTTATTTTATCCAAGTTATATACTGGAGATAATTTTTCTATAAATAAAGTGGTTCGAAATAAAGGCGGGGCTAAAAATACTCCGGAATAAATCAAAATGCCGCCATCTATGTAATAGACGATTAATCTTCGAAGTCATTAGAGAACCGTTACATTTAAAATTTAGTAACGGACATTGAATAAAAATGTCGCAAAATCTGGCAACACTGCACCAGAAGCTGCTGCAGTAGCTTCCTGAATAGAGAAGTGTTAATCTTCCAGATTATTTTACACCTTTATTTCTGGAATGTTATCATCTGATTTAACCATAAAATTTTTAGTGATAATTCATGATAATATTCCCAGGCTTTTTAAAATAAAATTAAACGGTTTAACCACACCCCCCAAAGAAAATAAACAATAAATAAATAAAATAAAATAAAATAGATCCAGTTTAACTGCAAACAGTATTTGCGTGCTAAGTTTCAGCATTTAAATACTATGTCATTACTATAATGGTGAAAATTAGCACCAAAATATTGGTAACAACTAAACTGGAACCATTTTATTCTTAAAAATTTATTGATATTACTTGTCCCTCTTGCAGGCCTTTTAGTGTATCTAAAAATTTACGTAAGTTTTATTACACCACCACTAATTAACCGCAATTTTATTACATTACTGCCACTTACCATTAAATTCTTTAAGAAAAACATTTTTTTTAGGCTAGTGGTGACAGTATAATAAAATGCAAGTAAAATTTTAGGAACACTGCGATGTTTGAAATTATCTAATTTCTGCGCCTAATTAATATCGTTCTGATTTAAGTTTCCCTAACAGAAAGATTTTTAAAACCATTTTTAATGCAATGAAATTGTTTTCAAGAATTTAGAGACAGTCTCATTTCACAGAATTCTAAGATAACGTAGAAAATGTATGTTTGTCATAGCCTGCATCCTCAAAGGTGGTTAACAAAAAAGTAATGTAATTCATTAGATATTTATTTGGAATTAATTAAACAAGTTTCATATAATTGTAACCAGTTATAGAAAAAGGCCTCTTATCTGATTTTAAGTCTGCTTTAAATTTTTGAAGGGTGCACAAAATTTTAATTTCCAATTAAAAATCTCACCTCGGACATTTTTTATAAAATTTTACTTGTATAACTTAAAAAAAGAAATTCCCTTTTTTTTCTACTAAAAGTTTTTGTAAATTCGGTGGCATTTCCTTTTAAATGAGCGACATTAGCTGCCCCTCAAAGGGTTAATATCCTAAATTCTGTAAGTTCTTTCATGTTTTTAATAAATCAAAATGGAAATAATTAGGAATATTAGTCTGATTGATATAGTTGCCTAAATCTAGTTTGACGTCTTCAGTGGAACTGCTAAATCCTTCAGTCAAATTACATTTACTAGAGTGATTGTGAATGAAAATGTTTTGAGCTTTATTATCTTGCAGACTGCTGATATTAAGGTCGAAAACTTTATTTATTTATTTATTTATTTTACTGTTGGCAAAGTTATATGCAAACGCTGTCTTTTTCATTACAAATTTATTCACTTTTTTTTTATTAAAACTCTAGCCGATATTATGACAAATATTTTAATAAATTTGTAATACTTGCATTCTTCCACCGCTACATTGACTGTTTACCTGTAGAAGAATAAATGCCCTGGTTAATAATAAGTCTCTTTAAATCGGTATATATTGGGCAGATAACATGCATGGACCAGAGTTATTAAAATACAATCGTCAATCACCAAGCTCTCTTCCAAATTTTCAAAAATATGAATGTTACTTCAGCCAGTCGTCTTTCTATTCAGAAATTTCTTTTATTCCACTATACACTGAATTGATAAAGACAGGGGATAATAACGTACAAATATCCATATAACAGAAATATCGTATAAGAAAATTATTAGTGGATACTGCTTTATCAGAGTTTTCAATCGAAAAGTTTTCTTACGTGATTATAACCACACAACGGGAATTTTGATAGATTTTGGATACCGAATGACAGTTCGATCGAAAAGCACAGAGCATTTGATTTCTGAAGCCGTTATGAAATTTAACATTCCTCGATCTGCAAATACAAAAGTGTCCTTAGAAAAAATGATTTCTGACATTATTTTCCACCACGGACAAGCAATCTCCGATCACGCATACTTAATATCAAGAACAGCTATGTCTGCCTAGAGTACCGACATTTTTAGCGTATAATTCGCAGTTAAGATATATCATATCACCACCAGAAAATTTCTTTAACAGAAAATTATATACATTTTGTCAGAAACAGACAAATCTAACCTTATTTATCAATTAAAATTTCTGGTGTAAAATTGACTTATTTAAACTGCGGATTATATATTGAAAATTACCGTAGTTAGTCTTACCAAATGAAAAGAATGGGTCAAATAACAGCAGCAATTAAAACGGGATATATGTCAGATATGTCCTGGGGACAATAAGGCAAAATTTAATGCTGGTAGGATGTGATAGCAGAAGACGCGCGAGCAACGTGTAATCGACTTTAACGCTTCCACCGAGGTCGTAATCATAATGATTGGAATCCAGATGACTACAAAAATCTCGGTCAGATGAGTTATGTTTCAAGTCCCCAGGAGTTGACAGTAAGGTTAGAGTATAGAACTGTCCCTACGATGATATAAACCAAAACTATCAACATTGCGCTGTGCATGCTAGTGATCAGAGCCTGATTAAGGGGGAAGCACACATTATCTCCGCTCTCACCGGAATCTTTTTACAATTATTTTTTACTTCATGTCATAGAA
Organism: Salticus scenicus; assembly: GCA_963930645.1. Classification (NCBI taxonomy): domain Eukaryota; kingdom Metazoa; phylum Arthropoda; class Arachnida; order Araneae; family Salticidae; genus Salticus; species Salticus scenicus. The sequence continues at coordinate 183,149,291 of OZ005658.1, forward strand.
ATTCCACACTTTGACGAGGAAATATTTTTTATAAAAAATGAACGGTGTAAAACAATCCAATTTACTCACCGTTATTAGACACCAGAATTCTTTTAAAATAATTTTTAATGAGAATTTTTTGTTTATTATAGGAGGAAAGTGTTTGTTAAAAAATAACGGTGTAAGTATAAATAATGTGTGCTTCCCCCTTAATTAGGCTCTGCTAGTGATGACTCCATGATCCGATGGGCTGTTTTTACAGGACATAGACTAGGTTCTTTGGTAAATTATACCAATTATTAACCCGTTAATAGTCGCTATAAACAGCGCCACCTATTACAGATTGCGTACTTTTTATTTAACTGTCACCGATAATTTTAAGAAGTGATGTGATCGAAGTTTCTTCGATTTTATTCGCATATTGTGTAAATCAAATGCCACATCTAAAAATTTTTGGTGGCTATTGAATAAAAAAAACTAGCAACACTGAAAGACAGGCGGCAAATCCACGAACTAGCGACTACTAACGGGTTAATTGAAAATTATTCTGTTCATCTATTTGGAGACCATTTTCATCCATTCATGGATTTTATGTATCAATAATATATTAATAGAATATTCCTGCATGACAATGTGCCGTATTACTGGGGCAAATCTTTCGCGAATGGTTTGGAGAACATTCTGAACAATTCCAACAAATAATTTGCTCGCCAAGATCGTAAATTCCGTGAAAACTAAATTCCGCGAAACATATGTAAAACAGGATCGCAAGGTTAATTCGTAGACAAAGTCTTGCACTGGCAACACCTTCGCAGATATGAACTTCATAGAGACATCATAGCTAAATATTCATTCGACGAACTTTACGCAACTTCTTGAATCACATGTATGTCGAGTTGCTGCACTTAACCCCTTAACGCGCGCTCTCGTCGCTGCGAGGACGCAAAATTTAAGATCCAGCTGCAAAAATTCATCCCGGAAATGCTTTAGCAAAAATTTACGTTTTTAACATACCAGAAAAGGCCGGTTTTTTTAACCTTAAAATTAAAAAAAATTTTTAGTTTAATTTAGTTCATAAATTCCGGTGGCAGTATAATTTAAATGATACGACTTGTCTTGCACCGCAAAGGGTTAACCAGGCAAAATGTGTTTCCGGAAGCATAGCCTCCTAAACTAGATGCCTTCCGCGTGGCTCAGAAACTTGGCAACAGTTCAAGCGGTAGACAGCGACACCTGGTACAGATTGCGCGACACCAAAAATTTTTAAAAGTGGGATTTGATATACATAAAAGGCGATTAGAATCGAAGAAACGTCAATTGTATATATCATATATCACTTCTTAAAATTATTGGTGGCAGTTGAATAAAAAAGTCACATAATCTGTACCATGTGCTGCTGTGTACCGCTTCAACTGTTGCCAAGTTTCCGAGCCATGCGGAAGGTTCTAGTTTGGGAGGCTATGCCAGAAGTTGTTAGAAGACATCTCAAAAGTTTTGTATATATTCAGTTATTCAAATTTACAGTAAGCCTCACTCTTGCCTCACAAATATTTTCGTATCTCCATCTCCTTCTAAATTCACTCATTTCTCATATTTAAAAGCTAATTTGTGACTACTTTACTCTCTTCTTTTTTCATCTTATTCTTCTTTTACTATATTTTTTTTTTTCGGTTACCTCTAAAGGTTATTGGAGCAGGGGAGCCAATTTCATTGCAAAGGATCAAAATTGCGATGGCATATCCCTGAGACATCCCTAGAAATGAATCCGAAATCGTCGCAGATTGCTCAATGCGTAGTTATAGTACGACGTTAAAACACACTCCACTTTCTCTTCCTTTCTGTTTCTAGTAGCAATCGTCTATATTTTTAAGAGTATAAAAGTATCTTATTATTCAAGGATATTTTCTGATTTCTTGCGTTAGAATAAATTTAGCAACCGCATAAAGAAAGAAAGAAGAAATAAAATTCTTAAAGTATGGTTATATAGTTTACATTCCAAATCTTGTTTCCAAACACGTTAAAACTGCGCTATATCGCCCATTTTAGAGCACAATTCTATATTAGTTAAGCAAAATATCTACCAATGGATTTCTTGATATTCATCATCAAAAAGGAAATTACGGCTCTTTATTAATGCATATGTCTAACATACGCTTTGTACGTATTTATCATTTCAACATTAGTAGAAAGTATGACCTTTTATATTCTGCGCAAGAAAAAAAAAATATTCTGCTTTTTGAAGATTTCTTAGACTTATTTCAAACATTAAATTAAACAAAATTTTTTTCATTAAATTAAAAGTATTCAAAAAGTAGACTTGCATTTATTCGCATGCATACTTGCCAACCATCTTATTAATAAACGTACAATTGTTAACGCCCCTTTTTTAGCACCACTTTATTTTTAGAGTAATTCTCTCCAATGAAAAAAAAAAGGCGGGTACAAAAATTTGTACCGTTCATAATCAGATGGTTGGCAAGTATGGACATGTTTACCAATGTCGTCGAACACTAAAGTTGTTTTAAGCTCACTGGCATGTTTTTCGCAATAAAAAGAGCATTACTAATTTCTGGGAACATTATTGTTTAATAATTACGGCTAACTTTTAAACAAAAATATTCGATAAATATGAAATCAAATTAGAACAGCATGCAGTGTGTGTTTGGGTTAAGGCCAATTGTTTTCACTAAGGACCTGTGCTTAAAGAGGAATGCTGTCCGTGGTGGCCTTTCTATGGGATTCTAACCCGTATTCATGCGAGTTTCGGAGAAAGTCGCAGTAAGAACCAAATATAAAAAAAAAAAAAATGTCGAGAGCAAACAGTGCCCAGCCCTCTCATTAATGTTGTGAAAATAATTGGTATTATGCGAACCTGATTTAGATTCTTCGTTACATCAAATACTATTTGATCTGTATTTAGTTCTTTGATTTTATATGTTCTAATAATAATTTGTTCCAAATTAAGATATGTGTTGTAATATTAAATTTTGTATATGGAATTATCTATATTTTTATTTAACAACCAGTTTCAGTTTCAAATGGTGGTGGTGGGAGGCGTGAACTCACATCAGGGTTCAAAGGGGGGCACAAGCCTGCAGAATTGAAAAGCCTGTTGTAAATGATAAACAATACATTAGTTAAGACAATCAAACATGTTTTTACTATAGGGTGTTCAACTCCACTTTTCTGTCTCATTTAAAATTCACCACTTTTTTAAGACAGAAGGCGTGCAATCTGGGTGTAATTACAGTTTCTTCCATTAGTGAGAATTATCCGCAATAACCAAAATTAAAGTTCAAGTAACAGCTGTGAATAATGAGCATTCTCCATGTCCAATAAAATATTTTACTTCAAGAGTTAATGATTCATAGTCACTATGGGAATAAATGAAAATAAATAGTTACATTGATTTTCATATAACACTGATAGACTTACAGAGGGCATGGGTAAATAGTGAGAGAGAGAGCTTTTTGATATCGTATACTTAGGTCAGTAGATTAGGAGCGACGTGTGTGAGTTCTCAATTTCGCAGTCACGATCCAACTGCCGAATAACGCCAATTTTTATTTTTTTTAAATAGCACCAAATTCATAGCCAAGCATATTCCTTTGTCTCTCGAATAATTTAATGTAAGTATTTTGAATTTAGAGGGTCCGTTATAAATATTAATGCCAAACACCTATGCCAAATTTTCACCTCAAAAATCGTCTGCGGATGGGGGACTAAAAAATTATGAATTATTACAACATTCTGTCATTTAGAAATATAAATCAACATTTAATGATATTTCAACGGACATTATTGCTCAATTTAGCTATAATAAATAGACTTACACAGCTGAAAAGAATGAAATGTAATTTATGGATAAGCAACGTTTAAAAGATTAAAATAATATTTTTATTTTATTTTATAAAACGATTTAGCTTTGGAAGAATAGAATTCTGAAAGACCGTTATTTAATAACAAGGCATTTAGATTACTCCGAATAAATTATTAATTTTAAAGAATACGTTTTCGTTCTCAACAGATTTATTTAATACATTAACAGATAAAACATTATTAGAATTAAGATATTTATTTATAGAGAGACAAATGTATTTAAATATCAAAGATAATTCAGGATTTCGTTATATATTTCAATAGAAATTTTATTTATCGAAAATATAGTATTTAATTATTAAATTTGTTTGAAAACGTAATTAAATCCAAAACATGTGAAGAAACTCCTAAACACCGGGGTTGCATCTTTGACACAACTATTTAACCCGTAAGTAATCGCTATAGACAGCGCCACCTATTACAGCACTTTTTACATAACTGTCACCAATAATTTTAAGAAGTGATGTGATTGACGTTTCTTCGATTTTATTCGCGTTTTATTAATATGAAATGCCACTTTTAAAAATTTTTGGTGGCTATTGAATAAAAAAATCTGGCAATAATGAAGGATGGGCAGCAAATCGACCAACTAGCGACTATTAACGGGTTAAGAATACCAATCTTCCTATATTTAATTCCAGAAAATTATTATAAAAGGTTACTATGAAAATAGGTATTCTTATGGTTATATATATAGGTGTATAGGTATATGTATAGGTTCATATGGGCCATGTATTTCTTTTATTTTTTCCACTACTATTTTATGCAGTATTTCCAATTATAAAAAAGCCTATGAATTTAAAAGAAAACTCACGGTTACCAAATTATATTAGAAGAGACCTTGAAAAAAGATGGGCCCATTCAAACTTTGTTAATACTGCTCCCAGTGCGATCCTTGTTTTAATGGATTTACATATCCCTAAAACTCTAAACTAAAAAACGAAAAGTGACAGTAATGTTGAAATCCAAAATATTAAGCAAAATGCACATGATCCAAGTCTTTGATTAATATATAATAAAACATTTTTAATCAAAACTACAAGAAAAAGAAATGTTTATTTCATGTTCTTATTCCAGACAATTTGCAGCAGACGCTATCAGTTATGACCTCAATCTGAATCTGGATTTTGCAATGTGCTTTAGAATCAAGGAAAGCATTGTTTTTTAAGACAAAAAATAAGAGAGGGAAACGTATCTCTCCTTGAGTATTCTTTCTAGGATACACGTTGTTATGTATGACTTGAACTGTTTGTTACAAATCACAATACGTTTTATTCTTTTACGTTCAACAGTAAATTTCTACATTAACACCTTTCCGTTAGACATAGAATCATTCTTACTTAATCTCATAATTTACAGAATATTTTTTTGAAAATGTTTTTATGTTTGATGGAGTTCCTTCAAGTTTTTAGAAAAGTTATGATTTTATTTATAATTGTAAATTTTATCTTTGCATTAGTAGTAGACAGGGTAATAGGTGAGGCGGAAGTGACGTCATCGAGGGGGGGGGACCGGAAGTGACGTCACGAGTGGAGTTGAGTTGTTTCCCTCCTGCTGGTGGAGTTGAGTTGTTTTCTTCCTGCTGGTGGAGTTGAGTTGTTTTCCTCCTGTTGGTTGAGTTGTTTTGGTTTCGGTTTCTCGTCAAAGATGACGAGGGTTTTTTTGATGGGTTGGTTGGTTGATTCTCGTGAACGGCGACGACGATATTTTTGATGGGTTGGTTGGTTGATTCTCGTAAAAGATAACGAGAGTTTTAATTAAGAATTTTACGAATTCATTAATTTCACTTTGATCTGACCGCTAGAAGAGAAAGATATATGTGTAGCTTTGTGACGTCACCATTCATGTGGGAACTTGAAACAGTCCGAACATGTAAGTATCTGCTGAGATGGTTATTTTAATTTCTGTAATTAAGGCAATTTTTAATGAAGGTGTAATTAATGTTTCCATTAAAACGAATTATTTTTGCTGACGAAACTCCATAAAGGTTTAGAAAATGCGGACTTGTAGATTTTTTTGGGAATGGGTTCAAAATGTTTGTCTTTGACGCCGGTGTATTCATTAGATATGTTTTAATTAAAATTCTAATGAATAAGTATGCCGCGATTAATATTGATTGGGTCTGGCCGTTATTGAAAGAAAACATGCGGCGGCCATATTGCATCGTGACGTCACGCCGATTCATGCTACGGCTTGAACGAGGGGGAAGTAGGGATGGTGTGTGACGATTTTATTTTCGTGGGAGGGGTCAAAGCGTACTGACCAATCCCAAGTCGGATGATAACGACGTCATTGCGTGTAACTGTAACCTGCAGAGGAAAAAAAGTTTCGTTAACACGGATTGGCATCAGCGGGGATTCTTCACTTGCTTTGTTTTGCCTCGTGGTTCTACGTTGCTACATTGTTATTCGCTCTAAGTTTTTAATTTTCGAGTTATGGACTATAAAGGCCTTAAAAGATCCTCTAGCTTGGTAAGTAATTTTATTTTATTATTATTAAATTACTTTTTATATATTTTATGTATTCATGTGCGTTTTTTTATTGATACCGTCTGTGCGTTTTTGATTTTTATAATGCTTGTCTTCAGAAATTTCTTTTTGTTTAAAAATTGATTTTCTTTGTATTTTAATGCTAGTTTTTTTTATTATTTCTTTGTTTTATTTTAATTGAAAAATTCAGTGCATTCTAGAAATAAAATGTAACTCATTTGTTTTCTTATGTAGATTTTATTTGAGGATGATTCTTTTCCTTTGCGAGATTCGGATGATGAAGTAAGTTTCTCAGATTTTTTAATAAGTTTTTATATGTGCATATATATATACACATTTTTTTTTTTTTTTTTTTGTGAAATGACTTATACATTTCTTATCTATTCTTAGATAATCGATGAAATGGATCAGGAATTTTTGGAACAAGACGACGATGTAAATATTTTTTTTTTTTTCTATTCAATTATATTTCTAATAATATTTTATATTTTTTAAAATGAGATTTTATTTTAGACCTTAATAATGTGTTATTTATTTTTATAGATTTTAGATGAATGTTCCCAAATATTTTTAGAAAATCCACTCCCTTTACCACTCTATTATCAAGTTGGCTCGGGATTTGAAGTATGAATTTTTGCAAAATTTATATTTATTTTTTTAACTATTTTACAGACTTTATTTTATTGCTAATGAAACTCATTTTATTTTCTCTTATTTTTCATTAGTGCCATCCGAGTACTTCTAGTAATGGAGCAGTTTTCATGGCGAATGTGTCTCACGTGAATGTAAATATTTTTTTTTCAGTAATGTTCTCTCTCTGAATTTTATTTTGTAATCATCTGAATTTTGAATTAGATCTAATTTTTTTTTCTTTTTAGTTGAAGAATGCCATTGTATTAGAGGAACGCGGTCGACGCCGAAACATCAAATATAAGGGCGAGGAAGTGTGCATTCGAGCACGAGTTGACACGACACGCATTCCTGAAGAGCTTCGTGAAGAGACTTTATGTGCATCTCTTTTGCGTGATCTCTTTACGATTCTGTTAAGACGTACGACTGAGGACTTAAACGGTTCGGACATGATTCGTTTTTGCATTCAAGCCGATGGACTGGACAAACCGATATCCACATGTCTGATGCCCGTGTCTGAATTTACGGTTGAAAAAATTCTTTCTGCTGTCATGAAAGTCCTACAATCAAAAACAGAAATAAAATTAGATGAAGGATGTAATGTAAAAAATCTAATTTAAATAAAAATGCCCGTGTCTGAATTTACGGTTGAAAAAATTCTTTCTGCTGTCATGAAAGTCCTACAATCAAAAACAGAAATAAAATTAGATGAAGGATGTAATGTAAAAAATGTAATTTAAATAAAAATATTTGATTTTAACTTATTTTGTGAATGATATTTTTTTTTTTTTTTTAAAAAACATGAATAGTGTTTTTTACATTTTAGTTTACCCTTTTTAAATCTTCGATGTTCTCATTCCTGAAAAAATTATACTGATCAAAAACATTTTATATAACAGGTCAAAACATAAGTAATAAATCAATCTTAAATATAAAAAACAAGTCATAAACTTAAGGAACTAAACCGTTTATTCATTATCACTAAAGCTATTTACAAATAAATTGAAACAAACTACTCAGTAACCATAGGGTAATGTAGATAGGTCAGGCTGTATCACTCGCTTATCATATACAACTCGATATAGTTTTACTTCTGACTTATTCACAACTTTTCTTTTCTTGGCTTCCCTGCAAATTTATCTTGGATTACACAGAGGAACTGGATCTTGATCCATGCTACATACCATAGATTTAATGGTATGGAAATTCAAAAGTTAAGCATTGCTGAAATTCAGGGTGAAACCCCTAACTTTACAGAAAGTCTTTCCGCTTTCCGTTTGAAATGCATAGTTCTTTGGACCTCCTGTGGAAATAAGAATGAATAGTATTACAATTTAAAAATATGAATTAATTTTAAGACATTATATCTGTTAAACACTAAACAAATTTCTTACCTGACACGAATTTCGTAATTACATCTCCGTTAAGCTCGTCTGTGAACTCTCCCAAAAAATTACCGAGAGGCGGATCATTTTTAGCATTCTGTGCATACACAATGGAATCAGTGTCATGATAAAGCACGTCTCTCTCTAATTTATCCATCTCAGAATAAAGTTTTATCCTTGCCCACGCTGTAGTAAACGCTGCAAGAAAAATGTTGGTGGTGGTGTCCTGCTTTATAAATTCCTTATTTTTTTCCCACTGTATGGCCGCCACTTCATTTGATGGGAAGTAGACGTCTTTAATCTATAAATAATTAAAAAATGCATTTAGAACTATAAAATGTAAAAAAGTTGGTTATAAACAACATTAATAAAAAAGATAGACGCTTACTTTCTTGGTTTTATCAATAAGCATCTTGTTGAACTGAGGTACCGTCGTAACAAATGTCAGTTGAGTTTTATTTATGTTCATCCCCCATCTAAATGTAAAAATGAAATCATTACAGAAAAATAAGTATACAGTAAATGAAAAGAAAAATACAAATAAAAAAATATTAGAGTAAAATAGTATTTAAAAAATAATACGCACCGCCCCCAAAAACTATTCAAAGCCAATTTTGCTACTTGACGGCGTCCGGGATTTTTCGATATTTCTGTAGCACTCAATTTTACGCCTTCTTTTTCTTCATAGCACTTAATGTAATCTATTTTATCTTCTTCTGTTTGACATTCGACAGGCCACCCGCTGCTCTCTTGTTTAATCTTTAGAAAAAGATCAATATATGATCTAAACAGAGACGAAGAGGTATTTTGGAAGTGATAAACTTCATACATCTGAAATAAAAAAAAATCACTTTGAGTAAAAAAAACATAAATTTACGAATAACATTTGAAAAAAAAGTTATAAATAACTACCTGTTCTAAGCGATATCCCTTTTTCAGAGCCAATTTTAACTCCTCTGTAACCCACGTTCCTGTGAGAGCTCGATCTTCATCGGAATGAGTACAGGAAGTCTGCTGCTTTGTTTCTGCACAACACCTACATAGAGGAAACATTAGTTTTCCATTACATCTATAAGGCAATACCGGAAGGTATAATTGTTTTGGAGGTAAAACTTTGCACTTTACAATTCCAAAGTAGTTATCTATGTTATCGAAGTCCTCGGTTATAATTTCTGGGTGACCAACGGGATACATGCAGTATTTATTAACCTAGAATAAAAAATTAAAACAATTATAAAAAAATACAAATTTAGAAAAGTAATCAACGCACTACGGAAATAACTGCAAACAATACGACTTACCCAAGGATATAACGAAGTAAAATCCACATACTTCGCTCTACCTTCGAAAAACAACTTAACCGCATTCGTTCTACCTCCAAAAAACGCATCTCGGGGGTTCAGTCGGTCGTGTAGTTGGTGGGTTTTTAAAAAGGACTGAAGTTGTTGGTCTTCTTTCTTTTTCTTGTCAAAGTCGTGCTCCCACATCTCTACGACTTCAAAACCCAGAGCTTTTAATTTTTCTGTGGTTTCGTTAGTATTTTTTCGCAGTGCCCCCATGGTGACACCTTTCAATGGGTGTCTGACATCCGCATCAAAACACGTTTCACATCCATGGTAGAAACATCCCTGAAAAAAATGAAGGTAAGTTTCTTTTTTAAGTAACATATAAAATTAAAAAAAAAAAGATATTTCCGTTTAACTTACATGAAACTGATAGACAGTTTGAGTTTCTTCACAAAAACCATCCACACTGATGCCTTTAATTTTACATTCTCCTTTGAGAGTCAGAGCATGTTGAATCTTTAGGTTTTCAGAAAATGACAAGAAATCTAGCCATCTTATAGAATCACTGCTAAAATTCGTTTTATTAACATAGCCATTAACGGGAACCATAGCAATGGTCGATGGTTGGAGGTGTTGGCTTCTATAAACTGCCATGCATGCGGCGGCAATTGTAATGTACCTAAAATAAATATTAGAAAAAATCAAAATGAAATACTTAGATTAAGGGAAAACAAGGACAGGAGAAACAAGAAAACACGAATACGTACCGAAATGGGTCGACATTCGTAACTTCAATAAACTGACTTCGAAATTCCATGCAGCATCTGCGCAAAATATCTACATCAGATCTGTAAAAGAATTTTTTTTTTTATTTTACAAAAAAACAGAAACCAAAATAAATTATTTAAGAAAATTTAAGTACTTAATTCCTAAATACCTGCAATAAGTCAGCATCTCATGCTGAAAATCAAATAACATATCTTTATTCGCTTCATGCCAAGTCATGAATGTTTCTCGAGCTACAGGCGTCATCATATCTGGGCCATAGAAATGTGGATCTGGAATCCTTCCAACATATGATTGATTCTCAGGAGAATTATACAGATGGGGGAAATACCCTTTTTTCAATTCGGAGAGACCAAAGCAGGCCGGAAGTTTGCTCAATGCTATTGGTAAAAAATTGATAGAATCAATTATCCTGATATTAAGTGCTTTGTGAAAAATCGACATGATCATAGACCCATTAGGAATAACTTCGGGTGCAGTTCCTTGTTCCAGAAGCCATGCCATTATGAATTGTCTATCGAATCTAAAATAAAATAATAAAAATTAACAACAAATACTAAAAATTAACATTGAAAAAAAAAAAAAAAAAAGAAATTAAACAAAAAATAATTTACCCTTTCATATTTGTCCCCTTCTACATGAGCCAAACCAAAAATAATCGCTTTGGCGCAGCAAAGTCCTTCATCATCTTCTGGAATTGCTAGAATGGAATGTTTGCGTAGGCGATCCAACTCAACATTAACGACTTTTCTTATCCGGCCAGCACCGATATCCCTGCGAATTGTTAATACATCCACAGAAAATCCTTCATCTAATTTTATTTCTGTTTTTGATTGTAGGACTTTCATGACAGCAGAAAGAATTTTTTCAACCGTAAATTCAGACACGGGCATCAGACATGTGGATATCGGTTTGTCCAGTCCATCGGCTTGAATGCAAAAACGAATCATGTCCGAACCGTTTAAGTCCTCAGTCGTACGTCTTAACAGAATCGTAAAGAGATCACGCAAAAGAGATGCACATAAAGTCTCTTCACGAAGCTCTTCAGGAATGCGTGTCGTGTCAACTCGTGCTCGAATGCACACTTCCTCGCCCTTATATTTGATGTTTCGGCGTCGACCGCGTTCCTCTAATACAATGGCATTCTTCAACTAAAAAGAAAAAAAAATTAGATCTAATTCAAAATTCAGATGATTACAAAATAAAATTCAGAGAGAGAACATTACTGAAAAAAAAATATTTACATTCACGTGAGACACATTCGCCATGAAAACTGCTCCATTACTAGAAGTACTCGGATGGCACTAATGAAAAATAAGAGAAAATAAAATGAGTTTCATTAGCAATAAAATAAAGTCTGTAAAATAGTTAAAAAAATAAATATAAATTTTGCAAAAATTCATACTTCAAATCCCGAGCCAACTTGATAATAGAGTGGTAAAGGGAGTGGATTTTCTAAAAATATTTGGGAACATTCATCTAAAATCTATAAAAATAAATAACACATTATTAAGGTCTAAAATAAAATCTCATTTTAAAAAATATAAAATATTATTAGAAATATAATTGAATAGAAAAAAAAAAAAAATATTTACATCGTCGTCTTGTTCCAAAAATTCCTGATCCAACTCATCGATTATCTAAGAATAGATAAGAAATGTATAAGTCATTTCACAAAAAAAAAAAAAAAAAAAAAAAATGTGTATATATATATGCACATATAAAAACTTATTAAAAAATCTGAGAAACTTACTTCATCATCCGAATCTCGCAAAGGAAAAGAATCATCCTCAAATAAAATCTACATAAGAAAACAAATGAGTTACATTTTATTTCTAGAATGCACTGAATTTTTCAATTAAAATAAAACAAAGAAATAATAAAAAAAACTAGCATTAAAATACAAAGAAAATCAATTTTTAAACAAAAAGAAATTTCTGAAGACAAGCATTATAAAAATCAAAAACGCACAGACGGTATCAATAAAAAAACGCACATGAATACATAAAATATATAAAAAGTAATTTAATAATAATAAAATAAAATTACTTACCAAGCTAGAGGATCTTTTAAGGCCTTTATAGTCCATAACTCGAAAATTAAAAACTTAGAGCGAATAACAATGTAGCAACGTAGAACCACGAGGCAAAACAAAGCAAGTGAAGAATCCCCGCTGATGCCAATCCGTGTTAACGAAACTTTTTTTCCTCTGCAGGTTACAGTTACACGCAATGACGTCGTTATCATCCGACTTGGGATTGGTCAGTACGCTTTGACCCCTCCCACGAAAATAAAATCGTCACACACCATCCCTACTTCCCCCTCGTTCAAGCCGTAGCATGAATCGGCGTGACGTCACGATGCAATATGGCCGCCGCATGTTTTCTTTCAATAACGGCCAGACCCAATCAATATTAATCGCGGCATACTTATTCATTAGAATTTTAATTAAAACATATCTAATGAATACACCGGCGTCAAAGACAAACATTTTGAACCCATTCCCAAAAAAATTTACAAGTCCGCATTTTCTAAACCTTTATGGAGTTTCGTCAGCAAAAATAATTCGTTTTAATGGAAACATTAATTACACCTTCATTAAAAATTGCCTTAATTACAGAAATTAAAATAACCATCTCAGCAGATACTTACATGTTCGGACTGTTTCAAGTTCCCACATGAATGGTGACGTCACAAAGCTACACATATATCTTTCTCCTCTAGCGGTCAGATCAAAGTGAAATTAATGAATTCGTAAAATTCTTAATTAAAACTCTCGTTATCTTTTACGAGAATCAACCAACCAACCCATCAAAAATATCGTCGTCGCCGTTCACGAGAATCAACCAACCAACCCATCAAAAAAACCCTCGTCATCTTTGACGAGAAACCGAAACCAAAACAACTCAACCAACAGGAGGAAAACAACTCAACTCCACCAGCAGGAAGAAAACAACTCAACTCCACCAGCAGGAGGGAAACAACTCAACTCCACTCGTGACGTCACTTCCGGTCCCCCCCTCGATGACGTCACTTCCGCCTCACCCATTACCCTGTCTACTAGAGGGAAACGTATCTCTCCTTGAGTATTCTTTCTAGGATACACGTTGTTATGTATGACTTGAACTGTTTGTTACAAATCACAATACGTTTTATTCTTTTACGTTCAACAGTAAATTTCTACATTAACACCTTTCCGTTAGACATAGAATCATTCTTACTTAATCTCATAATTTACAGAATATTTTTTTGAAAATGTTTTTATGTTTGATGGAGTTCCTTCAAGTTTTTAGAAAAGTTATGATTTTATTTATAATTGTAAATTTTATCTTTGCATTAGTAGTAGACAGGGTAATAGGTGAGGCGGAAGTGACGTCATCGAGGGGGGGGGGACCGGAAGTGACGTCACGAGTGGAGTTGAGTTGTTTCCTTCCTGCTGGTGGAGTTGAGTTGTTTTCTTCCTGCTGGTGGAGTTGAGTTGTTTTCCTCCTGTTGGTTGAGTTGTTTTGGTTTCGGTTTCTCGTCAAAGATGACGAGGGTTTTTTTGATGGGTTGGTTGGTTGATTCTCGTGAACGGCGACGACGATATTTTTGATGGGTTGGTTGGTTGATTCTCGTAAAAGATAACGAGAGTTTTAATTAAGAATTTTACGAATTCATTAATTTCACTTTGATCTGACCGCTACAAGAGAAAGATATATGTGTAGCTTTGTGACGTCACCATTCATGTGGGAACTTGAAACAGTCCGAACATGTAAGTATCTGCTGAGATGGTTATTTTAATTTCTGTAATTAAGGCAATTTTTAATGAAGGTGTAATTAATGTTTCCATTAAAACGAATTATTTTTGCTGACGAAACTCCATAAAGGTTTAGAAAATGCGGACTTGTAGATTTTTTTGGGAATGGGTTCAAAATGTTTGTCTTTGACGCCGGTGTATTCATTAGATATGTTTTAATTAAAATTCTAATGAATAAGTATGCCGCGATTAATATTGATTGGGTCTGGCCGTTATTGAAAGAAAACATGCGGCGGCCATATTGCATCGTGACGTCACGCCGATTCATGCTACGGCTTGAACGAGGGGGAAGTAGGGATGGTGTGTGACGATTTTATTTTCGTGGGAGGGGTCAAAGCGTACTGACCAATCCCAAGTCGGATGATAACGACGTCATTGCGTGTAACTGTAACCTGCAGAGGAAAAAAAGTTTCGTTAACACGGATTGGCATCAGCGGGGATTCTTCACTTGCTTTGTTTTGCCTCGTGGTTCTACGTTGCTACATTGTTATTCGCTCTAAGTTTTTAATTTTCGAGTTATGGACTATAAAGGCCTTAAAAGATCCTCTAGCTTGGTAAGTAATTTTATTTTATTATTATTAAATTACTTTTTATATATTTTATGTATTCATGTGCGTTTTTTTATTGATACCGTCTGTGCGTTTTTGATTTTTATAATGCTTGTCTTCAGAAATTTCTTTTTGTTTAAAAATTGATTTTCTTTGTATTTTAATGCTAGTTTTTTTATTATTTCTTTGTTTTATTTTAATTGAAAAATTCAGTGCATTCTAGAAATAAAATGTAACTCATTTGTTTTCTTATGTAGATTTTATTTGAGGATGATTCTTTTCTTTTGCGAGATTCGGATGATGAAGTAAGTTTCTCAGATTTTTTAATAAGTTTTTATATGTGCATATATATATACACATTTTTTTTTTTTTTTTTTGTGAAATGACTTATACATTTCTTATCTATTCTTAGATAATCGATGAGTTGGATCAGGAATTTTTGGAACAAGACGACGATGTAAATATTTTTTTTTTTTTTTTCTATTCAATTATATTTCTAATAATATTTTATATTTTTTAAAATGAGATTTTATTTTAGACCTTAATAATGTGTTATTTATTTTTATAGATTTTAGATGAATGTTCCCAAATATTTTTAGAAAATCCACTCCCTTTACCACTCTATTATCAAGTTGGCTCGGGATTTGAAGTATGAATTTTTGCAAAATTTATATTTATTTTTTTAACTATTTTACAGACTTTATTTTATTGCTAATGAAACTCATTTTATTTTCTCTTATTTTTCATTAGTGCCATCCGAGTACTTCTAGTAATGGAGCAGTTTTCATGGCGAATGTGTCTCACGTGAATGTAAATATTTTTTTTTCAGTAATGTTCTCTCTCTGAATTTTATTTTGTAATCATCTGAATTTTGAATTAGATCTAATTTTTTTTTCTTTTTAGTTGAAGAATGCCATTGTATTAGAGGAACGCGGTCGACGCCGAAACATCAAATATAAGGGCGAGGAAGTGTGCATTCGAGCACGAGTTGACACGACACGCATTCCTGAAGAGCTTCGTGAAGAGACTTTATGTGCATCTCTTTTGCGTGATCTCTTTACGATTCTGTTAAGACGTACGACTGAGGACTTAAACGGTTCGGACATGATTCGTTTTTGCATTCAAGCCGATGGACTGGACAAACCGATATCCACATGTCTGATGCCCGTGTCTGAATTTACGGTTGAAAAAATTCTTTCTGCTGTCATGAAAGTCCTACAATCAAAAACAGAAATAAAATTAGATGAAGGATGTAATGTAAAAAATGTAATTTAAATAAAAATGCCCGTGTCTGAATTTACGGTTGAAAAAATTCTTTCTGCTGTCATGAAAGTCCTACAATCAAAAACAGAAATAAAATTAGATGAAGGATGTAATGTAAAAAATGTAATTTAAATAAAAATATTTGATTTTAACTTATTTTGTGAATGATATTTTTTTTTTTTTTTTTTAAAACATGAATAGTGTTTTTTACATTTTAGTTTACCCTTTTTAAATCTTCGATGTTCTCATTCCTGAAAAAATTATACTGATCAAAAACATTTTATATAACAGGTCAAAACATAAGTAATAAATCAATCTTAAATATAAAAAACAAGTCATAAACTTAAGGAACTAAACCGTTTATTCATTATCACTAAAGCTATTTACAAATAAATTGAAACAAACTACTCAGTAACCATAGGGTAATGTAGATAGGTCAGGCTGTATCACTCGCTTATCATATACAACTCGATATAGTTTTACTTCTGACTTATTCACAACTTTTCTTTTCTTGGCTTCCCTGCAAATTTATCTTGGATTACACAGAGGAACTGGATCTTGATCCATGCTACATACCATAGATTTAATGGTATGGAAATTCAAAAGTTAAGCATTGCTGAAATTCAGGGTGAAACCCCTAACTTTACAGAAAGTCTTTCCGCTTTCCGTTTGAAATGCATAGTTCTTTGGACCTCCTGTGGAAATAAGAATGAATAGTATTACAATTTAAAAATATGAATTAATTTTAAGACATTATATCTGTTAAACACTAAACAAATTTCTTACCTGACACGAATTTCGTAATTACATCTCCGTTAAGCTCGTCTGTGAACTCTCCCAAAAAATTACCGAGAGGCGGATCATTTTTAGCATTCTGTGCATACACAATGGAATCAGTGTCATGATAAAGCACGTCTCTCTCTAATTTATCCATCTCAGAATAAAGTTTTATCCTTGCCCACGCTGTAGTAAACGCTGCAAGAAAAATGTTGGTGGTGGTGTCCTGCTTTATAAATTCCTTATTTTTTTCCCACTGTATGGCCGCCACTTCATTTGATGGGAAGTAGACGTCTTTAATCTATAAATAATTAAAAAATGCATTTAGAACTATAAAATGTAAAAAAGTTGGTTATAAACAACATTAATAAAAAAGATAGACGCTTACTTTCTTGGTTTTATCAATAAGCATCTTGTTGAACTGAGGTACCGTCGTAACAAATGTCAGTTGAGTTTTATTTATGTTCATCCCCCATCTAAATGTAAAAATGAAATCATTACAGAAAAATAAGTATACAGTAAATGAAAAGAAAAATACAAATAAAAAAATATTAGAGTAAAATAGTATTTAAAAAATAATACGCACCGCCCCCAAAAACTATTCAAAGCCAATTTTGCTACTTGACGGCGTCCGGGATTTTTCGATATTTCTGTAGCACTCAATTTTACGCCTTCTTTTTCTTCATAGCACTTAATGTAATCTATTTTATATTCTTCTGTTTGACATTCGACAGGCCACCCGCTGCTCTCTTGTTTAATCTTTAGAAAAAGATCAATATATGATCTAAACAGAGACGAAGAGGTATTTTGGAAGTGATAAACTTCATACATCTGAAATAAAAAAAAATCACTTTGAGTAAAAAAAACATAAATTTACGAATAACATTTGAAAAAAAAGTTATAAATAACTACCTGTTCTAAGCGATATCCCTTTTTCAGAGCCAATTTTAACTCCTCTGTAACCCACGTTCCTGTGAGAGCTCGATCTTCATCGGAATGAGTACAGGAAGTCTGCTGCTTTGTTTCTGCACAACACCTACATAGAGGAAACATTAGTTTTCCATTACATCTATAAGGCAATACCGGAAGGTATAATTGTTTTGGAGGTAAAACTTTGCACTTTACAATTCCAAAGTAGTTATCTATGTTATCGAAGTCCTCGGTTATAATTTCTGGGTGACCAACGGGATACATGCAGTATTTATTAACCTAGAATAAAAAATTAAAACAATTATAAAAAAATACAAATTTAGAAAAGTAATCAACGCACTACGGAAATAACTGCAAACAATACGACTTACCCAAGGATATAACGAAGTAAAATCCACATACTTCGCTCTACCTTCGAAAAACAACTTAACCGCATTCGTTCTACCTCCAAAAAACGCATCTCGGGGGTTCAGTCGGTCGTGTAGTTGGTGGGTTTTTAAAAAGGACTGAAGTTGTTGGTCTTCTTTCTTTTTCTTGTCAAAGTCGTGCTCCCACATCTCTACGACTTCAAAACCCAGAGCTTTTAATTTTTCTGTGGTTTCGTTAGTATTTTTTCGCAGTGCCCCCATGGTGACACCTTTCAATGGGTGTCTGACATCCGCATCAAAACACGTTTCACATCCATGGTAGAAACATCCCTGAAAAAAATGAAGGTAAGTTTCTTTTTTAAGTAACATATAAAATTAAAAAAAAAAAGATATTTCCGTTTAACTTACATGAAACTGATAGACAGTTTGAGTTTCTTCACAAAAACCATCCACACTGATGCCTTTAATTTTACATTCTCCTTTGAGAGTCAGAGCATGTTGAATCTTTAGGTTTTCAGAAAATGACAAGAAATCTAGCCATCTTATAGAATCACTGCTAAAATTCGTTTTATTAACATAGCCATTAACGGGAACCATAGCAATGGTCGATGGTTGGAGGTGTTGGCTTCTATAAACTGCCATGCATGCGGCGGCAATTGTAATGTACCTAAAATAAATATTAGAAAAAATCAAAATGAAATACTTAGATTAAGGGAAAACAAGGACAGGAGAAACAAGAAAACACGAATACGTACCGAAATGGGTCGACATTCGTAACTTCAATAAACTGACTTCGAAATTCCATGCAGCATCTGCGCAAAATATCTACATCAGATCTGTAAAAGAATTTTTTTTTTTATTTTACAAAAAAACAGAAACCAAAATAAATTATTTAAGAAAATTTAAGTACTTAATTCCTAAATACCTGCAATAAGTCAGCATCTCATGCTGAAAATCAAATAACATATCTTTATTCGCTTCATGCCAAGTCATGAATGTTTCTCGAGCTACAGGCGTCATCATATCTGGGCCATAGAAATGTGGATCTGGAATCCTTCCAACATATGATTGATTCTCAGGAGAATTATACAGATGGGGGAAATACCCTTTTTTCAATTCGGAGAGACCAAAGCAGGCCGGAAGTTTGCTCAATGCCATTGGTAAAAAATTGATAGAATCAATTATCCTGATATTAAGTGCTTTGTGAAAAATCGACATGATCATAGACCCATTAGGAATAACTTCGGGTGCAGTTCCTTGTTCCAGAAGCCATGCCATTATGAATTGTCTATCGAATCTAAAATAAAATAATAAAAATTAACAACAAATACTAAAAATTAACATTGAAAAAAAAAAAAAAAAAAAGAAATTAAACAAAAAATAATTTACCCTTTCATATTTGTCCCCTTCTACATGAGCCAAACCAAAAATAATCGCTTTGGCGCAGCAAAGTCCTTCATCATCTTCTGGAATTGCTAGAATGGAATGTTTGCGTAGGCGATCCAACTCAACATTAACGACTTTTCTTATCCGGCCAGCACCGATATCCCTGCGAATTGTTAATACATCCACAGAAAATCCTTCATCTAATTTTATTTCTGTTTTTGATTGTAGGACTTTCATGACAGCAGAAAGAATTTTTTCAACCGTAAATTCAGACACGGGCATCAGACATGTGGATATCGGTTTGTCCAGTCCATCGGCTTGAATGCAAAAACGAATCATGTCCGAACTGTTTAAGTCCTCAGTCGTACGTCTTAACAGAATCGTAAAGAGATCACGCAAAAGAGATGCACATAAAGTCTCTTCACGAAGCTCTTCAGGAATGCGTGTCGTGTCAACTCGTGCTCGAATGCATACTTCCTCGCCCTTATATTTGATGTTTCGGCGTCGACCGCGTTCCTCTAATACAATGGCATTCTTCAACTAAAAAGAAAAAAAAAATTAGATCTAATTCAAAATTCAGATGATTACAAAATAAAATTCAGAGAGAGAACATTACTGAAAAAAAAATATTTACATTCACGTGAGACACATTCGCCATGAAAACTGCTCCATTACTAGAAGTACTCGGATGGCACTAATGAAAAATAAGAGAAAATAAAATGAGTTTCATTAGCAATAAAATAAAGTCTGTAAAATAGTTAAAAAAATAAATATAAATTTTGCAAAAATTCATACTTCAAATCCCGAGCCAACTTGATAATAGAGTGGTAAAGGGAGTGGATTTTCTAAAAATATTTGGGAACATTCATCTAAAATCTATAAAAATAAATAACACATTATTAAGGTCTAAAATAAAATCTCATTTTAAAAAATATAAAATATTATTAGAAATATAATTGAATAGAAAAAAAAAAAAAATATTTACATCGTCGTCTTGTTCCAAAAATTCCTGATCCAACTCATCGATTATCTAAGAATAGATAAGAAATGTATAAGTCATTTCACAAAAAAAAAAAAAAAAAAAAATGTGTATATATATATGCACATATAAAAACTTATTAAAAAATCTGAGAAACTTACTTCATCATCCGAATCTCGCAAAGGAAAAGAATCATCCTCAAATAAAATCTACATAAGAAAACAAATGAGTTACATTTTATTTCTAGAATGCACTGAATTTTTCAATTAAAATAAAACAAAGAAATAATAAAAAAAACTAGCATTAAAATACAAAGAAAATCAATTTTTAAACAAAAAGAAATTTCTGAAGACAAGCATTATAAAAATCAAAAACGCACAGACGGTATCAATAAAAAAACGCACATGAATACATAAAATATATAAAAAGTAATTTAATAATAATAAAATAAAATTACTTACCAAGCTAGAGGATCTTTTAAGGCCTTTATAGTCCATAACTCGAAAATTAAAAACTTAGAGCGAATAACAATGTAGCAACGTAGAACCACGAGGCAAAACAAAGCAAGTGAAGAATCCCCGCTGATGCCAATCCGTGTTAACGAAACTTTTTTTCCTCTGCAGGTTACAGTTACACGCAATGACGTCGTTATCATCCGACTTGGGATTGGTCAGTACGCTTTGACCCCTCCCACGAAAATAAAATCGTCACACACCATCCCTACTTCCCCCTCGTTCAAGCCGTAGCATGAATCGGCGTGACGTCACGATGCAATATGGCCGCCGCATGTTTTCTTTCAATAACGGCCAGACCCAATCAATATTAATCGCGGCATACTTATTCATTAGAATTTTAATTAAAACATATCTAATGAATACACCGGCGTCAAAGACAAACATTTTGAACCCATTCCCAAAAAAATTTACAAGTCCGCATTTTCTAAACCTTTATGGAGTTTCGTCAGCAAAAATAATTCGTTTTAATGGAAACATTAATTACACCTTCATTAAAAATTGCCTTAATTACAGAAATTAAAATAACCATCTCAGCAGATACTTACATGTTCGGACTGTTTCAAGTTCCCACATGAATGGTGACGTCACAAAGCTACACATATATCTTTCTCCTCTAGCTGTCAGATCAAAGTGAAATTAATGAATTCGTAAAATTCTTAATTAAAACTCTCGTTATCTTTTACGAGAATCAACCAACCAACCCATCAAAAATATCGTCGTCGCCGTTCACGAGAATCAACCAACCAACCCATCAAAAAAACCCTCGTCATCTTTGACGAGAAACCGAAACCAAAACAACTCAACCAACAGGAGGAAAACAACTCAACTCCACCAGCAGGAAGAAAACAACTCAACTCCACCAGCAGGAGGGAAACAACTCAACTCCACTCGTGACGTCACTTCCGGTCCCCCCCTCGATGACGTCACTTCCGCCTCACCCATTACCCTGTCTACTACTTGCATTGCTGCCAAATTTTTTAATTTATTCCACATTCTGGAAAACATTAAAAAAGTTGGCACCTATGTCTTTGACTTGTTACCTATTAAACACTCTGAACTTGTTGGTGAACGGAAACTATAATTTCCCTTTAATGTTAATAAAAATCCGAGCCCCGTTTTTAGATGTACCTCTAAAATAATACATTATCAACTCTTTCACAACCTCATGTTTTTGTCTTTTTGACAGTAAGGTCCGCCTGTGGGCGTTATTTTTCGAAGTTACAATTTTTCAGAAAAAAATTTTCTGTATTCACATTTATATTATAAATGCATATACAATATAATCAAGCTCTCTCTATTCAACGTATTTGTATCTACAGAATATTGATTGTACAAATATGAATATTATATATATATATATATATTATATATATATATATATATATATATTTAAGAAACAAGTAACATACAAAGCAACAGAAACGCCCACTGGTGGAGTTACAAATTTTCAAATGACGTGAATCTACGTCAGCGGTCACGAATGTGTTAAAAAATAAATAAAAATAATTTTGCGCATTCATTTTTACGATTTCTGGGAACAAAATTTAAATGATTTAAAGACCAATAAGTAAAATACTTTTGTTAAGTAATATAATATTTTAAACGAACGACTGAATGTGTGTCTTATATTGTTCAAAATACGAAATATGCAAACATGAATGTGCTAAATAAAAGAGTTGGAAATTTAAAGTTCTTTTAGTTGATATAATTATATTTTGCAGAATAGAAATTCTGAAACAATTTTGAAGCACATGAGAACAATGAAAGAAATATTTTGTATACTACCTATGCCTGAAAATACTGTTAGTTATGCATTTTATTTTCATTAATACTCTAATTAATCGATATTGCATAATTATGGAATTTATACTTGGTTCTGAAGTATAAAGAACATTTATAATAGTCGTAAGTTTTATCCTAAAATACGTATTTATATTTTTAATTTTAGTGGTAACTACTTTCATTTTGGACATTTTAAATTATGCAGTTAAGTTATATTTTTGCCCTTTGTGAAGGCGGTCAGAAGGTTAAAACAAGCAAATGTTATAATTTTGACAAAATTGCTCTAGAAATCGTTTCATATATCTCTATAAATCCTTCTTTTAAAACGGAAATATCACGGTTTTCTAGGTACGCAGCATTAGATTGCATTTTTTTTTATACATGACATGGAAACAAAAAGCAAAAATCTTGGCACTCATCAAGTGGGATTTTTGATTGCAGTATTATAAGCTAAAATATCTATTTCGAAAAATTAGGTTTTTTTTTTTTTTTTTTTTTTTTTTTTTTTACCTTAATCGGTTTTAAGTTAGCTGTAACACCAAAAATTTAAAAAAGTTTTCTGAAAGATTCAATATAGAATCTCTCATCAAACTCCAAAGTATTCAAAGAACTGCCGTATAAAATTACCCTTTGAATTTATTCTGCATGTTCTTACAGATAAATGTGTGGTATTAATTATGCTACTTTTAACAAGAAGAATGACAAGTTCCTTAATTTATTCCGGAGAACTTTTAGACCCCGTTTTTTCATACCATTTTTCTTTTATAAGATTTTTTTTTTTTTTTTTTTATTGCAGTTGAATATTATAGAACAATATTCTATAAATTAAGTGGTGTGAAATAACAGAACATGTAATTTCAACTTTAACATCAGAATCATTCAGTCTACCGGAAAATTTTGTCCGTTTGAATTAATCTGTCACCAGAAATGTTCAGTAATGTTTATATACCGTTCAAGACAAATTCTGTAAAGTTGTGAAATTCCTTAATGCTTTCGCGAACGCTGACGTATATTCACGTCATTTGATCATCTGCAACTCCGCCAGTGGGCGTTTCTTTTGGAATTTGCATGCCCATAGCCTCCTAAACTAGATGCTTGTCCCGTGGCTCAGAAACTTGACAAAAGTTGAAGCGGTAGACAGCGCCACCTAGTGCAGATTGAGCAACTTTTTTTATTCAACTTTACCAATAATTTTAAGAAGTGATATATGATATACATAATCGACGTTTCTTCGATTATAATCGCCTTTTATCCATATGATATATCACTTTTAAAAAATTTTGGTGGCTGTTGAATAAAAAAGTAGCGCAATCTGTACCAGGTGGCGCTGTCTACCATTTCAACTGTTGCTAAGTTTCCGAGCCACGCGACAGGCATCTAGTTTAGGAGGCTATGGTATGCAATTTATTTCTTAAAAAGATACACAATATTCATATTTGTACAACCAATATACTATAGATATAAATACTTTGATTAGAAAGAGTATAATTATAATGTATATCCATTTGTAATATAAATGTGAATATAGAAAATTTTGTTATGAAATATTGTAACTTGGGAGAATAACGCCCACAGGCGGACCTTACTGTCAAAAAGACAAAAACATGCGGTCGCGAAAATGTTAATATATTTCGGAGCCTTTTTAACTCCGTCTTTTTACTTTCTCTTACCCATAAGGTAGAGAAAGTATTGTTTTAGGCTCAAATTTTCGAACGCGAGATTTTGTTATATTTACACGTTTTGAGGTCCCCTGAATACGAAAATCATGTTTTTAGCAAATGGTCTGTGTGTCTGTGTGTGTGTGTGTCTGTGTGTCTGTCTGTTATCAGCATATCTCAAAAACAAATTATGGCAGAAAGTTCAAACTTGGCATCCTAAATGTGTATCATATAGGGATGCTACAGTAAGCTTTTCGTTAAGATCAAGCAAATGGTTCGTGTACAGGGACAATCAAGAGAATTCTAATACATTACGTCTATGTGGGAAATTGCAGAAAAATAGAGTTTAACGTCTATAGACTGCACTAAATCAAATGAAACAAATATATATTTTTTGTAATAGAGACAGTTAACTGGGAAAATTTTTTTGTGCATGTAGGAGCCTCGCCTCCCCCCTGGGGGGGGGGAAGTCCCCCCTCGAGGGGAGTAAATTTTCATGATGGGTATCTTTCAAAAGAGCTCGAAAATACCTTTAAAACGAATGGTTGAACCATTGATCTGCGATAATTTAAAACAAAGTTATCGATTTTTTACTTTCTCTTACCCATAAGGTAGAGAAAGTATTGTTTTTGGCTCAAATTTTCGAACGTGAGATTTTGTCATATTTACACGTTTTGAGGTCCCCTGAATACGAAAATCATGTTTTTAGCAAATGGTCTGTGTGTCTGTGTGTGTGTGTGTGTCTGTGTGTGTGTGTGTCTGTGTGTGTGTGTGTCTGTGTGTGTGTCTGTCTGTTATCAGCATATCTCAAAAACAAATTATGGCAGAAAGTTCAAACTTGGTATTCGAAATGTGTATCATATAGAGATGCTACAGTAAACTTTTCGTTAAGATTAAGCAAATGGTTCGTGTACAGGGACAATCAAGAGAATTCTAATACATTACGTCTATGGGGGAAATTGCAGGAAAATAGAGTTTAACGTCTATAGACTGCACTAAACCAAATGAAACAAATATATATTTTTTGTAATAGAGACAGTTAACTGGGAAAATTTTTTTGTGTATGTAGGAGCCTCGCCTCCCCCCCTGGGGGGGGGAAGTCCCCCCTCGAGGGGAGTAACTTTTCATGATGGGTATCTTTCAAAAGAGCTCGAAAATACCTTTAAAACGAATGGTTGAACCATCGATCTGCGATAATTTAAAACAAAGTTATCGATTTTTTTTTACTTTTAACGAAAAAAAAACTTAGAAAAAAAATAGTACTTTTTTTTTTTTTTTTTTTTTTTTTTTTAATATTGAGAATAAAATGGACTTTTTTTTTTTATATTTGGTGTTAAACTACCTCTCTAATATGGAAATCGTCTGCCTTATCATAAAAGATAATTTTTTTAAATAATAATTTTAATAAATTATTTTTAAAAAAGAGAAATATTTTTTAATAACCGAAATTAATTCTATATAAATGTAGGTGCATTAATGAAACGGGGGGTTGAGGAGGGCGGTAGCCCCCCTCACACAGAACTAATTATCATATAAAACTCTTCAGAAGCCTAATATGAATTGTTTAACATAGGTTTACATAACAGTACTCTTTATCTTACCTCTTAATCTCCAACCTGTATTTATAGTATTAAATTTCAGGGTAAGAGAAAGTCGTGTGAGTGACACACCAGATTATTTTTTTCATGCCATTGTTTTTACATAAATATTTTTTCTTATTTTATCGCACTTATCTATTATAGAAAAATATTCCATAAATTAGGTAATGTGAAATAAAAACGGGTCTAAAAGGGCTCCGGAAATAATTAAGTAAGTTGACATGCTACAACTCTGATATTCCACAGCAGATATGAATAACATATTAGTTTAAAACATTTTTAAAATATCAACAGAAATTAGATTGCCCACAGAGAGAAAACCGAAGTTACAGTCATGTTTCAACTTCGTTAGAAAGTGTTCAGAAAATGAGAATATCTGAAATGAAAATAATATTAGTTACAATTTTTAAAGATCTTTTATGAAATGAAGCTCATTCATTTATAACATATTTTCATTTCTATATACATTCATAATAATTCTGGATGACATATTTATACATGACATTTCAATGTAATACAATCGATGTCAATCAAGATATGACTATCAAAGTAAAAGACACTGAGTAAAATATCGTTAACTAAATGTTTGAATGTATGCTGTTTACTACTCAGTGTTACCAGATTTTGGGGCTTTATCACTCAATATTCACTAATAACTTTGACAAGTGATATTTGATATACAAAATATTAATCTTCTAAGTTATTTGGAATCTGTTACATTTAAAAATTAGCGGAAATTTTTGTATAAAAAAAGTTGCAATATCCGTGTTACTTTTTCCCAAAATATATATATCTATATTAATAGAATCTGACTTTTGTCTGTAAATTTGTTAGAATCGAAAAATTTTGAGAGAGAGAAAAGAGAGACGACAACAGTCGATTAAAAGAGAATCGAGTCGAATAATCGTCGATTATCTATATCAAATGCCACTTCTAAAAATTTTTGGTGGCTGTTGAATAAACACTAAAGAAATGGGAACTGAACGAACGTTTGTGGGGGATTTTTGAAATTTTGAGGAGAAATCAGAGGAAATTTCTAACTCTTTTGTCTTACATTTGTCTACCTGATAAGTTTGCAGCGTTGCCAACTGTAGTTATTAGTCACTACACGTAGGAATTTTTAAGAGTTTTCTCTAGCAAGTAAGGGCTTTTTAAAGGTACCCCTTCTCTCCAGAACATCCTTGGGATAGCCTAACGATCAAAATACATCCTTCGTATAACCTCAGTGTTAAAATACTTTACGCAGATTTAAAAATTTTCGATAACTAGAGGGTATAAAAGTTATTTTTGTACAATCACCCCCCAAAACAAACGCCCCCCCCCCACCCACCTAATTTCGCCGTAAATTACCGTAGAAGCATATGGTTGGTATCAATCGATTTGTAATAACGTCTAGTTTATAATGATATAGTTAGATTTTGCTTTAGGGGTCGTCTACATATTAAAACTGGAATCAACTTCATTTTTTTCAATGGTAACCCCCATTTTTTATAATTTATTTGAATTCGTTGGAAAAAATCATCGCGGAAAATGGTATAGTTTATTTATTTTGCTCAATTCTTCACAGAAATATAAGCTGTCAAACTATGAGGGCGCTAATGTTAAAGGAATGTGACAAACATTAATTCATATCTTCCAAAATAATTATGATATTCAAATTCTGTTTTTTTTTATATGATAGAATGAAGTGACCCAAACATATTCCATGCGTATTTTTGATTAAATTTTTTTTTTTTTTTTGAAATATGAAAATTATTAATAATTTCATATTTGAAAAAAATATGAATTATGACCTATGTTAATTTTTGCATAAATAGAACGGGCATCATCAAAAACATGGGTTTCCAAATTTACAGCTCTTTCTTAACATTATTTTTTGAGTTACAGTGATATTTCATTTTTTACTGTTGTTAGAGGGCCGTCACTTATAATAATTTGTATCCTCTGTTAGTAAATATCTGCATATATTTTGACGAAAAACTATTTTAATTCACCTTAATGTTATTCTAATTGTTTTCTAAGTAACATTTCGATGTTTATGATACAAACTGGATCATTTTTATAAAATTATCGCAATGCAAGCAAGAGATTGTGAAAAAATTCTAAAAGAAATGAAGCCCCGCCTTTATATTGCGGAAACAATATTAAAAAAACTAGTTTCTGTATTCGTATATGACTCTCTATGTGACGCTGGTATGCATAAATGTAAATGGTATTTACTACATCGAATGCTGAAGACAAAATTTAAATGATTTAATTGGAAGTATGTAAAATAATTTTGTTTTATAATGTAAAGTTTAAAAAAAAACTGTGTAAAGGCGTGGCTTCTGTTGCAAAGAGGTTTATACTCGATTCTGAAATGTTACGTCTTTGTTCTTAAATATTACATAACGTTTCCTAGTTTCTCGCTGCTAAAATTCTATTCTGTCCCTTTTGTCTTTTGTTTTTAATTTGGAATATTCTAGGATTCGTGCACCTCAAGTTAAGTAACATGACGGTAAAAAAACGCGGTAAGACGAGGACTATTATTTGAAAGAGCAATACGCAGTGAACAATACTTTTGTTTTTTCCTTTTTTTAAATTAATATAATTGATTTTTATTAATTTTTATCAGATTTTTTAAAACAAATTTTCTGTTTTAATCTTGTTGTGACATTTTCGCATTCGCTTACTCTTCCGTTTATGCTATTTAAATTTTATCGCATGACGTAACATAATAACATATAAAATTTTTATTAAAGGTTTTTTTAATACTAAATAATAAAGTGGCTTTTTTTTTTTTAAGTTTTTAAAATCTATTATTGAAACAAAGAGCAATATTATTTATTTTCTATTGTTCTAATCACGGCGTAAAACTGGCGTCACATTTATCAAGGAAAAGAATTTAAAACAAAGTAATATGTCTTATTACTTTTAAAGATATAGATTTTTCACATTTAAAATTAAGAATTCAAGTACAGTAGACGACTGCAGAACGGGGAATATTCGTTCTAGGTAATAGGAAACCGTTCTTTCTATATCCATATTTCTTTTCATATGGATATACATAATTATACTCTTTCTAGTGAAAGTATTTGTATTCATACTATTTTGTTTATATAAATATGAATATAAGGAATATTCTTAAGAAATATCGTAACACACAAATTGTGAAAGAAACGCTCACTGAAGGAGTTACAGAATTCAAAATGACGTGAAACTACGTCAGTGGTCGCGAAAATGTTAAATATCCTTTCTCAGATTTTAGTTTAAATCTCGTTATCTATATTTTTGTATATTATCTATTGTTGGTTTGTACGCCTAAAATTAAATGTAAAACTTTTTTGTAACACTTTCATGCGAGGCTTACTATATAAAATAAAAATATACCCAACAAGAGGTAAATAATAATTGTTAGTTAGTAGATTTTAATTGCTTTTATATATTTTTTTGTTTTTGTTTTTTAAATGTATTTTAACTTAAATTTTTGTGTCTTAAATAAAACAGTTTTTGCTTTTAAGAAGTAGATAATTTTTTTTTTCTTAAATATTAAACACTTTTTTTTTTTTTTTTTTTAACCGCTATGAATATTATTTCTATTGTTCTTTTACCTCGGTATCTAGATTTTTGTAATTCAACATTGTAGGGTTCATATGATTCAAACTATTTAATTTTCTTTGTATGAAGTGATGTATGTAACTATTTAATGTTTAATTAATTGAAACCAATAAAAATATTTTAATTCATAAGCTAATATAGAATGTTCTGCGAATTTGAATCGTTTTTTATTTTGTAATTAAAATTTCTGAACTTTTTTTCCGGTGTAAAATTTAATAAATAATGTATATTAGGTGATAGATCACGATTTATTTTTTCTAAATGTATAGGCGGTCCCCTAACACATTTTCACGTGTAACTTTCTTTAGAATTTATTTAAAGTATAGAAATAGGTATGTTTTCAGAACTGTCTTCATCTCACAAATCTGAATATGAGGTCAAAAATAGGGGTCGTCATTGAAAAAAAACGAAATTTATACGTGTTTTAATATGTAGATGAACCGTTAAACAAAATCTAACTACGCCATTAAAAACTAGACGTTATTACAGATCGATAGGTACCAGCCGCATGTTTCTACGATAATTTACGGCGAAATTAGGTGGTGGGGGCGTTTTATTTTTTTTTTTTTTTGGGGGGGGGGGTGACTGTCATTGGGGATTGTTTTGAAGAATAAACTTCATTTAGAGAAAAACATGAGTTCAAATCTTTCTTTCTTTCTTTCTTTCTTTTCTTTTTTTTTTTTTTTTTTTTTTTTTTAATAAGTTTTTAATAGAAAATGGTTGGGATTTTTTTTTTTTTTTTTAACTCCTGATTTGACGAAATTTGATAAAATTTTTTGGAGAAACTATCTGTCGAGCAACAATGGTACACTAGGACCTCTGTTATAGTATCGTGTTTTTACTGTTTTGTTTAACCCTTTGCGGACCCCTTAAGCTCTAAAACATTCTAAACATTATTGCTAAAATTTGGCACCCTTTTATTCAATACCAGCAATAATTTTAAGATATGACATTTGATATACATAACGGGCGAACAGCCTTCGAAGTGGTTAGACAAACATTACAGTTACAATTTGGTGGTGGATATTGAATGAAAAAGTCTCTAAATTTGGCAATACTGACCAGAGAAATGAAAATAAATAGGAACGGCAAAGGGTTGAATTATCCAAGAAATTCCAGTTTAGAGGGTGCCGATTTAATTTTAACAGTCGATTGAAAACGTCTATTAGAGAAACATCTATTTAATACCTATTAAGC
This sequence comes from Salticus scenicus, assembly GCA_963930645.1. NCBI lineage: Eukaryota > Metazoa > Arthropoda > Arachnida > Araneae > Salticidae > Salticus > Salticus scenicus. Next base: position 183,180,122 of record OZ005658.1, read on the forward strand.
AAAGTTGATTGCTTAATTCATAGATTTTGATGGTAATTTTTATTTTGTATGAAAAATGCACATAAGTGCCACCTGCAATAAAATTATGAGCCTTGGCGGGTTGCATTTGTCGTGGAGATGTTATCTCGCATTGAAAATTAATATGATTTAATAAAGGACATCCTTAAAAATGAAAAGGGAAAAAAAATGTTTCTTTGAACATGTAAAATATAAATGCAATCATTATTACATTAATCTTATAGCACCATTTCTTATTATTTTCAAAAAATAATGCGGTCGAACATTATCAAAAATCAAGTTCTTATGAAGTCCCTTCTGTAGAATTGATGGTGCAAACAGAGTTCCCAACTTTTAAAATTTATTCACGAGCATTTTTAGCCCTGCCTTCTTCTCGCACCGAAAATTTTGTAGATTATTTCTCTTTAATATGTGACAAAGATTAAATAAGAAGAAAATCATTTTTGAAAATTTCATTTTTCAAAAATTTTTATGAAAAAGAGGCGGGGTTAAAAATGCTCGTGAATTAATTATAAAAGTTGGAAACTCTGGGTGCGAATCAATATTAAGGTGATATGAGAAACTAGTATGACCACATGCAAGCCTCGCAGCGTTCGTAAAATGTTTATGCTTATTTTTGTACTCTTACCCTTATTTTTAAACAATAATATTTTACATAGTATTTTATCATTAAATATTAAAAAAATTCACGATACAGAACAATGAAATGAAAAAAAAAAAAAAAAAAGGAACGATGCGAGCCATGCAATGCTTAACATAATACAAAATAACGAAAAACAAAAATATCACAGATATCAAATATGGCAAAGAAACGATAGTTTATCCCGATTAAATAATTCTCAACCACTACAGATATTTTCCGAAGATAGTAAAATAATTTATGCATCTAAATTATATTTTTTATCAGTTACCAGCGAATCAATAGAAATTTTAGAAGTTTGTAATGTAAAACCTTTTTTAATTACCAGACATTTGGTGAAATATGGATAATTCCATGGATAAACTGCGATAGATTTTCGAGGCTGGTTATATATTTCCATTTCACAGTACCTTTCCATAAGAAAAAAATTCAACTTTGGAGTTTTATAAATACTTTTCTGCGAAAGGGCATCGTGGTTTTATCCTAGAGACGATATAGTTTATAATGTATGAAAATAGTTGGTTTTATTTAGTGTGAAAATAAATAAATAAATAAATAATAAATAAAAATATATTGCCACTTAAACCTTTATGCGATTTTTTAAAAATCTTATTTAAAATTAACAATCACGAGAATTCACCATAAATATTAGAATAGAAGAAATAAAGGAAGCCATTACTTCGATAGATAAACCGCCTCCTTAACTAGATGCCTGTCGCGTAGCTCGAAAACTAGGCAACAGTTGAAACAGTAGACAACGCCACCTGGTACAGATTGCGCAACTTTTTTATTCAACAGCCACCAAAAATTTTTTTAAGTGGGATACGATATACATAAAAGGTGATCAGAATCGAAGAAACGTCGATCTTATATATCATGTATCACTTCTTGAAATTATTGGTGTCAGTTGAATAAAAAAAGTCGCATATTCAGTACTAGGTGGCGCTGTCTGCCGCTTCAACTGTTGCCTAGTTTCCGAGCTACGCGACAGGCATATAGTTAAGGAGGCTATGGATAAACACATTATTGCAAAAAAAAAAAAAAAAAAAAAAAAAAAAAGTTTGCGAGACCGTTTTCTGCAATTGGGATCAAAATTTGTGTTTGTACTATGCAAATGACGACCCTGAAGGGGTTAAGGGAGATTACTTCTAATTTATCTGTTTAACTTGTGACTTAATTAATTTTATTTCATTATTCAATGATGTTTGAGACGGCATCTTTTCTTTTTTCAGAGGAAGCAACATTTCATGTAAGAAACGTAGTATATGACTACAACTTCAGATTTCGTTGTTCATGAAATTTCCATGTAGTACAGAAAGTGGAAGAAAAAAGTTCAAAGTTCAACGTATGATGTGCTCTTTCAAATGATACAGCCACAAGACCATTTTTTGTTACTTCGATGGCAAATATTTACCTGGAGATCTGTCAAATTTACGCAATACGCTAAAGGTAGCTTTTACAGTCCTCTGATATTTTTCAACCAATGTTGAAGATTTTCGTGCCTTAATAACCGTTGCTATGGTAGCCACAGTGGCTACGAAAATCACACAGAAAAGAAAATGTTCAGACAACGTAGCCACGGTTTATCACACAGAAAAAGAAAAATGTTGAAACAACAAAATATCTAATAACAGGAGACTTGGCGTTGGAATATTAAAACTCGAATAAACGACTACGTCAGAAACGCCAAAGAAAAATATTGGAAATGCATTTCCAATATTTTTCTTTGGCGTTTCTGACGTAGTCGTTTATTCGAGTTTTAATATTCCAACGTCAAGTCTCCTGTTATTATTTGTTAAGCTTCTACGGGCTTAGTTGAGTTATTGGTTTTCTGCTCTTATTGTTACTGAGCAACCTGGTCTGAGAAGCCTCATATGAGGGGGAGATTAGGTCAGTAATAGTTTGAGCCATTTCCTCAATTTCACAATGTGCAAATTAGTGCATTTCCAATATTTTTCTTTGGCGTTTCTGACGTAGTCGTTTACTCGAGTTTTAACAAAATATCTGTTGAAGAAACATCAACAAAAAAATAGGGTTCATTTAGCATTTTTTTTTTTTTTTAATATTTCTACAAAATTTTAGTTGATTTTATAAAATATTTTTTTGAAACAGCAAAGAATTTGTTAAATCACCATTTTTTCCCCTTTATCTTTTATACACAGTTAAAATATTATGTAAAAAAATAGAAAATTTCTGTATCTTTCCGACAGACGATTTCTTTTTCCTAAAACTACAGTCAGTCAGTGTAAAATTATAATTCATTCTGTCAAACTAAACGTTTTTTCTTTTTCGTAATCAGATAAAATCTGTCACCTTTGATATCGATTTTATCTTATGGTTACATTTTCCTCCTGTTCTGCATGTGGAAAACTTTGTATCTAAGCAGAATTATGAAGTGCTATACAAGGTGAAACGTATGTTCCAACGTATACATTTTTAAGGGAGGTAAGTAAATTCATAAGGATTTAAAATTGCATAGGAACCCATGGCTGAAAATCTCATTTTAATCCTTTAAGAACTGGATGTTTTTGGTTAATTTTTAACAGTAAAACTCGCATATGGGCAGGGCTTTTATAAATTATATTTTTAACTACTAAACGTTATATTGTATGTAATATTGATATATCAGCTATTTTTATGTAAACATGAACATCTAAAAATATTTAGTTAAACATGTAATATACAAAAGGGACGAATATTTGTGTGTTTTACTGTTAAAAAAAAAGCAAAAACATTCAGTTCTTAAAGGGTTAAAATGATGTTTGCAGTCATCGATTTCTATGCAATTCTTAATGCTTATGATGTGCGTAGAGCATAAAAGTTTGTACGTTGGATTTTGAATCACCCTGTTATAACAGCACAAATTGTGCTTTCGCGAGTGAAAGGTAGCATCACCGCCTACAATACGGTGGACTCTAGTTCGATTCTGTTTCGTAGAACTAGCGAATTTTATTTAACCCTTGCCTTATCAAACGCCACGAGGATGCAACTATTAGCTCCCAACTCTACAGAAACTCGTCCAATTTTTAATTTTTTTTTTTTTTTTTGCTTGTTTTTGTCTAATGAAAGCGAAGCATTAATAACATACTTGTAGCAGTAACAGTCATAAATTTATTGTTTTTTAATTCTGTTCGTAAATTCTGGTGGCAATCTAATTTAAATTCGTTTAATTATCTTGTATGAAAAAAGTTAATGTGAGAATTTTAACATTCGTATTTTTTCCGTAGCGGAAAATCTTTGTCAACGTATTTTTAGCATAGCATATGGATATCTTCTGGCAACTTTGCTGCCAGAAATTTTCTGTAGTATACCAGAATGTTTCTTTACAGTGTATAATACTAATCTCAACAAATATTTGTTATTTTAGATTTTTTTTTTTTTTTTTTTGCTTATATATATACTTTCCAACATCTGTTAACATTTTGCTTGCGAGACGCATAAAATTACGTTTTTCATGAAAAACGAGTCCCGCCTTCAATCGTTCCCCTAAAAAAATTACAAAAAAGTCTCGTACAACGTGGGTGCAAGTTCGCCTCATGAATATTACAATTTTATTTTTTAACACCGCTAATTTAAATAAAAATGAATTTAAAATAAATTAATAATGAGAAAAATATTATTGTTTAATTAATTTCCTTTTTTTATTCACATTATATGACTACACAAGGTACGTAGTATGAGTTATTTACAGATTCCGGCAGATGAAATCGTAACGAGAACTACGAAAACCATCACACTTGTTTTTTGAATATATCATATTGGCCTACAAAAAGTATTACGATAAAACTGCTTTTTTTCCCCCTACAACGAAGAAAATTAAATATATTAGAAGCTTTAAAATATTAGGTCTACAGGAAAGTACTGTTCCATAGTTGCCAACTTTTTAATTTATTTCGGAGCATTTTTAGCCCCGCCTCTAATTCGTACCACTTTATTTTTAGAGTATTTTTCTCCAGTATGTAATTACAATAAAATAAGAAAAAGTTTCTGTTAAAGAAAAAGTGGTATGGAATAAAGGCGGGGCTAAAAATACTCCGGATTAAATTAAAATATTGGCATCTCTGCTGTTCTTTTGAATTAATAACAATACAGTAAAGTCTCGTACAACGCAGTAGAATGTTTGCTTATGAATATCACAATTTTATTTTTTAACACCACAAATTTTATACCAAAGCAACTGTTTTACCGAAAAAAAAATTATATCGCCTGTATGAACCAATAGGTTGGTACTCTAAACAATTACAATTAAAAAATAAAACTGTTTTATTTATTTGTCATCTAAGCAGAGTTCCCAACTTTTATAATTTATTCATGAGCATTTTTAGCCCCGCCTTCTTCTCGCACCAGAAATTTTGTAGATTATTTCTCTATAATATGTGACAACGATTAAATAAGAAGAAAATCATTTTTCAAAATTTCCAGTGAAAAAGAGGCGGGTCTAAAAATGCTCGTGAATAAATTATAAAAGTTGGGAACTTTGCATCTATGCCACCGCGTTTTACGAGAACTTACTGTACTTTACTTAAAAAAAAAAAAAGAAAGAACGATTTTACGTGCTTGTGTTTAACGCTTTATATGCTGCTAATGTGTATATATATATATAAATATATATATGTCAGTGACATTTACAGAATGAATTCCTAAGAATAAAAAGAAACATAAATAATTTAATCATGAATGCGTATAACCATTTTAATAATATAACGTTTTAGAGGAAAGCCAAAAAAGGCGGGGCTTACTGTTCGAAATAGGAAAATACCCCGATGACAATGTGTAATCGTTATGTATAGCGGCCGGTCAATGTTAGGGACATTTGATTCAAAAACCGTGAACTTTTGTTGCCGGATCTGAAAATCCTAGTGATAATGACTGCTCCTGGAATTTAATTTTATTTCGATAATAGATTGAATTCTTGGGGTTTCAACGTTATTTCAAAGTTCAAGGTTCGCATATTACCGATATGACAGCTTTAACTGAAATTCTTTCCTCCTGTTCAAATCTTCTTTTAAACATTTTTACAACATTTGCCAATTCCGTGTCGTAGCCTCCTTAATAGTGAATCTGATATCTGCAGGGATGAAAGAGTTCCGATTTATTTTCAACCAGTATTTTCCTACAAAAATTTCTAACCTATAAAATTACAAAAATAACACTAAAAATAAACGCAGAAAAAACGGAACTCTTTAATCCCTGTGTACCTGATGAAATATTTATTTTACGATATTCATTTACTTTAAAGTGAGAGTTCAAAGTCTCCGCCCTTTTCACCAGCCACTTTCAAGAATGAGAAATTATCGCTTTATTTTCTACCATTTTATTTATACAATAATCTCCATCCTATTTAATCACTGCACATTACTGTAAAAAATTCTGTATGAAAATAATTGTAGCAAAATAGGCGGAAATTTCTCATCCCGAAAATTGTCATGAAATGGGGGGGAGACTTCGATTCTGTTTACAGTGTACTAAATGAAATTATTTTGTACCTATCTGCAAACTTTTACACTTTAAGTCTACTGGCAAAAAATTATAGACATTTTTATTTTATTAAGTCAGTGAAAATTGTTATAAGAATGTATAAAAAAAAATCTGCTAAAATTTTCTTGTAGCTGAAAGCGAAAAAGTTGGCAGCTTTATTAATATACATTTTCCCACTTTTCAGATGCAAAAAGTATGTTTTTCGTAGAAAAGGTAGGACTAGAAATAAGAGCTGATTTACTATGTCACACAGAAGGATGGGAATGAATAAATAGGTAAAAAGAGTTGGAAATGGATAATTAGTTGTGGTGAGAATTTGCATACATTTTTAAAATTTTTTTAAATTGTTAATGACTTAGATTTGTCTTTCTGCATGTCGGTTCTACCTCTAAATTCTATAAATACGAATCTATTGTGAAAGCAATTATTGGGTTGATCGGAAAGTCATGTCGTATTTTGCTAACAGATGTCGTTAGTGCGTTTTTTGGAGTAGAAGCATCATGCGCAAGCGCCACATTGAAATACTATATAAGGTCACACTTTTAACCCATTAAATAAACAGAAAATTGTTCGATCCGAATGAGTTGGACAGATTTTATACGGATTTGAAAATGGAGGAAAAAACTGTTGGTTTTCGCTATGTTTTGCTTTTTTATTTCCGCAAAAGAAAGAATGCGACGCAAGCTTGTGAACAGTTGCGTAAAGTTTATGGGGACGATGCTGTAACGACACGTCAGTGGGTCACGCTGGTTTGCGAAATTCCGTTCAGGCGATTTTGATGTGAATGATGAACCTCAGTCAGGAAGGCTATTGAAGTCTGAGAATGACGAAAGAAAGGCAATATTTAAGTCAAATCCGCCTTACACGACACGAGAGATTGCAGACGCACTACACATTGCTCAATCAACCGTTCATGACCATTTAAAGAAGCTCAGCTTGAAGATGAAAAGGATTGTGTACAATAACGTCGCGCACAAGCGGTCTTGGAAACAGTGCGATGAGCCACCTCAATCCACGTCCAAAGCGAACAATCACCAGAAAAAGGTCATGCTGTCAGTGTGGTGGGATTTCAAAGGGGTTGTGCATTTCGAGCTTTTACCAAGGAATCAAACGATTAATTCAGCCGTGTACTGTCAGCAATTGGACAAATTGAACAATGCAATCAATCAAAAGCGGCCAGAACTCGTGAATCGTAAAGGCGTTGTATTTCACCAAGACCACACACGAGTTTGGCTACCTGCCAACAGCTGTTGGAGCTTATTTGGGATGTGTCGCTCCACCCACCGTATTCGCCTGACCTTGCACCTTCAGAATACCATTTGTTTCGCTCTTTGCAGAATTCCTTGAATCACAAAACATTCAATTCCGATGAGGCTATAAATCGCACCATAAATGAGGCACCTGGTACAGTTTTTCACTTCTAAAGACAGGTCATTCTACCAGCGTGGAATTTTGAACCTTGTTGAACGATGGTAAAAGGTCATCGAACAAAATGGCCAATACATTATTGATTGAATTTTTATTCTTATAGGAATAAATCATCTTTGAGAAACGTAGTAAAAATACGACATGATTTCCCGATCAACCCAATAGTAATTTTTATTAATCGATATTTTATTGCTTAGACAAATAAAAGACCTTAAAAATACTTTACCTAAAAATTCTTGTACAAAAATGTATGCAATATTTTCAAGAACAATTTTAATGGTAGAATAATAATAATAATTAAAAACTATATAAATATTTGAGTTTTTTTTTTTTTTTAGAACCAAGCTATGCCAGGCAATGCATTTCAAAACAATAAAGTTATCGAGACCCGACCGACGTCTTAGTCATTATACCAGGGCAGGTCGGGCAAGCAAAATTTGGACTGAACCTGGGGATTCTCCAGATTTGAGCTGTGCAAAGCGGGCTGAGCCTGGGCCTCTTCAAGGCTTGTATAGTTTACCAACCTATTGACTTTTCCCCCTCAGTTACTTCAAGCTGACATATTTGTTGCGAGTTTTTATAATTTATTGGGCTTGGTTGCAATATTTCTTCATTTTACTGGTATTACTCGATGAAGAATAACATTTATAATTTTTTGGTACTTAAGGATTAATTGTTAAAGACAACATTCAATTTTGAAATAATACAGTGCGTTCTAGGTTCACCTTATAAAAGTGCGAAATCTCTAAAAATAACAAGCACAAATTCTTAATTTTGTTTTAATAAACTCATACTTACAAAAGGAAAAAAAAATTACATAAAACTTTGTCTTATTATATAAAATAATTTAAAATTATATAACAAAAACTTAAAATTTACAGAATTCACCTTTTCAAAAAGATAGGTTCATAGAACTAAAAATATTATAATTAGGGTTTTCGGTTAGAAATTTTCCCGCCTTTATGCAGAATAAGTTCATAAATTCTCTTCGGCAGGCTTCTTATAAGTTTTCGCATATAATGCTTACTTCTTTCGGCCCATTTGGACGAAATAGCTGTTTTTAAGTCTTTTAGAGAATTATAAAGTTTTCTAGCTTCATAAACTTCTTTAGCGAGTTTACTCCATGCGTTTTCCAACAAGTTGAGGTCCGGGCTAAGCTGTCGAGAGCCTGAATACCATTATTCAATAACCACTTAAAAGTAGAATTCACAACGTGAACGGCAGCATTATCTTGCTGCAATATAAAAAATGGTCCTCCGGTATCTTCTGCAATTGCTAGAAAATGTTTGTCAAGTACTTCCTGCTACCCTAAAGAATTCAAACGAGTGCTTATGAATGCTATGTCTGTTTTATCATTCCATCCAAGCCCCGTACACACCATGACTTATCCAAATCCCTCTTGTCTTTTAGAAAATATTTCTTTTTCATTACGTAGTTCAGGCCAGTAAAAATTTCAGCCATCTGAGCCATCCAAATTGTATTTTTATTTTTTTTTCATCACTAAATCATAGCCTCCTTAACTAGATGCCTGTTGCGTAGCTTAGAAACTAGGCAACAGTTGAAGCGGTAGACAGCGCCACCTAGTACAGATTATGAGGCTGTTTTATTAAACTCTCACCAATAATTTAAAGAAATGATACTTGATATATATAATGTACGTTTCTTCGAGTCTGTTCGCCTTTTATGTGTATCATATTCCACTTTTAAAAATTTTTGGTGGCTGTTGAATAAAAAAGCCGCTCAATCTGTACCAGGTGTCGCTGTTTACCGCTTCGACTGTTGCCTAGTTTCCGAGCTACGCGACAGGCATCTAGTTAAGGAGGCTATGACTAAATACTACTCGATGCCATTTATCTTTTCATGTCATAAATTCTTGGGCAAATATCAAGCGTTTTTCTTTGTGTTTAGATGTTAATTTAGGAGTAGCTTTTCTTTTAATATACGTGAACTTTCTTTAAATTTTTACTGCTCTATGCACTGTAGACTTTGACAACGGAGGGTCCTGCTGTTGGGCTAAAGCAGACAAACTCACATTCCTATTTTTCAACTGCTTAAAAAATTTTCTCGGCATAACGTTTGTCACTTTTGATGGCCGTCCGGTAGATTTCTTCTTTCCGAATTTACTTTCTAATCCTAAAAATGAATTCACAACATTGTACGATCTCTTTAATAGCCTGCAGTTTCTCTTCCAGACTTTCCAGATTGTTTATAGGCAAGTACTTGTCCCTGCTCTAATAATGGCAGCCGACTTTTACGACCCATATCTCTTCTAACCAGCAAGGAGCATAGATATAGTAATATATATAGTATATATAGATCTATCATCCCCATGTTATCGAGCAAAAAAATTTGATGCCGAAAAAAAGTCCTAAAATCAGCCATTAGAGAGTATTGAAAAAAAGTATAAAAAGAAAAATGAATTTAAAACTGTAACTGGAGTTTTTCATTCACCTTTAGTAAGTAAATTATTCATAAATTCTATTTACTAAATTATCCGTGTGTATTCCTGTTTGTGATTTACTCGGGAAAAGGCAGCCATTAGAGTGACTTTCCCGAAAAAAAAAGGTATCACCTTTTCCCTCTAGCTGATCAATCTATGTCTTATTACTATATCTATGGCAACGAGCTCTTATAAGAATTCCAATTTGAAATAACAACAATTTATAAAACAGAAACCTTCCAAACGTCATTTACCACGTGACTTACAAAAATTTGCATAATCCCTTTTAACAATCATGAAAATGAATCTATCATTTTGAAACGGCGTTTTAACCAAAAATCAAGCTAAATATTAATTAAATAACTATTTTTCATTTTATTTTGTGTCATGTGTATTAGAAATGATATTTTATACGCAGTCTTGTAAAATATACAGATATTTGTTTTGCTGTTGCCATACTTAGAAATTACGTGTGAACCTACCATTTTCAAACTCACTGTATACTTATTCTATGTATAAATTTATGCCAAAAAACAAGTCAAAGAAACTGAAGGTTTGGTTAAAATTTAAATATTTCATTTTCTGATGTTGAAATACTTTAAAATATAATATTTCATATCTCACAGAACAGTGCATTTTATATTGAATTTTTGTATAAATTTTATAGAAATCTTGAATGCCGTTTTTTTTTTTTTTTTTTTTTTTGTTATTTACATATTTTATGATATGAAATATGAATTATTAAAGGAATTAAAGAATTTATAAATCATAATGAAAACTGTAGCTTTCAATTGAAAAGTTTTAAATAAAAAGATTTTATATGTATATATATATATATATATATATATATATATATATATGGTGACGAGTGTAGTGACCGGCATCCTGTTTCCCCCTACCCTTGCTTTCCCGCAACTGCTGAATCTATAACTATCTAGTTTCTGTTTCCCGTACCCAGAATCCTAGTCAGCTGATCATCGACAGAGTATCAGAATATTAGAGGAAATGCGTGCCTATGACGAGAGTGACGCCACTTCCTGAACACGCCGCTGCTAACAGCATTTGAGGATAGAAGTTCAGAGTTGACGAAGCTTGCATACTGGACGGATGTAATGCTTGTATTTATGAACTTTGTTTTTCGCGTTTCGACGTATTTGGTGAAGTACTAAGTGATTTATTTGTGCCACGAATTATGAATAATTTGACGAACTGTTAAACTCACTTTTGATAAGCAATTTTAATGCTCATTAGCATTCCTGTAAATATTGTATAAAACCTTAACTTTCTTTATTAAATTTTAAGTAATTAGTAATTAATCGAATTAGTATTTTTATTGTTCTTAAACGCCCACAATCGACTGGATATTACATATATATATATATTAATTTGTAAATTTTCTTTAAGCATATTTTTTTCTTAACAAAACCACCATTATATGCACTTAATGAATGCATATTACGTATAAATTTTATTATAAAATAATAGCTTCTATAAAAAAGAAAATCATTGAAAATAATATTAAATGATAAAATCCTTTAAAGCCAATTTCATGCAAAACTGCTTTTAAAAAATAAGTAAATAATAATCTAGTAAAATAAGCATCATAAAAGTTTACATTAATATGATGGTGTAAGTTTTATTTTTATTTATTTATTTATTTTTATATTTTTGTAAATTACTGTCTTAGAAAAAAAAATATTTCATGTCTTGTAATATTAATATTGCAATAAAACAATAATATGTATATTAAAAATTCATGAAAATTATTTTTTTTTCAATAAAAAATAATTGAAAAATTTCATTTATTTGAAAACATTTAAATTCCTCATTGCTAATTTTTTATTTTTTTCCCCTCGATTTTACACTAATATTATTTAAAAATATATTTCGAACAAATTTGAATATTAATTTGTGAATTCACTGATAAGTTTTCTAAAAAAAATATATTAAATTTCTGCATTTTAACCCGTTAGTAGTTGCTAGTTGGTCGATTCGCCGCCCATCCTTCACTGTTGCCAGGTTTTTTTTATTCAATAGCCACCAAAAATTTTTATAAGTGGCATTTGGCATATATAAAACGCGAATAAACTCGAAGAAACGTTGATCACATTACTTCTTAAAATTATTGGTGACAGTTAAATAAAAAATACGCAATCTGTTATAGGTGGCGCTGTCTATAGCGACTACTACTAACGGGTTAAGATAAAAAATATTTTTACTCGTTTTAATATAAAGTCGTCAGCAAAATTATTCGAGTGCTAGCAATAATTCCTATGTCAAAAAAGGACACTTAATACTACTTTGTTAAATAAATCCTTGTTGAGTCATGTTCTTAGTCAGTCTAAGAACATAATTCGACAGGAATTTTTTTTACAAAACAGTATTAAGTGTACTCTTTTTATATACGAATTATTGCAAGCGCTCGAATAATTTTGCTGCCGACTGTACAGTAAATACTAGATAATCTACTAAGAAATATTAAAAATATTGAAGAAAAATAAACATTCGTCGACTGCGACATAAATTGATTGCGAGAAATTTCATTTTTTCCCACTGTTTTTGGTAATTTACTAAAGAAGAAACTAAAGGTTTATATTCATTGCAACATATTTCTATCACCATTTCCTGTAGAATAAGGAAATCCCTAAGAATAATTAAAAATATTTAAGAAAAATAAACATTAGTTAATACTGATTAAAACGTGTTTCATTTTCTATCTTCATTTGTAACAAAATTCGCTGAAGATATTGTTTCTTTTCCTCACGACTATACATTTCCATTTTTACAACTACAATATTATTCCAAAACTATTTCCGAATGTTACGTAGAATTTGAATTTAAGAAAAATCAAGTCTTCATATTAACGTATTTTTATCCTTGATTTAGATATTAATGCTATCAAAGTTTCTTTGTAGACTGGATTTCCTCATTTAGCAATTAAAGAAGTCAAGGGCGCATCCAGTTAATGGGTCAAAGAAGCATATACATGACTTGGAAGAATTGTCTGGAAGGGATCCAGATTCTGTTTCTTGCACAAACAGAAAGTGAAAGAAAAGACGAATATCAAATTAAGCCAGACGCAGACACTTTCTAAAATCCTTTAAACAGTTGCTTGGGATACGCAAATGTTCGATTTATAAATGAAATAGAAAAAGTAGTTAAACACATTTATGCGGTTAACGTAGGTAAGAACACACTTTCCAGTTAGTAGACCTATCATTACCGTATTTAACTGTCAATGTATTTTATCTTTGCAATAACATTTAACATTATTTACTTTTGCGTAACATACAGTCGAACCGCGTTAACATGAACACTGTTAACGTGAATTACTTTTAACATGAATTGTTTCTACAATCCCCATCAAAATGAAGATTAGTTACATGAAAAATAGTTACTGATAGCACGAACTACTGTTAGCATGAACAAATTTTTTATCCCTCTTGAGATTCACGTTAACGAGGCTCGACTGTATTTGTTTTTGTTGCTTTCTTCTATATTCAACGGAATAAAGTATTGGATTCGTAAAAGTTTTTGATGGATTTACACGTTTTGAGACACCCAGAACACGATGTGACCATCTTCAGAAAATGTCTGTCTGTGTGGGACAAAAAATTTGTAGCGACTGTATCTCAAGAACTTCTGAACATAATTTCAAGTAAATTTATATGTGTATGCAGCTTGAAATAAATTAGCACCTATAATTCTTGGTGATAATCGCTTAGCAAGTGGCCTTGCTATACTGCGATTTCTTCCATTTAAGGGAAGACTATATCTCAGGTTCTATTGCGTATAATGAAACAAAACTTATATATGAGTACTCAGATTATTATTAAAGCAAAAATCAATATCGGGCAAAATCAATAAGCAGAAAAGCATTATTTTATTTTATTTTTTTAAACAATACAAGCATTAAACAATAGACTACAAACACTAAAATTGAAACATAATTTTTACAATTAAAGTACATTGCACACATAAAAAGTTTTACTTTATTTTATAACTCAAAAAAGTTTTGCATGATTTTTAGATGAATTATTAATTTTCATTTAGATTTCAAGTTTCAGGTCGGGTTCGGATCGGTTTTCTGACATAGGAAAGTTTTTGTCGGGTTTCGGTTGGATAAAACTCGAGACATACAGCACTCCAACTGTTTTCTATAGAAAATAAGTCAAAGTTAATCTTGCGGGCGTATTAATTTCAAGCCTTAAAATATTTACGGGAACTGAGAGTGTTGAAAGGTCTACAGGCAGGTGATCTAAATTCATAATAGCATTTCAAATTTGTAGAAAGTAGTTAAAACTGGGATAACAAAATCTTTTTTAGAGAATATTCAGAAATTTCTTAAAATTTTGTCGGCACAATTTCATACGATACATTAACACTTTCGCGACCGCTGACGTAGATTCACGGACGCCATCCATAGCTGCCAATATTTTAATTTGTTCCGGAGTACTTTTAGTCCCGCCTTTATTTCGCACCACCTTATTTATAAAAAAATTTTCTCCAACACATAACTTCGATAAAATAAGATAAAATTAATTTTATAAAATAAGTGGTAAGAAATAAAGGCGGGGCTAAAAGTACTCCGGAATAAATTAAAATATTGGTAGCTATGAAGTCATCTGAAAATTTGTAACTCCTCCGGTGGGCGTTTCTTTCGTAATTTGTATATTATTTATTTCTTAAGTATATGCCCAATATTCATACTTTTACAATGAAATATACTATGGATACAAATACTTTGATGAGAAACAATGTAATAATAATGCATATCCTTTTGTAATATAAATATGAATACAAAAAATTTGATTCTGAAATATTGAAATTTCTGAAAATAACGCCTGCAGGCGGACCTTACTTTCAAAGAGACAAAAACATGTGGTCGCAAAAGTGTTATTACTACAAAAATTTTTATAGAAAAATCTCTATCCTCTTTAATCAGAACACATTACTATGATAATACTACAAAAATTTCTTCATAATAATATTGGTAGCAAAAAAGTCTGAAAATTTTCATCCTTGAAATGCCCTAAAAAGAGATGGAGAATGCAATACCTGCATATGTTAATTTATTGCATATATCATACATTATATTTGCCTGAATAATCTCTGACAACATACTCATAATACTTCTATATCTCAAAAATTATTAATTGCATTAGGCGATACTGAAAAAAAGTGAGTAAAAACATACCTTACATCAAATGAATTAAAAATATTTTAAATTGAGGGCTTATACTAATTGAGGGTTTATATTCATTCTGAATAAAATTTTGCAAAAAAAAAAAAAAAAGAAAAAAAAAAAAGTTTGCACTATATGAAAGTAATAAAATAAAAGTATGAATCAATAGTGATAAAGTTTTTGAAAAAAACAAAAACATAAACAAAAACAGTTAAATCTAAATTAATTTTATCAGTGAATGCAAAATTAAATAATATAATTTATTATCTATGCATTACTTGTATCATACATTGCGTTTACGTGTTAAATCATTATCAATGCACACGCGATAGTTCCACAACACGGAAATGAAGAATATGTCTGTGTGACACTCAGAAATAATGTGAATAGAATTCTTTCATATATTAGTCAACATTAGAATCCGTTATGTAAATGATTAACTAGGATTTTATGCTAATTTTAAAATGATCTAAAACAACAGAAATAGATAAATAAGTAAATAAAATCCTCATGTGTTGTGGTTATAAAAAAAAAATAAAAACTCTTTTATATTTTCTATAACAGCGCCCTCACACTGGTTGAAAAACAGAAAAAAAATTATAACTACTCTTAATATACGCAGCTCGCTGCAGTTTTAACTATTAAGTGGTAATATGTATCCGTTTGGAAAATCATAGATGATGGAAATATAGATATAGTAATAATATATACACTGATTATTGAGTGGGAAAATGTGATTCCTTTTCACTTGAGGAAAGACGGTGATTTTACCTACTAATGGCCGTCTTTCCCCGGACGAATACACAATACAGACAATTGATTTAGCATAGAAAATGTAACAATAATTTATGTACTAAAGGTGAATGAAAAACTCCAGATTCAGTTTCAAAATCATTTTTCTTTTTTTCAATACCTTTCAATGGTGGATGACAAAACTTTTTTTTTCGGTATCAAAATTTTTTTTGCTTTATGACATGGGTATGATAGATCTATATATATTACTAAGTCTATGGATAGAAAATAACATCGCCACTTTTTAGTCGAGCTGCTCGGGGCAGGTATTTATTTGGCCGGCACCTAAAAATTATGCATATAAAAATGCCGAAAGATAAATATTATAGATACATGAAATCAGTTGTTTCAGGCTATCCCTATGTGGGTGACTAGAAACTGTATATTATCCTCTTAATAATATATATATTTTTAAATTTAATACTTTAAACTGATGCCATTTCTAAAACAATTTACTAAAATAAAGAATATAAATTTTTATCCTTGTTTCGGAGGAATGAATAAAATGTTGGAAGAATGATTTAGTAGAAGGAAAAAAATGAAACAAGTCTAAATTTTACATTGAAGGAATAGATGTAATTCTATATAAGGAACAGCAATTGGTGATTTGTTCGGTATCCTTTCTCTGTCATTGCTAAGAACCGCCAAATTATGATCAAAGCAGTTAGCCAAGTCAGAGGAAAACGAAAAAATCTAGTTAAAAATGTTTATAAAATGGAATTTAAAAAAGTTAATAATATTAATGATATTAAAAATAATATTAAATGGTAATAAATTCAAACAAACAAACAAACAAATAAGTTATGGTACTTTTTTATTATTGGGGAAGGATTCAGGTAGAGTAAAAAAAAAAAAAGTAACTATTCTGTGGTATTTGGGTAATTACCCTTTCGACAAATAAACTAAAGACGATTTTGATGAATTTACGCCGAATTTAATGTTCATAAATAATTGAACTTAAATTACATTTCATGAATTTCATTATTTTGGATTAAAAAGCACAGATAATTTTAAATAATATTTTCTTTTCATTAATGATTGTTTATAACGACATTTGTGCACTGTTTTTGATTTGGCGAATATCGCAGACTTGAAAATAAGTTTATTTGCAAATATGGTCCTCTGGGTTTGCAAAGACTGACTAGTAACAGAATATTTATTCATCTTATTAATTGATTCCTTTATTTTGAGAATAAAATTCGATATCACACTTCAACAGTCCAGTCAAGTGAACGAGCTTTTCATTATAACAAATTGTATCTAGTCGCCAATGTGGAGGTAGTCTAAAACGACATAATAGATGACAGCATTTAAATTTATTTCGGAGTATTTTTAGCACCGCCTTTATTACGCACCACTTTTTTTTTTTTTTAAGAGTGATTTTTTTTTATTTTATCGAAGTTATGCATTGGAGAAAAAATTTCTATAAATAAAGTGGTGCAAAATAATTGCGGGGCTGAAAATACTCTAGAATAAATTAAAATGTTGGCATCTAATCGGCATTCATGAAAGGCAACTGGCAAACATTTATACTAATAAGTATTGGGTTGGCAACTAAGTTCCCGCCGTTTAAGCCTCACACTTAAAGTGTGAGGCACCCATGCTCCACACTTCTGAACTTTGCCCATCGAATGAAGATGCTTCTCTACAGTTGTGTGGGAGCAATCCATTGTCTCTGCCAGTTCCCTTGTTGTTTGACGCGGATTTTCATGCAAAAGGTGGTTCAATCGCTTTTCATCGAACTCAACTAGACGGCCAGAACGAGGTGCGTCTTTGAGGTCAAAATTTCCTTTTTTGAACTTTGCATACCAATCACGGGTGGTCCTTTCAGCTACAGCACGTACTCCATACACAGCACAAATTTTGCAAGCAGCTTCTGAGGCCTTAGAACCTTAATTAAAAGCAAAAAGAAGGAGGTGTCGAAAATGCTCATTCTTTTCAACTTGACATTCCATGTTAATGATCTGTAAATAACAAGAAAATGTATCTTAGTAACAACGAAATATATATTTAGATAGAACAATATATTCTCTTTCGAATGATGTACAACTTCGTGCCAAAAGTATTTAATGTCATACAGATTTTTCCAATTTAAAAAAAACAGCGGGAACTTAGTTGCCAACCCAATAGAATATGATTTTACACCTGTGTGTCTGCTAGTACAGCTTCTTACAAGGAAATTCTTTCAAATGCCAATCCCTGATTTTCTTGAAAAAAATTACTGACAAAAGAATTTATCATAAATACTATTTTCCTGAGATATTAGCTGCTGGGTTGCTGAAGAACGGCTGTAACTATTATTAAAAATGGATTTATGTCTGCTATATCTTAAAAAAAGTGCCTTGTTTCTTGATTTCATTATTGCGAATTAAATTATTGCGTTGTTTCGTTTTGACAATCCACAGAATTTCACGCGAAGTTGAGCACTTGACAGTGCAGAATAAATGAACGAGAACGACCGCAACATCTAAAATGCTGCTAGATAACAGTATTTAAAAATGCAATTAATTAACTCTGTCAACGGCAAATTCGAGACCATTTATGTCAATAATGACATTTCTACCAACGAAAAATTGCTGTATCGAACTTTCAAAGTGAAAGAATAAGAAAAGTCGCCTTTTTTCCATAAACTTAAAGTACAAAATTTTACATAATGATTTTTACATAAAATTTTACATAATTTTATTGTTCATTACACTTAAATAAAGTTGTAGTTCTAAATGTGTGCTTTCCACACAGTTTCCAGCTTTTATAATTTGTTCACGAACAATTTTACCCCCCCCCCTTCTTTTCCGCACCAGAATAAATTAAATTTTTTTTTATTTTTTTTTATTTTTTTTATTTCCGGTATGAAAAAGAGGCGGGGGTAAAAATGCTCGTGAATAAATCATAAAAGATGAAACTCTGTATAGTTTATATATTTTAAAAAAATTCAAAAGTAAGCTAAGTAAAAGTTATGCAAAAGCAAAAATGAATCATAATACTATTTAAAAACACAGATCTACAAAAATAATTTTGATGACATTTGATTTGATAATTTTAGCAGATACATATGTTTTTTGGTGTGCTGAAACCGAAAATGAAGCCAAATTGTTCTCTGTCACGTACATATTTTTGTCAATAGGTCTAGCAACACCGTTATCTCTGTGATTCTTCCACCAATATAATTATATGGCAATTTTTATAGTGTATTTTCAAGATTAATAGTAATTTATAATGGAAACATATTATAAATATTACCGTAGTATTGTAATGGCAGAAAATCATGGAAGAAATTGTGTCGCTATGCACCCTGCATTGACAAGGAAAGAAAAAGTATACATGATCAGAGTTCCATTTTTTATAACTTAATCACGAGCATTTTTAGCTCCGCCTCTTTTTCATGCCGGAAATTTTCAAAAAAGATTTTCTTCTTATTTAATCGTTGTCACATATTAAAAAAGAGAAATAATCTACAAAGTTTCTGGTGCGAAAAGAAGGCGGGGCTAAAAATGCTGGTGAATAAATTATGAAAGTTGGGAACTCTGCACGTGATACAGAAAAACTGACTTAATTTTTGGTTTTTGGCGCACCAAACAACACAAAGATCAGCCAAAGTTATCAAATCAAAATTTTAGATATATACTAATGAAATTAAGAACTAAAAGCACTATAATTTTTTTAATTGCTGAAGCTTTACAGCCAGGGGCCCAGATTTTTCTCGATGCTTAGAATATT
Organism: Salticus scenicus; assembly: GCA_963930645.1. Classification (NCBI taxonomy): domain Eukaryota; kingdom Metazoa; phylum Arthropoda; class Arachnida; order Araneae; family Salticidae; genus Salticus; species Salticus scenicus. The sequence goes on from OZ005658.1 coordinate 183,199,820, forward strand.
TTTTCTGTGGCTCTAATTTGGATATTTCTTTCCGTGTTGATTTTGGACGGAGAAGGCAGTACCATTTCTCGTCAATGTTTTGGTTGGGTTGAGCACAGTTATAGCATTGTTCGTTTGTAAAATTTCAATGGTTTCTCTATTTATAGCGTCTTCGTCATTTTTCCTGTTAGCAAATTTTTTTTTGCGTTTTCAAATTTCAATATTTCCTTCTTTGTTAATTTTGGATAAAAACTGTTGTGGGTTATATTATATTTAATGTCTGTTTCCTGTTCTTTAATCTGGTTTTTGATTTTTATTTTCGTCATACCTACGTAACAGCCGGTATTATTTTTTTCAGTTTGCTATTTTATCAGGTAGAACATATTGCATAGCTGAAATTTCTCTTTTATTAAACCTTTTATTCCTATTAATGCAATTTTCTTTTGTTTTCCTTTAAAATTTCAATATCTTTTTTTTTTTTTTTTTTTTTAAGAATAGTAATGCAATAAATCGTTGCACCTTTATAAGGAAAAACTGGAAGTTTTTAGACAATTGGAGTTTTTTATACTAATTATAAAACAACATTAAAAAGGGTTGCGCATTATATCTGTATATTAAATATTTTGAATAAACCCTATTTGCATTTGCGCAATTATTTATGCGAACATAAAAATTTTACGTAATATAAATCTTGCTTGGCATTTAAACCTCAAAATTATTATGTTTCAAAAGATAATGGAAAGCAAGTTTTGCATCCTGGCATTTGTAATATCGGAAGTAGTTTTTAGAAAAATATTTTCATCATATCAACTTTATAGTAAATAAATTTTGTTTTACTCGCAAACATAGAGTTATTTATATTTAAAAAGTGAAGAATGCCATTAAACTGAAAACAATATACTTTTTAACATATAGTACAGTTCCGGCAAAATAAATCTTCACACATAAGAGGCAAAGAAAAAAACTTTACGTGTCAGTTGCCGTTTCCGCTATAAAAATGTGTCAAACACCAATAATGATACGTGGTGTTAGTCGATCACAGACGACCTTTCCCTATGCTATCAACACTCATTTCGCCTCGTGGACTTTTACAGTAAGGTTGTATGCTCTTTGCTCCCGCGAGCCAGTACTTCGTTCATTTGTTAAAAATTTCAGAACCTTCATCGGTATTCCAACTCCACACAATGGGTCGAAAGAAGCTTAAGATGGAAGGGAAATCCCGTAGTTTGACTATGCTAGAGAAGTGGGACTTCATGGCTGATGTAGCCAGAGATCTTGCAGATCATTCTAGATGTAGTCAGATGAAGAAAATCTTTACAAAGTCAATAAAATGTAAACATTTAAGTCAAAGTCTTAACATTTAAGTGGTTTATTGTGAATATTACATTACAGTCAGTATTTTGTTATCTCAGGTTTACATTTTATTACCTTCTGCAGCCGTTTAGGTATGGATCTCTGGCTAAATTTGCCAGATGGCTACATTTGTCTCCATCTAGAATGAACTGAAATATGTCTGGCTACATCAATCAGAGAGACCACTTTCTCTAGCAGAATCCAGGCACGGGATTTCGTTTCCAATTTAAGCGTCTTCCAACCCGTTGAGCGGAGTGGGAATAACGATACAGTTTATCAAACTTTTAACAAATGGACGAAATACTGGTAGGCGGAAGCAAAGAGCGTACAACTACACAGTTAAAGTCCCCAGGCGAACGGAGTATTGGTAGGGTAGGGAAAGGTCGTCTGTGACCAACTAACACCACGTGGCATTACTAGGGTTCGCAACAAATTTTTAGCAGAAACGGCAATTGATATGTAAAGATTTTTTTTTTTTTTTTTTTTTTTTTTTTTTTTGCCGCTGAAATGTAAATATATCTATATTTTTACTTACTCTATATATACAGAGTTGCAAACCTAATCCGGAGACTTGTTAGTACCGCCCTTTTTTCCACACCACTTAATTTTTAGAGTAATTCTCTTCAAATGTATTACAATGGATTAAGAATAAAAATACTCTAAAAGAAGACTGGTGTAGAAAAAGGGGCGGTGCTAACAATCCTCCGTATTAGCATACTCTTCAACATCCTAATTAATATTCCGTAGTATTGTTAGTCCTGCCCTTTTTCTCCCACCAATAATTTTTTAGAGTAATATTCTCCAAATGCAATTGTGATTAAATAAGAAGAAAAATTCTCTAAAAATATATTGGTGTGAATAAGAAGGCGGGGCTAACAATACTACGGAATATTAATCAGTATGTTGGAGGGTATGTATTAGGTTAACAGCTCTGTATATAATGTTTATTATAATTTTTAAACAGCAGTATTTGAACTGGAACAATAATTCGTAGAATAATAAGATTAATTTAAGTCTATGGTATATTTTCTATACCACTATATTTTAAAGAGTTAGGGAGAAAAATTTAATATTTTAATTTTACTTAATTTAGTAGATTTTCAAGATATTATTTTCGATTTTTTAACAATATGAAACTCAAGGTAATTAAGCTTATTTAATAACGATTGCTACCGAAATTTACAATTGAAGTTAGAATAGAAGAAATTAATCATATAGTGATCAGATAATCATTATTTTTCGACACCAGTAAAACTTTATAGAAATTTTTGTCATAAAATATGTTTATACTTATAAGTAAAATTGTATGTATAAAAATTCTGATGGAGTAATGTTTACGAGGGAGAAGGGGGGGGGGGGGGAGGAATCCGGACGAACCCTGTCGTAACTGATAACTTTTTAATTAATTCGGGAATGTTATTAATATCCGTTTTTTTTTTTTTTTTTTTTTTCACCGTATTCTATGTAAAGTAATTTTCTTTATATTTAATCGTAATTATTTGTATATCAGCATGAATTCTGCAGTATACATTATTTGCGTACTTACATAGCCAGATTAATATGTTAAAATTATTTAAAAAGACAACGAACATCAATGAATGTTTTTACAAAGCTAACTACATACATTAGTATTATAATATTTTCATAATCAAAATCTCATTTTTTTCCGCTTACATTGCGCAGTGAGCAACAAAAGTAAATGTAATAAATTAGTTGAACAATATTTAACGTAAAAGTTCGTTCAACAATCATTCTGTCTTTGTTTTATTTATGTCCCGGTGTTCTAACATTGTTTCTCTATTTAGAATATCAGATCTCGATTTTGTTTTTATAATAATTTCCATTTACTATATAAAGAAAAATGGACATGTTTCTATGGAAATGGGACACTTAAGTATACAGTATTCTTTTTTTTCCTATTTCTTTTTATGTATAGCATTTAATAAAAGTTTCTAATTTTTTACTTTCTCTTACCCATATATATGGTAGAGAAAGTATTGTTTTTGGGTCAAATTTTTGAAATTGAGTTTTTGTTATATTTAAACGTTTTGAAGTTCTCGGAATTAAAAAATCACGATTTTAACGGTTGGTTTGTTACCAGCATATCTCAAGAACAAATAATAACAGAAAGTTCAAATTCTTGGAATTCTAAATATGTATCATATAGGGATGCTACACTAAACTTTTCGTTGAGATCAAGCAAATGAGTCATGTAGAGGGACACCCAAGAGAATTCAAATACATTAAGTCTATGGAGATATTGCAGGTAAGTAGAGTTAAATATCTACATACTGCACTAAACCAAATGAAACGAATATATATTTTTTATATGTGTAAAAACATGTTTCATGTCGAATATGGTATGGAAATCATTTACAGTTCGTTTACAAGGAAACACAAAAGAACTAGAATATAGTGCGACAATACTTGAAAATTGATGGAAGTGTATTTCAGGTTGTGCCATATGTTGTAGGGTTATATTTATGCGCACCATGTGGTGTATACATAACCTTCAGAAGACATATAAGACTGCGAATATTTAAGCCATAAGATCCTTTTTTATTGTTAGTGAAAGTGCTTTACTATAACATTTTACCAAGTCCAGGAAACCTGCTCAGAAATTGAAATTAATTCCTCATAACCATATGGTAAATAATGTATTTTTTAAGCCAAATATTCATCGCTTCGTTTTTTGTATATTTACACATTTTGAGGCTTCTTGGATACCAAAGTGAAGTTTTTAGCGCTTGATTTTTGTCTGTGTCTCTTAGAATAAATTAATAACAAATAATTTCAGGCGATCCAAGTGTTTTATTTTAAATTAATACGTTTGTTACTAGAAATGTTTGATCAAAATTGATAAGTTTCAAGTAATATTGCGTGTGAAAGTTGTCTGAATAATTTTAAATGAACTTGTGAATTTAATAAGATATTTGAATTCTATATAAATGTAGATAAAATAATTAAACAAAGCTTTGAGGGGGGCGGTTGCTTCCCTCACACAAAATTATTTGTCAAATAATTGCTGTTTAGAAGCTTAATTTGAATTGTTTTAACATACGTTTACATAACAGTACTCGATATCTTACCCCTTAATATCCAATCTGTATGTATAGTATTAAATTTAAGGGTAAGAGAAAGTAGTGTGAGTGACACACCAGATTTTTTGTTTTCTACATTGAAGTTTGTCCCAATTGAAAATTCTAGCACTTAGTAATTTTCGACTTGAAACAGAGAATAATTTTTATTCATTCGAATTATCAGTTTTTAAGAAATCAAAACTAAATTAAAAATATCTTCGAAGGTTTTGTGCCAATAAAAAATAATTATTTCTCTAGATCATAAACATAATTATAAATAAAAAAGCTAAGAAAAATGAACGAATGTCTTAAATTTTATATTTGCATACGAGTGAAGTTGTTTGTTAATATTTGACAATAATTTATAAATTTGCATTTTAGTAGACGGTTTTAAAGAATCAACGAAGAAATATACAAATCACTGCTAGTAGAAATCCAGAAAGCTTATCGAAAATTCAATTAGAATAGTGAAAGTTACGAAATGGTGTTTATTATATGAATAGAAGAACATAGAAATTGTAAGAATTCTTCGAAAATTTGCGAATTAAGTGTGAAATAATCGATATATTCTTCGTTTCTTAAAGAAAAAAATTGAGGATTTTTATAACTATTAGCAGACAAAAATGATTTGCAATCAACTTATAATAAGAGCAGGGTCAGGTGGAGTAAAGTGGGTATATGGGGTTAAGTGAGTATACTTAAAAAATTGCTATGTATTAAAAATATTACAATATTTTTAATTTTTTGTTCTTGTTTTGTATTTATTAGTTGACTACAAAATACATTTGCTACAAAAAAAAAAAAAAAAAAAAATAGTGGAACATAAAAATTATTATTTTTAATTAAAATTGTTGTTCTGCGTAAAACATGCGACATATACTCATCTAAACTGCTTTTTTCCTCTTTTTATTTTCTCTTACCCATAAGGTAGAGAAAATATTGTTTTGGGGTCAAATTTCCGAAAGTGAATTTTTGTCATATTTACATGTTTCGAGGTTCCCTGAATCCGAAAATCACGTTTTTAGCCGATGGTCTCTCTGTGTGTGTGTGTTTGTCTGTCTGTTATCAGCATATCTCAAGAATTAAATAGTAGTAGAAAGTCCAAACTTGGTTTTCTAAATGTGTATGATATAGGGATGCTACACTAAGCATTTCGTTGATATGAAGCAAATGGTTCGTGTACAGGGACACCCAAGAAAATTCAAATACATTACGTCTGTAGAGGAAATTGCAGGTAAGTAGAGTTTAACATTTCCATGATCGAACTCAACCAAATCCTAGGAATCAAAGTAACAAGTTGACCTTTTCTGTTCAGTTTAAGATGTCTTCCTGTCTCTGACCTAAGACAAAGTTTCTCCTATTGGAGTTTTCGGAAAGTAGTCCTGGTGTTACTTTGATCGAACTCAACCAAAATATATGATTTCAAGTGACAAGTTGACCTTTTCTGTTCAGTTCAAGATGGCTTTGCTGTAACCGTTCAAGTTCCTCGGATATATAAAGATAACATTTTCATAATTTTCACGACGTGTTTTTAAAAGTGTTTTTAATATAATTAAAATGATAACACGTGGACTTTATACAAAATCTAAACTTTTAGAAGATTCGAGTTTTAAGAAGCTTTTTTTTTTACTTTCTTTAAGTGAACGATTTAAAAATCAAATAAATATTTTTAAAATTTAATTTTGTTATATAATATTTTGTAAAAATGTCCAAACAATTTGAGAAATGCAGTCTTAAAAACATATATAATGGGTTCGTAGTAAGAAGCATCATTTATAGAAAACTAAGATTATCATTCCATATTTACTAATTTTACACATAGCTTTAAAAACATTAAAATAATCTTTACAATATTAATAGGAGATTCCTATTGCTGCATAGATGAATTGCTTTACTTACAAAAACATACATAATGGGTTCGAAGTATGAAGCATCATTTTTAGAAAACTAAAATTATCATTCCATATTTACTAATTTTACACATAGATTTAAAAACATTAAAATAATCTTTACAATTTTATTAGGAGATTCCTATTGCTGCATAGATAATTTACTCACAATCTTAAAAAATAAAAGTGTAAATTAATGTAAAATTATTATTACAGGGAAAAAAGTGAAGGACTGTTTTAGTAATCATAATTTTTGAAAAACAGAACAGTTTAAATGTTCATATATTGATATCAAGAGAAGCCGCTATGGACCGCGGTAGCCTGGTCGGTAAGAGCAGCGAGTTCGTGATCGAAAGATTGCGGGTTCGGTCCTCGAGCCGGCCGAACACAGTCCTGTACGCTAATGGCGACTGGTGCACGTTAAATTCCGTCGCGGGCGCAAAGTCCTCCAAATTCCCATAAAGAAAAAAATATATACCTCAGGGGGTACCGGAACATGGGTTAACTCGCTCTGATCCGGATCAAAATTCGAGTTCCTGTTGTCTGGCTGGTGCATCTTTCACCAGCTTCTGGAGCTAAAGTCGTACTTCTTCCCTATGAGGCGCTCCTAAATAACGGAAGACGCACCCCTCATGCCTTAAACAATAATCCGGATAGTTTCACTACCGGGGCTCGGAATTTCCGAGTGGCATACGACAACAACAACAAAAACAAGAGAAACCGCTGGGAACAACTTTGTTCGAAGCTGGATTACAAAACATCTAATTCTAAACTGTGAAAAATGACAAAAGCATTAGATAGGTTGCAACCTCAAGAGTAAAATTCGAACTTCATCACTAAATCACATGGTTCTCCCACTATTGATGACCAAGAAGCTGCTGAAGAATTGGGAAAATTCTATTCAAAAGAGAGCAGGCTGACTTTCGACAGAGAGGATAAAAAAGTTGGTATATTGGCCAGCAATCTTATTAAGACCTGTCGTCAAGTTTCTACTTCCATGAACCATATAATAGAGAGCGCCTTTTGTGCATTTTTAATTTGTCATAGAAGGCGGGAGTACTTCCAAAACAGTGGAAAACTACAATAATTATCCCAGTACGCAAACCAAATAAAGAAGCCAGCTCTGTGGGAAGTTAGAGGATTATTGCCCTCCCGTGTATTCCTAGCAAGCTGAGGCAGCGGATTATTTTGAGAAGAATCACACAACATCTTATGGAACTGAATTTGATTTCGGAAGAATAGTATGGCTTCCGTAGGGGGGCCACAGTACTATAGATCAATTCCTTTACTTTGCCCAATGTGTGAGGGATGCCTACAACATGAAGCCCACTAAGCTTACCATTTATGTGTTCCTAGACCTTACCAAGGCCTTAGATAAGGTTTTGAAAAATAAGCTGTTGGTGAAATGCCGTAATGAGTTTAACATCAGAAGTAGAGCTCTCCCATGAATTTCAAACATCCTGAATAACAGATGTTTCCGAGTCAAATATCAGAGTGGCATCTCCAACATTTACAGATGCTGCAGGGTATACCACAGGGCTGTGTTATAAGTATCACTTTGTTCTCATTATTTGTGGCTGGGATGGAAAAAATGGTCACTTCATGTAATATTGGCCTATTTGCGGATGATGTTGTGATTTGGAAAAATGATGAAGACACGATAAAGACTGAGAATTCTTTAAATGAGAAATTGGTTGCTATTCAGAGTTTTGCAGAAGAACATAAACTAAATTTTAACTCTGAAAAGTCTTTTACTTGCGTTTTTACTACGAACAGACATATGTTCAACTTGCAATCAAAAATTTATCTAAAAGGGAACCTAGTTGAAATAACAAAAACTCCAACATATTTGGGCTTCACATTGGACACAAAGACTAATTGTGGCAAGCATATTGCCAAACTTGTTGAAAAGGGAAGGAAGAGTCTTCAACTATTAATTTCTGGCAGGGACTGGGGTGCCAATTCTGGAACTCTTTAGAATGACTTACACTACGCTTATTCGGCCTGTTCTGGAGTATGGCTATCAAATCTATCAAGTGGCCTCTCAAACGAATCTTAACAAATTGGAAAGAGTACAACTTAGTGCAGCTCGAATAGTTATGGATCTCCGTAGCTGCTGTCCCAAAGCTATTGTACTCTTTGAGGCCGACCTACAGCCTTTGTCACTAAGACGCTAAACTAATTCTGCAAAATATATTGCCAAAGTAAAAATTGGGTCATTTAATAGAACTTCAAAATTTATTCTGCCATGGAGAAGCAACCAGAGACTTAAGAAAGACAGCCCAGTTGGTGTTATAAAGAAGCGATGTTTTTTTTTTTGGATTTTACCATTGAACCATGTATTCCTTTTAGCTGCTTGACGCCAACTACGTCTTTGGATAATGTTAGTTTTAATGACCATTTATTAACAAGTTCCTCTAATCACACTCAAAACCCAGAAATAATGAGAAAATTACCACTGGAAGTAATCAACAACATCCCTTCCCCAGCCCCGGTACTCTATACTGATGGGAGTAAATCGGACTCTAGCGGGACTGGCAGTGGCGTCTATGCTAAGTGCCAAGTTCGATAACAGGTTAGCTCGTCGACCAAGCTGTTCGGAGTATTCCGTAGTTTTCTCCATAATTCTCTAAATACGACTTTGGAACACTTAGAAAGACCCCCCCCCACGTAGGGCATTCCACCCATAGGCCTAAGGTTCTAGCGTAATCAGTTGGCCTTAACCAACACAAACAAACTTCCTTTGAGTAAGCTACTCTTCAGCCCCCGCCCCCTGTATACGTGAATTAATTTATTTTCAATCTTACAAAATAAAAGTGTAAATGAATGTAAAATTTTTACTACAGGAAAAAAAAAGGGGGGGGGGGCGGAAGAGTTTCAGTAGTCAAAATTTTAAAATATTGTACTGTTTAAATAGCATATAAAACTTACTTAATTTTATTTAGCTGTATAAAACCTCTTAAACATGCTTAAGTAATATATATATATATATATATATATATAATATAAAAAATATAAAAAAATAACGTTATATCTATACGATAAAATTCATGATATAAAAATATATCATGTTTTGATGTAGTCAGAAGGATTTGTATGCATAATGTTTTTATCAATAAAATTAAAAAAATAATTAATTCTTTAAAAAACAAATAATTAAAATTGTAATATAATTTTGTAAGTATAATATTTGAAGTAACTTAATTACTTTGTTTAATTTACTAAATACCTTATTAAAATTAATAACTTCACAACAGTTATTTATTTCACACACATTACTTAATTTTTGAAAGGGACGAAAAAAATTTTGGGTTAGGAAAAATGTTTATAAACATTTTCTGTGTATATTTTTGTACGAAAGAAATACATTACAATATTAATAAAAGTAAAATAAACAATAAACATTAGTGAACTACCATCGATTGCAAGAAGAAATCTCTTATTGTGAACTTCTAAGCTTGCATCTTCACGTACGCCGCCATTAAAATTTAATGATTCAGCTGATCACTCTGCAGGGTGCCTCATTTCATCTTATACGTAGAGCATGGCACCTTAATTAGCTCCAATCACCCAGTGATTGGCCAAAGGCACCCCAACCACATTTTGAAGTCCTAAGGTGCTAAATGGTAACGTCTTTTCATCCCGGGGTGCAAAATGGCACTGATTTGTCACCTTCAGTTTTAACAGTGCATGCACTCGGAAGCACTCCCGTTGATGTTCGCGGGGTGCCAGTGGTTGAGAGGACTAAGATAATTCCGCGTGTTTTCTGGAAATATGTGGACCCTGGGATACCTGACTCAATTCCAAGTAGTAATAAAGCCTAGAGTTGGCAAGTTGTACGGTTTTTAACACTTTTTTTTTCTTTCGACTAAAATTTTTCTTTTATTCAATCGTAGAAAAACCTCTAAAATTTTTGAAAAAAAAAAAATCCTGTTATAAATTTCTGGTAGCAAAATCCACACAAGTTGGTAGCCATGGGCACTCTTTAATTGTTATTTAATATTTTTTCACGTTTTAATCCTATCCTGTACTATACGTATTTATCCAGATGAAGACTAGTATTAACAGACTTCGATTCATACATAGAAGTAGGATGTGAAAAACATAAACAAATGAAGAAATAAATAATCATTTGTTTGTAAGGATCGGTATCGCAATAATACACTCATGTTTGTGAAAATTGCAGCACCAGGAAGGAATGCGAATATAAGTATGATATTTATTAGGCACATACATTATAGTAGGAAGTGCAATTGATTAAATTTTCAAGAAGTTTTGAAATAATATATCCTGAGTAAACAGTACATAAAACAGCGACCTCTGGGAGTAATAACTACACTTATCTGCATAGGCATTGAATCGAACAGCGATTGGACGACATATTCGGGTACAGCACTTCATGAAGTTTCAATAGGAAGCCACAGTTTATAGACCGTAGTTACTGGTGAGTGGTGGCGGGCCACTCGCTTTTCAACGATTAAACAGACATTTTTATTGATGCGAGGTCAGAAGAACGCGCTGGCCGGAGCAACGGTTGAACACATTCTCTATCAAGGAAGGTCCGTACAATACAGACAACTTGTGGTCGTGCATTATCCTGCTTAAATGTTGTGCTACGGAATCCTAGAATATGGGGCAAAGGGTGGGCCTTAACTCACCAGAAATTTAATGGCCGCTACTTAGAGTGCCGGAAATGCGAACAAGAAGTAATCGAGACATGTATCCAATGGGACCCCATAATGGACAGTGTGACGATGTCGAATTCCAGCTGGTAATGTGGATTATTCACAATGCCGTTAAATACGGAAGAGGCAACCTTGATGCTGTAAACAGGATTATGATTTGTCTGAAAAGCGACTTCACGCCATTCCTGCGTTCAGGTTTGTCGTTGATCACACATTAAAGGCACCCATATCAGTGATTCAGTTTTGAGGGTAATCAAAATTTTCTTAACCGCATACTGGGTCACTACCTGGAGTGATGGTATGCGGTACCATTGGATACACATCTCGATAAACTGTTGTTTTCATTCCCGCCACTCTGAATACCTGTCATTACATTTCTGACGAGTTAAAGCCCATAGCTCTGCCCTATATTGAAGGCCTCCGAAGCGCAATATTTAAACGGGACAATGCACGACTGTAAGTTGTCCGTATTGTTCAAACCTTCCTTGATGCAGAATATGTTCGACTGTTGCTCTGTCCAGCGCGTTCTCCTGATCTTACACCTATGATAATGACTGTTTAATTGTCGAAAAGCGACTTGGCCCCCACCACTCACCAGAAACTATGATCAATGAATTGTGGAATTGTGTTAAAGCTTCATGAAGTGCTCTACCCGTACATGTCATCCAATCGATGTTTGTGTCAATACCTAAGCAGATAAGTGCTGTTATTGCTCACAGATGTCGCTGCTTTATGTACTGTTTCTCAGTACATATTACTCTAAATTTCCTGAAATTTTAATCAATTGGTCTTCCTACTATAATGCATGTGCCCAATAAATATAATTATGATATCCGCATTCCTTCTTGGTGTTGCAATTTTCACAAACATGAGTGTAGAATTTACAACAATTAGAAACAATAAACAATGTTGTAAAATAAATAGTTCAAATTGTCCATTAACAATGTATTTTTTGAATCATCTAATTTTAATACTGTTACTGTATACAAATTCTCCTTTCTTTGATGTCAAAGAGTTCTTTGTAAACAGAGGAGCATCAATGATCATCGGTTCGGCCCATAAGAATTTTTTTGAAATACAATTCCCAAATAAGGCTTGATCTGAATTTGATTTACTTCGTTCATTTTTTAAATGTTAAACTAACAAGCAGAATTTGTCAAGCATACAAGACGGATATATATGCAAACAACAAATAAATAGATGGCGATAGAGCAATATTTTTTATATTAAGAAATACGCATGTTTACATTTGATACCTTTTATTATTGGCAATGATAGCACATTAATTAAAAATCCCTATAGCGAAATGTCACAGACTGTCAGACAGGGAAATTTTGGAGGTCATTAATTTGAGAACAATCGACAGGTACCACGAACCACTACAAAGGTTGGCCGAAACAAGTATTGCATATATAAATCATTAAATAATGGTGTACTGACTTGCATGGAGAGGAAGAATTCTTAGTGCTGTTTTAGAATGATGTTGTTCAATAAAAATGATTCCTCAGTGCCATCTTTTCTAAACAACAATGAGAATTAAGCAATTTTTACTTTCTTATATATGTAATATAGAGAAAGTATTGGATTCGTGAAAATTTTTGAACTCCGGTTTTCGATGGATTTGCACGTTTTGGGATGCCCTGAACACGATTTGATAGTTTTTAGAGAATGTCCGTCTGTGTGTATCACAAATTTTGTGCACGCTGTATCTCACGAACCAATGAGCGAAATTTAACCAAACTTGGTATTTAGTTGGGCCCTTTATATCCTTGACATAAACTGGTGCTGATTAGATTTGGAGATCAATAGCTCATCAGGTGGCGCTGTAATCGCATTTTTCCTAATTTTTTAACATGGCAGTATAGGATAAAATTCTATATAAATGTACATAATGAGAGTTATTTTTAACTTGTGATTGTAAAATTATTATGCATTATTGGTAATAGTAGTAGTTAACTAGGGAAAAAAGATTGTGCATGTGGGGGCATCGCTTCCTCCCCCCACCCGGGGGGAGGGTAAATTTTCAAGAAGGGTATCTTTCGAAAGGTATCGTCAATACCTTAATAACGAATGGTTGAACTACAAATCTGTGATAATTTAAAACAAAGTTTTCGATTTTTTTTTTACTTTTAACGAAAAAAAAAAAAAAAAAAAACTCAGAATAAATTATTTTTATTGAGTGAATTTGTATAGGAAATTATAGAAGAAAGTCATGTGGCAACATACTAGTTTTTCTTTTATCGTAAAATAATTGACTTCTTTTGTATCCGTTTATCCCAAACAGATATATTTTTTTTCGTTACTTGATTTTGAAATTCGAATTGAAATACTTTAGATTTTTAGATTACCCGGCATTAAAGATTTTATGTTATTAAAATTAAATAATTTCTTTTAAACTGTTTACTTTTACTATGTATTTTCATTAAAATAAACGAAACATATTAAATAAAGTGGGAACATAAAGAAACGGTTTTAAAATTAATTAACTCTATCTGTCTTCATCAGTAAAAGGATTTCTTTATGATAAAGCAATTAGCTAAAAATTGCAGGCATAGAGGAGAAACTGCTAAAGTTGAGTCGGAAATGTGGCAATTTAATTATAATCATTGAGATGTGCAAGGAGAGATTTTAGGAAAGATAAAAATAATTTTTTTCGCACACGATTTTTTTTTAAACAAATCTCGTTATTGCTGTGGAAGAATAACTGAAAATGATAAGAAGGATAAGAACTTTTATACACATGTTACGAAAAGAAATCTGAGTATAAAAATCAAAAGAATGTAGCAGAGTTTTCTTAAATCTGAATTTAAAATATAAAAATCATACTGTTAAAAGCAATGTATTATTTCATTTACCTATAGATCGTACTATAATCGATACAAAAAGATTTAAATGTGGATGCATAGAAAATTCAATTGTTATATTATTTAGCTAAATATATATGTGATTTATAAACAGATATATGCTTAATGTGAAAGCATTAATACAAATATACCTTGCACGAGAATAATGGTTAATACAGAAAGAAATATCCCTAACAAGTAATTTGTTAGATAAAATCTTGGGTGATGGCATCATTAATATTAAAGAAAACAGATATTATCTAGGGTAAATAAATTTTTATTAAGTAGTGGTTCTGTAGTCATAGTATCTTTTTAAATATTCCAGATATATACAGGATGTTCAACAAAGGTTTGGGGAAAAAAGAAGCAATTGTTTCATCTAGATGAAATATATTTTCTATGGAATTTACAATTGTATTAATCTACTCTGCTGCGTAGGTCTAATGCGATGATAGAAGCATTCAATTTCATCCTCAACGGATTTTACTCAGTGTGTTATAAAAAGACTGATTTCGAAGCAAAACAAGAACAACGATGGAATTTTCGCGCAGAACTCATATCACAATTTACAAAAACTAGTAGTATTCTTATCCAATCTAAAATTTACAAACAAGAAAAATTCTCTTCATAAATAGTGGTATGAAATCAGTAATAATGTTCGATTCATGCCAGAAAAAATAGGCCTGTATTTCGGACGTAATTTTTTTTATGCACAAGGGGCAACCAGTTTGAGGCATAATTGATTAAAAAGTAACTGAATTACAATTAAATTACAATTACAATTATTTTATTGTCAATCATTTAATAAGTCATTTATTACAAATAAACTGAATAAGTAATTCAATTTATTTGTAATCAATTACTTGTTAATTGATTGACAGTAAAATAATTATAATTGTAGTTTAATTGTAATTCAATTACTTTTTAATCAAATATGCCCAACAGTGGGGGCAACACATCGTCATATATTACATATAGGGTAATTCTACGAAAAATGTAACGTCAGTCACACACAGAGACAATTCTGCTTCCACCAATATTTTTTAACAAGAATTACTGTCCTATTTAATCACAAATATCCACAGTAAACATGCCATTAATATTTCTGTATGGTAAGAGTGGTGGCAAAAAAAAAAAAAAGAGGAAATTTTATCCATTTGGGAGACTGATGTTCATAGTTGCCAACATAGCAACTTTTGGCTTACGGAAAAATTTAATAGAAATATTTATTTAATTTAATAAGTGACCTGTAACGGCTTTCACTGATAAAGTAAAATAATATATATATATATATAAATTTTCTTGTAGTAAAAAGGTGCTAAATTGGCAACTATACTGATGTTACCTTCTTCCATGGAATCACCCTATATTACAATTTTCTGCGAGAAGCAGCAGTATTAACTGTCATACTTGCCAACATACTAATTAATATTCCGTAGTATTTTTAGCCCCGCCTTCTTTTTCACACCATTATCTTTTCAGAGTATTTTTGTTCTTATTTAATCGTAAGTGCATTTGGAGAATATTACTCTAAAAAATTACCGGTGTGAGAAAAAGGGAGGGACTAACAACACTACGGAATATTAATTAGGATGTTGGCAAGTATGTAACTGCTGATTGGTTTATAAGAATTCCGTAGGTATTTAGACAAAATGAATATTTTTGTTAAAATTGACGCATCTTCACCAGCGAATAAATTTTAAAATAATTTTGTCCAGAACGAACTCAAACAGATTACGGCAGATTGCATATAGAGCAAATTACATATAATGTATGGGCAAGCATATGAGAATGGTCATGAAGCACGAAATTTTAACATGAGTGGATTTCGTATCATTGCCATTTAACACTGGTTTACAGGAAAATATAACGCAGGCGTTAACATTCAAGAAAATTGTAACGTATTTTCAGCATAAAAAAGATAGCCACAACATTTAAAAATAATACATGACATTACCTCTAACAGTCGAATATTCCATGTTCCTTACGCAATATTTTTATAGATATTCGTCGATACTGTGGTTTATGGTAATTACTTTTTCTAAAATTTCTGATCATTTTTTTAACCATGATGTCGGTCTAAGAAACACCTATCGTATTTTTCTCCCTGAAAATTTACTTTCCCGTGCCCAAATATTATATATATATTACGTAATATTATATATATTACAGTCGGTAACAAAAGTGTCCGAACACTAGCAAAAATTCCTATATAAAAAAAGTAGAGTTAATACTGTTTTGTTAAATAAATCCTTGTCGAATTATGTTCCTAGTCAGTCTAAACAAAACAGATTAACTCTACTTTTTTTATATAGGAATTTTTGCTAGTGCTCGGACATTTTTGTTACCGACTGTATGTATTTTTAGCATAAAAAAGATCGCCACAACATTTAAAAGTAATACATGGCATTACCTCTAACATAGGTGCCAATATTTTAATTTATTCCGGAGTGCTTTTAGTTTCGCACCACTTTATTTGTAGAAAAAAAAAATTCCAACACATAACTTCGACAAAATAAGAAAAAAAAAATATTTTATAAAATTAGTGGTATGAAATAAAGGCGGGGTTGAAAATACTCCGGAATAAATTAAAATATTGGCAGCTATGCCTCCAGGGATGGAACATGGGCGCAGTATTCATACCACTATCAATGTAAGAAAATTTTCTACTTCTTAAATCAACGATATTATAGATAGTAAAATTTCTTAAACAGATTCCGGTATGAATTCTGCGCCCGTGTTCCATCCCTGTGCCTCTAACAGTAGAAAATTCCATGTTCCTTGCGTGATATTTTTTATAGATATTTGTCGATACTGTGGTTATGATAATTCTTTTCTAAAATTTTTGATCATTTTTAATCACGATGTCGGTCTAAAAAACACCTATCGTATTTTTCTCTCTGAAAATTTATTTTCCCGTACCCGAATATTATTACTGAACAATTACATATCTTACCTTTTACTGAATTCCTTTTGATTCTGCACTTTATGTAACAAAGACTGTAGTTTTTTTTTTTTTACTGTTAACAATCAAAGCCATGAATATTGTCCGGAATAGTGTCCTAATGATAGTGTAGCTTTGTATATGTATATTATAGTGTGAATTTTATCAAATATTTATTTTTGAACTTCTTATTCACATTTTGAAAAACTGAATAAAGTAATTGCCGGTAAACATGTGTTATTGTTCAACGCAAATTTAACATTCAATTATTTGCTTATCGACACGTAAGAGTATAATTGGAAGAACAAACGAATTATACTTCTCCTGTCCAAGAAAAAATATTATCACAACATTTATAAGCTGGAAAAGAAAAAAAAAAACTTTTTTTAATAGATCAATTGTAAAATCGCAAAATTTTAACGTTTATTCCTCTTTCATTATTATGGTTATATATAATCCTACACACAAGAAATATATTTTTTGTGGTTTCCTGGAATGATTTCTACTTTTTAATGACAGTTTATAGCATCACTCTAAATGATCCATCAAAGTTTTATATGCCTGATATTGATTATATTTACATAATTTGGACAGCTGTTTTATGATTCTTTATTCATCGCATATATATATATATATATTGCGCAGATATGCCAACTTAAGTCAAGTTGAATAATAATATATATTATGATACTTCACTTTCGAGGTTTTTGTCAGCGTATAATAGGAAATTAATCTGTTAGGAAATTAATCGATATTTTTCTATCTCGAAGTTTTTTTGCTAGAACACTAAACGTCCTTAAATGAGGATAGGCTTTAAATTTAAAACTATCAGAAGATTTGATTAATTTAAAATATTTTACTGTCAGTTGTCTATATTAATTTAGAATTATTAATAAAATATTAATTTAGAAGAAATATTCATCAAAAGATTTTGTGCAAAATTAACACTTTCGCGACCGCGTGTTTTTGTCTTTTTGACTCCAAGCTCCGCCTGTGGGAGTTATTCTTGTATATTACATTATTTTAAATCAATGTTTTCTGTATTCAGATTTGTAATATAAATGGATATACATTACAATTACACTCTTTTTAATCAAAGTATTTGTATCCATAGTGCATTGATTGCAGAAAGGTGAATATTAGGTATATAATGTAATCTAAAGAAACGCCCACTGGCGGAGTTACAGATTTTCAAATGACGTGAATTCCCGTCAAAGGTCGCGAATGTGTTAATTCGGGCGTTAATGGGTTAAGGGTTTGCATTAGCTTCACCCATATTTGGGTGACGGGGCTCCCACGGAAGCATACCCGTCACCCAGATATGGGTGACGCGCCGATGAACGTGTTAATAGTTGTCTGACCGTCTGCATTGTGACTCTTGTGCATTCAGCCATTAAAAATTAAAATTACAATACTATTTTGTTGCAATACATGTAATACTATTTTGATAAATTTGTCAATAATAATTTTGACAAAAAGGGGAAAAATTCTTAAGGATATTGTTTTTTTATAAATGTGCAACTGTTTTATAATTTGTTATTGAATAAAAAATTCGTTTTATTAATTATTACTAGAAACATTGCGTAACGTTGGGAAATATTTCCACGAAGTTTCACTGCAGAAAATGCATAAAATCATCAGTAGATTGCAACGGAAATTTCCTAGGTAATTTCCAACAGGAAATGGGAGTAAATCTTTATGATTCAATAGAACGTTTTTTTTAACGATTTATTACGTAAAACAAAATGTCATTTTTTACAAGAAATCGATTATAAAAATAAAGGGTATAATCAATTTTAAATTACTTTCAAAATTACCTAAGTTGTGTCTTATAATTTGATGTTACAATTTACAATTTTTCTGTCTATATGGTTTTAAGATAATAACAACAATAATAATAATAATGATAACGATAATAATAACAAATTGTTATGTTGATTTCACTGTTACAAATTTCAACAGAAAACTAGCGATAATCATTTGTTATAAGTCTTATGTAAAATTACGGAGAAAGAAAAAACGGTTATATTAAAAAAAAAAAAAAAAAAAAAAAAAAATGCATTTTAATGGCTAATATTAATTTAATCACAATTGAAAGACAATTCTGCTCGTAGAAGAGAAAAAGAAAGACATAGATAGTTGGTAGACGTAAGATACCGGCTTCGACCTCGAATTGCGCTTGTTGACTTAGTCGCAGGAGGTTCTCTGTCGTTTCCTTCTAAACTTGTGGGGATACGGCTAGGACCCCTTAGAGGACCATTAGGGAGAGCACATCACCCAAACCCAAGACCTTTGCGTACTCAATTTGCACTAACTACAAACGCCCGATTATTCTCAAGCGGATTATGCGTACTGCGTATTATCCGCAAGCGGGAAAAGGACAATATCAAGAAAGAGTAGGATCAAGAAAAAATAAACAAAAATCACATGATTGATTTTTTTTCTCCAAAAAATTTACACACACACACACACAGATATATATATATATATATATATATATATATATGTAACTATACTGTTTTTATTTTAATTATTTTTACAGTACTGTTTTTCTTAATACATAAAGCAGCTTGTCAGTTACACTTTGAATTCTTCTTCTTCTTTTTTTTTTTTTTTTTTTTTGTTTATTATTGCAGAGCTGCCAACCTAATCCGGCAAATTGTTTGTACCGCCCCTTTTTCTACACCACTTAAATTTTAGAGTATGTGTTTTCTTAATTCATCGTAAATATATTTGAAGAGCATTACTCTAAAAATTAAGTGGTGTAGAAAAAGGGGCGGTACTAACAATTTGCCGGATTAGGTTGGCAGTTCTGTTATTGTTATTATTTTAATCTTTCAGTACATAAAATATTTTTACTGTACTGTGAATATTTTCTCTTTTTGTATTACGTTCAATATATAATAAAATCAAGTGTTTCAGCTAGAATATTTAGTATTTCTATTCCCTTCATTTTCAAGTTTCTCGTCGTTAAAACGCGGAACCTGTGCCAATTAATTTTGGGGATAAACTGAATTTGTAAAAAATCTGTATTATTCTGAACATAATTTATAATTGAATATTTACTAATATTGTCATATTTATAAGCTTTCTTATTATGCTCTCTACGCTTAATTTTAAAGTTATTTACGTTTACAATACTACGTTATTTTACAAGAAAGACGAACACATATTTTGCATTTCGCATTGTTTTATCTTTTGAAATTTTAATCGTTTTGATATGAGGATAGTGTAACAAAACATAAATAAAGTATTTTTTCCTTTTATTAAATTTCAAAAAACTCTTATATGCTAATAAATTCTTTACTTTGAGTAAATAGTGTTTAAATATAAATAATCTGGTTTGAAACAACCACACGACTTCCATTACCCAATATCACACGTTCTTATATGCATTATTTTTTGGAAATAATGTGATCAGAAGACATAAAACTCACCTAGCGAAGTAGAAACTTAAAATATTTCAGGTAAAAGAAACTTAATATATGTGTAAAGACATATATAACAAAGTTTACATAGCGAGTTAAAAAATAAGGGGGAAAAAAAAGTAGAATTATTCTTTGCAACATCAATTTCCGATATCTAAAACTGACCTACCTAAAAAGGATGACTGATAATTTTTCTGTAATAAACACGTAATACACGAGAAAGGATATCCAAATAGATTTATGAAAAAAAAAAAAATCGTTAGAGCCGTTTTTGAGATACGAACTTTTACCAAAACTTTGTATTCTCAATCATTGACCCGAAAAAAATAATCACGTACAAAAGGATATTTAGAAGGGAGTTAATATGGTGAGTTTGAAAAAAATCCGTACAGCCGTTTTTAAAGGAACGCACTTGCGAGACCTGAAATTGGGTTATTTATACTGGACGCCCATCAATTTTCCTGAACTAACCAACTATATCACTCGAAAGGACATGTAATAGAGTGTTTATATAACGACTTTGAAGGAAATCGTTAGAGCCGTTTTTGAGATATGGATGTACGGTACCACTTCCGGTTTCCGATGTCCTACTTCCGGTTTTCCAATTTCCCCCAAAATTTGAAAAATTCATCTGTACACCAGACCTGTCTTAATTTTGAAGTTTCTATCTTTATTAGTTTCGGAGATATGATAGCCAGAAATTCTGCACATACATATACACACACACTAACTGCCAAAAACTACTTTTTTGGACTCGGGAATCCTTAAAACGTGTAAATCAGGTGAAAACTAGATACCGAATTTTTGGACCGAATACAATACTTCCATTACCTACGGTAGTCGGTTAATGGAAGTAAAAATGATTAAATTTCAACGCATTGCTTGAGATAAACCGCATAATTAAATTACTATTATTTGAAGATTTGGAAAAATTTTATTTGCTTAATAAAGTAAATCAAATTTGTAATTTGCTAAAGTTCATTTATATATAATCCATTCTTTTTATACTCAAAGCATTCTATATTTAAAATTTAAAGTTAAATATAACTGCCAAAACCACAGCTTTTATGTTTAAAATTTTAGAACACATAATTTTGATATCCTATTGCGTTATTATTCTATCTTTTGAAATTTACGTACAAAAGAAATTCTTATCTTTTTCATATGAGTATCACGTGTAACATCATCTACAAAAGTATTTCAGACAGAACGAAAGATGTTTCTGCTCCGATAAAGTCAGCAGGCTGAATTTCAACTGCAACGCTGTAGAGGTAGATTACCTCACCTCGTTTCTATCTGGCAGAAAAGCACATTATCTCTTGGAAGCAAGGTCGTTGAGCGAAACCATTAAACTCAGGAGTGAAAACTCCACACGAATCTCAGAATTTTACGCTGCGTAATCGATATTTTAGTGTAAAGAGCAAGAATGTTTACTGTCGTCATGGTAGCTTTGACGTAAAATGCAAAGCTGAAAATTTTGCTGTTAAAATTGCTGTTTCAAATAACATTTTTGATAGTTCATAAATTTCAAAGAGTAAAACATATTAGGTTAAGTTTTTATCACTATGCAATAAAATTGTGTCATAAAAAAACCTACGATCGTTTTCATAACTGATTTGAATTTTTGAGAGTAAATGAAATATTATGTATTTGTAAATTTACATATTTTTGGAGCATATTTGAAATTACGCAAGAAAACTGAGATATTTTTTCTATAAGTTTAATTTAACGTAAAGTATAAAAAACAAAAACAGTGGGACTTACATTTAACAAAATCGCTAAATCCAATAAAAACGTTCATTGTATTCAACATTAAATATCGACTAATTTTAAAGTATACAAAGACAAAATTCGTAAGCAAAAAATATCATATAAAAGTGCATTAAATTATACTGTTTCACTTATATAAATTTTCAAATAACATAGTAGTTCATATAAATTCGGAGAATAATAAACATATTAGGTTAAGTTTTTATCGCTATACAATAAAATTGTGTCAGAAAAAGATCGTTTGATAATTCATTTGAATTTTTGAGAGTAAATGAAATTTTATGTATTTATGTAATTTTGGAGTATATTTGAGACTATGCGAAAAAATAAATAAAATAGCTGCGATAATTTTTCAAAAAACTCAATGTAATGCAAAATATAAGAAATAAATTCAGTTGGATTTACATTTAACAAAATTCGCTTAATACAACAAAAATGTTCGTTATTGGAAGCGTCGTTAAATAGAGAATAACTTCTTACAGCACTGTAAAATATATAAAGACAGACTAAATAAGAAAACATATATAAAATATCATATATATAATTTTTAACTGAGATAATTTTTTAAATAACATGTTTGATAGTACATAAATTTCAAAGCGTAAAACATATTGGTTTAACTTTTTATCGAAATTGTACCTTAAAAAACTACGATCGTTTTAATAACTCATTTGAATGTTTGAGTATGAATAAAATTTTGTGTACATATAAACCACGAATTTTTAAAAGAAACCATGAAATTTACAGATTTACATATTTTGGGAGTATATTTAAGATTACGCGCAAAATGTTTACTTCAGATAATTTTCTAAATAGCATTTCTTATATCTCATAAAAATGCAAAGAATAAAACATATTAAGTTAAGTTTTTATCGTTTTAAAAAGTGCTTTCTTTTATAATATACAGTCGGTAACAAAAGTGTCCAATCACTAGCAAAAATTCCTGTGTAAAAAAAGTACACTTCATACGGTTTTGTTAAATAAATCCTTGGCGAATCCTGTTCTTAGTCAGTCTAAAAACATGATTCGATAAGTATTTATTTAACAAAACCATATGAAGTGTACTTTTTTTACATAGGAATTTTTGCTAGTGTTCGGAAACTTTTGTTACCGACTGTACAGTCGGCAACAAAAGTATTAAGTGTACTTTATTTACATAGGAATTTTTGCTAGTGCTCGGAAACTTTTGTTACCGACTGTACAGTCGGCAGCAAAAGTATTAAGTGTACTTTATTTACATAGGAATTTTTGCTAGTGCTCGGAAACTTTTGTTACCGACTGTACAGTCGGCAGCAAAAGTATTAAGTGTACTTTATTTACATAGGAATTTTTGCTAGTTCTCGGATACTTTTGCTTCCGACTGTATCTCGTACCTCTACATTGCTTAAACAACTTTATCAGGAAATGTTTTCATCAAACCACAATCAAAGCAAAAATGTTTCAATAAGTTTTAATATATCTGTATGCAATCTTAAGGTTTGTTAATAATAGTAGTTTCGTGATAGTTTAATTTTACCCGTTACGTCGTTTGTGAAAATAATTTTATTTTTTGTCCTGTCAGAAATATCGTATTTAGTTTGTATTTCAACTTGGAGGAATGTTATAAGAAGACCGAATAAAAAACATGAAGATAAAATCGTAACCGCAGAAATCATTAAAAAACACAGTTATATAAGAAATTCTGCATTGTTATTGTGACATTATGTGACGTGGATCATTCGAGACGAAAGTCAATGTAACTGTAGGTCTCAAACCTATTAAATAAAGATCAAATACACGTAAGTAAAATAGCACTAGCCAGTGTTTTGGTAGATAGAATAAGGCTCTTGCAGCAATCGTGGCTTCTATTGCAGTGATGCCAGATGGTCGAAAATTATTTCCCCAAACAGGTCTTCAAATTTCCCCAAATCTGGGTTTTTTCCCGAAAAAAATCCCCAACTTCATTTCTACTAAAAATAAAAAATAAAAATTTGTTCAAAAAAAAAAAAAAAAAAAAAAAGTATCAACCAGATTTAAGCCATAGGAAGCTCAGATTTTTCCCCAATGAAGGAAATTTTTGAAAAAAATCCCCATATAACAATAAAGCTATTGAAAATCCTTAGTCGTAGGGATAAATCATTACGTTGCCAACATTGACAGAAAGTTGAACTCCCCAGATTTGTCCCCAAAAATTTTATAATTCCCCCAAAAAGTCCCCACAAACATTTGGTCCCCAAAATTGTCCCCAGAAACCTCAAAAATCCCCAAAATGGAGACAAAATCCCCAATCTGGCATCACTGACTTCACTTACACTGCATGAACACGCCGTATGCTGACTCTTCCTATACCATTTCTCCAAGAATTCCAAAGTCTAAATTTTAGAATGGTTCTTAGAAAATTTTGTTGTAGTTTATTGAGCGCCATGAAACGTGTATAAAAAAAGATATTTGGAGACATAAAGTGGAAATATTTTTATTACAAAAACAAAATATTGTTTTTGGAGGATTTTTTTTTTTTTTTTTTTTTTTTTTTTCTTTTTTGGTTTAATTTTGTACTTTAAAGAAAAAATTCGTAAAATGAGTCGTAAAATAGAATATCATAAATAGAGCTTCGACTGTATAGAGTAAAATAAGACAGTTCATAAATAATAAATTGTCAATAATGTCGTATAAATTGACAAGAATGAGGGAAAAAAATAGAATATTTAAATATATAGATTTTAAAACTTGTTTACACACCATAAATTTTAAGCCAGCACAACCGGTTTCGAAAGGACGTGGCCTTTCTTCATCAGGTGCAAAAAAAAAAAAAAAAAAAAAACACGTGCTACTGCCTTGGAAGCAAAAGCAAAACAATCTTGCTTTTGCCTCCAAGGCAGTAGCACGTGTTTTTTTGCACCTGATGAAGAAAGGCTAAGTCCTTTCGAAACCGGTTGTGCTGGCTTAAATTTTATGGTGTGTAAAGAAGTTTTAAAATCTATATATTGATTGTTCACCAGTTTTGAATTTAGTTTTAGAATATTTAAAATTTCACTTAAAAAAAAATCAAAATAATGGAATTCGAGTCATGAAATGTAATTTAAATTTGATTATTTATAAATATTAACCTCAGCGCAAATTTTCATACTCGCTGTTAAATTATTTGTCGAAGGAATAATACCTAAATGCCATAAATGCATTTCTTTCTTTCACTTTTTTTTTTTCTTTATTCTACCTGAAACCAAACCCGACAACAGAAAAGTACTTGAATTTATTATCATTTATATTATATTTAATTTTATTAATATTATCAAATTTCTGATTATTTATAATAATCATTTTATTTAATTTATTTTAAGTTTTCCTCTAATTTAGCTAAAGGTTTTGACCGTGATTTGGTGGTTTATACCGGCTCCTGAGAAGAAAACGGCCAATTCACCAATGGTTGGATCTTCCCTTGTATTACATCTATTCTTTGCAATTCTCTTTTAGACATATTTTATTTATTTATTTATTTTCTTCAAATCAAGGGGAATTTCTTTTAATGAGCATAATTCCTACATTTTCCAACAAGGTTGAAAAATGTTAATAACTTTGGTTTATCTATCTACCTGTCTGTCCATCCGCGCTCTAATTCCCGTAAATATTCAAGGGATTTATTGAAACTGATATATGTTATTCAAATCAATTAATCATTATCGGATGTTCCCTATTGAAAATGGAATAAATACCGCTATTGCTTTATGCAGGGATAGAAAATTGGTGCAGAAATTATATCGGTATTTGTTTGAAAATTTTCTCTACTTTTAATATAGTTGTTTTAAGGGGACTCTCTACCTATCGTCTCCGAAAGCCGAAGCCAATGTTATTCTATGGGAAATTTTGCCCCATTATAATTCATTAACTAATTCATATTTTTAAATTCCGTTCTCACTTTCCGAAAATTCACAACTATTAAACAATTTATCGTTTTCTAAAAATTTATTTATTTATTTATTTTTTTTTTTTAAGATTTCATTTTTAAGCTCAAATATGAAAAATTTCATATTTTGAAAATTCGCATTTTACAACCTCAAAAAAAAAAAAAAAAAAAAAAAATTTAGAAAGCGATAAATTATTTAATAGTTGTGAAGTTTCTGAATGTGAAAACGGAATTTAAAAATATGTATTAGTTAATAAGTTATAATGGGGCGAAATTCCCCATAGAATAACATTGGCTCTGGCTTCTGGGAACGATAAGTGGAGAGACCTCTTAAGAAGAAGAAAATTTTGTTTAATAAATACCGGTATGCTTTCTGCGATAATTTTCCATCCACTCTTTATGCACAGGGACACCCGAAAATACTCAAAAGCACTGCGAATTATGAGAGGTATTTCTATTAACCATATTTCAATACCTTTATTTATACACAAATCGTTATGAAATTGAAATATGTTATTTACGTTTACTTTTGGATGCTTTATACTGAAAATGGAGTAAATACGACCACTGGTTTGTGTACTGGGACACAGAATCCCCCCACAGACAAGCTCACAGAATGAAAGTATTCCATATCATTACATTCTGTGAGAGGTATTTGTATAAAACACACTTTAATTACTTTGCACAAATCTGAATAAAATTGAAACATGTTATTCAAATGCGCAAAAGGATGCTTTCTATAGAATACGGTAGGATTATCGTTAAGATTAACAGGACAACACAAAATATTCAGTTATATTAAGGGTTATTATTGGAAACTTGTCAGAATGGCATTTTCGTTTACATTAGGTGTTTTAAACACTTTCTAATAATTTTTAAATGTGTTATTTATTATGTGTTATTTATGTTATTTACGTTTATTATCGGATATTTTATATTGAAAATGGAGTATACTGGGACACAGAATTCCACCACAGACAAGCTCACAGAATGAAAGTATTCCATATCATTGCATTCTGTGAGAGGTATTTGTATCAAACACACTTTAATTACCTTGCACAAATCTGAATGAAATTGAAATATGTTATTCAAATGCACAAAAGAATGCTTTCTATAGAACACGGTACGATTAGCATTAAGATTAACAGGACAACACAAAATATTCAGTTATATTAAGGGTTATTATTGGAAACTTGTCAGAATGGCATTTTCGTTTACATTAGGTGTTTTAAACACTTTCTAATAATTTTTAAATGTGTTATTTATTATGTGTTATTTATGTTATTTACTTTTATTATCGGATATTTTATATTGAAAATGGAGTATACTGGGACACAGAATTCCACCACAGACAAGCTCACAGAATGAAAGTATTCCATATCATTGCATTATGTGAGAGGTATTTGTATCAAACACACATTAATTACCTTGCACAAATCTGAATGAAATTGAAATATGCTATTCAAATGCACAAAAGAATGCTTTCTATAGAACACGGTACGATTAGCGTTAAGATTAACAGGACAACACAAAATATTCAGTTATATTAAGGGTTATTATTGGAAACTTGTTAGAAGGGCATTTTCGTTTACATTAGGTATTTTAAACACTTTCAAATAATTTTTAAATGTGAATACGATTTGAATTAGTGTTTCTGTTTGTCCGACTGTCCATAAATGTTTTCAGAATTTCTTAAAAATCACTTACGTTGTTCAAGTTCACTAAGATTTGTTCCCTATTTAAAATGGATTTATGAGGCCCTGTACACGGTTTACGTACTGGTACTTAAAATAATGCAAAGGCATTGTATTTTATGAGAGATATTTTTATATAAATCACTTTAAAATAACTTTCTACAGTAAAATTGGAATTGATATTTGCTGTCAATATGCTAAAAGATGTTTTATATATAATAGGATATGCTTAGCTTTCAGATTTACAGGGATACTCTAGAATATTCAGATACATTAAGGGTTAGAATTGGAAATTATTGCAATTGCATTTCTGTTTTTGTTAAGCATTTTAAAAATTTACAGCAATTTTTAAGAAAGATTATGAATTCAATTAAGCTATCCGTCTGTCCGTCTGTTGTATGATAATGTAGGCAGAGATCATTGAAGTTTTACATGGTACAATGAGTATGTACAGATGGAAAGTACACTTAATAATCAATGCGAGATGCATGATTTTTCGTTCTTGTTTTTTATTCAAAATTAAAATTTCGATCAAAAAATAAAAGTGATAAAAACGAAAAACTGGTTATGATTTTATAAGTTAATTTTTATAAAAAAAAAAAAAGAAAGATAAAGAAAAAATCATTGAATAACGGCTATTTTTATTTTTGAATGCCTCGTTGCAATTGTGACGACATTTATTTCTGTTAAATCATCCTTCTTCCATTATTTTGTTAATTTCACTATACAAAGGGTAAAATAATACATTGTAATAAATTGTTTTAGCTGTAGTGTCAGTTTTAAGCGTTAGTTTTAGGAAATTTGGGTTTCTGTTGTTAAGAAGATTGTCAAGAATAATCTTATATCTGGAAATGTAAATTAAAATTTTATATGAAATTCTGATGGATCGTTTTCTTTTCTGTCACAGGTTGCGATTGTTCAATCACCCTTTTCTATACAGGGTGTTTCAGTACAACGTTTCGGAACTTCTAGGAGATGTAAAGTGCATCATGATGATTCAGAATGATACATCAATGCAGGGTCGGAAATGCTTCCTAAAGCGGTAGTATACACAGAAACATAAAAAATAAAATGTATGTGACTATTCGTTTTAATAATAAATGTACATGAACAATTGCCTGCATGACAATCAGTGGATACACTTTTGAACACTGTTTTTGACACACGTTCCTTTTCTTCTTGTACATCTTTTACTAAAATGAATATTTACATAGTATATTTTCATTTTTGATGTTTCTAGTTAATACCACCACTTAAAGAAAGCATTTCCTGTCCTGTATTGCTATATGATTCTGATTAGTCAGGATGCACTCTACCTCTCTCTTGGAAGTTATGAAACGTAGTATTGAAACACGTACGATGGGATAAAAGATAATTTTTATAAATACAGTCGAACCTCGTTAACGTGAATTATATTTAACATGAACTATTTCCACAATCCCCGTCAGTGTGAAGATTTGTTTAGTTATATGAAGATTAATTACTGATAGCATGAATTACTAATAACGTGAACAGATTTTTTTATTTCCCTTGAAATTCACGTTAACGAGGTTCGACTGTATAAGATACTTGCACAGTACAGGGATGGAACGCTGGCGCAGAACTCATACCAGTATTTGTTTAAGAAATTTTTTTTACAGTGATTATTATTATTTTTTTTTTTACTAAGAAATGCCATTTACATTTGTGCCCTTAACTCTGCTTCAGGAGGTTGAGTCAAGAAAGTGTCAAGTCACACTTTAGATGAATTAGATCCAACATTGTAATATTATTGCTTATTATTGTAAATTATAATGTCTTACATATTATCAGCTTGTAAAATCACTAGATGGCAGCATATATAAAAGGTTTCGTGTATTTGCCCAAAACGTTTCTAAAACTTTTTTTCCGGCAAAAAATAATAAATGCATAATAATATCATCATTAAAGTAACATCATTTTGTTATTCAGAGTATCTGATATTGTTACTAAGAAACTGGTAAAATAACTTTATATGTTTTGTTATATATTTTGATTTGAGTATATTTGATCTAATTTTCAAACCAATATATAGAAGTTAAATATACAGAAGTTCACAAACGTAGCTTAGTACTTTCTTGTTCCGAACCCTTCAAATGTAACTTCTAGAAGTAATATGTATACATATATGTATATATATATATATATATATATATATAGGGACTTAAATTACTAAAATCAATCATGTAAATGTAAAAAAGTAACAACTAATGAAATGCTAGAATTTGTCTTTTCATAAAATAGTGTTTTTTGGTTTTGTTCTCATTTCCCTGTCATAGATGAAAATCATTACAATTATACTTGGGAACACTTCTGATAGCCCATAGTATTACCTGGTAGACAATTGTGTCTTGAACTGTTTTGCTTGCAGAAATTAGAATGAATCTACAATATTTGTGATTTCTTTTTCTAGTTAAGTATTTTAATTCTCTGCCATTGCCCTATATCACTTTTTGGTTTTAATATTGTAATAAATTGACAAATGAATGATTGAATCTTCTTTTTTTTTTAAAACCCATTATCTGCCAACAAATTATCTCTAATTTTTTCTCAATTACTGAAATTTATAAGTTTTAGTAATGAATATTAAAATTTTAGAACAAATTTCAAGCAATTAAATGCACTACTTAAGGAGTTACAAATCACCAACCCCTCATCTTTTTTTTTTTTTTTTTTTTTTTTTTGACAGTGGCAGAATGCACTGTGCCAAATATTGCCTAAAACAATTAAAAATGTAACGTCGCAAGAAAGACAAGGTCAGGTAATGGGTTAATCGCGTTTTCAAAGCTTATAGTTTAGGTGCATTTCTTTATGGTAGTAGAGAAGCTAAATCTTTTTTATTCCTCGTATCGTCATTTCTTTAAACAAGAAAAATCGCCACTTAGGAAAAAAAAAAAAAAAAAAAAAAAAAGACCCAGATATCGATTGACAAAATAAACTATGGCAAACAGGTGAAGGTTAGAGAAATAGTTAAATATTTTTTCCCTTGAATAAAATACAAGTTCTTCGTGTTACCGTCGTGACATTTTTCTTTGAAAATAAGCAAAGAGAAAAAAGAAATTTTCGATAAAAAGAAGGTTCAGCACGCATATTTATCAAATATGAAACATGGGGTATTAATAATAATATTATAAGGTGTAAGCTGATAATCTGTGTTTCAGCTAGAGTTCTCTGACACATTTTTATAAAATTAATGGCGACGGATTTCACGGTAACAAATGCTTATTTTAAATTGCATAAAAATGTCAATGTTTCCATTGATAAATGAAAGTCAATACACAGTTGTTTATACACTGTATAGGGTATACAAAAAGTCGGGAACACATTTAAAAACTTAGTGTAGAAAAAATATTAGTTGTAGAATGTAAGAAGGTGCATATTATACATTAAAATACATATAATACATTTACTGATTTGAAATAGTAAATTATATTTTATAAATTTTAAATTATAATGCAATTTTTTTGTAATTTATGCACTTACGAATTCACAATGTGAAAAAGAATAAAGATGTAAGTTTCTTTTTCTTCCTTTTACATTTCTCTCTCTCTTTTTTTTTTTTTTTTTTACATATCATTCCCTTTACAAAAAAATTATTTGGAACTATAAGTGACTCAACAAAAGTCAATGCCCTAATAGCTCTTGCTACAACTTTATATGAACCCGCAATACCCTTTTCATAACCTTATAATTCATGACTTTTCATATAATTTCAGTGAAAAAGGTTTAGATATGATGTATTAGACTAGTGAAAATATGGAAGGGTACCGTTTAACTGAAATATAAGGTTATTAGAGTCATTCATAAATAACCGCATTAAAACTAATGAATAAATATGCAATATTTCTTAAAAACAGTTCTTGTACTCTTTGTGAACTATTTATATACACTTATTTTATATGTGGAAAAATGAAAGTCCTAGTACAGAGCTACCACAGCCAGAGTTCCCAACTTTCATAATATATTCACGAGTATTTTCTGCCCCATCTTATTTTCATACCAGGAATTTTGTAGATTATTTCTCTTTAATACGTGACAACGATTAAATAAGAAGAAAATCATTTTTTAAAATTTGCGGTATGAGAAAGGGGCGGGGCTAAAAATGCTCGTCAATAAACTATAAAAGTTGGGAACTCTGACCACAGTTGACTTTTTTTTAATGTTCTTTTCGTACCAATATTTCCAGAATATAAAATTTATAATATATTTTCGCAGGTAAACCAGCAGTATGCCTACATAATTTTATTATAAGTTTTATATTATGAAAATAATGGTACGGAAATAATAATAATAAGTCGCCTAGTAGAACAGCATCCTTGAGAATTCCAATTAATATTCCATAAAATTTTAAGCTCCGCCTTTTTTTTTTTTTTTTTTTTTTTCACACCAGTTTTTTTTCTTCGTATTCTAGCGGAATTACTTTTGAAGAAAATTACTTTAAATATTGTTACGAATTTGTAAATAATTCGTAGTTATTTTTATGTAAATTCATTCATAGAGCCTTAGTCAGGTGATAAAATGCTAATTTTCAGCATTTCTAGTTTGTTTTTGCATTAAACTAGCTTAAAAATCCATCAAAGTCTCATTAAAGCCGGTAATGGATTTGGCGCCAAATTTGGCGAGTTTTTGCGACTGTTTTTGCGATCTTGTCGAGAAGCTTCACGCCAAATCAGTCATTCTAGTTTAGTTTCGCCAAAGCATTTGCTGAATAAAGAGCTCTGAGTCTCTTTGGAATACAGTCGCATTGCTGTATGTTAATGCTCTGATACAGTTTGTACTGTGATTTTGCTGTGCACAGCTATTATTTAAGCTATGTTTACTGGTGAAATTGAAGTTAATACTTGGTTTATAGACCTGTAATCTTCTCGAATTTTCTGTAGATAAATTTTCTAGCCTCTGCAAGTTTCGCTTTTCCTTCTCGGACAACTCACGAACCCTATGCAACATTTCTGGTGTCAGGAGTTGGGTTGTCTGTGAATGGTGATAACAAGAGGTATGCAGCAAGAAATGAAGACATTTCTAGAAGGCTTAGCTGCCCAGATAAGTGAAATGAAAGAAATGCAAAAAGAGATGAAAGACAGTATGGAAACGGAGCAAAGAGAGATGAGAGGTAGTTTGAATGAAGAAATGAAACAAATGAAGGACAGTTTGGGTGAAGAAATTAAATCTAATCAAGAGAGAGCTTTCGTCTGTAAAAGAAGTAATAGAGAGTAAATTAACAGTTATGGAAAAACTGAGGAGCAGACCTCAAATTGAATCCTAGCAAGTGCAACTTGTTCCGTCGTACAATGAGTTACCTCGGCCATATCATGTCTGTTGAAGGTGTGAGAACTGATCTCAAGAAGATCTCTGCAGTCGAGAATTGGAGTCACCCTGAAAATGTACAACAATTACTACAAAAAAATTCGTGAAGGGTTTCTCGAGTATTGCCAGACCACTCCACAAGACGACGGAAGCTAAACAGAAGTTCCTGTGGACAGAGGAATGTGAAAAAGCGCTCAAGATATTACAAGAGGCTTTAATATCATCGCCTGTTTTTACGTATCTACAACCCGACAAACAGTTCATACTTGATACTGATGCAAGTAATGAAAGTGTCGGTGCTGTTCTGTCGCAGGAGATTGATGGCCAAGAATATGTTATTGCCTATTGGAGTAAATGCCTGTCCAAACCTGAGCGAAACTACTGTGCCACCTGGAAAGAACTACTCGCCATTGGAAAAGCCATAGAATCGTAGAAGCCATAGCCATTATCTCTATGGCAGAAGGTTCCTGCTCCGGACAGACCACTCATCTTTAACGTGGTGGCTTAATTTCAAGAACCCAGAAGGTCAGATTGCTCGGTGGAAACAACAAATCGAGGAATATGACTTCGAGATACGGCATCGTGACTGTACATGGAAATGCAGATGCCTTCTCACGCAAGTACTGCTCTAGAGCGAAAGAGATTTATCAACAGGTAAATTCGGTTACATGCCAGCTACAGTCTCAACACCATCGAAGCTGTACCAGTGGAGTGACCAGGAACTTAGACAAACAATTTGGAAGATATTGACATAAAGCCAATATTTAAATTCAAGGAAACGACCAGCAACAGATCTACCTAGCAGGAAATTTCGACATTTAGCCACATCACGAAAAGTTACTGGGCACTCTGGGACTCTCTTCATATTAAAAACGGCGTACTATACATAAAACGGGAATCTGACGATGGAAGGAGATGGAAAATTTTACTACTAAGATCGAAGATTCCAGATGTCTTATAGCAGCTGCATAGTAGCCCTATTGGAGGCCATACGCTTCTACTGATGCAAGGCAAGGGAAGACGTGGAGAAATGGTGAAAATCTTGTGATGCTTGTGCGGCACGCAGAAGCTCGAAGGAAAGAAGCAGAGGAAGTATACACCCCTACAACTTCATACCGAGCAAGGTACGAACTTTACCTCTGCCGTTTTCAAATGACTGTGTCAATTACTCGGCATACACAAAACCCGGTATAACGGGGAAGCACCATTTGAGCGGATCGCACTCGACTTCTTGGGTCCTTTGCCACGAACCTCCAGTGAAAATAAGTACATCCTCGTCGTGATGGCATATTTCACAAAAGTTGCCTGAGGCGTATCCCATTCCCGATCAAGAGACATGCACAGATGCAGAGGTTCTAGTGCAGCAATGGGTGTGAAGTTACGGTACACCCCTACAACTTCATACCGACGAAGGTACGAACTCTACCTCTGCCGTTTTCAAATGACTGTGACAAAACCCAGGCAACACCCCTACGTACCCAGTCGTACGGCATGGTCGAGAGGTTTAACTGCACCACCCTGAATAACCTCTCTCTTCTAGTATCAAGGAACCATCAAGATTGGGACTTGAAGTTGCCGTTGTTTTTGCTGGCTTATCGTCCATGAAACCACCGGCTATACTCCAGCTCAGTTGCTGTTTGGACGCTAATTTCATTTCCCATGTGATCTCCTTTTTGTTTGTCCACCAGATGCACCTTCATCGACCGAGGAGTACATCCAAGATCTCCAGGCACGGTTTGAAGACGTACACAACTTTGCTCGTGAGCGGATTCACATGGCAACAGAAAAAATGAAGACAAACAAAGGCTGCACTACATGAATTCAAGGAAGGAGACAAAGTTTGGTTGTGGAACCCTATTCAACGCAAAGGACTCTCTTCCAAGCTACAGTGTAACTGGGACGGTCCCTGCACAGTCTTAAAAAAATGAATGACGTCTCGGTAAGAATTGCTAAAACACATTCATCAAAATGAACGTGGTTCATTATAATCGGTTAGTCACATACCACAGTAAACGGTAATGTTCAAATTTGAAATGTAAATATTTGTTAAATTTGTATATGTGTAATGTAAATGTTTGTATATATTTCTCACTTAATTTTTCAATCTGTATTTTTATTTTATTGCTAATTGCAACTTAGTTTTTGTATTTTAGACAGTAGAGTTTGTTTAGTTTCGCCTTTTGCCCAAGGTACGTGCAGTCCTTTGAAGGGTTGAAAGTGTTACAAATTTGTAAATAATTCGTAGTTATTTTTATGTACATTCATTCAAAGAGGCTTAGTCAGTTGATAAAATGTTAATTTTCAGCATTTCTAGTTTGTTTTCGCATTAAAATAGCTTAAAAATCCATTAAAAAGTCTCATTAAGGCCAGTAATAGATTTGGCGCAAAATTTAGCGACTTTTTCGCTCTTTGGAGATTTATTGGAGACCTTGACGAGAAAATCCTTATCATCGATATACCAAATATGGAAGCTGCAACTTCATTGTCTGACGAATTTCTGGAATTTTCTGCATTTTTCTACGCGGGTATTTAAAGAGTTGCTTTACGTCAAATAGTCAGTCTAGTTTAGTTTCGCTAAAGCATTTGCTGGATAAAGAGCTCTGAGCCTCTTTGGAATACAGTCACATTTCTGTATGTTAATGCTCTGATACAGCTTGTACTGTGATTTTGCTGTTGACAGCTGTTATTTAAGATGTGGTTACAGAAACTGAAGTTAATACTTGGTTTATAGACGTGTAATCTTCTCAAACTTTGGTTGATGCATCTGATAAGGGCATCGGCGCTGAACTGCAACAACTAGAAGAAGGAATCTGGAAACCCCTTAGTTTCTTTTCATGAAAGTTAACTGATACCCAGAAACGCTACAGCACATATAATAGAGAACTGTTAGCTGCATATTCTTCTGTGAAATATTTCAAACA
The DNA here is from genome assembly GCA_963930645.1 of Salticus scenicus. Taxonomy (NCBI): domain Eukaryota; kingdom Metazoa; phylum Arthropoda; class Arachnida; order Araneae; family Salticidae; genus Salticus; species Salticus scenicus. Next base: position 183,235,608 of record OZ005658.1, read on the forward strand.
TTTCTTGGAAGGTAGAAACTTTACAATTTTTACCGACCACAAGCCACTAACTTATGCTTTCAACCAGAAGCTAGATAAAGCAACACCTCGACAACAAAGACATCTAGAATATATTGGTCAATTTACTGCTGATATTCAGCACATATCTGGATAAAATAACATCATTGCTGATACACTGTCTAGAATAGAAGAGTTACATATTCAACCAGTACTTGATTGTAATGCTATATCTAAGGCACGGGAAACTGACAAGGAGTTAATAGAAATTCTTTCTTCTCAGAACTACTCTCTAAAATTAGAAAAGGTTACTGTATTTGGATCCGATTGTGACTGCTCAACAAACAAAAAGAGATCTTACATTCCAAAAGCATTTAGGAAAATTGTTTTTAACAGTATTCACAATCTGGACCATCCTGGAATAAAGGCTACAATCAAGTTATTGAAATCCAAATTTGTATGGCCATCGATAAATAAAGACTCAAGAATTTGGACTAGGAGCTGTTTTAAGTGTCAAAAGTCTAAAGTTACACGTCATGTGCAGAGTCCTTTTCAACAATATCACAACATCAGTCAAAGTTTCCCAGATACTAATTTAGATATTATTGGTCCATTACAATCATCTGAAGGATTTCGCTATTGCTTAACAATAATAGATCGATACAGTCGTTGGCCAGAATCTATTCCAATGCCGGATATTCGTGCCGAAACAGTTGCAGAAAACTTACTAAAAGGCTGGCTTTCACGCTTTGGAACACCATTAATCATCACTACTGATCAAGGCACTCAGTTCGAAACACATCTATTTCAAGAACTATCAAAATTAATAGGATTTAAGCGAAATGCGACAGCTTCATATCACCCACAGGCAAATGGGTGTATAGAACGCTGGCATCGCACTCTTAAATCGAGCATAATGTGCCATGAAAACGAGAGGTAGACACAATCACTTCCAATTATACTGCTTGGATTACGAACCACTTGGAGAGCTGATTTTCAATCTACTCCAGCAGAACTTCTTTACGGTGAGAACACTCGTTTACCATGCGACTTCTTTGAAGATACCAAGTTTCAACTCCAGTCAGAATTCGTCCAAAAGCTGAAGAAAACTATTGCAGATGTGAAGCCGATTCCTTTTTCATATCACTGCAAGCAGAAACCCTTTATCTTCAAAGACCTTCAAAGTTGCTCCCATGTGTTCGTCCGTACCGACAGTGTTCGTCAGAGTCTTCAGCCCCCTTATCATGGGCCATATCAGGTTATTGAGAGATCCAATAAGATTTTCCCACTTCTTATTAAGAACAAAAAGGTTAATACTTCTATTGACCGACTCAAACCGTGTTTTACTGACAATTCTTATGAAACTGACATTCCACCCTGTATTGAGAATCAATAAGCTGACAAACCTGCAAAAACGATAGAAAAACAGATCAGATTTGCACCATTACCTATTGCTCGCCCTACCAGATTGACGAGAAGAGGACGTGAAATTCGTTTACCAGCACGTTATCATTGAGATATATCTCACTTGAGGAGGAGTAGTTGTGGTGCCATATTATCGTTTGTCAGAAAAATGACAAAAACTTCTCAACTCGTGAAATTAACTTTAAAGAATTTATTATTGTTCTATTTACTTTCTTTCCTTGTATCCGTCAGTTATGCATCATATATCTGCAGTTGTAAATATATTCTTCTGTAAATAGTTTAATTTTTATATTGCGTGTAATAAAAATTATTTTTATAAATCGCTTTCATGATGATCAACGTAACACACATATTTAATATAGGTATAGCAATCTCCTATACCTTCAAGTACGCAACAATATTAAGTGGTGTGGGAAAAGATGCGGTACTAATAATTTTAAGAAATATTAATTAGGATGTTGGCAGGTAAGGAACATTTGAAATATTAAAAGGCGTCGTTTAATTGAAGGATAAATTTGTTAAAATTACTCACCAATAACGGAATTAAAATAATTAATTAAATATACAGTGTAATTCTATGGTCATGGAACCAATTTTGAGGTTAGATAGAGATTCACAAAGATTCAGAATTGTATATGAACCTTTGTAAGCAAAAGTCATTTTAACCTTTTAAGAACTGGATATTTTGGCTTATTTTTACCATTTTTTTTATTAACTTCTATTCTTGTTTGTGTGCATGTTTGTCCGGTACAAATCTTGCAATCGAATTTTAACTAACTTCCCTACTAGCTAGACATTTGAAACTTTCAGAATAGCTCACAAGCGGATGACAACACAATACTTCGAAGTCCGATTTTCGAATAGATTTCTTATAATTAATTAGAATATGAAAATATTAAGCTCCTAATAGCAATAAAAATAGCCATTAAAATATTAGCTATAATTTAATTGTTGCCAAAAAAAAAAAAAAAAAAAAAAAAAAATACGAGTTCAATTTCTTTCGACATAAAAATAAATACATTTAATTAAACGTGAACGTTAAAAAATTGTAAAAGTTAAATTATTCATCTCACAAAAATTGACGTCATTATCAAAAAACAACAACAAAATAAATAAAAATAAATAAATAATAATAATAATAATATACCTCAATTTTAGATTCCCCCCCCCCCCCCTTTTGTTTAAATAGTATGTTTTTTGCACGGATGAATCGCGCTTGGCATGAAAGCTAATTCAGCATTATATTATATTCTCGCCAAAAGTCGCCAAATCAATTACCTGCCTATTGGAGCATTTTAATGCGTTTTAAAGGAAAAATTAAGCTATTTTAACGCGAAAAAGAGCTGGAAATGCAGAAAATTGACATTTTACCAACTTACTAAGCCACTTTGAAAGAATTTATGCAAAAATAAATACAATTATTTATAATTTCGTATAAAAAATATGTCCTATTTTCTTACAGAAATTCTCTGTAATTTGAGAAAATACGTTCTGACAACGTAATTTTTTCGTAAATTTCGCGTATTTTCTCAAATTACAGATAATTTCTGGCAGCAAATAGGACATATTTTTTATAGCGCATATAATAAGAAAGTATAAAATTCAGAAAAATTTTAGATCAGGTTTTGGTTTTTGATCGGGTTAAATGTTTTGAGTTTTCCTGAATTCAATTCGACCATTTTTAGAAAATACCAGTCAATTTGAGTTCAAACGCTGTACTTTATGAACCAATGGACTTAATTTAAACGAACTTATAGATATTTGGTTGAATCTTGGTTTGAACTGGTGCCGATTAGGGTTTGGGCTATATCACCGTACAGTGGGCGCTTCCACATTGCGATTTCCTCTCATTTCAGAAAAGGCTCAATATCTACAGTGTACCAAACTTAGAGAAATATATTAAGTAAAACTCTGATGATTCACTTTGAGTGCATATCGACAAATAATTGCCGCAGCTTTGTTGCAATTTAATTACGTTCAGGAGAAGGCAATAAATTTGCTTTGCTTTGCTTTGAAAAAAGTGGTCGAGTTTCGACCACTGGACTATACTAGTTAAAATACATATACAATAATTTTTAAAAGAATTCCTGTACACTGTAAAAAATATATTCTATCTGCTGCCAGAAATTCTCTGTAATTTAAGAAAATACGCAAATACGTTCTGACAACGTAATTTTTTCGTAAATTACGCGTATTTTCTCAAATTACAGAGAATTTCTGGCAGCAAATAGGACATATTTTTTACAATGTACTCTTTGTACACCCTTTATATAAACTTATTTTATATACGTAAGAATATAAATCCTAGTAGAACAGTGAAAATGTGGGAGGGTCTAATTTAACTGAAGAACAGAAAGACATGCATTAACAATGGAATTAAAATAAGTTATAAAATATACTATATAAATATTTAAAAAAAGATTCTGAACATTTTTATACCTTCTATATGTACTCACATAGCTGCCAACCTAATCTGGAGCATTCTTACTCCGGATTATTGTACCCGCCCATTTTTCCATATCACTTAATTTTTAGAGTAATTGTCTTAAAATGTAAAAGAAGTCTGGTGTTAAAAAAAAAAAAAAAAAAAAAAAAAAGATGGGTACTAACAACATTAACAGAGGTGCCAACTTTTATAAATTATTCCGGAGGAGTGGTCAGCCCCACCTCTTTTTCATACCAGTAAATTTAAAGAAACACTTTCTTGTTATTTAATCGTTGTCACATAGTATAGAGAAATATTCTACAAACATTTCGGTGTGAAAAGAATGCGTTGCTAAAAATGCTCCGGATTAAATTTTAAAAGTTGTCGTTTCTGATTCTTAATTAGGATGTTTGTAGCTATGTACTCATTTCGCATATGTGAATAATTTCGCATAAGTTCGAGCAGAGAGATGAAAATGTGAAAGGGCCTCGTTTATTTAAAGAAAAAAAGTTATTAGAATCATTCATCAAAAGCGTCACTATAATAAATAAAAATTTATATACAATAAATATTTGAAAGAATTCCTTGCTTTGTTTTACATTCTCTACATGCACACATTTTATATATGCGAATATATATAAGTTTTAATAGAACGGTTAAAATGTGTAAGGGCCTTATTTAACTGAAGGACAAAGTTATTAGAGCCATTCATCTACAAAGGCATTAAAAAAATAAATATTAATATAATATTTCTTTGAAGAACTCCTGCACTTTTTTGTAAATCCCTTATATATACACATTTTATATTGGCAAATATTAGATTGTTAAATATTGTTAGATAAATATCAAATACAGTTTATGTTCTTTTTCATGACCGAAATTTTTTATTTGAAAACATGTTTAAAAGCAAAATCAAATGTTTTTCAAATGTACCAAACTTAGAGAAATATATTAAGTAAAACTCTGATGATTCACTTTGAGTGCATATCGACAAATAATTGCCGCAGCTTTGTTGCAATTTAATTACGTTCAGGAGAAGGCAATAAATTTGCTTTGCTTTGCTTTGAAAAAAGTGGTCGAGTTTCGACCACTGGACTATACTAGTTAAAATACATATACAATAGTTTTCAAAAGAATTCCTGTACACTGTAAAAAATATATTCTATCTGCTGCCAGAAATTCTCTGTAATTTGAGAAAATACGCAAATACGTTCTGACAACGTAATTTTTTCGTAAATTACGCGTATTTTCTCAAATTACAGAGAATTTCTGGCAGCAAATAGGACATATTTTTTACAATGTACTCTTTGTACACCCTTTATATAAACTTATTTTATATACGTAAGAATATAAATACTAGTAGAACAGTGAAAATGTGGGAGGGTCTAATTTAACTGAAGAACATAAAGACATGCATTAACAATGGAATTAAAATAAGTTATAAAATATACTATATATATATTTAAAGAAAGATTCTGAACATTTTTATACCTTCTATATGTACTCACATAGCTGCCAACCTAATCTGGAGCATTCTTACTCCGGATTATTGTACCCGCCCATTTTTCCATATCACTTAATTTTTAGAGTAATTGTCTTAAAATGTAAAAGAAGTCTGGTGTTAAAAAAAAAAAAAAAAAAAAAAAAAAAAAAAAGATGGGTACTAACAACATTAACAGAGGTGCCAACTTTTATAAATTATTCCGGAGGAGTGGTCAGCCCCACCTCTTTTTCATACCAGTAAATTTAAAGAAACACTTTCTTGTTATTTAATCGTTGTCACATAGTATAGAGAAATATTCTACAAACATTTCGGTGTGAAAAGAATGCGTTGCTAAAAATGCTCCGGATTAAATTTTAAAAGTTGTCGTTTCTGATTCTTAATTAGGATGTTTGTAGCTATGTACTCATTTCGCATATGTGAATAATTTCGCATAAGTTCGAGCAGAGAGATGAAAATGTGAAAGGGTCTCGTTTATTTAAAGAAAAAAAGTTATTAGAATCATTCATCAAAAGCGTCACTATAATAAATAAAAATTTATATACAATAAATATTTGAAAGAATTCCTTGCTTTGTTTTACATTCTCTACATGCACACATTTTATATATGCGAATATATATAAGTTTTAATAGAACGGTTAAAATGTGTAAGGGCCTTATTTAACTGAAGGACAAAGTTATTAGAGCCATTCATCTACAAAGGCATTAAAAAAATAAAATAAATATTAATATAATATTTCTTTAAAAAACTCCTGCACTTTTTGTAAATCCTGTATATATATACATTTTATCTTGGCAAATATTAGATTGTTACATATTGTTAGATAAATATCAAATATAGTTTACGTTCTTTTTCATGATTGAAAGTTTTTTATTTCAAAACATGTTTAAAAGCAAAAACAAAATGTTTCTTAACTTACATGAAATTTTACATCATTTGCATAAACATTTTCTTTAAAATAATATATATATATATACTAGCAGACCCGGCCACGCGTTGCTGTGACTAAGTTATACGTTGAAGTTATACGTTAAGGCTGTAAACTATTTAGTACAGTCAAATTATTATTTACGAACAAAGACGAAAACGTTGTAGCCGATGTAAAAACCCACAGGGTTGAGATTTGAAACTTAGGTCAAAATTTGGAAGCGATTGATAAAAATTTTCGTAGTGTTGATATTAAGCACAAATTAATTTTATTGTAGGGTCCTATAAATTTTAATGGAGAAGTGATATATATTATTTCTAATGCTACTTTGGATAAAATTGCTAAAATGACTAATATATAAATTAAATTCTATTAAAATTCTATTAAAATAAAAGTATAAAAGAAACAGACGATTTTAAAATCAATTTTTATGGAGGAGTGAAATATAATATATGCTATAATGGATAATTTTACTATAAAATGACCTCATCATTTTAAATATTTTAAAGAGGGCAACAGCTGTAGTTATAAAAAGGAAAACAATAAGGCTAAACCAGAAAAATAAGTAAATTTGATAAATATTTTAAAACTTTAAAATTGGAAATCTTATGAAATATTGGACATTTAAAGTAAATACATGTATCATTTTAAATAGAAAAAGATTTTGGAAAAGTTTAGTGTATTTTAACGAAGTGATGAGAAGTTTTTGAGTATGTTAAAATTTTAATAGTAAATTCAAGTTAATAAAGATGGGAAACATTGAGGATTAAGATAAGAATAATTATAAGATTAAAAAAAAAAAGAAAAACTTTTTATATACCATGCTTTTAAATTTTAATATACTAATAATATACTAATTAAAAGGAAAATGATAAATATTCTATCATAGTTTGAAGTCAAATTTGTTTCCAAATGTCTAAATAAAATATCTGATGTAAGATACTAATATTTTGCAGCGGAATAGATTTCATTTCTGTCATCCTTGGCGAAAAAAAAAAAAAGAATATCGCCAAATTATCTGGCGAAAATATTTAATTCCTTTCAAAAATCATAGTATTTTTAACAACTTATATTAAAAGAGTAATGAATAATATGAAACAATATTTCGTACAATACATATTACCTGTCATACATACGTACAATGAATAATACATATTACATTTCGTACAATGCATACATCTGGCATGTATATTTTCGTGTTACGCTTTTGATCGCCAAATAATAATAATAATAATAATAAAAGCCAAGGGCGACAGAGTTTTGAAATTTAAAATTAAAATTTTGTCAATTTGACAGCAAAATAATTCAATCTAACACCCGCGATAACTAATACATATCTATACCCAAATATAAGGATTAAAATCGGGAAATAAATTTCCTCGATTTTTAATAATTTCTTACAAAAAATTCAGTGGGCAATTAACATAGGAAATCTTTTTCTTGGCTGCACAGACGGTCAGTGAGTCACACTTCGCTTGCGTATAGAACTCATAGATATAGTATAGCATATATAGAATAGAGTGATCATTGGGGAGAAAAAAGTTATTTCTTTTCATTTGGGAAAAGACGACGTTTTTACCAAAATATGGCCGTCTTTCCCCGAGTGAATACACACGGGAATACATACTAATATTTTAGCAAAAAAATTTATGAATAATTTATTTGCTAAAGGGGAATGGAAGACTCCAGATACAGTTTCAAATTCATATTTCTTTCTTTCTTTTTTTTTTTTTTTTTTTTCAATACCACTTAATGGCTGTTTCCAAAGCTTTTATTTATTTATTTTTTTTTTTTTCGGCATCAAAAATCTTTGTACGATAAAATGGGGATGAGAGATCTATATATATTACTATATCTATGATAGAACTACATTAGCACTTTACCAATGTGTATAAAATCTTTAAATTGATTATGACGTCAATTTTTGTGAGATGCATAATTTAACTTTTTATAATTTTTTAACGTTCACGTTTGATTAAATGTATTTATTTTAGGCTGACCATATGTCCTCGAATCTCGAGGACAGGCACGAATTTCGAGGACAAACTACCTTCGTCCCCAAACAATTACAAAACATTTGGGGACGCCGGTTATAAAGTTATTAATGTTTTATTATAGTAATTTATTATATGTATAATACATAAGCTGAAATAAGGTGCTTTATACTTAAAAATTACTAAAATTTTAGAATTTAAGGTGATTTAATTATTATTTTATTTTTTTGTCCTCGAAATTCGAGGACACCGCCATCTTTGTCCACAAATTCAAGGAAAAAAATATGGTCACTCGAATTTATTTTTATGTCAAAAGAAAATGAAATCGTTTTTTTTTTTTTTTTTTTTTTTTTGGCAACAATTAAATTAATGGAACTCACAGATATTTTGGAGCAACTTTAATAAAGGTCTATAATTAACAAATAATTGCAATAAAACAATATTGTGACAATAAATTGAGATAAAAACTATCCTATCTCTCAAGTTGGACCAAACTGCACACAGTGTGCAAAATTTCATTAAAATCGGTTCCTTAGTTTAGGAGTTTACCCCGGACAAACATCGTGACACGTAATTTATATATATATACAGATATATATATATATACCATTTTTGAAATATTAATATTAATTCTCATTTGGGATACATTTTTTTTTTTTTTTTTTTTTCCTTTTGTAGATTAAAGATTAAATGTATTCAAATTATTTTTATAGGCACATAGCCGAAACGAGAAAATTAAAAAGGAAGAGAAACATTTTATTAATTAAAATTTTTTCAATTCAAACCATTCATCCTCTGCCAAAAACATTAAACGTGTATGAGTTCATTAACACATTGGAAAATTATGAGAAATTTTATTTAAAAGAAATTTCTTGAATGAAGATGAAAAATGTTTTCCTTATCCATTTAGTAAAATTAATGAAAAACTTTACGAAGTCTCTTAGCTCTTATAGATGTTCTAATGCGCAAGACAAGTGAGTATGTTTCGATTAATAATAAGTTTATTTTATTTATTTACTCATTTTATTTATTTATTATTATTTTAATAAAATAATGTAAAAATTTGTCTGGTGCTTATTCTTACTTCAGCTTTTAGAAAATTGCATAGAGTAGGTGCTCCAGTGATTGGCATGCTCCATTAATTGACATCTATTCCGAAATAATTAATAAATAAGAAAAATAATAAAATTCTATATTTTACATATAAGAATTTTAACATTTTATGCCAAACACTGGAGCATAGGGTGCTAATAACTGGTAAAATGAATAACTAGCAGTGTCAGACACTGGAACATAGGGCGCCAACTACTAATAAAAGGGAAAACTAGCAATGTCAATTAGTGGAACATTGAGTGGGTGTCAAATAAAAATTCATAAAAAAAATAATTGTTATCAAATGTATATATTTTAACATATATGGGGTTCTGAATGTCTTTCATGCCATACGTATTAACTTAAGATTTTTAAAAATATTTACTGATGACTAGAACTTTAAAAACCTCAGAGAAAGTGTCAATCACTGATGCACTTAGCCTAATTAGTACTTTTAATTAATTACAGTAAAAATGTAGCATAGTTATTACGTAGAAAACATTTTCAGCATCATTTCACGGTTATTGAGATAATTTAATTTAAAATTTACATTTAAAATAAATCTTGCATTAACATGCTTCCTAAATAGCATTTTATAGAACGAATTGATATCTTTAATATCACTAATCATTTTCATTGTTTTTGAGTCATTAATAATTATTTATAATAAACATTTTAAATTAAAAATGTTTATTAAATTGTTTATTAAAAATTTATTTTTTTCCCATTTTTTAAATTTGCATTACATTTTTAAATACTTTATCGCAAAATTAATGTATAATTAGTAATGTATAATTATATCGTTATAAAATACAGTTCTTTTTGTGAATATTTTAAGGAAAGATATGACTTAATATGGAAATTCAAAATTATCTTTCGGATCATTAAATATCATTGAAAAATTTTGCTTCATTAATAATTGTATTATGGATTATGTTGTGATTCATTAAGAATCTTACATGTAAAGTTTTTCAAAAGCTGAAACAAATCTTAATGACCATAAAAAGTCTTGTGTAATTTTAACAAATATTAAGACCTCTGACAATTACAAACAAACTCACTCTTTATAGATCATAAAGGTGAGCCCCCCTACATTTTCCTTTGTTCGTGTGTGTTTCACCTTGCTGTCAAATTTAACATAATGAACTTTAATCACTAAAAATGTTTGTATTTCAATATGAATATAGAACTAATTTAGAAGATAGGATGCATATATTTTATATTAATAAAATTTGGGTTTGTTTTTCTAGAATAAAAATTGTCTAAATGCAGCTTGGCGTAATGATTCAACTGGGCCAGAAGAACTGAACAATTAAATATCAGATTTCATCTCTAATATACCTATATTTCAGATTAACCTTCAGTTAATATACGATAACATGCGTAAAGAGGCTCCATCTGGGAAAATAACGGCGAAAAATACAACCATTGAATCTTGCGTTTCAGCAGCTGTCTTGACATAATAATATATCATTTTTAACACCAGATGAAAACGATCTGACGAATCCGAAAACCATGACACTAAAATATATTATTGTTTCTTGTATGAAATATGGTTAAATTATTGCTGTGGAAATAATTGTCTGATTCTAACTTTAGTAGGTAGAGTTTCCCAAGGCTTTAATAAAGATTTAATTACTACTACTATCAAACTATGCACCTTAACAAAATTTATTCTACATATTAATTGATCTGTATGTTCGTATTGTTATAAAATACAGTTACTAATGTTGACTGTTCGACTTTAGGAAAACGTGTATTTGAAATAACCCACATCTGCAATATTCCTAGATACAATGAGGGGTTGCCGTAAGGTTTAAATCATTGTTAAGAAATAATACGGACATTTGAATACAACTTATCCTATATATTAATTAATGCGTATGTATATAAGGTGATAAATTGTAAGTATTGACATTGGTTGTTTAGGTTTCGGGAAGCCGTAGTTTTAAGTAATTCATATCCGCCATATCCTTACACACAATAATGGGTAGACTGAGATATAACCAAGATATTCGGATGAAATTTGTTATGGATATTATTTGATTCTAATGCATATAATTTGCAAATTATAAAAATTAGTGTCGATTTCTTTGGTTTCAAAGATGCTGTAGATTGAAAAAACTCACAAGCGTCATATATCTCCGTCAAATGAGGAGGTATAAGAAAGTTTTAGTTATTACTAAGAAATGATAGAGATATCTGGAGAAAATTTATTATGCACATTAATTTATTTTTATGTACATAATGATGAGAATTATAGTTATTAGTTATTAAACCCACTTATTTCAGCGCCTCTACTTAGTGGAAGTAGAGGTGCTATATCACTACTTCCTCAAAAAAGGTATTGTAAAGTGGACTTTATCGATACCACCATGGACGATTTTTCACGTGACCAATGTAGAAAAAGCTGCAAGATTCTGGGATTTATGTTTGTATCCTAAAGGGGATTTTTTGTATTTTATAGGAAAATGTTTGTATTCTATGGGGAAATTAATAGGGAAAAATAGAATAAGAAATCAGCTGGGATGGAAAGCAATAGTAGATTTAGCCTCAACCCACTCCTCAAAAAAAAAAAAAAAAAAAAAAAGGTTCGCTTAATTATTAGTAAGGAATAATAGAGATATCTACATAAATTTTATTCTGGGTAATTATTGATCCGTACGTGCGTAATGCTGTAACTTTCTGCTATTTTTGTTGTTCGGTTTCTTGAAGTCGTACATTGAAATAATCCACATTCTTCCTATTCTACAACGCATATTCACATATGTCTTGCCAGCATCACTTGACCTGATGATGGGGAAAACATTATAATTCTTGACTGTGACAATATAGACGTGAATAAATATTACAACAAATATTAATTGAATCTCGATTTATTTTAGCATAATAATTAACATTTTAAGATGCTTTCCCGAAAATAAACAAACAAATCTAGACACAAACATGTTTATATAAAAAGAAAATTAGCTTTAACTCTTTTGTCTTTTTATGAAGTTCTATAACATGGGAAATATTGTAAAGCATATTCATAAATTTATCGAATGATTAGAAAGCTTTGATTTCAGCGTTAATTTCCGAAATATTGAAATTAGACGTATAATATGATTTGTCAATAATCGATCACTAGTCGGAAATCGACCTCATACACTCAAAAATCTAAAAAAAAAAAAAAAAAAAAAAAAAGAATTAATAATAGAAAGTTCTTGGTCAGATTGATACAATATGCAACTATCAACGAATAAAAGGCTCTCTTATAATCAGCATATGTAGTTACACTCATCAGTGCCTGACTCTGCCACGCTTTAGGCTTAAGAGATTTCCTTGGACTCTCTCTCCTAATTTTCATACTTTAGTTAATTTTAAAAAATATAATTGTCCGATCGATAAGCTGTTTAATCCGACGGATTCAGAAAAATCATCCCTTGCATTTGGTACCCTATTTGTAACGTTTACAGGGACAACAACAAGAACAATAAAAAAAAAGCCGATGCATTGCGTTTTAGGACAGAATTTTTTAAAAGTTAAATTTAAAAGGCTTTCTGCTGTAAAAATCATAAAAACATTGACATGTATTATTAATATTCTAAAATAATTTTTTGTATAGAAAATGATATGATTAACTTTCAGATTTACAGGGCTACAGTAAAATATTCAGAGAGATTAAAAGCTGTAATTATAATCTAACGGCTGCATTTTCTTTTGCGTTAAGCCTTTTTAACACTTTCCAGAATACCTAAGAGTAATTTTAAAATCAATTAGTCTATCTGTATATTTTTCAGTCCTTCTGTCTGTTGTGTGATAACGTAGGCGAAGAATATTAAAAGTTATTCAGTACAACAATTGCGTACAGTTGGAAAGTGTTACTAATCAATGTGTACTGCATGATTTTTCTTTCTTGTTTTTTTTTCCCCAGCATAAAATGATATATGTTTTCACATGAAAAAAAAGAAAAATATATATAAAACATTAAATTTGCTCATGCATATGAAAAATGACGTCTATAAAATAATAATAATAATTTTAAATTTTAAAGGTAATGAAGAGGTAAAGTGCAAAAATCTCGCACGGGTTTGCTAGCAAATGTATTATTTGAAGTGTGAGAAAAATAAAATGAAATAATAATTTTTCAAGTGGTGCCTTAGTCGCCCAACAACTAAATAGTTTCTAATAGCAAGTGATGCTTTGATTCTGTGTTAACATGGAACAATTACAATGTTCTTCACAAAGCTGAAATAAAGTAGTTGTCAATATTAGCCAGGTACAGCTTCCAACATTCTAATTAGTATTCTGTAAAATTTTTAGTATTCGCCTCTTTTTCCACACCACTTTATTTTTAGAGTAATTTTCTCCAAATGTATTTATTATAAAATACGAAGAAAAATACTCTTAAAAAAAGACTGATACAAAATATAAAAGGGTACTAACGGTTTTACGGAATACACCACTTTATTTTTAGAGTGATTTTCTCCACATGTAATTACTATTAAATAAGAAGAAAAATATTCTTAAAAAAAAAAAAAAAAAAAAAAAAAAAAACTGGTACGAATTATAAGGCGGATACTAACGGTTTTACAGAATACTAATTAGAATGTTGGCCGGTATGCTGGTATTATGGGATGTTTGATTCATTCTTAAAACATCAAGCTGGATTTGATACAAAAGTTTGTTTATTTAGGTATATAAGTCATTTATAATTGTTTTAAATAAATAAATTAATATATTATTAATAAACTGGCTATTTTCATTGGAGTAAAGGGGTAGTAAACTATTATGTATCTAAGGTATTAGCAGTGCTAGCAAATGACGACCCCCCCCCCCCTAGTTTTACTATTTGTGTAAGCATCTCACTTAAATATTTGCAGCACATTGCTGAGATTGTGAAGGTTTCCAGCGTTCGACTTTAATAGGGTTTTTGGATTCGATAACTTAAGTGGTTTAGGAAAGACGTGTAACGTGTTTGGATAGCATCATCGAAGGATGAGTTAGTTTGTTGCAGGACTTGCAGGAATGGTGTTGATTAGTAAATCGATTATTGTTGATTAAAAGGACATTAACGTACTTTGGATATTTGCATTAAAATATAGTTTAAAAATATATTTTTTTTACTAATGGTGTTTAATTTAAGTAATTTTTTAAACTGGAAAATTGAGATGGATAATTACTAATATAACTGTGGTGATTTGCTGGATGCAAGCGGTAAATTTTTTATGTATAACATACATTGTAGAAAAAAGGAACACAGAAATTGCAGAGTTTCTTGAAAATTTGTTAGTTCAAAAAGTAGTAAGATGTTCCTTTCCTTAGTAATATAAATCTTACTGTCGGTTTTAATTGTTATGTAGTATGTTATTCTACCCAACATTTTAAAATTTTCATATGTTAGGTATTATTGAATGTATTAAAATTATAAATTACTCGACTCTAAACGTTACAGTTTAAATATGCATTGCTCTTTTTTTATATATTTTTAACAAAATAAATAAAGCTTTATATTAGAATTTTCGATATTTTTTATTAATAGTAACGCTTCGATTATGTCCCTTGTATCAAAAAAAGTTTTGATATTTATCAAATTGCTTTTTAATAAGAATATTTTCTTTTTCTATTTATAAAATTTTTTTTAATAAATTCTGTTAAAAAAATACTTGCCTAAGATTGCTCCAAAACTCTTCTTCATATTCCATTCAAAATATGCTAAATAGATAGAGCCTGCGATTTCTAGACTACTCCGGTTAATCTTGCAATTTGAATGCGATACATGATGCTTCAGTCTTTGTGACAGAGTGACTACATGCTACTCTTTCATGAAAAGTGAGAAAAATGCTTACTCACCCTAACTAGGGTCAAAATAGTAGTCACTATTTAAGGAGTTCAAGTCTCACGCCAAACATTTTAGAGAGTATACATCTCCAATTTTGGCTTTCATACAGGGATTGACACGGTCATTTTTTTTTTTTTTTTTCCAATATTAGTTTTTTAAGAGCGTAATTTAGTCATTGTTCTCAGTAGTTATCATCAGTTGGATAATATAGAAACCACTTATAAAAAAAATATATAATAATAAAAAAATAGTAATAGTAATAATAATAATAATGCGCCTAACCTGTGATATGATCCACTACTTTAGAAATATTCGCGATTTTAGAAGATTCTTTGTAATGTCCGTCTGTACATATACGTGTGTGTGTATTTATATATATTGTATAGCTGAAAAAAAATGGTTGGATGTAGAACATTTTAAATTTATCATAACAACTTGTTGCGCTCTTCCTATTTTGGCTTCTATATGTCTTTTCGTTTGGGGCATACACTGTTAAAAATTTAGTGCTAGTTTGAACCAAAATTTGGTACTGAAGTAGCTGGAACCACCCGATGGTTTAATCTTATACCATAATTTGTAATTTTATGCTGAACCAAATATTGATATTATGTTTTAAATAATAATAATACAACATTCGACCGAAGCGAGGACCGAACTGAAGACCTTCTTGTCTCGTGCCATTCATTCTTGCCCGATAATTTTGTTTGTTTCGTTGATTTTGATAAAGGGGCTAAATTTTCTAGGGTCTTATCTTGACCATGGGTGAGTTGTTGCACAAAATTTGCACTTTACCCTATTTTTCGACCACGCTCTTTAATTTAAACTTGGTTTGGTTTCAAAAAGAATTTTACTGATTCTTACTTCCTGGACTGTATAATAAATTTTTCTTTCTTCTTAAAAGGATATATTTCAATACATTTTCTTATAGTAACACCTGGTTAGTAATCAATCGAATAAAGAATTAATATTTTTTTTTTTCTTGTAATGAATGTTGGTTTTGAATGGCATAATATTACGCACATCATCACTTCACAGATTTTATTTTCACTTTCCGGCTTACTGCCGGTGACTTTCAGCGCGCTAGTGGCGTCATCTCTTGAATACAATGGGAATTACAATTGCATGTACGCCGAAACATTTCTCCAAGTTTTGGTGCAACTGAAATTCAATCGCAAGAACTCGAAAACTAAAAAGTGAGGTTAAAGCATTATGGTATTACTTATAACTTTACTCCATACAGTGGTTCAAGTTCGAACTGAAATTTTTACTTTCTTCTATATGTAATATAGAGAAAGTATTGGATTCGCGAAAGTTTTCGAACTCTGTTTTTTGATGGATTTACATGTTTTGGGATGTCTAGATTACGAGTTAATAGTTTTTAGAAAATGTCTGTCTGTCTGTATCATTTTTTTGGGGATGCTGTATCTTACGAACCAATGAATGAAATTTGACCAAACTTGGTATTTAGTTGCACCCTGACACGAACTGGTGCTGATTAGATTTGGGGATCAATAGCTCAATAGGTGGCGCTGTGATCGCACTTTATGCAAATTTTTAACATGGCAGCATAGGACAAAATTACGTATAAATGGGCATAATGAGAGTTATTTTAAACTTGTGATTGTAAAATTAATATGAATTATTGATAATAGTAGTATGTAACTAGGAAAAAAATTTTGTGTATGGGGGGGGCATCGCTCCCCCCCCCGGGGGTAAATTTTCAGAATGGGTATCTTTCGAAAGATCTCGTTGATAATAGTAGTAGTTAACTGGGAACAAATTTTTGTGCATGGGCATCGGTTCCCCCCCCCCCCTCTGGGGGCATTTATTTTAAAACTAAAAAAAAAAAAAAAAAAAAAAAAAAAAAACGTGTTTTTTATTTATAATAACAGAGTTTTAAACAAAAAATATTCTCACTTTCAGATAAATTGAAAAAACACTTTTGAAACAATATACTGCAATCGGAATACAGATAAATATCTCTTTAAATACGAGCATTTTTTATGAAAAACGTTTTCACTGCACGTGCGCGAAAGATTGACGAAACATTATTCTGAAATATAAAATTCACACGTGTAATATTCATTGAGATACGAGTAATTTTAGGAAATATTATTTTACCGAGCATGCACAAAAGATAGAAAAAAATATATTACATAGGTTGAAAGCTAGATATATTGGGCAACGTTTGTCAAAAGTTCATTTGAATGGAGTAAAAATTCAGGAAATTGTCGGCAAAAGAACGTGCTGGATTTTATGTATTTTCCAGTTAAAAATTTCATAAGGGTTTTGCACATGCTGTGTAATTTATTTGAAGATCCAATTATTTCAGCCACGCTACAAAAGTAATTTTTGTGAAAAACCCCTTATAAGCTCGTAACTTTAGCATATTTTTGTTTATTTACTAAGATTTGTGAGATCATAAGGGTTTTTTCACAAAAAATAACTATTGCAAGGCGTTTGAAATAATTGGATCTTCAAATTCATTACGCGGCATATGAAATTCCCATGTGAAAACTTCAACTCTGGAAAATACCTAGAATCTAGCTCATTCTTTTTGCTTAGAGTCTGCTTCATTTTTACTCTATTCAAATGAACTTTTGATAAAAGTTACCCAATATATCTAGCTTTCAACCTCTGTAATAATTTTTCTATCTTTCACGCAGTGAAAACATTTTTCATAAAAATACTCATATTTCATGAGATATTTAAGATATTTGTATTCTGATTGCTGTATAATGTTTCAAAAGTGTTTTTTTTTTTTTTTTTTTTTTTTTTTTTTTTTAATTTGTCTAAAAGTAGAAATAATTTTCGTATAAAACTCTGTATATTATAAACAAAAAACATGCTGTTTTTTTTGGAAGATTTTAAATAAATGTTTATACTTCCATTATTTAACATGCTACCATCGCACAAATTATGCACAAATTGTACTGGGTCTATATTAACAAATCCTAAAGTTATTGATTATTTCGTTCGCTTAACGATACAGGATGATCATAAACATTATTGAGTTTGCTCAATTTGTTTTCTGCCCCCTAAATATTTTCTTAAACTAATCTTCACTGAAAAATATGAGGAAGATTCAGTTTATTAAGTACCCAATGTTTGAAAACATTTCATAAAGAGATAAGTTTTTAAATTGAGAAAACTTCTCGTTTGCAAATTTTGCTAAACTTTTGAGCAGTAGTGTAATATATATATTGAACAGATTATCTAATTTAACTAACAGATTATCTAAATTATCAGATTATATAATAAATAATCTTTTATTTAACAGACTAAATATTTTTCATTAAAATAAATTTATTTATTGATTAATCTTTCTAAGTATATATTATCTTCAATTACAATTAAATCATGAAAACCTTTTCGTATCTTACATTATGGGAAAGTTAATTGGTAAATATTTTTTTTATTAAATAAGTAGATTCCCTTTCATCTTTGAAATTTTATAGACGTGCATAAATACTAGTTAGTTTATGAATTCTTCTCAACTAGGTATGAGCCTATAAAAATTATATAACCTTATAAAAATTAAACGTATTTTTTTGACATCAAAAGCAGCAACAAGATTTCACACTGATTATAATAACCACTTGAGAAATTTTTTACCATAAATGCAATATCTATATATTAGAGCTTTGTCCTTAGACTTTTCATAAATGTGTATTTGGTTACCCACATGTAAATTTGAAGAGATTTCAAAGCTTAATGATGAATATATTTTTAAAATCATTCTCTTTCAATATATACATGGCTACCAACATTTTAATTTACTCCGGAGTAATTAGACTCGCCTTTATTTCGCACCACTTTATTTTTAGAATAAGATTCTCCAATATATAACCACGATAAAATAAGAAAAAATTACCCGTTACAAAAAAGTGATAAGAAATAAAGTAGGAGCTTAAAATATTTCGGAATAAATTAAAATGTTGGCATTTCTGAGTTGAAAAGCTGATAATATCGATTGTTTAACTATTCATGACGCCACCTTCATGCAGTGGGCCCGCTTCACTCATAGTCCAGTCAAAATAGGAAAAATAGAAGAAAAAATCGTGTAGTTTTGAAATTTTGCATAAACATAGCCGAGAGGGTCCTGAACAACATACTAAAAGTCCCCGCCCGTGGTAAGTGAGCGGGGGGCAGGGGAGCATTTAAGGGGGGCACTTTACAGTTTTTATTAAATATCTTAAAAACTATCACAATTAGAGAACAAATGTCAATTACAAAATTAATCTACGTAAAATTACCTACAAAAATGTATATTACATTTTGTTTGTATGATCAATAGTTTAGAAGATATAGGGGGATGAAATAACACATTTTCTTGAAAAATTCTTTTTTGCAATAGGAAAATCAACTGAAGTGTGCAATTAAAAGGGTTCTTGTCAAATATTTCCTAATGTACAAAACAAATACATACACAGGGAATATGCAAGGATTACACAGCATATTTTGTAAGTTTCAAGTAGTTTTAAGGCTAGTAGGCGCAAGTGGCGGTTTGAGTAAAAATCCAGATAACGAAGACTCAAAACCGATCAACATTTAAAAGAAATCGTGTAGTTTTGAAATTTTGCATACTCATAGCCGAGAGGGTCCTGAACAACATACTAAAAGTCCCCGCCCGTGGTGGGTGAGCGGGGGGGCAGGGGCATTTAAGGGGGGCACTTTTGAGTTTTTATTAAATATCTTAAAAACTATCGCATTTAGAGAAAAAAATTTCATTTACAAAATTAATCTACGTAAAATTTCCTACAAAAATGTATAGTACATTTTGTTTGTATGATCAAAATTTTAGAAGATATAGGGAAACGAAATAACACATTTTCTTGAAAAATTTTTTTTTGCAATAGTAAAATCAACTAAAGTGTGTAATTAAATGGGTTCTGGTGAAATATTTTCTAATGTACAGAACAAATATATGCATAGGGAATATGTAAAGATAATACATTATGTTTTGTACATTTTAAATAATTTAAAGTTAGTAGGTGCAAGTGGTGGTTTAGGTAAAAATCCAGATAACGAAGACACACAACCGATCAACATAAAAAAAAAAAAAAAAATCGTGTAGCTTTGAAATTGAGCACAGTTATAAAGTTAAGTGTCCCGAACAGCATACTAAAAGTCCCCAACCATGGGGGGGGGGTGAGCGGAGGGCAGGGGGCATTTAAAGGGGGCACATTTCAGCTTTTAATACGTATATTGAAAACTATGGCATTTAGAGAAAAAATGTCAATTACAAAATTAAACTACGTAAAATTTCCCATGAAAATGCCTATTACATTTGTTAGTATGATCAATACTTACGAAAATATAAAGATTGCTTTGTATCTTACGCATATCTTACAGAAAAGTGGAGTTTTACGATTTGTATATTTTGACTACCACTCTTTAAACTTGGCGCATTGCGCGCGCACATGCACATATAGATATTTATTTGTATAAGTAGAAAATATTTAACCCGAATCCTTTTAATTACGAACTACACTTTATGTTACTATTGTAAATAACATAAAGAATTAAAAAAAAAAAAAAAAAAAAACACCGAATAGATTTGTCTATAAAACGAGTAGTTATGATTTCAAAGACTGATTTTACATGACAATTTTTCATTTTTACATGTTGACATAGTTTTAGAATATTTCCTTTGCAGTGTTTTAAATTTCTCAAAATTAATTAAGTTTTTTTTAAGAATCAAAAGCATTTCTCTTGCACTGCCTAAAATGACTCCCCAGAAAAAAAAAAAAAAAAAAAAAGTTAAAATAAAATGACTACAAGTATAAAGACAAACAATAGCTTCAAATTTATAACACCCGTCTTTTAAGTCAGGGATTAAAAAGCAATTTCACCTAAACCTTTTGCCTACTACCTTTGCCTACTAACCTTAAAATTGTTTAAAACGTACAAAACATGTTGTATTATCCTTACATATACCCTATGCATTTGTTTTGTGCATTAGAAAATATTTAACCAGAACCCTTTTAATTACATATTTTAGTTGATTTTACTATTGCAAAAAATAATTTTTCAAGAAAATGTGTTATTTCGTTCCTCTATATCGTCTAAACTATTGATCATACAAACAAAACGTAATGTGCATTTTTGTAGGAAATTTCACGTATATTAATTTTGTAATTGACATTTTTTTTCTCTAAATGCGATAGTTTTCAATATACAAAATAAAAGCTGAAATGTGCCCCCTTTAAATGCCCCCTGCCGCCCGCTCACCCCCCATGGTTGGGGACTTTTAGTATGTTGTTCGGGACACTTAACATTATTATTATTACCCCCGAAACCGCCGACCAACCCGAAGGTTTATGGCCGGCCCGAAGGCCCAAGGACGGTCGGAAAAAGAAGCATCCACCAACCAGCCAAAACTCAGCCAGGAGAACAAACCTAGAAAACCAGCAAAAAAAAAAAAAAAAAAAAAAAAATACAGAGTCACATGGAAGTATTACATACAAAGCCAATAATACAAAAGCATAAAACAGCAGAACAAAAACAACCGTACTGAACAAAATGTCAAGCAGCGTGAATACAAATATACAGGAACACCCAAAACAACAACAGAAATTCCCATAAAGTAACAAAGACCATATAGAAAAAAAAAAAAAAAAAAAAAGTATTAAAAATAGCAATAAGCACAAAGTTTAAAATGCAAAGATTTAAATATAGCTAAAATAACCCAAGTTAACAAACTACAAGGTTAAAAAAGTTAAAACAACAGTTTAAAAGTTAAAACAATGCATAGCAAAAACAAATACCAAAACATTAGAATAAAACACTAAGGGTAAAATACAACAGTTAAAAACAAGAACCTAAAATATATTAAGATACAAGAACAAGCGATAAAACTACATAACAATTACAAATAAGTAACAGTAAGATACCATTTACAATCCAAACAAATCAAGAGCCTAAAATTTATAAGTAATAAAAGTAAAACATTCGTTCAAATGATTATAGATGGAAGCAGCTCGTTTACACCAGAACCCAGAATTATCTATTCTCTGAAAGTAGTCACCAAGACCCTCCGCAGTATCTCTCTTAATAAATTGACCAGAAAAGGAACACCTAGTTGTCAGTTAGTGCAGAGAGTCCCCAAGAGAGCCACAAGGACAATTTGGACTGTCCCTAACTTTAGCTTTAAAGTGCAAATAGTAGGGAAAAGCACCATGACCAGTAGTGAAGTAATAAAGAACTTGATTCTTAAGTTTAAAATCAAGAGAAACGGTAGGAAAAATGCTAAAAGTCTGCCATTATCTGAAGAATCCTACTCACGTTGCCAAGCAATTTTCAGGTCATTGCTCAGAAATTTCTTAATAAATGAGTTAGGATAGGGGATAACCACTCTATTACCAGTAACACAAGCATTCTTGGCCAAGAAATCTGCAATTTCATTACCCAAAATACCAGTATGACCCCTCACCCATTTAATTACCACATTACTATCACAGGTTTGAATGAGGTCCAGGACATCCTTAATTAACATGGTACTAGGATAAAGGTTTCTACAAGCCTGAATAGAAGAGAGACTATCAGTGAGAATAACAACAGAATTGAAATTTGCATCCTTTAACCAAGTAAGCGCTTCTTTAATAGCAATCAGTTCAGCTTGAAAAACAGAGTTATATTCCCTGAGCTTCAGCAAATCAAATTTAACAATATCATTATTTTAAATAGCAACCCAGGCAGCACCAACACCCTCATCCGTCTTACTGCCATCATTGTAAATCCTGAGCAAATCATTACTGTCCAAATCAGCTAAATTTTCAAAATCTCTACACAAACCCGACGAGTCAATGTTATACTTGAAAAGTCTTTTATCAAAGTCATTTTTATCATAATAATCACCAATCAGGACACCCAAGAAAACATGAGCGTCGACGACCTTGATTGAAGAGTCCTTTATCTTAAAGATCGGGAGACGATTAGGGGAAAGACTACCAAAGACAACACTCTTAGTTTTTAACGAAGAAACGACCAGGTTCCTCGACTCCACAAAGTCACTAAAGATATTTATATTTTGGTATGTGATACATTCAAGTTGGGCTCTAGAGCTACCTGAGCACACCAACACAAAATCATCAGCGTAACCAAATAAAGAAACCATATTCAGATCAAAACGGCCAAAAATTTTGTTAATCAGAATTAGCCAAAGGATGGGTCCCAAA
Source organism: Salticus scenicus (assembly GCA_963930645.1). Lineage (NCBI taxonomy): Eukaryota > Metazoa > Arthropoda > Arachnida > Araneae > Salticidae > Salticus > Salticus scenicus. The sequence goes on from OZ005658.1 coordinate 183,258,975, forward strand.
CAGGACCCCTGGGGACATCCCCTATCAACTTTATGAAAGTCATTCAAAAATAAACATTTAACATACCTGTTACGCAAATAGCTGGCAATAATGTTACGCAAGTAGACAGGCACACCAAGATCATTTTGTTCCGCAAGAATAAACTCCCAACTCGCATTATCGAGCACCCTCTCAGCTATGAGTATGCAAAATTTCAAAACTACACGATTTTTTTTTCTATTCGTCAAATTTTGGCCTTCGTTGCCTGGACTATCACTGCCGCCGGAAGCCGAAGCAAATGTTATTCTACGGGAAATTTTTCTTTACAAATAACTTATTAACTAATACATATTTTTAAATTCTGTTTTCACATTCTGAAAATTCCCAGATGTTAAATTTACGGCCTTTTTCTAAAAAAATATTTTTTAATTTTTTATATTTTATTTTGAAGCTGCAAAATACGAATTTTCAATATGGGAAATTTTTTCATTTTTCAAATAAAATATTAGAAACTAAAAAAAAAAAAAAAAAAAAAAAACACATTTTTTAAAAAAGTTCCGTCAATTTAACAGTTGGGAATTTTCTGAATGTGAAAACAGAATTTAAAAATATGTATTAGTTAATAAGTTATTTGTAAAGAAAATTTCCCCATAGAATAACATTGGCTCGGGCTTCCGGCGACGGTAAGTGAAGAGGGCCGTTAAATATTATCTCTGATAAATTTCCGATATATTTTCATTCAAAAGGACAGATTTTTCTGGTAAACCATATATATTCAACATCAAATCGATAAATTCTTATTATAATCCTTTATGTTTATGTTTATCTTAATGTTCACCTTTTAATATAAGCTATATCTGTATTTATACAATGTTTTGGAGATTCAACAGTCTGTTATACATATACGCATTGTTAGGAACGAAGGTCATATGAAAAGTTTTTGTAAGTACACAAAAACAGATGAGACATAAGAGGATACAACAATGAAAAAACTACGCGTCGTTTCTGCATTTCATCATTCAGAAGGTTATTTCAAGAGTAAGTCAAGTTCTCAAGTGAAAAAACTGAAAATGAAATCATCTTTTGCGTAATTCTGGAAACTCTCTCGAAACAACTAGCCAAATGGCAGCTGTCATATCAAATTCGTACAATAATTTAAAAATAAAATTGTCTAAATTATATAAATTGGTATGAAAACTTTTAAATTATACTAAATAGTTTACTTTCTAAACATTTTAACAACAATTAGCTAAAGGTTTTTTAATTACCACAAACGTAATCAAAACAATTAAATATCTCGAAAACTAAAAATGTAATTTATAGTTTACATAATGGTGAAACGACTTGTAAACTACTAGTTAAATCTGAATTGTTATGAAAATCTCTTTTACATGTAATTGGAAAATAAAGTTGTTTAAATTCTTAAAATCAAGGTCGAGAAAAAAATAAAATGAAAACAGAGTTGCCAACATTTTAATCTATTCATTTCTAGTGCCACCTTAATTTTTACACCACTTTATCTTAAAGAGCATTTTTTCTTATTTCATCGTTGTTATATATTGGAGAAAATTATTTTATAAATAATGGTGTAAAATAAAGGCGGGACTAAAAATGCTCCGAAATAAATTAAAATGTTGGCAATTATCATAAAAATAACACTGCTCTGAGAAAAAAAAAAAAAAAAAAAAAAAAAAAAAAGAAGAGATCTGATACCATTTTTGCTGATTATTATGTAAAATGACCTCCTGAATCCGAATATGACTCCCATTTTGCCCAGTCACACACCATTTTCTAGATACACTTCCCTCAATTTCTTTCCCTATGACTATGAATTTAATTTGAGGGACGAGAGTCAGTTGCACCCCTCTCTTAACCTGTCAATCAAATGACGGGCGAATTGCACCCGACCTCCTTCCTTTGTTCTTCTAATCTCGGGCGAGTTGCACCGCTTGGGATTTTTCGGACGAGGGTCAATTGCACCCCTCTCTTTACCTGTCAATCAAACGACGGGCGAATTGTAACGATTTACTGATAAGTCATTAGGGGAAAAGGTTTCTAGAATGTCAACTTAATTCCATCATAAAATCTTCCTTATAAAAGCGCCGCATTTAAATTTAGACGAAGAATATTAAAATTGTAGATTACAAAATAACTGATATATTTTATAGAGTTTATTTATATTGTAAAAGAGCCGCATTAGTGTTCAGCATATGTTGTTGTTAAAAAGGGAAGACACCATTATACCGCCTTCCTTCCCTTTCCATCAGCCAATAAAGGTCCGAGGGTTGCCTGACAGGGTTTTGCATGTGCTGCGCGCGTCCACATAGTCATTAGTTCACGTAGTGTGCTGTCGTTAAGTCGTAAGAAGCGTTTAAGTTCGTTAGTAATAATGAAATTCATGTTGAGCGAAAAAGGACGTAGGCTTATGGTTTACGGTAACTACAAATTTTACAAGCAGCATGAAACCGGAGAAGGACTTAAATGGAGATTCGTCAAAAGAAACTGTTTAGCAAAGATTTATACGGATGGAAATGCTACAGTTATTATAAAATCTGATGTGAGCCATAATCATGGCCTTGATAAAAACTTGAAAAGACAAGCCTTCTCGAATAGTGTGAAAAGGAAAGCTTTAGACGAAGTAAACGAACGCCCACAAAAATTAATTAGAAGAGAAATAAGTGGTGCACTCCTTCAAGTTTTACAGAAGAATTCAATGTAAAAGATATGGAATATATAAGAAAAAATTTGAGTAGAGCACGGCGTGCAGTATTACCACCCCTTCCCAAAAACGCAAAAGAAGTGCATTCTGCTCTAGCTTCATTGGATATTAAAACATATCAGGGGGAAGAAATGCTTCAAGTTAACAATGAAGAAAAAGGTATCGTTTGCTTTTCAAGAGCCTCTAATCAGCAATTTCTGTGTAAAAGTGATACGATATTCATCGATGGAACATTCAAACATTGTCCAAAACTTTTTTATCAGATGTTTTTGTTGCACATCAATGAAAATGGCCACTACATGCCACTTGCTCACTTTCTCTTGCCTAACAAAAGTACAAATACTTACGAAGATATGTTTGTATTGCTCATTGCTGACAGAGTGTTGTGAAAAATTAGCATTGAAATTTGAGCCCAAGAATATTGTTGCTGATTTTGAAATCGGAATTCATTCAGCAATTAAAAGAATATGGCCTACAAGCAATATCAGAGGATGTCGTTTCCATACATCTCAACCATAGTGGAGAAAAATTCAAGAACTTGGTTTATCAAAAGAATATAAAGAAAAGAATTCTGATATTGGAAAGTGGCTACGTTGGTCATTCGGACTGGTCATATGTTGGTCATTCATTCGGAAAAATTATTCGCAAATTTTTTAAACACGCCATGGGTTTTTAACCCATGACAGTCCTAAGCCTGTGAAAAGTGTGAAGGGAAAATTATACGATTATGTATAAAAAAAAATTATGTAATAATATCTTGGAGGGTGCAACTCGCCCTTTTGTAGAAATGGCTAAGCGGTGCAACTCACCCCTTGGTTCGAGGTGGTAAACGGTGCAACTCACCCCTTGGTTCAGAGAGTAAGCGGTGCAACTCGCCCGTTTAGGTATTCTCCGGGTGCAACTAACCTACTCCCAATTTGAGGAATGAAAAATAATTAATCTAACACCTAAATATATAAATATATGTAAAGTTTAAAAAATAACATTAATAACAGATTAAAAAATATATATAAGATATGTAATGCATAATTTCAGTGGCAAATCTCCCCCCCCCCCCAAAAAAAAAAAAAGGTTTTTCCTTGTCGCAAATGTCCATGTTTTAGAATCTTCCAACTATGTAGCCCCTTAGAAGATATTTAACGGTTAAAATAATCCTCCCCCATCTTAAAAATCAAATTTATTTATTAAAATTACCGAAAAATGATAAAATAGGGAAAACTCCTAAAAACCGGCGGATGATAGGGCAAAATGGGCGTCATATTCGGATTCAGGAGATCATTTTACATCAGAATATGTTGAAATGGTGTCAGAGGCAATTAATTTACAAACAGGGGAAATCGAAAAGTTTGGGAACAACTATACGATTTTTACATTTCATGCCAACATTAATCACAGATTTTAAAATAATGATAATAAAATATCTAAATTACACCAATGCGACCAAAATAATCAAACTTCCTAGAACCAGTTAAATGTCAATTGTTATAAAAATTTTAGTTACATACAATAAAATTTTAAAATGAAATTGTTCAAATTACGAAATTTACAATACAAGAAAAAGAAAAAAATATAAATTTCAGTGACTAATTTAGAGGCGTGACAACTGTAAAAGTTATGAACTGTATAAAAAAAAAATATTTAAATTTTATGGGTTTATGAGAAATTATCTACTTCAAAGTTACTAAATTTTATCACATATTCCGGATCATTATTATGTCTGCCTTCTGTTCATAACTACAATAATTTTAGAATAATTTTCTTCTTATTAAAATAATTACATATTCATGAAAATTACTCTAAAAAATAGTGTGGGAAAAAAAAAAAAGGCGGGGGTAAATAGGATCGGGAATTAATTATAAAAGTCGGCAAATCTGCTACTTTTTAACCCTCTCAGTGTGTAGCCTCAAATAACATTTCTACTTAAAATATAATCTTATTCTCTAAAAAAATAATCTTATTGACTACTCTAGCTTAATAATTTTAAGTTACAATTATCATTACACTTATTATATAAATTACTGTAGATAATTGTAAGAAGCATCATAATCACACGCTACAGCTTCAATGTATTTGTCTCCATATATTTTACACGGTGATCCAAAATATTAATTTATTACTTGTTCTCTTTAAATTTCATAGCAAAAGCCTTAATAAACAATAATAGAGGCGTAACATGTTCTGTATACTATTGATGTTCCCCGAATTTTCCAAATATTTCTCTAGAAATACCAAAAGAAAGTTTAACACCCAAAGTGCTGAAATATTTATTGGCAGTCTATGAATATCTATTATCAATGTTCTCAGAAAAGGTGACTGGAACACCTTTACTTCTCGTGAAACGTAAATGAATTGCTTCATGGAAAATGTATTATAATGAAATGAATACTTAGATAATAAGTTCAAAACATTTTCTTAGATTTTTTTTTTTTTTTTTTTTTTTTGTAATATCAATATAACACAATAAAAGAAGATTATTATTTACAATTTTATTATGATTATGCATCATATAACTTTCGCATCCTACATATATAATACTTATTTTTATTTTGATTAAAAAAATATTTCATAAGTATCTATTATTTTTTGTTTATTGTCTTATGGAAACCTCTCAATGTTCTTAAAATTTTACCTTCATTTTATTATACTGTCACCACTATCGTTACTAAGAAATTTTTCTGAATTGTAGAGAGCTTTGTAAATATAAATCAATAATTAGTAAAGAATGAACTTTAAAGTATATTTTATTGTATTTCTTGATATTTTTAAAAAACATAATTATAAAACACCTTATCGTATTTAAATTTTTATTTAAAACGGTACACATCCTTTTTTTTATGAGGAAATACTTATTAATGTACGTGCTCATGTGTTCCTTTCCTATGCATACCTGAAACGTTTTCATTAATATCCGTAATATTATTAGTACCTGCCCCGCCTTTTTTTTTACACCAGTTTTTTACTTTCTCTTACCCATAGAAAGTATTGTTTTAGGGTCAAATTTTCGAAAGTGAGTTTTTGTTATATTTACATGTTCTGAGGTACCCTGAATACGAAAGTCATGTTTTTAGCGAATGGTCTGTGTGTGTATCCGTCTGTCTGTTATCAGCATATCTCAAGAACAAATAGTAGCAGAAATTCCAAACTCGGTATTCTAAATGTGTATCATATAGGGATGCTGCACTAAGCTTTTCGTTGAGGTGAAGCAAATTGTTCGTGTACAGGGACACTCAGACGTATTCAAATACATTACGTCTATGGGGGAAATTGCAGGTAAGTAGAGTTTAACATCTATATACAGCACTAAACTAAATGGAACGAATATATATATTTTGTAATACAGATAGTCAATTGGAAAAAAAGAATTGTGTATGTAGAAGCCTCGCCTCCCCCTGGGGGGGGGGGGACCAATACCTTTAAAACGATTGGTTGAACCATCGATCTGCGATAATTTAAAATTAAGTTATCGATCTTTTTTTTTTTATTTTTAACCAAATAATAATAATAATAATAAATTTTTTTAATGTAATATTGAGAATAAATTCAACTTTTTTCGGATATTTAGTGTTATACTACTTCTCTAATATGGAAATCGTCTGCATTATCATGGAAGATAATTATTTTAAATAATAATTTTAATAAATTATTTTTACTGAGTGAATTTGTACAGGGAAATATAAAAGAAAGTCATGTGGTGGTCACAACACACTAGTTATTTGTTGTTAGTGGATGTGCTTTACTTATAACATTTTACCATTTCCAGGAAAGCTGTTCGAGAATTGAAATAAATTTCTCATAGAGATATTGTAAATAATGTGTGTTTTAAGCTAAATATTCATAGCTTTTTGTCTTTTATTATTTTGTTTTTGTATATTTACACGTTTTGAGGCTTCCTGATTACCGTAGTCAAGTTTTTTAATGCTTAATCTTTGTCTGTGTCTCTTAGAGTGACTTAAAAACGAATAATTTTAGTAGATCCAAATGTTGTATTTTGAAGTTAATCTAAGTTTGTTGCTGGAAAAGTTGATCAAGATTGATGTTTCAAGGAACGTTGCGTGTGAAAATTGTCTGTATAATTTTAAGTAAACTGATGGTGAATACAAATATTTTAAAAGTTCAATTATAAATATCATTCATTGTAATCTTTACGTAGGTTAAAATTGGCTTAATTAATTATCTATAAAAAATAATAAACTATTGAAAAAGAAACATTAATTGCAGTGTGACCGGGGTACTCACAAAGTGAAATATTTATTTAAAAAAATTACTATATATTTTTTTTTATATCTATTTACAGAAAAAATAAATAGTATATAAAAATTGTGGTATCCAAATTTACCTTTGTAAGAACCGTCAATGTTATATGATATGAAGTATATTATTTATTCAAAAAGCTGAGTAAAATATAATAATAATAATAAAATCTAAATTAAAATATCAACATAATAAACGCTGATATATTCTCGTTTGAAAATAAGACAATATTGGATAATAAACAACTAAATTTTAATATTAACATAATAAATGCTAATACTTTGTGTCTATTGAATAATCAAAATTATAAATTATGATAACAAAATAATAAACTCAGATATTTTGTCTTTTAACGATAAATTGCTTGTTTAACAAAAAAAAAAAAAAAAAAAAAAAGCTTAATTGTAATATCATAATAAATGCTAACATTTTGTCGATAGAAGATAACTTTCTACGTAATAATAATAACGAAGTTATAATAACTACATAATGAACATTGTCTGTTGGGGATGAGATCCTAAAGCCATTAATATAAGGAAAAAAAAACCCCTATAAAAATGAAAAAAAATGCAGGTAAGGTAAAGGTGTTTGGAAGCTTAAAAGGTCTTAAAAAAAAAAAACCTATTAAAATGAAGAAAACTTTAGAAAAACTGCAGATATTTAGAACAATAATAAGTTTAAGGGGGGAAATGTTCATTGGGGGGGGGGGGATGTTACCTGCTGTTCCAAATACCTTCAGTTTATTTGCAGTTTCTCTTCATTTTTATAGGTTTTTTTTTTTTTTTAAGATTTTTTAAAGCTGGGATTGTTCCAATTACCTTAACGTTATTTGCATTTTTTCTTCATTTTTCATAGTTTTTTTTAAAGACTTTTTTTTTTTTAAGCTGGGTTGTCTGTTGAATATAAGCTCCAATAGCATAATAGAACTAAATTAAAATATCAATATTATAAACGCTAATATTTGTCTTTTGGAGATAACTTTCTAAAAAAAATAAATAAATAAAATAAAATAAAATAAACTGAATTATAATATTAACATAATAAACTTTGATATTTTCTCTGTTAACGATATGCCTCCATAGAGTAATAATATTTAGCCGAAATGTTCCTTAAACTAAACCGTGCTTTATATCACGTTTCTCCAGGAAACCAGCTAATTCGATTAGGAAATTTCGCACATAAGGAATAGTTTACAAAAATGAGAAAAAAAAAAAAAAAAAAAGAGAAGGAAATGAATCATTTCAAGGTGAAATGAACAGCTCTCTAATTAGATAACAAAGAATCAAAAATCGATAGTAAAATGAAAAACAGTTGTTCTTTCTCCTAAATATACACAGCGTTTCGAGTATTTTACTATTCGAAATTTTTTAAACACATCTGAGTTGAGAAAAAAAAAAAAAAAAAAAAAAAAACGTAACCCCGCAGGTTATATAATCCAGTTTTGCACCAGAAATTTTAATTCATAAATAAATTTGTATTTGTACGAGCTCTTCCTTCGAAAAAGTGTAGATTTCTCTATAAAAAAAAATTTCTGGTGGAGAAATGACACATCTTACATGCGGGTTATCTACCAGATATTACGGTAGTCACTTTCTGAATCTCTAAGCGAGAAATATAGATTTCTGACGTACGCGTATAAGATTAAACAAATAAACTGGATAGAAGAAATGATTGAAAATTTCCAGTCTATACTTTTCTAGATGGTGAAACAATATTATATTATGAATCCTTCGTAATGTGAAAAATTCTCGCTTGCTTTTCTAGAATTGGGTCATAAAACAAAATTATATTTACTAAAACTCACCGCCTTTCTTTTTATTTATTTGTAGCGATTTTAAAATAAGTCTTAGCATGATAAAATAGGAAAAGCTCCAGAATTCTAATAGGAGATTTTAGAACTCGCCCCAGAAAGGAACTAGAATTCATAAGGATGGAACTTTTTTTACTAGAGGCAGAAATTAGTTTCTTGATGCCACTCAGATTTTTTTCAGTGTGTGCATCATAACATACATAATTGTTTGTCAATGATTAAAATAAAACTGATCTGGCGCTTACAGTATTATATTTTATCCTACATTACTATAAAAAGATATTATTACAGTTAAATATTTATACATCTTTTACTATAATAATATCTCTTTATTGTTTATATAGCAATTTTAGAGAAATTTTTTGAAACTGTTTTTAATATACGGATCTACGGCTCCACATATGGTTTTCCAATTTTCACTAAAAGTTGAGAAAGCATGTGTGAACTACACTAAAAAAATTACGCTAAAATGTTTATAGCAGAATGTGCTGAAAAAAAAAATGGATACCAGCACATTGCACTGTTAAACAAAATAATTAACAACATAAACATGCGTAAAAGAGTCTCACATTACAAAATTTTTCTACTGTGAATTATCCTGCTGGCACCAACTTTTGCCAGCACATTCTGCTTGTAAGTTTTTATAGTGCTAAGTATAAAGTTTACTGTATTTTTTCAGAAAAGTATTTTGCTGTATTTTTACAACAAAAGAAATTTTTAACAGCGTACGATGAAAGATACTGCATTTAACAAATTCTATATATTTTTAAGCAACTGAAAATAGATTCATAGAAAGTTTTATTTAAATTTCTGATACCTTTTTTTAAATCTGAATATTGTAGTTGCACCACTATGATAACAAAGTATGTTATTAAATTAAAAAATAAATAAATAAATGAATAACTTATTCTGACAATTTTTTCCTACGCCGTTCTTTAAATTCTACTGATTTTGAGTAACCCTGTATATTGTATAGTATTGTGCTTATAAATTTTATACATACCGCATAGTGTACTTAGATTATCACAGTGAAAAATTTCATAAAAAAACAAGAAATGCACTCCAAGAAATTTCTAACCATATTCTTAATCATAGCCTCCTAAACTAGATGCCTGCCGCGTTGCTAGATGTTGCCGAAACTTGGCAACAGTTGAAGCGGTAGGCAGCGCCACATGATACAGATTGCACGACTTTTTTTATTCAGCAGCCACCAAAAAATCTTAAAAGTGGGATATGATATACATAAAAGGCGAATAGAATCGAAGAAACGTCGATTATATATATTATATATCACTTCTTAAAATTATTGGTGACAGTTGAATAAAAAAGTCGGGTAGTTTTTACCAGGTAGCGCTGCCTACCGCTTCAACTGTTGCCAAGTTTCTGAGCCACGCGACAGGCATATAGTTTAGGAGGCCATGTCTTAATTTAGTAGAAGTTTTTTTGTGTGACTCTAAAAACGGAGATTGAATATTTTTTATACTATACTGAATTCTTGTATATATGATTTTGTAAACATAAATAATTATTTATTAATTTCATTGTGTCAAGTCTGTTTGTAAAGTCTGAACATAATAAAATGTGCCAATGAAAAATTTCGCCGATAGATATTTTCATGTATTCAAATCTTTTATATGTCTTTGTATACGAACTATTTGCTTGTTCTCGATACAAATTTTTGAATATATTGATATTATTCCGGAAATATCATACAAATTATAATTTTTAATTCTGAACTTTCAGCTAATATCTCACTGAAAATAAAATTCTGTGACCTGACATATCTAGAAACTAAATTGTGGCTCAAGTGAAAATGCATACTGGCTAACATTTCCAATTTTTAAATCAGATTTATCATCACTACTTTTTTTATCGCAACATTTCCTAATTATTTTCCACGATAAAGTAAAGTGAAAATTGTTATAGAAAATTTCATGTATTGATCGTCCTACCTAAATCGGGATGCTTGGCAGCTATGAAAATGGTTCTACGTAAGCCTTATAAATTCTAGTTCTCTTTGCTAGCGAGTTCTAAAAATTTCCTATTAGAATTCTAAAGCATTTTCCTGTTTTATTTTTATTAAACTATTTAAAATTTTTCTGTAAATAAATACGAACATAAGAGGTGAGTTTTAGTAACTATAATTTTGGTTTATTACCCAATTCTAGGAAATAAAGCGAAAATTTCTTACAATACAAAGGATTCGTCGTATTCATTATATTGTTTCACCATCTAGAAAAGTATAGACTAGAAATTCTCGATCATTTCGTGCATTCAGCTTATTTGTTTACATTATACGCATAACTCAGAAATCTATATTGCTAGTTGAGAGATTCAGAAAGTAACTACTTATTAATTTGAGATAAAGGCCGTATATACATATCTTGTCTCAGTGCTGTTTTTACGTTATTCTGTTGGCAGACATAGACCGACACACTGACATACAAATTAACTGCTGAAAATCATGTTTTCTAATTTAGGAGATCTCAGAACGTATAAATATAGCAAAACCTCATTTTAAAAATAGGATCCCTATACTTTTTCTATGTTCTTTATTATATATTTCTAAGAGTAAGAAAAATGTTTCAATAATCATTCGTTAATTGAAAGAGCTGAAAACAATAATAATAATAAGAATTAATCCTTTTCTCCAACAACACTTCTGATTTGGGGAAGGTGATTAATACATTGAATAATAAATAGCCGATTTTTTCTAGGTTTTAAAAAATTCTTAAATTATTCAAAAGTCATTAATATCATTCTTATTACCTTTAAAGATAAGTATGTTTAATAATTTTTTCTATTTTCTTTTTCAGTATCGACTATACCTAGTAATTTAGCGAGAACTGCAAACTTCTAAATGTAACTGCTGCTTTTCAGCAAAGAATGTATATACTGTTTCTTTAACAGATCATTTTTAAATTTTGCTTACAATTGTATGTGTTTTAAAGTTGAAAGTTTTACATAAAAAAATCTGGAGTGACTCCACTCGACTTTCCGAACATTGAGTAATTAACAGTTTTGTAGATAAAGTAAAGAAAGAGTAGTTGTTAAACAAACAAAAGAGAGAAAACCATAATAGAGTGTTTGAGTATTTTTCTCCATCTATTACACGTTGTTTTATTTAACGCTACTGAACTTTGAGCCCATAGATCATAATGATAAAGAAATTTTCGTTGTGTCCCTGTAAAAACCTATAAATGCTAGATTCACCAAAATGCTTATAGTTAGTGCAACAGTGATTTATAATACTCATATAAATTTTCAGCTGAATTCAATAAGGCGTTTAGATGCTATCGTAATTTTTAAAATTTAGTCCCATAGGCCATAATGATAAAGAATTTTTCTTTGTGTCCCTGTAAAAAAACTGTAAGTGCTAGATTCACCAAAATCTATACAGTTAGTTCAACTGTGATCTATAACATGTGTACAAATTTTTTGCTCGGATTAATAAGGCGTTTAGACGCTATCACATTTTTAAAAATTTGGCCCCATAGGCATAATGATAAAGAATTTTTCTGTGTCCCTGTAAAAAAACTATAAGTGCTAGATTCTCCAAAATCTATACAGATTGAGTATCTGTGACCTATAATATGTGTATAAAATTTTTGCTCAATGGAATAAGGCGTTTAGATGCTATCGCACTTTTAAGATTTTGCTCCCATAGGCCATAATGATAAAGAATTTTTCTTTGTGTCCCTGTAAAAAAACTATAAGTGCTAGATTCACCAAAATCTATAGGGTTCGTACTATGGTGATTTACAATATGCGTACCAACTTTCAGGTTAATCGAACAAAGCGTTTAGACGCTAGCGTGTTCACTCACAGACATACACACATACATACATACATCATCGTAAAAATAGTGAAAACGGACTCAGGGGACCTCAAAACGTATAGAAACATCAAAATCTCGAATTCGGATTTTTGACATGATTACAATACTTTCCTCACTATAGTGTTCGGAAAGTAAAAATAATTGAACATCTATACTATTTAAAATATAACTCTTATTTTTTAAGGAAAAAATTTTGTCTCGCTTTGGGGAAGAAAATTGCAATAAGCATGATATTACAGTTTTATAAACCTAAGACGTAATAAAGTAATGGCTTTCAAAATTATTTTATTCGACTTAGAAGTTATTTTATAAACAAATATGCTGTTGAGAATTTAAAAATTGTAATACTTACAAGTGATATTTTAAGCAAACTGATTTTATGAAGTAATTTGATTTAACTGAATCATGTGAACATAATGCTCTCATGAAATAATAATTTGATTTAACAGAAGCATGTGCCATATAATATAAAATGCCTAAAAGGATTAACAGTTGTGGTTATAATGCCTAAACGAAATAATAAATTGACACTGAGAAAAAAAAAATATATATACCGTCTCCATCTAGAACTAATTAGTAGTCATTTTCTGAGAAATGTAAATTTCCGATATATACGTATGAGGTAAGCTAATAAACTGAATTGACGAAATGATCGAGAATTTATAGTATGTACATTTCTAGAAGGTGAAACAATATTATGACTATTATTAATCCTTTGTATAGCGAGAAATTCTCGCTTGGTGTCCTAGATTTCGGTCATAGACTCGAATTATATAGTTGCTAAATATCACCTCTTGTATTTGCACAGTTATTTGCAGATATTTTAAAATAAGTCTGACTTCGATTATACAGGCAAATGCTCTAGAATTCTAGTAGAGTTTTCCAGAACTCTCTTTCAAAAGGGACTACAATTTATAAGGAAAACATGGAAATTTTTTTTATTAGAGTCACAATTTAGTTTTCATATGTCAGTCACAGAATTTTTTCCCAGAAGACGTGGTTGGTTGGGTTTTATATCGCACTGGTGCAATTAGCGACGGTCTGGGACTCACTCTTAGAGGTGGTCCCGAAACATATCATTACAATTTTGATCCTCCACGGAAGGGATGGCTCTCCCGCTTTGGTGACCCCCAGAGGTATAATTTTGATGGGAACATGGAGGACATTGCGGCCACGACAGATTTTGGCACCAGAACTTGGACAGAATGGTGGCACCAGCCACCATTAATATACACGACGGTCTTTGGCCGGCTCGAGTATCGAACCCCAATCTTCCGATTACAAGCCTGGCGCTCTACATTGTAAAAAATATGTCCTATTTGCTGCCAGAAATTCTCTGTAATTTGAGGAAATACGTGTAATTTACGAAAACATTACGTTGTTAGAAAGTTTTTTTTCAAATTACAGAGAATTTCTGGCAGAAAATGGGACATATTTTTTACAGTGTACCGATTGGGCTGACGCGGCCCTTCATAAGACTTGACCGGAACATGTGGTTTAAAAAGCCCAAAGGAAATAATTAAAAGTATATTTTAATTAATTATATATGACTTTAAAGAAAATTAAATTTAACTTGTGTCACCCTGTGAAGACTTACGAATTTACAATTAAATTTAAAAATCGAAATCGCATCTAAATAAATCTGAAAAATATTTCTTGGCCACCCGTTAAATAAAGACAACAAAATAACTCTCTGAGTAATGCTTTAATTAGCACAGATATCGGGATTTAGCAGCAAAAAATTAGTTAAGTTGTTATAAACTTCTGCCTAATTTTGTCTGATTTCAATATACGACAATACACTGCAAAAATAATGCATGAGCATGGTATTACACGAAATTTCTTATCTTGAGTTAAAAATCTGTAACATGCATATGGCTGTAATTCAAGGCGCTTTCGTAGCGGAGATTTTTGTAGGCTACACGCCACATTAGTGTGACACCCTACTACCACTATTTGGGAACAAAATGGAATACACTAATGGATGTAATTAATTGAAAACGAAAAATTTCTTGCTGCGCTATTTGTTTATGAAAATGCAAGTTCTGTATTTCATTCAATGGGTTCACAGCGAGTGGTTTGAAAAATAACAGCAACGTCTGTTTGAATTGAATCTGTTGCCAATATGTTAACAATTGGAAAAACTTTCTGTTGCCAGAAAAATCATAAAATTACCTTTAGAGGCCTCTCCACTTATCGTTCCCAGATACGAGAGTCAATGTTATTCTATGAAGAATTTCGTCCCATTATAACTTTATAACAAATTTATATTTTTAAATTCCGTTTCACATTCAGAAACTTCACGACTATTAAACAATTTATCGCTATCTAAAAATTATTTTTTTTAATTTTTAATAATTTATTTTGAGGTTGTAAAATGCGAATTTTTACAATGTGAAATTTTTTTATTTTTGAGCTTAAAAATGAAATCTTAAGAATAGAAAAAATCAGTTTTTAGAAAGCGATAATTTATTTAATAGTTATGAATTTTTGGAAAGTGAAAACGGAATTTATAAATAAGTATTAATTAATGAATGATAATCGGGCAAAATTTTCCATAGGATAACATTGGCTTCAGCTTTCGGAAATAATAGTTAGAGCATAGTTAGTATACCTTAACAAATAAAATATACTCACTTCTTTAGACAAAAGACATATGACAAGGAAAAATAAATCTAAAAAATAAACATAAAATCATGAGCCCTTGTTGTGCAAAGAAAAAAGAAAATATTGAACATACATATTTAACAGATTTTACGTAAATTAATTTTGAATATAAAATAGTATGAATATAAAATGAAAAAAAAATATATATAATAAATAGTCATTTGATACACTAAAATAAATATAAGTAGTTATTATTATAAAACCATTTTAAATGATTTAAAAAAAAAAATGTTCATGGAAAAAGCAGCAATGAAAAATTTGAAAGATTCATTTAAAGTGTTGACCCGTCAACGGATTTTAATGTTTTATTATGAGTCAATATAAAACATTCTGAGATTTAAACAAAATACAAATTGCTTTTTTTTTAGACTGTTCTGATAAAAGAGTTGGCTTGGATTCAAATTTACTCGTCTTATTTTTAGCCATTTGGTGAAATAAAAAATTTATACATGTTTTAATAAATATACTGTTTGTAAGAATCTACCATATGAAAGATTGTTATAGTTGATTGCAGGAGATTTTTTTAAATTTTTTAAAGAAATAACTTTAATAACTCATGAAATTTTTATAGCATGTTTTACAGTCGGCAGCAAAGTCATTCGAGTACTAGCAATAATTCCTATATATATATATAAAGTAAATTTAATACTGCTTTTTTAAATAAATCCTTGCCGAATCATGTTCTGAGACTGACTAAGAACATGAATCGACCAGGATTTATCTAACAAAGCAGTACTAAATGTACTTTTTTTTACATAGGAATTATTAGGTTCGAATAATTTTGCTGCCGACTGTACATACTTTTAAGAGGCCGTTTTATTTCTAATTAAAAATCAAAATTATGCTATAAAGGTTTATTGAAATTTACCTGAAAACATGAATTTTTCAGGTTTGTGATCCTTGTTTTGTAATATTTATTAAATTTAAGAATTAAATTTTGTCAATACTTTTTATTATAGGTACTTTAAGGCGGCTTCGCACCTTTGACTTGGCACTACTGAAGATTTCATGTACAGTCGGTAACAAAAGTATCCGAACACTAGCAAAAATTCCTATGGAAAAAATGTAGAGTTAATACAGTTTTGTTAAATAAATCTTTGTCGAATCATGCTCTTATTCAGCCTAAGAACATAATTCGACACATATTTATTTAACAAAAGAGTTTTAAGTGATCTTTTTTATTTAGGAATTTTTGGTAGAGTACGGATACTCTTGTTATTTACTGTACAAGCTTATATTTCCATTTAATATATATAAATTGAATTCTATTAGATTTATTCAATAATATATATATTAAAGCAATATATATATATATATATATATATATTTACAGATTTGAAATCATTTAATTGCGTTTTCTCAGTTTGCATTTTCCCATTTATTCATAATCTTCAAAATGCTAAATCATCTGTAGATATTTAAAAAAAGACTTAATAATTATTTTAGACCTATAATATATAATTCTTAAAAGAATTAGTGATGGATTTTGCAATATCTTTAAAAGAAAAAAAAACGTTAAAAATAAAAATATAATAAAAATTGTGTTCTTTCCAAACTTTTACATAAGCATGCATTTTTAATTTTTTTTTTTTAAATTAATTAATAAATTTTAAAATCCATCCCTAATTCTTTTAGTTAGGTTCTTTAAAACATCAAAAAAAAAAAAAAAAAAAAAAAAAAACAACTCTTTTTTTTAATTATCTGCATTTTGAATATCATGAATTCATAAGAAAAAATTCAAACGAAGAAAACGCTATTTAAAGATTTCAAATCTGTAAAAAATTATTAAATTTAGGCAGTGAATTTTAACAAAAATGCTAATTTAATAATGATTAAAAAGAAAGAAAAAAGAAAAGAAAAGCGAATACTACTGTTACTAATAATAGTATTTATTTACTTTCAATTAAATATATATATATATATATATATATATATATGTAAATTATGTTAAGTACAGTCGGTAACAAGTGTCCGAACACTACCAAAAATTTCTATATATAAAAAAAGTAGAGTTAATACTGTTTTATTAAATAAATCCTTGTCGAATCACGTTCCTAGTCAGCCTAAGAACATGATTCGACAGGGATTTATTTAACAAAATAGCTTTAAGTGTACTTTTTTAATACAGAAATTTTTGGTCGTGTTCGAATACTTTTGTTACCGACTGTATATTGTTCGAAAAATGAATGACTATATAAGTTTCTATATCATTCATTCATAATTTCTGTAAGAAGAACACATGCCCCGCATTGTGTTGACAGAAATTGAAATGGATATGCTTGTATGTCTATACATATAGTTAATTTTGACATTATAAAGTATAACTTAAAAATTCTTTATTCAGTTTAATGAACGGAAAGGCTGTTAAAATTTTCAATTCTTCGGCATTTAATTTTTTCTACTTGAAGCAAATTATTTATTGAAATTTAATTCAATTTGATTAAAGAAAATTTTGGGCTGTCTAAATTAATTAAATGGCTGAATGAGGAATTCTAATGGATATTAGAATGTAAGATGAATTTTAAGTTTATTTTTCTCTTTACGCGTATAGAAGCAATTTCTATCTTACAAAGTGATAGAAATGACCTGTACCCACAGAAGCATCATTTGTTTGGTATGTAATAATGTCATAAGGATTACAGACCTTTTTAGTTTATAGGTTTCATTATTAAACCAATAATACGCTCCATTTTCTGTTTCAAAATTCATTCTTCTACGGATGAAGCATAGCCGTGCCTCATTATCGTCCAATGACGACAAGAACATGAAGGTGACTCTATCATATAGTAAAAACACTATTTAAGAAATCACATTCATATAAATTACAATGTAAAAATACTGTAACAATATAGAATTTTCTTAGCGTAGATACGCTATCTACCAATAAGTATTTGGAGACATTCGGATTTAGGCATTTTGTCAAATGTCTGAAAAAATTCTTTAGAAATCATCTTGAAACTTTGGTAGTGTAAAGAACCCGTTATACCACATATACTTCAGCAAAAGTTGTGTCTTGAAAAGGAAAAAGAAACCAGTAAAAAAATAAATAAAAATGTTTTGGATCACCCTGTAAAAAGTAATGCTTGAAATGCGTTTTGGTTGTAATATGTGATTATAAAGATTTTTCTCATTATCTACATAAATTTTCATGAATCTACCACATATATTCATGGATATATATATATATATTCTTAAACAAAATCCACATTTTTAATTATAACTCTCAGAATATTAAACTTAGTGCAAAGCTATTTTTAGAAAATTTGGCATACTACGTTAGACATACAGCATTCTGCAGTCAGAATGCAAAAGTGTTCAATATCTTTCGAAATATGAGCATTTTTACTAAATAATTTTTAAATGCGCATGCGCTAGCTTTTAGAGAAATTCATTTGCACAATTTAATAGCCAAAAGCATCGAACAACTTATATGAAAGCCCCAAACAAATATCAGGTAAATTAAAAAAGTTATGAAAGATAGAATTGTAATGTTTATTTAGATGGCCGTAGATTATTGAACTTCAAATTAGAAAAATAGCTTTATTATTCTTGCGATATGAAACGCTAATAACACAGGAAAGATCCAATTATACAGGCAATTTTTGTAGATATTATGATGAATTTATTATTTATGAATTGTTGACTTACTGAACACAGCTATAGGTGACCAGATAAGCATATTATTATAAAATGGTAGATATAATTGGGGTAATTAAATAATTTGGAGTGGAGTGGGAGCCCAAAACGACGACTTCACTGGTCAAGTCATGATGAAGAAGTCACGCTTCGATTTCTTGATTATTTTCCCCAGAGCTCTAGTCGACGCCAAATTCAAAAAGTAGAGAAAAAACGGTTGTAATTATGTTACGTATAAACACATACAATTTTTGAAAAGGTTACCACATGATTATAATTCAAATCGCCATGAGAACCAGGAACTTTTAAGTAAAATTAACACACCATGTTATGAGATAAAGAATGCACACAAGGCGACAAACTGCCTTTATTTTGTAAGATGAAAAGAAACCGTATTAGGAAAAGTCAAAACAAGCTATTGTGGATCTGCATTAACGTTAAAGAACGAATAATATATGATCAAAGATTTCGATAGAGTTGCAATAAGCTAAAGATACATATGTGGGAAGGGAGAATGTAAAAATTTAAAGAACATACTGTATGTGAATTTAAGTTGCAATTTAGAGGTCATAAACATGTGTTCGTTAGTTTAATTCAATTTAATTTTTAATATGATAATACATATATTTTTTTTAGAATATGTGATTATCGACATCACATATTTTAAATGTAATGTTTATTTAGATGACCGTCGATTATTGAACTTGAATTAGAGAAATAGCTTTATAATTCTTGCGATATGAAAAGCTAATAACACAGGAAAGATCCAATTATACAAGCAATTTTTGTAGATATTATGATGAATTTATTATTTATGAATTGTTGACTTATTGAACACAGCTATAGGTGACCAGATAAGCACATTATTATAAAATGGTAGATATAATTGGGGTAATTAAATAATTTGGAGTGGAGTGGGAGCCCAAAACGACGACTTCACTGGCCAAGTCATGATGATGAAGTCACGCTTCAATTTCTTGATTATTTTCGCCAGAACTCTAGTCGACGCCAAATTCAAAACGTAGAGAAAAAATGGTTGTAATTATGTTACGTATAAAGACATACAATTTTTGAAAAGGTTACCACATGATTTTAATTCAAACGGTCCTCACTAATAGCCAAAAAAATCGCCATGAGAACCAGGAATTTTTAAGTAAAATTAACACACCATGTTATGAGATAAAGAATGCACATAAGGCGACAAACTGCCTTTATTTTGTAAGATGAAAAGAAACCGTATTAGGAAAAGTCAAAACAAGCTATTGTGGATCTGCATTAACGTTAAAGAACGAATAATATATGATCAAAGGTTTCCATAGAGTTGCAATAAGCTAAAGATACATATGTGGGAAGGGAGAATGTAAAAATTTAAAGAACATACTGTATGTGAATTTAAGTTGCAATTTAGAGGTCATAAACATGTGTTCGTTAGTTTAATTCAATTTAATTTTTAATATGATAATACATATATTTTTTTTAGAATATGTGATTATCGACATCACATATTATAAATGTAATGTTTATTTAGATGGCCGTCGATTATTGAAATTGAATTAGAGAAATAGCTTTATAATTCTTGCGATTTGAAAAGCTAAATAACACAGGAAAGATCCAATTATACAAGCAATTTTTGTAGATATTATGATGAATTTATTATTTATGAATTGTTGACTTATTGAACACAGCTATAGGTGACCAGATAAGCACATTATTATAAAATGGTAGATATAATTGGGGTAATTAAATAATTTGGAGTGGAGTGGGAGCCCAAAACGACGACTTCACTGGCCAAGTCATGATGATGAAGTCACGCTTCGATTTCTTGATTATTTTCGCCAGAGCTCTAGTCGACGCCAAATTCAAAAAGTAGAGAAAAAATGGTTGTAATTATGTTACGTATAAACACATACAATTTTTGAAAAGGTTACCACATGATTGTAATTCAAACGGTCCTCACTAATAGCCAAAAAAATCGCCATGAGAACCAGGAACTTTTAAGTAAAATTAACACACCATGTTATGAGATAAAGAATGCACATAAGGCGACAAACTGCCTTTATTTTGTAAGATGAAAAGAAACCGTATTGGGAAAAGTCAAAACAAGCTATTGTGGATCTGCGTTAAAGAACGAATAATATATGATCAAAGGTTTCGATAGAGTTGCAATAAGCTAAAGATACATATGTGGGAAGGGAGAATGTAAAAATTTAAAGAACATACTGTATGTGAATTTAAGTTGCAATTTAGAAGTCATAAAAATGTGTTCGTTAGTTTAATTCAATTTAATTTTTAATATGATAATATATATATATATTTTAGAATATGTGATTACGACATCACACCCTCCTAATAACTTTACACAATCGAAAATATCCCTATTCGACTTGCATACCTTTAAAACCTATCTGTACCAATTTTGAACGGCCTAACTGTATTTCTATTTGTTTTTGCTCCATAGACACCCCCCTTGCTGCCCCCACCTGGGGGGCTGAATTTCTAAAATTCCAGAAAAATTTGTTTTTAGACATTTGTATTAGCTATATTTTAAAGCAAAAATTTTACGGATATCCGTTTTTTTGTTTGAGATATGAAGGATTTTGTGAAATCACGTTTTGCCCCCCTCCCCCCTTGAGGGGCGAATTTTTTAAAATCGCTTGCGGCGTTGTCTTTCTCGGGTCGTAAACATTAACCGTGCCGAATTTGGTCCCGCTCGGTGAAACGGCCTAGGATTCTATAGCGGACAGACACACACACACACAGAATCTGCTCTTATATATATATAGATAGATATACATACATATATATATATATATATATATATATATATATATATATATATATATAAATTAATAAGTAAATTAATTAATAAATAAAAATAAGATTTTGCTCATAGTTGATTTGGCCTTTGCCTGGCTTTGACCCAAAAGAATCTTATATTCAAACCCATTACCTTTTACAACTCTTTCTCACGTTGTTGATTAAATTTAATTACTATTTGATATAGAATTAATTTATTTCATTTTACAAAGTGTTCGAAAATTAACAAATATCTTGTATAGATTAATAGAGTACGAATTTCCATAAAATGCTTTTTTATATGTAAATAATAATAATAAAAACTATTTATAAAACATTAAAAAAATTAATTTTAGAAATAATATGTAATTCCATTAACCGACTACTGTAGCTAATGGAAATATTGTTTTAATCTAAAATTTTAATTTCGAGTTTTCACCTGATTTACATGTTTTAAAATCTTCTAAATCCAAAATAGTTTTTTTTTTTTTTCTTTTTTTTTTTTTTTGTGGTGGTGGTGGTGGGGCAATTGGTCAGTGGGTATGAGAGTGTGTATGTATGTATATACGTGTGTGGAGATTCTTTTGATTATCATATCTCTAAAAGGAATAAAGGTAGAACGATGAACCTTCAGGTTTATTGTACAGATCATTTTGAAAAACTTTAGGGGAAATTGGAAAACTGGGAGTGGGACATTTAAAATCAGAAGTGGAATTGTAAATTCGAATCTGGAAATCGGCTCAAATGATTTTTCTCAAAGTTACGATATGTATTTTCGTATGTATTGGTTGGTTAGTGTAGAAAAAGTATTGGGCATCCTGTATCGGTAGGTCAATTTTAGGTGTTGTAAGGGCATTCCTTTAAAAACGGCTCTACAGATTTTCTTCAAACTCGCCTTATTACCTGTGTTTTAGATATACTTTCATATGTCACTGATAATTTGCGATGAACAAATGAGTTAAATAGATGAAAAGATGTAAGTTCGAAGTGGGATCAAAAGTCGGTATCTCAAAAACGACTCGAACAAATTTCTTCAAATTTGCTGCATAAACCATTTACTAGATGATTTTTCGAATGTATTACTTAGTTACAACAAAAAAATTTTTCAGGTGACTTAATTAAATCAGTTTTAAATTTAGGAAATTGGCGGTAAACGAAAAAAAAAAAAAAAAAAAAAAACCACTCTTCACGGAAATTATTATTATTATTTTAAACTCGCTATGTATATTCCGTTTTATATGTCCTCACATGCATTAGTTTGACCATGCAGGAAAATATACGATACCTGATTTGTTAAGTCAGTTTTAGGTCTTCTGACCGTGACCACATTATTTCAAAAAAAAAAAAAAAAAAAAAGCCGTATATAACGTGTATTGTAGTTAGTGATGGAACTGGTGTAGTTGTTATGAAGTAAATTTATTATTATTATTTTTAATAATTTATACACTTAAAAATTGTTTATAGTTAATCGTATATGCAAGATTTCGAATTGGTAGTATTCTTTATTCTTGTTTTATTATTTAATATTTAGTCTTTTCTCCCACTCTCCTATCCCCCCGCCCCCCCCCCTCTCTCTCTCTCTTTTTTTTTTTTTTTTTTTTGTCTTTCCTTTATTTAATTGTAAGAAATTTTTACAGACGGTTTTGTTTTTAATTAATGATACCAAACCTTATGTGGCATTCGAAAAAAAAAAAAAAAAAAAAAAAAAAAAAAAAAAACTTTAGAATCTACAAAGAATGAAAATAAATAAATAAAAATATTAGGAAGGCTCATTATAAGGCAATAAAAAAAGACTGCCGAAAACGAAGAACGTTTTTTTTTCTTTTTAGTTTTTTTGAGTGTAACAACGGAAAAAAAAAAAGAAGCGAGAAATGGAACAAGCAAGAGACGCCATGTCCGATTGGTCGATATTTAACTAAACTTTTGCATATGGAATAAGCTAGTCATCTTTTATTAAATGTGTGTTTTGTCTTACAGATATATATATATATGGGTCATTCTCACATAATGGTAAATTTTGTGTCCTTGGCTAAAAAATGTTACTTGAGCAAGTCAGCTATAAAAATTAAAAACATTTTTGGACAATTCTTTTCAAGCACTACACTGTGCAGTAATTTGAATACCAAAAAAAGTAAAATTTCAATATTTAAAAAAATTTTAAAGTTGTAAATGTCATTACCAAGGCTTGTCCCAAACTCCAAACTTTTTATTTGAACCTTTATTTTAAAGAATTGAAAAAAAATTAAACAAAGCTAACAATTTGCTAGGTATATTTCACTTTTCTATTTTTAATATCTTTGGAATTTTAGGCATAAAAAAAAAAGAAATCCATTAATGATTCTTATTTAAAATTTGCCCCTAAGGGTAATTGTCATTACCAAGGTGTGTAAGTTTTTTTTCAGTACCTCACTACTAGATGGTGCTGTCATAATTATCAACTTGTGAAAAGTAAAGTGTTTCATGCCCTTACAACCAGACAAGTTTTTTTTAGTTTAAGTAAATACAAATTATTTCATTTTGCTGTTTTGTTCTAAAATTATAGTCAGTGTACTGATTGTGTGTCATTACAAAGTCCATTATTACGGAAATACACAATTAATAAATTTAAATTTACTGAATTATTTATAAAGAGCTTTGGGACCATATACAGAATGAATATTGTATTAGCTTTTAATTGCTATAATTTAGCCATAAATAGGCTTAACATTAAAAAAGTCATTACCAAGGTGTTCTGAAAACATGTTAATGATATCTACTAACATGGTAATGACTGCTGGGCAGTAAAGTGTAAATCACTTTATGTCGCCTGTTAAAACAGACAGCTATAGGATTCGTATAGTGAAAATTATTCCAAAAAATCTCACCACTATATATCGTCTAGACATTTTAATTTTTCTGTTACAAATTAGAATGATAAATACAGCTATCCATAAATAAATGTGTAATTATTTCGCCATTGGTTATTTCTGTGGTTCTGTCTGTCATTACCATGTTCACAAATGTCATTACCATGTTGCAATGGAAATTAAAAAAATAATTAATCTGTAATTAAGGCAAACGATCACTGCTGGTAATTTTTTTCCTCTATAGCAGACATGGATGATTGCATTAATGTAAAAAAATCAGGAATTAAAACAATTTTTTTTTAATTTTTCTCTGAAACCAATATTTACCATTATCTGAGAATGACCGATATATATATATATATATATATATATTGCACCTTTAATATATGCACTGTGAAATTTCTGACGAGATTTTTACTCTAATATTATAATGTGAGGTTTTTAAATAGATTTAATTTTCATTTATTTTCAGATTAAACCAAAAATCATGTCAAGAAAATTCTCAAAACTTTCTGTTGTTGCTGAGAAAGTAAAACAACCTATTAATTATACTTAGATTAAAAAAATTTAAAACTATGAGACACAAAAGAGCTATGCTTCCCTATAAAAATATGTATTGTTACAAAATTGTAAATAATTGTGTTTATTTTTGTATAAATTCTTTCAAAGAGGCTTAGTAAGTTGATAAAATACTAATTTTGTGCATTTCTAGTCGTTTTAGCGTTGAAATAGCCTTATTTTCCCTTAAAAATGCATTAAAAAGCCCCAATAACGCAGGTAATGGATTTAGCACCAAATTTGGCGACTGTTTCCCACCTTGGCGATTTTTTTGGCGACATTGGCGAGAAAATCCTTATAAGGGATATACCAAATATGGAAGCTGTAAGTTGATTGGTTGACCACTTTCTAGAGTTTTCTCGAAAAATCTGGGTTCCATGGAACAGTATATAAGAATTCTCGCCAAGGCAGTTCAGTTTAGTCTGTGATCAGAGTCGGTCAGCTTGCATTGAGCCTCTTCGAAAGAGACTTGCTTTAACTGTTATTGCTATACAGTTTGTACTGTGGATTTGCTATTGACAGCTGTTGTTTAAGCTGTGTTTACTGGTCGAATTGAAGCTGATACTTGGTTTATAGACCTGTATTTTTCTGGAACTTTCTGTGAATAAATTACTGAATTTTTGTACGTTTGGCCTTTCATTCTCGGACAACTCACGAACCCCCAAGTACGCAACATTTCTGGTGTCAGAAGTGGGATTGTCTGTGAATGGTGATAACGAGAGCTATGGAGCAAGAGATGAAGAAACTTCTAGAAAGCTTAGCTACCCAGATGAATGAAATGAAAGAAGGACAAAGAGAGATGAAAGAAAGTATGGAGACATCGCAAAGGGAGTTGAAAGACACTATGGGTGAAGTTCAGGAAGAAATTAAATCTAATCAAGATGAGATGAAGAGAGAACTATCAACGGTGAAAGAATCAATTGAGGGTAAATTAACGGTGATGGAAAATAGAATGGATGGAATAGAAGAGAAAGTTATAAAGATAGAAGAACATTTTGAAGAAAAAGTTATAAAGATAGAAGAAAATGTTATAAAGGTTGAAGAGAAAGCTATGAAGATAGAAGAAAATGTTATGAAGGTTGAAGAGAGTGTTACGAAAATAGAACGGAGTTTCGAGGAGAAAGTTAAAGAAAATTTTGATCAGGAACTGAAAGGAAGGTTTTCAGAGATAGAAGGTAAACTGAAGAGAATAGAAGAAGCTCTGAAGAGAAAAGTGGAAGAAAAGTTAGACTCCATGCCTCAGGAAACTGAAAAGAGAGATAAAAGAATCCAGAATCAGGAATTTATTAAGCTATCCACCTACGACGGCAGTTCCTCCTGGCATGTATATAAGACGCAGTTTTCCATCGTGGCTGAAGCTAACGGCTGGGACTCTGTTGCAAAGACGGCTCATCTGGTAGGGTCGTTGCGGGGCGAAGCCGCAGATATTCTGGAGAACCTTTCGAAGGAACAGTGATATGACTTCGAAGCTTTAACCAGAGAACTGGAGCTATGTTTTGGAGCGAAATGGTCCAAAGAATATAGTCGACTCCAGCTAAGGTCCCGTCGTTAGAAACTAGGGGAAAGCTTACAAGAACTGGCATCAAACATCCAGAGACTTTCACATTTGGCTTTCTCAGACTGTCATCCTGAATCACGTAATGATCTGGCCCTGGAATATTTCATGGATGCTGTCGGAGATCCAGATATTCAAAAAGCCCTCAGACTCTCCGGCGTGAAGGATGTGGAGTCAGCCTTGGTGTACGCCCTAAAGATCGAGACAGCCTAACAAGCCTCCCATAAACATCGCCAGAACAGCACGGTAGACAAAGTGAACGGTTCTCAAGATGATCTTAAAGAGATTCAGAAAATGATTGCAGAAATTAATAGAAGACTACGCATTCTTGAGAATAAGAAAGAAGGGAAGACTCCAACAACTAAATGCTGGGGCTGTGGGAAAGACGGGCATATCAAACGAAGCTGCCCAGTAAGAACACCTAGAGAAGCAACTCAGAATGTCTCTGAAGTATGCCACTCAGAAGGAGCTCTTCCAGAAAATCCAGATGCCTTCTTGCGGAAGCCTCCATCTGAAGATCATGAATACAGCTCTAAAGCCGAGGATAGACCCCAACGAATAAAGCCAGTTGCTCGCCAAGTTACTGTCGCAACACCATCAGAACAAGATAGTGACGAAGAACTTAGACAAGCCCACTTGGAAGATCCTGACATAAAACCAATATTACAGCTGAAGGAGACGACCAGCAACAGACCTATCTGCCAGGACATTTCCAGATTTAGTCCCATTACGAAAAGTTATTGGGCACTTTGGGACTCTCTTCATATCAGAAACGGCGTTTTACACAGAAAGTGGGAATCTGGTGATGAGAAAAGCTTCAGATGGCAGATTGTATTATTAAGATAAAAAATTCCAGCTGTGTTACAACAACTGCATAGCAGCTCTACCGGAGGCCATTTTGGGGTAATGAAGACTCTGCAGAAAGTTCGGGAACGCTTCTACTGGTGCAAGGCAAAGGAGGAGTGGAGAAATGGTGTAAATCCTGTGATGCTTGTGCGGCACGTAAAGGCCCGCAGAAACGAAGTCAAGGAAGACTGCAACGGCATAACGTGGGAGCACCATTTGAACGGATTGCAATCGGCATCTTGGGTACTTTGCCACTGACCTCCAGTGGAAATAAATACATCCTCGTCGTGATGGACTATTTCACTAAGTGGCCTGAGGCATATCCCATTCCCAATCAAGAGGCATGCACAGTCGCAGAGGTCCTAGTGCAGCAATGGGTGTCAAGGTACGGCACGCCCCTACAACTTCATACCGACCAAGGTAGGAACTTTACCTCTGATGTTTTCAAAGGACTGTGTCAACTACTCGGCATAGACAAAACCCGGACAACACCCTTACATCCCCAGTCGGACGGCATGGTCGAGAGTTTCAATCGTACCATCCTGAATAACCCCTCTCTTCTAGTATCAAGGAACCAGCAAGATTGGGACTTGAAGTTGCCATTGTTCCTGCTGGCTTATCGAAGTGCTGTCCATGAAACCACCGGCTATACTCCAGCCCAGATGCTCTTTGGACGTGAACTTCGTCTCCCATGTGATCTCCTGTTTTGTTGTCCACCCGATGCGCTTTTATCGCCCGAGGAGTACATCCAAGATCTCCAGGCACGATTTGAGGACGTACACAACTTTGCTCGGGAGCGGATTCACATTGCAACGGAGAAAATGAAGACAAGGTACGATCTAAAGGCTACGCAACAGGAGTTCCAGGAAGGAGAGAAGGTTTGGTTGTGGAATCCTGTTCGACGCAAAGGACTCTCTCCAAAGTTACAGTGCAACAGGGACGGACCATACACAGTCTTAAAAAGGCTGAATGATGTAGTGGTGCGGATCACTAAAACACCTTCATCAAAACCGAAGTTGGTGCATTATAACAGGCTAGCCAAGTAACACAATTAACGGTAATATTAAAATTTAAAATGTAAATACTGGTAAAATTTGCGCATGCGTAATGTAAATATTTGTATATAAATACTTGTACATATTTGTGAATTTTGTAAATATTTCTCACTTGATTTTTGTTTCTATTTTGTCGTTATATGCAACTTAGTTTTTGTATTTGATATTGTGTAAATTTGGTTAGTTTCGCCTCTTAACCAAGGGTTGCACTGCCCGGGGCGTGCAGTCCTTTGGAGGGAGGCAGTTTTACAAAATTGTGTAAAAAATTGTGTTTATTTTTTTATAAATTCTTTCAAAGAGGCTTAGTAAGTTGATAAAATACTAATTTTGTGC
Organism: Salticus scenicus; assembly: GCA_963930645.1. NCBI lineage: Eukaryota > Metazoa > Arthropoda > Arachnida > Araneae > Salticidae > Salticus > Salticus scenicus. The sequence continues at coordinate 183,287,864 of OZ005658.1, forward strand.
ATTTCTAGTCGTTTTAGCGTTGAAATAGCCTTATTTTCCCTTAAAAATGCATTAAAAAGTCCCAATAAGGCAGGTAATGGATTTGGCGCCAAATTTGGCGACTGTTTCCCACCTTGGCGAGAAAATCCTTATAAGGGATATACCGAATAGGGAAGCTGTAAGTTGATTGGTTGACCACTTTCTAGAGTTCTCTCGAAAAATCTGGGTTCCATGGAACAGTATATAAGAAGCGCTTTCTCGTCAAGGCAGTTCAGTTCAGTCTGTGATCAGAGTCGGTCAGCTTGCCTTGAGCCTCTTCGAAAGAGACTTGCTTTAAGTGTTATTGCTATACAGTCTGTACTGTGGATTTGCTATTGACAGCTGTTGTTTAATGTGTGTTTACTGGTCGAATTGAAGCTGATACTTGGTTTATAGACCTGTATTTTTCTGGAACTTTCTGTGAATAAATTACTGAATATTTGTACGTTTGGCCTTTCATTCTCGGACAACTCACTAACCCCCAAGTACGCAACAGTATTATAAAATAAGTACAGTCATACACACACACACACACACACACACACACACACAAAAAAAAAAAAAAAAAGATAAATAAAATAAAAATAATACTCACTGATTATTTTTTGCCGTAAATTAGTGTAGGAACATGTGGCTGGAACCCATCGATTAGTAATAATGCCTAGTTTATAAGGTATATTAACATTTTGCTATGGGGGGGGGTCGTATACGTATTAAAATTTGCATCAACTTCATTTTTTTTAATGATAAATCCCATTTCGTTAATTTTTTAGGGTTATTTAGAACATATGATCCCGGAAGATGGTATTGTTTATATATTTCTTTAAAGTTTTCATAGAGTTATAATTTGCCTAAGTGTGGGGATGCTAATATTAAATGAATGTGACAAATATTAATTTATATCTTCCCGAAAATATATTTATTTTTATATGTTATAATGAAGTGTTCCCAACATTTTCCATGCATATTTTTGATTAAAAACCTTTTTTGAATTATGAAAATTTTTAATAAATTGACATTTAAAAAAAAAAAAGAATTATGACCAATATTAAATTTTAAACGATTAGAATAGACATAATAAACAATATGAGTTTTAAAATTTAGAGCTCCTTGCTATTATTATTTGTCCAGTTAAAGTGTTATTTCAATTTTTATTGCTCTTAAGGGCTATCACTTGTATAATTTGTGTTAGCTGTACTTTCCATACACGTTATATAAAATAGTAATTTATGTACGTTTAGATGCACATATCATTTCTTAATTAGCATTATTTTAGTTCACTTTATATTTAGCATCTTCATAGTTCTTTTCCGATTATTATCTAAATGAACCTAATACTTTTCTATGTGAGATCTTCATTTAATGTTTCTAAATGTTGGGAAGATCCCCTAACAAATTTCCGTTTCTAACTTTATCAAGAATTGTTAAAAGTATACAAACTAAACCTTCATCATAACAACCTTAATCTCAGAAATTAGAATATGGAATAAAAAAGTGATATTTTTATTGAAAATAAATAAATTAATTAAATGAAGTTTGTGCATATGTTAATATGTAGACGATCCTATAAACCAAATGTAACTATTGCATTAATAAATAGACGTTATTATCAATCGATTGGCACCACATGTTTCTACGATAATTTATGGCAAATTTTTTTTCATGGATGTACATTGAATTTTTAAACATTTCTTGATATCTAATAGATTTATTATTTACAAATATGTTTTAAAAAGTCCTTATATTTTAATTAAATGAAATGTGCATTTAATGTCAACACTTAACAAGACCAGGGAAAGAAACAAGGAAGAAAAAATAGGCAAATGTATTCTATTATAAATGCAAATCTATATACTTAGACTAGTATCACTTTTATTTCTTTGAGAGCGGAAAAACATCCCCCTGGGCGTTTTACTTTTACTTTTATTGTAACCAAAACTCAATTACCGCAAACTAAGTACCTCTCAAACTATTTGTGTTCTTTACTTGGGAATTTTTCAGGAAGGAGAAGGCAGGATTTGATGTTTTATTAACTTGAGGATTTCTAATTTTCATCGGAGTGTATTTTATGAGAAAATTTTATAACAAAAGAAAGAGCCAGCATGTAAAGACCTTACAATGACCAAATTCTTACTCCACCATATACTGCAATGAAAAATAACTGAAAAAAAAATACATTTTTGTCTCTGCCGAAGAAATTAAACAAACTGAAGCTAAACTAATAAAAAGGTTTAAATTTTGCTTGTCTGTGACAGGAACAAGAGGATATCATCGTTTTGTTCCTATAAGTGATAATTAAATCAGATGTTAAACTACATTACTAAGTAAGGAATTTGTTCAGCACAAAACTTTGATAGTGTTTACTAACACATATTCGCTTACGAATATGGACTACATTGTGGGCGGAAAGTAACTCCTTACTGGAAATATTTTTCTTTTCCCAAACGAATGTAGGTATGAAGGCAATTTTTTTTTTTACACATTTAGTTTATTGTGTGGCATGATAAGTACAAAAGTTACAATCCAGTGTGTGCGTCAGTATTTTTTATACACTGTCTTAAACGAACAGGTACGTTTGCTACAGCCTTCCGCAAGAACTCATCAGGAACACAACTTAGGACCTCACGAATTTTGTTCTAAAGGTCACCAAGAGTTTGAGTTTTGCTGCTGTACACTTCTTCCTTAGCCCGCCCTATAAAAAGTAATCGCGTGGGGTGAGGTGTGGACTACGAACAGGCCTTTCTGTGGAGCCTCGGTGGCCTTTCGAGCGTCCAGTAAATCACTCATCAAGCCACTTCCATATATTACGACCTATGAAAAAGGAAAAAAAAAATATTACAAATAATGCCACACTACAGTCTACAAAACAAGGTAACTTTCATTGCAATCTACACATAACATCAATAGCTATTCCAAATTCAAATAGGCCGCGGTAGTCCAGTCGGTAGAGCGCAGACCTCGCAATTGGAAGATTGTGGGTTCGATACTCGAGCCGGCCAAAGACCGTCGTGTACACTAATGGTGGATGGTGCACGTAAAATCTGTCGTGGCCGCAATGTCCTCCATGTTCCCATCAAAAATTATACCTCTGGGAGTCACCGAAGCGGGAGAGCCATCCCTTCCGTAAAGGATCAAAATTGGGATGTCACGTCTCCGGACCACCTTTAGGGGTGAGTCCCAGACCATCGCCAATTGCCCATCTGCGCAGCATTAGTGCGACGTAAAACCCAAGCCAGCAAGCTAGAAGCCAAATTCAAAATAGGGTGTTACTTTCCGCCCAACCTGTATGTTGCATGCATTTACAAAGATCATTGGTGGCTTGGCATAATCAAAGACAGCTATCAAAATAATGATCAATTAGTTCATTTTTCCATCCACATGGCCCAAAGACTGCCTTCCAAATATCTAAAAAAGACATGGCGTGGGTTCCAGTAAGCAAGGTTGTGAGGAAAATTACTCCTGCCGAACTAACAACGGTTTCGGGCAGAACACATAACATATAAGAAAAACCATGAAACGAAATATCAACACCCTTCAATACTTTGAGGAAATTACAAAATTGTCATGCTAGCTGATAAAATGTAAACGAACAAATGAGTAACGAAATGATAAAAGAACTTTCAAAAGATAAACGAACAAATGAGTTAAATGGATGAAAAGATGAAAATTCGAAGTGTGATTAAAAGTCGGTATCTCAAAAACGACTCTAACGAATTTCTTTAAATTTTCGGCATAAACCATATATTACATGAATTTTCGTTTGTATCACTTAGTTACAACAAGAAAATTGTCAGGTGTCCTAATTAAATCCGTATTAAATTTCGAAAATTGGCGTTAAAAAAAAAAAAAAAAAAAAAAAAAACACTCCACACAGATATTATTATTATTCTTTTAAAGTCGCTCGCTATGTACTATATTCCGTTTTATATGTCTTCACATGTATTAGTTTGATCATACAGGAAAAATATACGATATCTGATTTGTTAAGTCAATTTTCAGGTCATTTTATTTCTAAAAAGAGTAGTACATAACATGTATTGTAGTGGGTGATGGAATTGGTGTGGTTGTTATCAAGGGTGAAAGAGTTCAGCTTTTTCTGCCACCAATATTCTTATACAGGAGTTTTTATTACATATTTGCAGTTATTTTAGTGATTTTATAGGTTAGGAATTTCTGTAAGGAAATACTGGCGGCAACAAAAGCGGAATTCTATCACCCCTATTTTATACAGCAAATTGTTAATTTATTATTATTTTTTAAAATAAGCTTTATACACTTAAAAACGGTTTATAGTTAATCATACGTGCAATATTTTGAATTGCTAGTTTTCTTTCTTCTAATTTCATTATTTAATATTTAGCTCCCCCCCCCCCCCCATTTTTTTTAAAATTTTTTTATTTTTCCTATATTTAATTGTAAGAAATTTTTATAGACGTTTTTGTTTTTAATTAATGGTACCAACCTTAGAACCCACAAAGAATAAATGTTTTTGGGGGGAAGGCTTATTATAAGGCACTAAAAAAAGACTCTGCCAAAAACAAAGAAATATTTTTTTTTTTTTTTTTTTTTTTTGAGTGTAACAACAGAAAAATAAAGAAGCAAGAGATAGAACAAACAAGAGACGTCATGTCCGATTGATCGATATTTAACTAAACTTTTGTATATAGAATATGTTAGTCATTTTCTTTTAAATGTGTGTTTTGTCTTACAATTTTTTTTTTTTTCATCTTCAATTTATGCCCTGTGATATTTCTGACGGGATTCTTACACTAATATTATAATGAGAGGTTTTTAAAAAGATTTAATTTTCATTTATATTCAAATTAAACTAAAAATTATGCTAAGAAAATTCTCAAAACTTTCTGCTGTTGCTGAGAAAGTAAAATAACCTATTAATTATACTTAGATTAAAAAAATTAAGAACTATGTGACACAATAGGACTATGCTTCCCTATAAAAATACGTTTCATAAAATTTGTACAGTCATACACAAAATAATAATAATAATAATACCCACCGATTATTTTTGCCGTAAATTATTGTAGGAACATGTGGCTGGAAGCCATCGATTACTAATAACGAACAGTTTATAAAGTATAGTTTTATTTTGCTTAGGATGGGGGGGGGGGTCGTATACATATTAAAATTTACATCAATTTCATTTTTTTCACTGGTAAATCCCATTTTCGTTAATTTTTTGGGGTTATTTAGAACAAATGAGCCCGGAAGAAGGTATTGTTTATACATTTCTTTCCGGTTTTCATAGAGTTATAATTTGCCAAAGTATGGGGATGCTAATATTAAATGAATGTGACAAATATTAATTTATCTCATAAAAAAACAATACTATGCTAAAAGTCACCCCGCCCAGCAAAAACTCTTACCTTTCTTATGCATACGTATTATATTTATAAAAGCACAGTATTATATTTATAAAAGCACCTGCAAAAAGAAGTGATATCTCATAAAATACAATACTATTGTAAAAGTCATCCCGCCTAGCAAAAGCTCTTACCTTTCTAAAGCAGCCAAAAAAAAGATTGATATCAAATTTCGCCGCCGCTATTGAATCCCGGGTACTCAATGCCTAGCTTAATGAAGATCTGCCAATAACACTGCACGTATAACACTTTCTAATATATCCTAATCTCTTTCAACATTGTTTGTTATTTGTGTTAGTTTTTTCGCTGCATTATAAAGTTATAATTTAAAGTATTTTTACGGCGGGGTGCGTCCTCAATGTAGAAGTTTTAATTAATAAAAAAATTAGTTAGTAAGGATTAAAATATTATTACGCACCTCGCCGTGAAAATAGTTTAAATTATAACTTTATAATGCAGCGAAAAAACTAATACAGATAACAAAGAATGTTGTAAGAGATTAGGATATATTAGAAAGATACATGCAGTGTTATTGGCAGATCTTCATTAAGCTAGGCATTGAGGCCCCGGGATTCAATAGCGGCGGCGAAATTTGGTATCAGTCCTTTACTTTTACGATAGTATTGTTTTTTATGAGATATCACTTCTTTTTGCAGGTTATATATGTGCTTTTATAAATATAATACGTATGCATAAGAAAGGTAAGAGTTTTTGCTGGGCGGGGTGACTTTTACAATAGTATTGTTTTTTTTTTATGAGATATCACTTCTTTTTGCAGGTTATATATGTGCTTTTATAAATTTAATACTTATGCATAATGAATATATTTGTGTAATATATCGATAAAAATCGTGCGTGTTATGCATAGATGTAAATATAGTGTTACAGATTTCTAAATAGTACTAGTTCTTTTTATGTGATTTCTTTCTAAGAGGTTTAGTCACATTATCAAATGTCAATTTTTTGCATTTCTAGCTTGTTTCCGCGTTAAAATAGATCCTTCTCCGTTAAAAACACACTTTATCAGGGCACGTAATAGACTTGGCGATGAATTTGGTGACTTTATCGCACCTTGACAACTATTTTGACGATCTTGGTGAAAAAAAAAAAAATTTTATCGATAGACCCATTGTCCAAGCTGTAACTCGATTATTAAGTGCAGTTTCCACTGCACCCGAAACAGTATGCTAAAAGTATTAAAAAAATTCATTTTCACCGTGTTCTGAACTATTCTGAAAGTTTCAAATATCTAGCTCGTCGGGAAATTAGTTAAATAAATTTTCTGTCGCACCATATAAACGCTGCCGAAGACAGTAGGGACCTGAAACAGTTGACTAAAAGTGTTAAAAAATGTATTGTCACCGCGTTCTGAGCTATCCTGAAAGTTTCAAATGACTAGCTAGTCTGGAAGTTAGTTAAAATGTGATTGTAAAATGTGTAATGGTAAAGCTGCCAAAGGCAGCTGTAACCCGAAAAAATTGGCTATAAGTATTAAAAAAAATGCATTTTCACCGTTTTCTGAACTATTCTGAAAGTTTCACATATCTAGCTCGTCGGGAAATTAGTTAAATACATTTTCTGACGAATCATATAAACGCTGCCGAATGCAGAAGGGACCTGAAACAGTTGACTAAAAGTGTTAAAAAATGTACAGGTCAGAAGGAATGTCCATGCAAATTTTCAGGTCATTAGTTGCAGAACTCTAGGCTCAATCGCCGTCAAAAGTTTTTGTCTTAACAATTACAAGCAGAAGAAGAAGAAGAAGAAGAAGAATCTGACCGGCAAATTTCGGGTTTTCAAAGTTATATAACTCAGGCCCCTTAATTCGGAGCAACACTCAAATTTGTATGTTTTGTCTTAAGGATATGCTTAAGGTCTGTGCAAAAAATCATATGTCTTGGGGATCAGGGAGCTGAGATACAGGTAGTCGAAAAGTCCGTGATGTTATGTCGACATAATTTGCACTTGTAGCGTTCACCATTGACTTCCTACTTTGTCAATTTCATTTGTATTTCTCTTAATGTTTGTTTTAGCTTGGCGGGTGTTTGTTTTAGCCTAGCGGGGCGGAACGCTACCGCGTTCTTTGATATCTTCCCGAAAATATATTTATTTTTATATGTTATAATGAAAGTGTTCCCAACATATTCCATGCATATTTTTTATTTAAAAATATTTTTTAAATTATGAAAATTATTATAATTTTACATTTCAAAAAAGAATTATGACCAATATTAATATTTAAACAAATAGAAGAGACATCATAAACAATATAGGTTTTCAAATTTAGAGCTAATTCCTATAATTATTTTTCAAGTTACAGTGCTATTTAATTTTTATTGCTCTTAGGGGATGTCATATGTTATCATTTGTGTTATCTATAACTTTCCATATACGTTATTTAAAATAGTAATTTAAGTACGTTTAGATGCACATGTCATTTCTTAATTAGCATTACTTTATTGTATTTTATATTTAACATCGTTATAGTTCTTTTTCGATTATTATCTAAATGAACCTAATACTTTTCTATGTGAGATCTTCATTTAATATTTCTAAATGTTGGGAGGAACCCCTAACAAATTTCCGTTTATAACTTTATAAAGGATTGTTCCAAGTATACAAATTATCAGAACAACCTTGATCTCAGAAATTTGAATACGGAATAAAAAAGTGATGTTTTTATTGAAAATAAATAAATTAATTAAATGAAGTTTATGCAAATTTTAATATGTAGACTACCCTATAAACCAAGTTTAGCTAATGAATTAATAATGAGACGTTATTACCAGTCGACTGGCGCCAGCATCATGTTTCTACGATAATTTATGACAAATTTAATCGGGGAAAGGGGGGGGCTATTTCTTATGGCTGTACATTTAATTTTTAAACATTTCTTGATATCTAATAGATTTATTATTTACAAACATGTTTTAAAAAGTCCTTATATATTAATTAAATGAAATGTGTATTTAATATCAACATTTAACAAGACAGGGGAAAGATACAAGCAAGAGAAAATACGCAAATTTATTCTGTTATAAATGCAAATGTATATAATAAGACTAATATCACTCTTATTTCTTTCAGAACGGAAAGACATCCCGAGGGCGTTTTACTTTTACTTTTATTGTAACCAAAACTCAATTACCGCAAATTAAGTACCTCGCAAACTATTTGTGTTCTTTACTTGGAAATTTTCCAGAAAGGAAAAGATAGGATTTGATGTTGTTTTATTAACTTGAGAATTTCTAATTTTCATCGGAGTGCATTTTATGAGAAAATTTTATAACGAAAAACAAAAGAAAATCAATTCTCAGAAATAAAAATTTCTACGATACATTATAAAATTATTCAGTTTTTATTTTCTTAAAACTATGAAGTATTTTTAATAAATCAGATGACAAAAAAAAAGAAAAGAAAGAAATCAAACCATTTCTTTAGTGGCCCAAAAATTGTACAAAATTTATCGATGATATATAAAAAAAATTGTAAGCAAGCGTCATAAATTGAAAAAATAAAAAAATAAAATAAAAGAATAAAATAAAATAGATACAGTGATGAAAAGTATTGTCTACACTCACATCTAGAAACTAAATTGTGGTTTTAGTAAAAATAGTTCTATGTCATCAGGGTCCGACTATGTTTTTTTAAGACCCTAGGCACTGATGCTATTTGGAGGCCACTTACCCTACACTAAATGGCCCATTCTCAAAAGCAAAAATAAATAAATAAAAAATAGTGTATTTAACACGTTAATCGCCATGTCAGTCATATGTGCCTGACGCTAAGAAGTTCTACATGAGCCATGTCAGACATATATGTCTGACGTACGCGATTTGGTAGAAAGCCACGTCAATCACAGATGTCCGACGCAAACGATACATTTGCATAAACAGGTAATACTTGTTGTATGTTGTTTGGATGCGTCAGACATATAAGACTGACACGGCTTGTCGCGAAAAAAAGTTTTAATATAGGGCCATGTCAGTCATATATGTGTGACATAAAAAACAGTGTTTTTTCGGGAATTTTGGCAAGAATTTTTTTTTTCTATGATACATTAAGTTTCCTTGATACATTTTTAACTAAAGTATCTAATAAAGTTACCATGGCCCATGTGAAAATTTTTCTGATATTATCGTGGCGATTAACGTGTTAAAAAAAATTTCCTTCAATTATACCTTTTATTTCCTCATTTTTCTAGCAACCTATAACAAATCATTAGTTTTATGTTCAAAACGAATGAAAAACTGAAGCACATTCATCAGCCAATGTTTAGGAAATTAATCACAAAATTTAATAATTGTTTAAGCTCTCTACTAAAATATAAAAAGAAAAATTCCATCAATTTTTGTTTTTAATGGACATATAATGAAAACATTTGTACTATAAATGCTCAGTTTTTGGAAATGAGGCCACTAAATTTGGAGGCATTGACCAGTGCCCCGTGTGTCTGTGCCATAAACTGGCCATGCATGTCATCCTTATAAATTTTAGTCTCCTTTTAAAGCGAGTTCTAGAAACCCCTGTTAGAATTCTAGAACGTTGGTACATATTATTGCGATCAAATTTATTTAAAAATCTCTTCAGATAAATGCAAATACAAGAGAAGAGTTTTAGCAATAAGGATTAGAGTTTATAACAGGAATCAAGCGAAACTTTCTAGCAATAGAAAGGACTCATAATGCTAATAAAATTCATAATATTGTTTCGCCATCTAGAAATGTAGATATTAGGCATTATCGATCATTTCTTCTATTCAGTTTATTGGCTTACCTTATACGCAAAGCTTGGAAAGCTATATTTCTAGTTTAGGGATTCAGAAAATGACTAATTTTTCGTTCTAGAAGAAGACGGTATATTGGAGGGTCGTACCTGACTATTTGAACTCTGAATAAGTGTTTTTTTTTTTTTTTTTTGTAATTTATGTTGACTATTTAAAAAGTTTCTATTATTTATTTATTAGTGGTTTTATTTACAAATTAAAGTGACTAAAACTAATTAATAATTTTATTGTTTAGTTAGGATCATTTACAGTGTGTTTATACCCTTGCTTATCTTAAGTCTGTTTGTCTGCAATACAGCTATTATAAATATGATTGCATTATTACAAAATTGAAATATATTATTAAAAACATAAAAACACATAAAGACTTTCTAATTGATGTTGTGTGTCTAACAATTATAGTATATGTTTTTCAATGAAATTAAGATTTACTGCATTTTGTGGAAGATAATTCTTTGATGGTGTCTAAAGTATAATAGCATACTTATAATCAATACTATTGCATGTGTTGAACTACATAAGATAATATCATCCAATCTGTCATTATTCTCGCCCACTCAAAACTAATAACACTGTTTATAAATCAGTCATCAAATTAATCTCCGTAAATCTTTCTTCTTTTGTGCAATTCAAATAATACATTACTCATTGTTCAAGGCCATACTCTGAATAATCACAGGACTCATAATTGTGTCTCGAATGAAACTTTTGACAGTAATTAATTTAAATCTATTTTAAAGACTGGAAAACAAACCAATAAGCATTCGAACTATTTTTCTTTAGACATTTATTACTTATGATTAGTTTGTTTATCAATATTATTATGTTCCCAGGTTTAACTATGTATAATATCATATTTTAATTCATTATTTTTGTTTTTTTCTATTCTATTTAGTGTTTTTTCGCTTTCTGTAACTCAAGGTTATTTTGTTCAGTTGCAATGTAGCATTCAGTCGATTAACACGAGTCATTTTCAGGCGCATAAAAATAAAGTTTTCCGTACTCCTATATAGAGTACTTCTTTCACACTATAAAATAACAGAAGTAGTATAACGTACTAAATGGAAACTACAATAAATAATCACTGGATATTTTTCTCATCACAAAAGGAAAATAAATTAATGGAAAATCATCGTTAACCAAAAGGAGTGGAGTGATCAAATCATACCTGAACTGAATGCAAGGTAAGTGATATTTACTTATCTTACTTACCTGATTAATAACTTTCATGCACAATAATATATATAAAATATATATAAATATCTATTTGCTTTTTTTTGTAACAATATAAAACAAAAGAAATTCAGTGCATGAAATTACATCTTAATTTCGAACATTTTATAAGAATGAGAAAGCATTGGTGAGTAATATGGCTTCAAGAATAATGGAAATGCGATGTAAATCTATCTTGACTTATAGATGCAGGTTCTCTAAAAAATGGTACAAAGAACTGGGTAATGAAACAGAACTCGATTATTATGAAAAATGTTCACCTTGGAGTGTACTTGAGAAAGAGTATTTTTTTATGAGTAAAGGGAAGAATGTAGTTCAGTATCCAAGAGGACCCAATGGCAAAATCCGAAGAAATAAATACACCGAAGTTAAACCATGTAATAAAAACATTGCAAAATTTGCAGTTTAATGAAAATGAAATAGTTTGTGGTGGAAGAGATGGTACATTAGTACGTTTGAATAAACATACTCCAGAAATTGTTCATTCTATTGTAGGACATCCTTCGGATATTTTAACTGTAGATATCAAGGAAGGCATTATTGTGTCTGGTTGTAAAGATTCCTCCGTCAAAATTTGGAGTTGTAACTCCAACAAAACAAAAATGAAAATGGAATTTAGTTTACGAAATAGCATTTTATCTACTAAAATCATGCCGTGTAATATATATCTTATTGTGGGAAGTCAGGGAACTGAGTCTGTTCTCCCTCTACAAATGTTTGATCTGGAAAGAGGCTGTCACATCACAAACTTTGGAGAAACTTATCAAAATGAAACCGGAGTGTTAGACATTTTTCCAGACTCCGACAATTTATTTTTTGCATGTGGTTATGAGAGGACTTTAAGACTATGGGACATTAGATGCCCGAATAAGTGTGTCGCCACATGGATTCTACCATTTAATTTCAATCAATACTGTGTGCGAACTGATCACAACATCACTATGATGACAGGAACATCTGGCAATGGAATATTCATCCTCTGGGATAAGCGTATAAGCAGGACATTTGTTAAAGATTATCGTTTATCTCCGTGGGATTATGACTTCCGAGAACCCTTTTATTAATTCACCTGATAAAGTATACAAACTGGATATAATAGTGGATGAAGAAATGATTCAAGCAGTAATAACCTTTTGCAGATAAGTACAATCAATAATAATTCTTCAAAGTTGACAATGACTCAATAACCCCAAAGCTATAATAACCCTTTACATTTTGATACAAGGGATTATAAGACTTCGAAGATGAATACGAGTGATGAAAACTCATTGCTGTTACATAATCTTCCAGATGAAATCATTCTTGCAATTTTTGAGTATTGCGATGTCAAAAGCTTAGGCAGACTTCCACGCACTTGTAAAAAATTTAGAGAACTAATATATAATCAAGATAAAGTATGGAAAAGAAGATTATGAGACTGATATGTGCTCCTCAATATAAATAAAAATAAATCTATACATGCACGATGGATTAATCACTCACTCCTGTAAAAACTCCAAAGAATTCATTCAAGTGTTATATATTAACTAAGTTATATATTAACTGAATATATTAATGCACTAACTGTAATAACTAAAATTATAAACTCAAATAAATAAAGGAAAAAATGACTTTTCTCAAAGAAAGTCGGATTGTAGAAAAACTGAACAAAAAACACTATTCAACATGGAGCTTTAAATTAAAAATGCTCCTTATTAAGGATGGATCTGAATGAGGTGATAACGGAAGAGCCCCCTAACCCTATAACATCGGACTGGACGAAAAAGGATAATAAAGCTAGAGCCTTTATTAACTTATTTATAGATGATTCTCAGATTATTTATGTGAAAAATTTATCAACCGCAAGCGAGAAATGGAATACCCAGAAGGCAATACATGAAAGAAGAAATCTATCCTCCAAACTGTATTTATTGCGAAAGCTATACAGTTCAAAATTAGAGGAGAAAGGCAATATTCATAATCACATAACAAAGATTTTAGAAGCTGTTGACAGATTGAAAGCCATAGGGGAAGAAATTAAAGAATCACATGCAGTTGCGTTATTTTTGTGCTCTTTGCCACCCAGCTTTGAAACACTCATTACAGCTCTCGAAGCTCGGCCTGAATCAGAATTATCTATTGAATTTGTCGCTAATAAATTAAAAGACGAATATAATCGTAGGCGCGAAAATACATTATCAAATGAAAGCTCACCAAAAGCACTTACGACAATAAATAAGAAACATTCCTAAAATCATAATTATAAAACAGAAAATAAATTCTATACTTACTGAAAAAGGAGAAATCGTAATAAATCAGAGTGTTATCATTTGAAAAATAAAAACAGTAACACATATAAGAAACAAAATAATCCTTCTAAACACGAATTTTACAACGCATCACTATGCTTTGAAACACAGCAATATGAGACGAACGAAAGCCCTCGACAGGAAATTCATGAGTATGCATAGTGATTTATATAAAAATAAATAAATAAAAATAATCTCGAAAGATTTTTCAGAAAAATAAGGAATGTAACTCGACTTTAGTAAACAGCAGTTTTATTTTCAGAATAAAGACATATTTTATCTCAAACACATTGTAGCATAAAAGAATATTTTATTTATTTGTTAAATTTGTAAATGAGCTATCAGTTGTATCACTCAAAGATATATTAATTTTAATATAAGTGGAAACTTAAAACAGATGTAAATTCTACAGTCGATAATAAATTTGAATTATTCGCATGGATATGGAGTTATGCAACATAAAATAGATTCGGTGAAAATGAGGAAAATATTTTGTCAGTTCAGATGACAAATATTCTGAGGGATTCCAACTGTATGTAATGCTACAGAAATAATTACGTAACTGAGAGATTTAACAAAATTCTTCAGGCAGATGTTTTTGCTTTTCAGAGAATTTCACGTGTTATTCAAGAGTTAGATACTAGTTAGTATGAAAAATATTAACTGCTAGGTTATCAGAAATGTAGCGCGATTTTATGTAATTTGTGTAAATGATTTTAATGTTTAATGGATTTTTTGACAGCTATCATTTTGTTAAGTAGAGAAAATTTTAACAGACCAAACCTCTAATTGAAAAGAAATGAAATTCTTCCTGTAGATTGAAAAAAGAACTCTGAGTTAACCTAATTTTATAAGATGTAAAAAGAACTAACTGTAAAAAGAAAGAAAATTAAAAGAGGATTTTTTTTTTTTTTGTTAGCATCTTATGTTTTCTCTTTTAAACTTTTGAATATTTATCGTAATAAAGATAACTGTTTCAATAATGAACGTAATGAACATTTTCAGCTTTTTACATATTTACATGACAAAATTATTACATAGCATTGAAGACACTGTTTTGTTATAATAAGTTTTATTACTAAAACCCGAATAAACTACTACTTCAGAAATGCCAAAGAAAAATATTTGAGATGCATACAGCTGTTTCGGTAGCCTTAAGCGTACCATTTTCAGCGCAAGAAGAATTTTTATTTGGCGTTTCTGACATAGTAGTTTATTCGGGTTTTAATATTCCAACGCCAAGTCTCCTGTTATTATAAGTTTTATTACTGTCTTGTTATCGTATATAGCACCTGTTTCAGTAAGCTTTCTCAGAAACAGGTTAATGATTTAGTATACATTATCATACATTATTCGTATTTAATCATATTATATTTTATCTTACATAAATAATTTAATGGTTTCATTGAAAGAAACTCATATCCCGTCCTACGTTCTGAATATGTGAGCATAGATATCTATGTCCAATACTGGATCACTATTTCGAAATCAAGTAGCCCAGTAGTGGATGAGGATACTGACAATGATGACATATTTTGATATAAGGGTTGTACCCATATAAATTTTACATGCTACTCCAAAATCATAAATTCTGCACATAAGTGAATTTTTTTTATTTGTTGTAGTCACATGAGAGCAGACGGTGAAAGATATGAACTCGAAATAAGGAGATAGAAAGCATAGAAAACTTATCTTATTCTAAACTGCAGGAAATAAGAAAAAAGATGGCAAAAATGTTCTAAAAGATCACTAAAATATTCTCATTCTAGAACTGATAGTTTGAGATATGCATAATTCAAGACATTAATGGTGGATGATTGCAATACCAAACTTCAATGCAAAGCGAACCTACAAAAGATGTAGAAACCTACTTTTAGAGTTTAAAAGTATCTACTACTGATGTAAAATTTTCATAAGGTTTTAAGAATAAATGAAAAATTTAGTTCTTATTAATTATTTTCTTTGCATATGCAGAGTTGTCAACTTTTATAATTTATGCTGGAGCATTTTTAGCTTCTCCTTCTTTTCGTACCAGAATTGTTGTACTATTTTCCTTAATAAGTGACAACGATTAAACAAGAAGAAAATTTATGAGACGCCAAAAATTTATCTAACCCTTTGCCAGAGCCCCTAAATAAAATAATAAGCCCGCGCATCACCGCCATATTTTTGCCTCCGAAGAGAACAGTATTCCCGCTTGGCGTCCTTATCGCTTTCCTAATGATTTAACGAAATCTTGATCTGAAGCTAATCCGGTCAAAATAAGAACAATAAGCAACAATAATATTCCTAAAAACACATTTGTTTGACAGTACATTCTCAGGATGTCATTTTATTCTGAGGATATCCTATGGATGTACTGGGGGTAAGATGTGTTGTTAGGGCGGTTTCTTTTTCGTTTACAAAATGTCGCCAAAACTCAAATACACAGTCTGTGAATACTTTATATTCACTTCTTGAATGATTATAGCACTTTATCGCTAAACAAACTACCATATCATAGTTTACTTAGATAAAATTATGAAATATAATAAAACAAGTTACTCTAAAGTAACGTAAGGCGATAAAAAAATGTTTGTCGCTTGTTTATGAGAGAAACGCGCTGGGTACATGTGGCAACCCTAAGACAACAAAATGCCTGATGCGCCAGCTCGTATATATATGAGCTTTACCCTTTGCCGTCCTATTTAATTTTACTCCTCTGGTTAGTGTTGCCACATTTTTTTATTCAATATCCACCATTAAATTTTAACTGTATCGGTTAGCTAATTACTTCGAAGATTATTCGTCCATTATATATATATCAAATATGACTCCACAAAGTTATTGGTGATAGTTAAATAAAAGAGACCCTAAATTAGTGAACACCATTTAGAGCATAGATGCCAACATTTTAATTTATTCCGGAGTATTTTTAGTCCCGCTTTTTTTGCATACCACTTATTTTTTAAGGAAAAATTTTTCTTATTTTATCGAAGTTATATATTGGAGAAAATTTTTCTATAAATAAAGTGGTGCGTAATAAAGGCGGAACTAAAAATACTCCGGAATAAATTAAAATATTGGCATCTATATGTAGAGAGCTTTAGAGCGTTAGGGCGGGCAAAGGGTTGATCAATTTCATTACTTATAAATGTACGTATGTATTTCAAACGAATTATCAGGATGGATACTGTCGCAGAACTAGACCTGCTAACTAAGCTAGTTTATCCGTAATGGTATTAAACCCCGCTTTTTTTTTTCACACCAGAATAGTTGTAGAGTAATATTCAGCAATATGTTCTCATGATTAAATAAGAAGACTATTGCTCTACAACTATTCTGGTGTGAAAAAAAAGGTGGGGCTTAATACCATTACGGATAAACTAGTATAGTTAGCAGGTCTACAGAACTATCAATGTAACAAAATTTTCCACTTTCTAAATCAACGATATTATAGGTAGAGAAATTTCTTAAACATATACCGGTATGAAATCTGCGCCAGTGTTTCATTCCTGGAATAAAAAATTTAATTATATTGCATTTGATATAATTTTTTTTTTAATTATTATTATTACTATGAGATCAATAGTTATTATATAAATGTCTTTGTTACTTTATACAATCGTGTTTTCAGATAAAAAGATAGTTTCAAGTAGTATGGAGGGGGACAAAAAGTTAATGCCACTAAAATATTGCTCTAAAAAGCAGTCTTTTGCACTAAACTACTCTGTCTAAAATATGCTTATGAAGCAACTATGCAAAGCGAAACACCAGTTTTTAAACTAGCGGATTATAAAAATTTTAGTAAATTAATGATTTCATGAGAATATTACGTTTAATTAAGGTCAAATTTTTATACTTTATTTGGTGAAATCTTACAAATGTTGTAAAAATTAGAAATTAATTGAGCACATCAGCGCTTTCATACACGTGTTAGGATATAACATAGTTGCCAACATTTTAATTTATTCCGGAGCATTTTTAGCCCCGCCTTTAATTTACCCTACTTTATTTATAAAATATTTTTCTCCAATTTATAATTACCTTAAAATAAGAAAAAGTTACTTTTAATAAAACAGTGGTATGAAATAAGGGCGCGGCTAAAAATACTCCAGATAAAAATAAAATGTTGGCAACTCTGGATATAAAAAAGTTTTGAGTACTAGGAAATAACCGAAATATCTAGAATATATATATATTTTTTAATTTATCGTTATGTACAGTCAGAAAAAATAAAATAAAATAAAACACGCCCCACCCCTCCACAACTAATTTCGCTGTAAATTATCGTAGAAACATGCGGCTGGTACCGATCGATCTGTAATAACGTCTAGTTTATAATAGTATAGTTAGATTTTGCTTAAGGGATCATCTACATATAAAAACAGGCATCATCTTCATTTTTTTTTCAATGGCAACCCCTATTTTTGATACCATATTCAAAATTCTGAGATCATGGCGGTTCAGAAAAAGTCCTATTAGAAAAAATAAATCACGATCTACCACAGAACACACATTGTGTATTAAGTTTCACGCCGGAAGAAAAAAAGTACAGAAATATTAAATATATATATATATATATATATATATATATATATATATATATATATATAAAAGTGAAGATGTAAGACATTAAGTAAACTAAAGCATTAAAGAATAGTGTGTAAGACATAAAAAAATGAAGAAGTGTTTTTTTAATTACCAATGATGAAATGATGATTGTTTGCCGTAAAAAATTTCATGATGCGCAAAATTTATTTAGACACCTTGAAGCTCAAATAATTTATGAGCAATTAAATGTTCAAAATATTGGGTTGGAAAAAAAAAAAAATCCTACGGTTTGCGCAAATAGATTGCATTATGTTTGTTTTGTTATTTTCCTGTCAATTTTATAAATTTTTTAATGGAGAAATTGAAAAAAAAAAAGGGGGGGGGGAAATGTATCGCATACAACAAAATCGAATATTGCATAATGGACTCGTTAAAAAGATTAACATTTGGCTTCTGCATGAATTGCAAGAAATTCACTTAAACACAACGAATCAAAATTTGTGATATATATTTCAAACATAATGCAATGGATCCTTTTTTGAAACATTTTATCACTGGTGTTGTGAAATATATAGTCTTCAATAACATTAGTTGTAAAAGATAAGGGTCGAAGAGATACAAACCAGCACAAACCTGAATCCTGAATTGCACCAGAAAAAGATTATATTGTCAGGTTGTCAGAATTACAAATATGTGTATATTTGAGCTGCTTCCGAGCAACGCTGACGTTTAATGCCAACGACTTATAAAATGCGAGGAAAAAATCAAAGGGAAAAGGCTAGAATTGGAATTTCGCAAAGGAACTTTGTTTCATCACAACTCGACATCTTTAGCAACACGTAAAAAATTATTGTAATTTATTTGGGAAGCAATGTTACATTTTCAATAAAGCACAAATCTTGCACCACCGGATTATCCTTCATTTTAAAGTTCACAAATTTTTTTAAACAGTAAAACTTTGGTAATAATGATTACCTCAAATCACACTTAGTTGCAGTTGTTTGCTACGCGGTTATTTGCTTATAACAGTCGGCAGCAAAAGTATCCGAGCACTAGCAATAATCCCTGTCTAAAAGAATAACACTTAATACTGCTTTCTTAAATAAATTCTTGTCGAGTCATGTTCTTAGTCAGTCTTAGTTAGTCAGTCTAAGAACATGATTCGAAAAGGATTTATTTAATAAAACAGTATTAAATGTACTTTCTTGATATCGGAATTATTGGATAGTGCTTGGATAGTTTTGCTGCCAACTTTAAGTACCAAAAGCTCAGTATTTATGAAATTACTAGCTGTAAGGAAAAGTGTCATTGAACAAAACATAAGACAATCAATGACTGCAGTTAATGTTTGGTGGGCAGGGATAGGGGGATACTTTCTATTTTACACAAAAACCAAATTACTATCTTACCGACGCAATATAATCTGAAATTTCAGTGTCTTTGCATTTATTTTTAAAATATATCTTGAGTACCATTTTTACAATGAATATTAAATCTAATAATATGAAAACCATAATATTATATTTATACGTGTTTTCCAGTCTATAATTCGCATGTTTGTTAAATATATTCCACACTGAAAATTTTAATTAACAGACAAAACTATTTCCAAACGAGCTTTTGACTTTTACAAATATAGTATTACATGCGAATTAAATTTCCTGGTGTGAAACTGATTTATGTGACATGTGGGCTATAGGCCGAAAAATACGGTATTTATTTTTTCTAAGTTTTGGACTTAAAATTTAAAGCTACCTCTAATAAAATTTAAAGCTACCTCTAATAAACGGAGGTCAATTTATATTACACGCCACATTTTCACAACTTTTTCATCTGAATATCAAAATAAGTAATTTTTAATGTCCTTATTTTGTAAAAGACTTTTTTAAGATCGTCCTTTTGTTTTATGAAGGGTTTAAAAATTTAAAAGACGGAAAGAGGCCACTCACCACTATGCAGCGCTTTGGAGTGATTTTAAGCCTCCAAAATTATGAAGGGTTTGTTTTACAATCGCATATTTTTTAGGTAGGTTCGTTTTCGGAATGGAATTGTTCTTATGTAGACCATGAAAATGCTATATTTCCGGGACAGTTGATAAAAAATGTGATTTTTTAAAAGTTGATTGACAAGTGAAGTTCGACATATTTGAAGCCAATGTGTCAAAATATAAAACTATTTAGTCGTTGATTGAAACTAAAAACATTTAATCTCGGTTAATTGCAGAAACATGTAATTTATATCACCGACAATTGCTGAATTCGGTATTCTTTGCTAGGCGGCAAAACTCTTGCTTTTATAAAAGATTCCTGAAATACATAATTATTTCATGATGATTGATTATGATTCCTGAAATACAAAATTATTTAAAATCAACAGAATTTCTCGATTTTTTTTTTTTTTTTTTTATGTCAACCAAGACATTTCGGAGGTTATTTTTCAAAATACTGAATCATTTCGCGGCTGTTTAAGTTAACTAACTTTTGATTATCTAAATACTGAATATTTATAAAGCAATTATTCCTTCAAAAAAAAAAAAAAAAAAATGGCGTGTAGTATAGAATTTTAATTTTTATAGCCATTAATTTTTAAATTATAGCCATTGCTATAATTTTTTGGCGCTACTTGGAGAGTGGTGAATGGATATTTTCAGTCTCACTAAACTTCCTATAATATATTTCTAATACAAAATTAAATATGTGCTTATTCGTGTGTCCAGCTATATATATATATATAATGAAGGGTTTTATAGAAAATTGCCTAAACTAAATAAATCAACGTAGAAAAATAAGGAAAGAAATAAAACAAATAAAATTTTTTTGGGGGGGGAAATTTAAATATATATTATTTTATATTATATGCATTACATTTGTTATTTAGTGATATGAAACCATAACATTGCTTTAACATTTAATAAATTCTCACTTTAAATTAATATTATTATTATTACACGCGTAAAACAAATAAATATTTCCGAAATATATTCTTAGTACCTTTTAAAAACAAATAAGACGAGAATAAATAGAAAAATCTATATATCAAATAGTTCTAAAGAGTACATTTTCAAACGGATTTGACAGGGAATGCGTACGATTAAGCAGTTAATAACTTAATTTAATAACTACAATTTGGGAAACTGATACTGGGAATCAATTGTCAGTTTGATTTGGTAAGGAATAAGTATTCCTATTCTATTAATAATTTGAGTAAGTTATCGCAAAATGAGAAATTGTCACTTTGAATTGAACTGCAACTTTTGAAATCTTAGAAATTACATTTTGTTCAGTTTTTTAGAATAAAGTTTCTGCTTCATCTTTTTCAACCATTATTTTTTAGTTTGCAGAGTTCAGTCAAAAAGGAATTATCTGTGTATTTTTATATATTACGCAATTTTCCTTAAAAATAAATATGCATAAATAAATATTTATACTGAACATCTGTACAATCGACAGTTGATTTTAATTAGAAAGAAAAAATGTAAATAATTTGTTTAAATAAATAATGATGCTATAAAATTCTTGTTTGTAAACTAAAAAAATTCAGATTTAATAAAACAAATTTTTGAAAAAAAAAAAAAAAAAAAGAAAAAAAAAAGAAAGAAAGAAAGAAAAGCTAATTTTCTAAAAGCAAAATACGTCTCTTTCTCTCTCTTTTTTTAAAACTAGTGTAATATATAATTTATGCCCTCAGATTAATTTTTCGTTTCATTTTATTTTTCTAGTTTTTTTTAAAATAGACATTATCTTCTTAATAATAAGTATCCAAGTTTTCCGAAACTAGCGCTGAAAATGATATCATAGAAAAAACAATGTATTAGAATCTCCTTAATAATAAAAGCCTAAATTTAACGCTAGAAAATTATGTCATAGTTAATACAATGTATATCAATAAAGGTATTAAAACTTTATCTACGGTTTCTATGTGCACATTTAACTGAATAAAATGATTAAAAAAGGATAATTTAACTGGAGACCTTATACATCAAGATTGCAAAAATCCATTGGAATAAAGAAAATAAAATTTTATCCATTCTTTGTAAAATTTCGACGAGTTGTACACTGATTCAAATAACATAAACAGTTTCTATATATTTTTTTTGTTGTTATACGAAATTTTACCAGGGAAAAATAAATAAATTAAATAGGTAAAATTCAACTAGTTATAAAATTTCGCATAGGGATTAAAGGATTACGATGTAATTTTTAATTTATTAAGAGAATTAATTGAGAGACAGTTAATTAAAGAGAGTTAATTAAAATATCGAGTACTAATGCTACATAATTACAGTCTCTTAAATAAAAACAGACACACACAAAAAGAAAGAAAGAAAAAAAAAAAGTCAGATGATATTTTTAAGTGTGTATTACTGTTGCAGTACTTTAATGTATATTATTATTATTTATTTTTTTTTAGTTATTAGTTTTAATAAACTCTGCATGTTATTGAATCAAATCATTAAAATGAAATTTTATTTTTCTTTGTTAATCGATGTTTCGTAGTTTTAAATAAATAAAAAAAAATTTCAGAAATTATTTTAAAATATATAGTTAATTGATAAATAAATACCAAGCAAGTTTTTAGGAAGTTTTAAAAATAAATTTTACGTAATACATTTTTTCTTTCAGCTGTCAAGTATTAGATGTTTTTAATAAAACTTTTTCCGAGTACAAGTTCTTACAATTTCTAGTCACAGAAAATTGCTACAAAAATATATATAAAATATTCTAAGATTCTAAGACGGAAGGTGGTCGCTCACCACTATGCAGCAGTTTTGAGCGATTTCAACCTTTAGAGAGGGGCTCTGATGGCACTGTGGAGATTCAAAAGAGCCCGTGTCTAAAGATTAAACCTCCTCCGTTGTTTATTGCATAAACAGAAAAAAAACCAAAAAAAAAAAAAAAAAAAAAAATACAGAGGTCGCCAAAGCAGAGCTTTCGCACGACAGAGGGCGACAAGGTAACAAGAAATAAAACACACCAAAGAAGAAAAAAAAAATACATAGGGCCGCCTGAGTGGAAACTCGAACGCGACAGTGGGCGGCTAGAGAAAAAAAAAAAAAACTTGAGTATCATGCCTTACGTTTTGTTAGAGGGACTGGACCTGTGGGCTTATTTTTAGTTTTTACTTATCTTTTATTTTTTTAATATTTAAGAAGTTAAATTAGAGACATGCATTAAGTGGTAAAATATATTTGTCAGTTTATGACGAAGGAGCTTTCGGTTAATTATGTTAAAAAGCCAGTCAGAAGGTTTATTGATGGGGTTAATAATGCGACAGTCGAAAGTAAGTGGACAGGAGTAGTAATAATGATTGGGAGAGCCCAAGGTCCCGCACTCACATTGGTCTGAACGTGAGCGATGGAATTTATGCAGGTAGGTTTTGAAAGGACCATGTCCTGTGAGAAAGGCAGTGACTGCTGGTGTTAGGTCGAAGTTGTATTTAGAAACCTTAGGAAGTAGTGAATAAGTGTGTGACATATTATATATATATAAGAGGCCTCGCCAGTGGACGAGCAGCTCTACGTTCAAAGCTGGTAGATTGAAAATGCTGAGTAGATTGAAAGTGCTGCACGTAGATACAGGCTAGGACTGCTTGGAAAGATCACCCACGGAGGGCAGCCCACCTGTGGGCTTAGCATCCTACACCGAGAAAAAATTCTGTAACTGACATCAAGAATCTAAATTGTGGATCTATAAAAAATAGTTCCATGCCATCTTTATAAACTCTAGTCCCCTTTGGAAGCGAGTTCTAGAAACCCCTATTAAAATTCTAAAATGTTTGTCTATATTGTCGAGGTCAAATCTATTTGAAAATATCTTCAAATAAATGCGAACACAAGAGGCGGGTTTCATGAGCTATAATCTTGGTTTATGACCTAATTCTAGATAATCAAGCGAGAATTTGTCACCATACAAAAGATTCAGAATATTGTTCCACCATTTAGAAATGCGTAGACTAGAAATTCTCGATCATTTCGTCCATTCAGTTTATTGACGTACCTTATGCGCATAGTTCAGAAATTTATATTTCTAGTTAAGGGATTTAAAAAATGGTCACTTGTTCATTCTAGATGAGGGCGGAATATATTTTTTCTCAGTGTAGTGTAGTCAATCGAACTTGACTGAAAGAACGACATCACAATCTGTATACAATATATATATATATATATATATATATAAATGTATACAAAAGTCTTACCAGTCGGAAGCTACGCTCCTTATTCAGTCAGATTTGAAAACAATAAATATTAATGGTAATATTTTAGCTGCTCGTAGCATTAACGGGAATAAGTTCATTTTTTAAATAGTCAATTGGTATATTTTTATAATTTATTTTGGAACTATGAATCTTATTTATTTATGTATATTGTAATTCCAAACCTGAAATTTGTCTTTAAAAAAACTCTAATTAAATGCTCACAAAAGATTATGATAGTTTCATTCAAGTTTGTACGAAGTTTGGATTTCATTAATATTAACCATAATACATCGAAATGGTTACAAATCTATGACGAAATTGGTATTCAATTAAAAACCGACAATATTCAGTGGTTTCCAATCTGTGTGAATTGAATGGATGGATGTGTGATTTTAAACTGTTTCTTTTCAAAATATGACTAATTTGGTGAGTTTCGTTTTCAAAATATCCTTTGCAGATTCTATTTAAGAGAGTGTGCATTCTAGTAGTTTATCATTAATAATATTATTCACGAATGCACACAATGAAAATGAAAAGTATTTTCCCCTAATTTCTTTTAAAATTAAGGATAGTAAACATATAATGTGTTCCTTAAATCATGGGCAGAACTTTTAGGGTAGTTAAAACGAATATAAAGTTTATGGGGCCAGAAATGAAAAGTATACACTGAGAAAAAGAATATGCAGCCTTCAGCTAGAACGAATGAGTGATTATTTTCTAAACCCCTAAATTAGAAACATTGACTTCCGTGCTACGCGCGTAAGGCACGCCAATAACCTGAATAGACGAAATGATCAAGAATTTCTAGTCTATACGTTTCTAGATGGGAAAACATTATTCTGAATTTTACGAATATTATGAATCCTTTATATTGTGAGAAATTCTTTTTTAATATTCTGGAATTAGGTCATAAACCAAGATTATAGCTGCTAAAACTAGCCTCTTGTATTCACATTTATTTGCAGAAATTTATAAATAAGTTTGACTTCGGTAATATAGGTAAACGCTCTAGAAGTCTAATAAAGATTTCTAGAACTCGCTTTCAAAGGGGACTTGAATTTATAAGGATGACATGGAACTATTTTTACTAGAGCCACAATTTAGATTCTAGATGTCTGTTACAAAAATTTTTCTCACTGTAGATGGAAAAACAAGAAATGCTTCGCACTTTTAGAATGTATAAAAAATGGGGAAAAGAGTATAAAATCTATAGAAAACAGTATGAAAAAGAAAATACCGAACAATCACAAGTGTGTAAAAAAACCCCACTAAAACCAATCAGAAAATAAATTGAAAACAGACAAGAAAAACAGTATGAAGTGGAGGAAAGGTATGTTCGGGGCCCACCGAAAATTTTAAATCCTATATTACTGTGCAAAAAATAATTCTTTATAGTCAGCTAAATTTATTATTGGTCAGCTATACGTGGCCGATTGGGTAATTTTGTAAAATGCTTGTTGAATGAAAATGTTATGTTTACGAGCAATCAAATCCACGATTTTCAATTGAGGAAAGGCTTATTAATAGTTTTTCAAGAGACTGCAATACTATACCGAGAAGTGATCAATTTTATCATAGCATAAAACGGCGCAAAAGCAAAAAACGTCGACAAAGAGGAAAATAAAGAAAAATATATCTTTATATTTTTGTAATAAAAGAAATGAAATTCGAATGTTTTAGACGTTATTTTATATTAAGAGATGTAAAATTAATATATTAGAGTTAATTTTAAGAATTTTAGGTTGTATATTGTTGAAAACATTTTGTTTGCAATTACACTAATTGCAAACAAAATTACTTTAATTTAAGCTTTTTTTTTTTTTTTTTTTTTAAAGCATGTATACACCCCGCGACAAAAAGTTGGAACAAAGGGTTTTTTCATTGATTTTTCATAAAATAACGTTACCTAAATTGCGCTTATCATTTATTATTATTATAAAATAACACTATTTCTGGACTAATTTTTATTTGAAGACTAATTAAAAAAAATTTAAGACTAAAATTTTTCTAATTTAAGACTACACAGCGCGACAAAAAGATAGGAACAAAAGGTTTTTTTTTAATTTTTGAATATGATTATTTTGAATATGAATATTTTGAATATGATTAAAATATTTAATATGTTTTTGATATGATAATATTTTGTTATGATAATAAATGGTCAGCACAATTTAGATAATGTTATTTTATGAAATATTAAAAAAAAAAAAAACCTTGTTCCTATCTTTTTGTCGCGGAGTGTAGTCTTAAATTAGAAAAATTTTAGTGTTAAAACTTTTCTAAATTAGTCTTAAAACAAAAATTAGTACAGGAATACTGTTATTTTATAATAATAATAAATGATAAGCACAACTTAGATAACGATATTTTATGAAAAATCAAAGAAAAAACCCTTTGTTCCCATCTTTTTGTCGCGGGGTGAATATATATATATATATATATATTTTCCTTTTTTGCTTTTAACATTGGTATTTAATCAGAAAAGTACTTAAAAAAAAAAAAAAAAAAAACAATGTTCAGTTTTTTTTTTCTTGGTTCTGAAGAGATTAAAATCTGGCCGACATATACTGCGACACTCTGTATACATAATGCAATATACGATTTTCATTACATAGCGCAGTAAATGATTTTTCAGAATAAGAAATGTGATGGGATTTGCCGATTCCTCAGCGTGATAAACATGGGAAGCGCATTTCACAAACTCAATAAACAGCCATAAGGCAAAACTCGTTTGCCTCCTGCAGAAACTGGTATATGTTTGAAATTTGTGGGATATATTCCTTCACGGATACATGTCAAGCGTCATTGCACAAAGCCGGTTATTTTTAACCTTCCATTTCGAGTATATATGCTGTCAAGCGACGAATATTAGTGCGTCACTTTCTCTCCTTCGAAACATTTCCTTGGTGAAAGGAAATCATTTTCAGCACGAGGGTGTTTGTCGTGGGCTAATAATAATTGGCAATTGGAAAGGAACAAATCCTGTCAAGGAACATATTTGTAGTAACAATTCTGCGACACTTCATTAAAAGTTTTTAGTTCGATCATTACACTAAATTAAAACCAGAGTTAAAAGGTGTTGTTTCGGCTAAAAGTAATTTCACGAGCAATGTGAGAAATCAGTAAAATATATAGATGTGCAAAAAATATTGGAGTAATTGTAAACTTTCAAATTTTTTGTTTCATTTTTTATAATGCATGCAATAATTCAAGAAATAAATTTTTCCCCTTTTCGATAAAAAATGTCTTTCGTTTTTATAAATATTTTTAGAATTCCATAAAACGTTTAATCTGCTATTCAGGAGTAAGAAAAGATTTACTGTAAAAATGCTCCATATTAAAATTCTTAAATATGGCAACATTGATTTATTTACAAATATTCACAAAATCATTACGGTTTAAGAGATGTATTTCTTATAATTTTATACTGACCTAAACGCATGAAACCAACATATATTTTTAAAGTGCAATAAAAATTATTTCCTACAGAAATTAATATAATTAATATTAATGATTTGTTTACAGAGTCACGCAAAAGTATTCATATACATTACAGGAAACTGTTGTAGGTACAGTTTCAGTTGTATTATGCGTGTTTTACACTTTCGAATGATATTGAATAATATTCATGACTTACTATTCATAATCTGATGGATAAATTCAGTTCAAAAGTGATTTATGGAATTTAAAAAAATCTGGAGTGACTCCACTCGACTTTTCGAACATTAAGTAAATAACGGTTGTTTAAATAAATTAAAATAAGAGAAGCCTGAAATTAATCAACTCAACTGAATAAGATGTTCGACGCTAATGCACTTCAAATAATTTGAGCTAATAGGTCATATCTTCGTTGTGTCCCTATAAGAATCTATAAGTGCTAGATACAGCGAAATCTATATGTTTTGTGCGACGGCGATCTATAACATGTATATAAATTTCCAGTTGGTTTAAATAAGGCGTCTAGACGCTAACGGACTTTAAATAATCTGAGTCCATAGACCATAATGATAACAAATTTTTCGTTGTGCCCTGTAAAAGGGTATAAGTCAGCAAAATCGATACAGTTTGTAATACAGTGGGCTATAACAAACGTACCAACTTTCAGCTCATTCGAACAAAGTTTTTAGATGCTATAGTGTTCATTCATAGACACACATATACATACATACACGTATCATGTATACTTACGTACATCACGAAAGTAATGTAAAATCGTAGATATCTCTATAA
This sequence comes from Salticus scenicus, assembly GCA_963930645.1. Classification (NCBI taxonomy): domain Eukaryota; kingdom Metazoa; phylum Arthropoda; class Arachnida; order Araneae; family Salticidae; genus Salticus; species Salticus scenicus. Next base: position 183,316,528 of record OZ005658.1, read on the forward strand.
GGGGACCTCGTGTAAAGACTAAAATTGGAGGCGTACAACTAGGTGTACATGTCAGTTACAAATATAAATTTGCAAAGTTCTACGACCATTCAATTTTGAACTGTGCATGATACAATGTCCCTTTCGTAATTTATGATTACAATACCTTCCTTACATATATACGTTTGGGATGTAACAAACGTGGAAATAAAAACGCGGTGAGAAGACAGACGATTTGATATTGGAAACACTTTTAAAATTTGTTGTAAAATAGAAAATGAGAACATAAACTATTCTCAAAGAAATAAAGATAAATTATACCTACAATAAAATTCGTTTTCTAAAGCTACTGCATGCCTTAATAACAATAATACTAATAATAAAAAAAAAGGGGGGGGGGAATAACAAAAGAAAATAAGTGAAAACTTCACAATTAGTCTAATATTTTACCTATGTCTAAATAACATTGTTTTAAATGCATGGAAAAATTCAAAAAAACCTATCAATTAGAGATCAGTTTTGATTTAAAAAAACGATAATCTAAACATACAAAATTATTCAGTCATTATATATTAATTAACTGATACATTTTACTGAAGAAAAAAAATTAAGATTTTATCTATTAGATGTAACCTAATACATTTGTTGCTTTAACGCTTTTATTTTATGTTATAGGTTAGAACTTTTCTTAATTAAGCTTTTTCTTAACATAAAATAATCTGGTGTATCACTCACAAGACTTCCTCTTACCCTGAAATTTAATGCTATAAATACAGATTAGAAATTAAGAGGTAATATAACGAGTACTATTATGCAAACCTATGTTAAAACAATTTAAATTAGTCTTCGGAACAGCTTTATTCAACAAATAATTCTATGTTAGGGGACTACAGGCCCTCTCAAAGATCCGTTTTATTACTGTACCTATATTCATACAGAATTCAAGTCTGTTATTAAATTCAAAAAATTCATTTAAAAATATTCGGACAACTTTCACACGCAACATTCCCTGAAACTTATCAATCTTCATCAAACATTTAGTAACAAACATACAGGGTGGTCCGAAAAACATGATAGAAAGTATTTTAAGTTTCTGATTTCAAATTTATTGATATAAGTATAATTCTTCCATATTGTAATAGCACACATATTGACATTTAAGGTGAATGCTTGATTACCAGAAATAATGAATAACCAATAGGGAATCACTGACCTTGGAAAAACGATTATTTATTGTAAAAATGTTTTTTGAGGCGCCATTGAGGTGCGGAAAAGCTTCATCTCAGTGTCGTCTCACGACTGTATCCACAAAGGGTCACGGTGTGGTGTGCCATATCGTCGAAGTGGATGAGTGGTCCGATATTCATTGACGGTATGGTCACGAAAGTGAAGTATCGAGAGTTTCTAGAGCGTCACTTTGGCCCTGAAGCGGACTGTCTCAACATGATACGCCAGTACTGGTTCATGCAAGATGGGGCTCGTCCCCATAGAACTGCTGATGTCTTCCTGTGGCTTAAAACGACGTTTAGTGAGCGTTTGATTGCTTTGGATGAAGAAAAATTCACGGGGCACGGGATAGAGGGGTCCCCATACAGTCCGGACCTAAATCTGTGCGACTTCTTCTTATGGGTTTACACGAAGGACAGAATCTATAGGAAACCCCCTGATTCACTTGAGGACCTGAAATCGACCATCAGAATCGAGATTGATGAACCTGATTCTGACACACTCCAGCGCTTTATGACAGAATTTCGGAACTGGCTTTATAACACTATAGTCGGGGACGGTAGCCATTTCGAGCACCTTGTATATTAAATGTCATTCATATCTTTATTCAAAAACATTGGTTTCATGTTCTTGCATATTTTATTTTTTCCACAACAATCGCTTACTTTCTATTATGTTTTTCGGACCACGCTGTATTAACTTCAAAATACAACATTTGGATCGCCTGAAATTATTTGTTTTATATTTATTCTAACAGATACAGACAAAGATCAAACGTTAAAAAAACTTGAATTCGATAATCAGGAAACCGCAAAACGTGTAAATATACAAAAAAAAAAAAAAAAAAAAAAAAAAAAAGTGATGTATACTTATCTTAAAAACATACATTATTTACTATATGTCTATGAGAAATTCATTCCAATTCCTTAGCAGCTTTCCTGGACATGGTAACATATTATAGTAAAGCACTTCCACTAACAATAAAAAGGAATGTTATCGATTAAATATTTGCACCCTTATATATCTTTTGAAGATTATGTACAGACCTAGACCATATGGTTTTCCTAACTATAATCCTATAGTGAAATTACTCGGCACAACCTGAAATACACTTCCATCAATTTTCAATTATTGTAGCACTATAATCTAGTTATTTTGTGTAGCCAGCTAAACGAACAGTTAATGATATCCTTGCCATATTCTACATGACACATGATTTTACGCATATAAAAAATATATATTTATTTAATTTGGTTTAGCGCAGTCTATAGATATTAAACTCTGCTTACCTGCAATTTCCCCCATAGAAGTAATGTATTTGAATTTTCTTGGGTGTCCCTGTAGTATACGAACTATTTGGTTTATCTCAACGAAAAGCTTAGTGTAGCTTTCCTATATGATACACATCTAGAATACCAAGTTTGGACTTTCTGCTACTGTTTGTTCTTGAGGTATGCTGTTAACAGACAGACACACATACATACACATAAACACATTCACACAGACTAACCGCTAAAAACATGATTTTTAGATTCAGGGGACCTTAAAACGTGTAAAAATAACAAAAACGCACTTTCGAAAAATTTGATCAAAAGCAATACCTTCTCTACCTTATGGGTAAGCGAAAGTAAATATATTGGGTTGTTCGATAAATAATGTCGTTTTTTTTTTTCATGTTTTTCAAAGTTAATTAATTTATATTAACAACAAACATTAATCAATAATATATTGACCATTTTGTTGGATGACCTTTTGCCATCTTTCGGTAAGTTGAAAAATTCCACGTTCGAAGAAGCCTTAGTTTTTAGAAGAGAAGGTTTTAAAAAACGACATTATTTATCGAACAACCCAATAATAATGACAACAACAACAGAAGCAAAAATAAATAATGAATAAATCGATTTCTTATTCATACCTAATATAAATTCCTTTATAAACAAATAAATAAATTCCTTATGAAATAGTTCAAATTATGAAGCATTAAATTTATAGCTTTATACAAATGTTGTGCGGCACATAATTGAAGCATTAAAATTCTTTAGCCCGTTAGTAGTCGCTATCGACAGCGCCACCTATTACAGATTGCGAACTTTTTATTTAACTGTCACCAATAATTTTAAGAAGTGATGTGATCGACGTTAAATCGATTTTATTCGCGTTTTATGTATATCAAATGCCACTTCTAAAAATTTTTGGTGGCTATTGAATAAAAAAATCTGGAAAAACTGAAGGATGGGCGGCAAATCGACCAACTAGCGACTACTAACGGGTTAGTAAAGTATAGTTTAAAAATTATTAGAAAATATAGTCAATAAATTAAAGTTAACATAATTTCATAGGGAATATAAAGATGTGTGCGATTAAAAACAACAAATTTATGTTGTATTATAAATATTATGCACGAGAAAATTGCACACACTTTTTAAATGAAAGATCAGCTGTTTTTACACTTGACTATGTTTCTGTCTCCCGTAATTTGGAAAGAGATTGAACCTAAGGCATAGATGCCAACAATTTAATTTATTCAGGAGTATTTTTAGCCCCGCCTTTATTTCGCACCACTTTATTTATAGAAAAAAATTCTCCAATATATAACGTCGATAAAATAAGAAAAATTTACTTTTGAAAAATAAGTGGAATGAAATTAAGGCGGGGCTAAAAATACTCGGGAATAAATTAAAATATTGGTATCTATGCCCTAAGGCTCTGTTTCTTGCTTCGTTTTATGGGACTTAACTATGAAAGATTTGCTTCTCAAATTCACTGTGTTGTAACACAATTGCATTTTCTGACGATTTTCTTGTTAGCTTTCAGGGAAGTTTTTCAGGTGACCATCTCATAAAAGCACACTAATTACATTATGAATTGGTCAAAAGAGCAGAAGTTGGAACTTTACCACAATAAATCAAAAGTTATGATTCTTCAGAAAAAGAACATCAAATATACTAATTGCCATTAATACATGGACAAGGCACAATTTGAAATAGTCAACAGAATTAAATATCTAGGAGTCATTATAGAAAATAAATTTAATTGGGAACATAATATAGTATATCTAAAAAAAAAAAAAAAAAGTGTGAAGGTATTATATCTGAACGTCTCCTGTAGCGTCTTTGGACTTTAGCGTTTTTGTCAAATAAAGCTGTTCCGAAGCCTAATTTATATTGTTTTAACATAGGCTTGTATAATAGTACTCGTTATCTTACCTCTTAATTTCCAATCTAATGCCATTAGTATAATATATTAACAAGGAATTATTATTATTATTATTTGTTGTTGTGCCTCCATAATTTTGGGAACTTCTTTAGAAAAAAGGATAAATTCGGGCATTTTTCGCAAGGTCCAAAAAAGGATTTTGCTTAGGATTGTACGCAGCTGTAGAACAGTTAGCTATGAATCTTGTTTTCTACTGATTGATAGTCGCATTCTAAATGATAGAGACTAAGAATTCTATCATTCGTATGATGTTTGATAACTTCTTTCCGATTGCTGATATTCCACTCCTGCCTACTGTTCTCCAATTAAATTAATGCCTTTTGACTCTGATATCAAAAAGGGTTTTCAATTTGTGTGTTACACTGATGGCAGTAAAATTCATAATCGGGTCAGATATGCGTATGCTATCTTTAATAGGAATTATAAACTACAGCATAAATTGTTTAGAATTCCTGATGAATGGAGTGTTTTCCAAGCAAAGCTTGTGTATGTCTACGAATTATTTATCTTTGCTTATAATCATCATAAGCTTTCTTCAAATTTATTTGTGTGCTCCAATCCCTTTCCTTACTTTTATCACTTAAGAATATTTTGTCCTACAGCAAATGCCCTTTCCATTTTTTTTTCTTTTTTATATTGAAATCAAAGGGGTAAATATTGTCTTTACACATGTCCGGGAACACACCGGTATTTATGGAAATAAAAAAGCTGATTGGTTTGCTAAACAAGCCCTTCAGATTGTTTAGCAAACCAATTTACCACCTTCATACTCTTTATGCTCTTTAACTCTTTATACTCATTACTCCACCTTCATACTCCACCTTCATTCTTAACCACCTTCATACGATTTGCCCTTTATCGTTATCGAAATCTTTCTTCAAAAATCAAAGTTATAACAAAACAATTCAAAATCGGAATGAATAATTCCAGATCTCCACGACAGTTGCCCGGTCGAAATTACATTTTTTATTAATTTCTGACAAGCTTAAAAGCAAATACTCTTTTTTTGCAACTTTGAAATTACCAAATTTCTCATTGAACACAGACGTTTTAGTTCCAACCTGAAAAGATTTTTTTTTTAGTTCATTCTGTATTTGTCTGTTTGCTACTTATCTTTGTAAGCCTTATATATACTCCATAGTGCATGAGAAGTCGATAATTCATTACAAAAAAAAAAAAAAAAAAAAAAAAGGTTTTAAACGCAACAAAATATTATTTTTATGTAAAACTTGAAATTTTCAGTTGGAAAAGCGCTATCTTGTAAATTATAAAATGTCAATACAGTGCTGAACTCACATATAATTAAATAATTTTTTTCTCGAATATCTTTTATTTTTAGACGAATTTCACAATTTTTTTTTAGCTGTGAACTCATATTCAATATTATTAGCCAATTTACAATTTTGTCTAATTCGATTAAATATTTGCGATTAAAAAAAAAAAAAAAAAAAAAAAGGAAAGAAACAAAGAAACCACTGTTTTACGCTTTTAATGCATAAAGTCAGGTGACATATCATTTAAGACGAATTGCAAGTTTTGGAAGAATGACAACTGGCAAAATTCAAGATATCGATGCAAAGTAGTTTGGAAAAAAAAAAAAAAAGTTACATTTTAATAAATTATATAATATCTAATTTTAGACCCTATTTAGAATGTTTTGTACTGTGAACCAATAACTACTATCCATAGCTAATATTTAACTTTTGTCAAAACCTGTTTAAAATTCGCGATCTTTCTTAAACCGTTTTTCATACTTAAACCAATAAACTAACATAAATAAAATCTGTAAAGAGTTTAATTTTTGCGAAATATAATATACAGGGTGCAAAACTTTAACATTAAAAGATCTTCACTTTTACAGCCGTAACGCAAATTACAAATATGTTTATTTCCATCACCTCTGGTAAATTTTATTATATAAATCTGAAATTTCGCCCATCGCTTTATTATTGTATAATGCTCTTTTGGTATGTTGAAAAATTTTTATTTGGTGACAGCAAAAGTTTTTTTCTAGAAATGTAAAATTTATTAGGGAGTTCTTAAATGAATTTATAAAAATTTAAGAAAATCATAATACGAAAATTATACATTTGATGTTGTAGAATTTTATTTTATGAATCTTCCTAAGCTGAATTCAAGTTTTACCGAAAAATATTCAGAACCAACCTACATGTAAAAGCGGTGAACCATGATAATACTATGGCAACTGAACTTCCTTCCATTCTTCATTGTGAGGATTATCCTGTTCAAATAGCCTTGTGCTTCATTTTACAGCAGAAATTCCATTTCCTCATATTTCATACATTTGAGGACTGAAAATTGCGAGCGAAATAAAAGCAGTTGTAAGTTTTACTAAGTTCATCATAAAATGTAAAATGGCGATTTACGCCATGCATTGAAAATGGTAACTGTGTATGTATAGTTAATATAAGATGCTCACAAAGTTTTGTTTAAGTGGAATTTGTTTTAAATAAATTCAGGAAATGTGTTATTTACAACATTATTTTAAAATCCCCCTCTCCTTTTTTTTTTTTTAATTTCTCAATTTTTCATTTCTTTTAATACTGAATATTTTTTACTCTATATATGTTCTCTACTTCCATTCATTTATTCATACTTTTCTTTTAATATATGTTCATGCATAAAATGTTTATTGCTTAGTTTTTTATTCTCCCATGTTAAAAATGTCAGCGGCCTATTTCAATAAGAAAAAAATAATAAAACTTCGCCATCACTGTTGTGGACCACATATAATAAATTTTTATTTTTGTTAACATGTGAATCAACGAGGTTATACCATAGATGCCAACATTTTAAACATTGCCAACATATTCAGCCCCGCATTCATTTTGCACCACTTTATTTATAGGAAAAAATTCTCCAGTATACAACGTCGATAAAATAAGAAAAATGTATTCTTAAAAAATAAGTGATATGAAATTAAAACGGGGCTAAAAGTACTCCAGAATAAACTAAAATGTTAGCATCTATGGGTTATACATTACCATGCTATTTACTATGCCTTATTTAGCATTGAGAATTTTGAGGTAGTTGTTTACTATGTTGAGTTCTATGCAAATTTTATCCCCTTTAGGCTAGGCACACTGTTTAGAAATGAATTTCAAATAATTATTTAAAACATTGCCATTTAATGCAGTGTAATTAAAACAATGCAATTCTTTTAGATTTATATCGTATTTTGCAATGTCAGTTATTGATGACTGTCGCGGCCTGAACGGAAAGTTTAGACACGTCGAAGACTGAGGTGGAATTAATCGCGTTAAATCAATTTACAAATAAGACGTAAAATTTAAAATAGATCTTTAGAAGAATAAAATAGAGGGAAGCCGTCTGTTTTGTCAATTTTATAAATCTATATCCTTACTAAAATTTTAAGGTTTTATTTAAGTTTTTTTAAGGTTTCTTTAAACAGGTATTTTACAGGTTTTAGAGATATTTAAAATAAGTTTTTATCAGGTATTAATGGTGAAAAATAAAGCCATAATAAAAGCTCTATTAATACCTCCATAGGTTTCTCACAAACACCTTAAGGTATTTTTCAGAAATTTATTGCAGGTTTTGTATAAATACCAAAAGGTTTTTATGAAATCCCATGAATATCTAATGAATATATCATGAATCATGTAGGTGTTTTTAATAAACCTACAAAGTGTTTTTTTAATATCTTTCCAATGTTTTTTGAAGGTTTTTCTTAGGTTTCTTTTAACAGGTATTTTACAAGTTTTAGAGATATTTAAAAAAGGTATTATCAGGTACTAATGGTGCAAAATAAAGCCAAAATAAAAGCTCCATCAATACCTCCATAGGTTTCTCACAAATAACTTAAGGTATTTTTATAATATTTATTTCAGATTTTTTATAAATACCAAAAGGTTTTTATAAAGAATCATGACGGTTATAGCTTCGGTTTCATTTTGTATATTTGATGCTGAGATCTAAGGAGAAATTATTGAACTTCTGTATTTTCAATAATTTTCTTTCACACTTACGGCCAGTTAGGATCGAACTGACGGGCTTCAGGTTTGTAGTTAAGTGCTCTGACCGTAGAGCCACAAGTGGGCCTTGAGTACATGGTTCTTGATTATTTTTAGATTAGCATTTTTCATATTAACCCATTAAACGCAACACGAGAAATAATCGTGCTTAACAGTTAACTAAAAAAGGAATTTTATATGAAGTATTGTTTTTAAGTAAAAAACAGATAGATTTTTTTTATTACAAAAAAATATTGATCTGAAAAATAGTTTTAGGTTTAGGAATGGATTTCAAACCTGAAACACTTTTCAAACAAAAAAATTTGAAAATCTTCATATTTGAATGAGTTTACATAACTTGTAAAAAAATGTTGTCGTAATAAAATAATTACTTTTGTAGTCATCTGTAGTTTTTTCTGTTTTATGCACCCTCAAGGAAATTTCCGTAAACATTTATTTGTATTATTTCTATATTCTTATTCCACTGAAGCTGTACAAATATAACACTCTATTTTTAGTAAGATAAGACTAATTTTCATTATTTTATTTTAAATTATTGTTATATACACTGATGGAAAAAAAATCCCAACACCAGGAAGGAGCTGTGCTAGATAAACGAAATTTGGTAGGCGTGTTTATACATCTGAAAGATGACGTCGATTCAAATTTCGAGCTACGCGCATAAGTGTGGCGCTAGTAGCGACACTATGAACATGCAAATGAGGTTTGCTTTAAATAAGCGCTGTAAGGTTCGTGATCGTTATTTACAGTTGATATTTGACGTAGTGGGTTAATGTTAGTCAAGAATGCCTCTAAGAAGACGAAGAAGCCATTATCAACAGCTCACTGAGTTTGAACGAGGTCGTGTAGTAGGGCTACGAGAAGGTGGGTTTTCTTTCCGCGATATTGCAGAAAGACTTGGCAGGAATGTATCCACTGTGCATGAGTGTTGGCAGCAGAGGTCAAGGGAAGGTACTGCCTCAAGAAGACCGGGTTCTGGGTGGCCACGTGGCCCTACTGAGAGGGAAGACCGCCGTGGTCGACGTATGGCTGTGTCTAATCGTACTGCGTCTGCAGCTGAAATTCGAGCTGCAGTTGGCACCACAGTGACACAACGAACTGTTACAAATCGGTTACTTCAAGGACAGCTCCGAGCCAGACGCCCTGTAGCGTGCATTCCACTGACTTCAAACCACTGCCGTTTGCGACGTGAGTGGTGTCAAGCTAGAGCTCATTGGAGGACGGAGTGGAGATCTGTTGTGTTTTCTGATGAAAGCCGGTTCTGCATTGGTCGCAGTGATAGCCGTGTGTTGGTTAGAAAGAGGCCAGGTGAACGCCTGCTAGCGACCTGTCTGCGGCCTAGACACACAGGGCCTACTCCTGGAGTTATGGTTTGAGGAGCAATTTCGTATGATAGCAGGAGCACTCTCGTGGTTGTCCCACGCACCCTGACTGCAAATTTGTACGTCAGTCTAGTGATACAACCTGTTGTGCTGCCATTCATGAACAGCATTCAAGGGGGTGTTTTCCAACAGGATAACGCTCGCCCTCATACTGTTGTTGTAACCCAAAATGCTCTACAGAGTGTCGACATGTTGCCTTGGCCTGCTAGATCACCAGATCTTCTCCAATCGAGCACGTATGGGACATCATTGGACGACAACTCCAGCGTCATCCACAACCAGCATTAACCGTCCCTGTATTGACCACCCAAGTGCAACAGGCATGGAACTCCATCCACAAACTGATATCCGATACCTGTACGACACAATGCATGCACGTTTGCATGCTTGCATTCAAAATTCTGGCGGTTACACCGGTTACTAATGTACCAACATTTCACATTTGAAATGGCTCTTCTCGCCAATGGCTCTACCTGTGATCTTGAAACTTTAATCAATTAAATATGTTACCTAGACAAATGTATTGCTGAAATTTCATTACTGTACAATAATTTTTTCTTGGTGTTGGGATTTTTTTTTCCATCAGTGTATGATCAAAACAATGATCGTTATTGTTTGTATTCAGAAAAAAAATATTATTTCTTTCTTTGGCGGTTAATGGGATAAAACTGAAATTAATTTTAAATGCGTGTTATTTTCTGATTTACGAGATGAATGTATTAATATTTATTATGTTTTTGAGAAATTAATGGATTTATATTAATGAGTCTCATTAATTTTGAGTATTGAAATAATTGTTTTATAGTTTTTTTTTTTTTATTATTATTATGTTATGTAGAAATTGAAACTGATGATTATTAATAATAATACACAAAATTGTTTTTATTTTACTAATTAAAATATTTAGTTAATGAGTAATAATAAGTTAATGTGTAATAATGAGTTAAAAATAAACTTTTTTTTTTTTTTTTTTTTTTGTAGGTATGATGGAGGTATTATATGAATACCATAAGAAAACTTACTAGCATCCATATATTTATCCAAAAGCTTTGAAAACCTCCATAAAACTTAAAACAGTGCAAGTTTTTAGAGGTTTTAAATATAAAGCCTAAAAAAAGTTTTTGATTGTAGGTATATTGGAAGTATTGCCTGAATTTCATAGAGAAACTTATCAGTGTCTATGTATTTAACTAAACCCTTGGAAAATCACTATAAAACCTAAAATACTGCAGGCTTTTAGGTGTTAAAAAAAGAAGTTTTTATTGTAGGAATAATGAAGAAATTGTCTGAATACCATAGGAAAACTTATTATCAGCGATGTATTTAACCGAAACCTTGGAAAACTTCTATAAAACCTAAAACATGTACAATTTCAAAAGGTGTAAAAAAAAAAAAAAAAAAAAAAAAAACCTAAAAAAAGCTTAGATGAGTTGTCTTTTCGGGAGGTATTTTTAATGAAACTTCAAAGAAAGCTTTTAAATACCTGAAAACCTAGATTAAACCATAAAAAAGGCTTTAGAAAACCTTAAACTTTAGTAAGGGTAGTTATTATCGTTGTTAAAAACATTTACGCCATTTTATTTAAATCGTGCTAAATTAATTAAGATTGTTTTACAATACTTATTGAAACAAGCTATAAAAATTAATATCATATGCAAGAGAAATGAAAGTGAGAAAAAAATGTATTTCAAACATGTTTGATGCTTATTAGGTAGAACTCTGGCACTAAAATAAAGTTTTTCATAAATAGTCTTTTTATATTATAATTATAACATATTCTATAAATTTAAGAAGCAATATGGTGAAATTAAATTTAAATTTCCCGTCACTTTTATTTTGCAATACTTTCCTTCAAGAAGTAATCCTTCAAACTGAAATTCAGTTTAAATTTCATTTTTATTTTGCAGTACTTTCCTTCAAGCAGTAGGACCGCGGTAGCCCAGTCTCGTAAGCCGCCAGGAGCGCCGGCCTCGTAATTGGAAGATTGCGGGTTCGGTACTCGAGCTGGCCAACGATCGTCGTGTACACTAATGGTGGCTGGTGCACGTAAAATCTGTCGCGGCCGCAATGTCCTCCATGTTCCCATAAAAAATTATACCTCTGGGGGTCACCGAAGCGGGAGAGCAATCCCTTAAGTAGAGGATCAAAATCGCGATGGCATGTCTCCGGATCATCTCTAGGGGTGAGTCCCAGACCGTCGTCTGTTGCTCATCCGCGCAGCACTAGTGCGACGTAAAACTCAAATAACCAACCAACCTTCAAGTAGTAATCCTTCAAGCTGAAATTCAGTTTTAATTTCTTTTCATTTTTATTTTGCAGCACTTTCCTTCAAGTAGTAATCCTTCAACTTGAAATTCAGTTTAAATTTTTTATTATGCAGTTCTTTCCTTCAAATAGTAATCCTTCAAGCTGTAAATTCAAGCTTAACATTTACGAGGAAGCACCTAAGTTTGCCAGCGGGACAAGCTGTGTTCATAGCAAATTTATCAGCCTTTTTTTTTTTTTTTTTTTTTTTTCAGAAATAATAAGGAATTTTAGATGAGAATTTCTGAAACATCTAAAGAAAAAAAAAACAATGTGATATCAAAATAAGAAGGGTTTTTACTTGCATGTAACAACGTAAAAAATTAAATAAATAAAATAAAGTAACATATTCTATGTGATATATTTTGTAATATGTTATCTACATAGCATAAACAGCAATAATAAGAAAAATAATAAATAAATAAATGAGAAAATGTAAATACTTATGTATAGTGCAACCACGTTTCCCGTGCTTAGCACAGAGGTCAATTCTAAAGACTTGTAGGGACTCCAAGTTGACCGACAGGTTGCGATTTCGTAAACATCCAGTCATTCTGCGTTCTCATATAGCTTATTTAATCTCGATCACAATGGCCATCAACCCTATTTTAACCCACTAAACGCCAAAACTAGAAATAATTATTTTTGTTTGTTTTTTTCTAAAATCTAACAGCGCTCATTATTTTGATCCTATATAACAAGAATTTAAAATAAAATTATGAATATCGGTCTTATCTTGCTAAAAATAGAGTGTTGTATTTCTACAACTTCAGTGGAACAAGAATATAAAATGAATACAAATAAATGTTTACGGACATTTCCTTGAGGGAGCATAAAACACCAAAAACTACAGATGGCTTCAAAGGTAATTATTTTATTACATATGTATATATATATATATATATACATTTTTTTTTACATGTTATGTAAACTCATCCAAATATGAAAATACTCAAAAGTTTTGGTTTGAAAAGTGCTTCAAGTTTGAAACGAATTTTTAAGCATAAAATTATTTTTCAGACCAAATTTTTTGTAATAAAATGAACATCTACTAATTTTCTTACTTAGAAACAATACTTAATATAAAATATCTTTTTTAGTTAAGTGTTAAACGCAATTCTTTCTGGTGTTGCGTGAACGCAACACGAGCGGGTAATGGGTTAACACTGCACTCGTTGAATCAGCACATGAGAAATGACTCGGGTTGTCGCAAGAAGCGTGGTCGAATAATAAAAGAATTCTCATCATTAAAGCCATACTGTATATATTTAATAATTTGTAAATTAAAATTAGATTATTTTTAAAATTAAGTGGATACCTATTTATTTCTGATAGTTCCATTAATGAAGGTAATAAAACAAGTTTTAGTGTTTGACAGATAAATTACTCAAAGGGTGTAAGTTTTATTCCACCCAAAGGACAGGCAACCCCTTATTTCCAATATCGTAATTTTAAAAGTTTTGACAAATACAGGATGTTCAGCTTAAACATTTTGACGTTGAGAAATAGTTTTATTTATAATTAAACAAAACGTTTAAATAAATAGAGCATAATTTTTTTTCCCAAACTCAAAAGCTACAATTTAATAATAAACAACTATAACATAGCATTTTTCCTTCCGTTACTCATTTGAAATTTCCCACTTTTCATAAACCACATTTTATCCGTTTACTAACTATAATTTTGCTATGTTTTCACTGACAGCCCAAAATATCCATGCACTAACGGAAAAGTCCCTACTTTACTGAAATATCACAAAAGACTGAGGAAATCCATGGAAAATCATGTAAAATGTGTTACATAAATAGCATAAAAGCCCTTACGAATCCAGAAGTCTTCATTACATCAAATTATACCTCTGGGGGTTACTGAAGCGGGAGAGTCATCCCTTTTGTGTAGAATCAAAATTGTGATGGTATGTCTCCGGATCACCTATAGGGGTGAATCCCAGTTCGTCGCCAATTGCCCACTGCTAAGCATTGGTGCAACGTAAAACCCAACCAACCATCCTTCCTTACATCTTGAAGAAAGCTGCTAAAATTACCTACTCTTAGGAACAAATCATTACATTTGGCAATACTAATTGTATCAGTAGATGTTCAGTTAGAGCACTGGCGAAAGACTCAAATTTGACCCTTCTCTTGTTTATTTTGTTATAGTTAGAAGTAATCGTTTTGTTATTGTTAATAATAATAATTAATACCTTAAACCATTGACAAAGTACTCAATACTATCCTGAATATTTTTAGGTAGATTCCTTATAGGAGATCTACCTATTGCAATGGCTCTCATGACACGACTTCTGGAAAATTTCTTCATATCTTCACCGATCATGACCCCTAGAACCCCAAACCACCCTCCGTTCCAATATATATATATATATATATATATAGGTATATATATATGTGTGTGTATAACGCTTTTTCCCATGTTAAGTTGTGAACACGATAACTGGAGTAATTTTTATTTAAATTTAACCAGCTGGGGATACGTTGTCAGGATAGTAAAAATCTTGGTCAAGTTCGTAGATGGGGTATCCAGCTCAAAAGGGGTGGAAATGGTGGGGGGTAGAAATTTTCATTTGGCCATAATTTCTTTAATAGTGAAAATAGGAAAATACTTCAAATCAGGCGAATTACCGCCTTACCCAAAAGGACAGTTTTTGTATTTAAACTTTTTCGATAACTTCAATTACTTAAAAATTACAAGTTAAAAAGTGATTTTTCGTCAATTGTAATGAAGCCGACTTAGCTTTAATTGCTTAAATTAATAATCTGATGCTTACGTCACGTGCAAATAATAATAAAAAAGATAGCTTGAAATATAAAAACCATGGCAACAGCCTTATTAATCATTTAAAATATAAAACTAAAATAATACGTTAGTCTTGGTAAAAATACCGTTTGTGGTGAATAGTTTAGAACACCGGTTTACGCAAGAATTTAAATTTACGATTGAAATTGAGAGTAATAATACGTTACAGCTTCTGACTTTTTAACTTGACGAAATAAGATATTGGTCTGTGAAGAGATATGAGGTTTTTGCATGGGAAGAAAATATAATGACGCCAAAGCTGCCATTTTTCATCGCCAAGCTCGCCAAATTTTGTCATTAAATAACTAATTTCGTCGCCAAGTCAAAAATCTCGTCTTCAACTATCAAATTTTGAAACCAAATCACAAATTTCATTACTAAGTCGCAAATGTTTGTCAGCATAATTGTATATCTTTTTTAACTGCAATATTCCAAACATTTTAGATAGATTCCTTATAGGAAATCTACCTTATGCATTGGTCCTCATAACACGACTTCTGGAAAATTTCTTCATATCTTCACCGATCATGACCGCTAGAGCCCAAAACCACCATACATATATGTGTGTGTGTGTGTGTATAATGCTTTTACCCATGTTAAATTGTGAACACGAAAACTGGAGTAATTTTTATTTAAATTTAACCAGCTCGGAATACGTTGTCAGGACAGTAAAAATCTTGGTCGAGTTTGTAGATGTTGTATCTAACTCAAAGGGGGTGGAAATAGTGAGGGATGGAAATTTTCATTTGTCCATAACTTCAGTAATATTGAAAATAGAAAAAACTTCAAATCAGGCGAATTACTACCTTACCCTAAAGAACATTTTTTGCATTTAAACTTTTTCGATAGCTTCAATTGCTGAAAAGTTACAAGTTAAAAAGTGATTTTTCGTCAATTGTGATGAAGCCGACTTTTTTTTTTATAGTTTTAGTTCCTTAAATTTATAATCTGATGCTTACGTCACGTGTAAACGATAAAACAAAAGCTCATTTAAAAGATAAAAATTTATGGTAACCGTTTTAATTAATCATTTAAAAATGTAAAATTAAAATGTTATGTTAGCCTTAAAAAAATATCGTTCTGGTGAATAAATTAGAACGCCAATTTAGGCAAGATTAATATTTATGATTGATACTGAGAGTAATACGTTTCAGCTTCCTTTGACTTTTTATCTTGTGGAAACCAGATATTGGTCTGTGAAGAGATATGAGGTTTTCGAGTGGGAAGAAAATAAATTGTCGCCAAAGCTGCCATTCTCCATCGTCAAGCTATTTCCAGCAACATTAATAAAAGAAGTAAGCTCTCTCTCTCTTCCTATTTACTTTTTAATGTTGAATATTTGCATTATTTGTGTGACGAAAATGTAATAGTATTTATTTTAAATTTTACTTTGCAATTTATAACATTTCAAATACACTAAAACCTTCATTTTTTTTTTTAATATATTCCTATTTTATGCATATAAATAATGTTTACTAGAATAATAAGGAAATGCTACTTTATATGTCATTGTGAATAAATTTTAAATTCGTCGCAAGGTGATCATAGATAAATATTATAAATCTTAATTTTGATACTATGTTTAAAGGCTTTGACCTACTGTTCGGAAATGCTTCCTTTTTCTCCCATAAAAATTAAAGAGATTGAACGAGACTATCTGGACTCCATGGTCTCTTCAAAATTACTAGAAGATCATTTTTTTGGCAACGAGCTTTTTAATGTTTTTTTGAACGGAGAGAGTTTATGTTCCGTTCTTGTTCCTTTTTTTTGTTGTGAGAAAATGGCAACAGTAGTGTTGTTGTTTTTTATTCTTTTTATGTGTGAGGAAAACGATTTATTAGAGTTTCTTTCGTTTCAAGAGTAATTAAAACACAGAGTAAGAGTTGAAATATGAGGATTTTTATGAGTATAAATCCTTTTAGAGTTATTGTACCGTTTTAAAAACGGATAATTATATATGTGCTAAGAGTTATTTTGATCACAGTCTGGTGAATTGCATCTGT
Organism: Salticus scenicus; assembly: GCA_963930645.1. Classification (NCBI taxonomy): domain Eukaryota; kingdom Metazoa; phylum Arthropoda; class Arachnida; order Araneae; family Salticidae; genus Salticus; species Salticus scenicus. Next base: position 183,333,469 of record OZ005658.1, read on the forward strand.
AAAAGAATAGCCGATGCTGTGTTATACTATTCCAAGTTGTAATAGATCCTGTAAATAAACTATATGTGCTTTTTTGATACGAAGTTGATGTCTTATCTAAGTTTATCGTTGAAATCTGGCGTCCGCTAACAAGACTCGGCTGCAAGTAAGCTATTTCTATATTTTGTGAGATAGAATTATTTTTAACGAAGAACATTTTATGAAAGAGAATTGTTTTAATAGCATTAAGCAGACGATATTTGTTTCTTAATTTATGTGAAGATGTTTTTTGATGAATCTAATAACAAGAGCTATTGTTTTTAATGTATATAATTGAATATATAGTTCACGAATTTAAATAAATTGAAGATTACGTTTAAAATAAATATTTTGAGTTATAATATGGAAGCTGTATTGAAAGATAGAAAACAGCTTAGAAGGCTGTTTACTCGAGCATGTAATTCTTTTGATAAGGAAGAAATTCAGCTGAATTGTGCTGATAAAATTAATAAATTAAGACTTATTGAAGAAAAAGCTTTATTAATGACAGCATGTGAAGATAAATTTAAACAATTACTGTATTCTGAGAAAACATCCGATGCAGATATTGAGAAAGAGGTAGATGAGTCAGAAACATATATTGATCGCTGGAGATCTTTAAAACAGAAATTAGAAACATTAGTGAGAGAACAATTTTCTTCAAAAAATGAAAGTTTTAATATTATCTCGCAGCCGAATACCTTATTTCATTATCCAAAAATAAAATTACCTACTTTGATGGTAATGTGAGAAATTGGCTCTATTTTTGGGGACAGTTTCAAAAAATTGATGAGGACATTAATATTGATTTTCATGATAAATTTTCATATTTATCTCAAGCTATGGAAAAAGGAAGTCCCGCTGATGAATTAATTAAAAGTTTCCCCCCAGGTGGTAATAGCTATGAAAAAGCTTTAAAACAGCTAAAATTGCGTTTTGGTAGAGAAGAATTATTAATTCAAATATATAATATGTTAGAGATTTATTAGCCTTAGTTCTTCAAAAACGGAACTGTTCTAAAAATTCGTTACGAAAATTATTCGACCAACTGGAAAGTAAACTCCGTTCACTTGAACTACTAGGGATTACAACAGAAAAATACGGAGCTATGTTATTTCATCTAGTTTAGTCATCGTTACCCGAAGACACGCTTGTAGCGTGGGAGCGATATAGTTCTGCTAATCCTAGAGTTCGAGAAGTGAATTCAGATGATTCTGACTAAAGTAAAATTATGATTGAGAAAAGTGATTTAGAATGTATTTTAGAATTTCTACAAGATGAAGTTGAAGCAGAAGAACGCATTTTCCTGGCTTCTCGAAGTTTTAATACTTCAAAATCAAAAGTTGAAGGAAATTATAATAAATTTCGCAGTGAGAAAAAAGTAATTGAGAACAAAATTAAGAGTGGGTAGTTTTTTGATGTACCTAGTGCAACAGATCTTTTAACTTCGTCTCAAGTGTCAAAACCATGTATATTCTGTTCCAATTCACATTACTCTGGACCCAGGTAACACATAACGTTGCTATAGCGCTGCAAATAAAGCTGAACAGTGAAAAATTGGTTACGTTATTTTAAGTCCGTTGAAAAATAGTTTTTATTTCGCAATATTCTAACTGAACAATTTCGAATATTTATTCAGTAATAAAGAAAACCTATTACAAACGTTGTTTTATGGTTGTAATTTTTCTGTTATTTTTTCGACGGTTTAAAATAGGTATTTTATTAGTTTTTGTTTTTCTTTTTGATTCTAATAAAAAATATGTTTTTTTAACGAATTAATAGGTGCTTTTTATAAGTCATTATTTCCGTCAAATGACGTTGAATCTCTTCAACTTGATATCGATACACGATTGTGAATTGGCGGGATGTGCGTGTTATAATTTCTTTATAGTTTTAGAAGATATGGTGTGCTGCAAAAGAACTTCTAACATGATAAGAAAGGAAGCTTTCGGCAAATTATATTAATAAGTATAGTATATGTTCTTTGGCTTTTGAAAACCGTAACTAACGAAGGTGTTCATATTGTATGCTTTCTCCCGTTCTACATGCAAAATCGCCAAGTATATTGTGGCAAACCTTAAAAGCGTCTTACGATACGAGTATACGACGCGTGCCATTTTGAAAGTGAATGTGATGTGAAAGAAGATGAAGTTATCGCTTTCCTGTTAAAATAGTATGAAAGTTTTCTGACATTTTACGTAATTTACAAACAACTTGCTAGCTGGCAAATTCCCTTAAAAGCTCAAAGTTATAATATTCTTTGGTTTTGGGTGTGTTTACCTGCTAGCATAATATTAAAAATTACAGAGTTCTCGTCTAATTGTGGATGCTGTATTTATTTAAACAAGATTTTTCAAGTAATGAAGTGAGTGTTTCTTTTTTACTTCTTTAATTTTATGTTTGAATTTTAAATTATTATTAGCAATATTTTAGAAACAAAAATTCAATGGATATATGGAGATAGCTATTTTTCTTGCATTTCAACGTTTATAAGACATAAGAAAAGCCGTTGAAAACTAATATAAAAAGCACGAGAGTATTACGATTCTGAACAACTATTTTACAACTGTTTTTTTTAGGTTATAAAAAAAAACGACAGTATTGCGATTTCGTACAACCCTTTTACAACGGTTTTTTTTACGTTGTAAAATGTATTAAAACAACCGTTGAAAGATGAGGAAATCAACGAGACATATTTTCAGATTAATAACGTTACGGAAAAACGATAATTCAACGGAATGCATTGCCGTTTGTTCAACGTTGAAAATACCATACTGTGCTACCTGGGGAGATTGCCTAAAAGCAAGAAAAATACCTTTAAGTCAGCGGGTGTCACTTGTTCAACAATCTCGTAACTGTTTTTTATGTCTGAAATCTGGGCACGCAGTCCGAGATTGCAATTGGAAAGCTAGTTGCTTGTTGTTGTGGTAAAAGACACCACATTCTTCTATGTAGAAAAATGCAACAAATAAATAGGTCTAAAGACAAAGAATCATTTGAACTTGAAAAGAAAACTGAGATTAGTTCTGAAGTGGATCAGGCTCTTTCTAATGTATCTGCTACTCCAGACGTAATGCTGCAAACATTTAAAGTTATAATTAGAGGTAATGGAAAAAAACGTGTTGCAAGAGCTATCATTGACACAGCTTCACAGCGATCCTATTTATTACAGAGTACAGCTCGAGAAATGAACTATGAATCCCAGAATTGCGAATATCTACGACACTCTTTATTTGGTGGGGAAAATACAGAGTTATGCAAACATGATGTATACACTTTATATCTATCAAGTGTGCACGGAAATTATAATTGTAACTTTAAAGTTCTTAGTCAAAAAATTATTTGTAAGTCAGTGCCACCTATTGTAGATAACATTTCCCTGAAAGAGTTAGCTGCTTGTAATATTAATATTGTGGATGATTGTGAAGGTCCTATTGAGATCCTTATTCGGGCTGATGTAGCGGGAAAACTCATGACAGGTGTTCGTCGTGAAATACCTTGTGGTCTCGTAGCCTTCGAAACAAAGTTAGGATGGACAGTTATGGGTCGCACATCAAGTCTATCTTCCAGTGACTCTTCAACTTTGATTTCAATGATGAATAAAGACGCATCCATTACTGATTTGTGGACTTTGGATACACTTGGAATTACTGATTCTTCGGTGAAGAAGACCAAAACTGAGTTACAAAAGGCTGCCACAGACCATTTCTTATGTACTATTGAAATTAAAGATAATCGTTTTCAAGTACATTTGCCATGGTTAGAAAAACATCCCCCACTTCCAGATTATTATGAGCTAGCATTAAAAAGATTGAATAGTACAATAAAGCGACTCAAATCGGAGTTTCTGTGTGAAGCTTATGAAGAAGTTTTTAATGAGTGGCTAGATTGCGAAATTATAGAAGAGGTGGAGAATGAGTGTAAAGAACCAGTACTTTACTTACCTCATCGAGCAGTAATCAAAGAGATGAGCACCACGAAGATCAGACCAGTATTTGATGCTTCTGCAAAAGTATAAGGATCGCCGAGTCTTAATGATTGTTTAGAATAAGGGCCAAACCTCATAGAGCTGATTCCGAGTATTCTAATGCGTTTCCGCAAAGAGAAGATAGGTGTCACCGCAGACATTCGAAAAGCATTCCTCCAAATAAGCCTTCAGCCGGCTGACAGAAATTACTTAAGATTTCTATGGATCACCAGTGACGGGCAAATTAAAAGGTATAGGCACTGTAGAGTTGTTTTTGGTGTATCGTGCAGTCCATTTCTGCTAAGTTCTACGATTCAATATTTGCTAAGAACTGTTTTAGAGAAAATAGAGGTTGGTGAGTCCTCATACCCAAAAGATGTCGCTCAAAAACTCTTGACTAGTTTCTACGTAGACAATTGTATTAACAGCGTGAAGAATGAAGCAGAACGTAAACAGTTCATGGAAGTAGCTACTGAAGTTATGGCTGAAAGAAAATTTGATCTACGAGGATGGGAATTTACCGATCCTAACGCCGAAAATCCAACTGGTTCTAGCGTATTGGGTTTAATATGGAATAGAAAAGCTGACACTCTACGAATAAACACCGAAAGTTTCCAAGAGGTGTGTAGTGAGGAAGTAACAAAAAGAACCATTTTATCATCAGCTCACAAAATTTTTGATCCTTTAGGTATCACCTGTCCAGTTTCTCTCCTTCCAAAACTTTTGTTACAACGCTTGTGGAAGATTAATATGACTTGGGATCAAAAAGTAGATTTAGAAACTGAGAGAGAGTTCCCAAAATGGTTGAAGTATGTGCCAGTTTTGTCAACAATTGAAATCCCAAGGTGGATTAGATTTGGCATTAAGGATGAGAAAAAATCTTTGCATGTATTTTGTGACGCAAGTCGATCCGCCTATGCAACGTGTGTTTTTTTGAGAGTTGAAAGAGAAAATTGCGTGCACATACAGCTTGTTCAAGCAAAAGCCAGAGTTGCACCTTGTGGAAATAAGGAGACTAGTATTGCTCGTCTGGAACTTCTCGGGGCTACTATTGCTGCTCGCCTTTCTTCAAACATACTAGAAGATCTTCTTGTAAGAGATGTATATTACTGGACTGATTCCACCACTGTACTTGCGTGGATAAGAAGAGAAGATTCGTGGGGAGTTTTTGTTCAAAATAGAGTTACTGAGATACTGAGTTTGACTCCCAAAGAGGCTTGGAGATATGTCCCTGGTTCCCTGAATCCGGCAGACCTTCCTAGTACAGGTTGCACTGCTCTACAGTTGTCTTCGTCGAAATGGTGGGAGGGGCCTGCATGGTTGTACTCACCATCTGATTTGTGGCCCAATGCTGAAGACATTGTTCGAGAAGAGGAAATAAACAGTGAGAGAAAAAAGAAAATTATTTCTTCTATGTTAAGTGTTGAAGTAGGTACGAGCTTTTTAATGTTTTTTTGAACGGAGAGAGTTTATGTTCCGTTCTTGTTCCTTTTTTTTTGTTGTGAGAAAATGGCAACAGTAGTGTTGTTGTTTTTTATTCTTTTTATGTGTGAGGAAAATGATTTATTAGAGTTTCTTTCGTTTCAAGAGTAATTAAAACACAGAGTAAGAGTTGAAATATGAGGATTTTTATGAGTATAAATCCTTTTAGAGTTATTGTACCGTTATAAAAACGGATAATTATATATGTGCTAAGAGTTATTTTCATCACAGTCTGGTGAATTGCATCTGTAAAAGAATAGCCGATGCTGTGTTATGCTATTCCAAGTTGTATATAGATCCTGTCAATAAACTATATGTGCTTTTTTGATACGAAGTTGATGTCTTATCTGAGTTTATCGTTGACACTACATTTAAATAAATTAAAAGAAGAATCAATATTTTTTTATACCGTTCTGCAAATGAAAATTAAAAAGAAAATACATTGAAATTGCTTAAAAACTTCGCTTCGGGCCCTCGCTACCTTCGGAAAAGTTTTCTTCACCGCAATGTCTTCGTACTGGATAATTAAATTTAATTAAATTTATAGAGATGTCAATAATATAGGAAAAATTGCATTAGTCATTTTCTTTTTGATAATAAACTGAACGGAAAACGCATAATATTTTACATGGAGATATTTTGTATAATTAGACCAATTAAAAAAAAAAAAAAAATGCTTTTCCTTTTTTTTTTCCACTCGCATTACAAAAATATTTAAAATAAAATTGAGAAAAATTGTGCAAAAACATCGAAAAAGCTTGGACCTCTTGGCGGAATTTGAAATTTGACACCGAAGTAGCTCTGATGTTTCTCGCCAAAATGTTTACTTACACATTTGCGATACTCATGTCAACTCATCGCCGAATCGACAGCAAAATTATAAATAATTATAAGATAAAACAGACTTTTTATATACCATGTTTTGAAACTTTCTGTTGAAACTTATAGCTTGTGAGATGCATAGTTTAATTTTTTACAATTTTTTAATGTTCACGTTTAATTAAATGTATTTATTTTTATGTCGAAAAAAATGAACTCGTAATTTTTTTGGCAGCAATTAAATTATAACTAATATTTATTTTCATATTTTAATTAATTAATAGAAAACTTTGCAATGTAATAACTTGATGCGTTTGTCTTCATAAAAAGTGAACTATTTTTAGAGCTCTTCAAAAAAAATTAATCAGATAGCATTCTACTAATTCTTTAAATTAAGTTTTTTTTTCCTTAGGACGAAAGGTTTATTAATTCTTACAATTTAAAAATGCCAAAGTTGAAACGAAAATGTGGTAAGCAGCAACAGAATCTCCGAAGAGATATTATGCGAAAAGTCAGAAATAAGAAGCTGATGCACGGCTTTTGTTAAATTCCATTCAAGAACAATCGCATTTGTCGAATAATAGTGCTAATCTTCAAAGAAAAAAAATTTTTTCTAAGCAAAATAGAAAATAGATTGCGTTACAATGAACGAAATAAATTGTCACAAAAGAAGCGCCTTTCAGACTCAAAAAGGCGGGAAGAGCACTAAGAAAGGTTGAAAACTGTACAACGCAGGCGTCTATCAAGTCCTGATAAGCGAGCATTGCATCTTGAAAAACTTAAGGAAGCACAGCGTGTACGTTTATGTAATCCAAGTAAACGAAGCCTACATCTTGAAAAACTTCAGGATGTACAGCGTGTACGTTTATCTGACCCAAAGAAACATGTTCTACATTGCAAGCGTTTGCTCGAAGCAAAGAGTATACGCTAATCTAGTCCGAATAAGCGTGTAATTCATCGCAAAAAGCTGCAAGAGGGACAACATAAGCGCTTGTCTAATCCGAATAAAAGAGCTGTGCATCGAAACAGCAAGATGGACAAAAAAAAAAAAAAAAAAGGCTACTTGATCCTGTCAAGCTACGCAAACACTGCCAACTTCTACTCAGCAATCAAAGAGACGTTTACGTGTCCCGGCTGGTTATATTATGCATATCTCTAGAGTCTTAGCTTCAAAATTACAACGAGAAGAAGAAAGAGATAAAAAGGTTAGGAAAAAAGCTATTTGAGAATTTCATAAGAGAGAAGAAGGAAGCTCCATCTTTTATTTGCCATAGTTGCAATCGTTTGTGGTTTCGAACATCAGTAAAATGGATTAATACTGGTAGTCTTAACGTTGAAACTTTGCTGGAAGCGTGTGATTATGTGAAGGGAGATCAAATCTGCTTATGTAGTAATTGCCACAATTATATGAAGCAAAAAAAGTTACCAAAGTATTCTCTATCCAGAGAAGGACTTAAATTTCCAGACGTTCCAGAGGCTATAAAAAACATGACAGATTTGGAAGAAAGATTCGTTTGCCCTAGAATTCCATTCATGACAATTAGAGCAGCCATTTCTGACCAACAATATTTAGTGAATGGAAGAGCAATTAATGCTCCAACAAACGTCTGTACATCTGTAAATGTGTTGCCTCGAAATGCAGATGATACATTAATACTTCCTGTGGTATTTCGATGAAAGAAAAGCCATAAAACCAATATTGCATTTGAGAATGCCCGCCCACATGTCATAAAAGCAGCAGCCGAATGCTTGCGTTACTCTCCTCCGTATGAGTACTTGAACATTGAATTGTCCTCTTAAGTAACTGTGAACAACGGAATATTTAAAACATCGCAATGCCCTAAGATTGATGAAGCCTTGGATGAAAATTTTGTTCAAGTTGACAATGATCTGACAAGCTCCTGCTTATGACAATGAAGAAATAGAGGAGGAAAAAGAAACGGAGCCTGTCAATGTTGCTGATGATATAACTATGCTTACCAATGTCATTGTATTTGCACCTGGAGAGGGCAATAAGCCAGAGTCACTGTTTGCAGAATACGTGGAAGCTCAAAGTTTTGTAAAGATATACGCTGGAGAATTAATAAAGCAACCAGAAGGAATGTCTTACCAGGACTGGATAAAATCAGAAATCATGCGAGACGACCGAAGGTGCGCGAATATTGCGAAACTTCTTTTCGGCACTGAAACTGAGAAATTCTAAAGTATCCAGCAGTATTTCTTTTTGTTTGCGAAAATCAAAGTTAAAAAAAAAAAAAAAAAAAAAAAAAAATTGAATGCCCAGGATGCTTTGAATGAAGAAAACTTAAAGGCACTTGAAATGCACGGCAGTGGTTTTCACGCCTTTGCAGTAGACAGAGGAGCTCCTACTTTTTGGGAGCTGCAGAAGAAAGAGCTTTTTGCAATGCTTAGGCGAATTGGTCAACCCAGATTTTTTTACGGGGACACAATGAAATGTTTTTTTTTATTTTGCCTTATGGGCTTAAATTCTTTAAAATGTCTAAACACCTTATCTGATTGGTGATAATTTATACACTTGTTAGAGATCACTGTCACAAGAGCGGTATGAATTTTGAAGAATCTTAAGTTTTTTTTTTCTTTTAACAGGAATAAAAAGAAAAATTCTTTATAATTTTGGCTTATGGGCTCAAATTATTTAATGTACGATAGTTTTTTGCCTTATTTGATTGAGCTGAAAATTTATATACATGTTATAGATTACCATCACACACACTGTATGAATTTTAGAGAATTTAGCCTTCATATTTTTCAGGGGCACAAAAAAAAATTCTTTATCATTGTGGCTTATGAACTCAAATTATTCAAAGTGCTGTAACGTCTAAACCCATCTTCTTTAACATCATGTTTAACATTCCTTTTATATATATATATATATATGAATAAGAAAATATAGATACAAGGCATAATCATATCATTTACCTATAAATATATATTTGCATTAAAATTGTTAAATATTTCTACTATTACGATTTTTATGGTGCTTTATTTTCACCTTCTTTTTGTAACCTTTTTTTAAACTCTAAATTTATCAATTGGCACCATATATTTTTAGTTTGTTTATTTATCTTTCCTCCTTAAATTTTAAAAGTTACACAGAAAACTCTCATGACTTTTGAGTAAATTAATTTTTCAAATTTTTAAACCCTCTAACCTAAAGTCAATTAATTCTCTCTATTCTGCTTAAAACGTTGTGTCCTTTTTATTAGACCAGAATAGAAATTTTAAACTGAAAGGAGATATAGTGATAAAATAAATTTAATCTTTTAAAACAGTCCCAAGTTGCATGGATTATTGACAAAGCATGTACTTAAACAAACAATAATTTGATTTCAAATGGAAAGGCACTTTAATCTAATTCGATTACGAATCTGCAGTCTATCACCTGGTAAACAGACAATCAGTTGTCTACTATTATTATTTGACTAAAAAATGCACTACATATTTCTGTTTGCTTTCATTAAAATGACTTTAGTAAATTAATTTTAATTTAAAAGAAAATCTAGGAAAACTGCCGAACAAACAAAACATTCCACCATGGCTGATAACACTTGTAGGTAAATACTATATACAAGAAATAAAACAACACAAGGCCTTCTATGGTTACACAGCCACTATAATTAAAGTTTTGTTGCACATTTTCCTAGATTTATAATTAACAATAACCATCATAATCTTGTACTATATTTAAAAACAAAACTGGTCTTTCATTAACACAAAAATCACTTTTCATTAACTAACTTTAAATTTAATCACACCTTCTTCAATACCGGATTAAATCTGAATTAAAATGTCCCCCTTCTCCATTGCTGTGTGACAATGAATGTTTGGAAATAAAAAATACCCTTTAGTCCATGCTGTGTGATAATTTTTTGCCGGTGTGTTTGAAATAGTTAGTTTTGATGAAGAAATATTATTCAATAAATATTATTCATTCAGTTTGATGTTGAAGACTTGCTACCTAAGTGGAGTACATAATGAAAGCATAATCCATGCAAGCAAGTGGCCTTGGTTTTTGCGCTGAGAAAACAATATACAGTAATACAGGTTGTACAAGCTGACTTCAACTATTTTATTTTACTTTAAATCTAGACAAAGTATCGTAATCAAACCTTGACCAAAATACTCCAACATTAACATCCAATTAAAGTTTTACAAAGAACTTATTCATTACAAAATATGCATGATGAAAAAGTTATTCTTTTACGAGGATATGGACACGGGGAGAGACGAAGAAAGTGAAGCTTCTTAACAATACAAAAACTGAAGCAAAAGTGATCAAAGTTTGGCTCATTTACTTCTCATCAAAAACCACAAGATATATCGCCAAACCTCAATCTCAAAGTAACCAAGAGCAGCACCCAATTTTTTCAGTTGCGCTTAAATCAGTATAATCTTCAAAAATATATTGGCGACTTGGTAAAAAAAAAAAAAAAAAAAATGTGCGTTAGAAATTTAGCCACAAGAATTTTTCTGACAAAAGATGTTATTAGATGTATGGTTTCGAAAACCTTCGAACCGATAGAAATTGCATGATTTCTTTTTCAAAAGAACAGAACATCTGATTTTCTGCCAAAAGTACACAGCACAGCGAAAACCTATCCCAGCTCATTGTTCGAGAATCCCCACATCTCTCATTTTTTTATTCACTTATTAAAAGGAACAGAGAGACTAATTCAGATATTTTGCTAGCAGAGAAACCACTAAGCCTTGATTTTTAAATGTAATAAGTGTTTTAGAATGGGTTTCTTATAAAGATGAGAAATGAATTAAATTTTGAGAGATAATATGTCATTTAGAATATGTGATTTTCAATATCACATATTTCTCCCCTTCGGCTGGAAAAAGATGATGTTGCTCAAGGCTGTCATATACAATACATATACTTTGCATATAAAACAGGCGAAAGTTTTTATATATAGATGTCTAAAAATATCAAAAAACGCTACATATATACATTCCGCGACAAAAAGATAGGAACAGAGCATTATCAGACAAATCTTATACAATAAACGTTTAATTTAAATTATATATTTAGTATGCATTTTAAGGATAAAACTGATTTATAAAAATAGCAAATTAGTGTATTTCCCTCGCTTCATAGTAGTTTATTCCTGAAATGTCATTAATTATGCACGACAAATGATAGGGACAACAACTTTCCTGCCGACGAAAGCATTTGATTGGTTAGAATTCTTATCTCAGTTGCTTGTTTTTCGCATAAATGAAGTTGTTATCCTCAAAACCGGTTTGTCTCACTCTTTTCCGACATCAAATGATAAGAATGAGATGCGGTTAATGTTTGAGTGCAGTTGAACAAGGAAAAATTACCGTTTTGCGTAACGAAGGTTTAACCTGTCGACAGATTGCTTCAAAAATAGGTGGAAGCATTAGTGTTATATGTAATTTTTTAAAAGATACTGCAAATTATGGAAAAAAGAAGTCTCCTGGACGTCCTTCCGTATTGAACACACGTATGAAAAGAGTCATTTTGAGACTTGCTTCGAATTCTGCATTGTCTGCTCGAGAGATAGCTGAAGAAGCCGGTGTTAAAACGAATGTGCGGAATGTTCTAAGACTTTTAAAGAGTTGTCCAACCATTAAATATAAGAAAATAAAGAGGAAGCCACCTTTAACTGAATTGCACAAGAAAGCCAGACTAGATTTTGTAAGAAAACATATGCCGTGAACTAACGAATGGAAAAGAGTTATTTCCTCTGACGAAAAAAAATTTAACTTGGATGGGCCAGACGGCTGGGATTACTATTATCACGATCTGCGTAAAGAGCAACGAATTTTTTCACGACGACAATTAGCTGGTGGCTCTGTTATGATCTGGGCAGCGATTGGTATCAATGGGAAAACTGATATAATTGTCCCTTCGTGCAAATTAAATGCGAAAACATATTTTGATCTTTTACAAAGACATTTATTACCGAAGGCTCCCATCATAGCTTCCTGTAATTTTATTTGTCAACAGGACAACGCCGCTGTTCACACGGTCAATGCTGTAAAAATGTGGTTTTATAAAAAGAAAATTACAATTCTTGACTGGCCAGCTAGATCTCCTGACCTAAATATAATCGAAAATCTTTGGGGCTACCTCGCAAGAGAAGTCTATAAAAACCGTCGACAATTTTCTACAACAGCAGAACTGAAACAAGCCATTACAGAAGAATGGGAGAAAATTCCTCAAAAGTATATAGAAAAACTATTTGACAGTTTACTTGATAGAATTTTTGAGATTATCAAGGTGAATGGAAAATGCACTCATTTTTAATTTTTCTAATTTAAGACTAATTAGAATGTTATTTCCTATGTTCCTATCTTTTTGTCGTTCATGAAAAACCCAAAGACGGGTAAGACTTATTTATTTATGAAAATAACATTGTTATCATATCTTCTATAAATATTTAGTATGTTTTTGATAATAATAAATGATCAGCACAATTTAGATAGAGTTATTTTATGAAAAAAAAAAAAAAAAAAAACTTTTGTACCTATCCATTTGTTGCGGAGTGTATATATGTAAACATTGTAAAACTTTAAATAAAATATACAGAGTAGCTACCGTTATAAATACTTATTATTATTTTTTAAACTTGTGCACAATTTCATTAACTTCCGGGAGAATATTCTTCAGTACATATGAGTTATTTTTATATTTTTCATAGTTCATTTGCTACAATGTTTTTTGTTTCTAAATACTCAAGTATTATTGAAAGTCACTGTATAAAAGCACTAATAAAAAGATTATCGTGTATTATTTAAAAATATCTTCTTCTATATTTTGGCCTTAGTAAACTTTGTTTTCAATACATATATTCATTTGTATAAGTATTATTAATATTACAGATAGAAAGATGCTAATGAATATAAATGCAAAAATGAAATACGTAAAAGCTAGATTACATAAAATTAAATACACTATTTATCAACTGACGTGTGAATAACATCAGAAAAAATAATAAAAACAAAAAGAAAAAATGATGCGTGAATAACGTCATAAAATAAATAAAATATATTTTGGCCAACTCCAGCCAGGAAAGCTGTTCCATTGTGTTAGCCTCCACCGTAACACGAACATGTCACCTTACTCTTGTGTGAATCACAAGAATATGACTCAGGCTTAAGGCCTTTGTCCTAGATGAATAGGGCGTGTAAAATACTGCTCCACCACGCTATTAAGAAAATGTCTCGCTTCTTAAATGCTGGCTGAAATGAAGTCTTCAAAAATAAAAAGCCTCCCTTCTATGTCATATGACATCCAGTCTTCTGAAATAAAAGATGTTCTTTCTTACATGATATGCGAAATAGAGACTTATGAAAGGGAAAACATCCCTTGTTCATCTCATACTGTAGAACAAACTTATAATATGGAAAACATTCCTTGTACATCACATTGTGAAGTGGAGGCTTCTGGAATGAAAAGTCCTGCTTCAATGTCAGCTGAAATAAAAAGGCCTCCCATCTCCAATGCCAGCTGAAACGAAATCTGAAATGAAAAGCTTCCATTCTTCAATATATGACATTGAGTATATTGATATAAAAAATGTTCTTTCTTCGATGTTGTGTGAAATTGAGACACATGAAATAGAAAATAATCAGTGTTCATCACGTACTCCAATAAAGACTTGTAAAATAGAAAACATTGCTTCGTGGGGGCTTCTGGGATGAAAAGTGATTCTTCTTCATCAACTTGTAAAATAGAAAACATCCCTTCTCTGTCACGTGAAATGGGAGCTTCAGAAATTAAAAATGACGAGTATAATGAAACTCCTTCTGCATTGACTCTAAGATTCCAGAAAATTATTATGTTTGGAGCCCGTGGAAATATTGGATTGGCTACTTTGAAAGCTCCTCTAAGATTTGGTTATAAATTAACTGCATTTTTGAGCAAGGAAGAAGATTTAACAGCGGTTGTCTCTTCCCATGTGATTGAAGGAGATATTAGAGATAAAGAAATTAAAAGTCATGATGCTGCAATATTAATTTGGGAGATCCCACGTGACGTAGGTCCTGTTACTCATATGTGTAAATTGGCAAAGAGCATCTTTGAATGCATGGTATAAGTGGATGTCAAAAGAATTGTGTCATGCTGTAGATTTTATCCTTATTTGTTTTTAAGAGATGAGAGGATTCCAGAAAGATTTAAACCTATAATAGCTGATCATCTTAATAATGTTTAATGTATCAAGCATTGTCCTTTAGAATCCATTGAATGGGTCACTATTGTGCCTGCAAAAATTTAGGAGAAACCTGCCAGAGGACATATTAGAGTAAGAAATGAAAGACCCATAGGTAAAAGAATAGTGAAATATGACCTTGCTGAAATTGTGGTGAGATTATTGACGATAGTTAACCATGTTAGGTATTTTGTAGGAGTTGGTTATCCTGGTGATCCTGTTGAAGAATGAACAATTAATAGGCATTATTTGTTTTAATTAATTGTTAATTTTAATTCTGAATTTTGAGAAGGCTTTTTGAAAACACCTTCCACCCCCTTTTTACATTTTTCTCATATTCCCCAAGGCCTAGCCTAGCCTGTTTCTCACTCGATCTCTGCTACGAAGCTTTAAACATCAACCTGTCTCTTAGACTGTGGGGCACATATTAGTCAATCCAAGTCGCGTACGTCATTCCCTTGATCACGTCTTTGCTACGATATGATTAGAAAAACCCGGAAGCCACATAAAAAAATAAAATCATCCCACCACAGTACCGTAAGTAGAAAAAAAAAAAAAAAAAAAAAAAAAAAAACATCGCCTCCGCATTTTCTGTAAAATTAAGCTGTAAGAATTGAGAAAATTTTTTTTTTATGGGAACTGACCACACACGTTCTACAGAAAAGATATAAAAGGATACAGAGAAGCATAAAATAAGACAATGTCTCGAAAACTCACTCGTACCGCAATTTTAATCCCATTTAATAATTACAGATATTTTCCATGGCTGTTCTCACTACAATAAAATAATCTATTTAAAAAAACTTTTAAAACCCAAATTCTTATTATGGTGTATCATATAAATCTTTTCGAAGTTAGAGTAAAATTTAATTTGAAAAAAAGAAAAAAAAAAAAAAAACTTTTTTGTTCATTAACTAAAATTGGGGAACTTTGAACTGTGTTAAGAAAACAGAAATTATTTCTTAAAATTTACAACAGATGGCAGCACCACACGATTGCCTATAAGTTTTGTGATTTCATTTTCTGATTAAGGGCCAATATCTGCAATTTAATTATTCGTTTGAGGCAATTTTTTATTATTATTTTTATATCATGACTTAACAGTTTACTGATTTCGTTAAAGTTTATGCGTTTTCCTAATCATTTTTATTTTGTATTTTTAATTGTTTCGTTGACATTTTAGTGAATATTCCGTCCAATACAGGGCGCTTGTAGTCCACAAAAAACTCTTTTTTGCTTCTACAAAGAGTTGTAAGAAAAAGGCTTCTTAAAAATTCTCTTCAAAAATTCTTAGAATACTGTGTAGTCAACGGTAAATTTTCTTTTATCAATTGACATCTTTTCTACTAATTGTCTGCAAAAATTAACACTCCGGATCTTCAGGGTATCGAATGCGGGACCACCGGATTACTAACATGGCGCTCTTACCAAGGAGAGGCACGGAGAGAAAAATGAAAAAGTTTGTACTTACCTGAAAATAGAGGCGCATTTTTTATTTGGTTGGGATTCACAAACATACCTTAGTGAATGACAGTAAGTACATAAGAATTTTGGAATACTAAAACTTTCAGAGTCAACCATTCTTCCAAGCTTTGCCATAGAAATGGAACATACAGCTGCGAGTCTTATCGTAAGTGTTCCAACATTTTTATCGGCTGCACGTGTGTTTTGAATATTTGCCTGAGAAAAAGGGAAAAATCGTTTCACCCTCCCGGCTAAAAAGCACCTGCAAGAAGGAGTTGTTTATTCGTAGCGATGGAAAAAATGCTATTTTTCTTTTCTGAAAATGAAGATTCAGAATGTAAGATGCATAAAGAAATAGTATGTACCTGTATTGAACATTTTGTACGTCTTGAAGCTTTATATATATATATATATATATATATATATATATATTTTTTTTTTTTTTTTGTCGCTTCACTATAAAAAATGTTGTGTAACTTAAATCAACATTGTTGAGGCAGCTTACTTGCCTCAACTATATTGACAAACCTTACCAACTGTATTTTTGTAACCTTTGCAGTCCGCTAAAAAAATTTACACTGCTAAAATCGTGATATTACACAATTTTGTTGTGTAATGTATGCAAAGCAAAAAGTAAGGTTCCACAGGTATGCAAAGCAAAAAGTAAGGTAACTTTACGCAACATTGTTGTGTAACATGTGCAGATCAGTTGGTAAGGTTCCTTTCTCGTAAACAGCAAATTTACACAACATTGTTCTGTAATGTATACACATCAGTAGGTAAGTTTTCCTTTCGCAAACGGCAACTTTACAATAAAATGTTATGTAACGCGTGCACATCTGTAGGTAAGTTTTCACTTTCGCAAACGGCAACTTTACACTAAAATGTTGTGTAACATATGCACATCAGTAGGAAAGTTTCCACTCTCGCAAATGATAACTTTACGCAAAAATGTTGTGTAATGTATGGAGATCGGTAGGTAAGGTTCCACTATGGCAAACGGTAACTTTACAAAACATTGTTGTGCAATGCATGTAGATCAGTAGGTAAAGGTCTACTCTGCCAAACAGTAACTTTATATAATATTTTTGTGTGACGTAGGCAGATCGGTAGGTAAGATTTTACTTCCAAAAATGGTTACCTCATACAACAATGTTGTGCAACCTATTTTGATCAATAGGTAAGGTCGTAGTAATGCGATTGAGGTCTTAACAAAAGTTTGTTAATCTGTAATTATTGATGACCTATTTATACCCTAATCATTGATCTGTATAGCATTTGTAGATCGATAATTAGGGTTCCACACTTATGTTCGATAACTTCACACAACTTTTTTTTTTTTTTTAATACTAGGGGGCTCTGCCCCTTGCTCGCTCCGCTCACCAACCCCCGAGGGAGGCTTCGCCTCCCCCGACTCACTTTACTTATTAACACATGCAGAGCTCTGCCCGCCTATTCGCTGCTTTCTTTCACCTAAAAGAAATATTAATAGTGCATATAACAAGACAAAAACAGAAAAATATTTTTGAAATCCTCATATTCAATGTCAAATTAAAATGTATAATATTTATATTTTTTTTAATAGAAAGAAATTTATAATATCTAGACCATTTTGCATTACAGCTTTAGTATATGACCCTTTTAATTTCTTTTTTGAAACCTTAGATCCGGACCGCGGTACCCCAGTCGGTAGAGCGCCGAGCTCGTAATTGGAAGATTGCGGGATCAGTTCTCGTGCCGGCCAAAGCCCGTCGTGTACACTAATGGTGGCTGGTGCACGTAAAATTTGTCGTGGCCGCAATATTCTCCATGTTCCCATCAAAATTATACCTCTAGGGGCCACGGAAGCGGGGGACCCATCCCCTTCGTGTAGGACCAAAACTGTGGTGGCATGTCTCCGGAACATCCGTAGGGGTGCGTACCAGACCGTCGCAAATTATACATAGCGCATTAATGGTGCGAAGTCAAACACAACCTACCTAATTATTTACCTACCTACAACCAGGGATCATATTTTAATTTTCACGTGTAAGAAAATTAATTTTCTAAAAGCAGAGAAAAAAAGTTATTTATTTTCTTTCTGTTTTAAATGTATGGTTTCGGACCGCGGTACCCTAGTCGGTAAAGCGCCGAGCACGTAATTGGAAGATTACCGATTCTATACTTGTGCCGGCCAAAGACTGTTGTGCACACTAAAGGTGGCTGGTGCACATAAAATCTGTCGCGATAGCACAGTCCTCCATGTTCCCATCCACACTATACATCTGGGAATCACCAAAGCGGGGGGGATCATCCCCTCCGTGAAGGATCAAAATTGTGATGACATGCCTCCGGAACATCTCTAGGAGTGCGTCCCAGACCGTCTCCAATTACCCATAGCACAGTACTGGTGCGATGTTAAATCCACCCTACCTGCCTACCCTACCTACATACAACCATGGATCATATTTTAATTTTCCCGTGTAAAATGACTTCATGACCGAAGAACAACGTCACTAGGAGAAACTTTTTTCAAAATGGCAAATAGAGTACCTTCATAAACTTGTCGTTTTTAGTCGATAACTTCTTTAATTAAAATGATAGAAATTTCTAAGCAGCTGAAATGTTTTCCTTGGAGTATTCGGAACACATTGATACCTGTCATGACACGAATGACCCTGCCCTCCGTTAGAAGATACTGTCGCAGACAAAAAAAATTGACGCCAGTGACAGTAACTTTTTTTTAATATATAGAGAACGTATGCAGGCGCGTAGGGAACATTTTAAAATGTGTTCGATTACTGTACATAATTTTGATGCGTAGGATACAGAGACCAATAGAACTTTTCTTTCAGGATTTTATGTAATTTTATTGTATTAAGTAGGTAGAGCAGTAAATAAGGTTTAATTTTGGAAATTCCGAAAGTTTACCCTTAAAAAAAATCTCATTAGTGTAAGATGATGGTGGACATCCTCATGAATTTTTTATAGATTATCGTCCTAGAATTATGAATGTTTGCATACTTTTGAATTAAATGTATCATTACATTAAAATTTCTTAAAAATTATTAAAATTTAAAAAAATCATTTTTTTTTTCTGAAAAACTTTAAAATGTTTAATGCAAAACTAGTTTTAACTTTCCCACTCAATTTTACATTATTATAGTTCAATTAAACAGTTTAATCATATTTGGGTTATGAATCATGTTAATAAGAAATAACCACAAAAATCGCCTTTTGCAGTAATAAGTACAAAACTTTAAATAAACACCATAAAATGCAAAAAATTCGCAACAATTATTTCGGGTGTGCATTGCAGTTCTGATTGCAGTGCTCGTGCCTATTTTGTTCGCCTTACAAAGGGTCGTCTGTTTTTTCGACCAAAAACAACTGTTGCGAGTTATGGTGTTTATTCAAATGGTTATGGTGTTTATTTCGCATTTTATGGTGTTTATTCGAAGTTTTTACTTATAATGAATTATGTTGTTAATTTTATTGACAAGTGATTTTTTTTTTTTTTTTTTTTTAATATATATAATTGTTCAAATGCGGAAGTTTCATGCAAATTTTGACATTCCAGCAAAATATTTAAAAACTTATCAATCAATCAACAAAATAATACCCACTTTTTTAGAACGTACTGTTTAACTATAATAATGTAAAACCAGTTGGGAAAATTTAAAACTAGCCAGCATGCAGCATTCTAAAATTGTTGAGAAACTTTTATTATTATTATTATTATTATTATTATTATTTTGACAGTTGCATATGGATATTCAATTTTATAATTCTGAATACCACTATATATATATATATATATATATATATATATATATATATATATATATATATATATATAAAAGAACTATAATGACCGTCATCCCATTAAACAAGGAGATATTGCCGAATATGTGGATATTTTTATTGTCATTTTAAAAATTGTATAATAAGCGGTAAAATAACTGAAAGTTTTCAAATTGTTATGCATTCAATAAACGATCTTTCATTATAATTAAGTTTCTGCCGGCATGGTGACAATGCAACATATATAACACAGTTATTAACAAATTTTTCCAAATCGCTCCTATGGACGACAAATTTGTCTCCTAAAATACTTTTATAAATCTATGTCGATATTCATATGCTTCTAACAGTAATTTTGTTACTTGTTTGGCAAACATCATTAATTTTTATCGTCGATTTCAAGATTTTTTCTATATTCAGAGTTCTTTTATTAGATGTGATACATTGCTACTAAATTAAATGCTTATGATGCTGCTGAATTATATGTTCATTGTACCACAAAGTTTATTTAATTTCGGTAAATTACTTTTAAAATACAGTTTCATGTTACTATTAGAAGTCTTCTGGCTTTGTTTAAGCAATGCGTTTTACATTGTTATGCAATTCCTATTGACGATGAGTTAGTTCACTTTATTACGTTTTATTTCGTATTGCATACTGACAACTTTTTTACCTGATGAAGTAACATGCTTAATTATTTCAATGCGAAACAACTATTTTTTTATACCAAATATTTAACAAATCCAACACATATTTATTTTTTCTGCACCAACAGTTTCATGTGCATTTTATTGCAAGTTGTAAAAAATCTGTATTACATAATTTATATATTTAAATATTTTTTTTAACTAAAATTTCCACGGATTTAAATGAATAAGTATTAATCAAATAGAAACGCACAAAAAGCTTTATTTTGTCGTTGATTTAAAGCAGCTTTAGAAATACGTAAATCATAATATTTATTTCAGCCAATTAAAACACAGAAGAAACAATTCTATGTATAAATTACATAAAGTATGCATTTTTTGGAAAAGATTTTAATTGAAAGAAACTGGTATCTCATTCACTTTTTTAGAAAATTTTAAGTACAGTAATGTATAAATAGTGATATACTTCAGATATGTTAAGAGATAAAATGCTCACAGGTTACTTTTGAAAAAAAAAAAAAAAAAAAAAAAAAATTACAACGAAAGTAACTAAAGTGTGTTGTACAGTATAGTACCACAAAATAAATAAATAATAATAAAAGCTGAAAATAATCTAAAATAAATAGACCGCATTTTGTTTTCAAATTTTAGTGATTGTTTGATGCAAATTAAATATGTAAAATTGTATACTTTCAATATCAATATTAAGCACGTGAGATTCTATAGCTTTCTAAATTTTTATTAAAAATACTAAAATAACATTTACATTAACAAAATACTTTCCTCTTTTAATAAAATAAAAAATATGTTAATATGAAGCCTTTTTCTCTTTTTTTTTTTTTTTTTTTTTTTTTTTTATTAATTTGCGTCTTTGATCGCAGGAAATGTTTTCGAGTTTCAAGGCCTCCTTTCAAATAGCCTGAAATATTTCTCCTGGAGTTATTTCGTGATTATTACAATTTTCTGAGTGTCATCTGCACTTCTCTCTTCTGAAAAATGAAAATGAAATCAATAAATATTTGAATATACTACTTCTTACGAAATATACTTCATATGAAATCAATAAATATTTTACATTTCTTAATAATTTATTAAACAAATTAACCATCTGAATTTTACATTAATTTGTTTTTTTTTTAATTTGTTTTAATATGATTACATAACAAAGAAGATTGATTTAATATGGTGTGAATCAGAACTGCATACAAGATTCTCAAATAAATAAATATATATATAAATAAAATAATAATAATAATAATAATAAAAAGACATTTTTATTACAATTATGTTCATTTAACAATTTAGACATAAAAATTAAAATTTTATTAAAAAAAAAAAAAACTCCTTTTAATCGCCCCCAATTTTCTCTTTTTTTATATATGTTTTAAGAGCAAATTAAAATCTAAGAAGTTTATATGTGAACAATATGACTGAAATTTTACTTTTTGCTCTGTCCTTCTTACATTAAACTCTTTTGCACTAACAAAATAATTGTAAATTATTTAGATAATATTAAAGAATTTTTCATTTCTTAATCATTTTATGTTTCTGTATACATATATTTGTTATAAAAAAAAAAAAAAAAAAAAAAAAAAAATGAAAATACATTTTTATGGCAAATATGTTTATTTTAATAATTTACTACCCATAAATTCGAAACTTTCAATACATTTTTTTTTAACTCATTTTAATCGTCTCTCAATTTCTCTTTATATATTTTAGGAGACAATTAACTTCTATATAGTTTGTATTCTTAACAATATGACTGAAAATTTACTTTTTACTCTGTTCTTTTTACATTAAACTATTTTGTACTAACTAAATAACTGTTATTTATTTAGATGGTCTTAAATAATTTTTTATTTCTTGATCATTTTATGTTTGTATATACATATATTTTCATACAAAATACACATGATCAAAAAGACATTTTTATAGCAAATACGTTTATTTTAATAATTTACACATAAAAGTCGAAGCTTTAATGCATTTTTTAAAATTCTCATTTTAATCGCCTCTGAAATTCTCTTTTTATATTTTAGGAGCAAATTAACTTCTATAAAATTTGTTGTAAACAATAAGACTGAAAATTTATATTTCACTTTGTCCTTTTTTGTATTAAACTGTTTTGTACTAATTAAATAATTGTTATTTATTTAGACAATATTAAAGAAATATTTTATTTCTAGATCATTTTATGTTTTTGTACACATATAATAGTCTTACAAAAAACACACTAATAAAAAAGCACATTTTTATGACAAATATATTCAAATTTTATTTTTCGGACTGAGTGAAAATAATGCCTGGACCGGGAGTCGAACCCCGGATCTTTAACACACCCGGATCTTTCTGCCTAAAGGTTGTCTGAGTGAGTAATGCCGACCGGTTGTCGGCCTGGATAGCTCAATTGGTAGAGCCTTGACATTGTATGTCAAAAATCCGGGGTTCGACTCCCGGTCCAGGCATTATTTTCACTCAGTCGGAAAAATAAAATTTCAATATGATTTTCTTCCCAATCAGTTGATTGTGTTATTTTAATAAAAATTACAAATTTATTCATTTTAACAATTTAGACATAAAAGTCCAAACTTTTAAATTCTACATTTAATCGCTTCTAAATTTCTCTTTTTATATTTTATTAGCAAGTTAATTTCTATAAAGTTTATACCGTAAATAATATCAATTAGTTTCTTTTTTACTCTATACTTTTTGCATTTAAATTTTTTTTTATAAACTAAATTTAGTACAAAATAATCTAATGTAAAATTGGGCATTTATTTGAATTCTTCTGGTATTAATTTGAATGTTACATGTATATATTTATATGTTTTTCATTTCTTCTTCTATTATGTTTCATTTAGCAGATATTTATCTTAAAAAAATTGTTCAATGTTCACAAAATACATTAATGTGAAAAAAGGATTATTTAACAACATATAAATAAAAGTCAAAACTTTAATTTTTTTTTTCATTTCTCTTTTCATCATCAAAAGTACAATGGAATTTCTCGTTCCGAAGTCTCGCAATTTAATATCCCATAACAACGGATTTCTTACGGAACATTCAAAGATATCTTATTTTTCCCATAACTTCTGTGATAAAAGAAAAATCATGTCTCAATAGACTGAAGAATAAAAAAAACTAAAAAAAGCTATTTATTTCTTTATCCGAAAGAATTATTTCCGCTTTTAAAGCATTTGAAAATTTGTTCTTTTGACTATATTTTGTGCGTTGAGGTTTTATTGAAGCTCATCGTTTTGTGTTCTAAAAGTTTTAATTTTAAAAGAAAATTTACCGTTTTTAGATTAGATTTTGTTATTATTTTAAAAAGTCTTTTTTTCTCTAGTTATTTAACATTATTTGCGACGGTAATTAGAGCCGAATTTATATATTTTAGGATATTTGAAAAATGCGATGCATAATATTTAAGAAAGTATATATTTTGGTTAAGTTTAATTTAATATATTTATGTATTATTTTAGTTATTTTGTTCAGTATATTAATTTCAAAAATATTTTTCAATTTAAAGACTTCATAAATATGTATATATTTAATTTACATATTTTCTTTCGTTTAATCAAATTGACTGCTTTATTTTTTTATTCAAAGTAGTATTGAATAATGTTTATTTACAAATGCGCGTTATTCCAATATTTATTGAGTAATGAATTCACTTTTTTTTTTAATGTAAACTATTTATAACGTTGCATTAAATAAATAACAAAAAAAAAAAAATCTTTATATGATATTTAAATAGTAATTAAAATATTTTAATATTTACAGGTTTATTGCTTACTGCAATTCAATGCTATAAAATTTTATTTCAAATATTTTCACATGTAAATATTTCCTTTGTTGGATCTTTTTAAAACTATTGAAAATTAAACAGTTGCTTATATAGTTTTTAATTACCAGTGATTGTGATGAAAGGGAGATTAATTTAGCATATGTAGCATTGGAATTATTCCCAATGCTGCATCATTATCTTAAAATACTGAAGAAAAATTACTAAATATTATTGATTATAAATTTCTAATATGATACAACAAGTACAGTAACTGTGCTTTAGTTAATACGTTAATTTAAATTTTTGAAAGATTAGCGATTTATATTCTATAACAAAATAAGCGACGCACCAAGAAGGAGTAATGCAAACTGGACAAAAATTGACATGTATACAGATTTCGATGGAAAATGCAAAATTTTAAAGTTTGGCTGCCATCGAATGAGCATACGACACTGCAGCGGATCTCAACTGCGCAACTGAAAGAATATAAAAAATGAGAAATTTTAATTCCAGGTTATAAATTATTCGAGAATTTTATTCCATCTTCTCAGAAAGACAGCAACTATGCCTCGCATACAGGTGCGCAAACAACATGCGTAGATGTCAGCATTTAAGTGTGGTGTGTAGTTGGGGTCAAAGAAGCCGGTTAGTCTAATCTACGATTTTTTTGTTAATTGGATAGGAGCGGTACCACTATTAGATAATATTGACAGGAATGTGTGAACCATGGTCGTCAGGGAGGAAACGGTCGGCCTAAAGAGAGGACAGAAAGTGAGAACCAGTCAATCGTCAAAGCAGTACTCAAAGCTCTAATTCATCATCATCATCGATCCTGCGTGCTACTGGTACTTCAGTGACTTGAAAGATCCTTAATAGGTGGCTCAGTGAAATTGGGTTGATCTCAATTCCCGGATCTCTCTTCCACGGAGGGCGTATGAGCATCATAAAAAAGGTCCTACCACCAGCTCGAGATTTTACCAATCTAATGTACCAGTTGCACAGAACTTGTCACAATACATCACAGTAGCATATCTGCTAACTCTATCAATTAATAGCAAGCCGAATAACTGCGTATCTAAGGGCCAGAAGTGGACCAATGCGTTATTGACTTGTGTAATTTGTGAGGTCCTTGAGTCATACTTACCAATTTTTGTTCCATTCGGATAACTCCTTCTTGGTGCATCGTTTTTTTTTTTTTTTTTTTTTTTGTTATATGGAATGGATTGGATTTGCAATGTCAAATTTACGAATGTGAATTTTGATGTCAATATTTTAGGAATGTTGACTGTGACAATTTTAATTCCATATTTAATATTATAAAATGTCAAAACCAATTAAAAAACTAATTGTAAATATTTTTTATTCAATTCTTTTATTGCCTTTAATGTAAAAATGAAAATAATATTGAAAAAAAAAAAAAGAATGTTTAGAGAGTTTATTTCTTCAAATAAAGCTTTTTACAAAGAGATATTAATTAACAAAAAATTATATTAGGTATTATATATATATATAATATATTTGAACAGTAATAGATGCATTTCTAAAATATTTTAAACTGGTTGAAAACATATCTTCCATTATATTATCGCTTCTTCTAATAAGGAATAAATTTGATTGAATTTGTAGTTGTGCAATATTTATTTGAACGTAAGTAATACAGTAACGATGCAACTGAATACATATATATATTATGATGTATAACATCTGACCATTTTAGATCCATATCAAATTTATTTTAAGAGGTAAAATAGACTTAACTCTAACTCAACTAGATATATCATTAAGTATATCGAATATGTAATAATGAATCACATTAAGTAGGGCATTGTAGTAACAATCTATTCGAAAACAAAAATCTACACTTACCATAATACTTATTATTAAATACAAAAATATATTATATTATTTTGTTTATTGTTAGAGAAATATTGTTTAAAAATCTTTTTAATTTCAACATTTGAAAAAAAAAAATTGCAAACTGGAAACAGAGATAAAAATATTTTGAATTGAAAAAATTTTCAAAGAAAAAATCTCATCGAGAGTCTGGGGGACTGTTCCCCCGATATATGTATATATATACTATATTACATATGATAGTTTTCATATATAAATAAATTAAATTACTAGAATTCTATTACTTTGTTTTAGAAAAACACAGTTAAATTTTGCATAATCGTTTTTTCATTATTGTTTATTTATCGCGACATTTGGTGACTATTTTTGATTTGACAAATAGGGAAAATTTAAAAATAGGTTAGTTTGAAAACACCCATTAGTACAGAAATAAAAGTGTGTACCCTAAAGCACATTCCTTACAACTACTGGCATAAAAATTGAAAAAAAAAATTCTGATGTGGATACCACATGATTTCTTTACACGGTCATTTAATTATATTAGACCAGTAAATAAAGGGGAAAAATGGCGAATGTCAGAACAAATTCGAATAAAGCTAAATTTTTCCCAATTGAGAGATCATGGTTAAAGGTACATTTTATCAAAAGTCCCCACTTCTCCCCACCCAGACTTTCCCCCCACTCAGCGTTATAAACGTTAAAATATGAAGGTTATCAGAAAATTGCTTGTAAATCAAAAACTAATTGGAATAGAAATTTTATTTTTTCTTTATGTTATAGCTGAATATATTTTCTATAACTTTCATAATTGCAACTTTGCTCTAAAAGTAATATTTATGCCAACAAAAGTGTAGAATTCTCAAAAATATTACTTTTTCCACTGTGTAGATCTTCAAATTCGGAAAAATCCCTTTCCGCCATTTTAGCCCAGTAAGCAAAGATTATTTGTGAATCAAATTTATATAAATGAAGTTTAATATCTTTGCAGTTGATAAGTAGTATTGTGGAGTGGTATATTCTTCCAAATTTCCTCATAATCAACCTTTGAATTCATAATGTAACGATACTTTAAATTTAAGACTACTGTAACTTTAATTATTTTAAAATCATATAAAAATTTTAGAAAGTCATATCTTTCATACTTTTCGTTAAAGTCTTTCTATGAAATTTATTGTACAAGATTTCCTACTGCTTTTCTAATTGTTATTTTAACTCTCAGTAAATAGAAATATGAACATTTTAAGTGTTTTCACGTGGAAAAAAAAAAAAAACACATACCCTTTTTTTCCCTATTTTTTATGTTAAAAATACCGGGTGATCCAAAAGTCAGGACAAACTTTAAAAATGAATAATTCGAAAACGAATCAAGATACAAAGATACGGTTTGCACCAAACGGATAAAAAAGAAACCGGGTTTTGTGTGGCAAAGGAAAAGAAATAGTTCTGTTGGCGACCAACAGATGGCGCTAGAGTGTTTTATTTCACCAAAAGATGATTTACAAATGAAAAAAAATGTTGACAACTTACAAATCAGCTTAATTACAGTTAATTAGTACTACTACAGTAACTGTTCAATGTCCATCATTCAGAAGTACAGCTGTGAGATGATTCACCACATCGTTCACAGCATTTAGTAGCATTTCTTGCGTTATGGCAGACACATTTTGGCGGATGGCATCTTTCAGTACTGCTAGTGATGCCGGTTGGTCGTGGTGCACTTTTGACTTCCAAGAATCGCCACAGCCAAAAGTCACAGGGTGTCAGATCGGGAGATCTTGGAGGCCATGCGTGATTAAAGTAGCGACTGAGAATGCGATATTTCGATGTTTATAAGCTTCGACTACCATTAACTGCTGTAGTTGTTCCTTTTTATATTGTTTGTTGCTTTGCATAATCCTACATCAGAAATACGACAGCGCCATCTGTTGGTCGCCAACAGAACTATTATTTTTTTCTTTGCCACACAAAACCCGGCTTCTTTTCCATCCGTTTGGTGGAAACCGTATCTTTGTATCTTGATTCGTTTTCGAATTATTCATTTTTAAAGTTTGTCCTAACTTTTGGATCACCCGGTATATGAAAGTATTTTTACTGTTTCATTTTTATCAAAAGGTCCATCAATAATTGTTTTGTTTTTTTAAACTGCAATCCGTATATGTTCAAATTTATTAAATTTCTGTTAATAGATTCCCTTTTCTTTAACATAATTAAATTACTTTGTATATGTATTATAATTTTTCTTATTTGTTTATCAATGAATTGGTGAAAATATAAAAAATTCTGTTTCCTATAAACAGCCTCTGTGGTACTTAAACTTGTGGTTCTGAGCATCATGTGGTCATGTGTAGTATAAATGACACGGGACTGAAATTGTATATCCTATTTCTTATTTCTTAGTCTCTCTCATTAACCATTTCTGTGTTTGTTATTTCTCATTCTTAATATGTTACGGATGCGCTTTACAGCTATGTTATTTTTCATCGTTTATATTTGCAAGCTAGAGAAAGCATATTTTAGTTTTTTTTTTTTTTTTTTTTAAAGAATTTGAAGTATTGTTATACATTTTGTGGAATGAAAGAAAAAAAAAAGAAAGAGAAGAATATGGATAACATAGATGAAATATGCATTATCTGTAAAAAGGAATTAAATTTTAAAACGGTAATTATATAGAAAGGATTACCAACAATATACAACGCGAGTGTCAGTCGTAACGATGGAATTCATGAAAGATTACACGGAACAACATCACTGAAAGTATCCAAAAAATGCCAACGGAACTATACTAGACCAACTTCCATCAGTTCAATTATGGAAAATCTATCTATTATGGAAAATCTGTCTATGGAAAATCTATCTATCTATCTCTATTATCTTCAACTCCTAATCTTAGAGGATCTTCAGATACATTTGACTTAAGAAAAACTGTTTTTTATATGGCAAAATAGCGTTTGAAGGAAAGAAAAGTGAAAAATCTCGTAGAAAAAGTATTCACATTGTTACAACAATAAAATTCAAAGATAGGACTGTGTTTCGCCCTTCTGATCTGCCTGCATTGACTTCAAAAGCTGAACTTCATTCTAAGAAGGTGTTATTGAGTTTGTGGTGGGATGTGCAGGGAATAATTCACTGGGAGATTCTGCCACTCAACCAAACCATCAATGCTGCCTTCTACTTTCTGCAGTTAGACAGGCTACGAAAACGCGATGAGAAAAATGATGAATTAGGAGAAACCGTAAAATCTCAATTCTCAAGCATAATAGATCTTGTCGCAGCAGAAAGGCGCTACCATTCTCCATGTTACAAAAGTTTCATTAGAGTGAAATCTGGAGAAGCGAAGAAAGGTAGATGCAAATGTGAAAATTTATCAGATGTGTCTTGTCAACTGTGCAAAAGTATAAAAAAAAATAATGAGTGCAAATATACTATTAAAGAATTAAAAGATATGCTGAAAGAATCTCCGGGGAAGAAAACACATATTCAGAAATATACTTGAAAAACCTCCTGCAAGATCATTTCAAAGACAGAACGATTGCTTCAAATGTTAGTGGTCGAAAACATGTTATATGTTTTGCAGACAGTGTGCAGAACATTTAGAGACCTGGCATAAAAATCGAGAAGCTGACCAATCTTCAGAAAACCTTAGGATCGTATCAGAAGCTGCTGATATAATAAGAGAAGATATTCAAAAAATGGCTTATGACCGACCGTTCTATCCTGATTTTGAAACTATTAAATCAAGGGGAAAAAAAATTGATTCCCTAACCCTTCAAATATTAATTGACAAAAAAACAAAAAAGAAATGCCTTTCAGAATCTAAAAAACTTGAAATAGAAAGTGATATAATAAGCCATGCAATTATAATTTGCGTTAGACCACTATCTTTCAATTCTCCCATATTAGTAGCCTTAGGATTGACAATCAAAATACTATATAGTTCAAAACACATAATTGAAATGCTATCATCAATATGAGTTTTTGCATCTTACCACGAAGTATCAGTTTACATGACTTCTTTGATTAACGAAGGATTGCCGAAAATAAATGAAGATGTATTTATTCGACATGTATTTGAGAATGCTGATGTTAACATCAGAACTTTGGATGGATTATTTACTTTTCATGCTATGGAAAGAATACAATGCATTTCACCAAGTAAAAGTGTTGAGACTAAAACGAAAGTTGAGCGGGCATCAAGTGGCACATTTATAAATTCTTTCCTCAAAAAAAATTATGCATATCCAATGAGAAATAACGATAAAAAGGGTTTATCTTCTATACATGTTTAAGATTAGGACATTTTGAATAATTCCACAGTAAGCCTTGAATTCTCAAAAATCATGTTTCCTGTAACATTTATATGGATTGCTGGGATTCAGCATCATCCGGGATGGAATGGATTTATGGCTTCGATTATGAATGATAATAAAAATTTCGAAACTTCCTACATCTTCTTGCCTGCGCCATTTACAAACAACATGAATACGAATGATTAAGCTACAATTTACTCGGCATTAATATTCGCTGCTCAATAAAGCAAAATACAAAATCAAACATTTATCGTGGCATTTGACCAACCTTTGTTTTTAGAGGCATTCGAAATTGCTTCTTTTGCTGATCCAAATAGTGATGTTTCTAAAATAAAAGAAAGGCTTGGCGGATTGCATTTATTAATTTCATTTATTAGATCAATTGGGAAAATAATGGAAGGTAGCGGATTGGGAAATGTATGGAAGACGGTTTACGGAAAGACAACAATGCATCATATGATGAATGGTCATGCTTATGAAAGATGTATAAGGGCTTTCACTTTGGCAGTACCAGTTATGAAAATTTCTTGAAAGAGCAGTTTCCAGATATCTCACAATTCATTTCTAGTGCTGAAACTGTATATGAAGACTTAATAGCACAAAAAAAAAAGGCGCAGAAATGATTCTCTCTGATCCTATTGTTAAAGAAGCGTTGCTTAAGCTATATGACATTTAAAGACAATAAAAGGAAAAAGTAGAACTGCTAAATTTTGGTTATATCTTATAAAAACCATCGACTTAATTCTAAGGTTTGTTTACGTAGAGACGGGAAACCGAGACTTGCATATAAACACAACTTTAGAAATGTTGCCTTATTTTCATGTAGCTGGACAGTTACATATGCTAAATCTACCCATCTTTATATTCAACAGATGCTTAATATACATACTAAAGTGACCCAAAAGGAATTTGACTTTTATTACAAAAAAAAAAAAAAAAAAAAAAAAAAGGGTTTGTTTACTGTAAGGCGATTGCAGAAGCAAGAGCATTACACTGGTGTATCTCCATTAGAGGATATTGAAACAATAGATATGATTTGTTCGTTTCCTCTTGATTATATGCATTTGATATGTTTGGGCGTCGTTAGAAAATTAATTCGCTTTCGGATGCATGGCAGTTTGAGTTATCGCTTGCCCTACAGAAAAATAAATGAATTGTCTTGTGCATTGGAATCATTTAAATTCTATATTCCTGTGGAATTTGCGAGAAAACCGAGGAGTATTAAAGAGGTTGATAGATGGAAAGCGACAGAATTTAGACAGTTTATCTTATATACAGGACCAGTCATTTTAAAGGATATTATATATCCAGAGATGTACATCAATTTTAAAGTTTTACACTGTGAAACGTCTGTACTTTCAAGTGAAAAAATCTCAACTGAATACGGTGATTATGCAAAAACTTGTTAGAGTGCTTTGTAGATTCTTTTACAAAAATATATGGAAAACAATATGTCTCTTATAATGTGCATAATTTGATCCATATTACAAATGATGTAAAAATTTACGGAAATGTAAACAAGTTTAGTACATTTCCCTTTGAAAATTTCTTATTTAAATTAAAGAAATTATTAAGAAAAAATGAAAAGCCCATCCAACAACTACACAATAGTGGACAGCCATGACACTTTGGTGACGACGATATTGACCAAACCATAAAGAACAAATCGAACCTAACCGTGCAAGAATTAGCGGAGACCTTCAGCGTACACCGGACAACTAGCGAGAGACGACTGGTTAAGTTGGGTTTTACGAGAATGGGTCGTTGGGTCCACATAACCCGACAGCTAATCAACGGGATGAGCGAATCGCCACCTGTGTTTCCTTACTTTCACGGTACAAAAATAACCCATTCTTGACACGAATTGTGACATGAGATCAGATGTGGTTATGTACCGTAACGTAAAGCGTCGTAGGACTGTGTGTCGCCCTTCTGATCTGACTGCATCGACTTCAAAAGCTGAACTTCATTCTAAGAAGGTTTTATTGAGTTTGTGGTGGGATGTGCAGGGAATAATTCACTGGGAGATTCTGCCACTCAACCAAACCATCAATGCTGCCTTCTACTGTCTACAGTTAAACAGGCTACGAAAATGCGATGAGAAAAATGATGAATTAGGAGAAACCGTAAAATCCCAATTCTTAAGCATAATAGATTTTGTCGCAGCAGAAAGGCGCTACCATTTTCCATGTTACAAAAGTTTCACTAGAGTGAAATCTGGAGAAGCGAAGAAAGGTAGATGCAAATGTGAAAATTTTTCAGATGTGTCTTGTCAACTGTGCAAAAGTATTGAAAAAATAATGAGTGCCAATATACTATTAAAGAATTAAAAGATATGCTGAAAGAATCTCCGGGGAAGAAAACACATATTCAGAAATATACTTGAAAAACCTCCTGCAAGATCATTTCAAAGACAGAACGATTGTTTCAAATGTTAGTAGTCGAAAAAATGTTATATGTTTTGCAGACAGTGTGCACAACATTTTAGAGACCTGGCATAAAAATCGAGAAGCTGACCAATCTTCAGAAAACCTTAGGATCGTATCAGAAGCTGCTGATATAATAAGAGAAGATATTCGAAAAATGGCTTAAGACCGATCGTTCTATCCTGATTTTGAAACTATTAAATCAAGTTAAAAAAAAAAAAAAAATCATTCCCTAACCCTTCAAACATTAATTGACAAAATAACAAAAAAGAAATGCCTTTCAGAATCTAAAAAAACTGAAATAGAAAGTGATATTATAAGCCATGCAATTATAAGTTGCGTTAGACCACTATCTTTCAATTCTCCCATATTAGTAGCCTTAGGATTGACAATCCAAATACTATATAGTTCAAAACACTTAATTGAAATGCTATCATCAATATGGGTTTGTGCATCTTACCACGAAGTATCAATTTACATGACTTCTTTGATTAACGGAGGATTGCCGAAAATAAATGAAGATGTATTTATTCGACATGTATTTGAGAATGCTAATGTTAACATCAGAACTTTGGATGGATTAGGTACTTTTCATGCTATGGAAAGAATACAATGCTTTTCACCAAGTAAAAGTGTTGAGACTAAAACGAAAGTTGAGGAGGTATCAAGTGGCACATTTATAAATTCTTTCCTAAAAAAAATTATGCATATTCAATGAGAAATAACGATAAAAAGGGTTTATCTTCTATACATGTTTAAGATTAGGACATTTTAATTAATTCCACAGTAAGCCTTGTATTCTCAAAAATCATGTTTCCTGTAACGTTTATATGGATTGCTGGGATTCAGCATCATCCGCGGGATGGAATGAATTTATGGCTTTGATTATGAATGATAATAAAAATTTTGAAAATATACCTCATTATAAGTTCTGTAACTTAATCTTACTAGATTTCATTAAAATTTTGTATTTTTAAAATCTAACTTATTTTTTTTTTTTTTTTTTTATGAAGTGTAATTCCTTGTTTATTTAAAAATTAAATCTAAGTTGATACTCCTGTCTACGGGTAGTTTATACTCACTTTCGAACCTAGGATATTTACTAAATGTAATGCTGGTTAACTATAATTGAATTTAATTTTCCTTTTCTTAAAAATTAAAGTTTTTGAGAACACAACGCGACTTTAATTTTTGTTTGTTGGGATTAAAAATATTATACGATCAACAAATGGTAATTCTTTTTGGTAACAAAGTAAAATCTAATTCGTTGTTTAAAACTTTTCATTAAGGAAGAAAATCAATTTATTTTTATTTTGTAATTACTTAAAACCTTGTAGAGAAATGTAATCCTAAGTTTAAATTTGAAGTTCTGAATATAGCAATAACTTATCCATAATAGGACGGTCTTTCAAAATAAAAGGATTACAGTTATAAATATATTACTGCAAAAAGTCACAGTTTCTTATAGTCTTATTAAAAATGGAAAATCCTATATTAAATTTATGTTTGCATTAAAATTACGTAAGATAATAACTAAAATTATTAATTAATTGTTAAGCAGTCGCTTCAATCACCGTCCGCCGGAAGCCCAAGACGATGTTATTTTATGAAAAAATTTATTTACTTATAAGTCATCAACTAATATATATTTTTAAATTCTGTTTTCACATTCAGAAAACACAAAACTGATAAATTGATGGATTTAGAAATAGAACTTTTTAATTTTTAATATTTTATTTTGAAACTGTAAAATGAAAAATTGCCTATATTGAAAATTTCTATTTACGTTATTTATGGAAACCAATCCCAAAACACATGGGGAGGGGCAATTCAGGGAAGCCCCCCACGTATTTTGGGATTACTTTTCATTAGTTAACAGTTTATCAATTTATTTTCGTATTATCTTTTCTCTTTTGCTGCATTTTGCGTATTGGTTTATAAATACTTAGTTTCAAGTTTTTATAAAAATAATTCAGGTATTTTTTCCTAATTGATTTTCAAATTTAAATTTCATATATACATATTATATTTATACATATCTCAGGCATGAGAGTGACGAAAATTAAAAAAAGAGGAAACACGCGTGTTCATAAAAGTGATTTTAAATGAAAACTAACGCGCGTGGGGAAAACTATACACATGTGCTCATAAAATTTATTTCAAATAAAAAATAATGCTCACAGGAAAAAACTATACAAAATATTTTTAAAGTGACAAATTAAACTAAAAGAATAACACATCAACACAATAAAACATATGCTTAAAAAAAAAAAAAAAACACTAGTTAGCAATCAACTTTTAATAACATTGACTGGTGGTGGAAAATGGGAAATGGGGGGGGGGGGGGTAAAAAATAGTTCATGATTGAGAGATATTAAACACAATTCTACTTCTTTGTGGGTTCTAGAATATCATAAAGTAAGTTTAAAATAAATATTGACATTTTTGTTGTGGATGGATAGATATTCAAAAATAAAAGGCTTCCCGCAGAAAGTTTGATCGACGATGGTTAGAGATGAAAAAGGAGGGGGGGGGGGAGGACAAAAAAAATTACATGAGTGAGAAATATTGAATAATTCTGTTCTTCTATATGTTATAGAATCTGTTAAAGCACGTTTAAAATGATTATTGACATTTATATTTTGGATGGAAAAAGATTGAGAATCTAAATTTTTCTGCGGAGCGTTCGAAAACTGATCATTATTGCAGTTTGATTTTAACAAAAAAAAAAAAAAAACCGCGAAATCAATGAAAATCACAAAAAAGCGGAAAATCGTGGTTCCGCGGAAAATTCTCATGCCTGATATATATAAATAATCACAAAACAAAAAAGGCAAATTGACATTTTTTTTTCTTTTTTTTTGGAGAAGTAGGATTTTTTTTACTTATGTACATATTTGATAATGTGATATTCCAAAGCTAGAAAGCTCAAGGTTATCTAACGAAGAATTAAAAAATTAAAACCCTAAAAGTTAACGTTTTTGTTTTCTTTGGAAACGAATAGTATAACATGGAGGAGAATATGCAAAAGACAAGTTCGTTTTAACAAATACTTGTATATAAATGCGAAAATTATTTGTTTATCTGCTGTATAAATTCACACCTTTTGTCGAATTTGAAAGAAAGTTGAGAAACATATTCCTTAGCTACTAGAAGATGCCACTCTAATATTAATGAGTTACTATGCTGCCATAGAGGGTAAAAGAGAATAGGAAAGTGCTTTGCATTTAAAATAACCGCTTGAGCTAGAAATTTGAAATTTGGTATGAAAAACTGTCATTCGAATTTATATTCAATACTATTAGTTTAAGTGATTATAAAAGCGTTTTTTTTTTCTTAAATTTAAAAATCAATCCTTAGATATACAATAATAATTATTAATTTTAAGAATAAACTATTTGTTTTTATATAATAAATTTATGTATTATTAAAGATATAGTATATATATATATATATATATATATATATATATGCATATATTAATTTTTGAGCGAAGGTAACTTTTTTTTTTCTTTTTATTCGCTGTAAAATGGTATTGATCCAGAAATAAAAATAAAAATAGTGTTCCAATGAAAGCAGAAGCCGACCAGCGGCCGAGCAGATTTGCACTCTAAATTGACAAATGAGAGGTGCCAAGTTTGATCCCAGGTTGCGCCCATCGACGGAGTTATCAATGACTTTCTCCAAAACTCTCGTAAATACGGTCTAGGACCCCTTAGAAAGACCCCCTTTGAGGGCATTCCACCTACTGGCCTAGGACCCTTGCGTAGTTAGTTGGCCTTAAAACCTTGCACCCAATCAACCATTTCAAGTAGTATCGAATTTGATCAAGAGAGAAGAGAAGAAAGTGTTTCAATTAGTGATAAAATCTGTGAAATTAGAAACTAATTCACCACTTTAGAAAGTAATTTGAACTTTATGTCAAAATAGCAAATAATTTCCACGTCTCTCATTTCCGATAAAACCAGATTTAATCAATTCAGTGTAACAGAGTGGGGGTTGGTGAGTGTAGATAACAGTATGCAGAGGCTAGATTTAGTAGGCAGGCTTAGATTAACATATTATTATTATCAATAAATAATTGTTGAATTTTAAGAATGCATTGAAATTATAAAGCCTTTCTAGTTCAATTCTCGGCGATTTTTTAAAATATTTGAAATAATATTTACATATCCTTAAAATATACTAAATATATTTATTTAAAAAAAAAAAAAAAAAAAAAAAAAAAAAATCTAAAGAAAACGCACGCTTTGACTGTTTTTTTTTAAGTAAAAATGACAAATCTTTTCTGGTAAAAAACGTGAAATATTTTCCAGACACTCACTTTAATAATTTGATATTCAACTGCTAAAGATTGTCTGGAAAAAAAGCAGAAAAAAAAAAAAAAAATAAAATCTAGGGTTTACGATTCTTTATTCTGTGGAATCTGAAAGAAAAATCTGGAAAGAAAGTCAAAAGTACAAAACTGATTCTTTTATTTGAAAAATACATCTCTTATTTTAAGGCAGTTGATTTATTTTTTATACGTTTACATAAGCTGATGTTTATTCTCGAGGCCTCTGTCGCAAAAAAAGAGTTTTCCATTCAATTTAAAGTACATATGCGAACATGCACATGTACCTTATTTAAGTATGTATTATTTATAACTTTTTTTTTTTTTTATATCGCTGGATATTTTGTACATTTATATATTATATAATATGTATAAAGTTTTACATTATGTACTACTTGTTGTTTAAATGTGAATTCTACATGAAATAATTTTGAATAAAATAGTTTGATACTAATATAGTCGCATGAAGAATGTTTGATTCAGACAGATATGAAACAGAAAATAATTTAAAAGTACATATAATAAAGTAAAATTAATAATATAATATAATTATTTTTTTTTTAAATTCCTTTTAAATATCCATTACCTCCATAAAATCAATTTAGATGTTGATTTACTTTATGTGTTAAAATTATAATTTTGAAACAGCAAAAATACAATAAAATTGCATGTATTTTTCTTTTTTCTTACTTTCTTAAAAAAAAAAAAAAAAAAAAAAACCTACCACACGCTGTGCTGTATATTACCGTAATTTTTACAGTTTGTATTTTCATAGTTAAAACAGATTCATTCAAGCAAAATAACGCAATTATTTAAATTCCAATTAATTAAAGAATATATATATATATTTAACGTGTTTGACATTAATAAATTATCTTTATTAATCGTATATTGAAATTGTGAAATTTAAATTTAACATTGTTAATGAAAAATTTATTATGCAGCACGCTTTTTCTTTTTTGTAATTATTTAAAAATAATAAAATGTTTTAACTAGTATATCATGTAATATTTACAAGCGATATTGGTCAAATCTTCTTGATTACTAAAGACTGATTTAAATACTCAACACTCTTTTGCGACTATTACAATTAAAGACCACTTAGAACCATTTACTTTCAGGTATATTCACTTTTTTAGCAATTTATAGTCAGAAATCAGAACTATATTACAATATGATTTACGGCATGATTGCTTTTTGCAACTTCCAACAAAAGCCAATTCGAAATAAACAAAGTCTTTAACTACAATATCTTGTTTAACTTGAATTTTAAAATTACAATTTATGTCTTCACAGAATTCTTAATACAATTAAGATTTATTAATTTCTTTATCGCATTCAGAAACTACGACTTCAATTTTTTCTAGTGTTGAACTTGACGATCTTTATATAAATAGATGACTGCTGATATGCATTTAAAAGAAAAATTTAGATGGTAGTTCGATAAAAAGTTAATTTCACCCTGTCATTAACATTTATACTGACCAATTTCTTCAGACGATATACAGGGTGAAAATAATTAAATTTGAGATTTTAAAACGCTCTAATTTTAAAACAAACGGTCAGAATGACTTCATATTGTACCAGAACAATCGTGAGGTATTGAAAGATTTTTGGTGAAAAAAAATTCTAAAATGTGCCGATAGATTGCGCTATCAATATGCATATGGCTGTTGTGTTCGTATACAAATTCTAAGATGTAACATGAGTTTTGCAGACACGTCAACCCCCCACCCAAATTTAACCCATGTGACTTTCGGTTTTGCGGATGCCTGAAGATTGTTGGTTATGGCAAGCGGATTACGAATCTGGTCGACTTAAAGACCGTGGGACCCTTTATAAGACCGTGGGAAGTATACTTCCCACCAACTTTATTAATTTTTAAATGTCGAATCCTATATTTCTTAATTAATCTGGCAATTGCAAATGCCTTCATTTTCTGGAAAGTAAGTAGAAGAGATTCGGGAATTAAAGACCAATTAAATTTTCTACTTCGGCTAGCACGACAACTGATTTCTGGATTTTCAAGTTGTAAACGCAAAGGACGGCCTGTAAGTTTCCCGAGCAGCAACAAAACTGTTCCAGATGACGTACGATTGACAAAAGTTGGTGATCATATGCCAACATTACAAAAAATATATAATGCAATGCGAAATAAAAAATAAATGCAAAATATATGAAGTCTTACCTTTGAATAGCTCCCAGTGGGCGGTGGGAAACATACTTGCAACTCCCCCCCCCCCCCCCCAAAAAAAAAAAAAAAAAAAAAAAAAATCTTAAAAATCGAATTAATTTTAAGTAATAAGCTAGAGAATTTCTTTTTATAAATCAATCTAAATCCCAAAAATATTTTAACATAACATTACAAGAAAAAAAAAAGGCCCTATAAAGGGTCAATACAGTCGGCTGCAAAATTATTGAAGCACTAGCAATAATTCCTTCTTAAAAGATAAGCACCTAATATTGTTTTGCTAAGTAAATATTTATCGAGTCATGATCTTAGCCTTATATTGTTTACAAAAAAGTAAGTTGATGATAAAAATTAGCGACCAAACTAAAAAAAATATATATATGAAAAGTGTGGGCTTCAATAATTTTGCTGTTGACAATAGCATCAGCCCAGATACCCTCCTATCTGTTGTGGAACAAGCCGTTTTTCTGATTAGTAGCGAGACAAAACAGAGTTTTTATACAGCAATTAATGCGTTAATCCTCTGTAAAGCTATTTCTTCTCCTTCTTCTTTTTTTTTTTTTACCAACATTGTTTTCGCTGTAAATACGTATTTTTATTTTTCCACTAATAAATTTGTCGTGGACCCTATTGTTTCCTTTCGGTTAATATTATTCCTCTGTTTAACGACACCATTTAGGCCTTTCCCTGTGATCAACCTGACAGCGCCATTTATTAGCCATTTTTAAAACTACTTTTTTTTTTTTCCTTCGGCAAACCAAATTCTTTTCCTTCATGGTTGTTCTGGTAAAATATCATGTCATTCTGAGATTTAAATAAGAAAGTTAGAGCGTTTTGAAATCGCAATTTTAAACCGTTAATGCCTATCGTCCCTTTTTAGGGACTGTGAAATTGTACTAATTAAATTGGTGAAGTTGTATTGGTAATAATTGGTAAAGTGATGATAATCTATTCTCATGCTTTTACTAAGCATAAAAATAGATTAGTACAATTTTGATGTTGAAATGTTTATTTACCTATAATTGAAGCGCATTTTTTGAACCGTCCCTAAAAAGGGATGTCAAGCAGCAATGGGTTAGTTAAAATCATCTTGTATAAAATGATTTTATGGTCATAGCAGTAAGATAATACTATTTACGGCTTTGTTGCTTCTTGTAACTGACAGCAAAAGCTAATTAAATCAAAACAGTCTCCAGCCGCAAGATCTTTAATTTGAGATTGAGAAAGAGTAAAACAACAAAATTTATTTAGGGACAAATCAAAACGCGTAGATATGCTAAAATTTCATTCTATACAATACGTAGATTAAATTTTTCGTTGATTATTTTTTTTTCCCATAGCATATGTTTTAAAGGCAAAATAATTAAAGTAAAAATAAAATAACGCTGCTTAAAGAAGGAATGTTTTCCCTAATTAAAAAAAGGGATATTCAAGCCTTCTTCACTATTCATGAATATAAATGGATTTTTTGTTAAAAATTTTAATAATTGAATCTTTCCCATTTACATATTTCTCAAAAGGAAGCTGAAAGAATTGCCAGTATTATACTTCTGATATTTCGGCAGGAAAAATGAAAATAAAAGTTTTCCGGAAAACAAGTTAAAAAATAAATAAATAAATAAATAAATAAATAAATAAAAAACAGAAAGAGAAAGAGATATTTTTATTTGAGATATAAATCTCATGTTTAAAAAATATTTTAGAAATATTCCTTTTTATTATTTTCTATGAGTTCGAGATTTATTTATTTTTATTAAATTTGGAATAATTCTATGTCATGTTGCAATGTATTGTGTTCTGTATTACAAGCATCCATACATAAATAAATAGGTAATCTAAAAAAAAAAAAAAAAAAAAAAAAAAAAAAGCAGCAAAATATATATGTATATGCATATATATTTTGCGGTATGTGCTTATATATGCGTATATGAAAAGTAAAATATTAATAATTATAAAAGAAAAAAAAAAATGAAAAATAATAGTAACCTTTCACATTTTTTCTCATTATTTAACAAATTAAATATTCAAACTTTCCTTTCCAATTATAAATTGAAATAGCTCTTTTGTTGTCAATTTAAGTAATTGGATTCTTCATATTTAAATATTTCTCAAAAAAAAAAAAAAAAAACTATATTTTATACTTCAACGGGGAAAAAATGTTTCTCCAAAGAAGCAAGTAAAAATTAATCCTTTTATTTGAGTGATCTATCTCAAAGAAAAATATTTTTGAAATATTACATTTTTATTTCTGTTTGTGATTTAGAAGTTTTCATATTGAGTTTCTAAAAACTTTATACTATACAGCAAAGTGTTACGTTTAGTATTACCGACATTTATACACACATTGAAACATAATGGTAATATTATACATATTTTTCCTCTGTATCAATTGTTCTGTTGCGGTGAAAGTAATTTTACAGTCAAAGTGAATATAAAGGGAGAGTTCATTCACGTTCAGTAAAAATCAGCCTTGGCAACAAAACTTGGCGACCAAATAAGATTAAAAATAGTAGTTTAGGGTTCCTGAAGTTTCGAAGCTCTCTGACGTATAGCTGCCGAAATCTAGAACTTTCCATGGAATTTTCGATAGAAACCCCGTCAAGTTCCACCGCCAACGGGTATAAATAGGAGTGAGTTCCATTGTGCGAGAGAGTGTGTTCTGAATGCGATTCAGAGCTGTTCAGAGACCTATTCTGAGCGACAACACCATGAAAAATGTACTCAAAGCGATTGAACTTTCTTCGCGAGCTACCGAAGATTTCTGTCTGGAACATTTGATATTGTTTGCTTTATTCCCGTGAGAAAAAAAAAAAAGAGGACTATTTTCTTGGACAATTACCAAAAATTCGTCGGATAGCGATTTTGCGAGTGAACGATTCATTGGACTGCTACCAGAATATTCGTGGAAATAATAGTATTATTAGACTATTTCGAGAAATTACTTTGAATAAGGAGTATTCATCGACCAGAACCTGCCTGTTTATTTGCGAATTACTTTCGAGAAGTGTTTCGCACCAATATATGTATACATTATGTATATGTATATATATATATATATATTCAGTAAAAGTGAATTTAGAAAATTTGAAACGTGAGACACTGATACAAGGAATATAATGCCTTTATCTAGGACGAATAAATAGTCATTTTCTGTATCACTAAACCAAAAATATAGATTTACAATACATGTGTACAAAATAAACAAATAATCTAAATAAACGAAATGATCGAGCTTTTTTAATCTACACTTTTCTAGATGGTAAAACAATATTATGAATATTAATATTATGAATCCTTTGTATTGCAGGAAATTCTAATTTGATTTCCTAGAAGTGAGTCATAAAACGAAATTCCAGTTACTAAAACTCGCTTCTTATATTTGCATTTATTTTCACAGATTCTTAAATGAGGTTGACCACGATAATGTAGTAAAAAGAATACAGGTTTTTAGATCTCGCTAACAAAGGGAACTAGAATTTATAAGGATGACTTGGAACTATTTTTACACCGAAAGAAAATTCTGTAATTGATATCTAGAAACTAAATAGTGGCTATAGAAAAAAAAGTTCAATTTTATCCTTATAAATTCTAGTCCCCTCTGAAAGCGAGTTCTAGAAACTCCTATTATAATTCTAGAGAGTTTATCTATATTACCGAGATCAAACCTATTTGAAAATATCTCCAAACAATTGCAAACACAAGAGGTGGGTTTCAGCAACTAATCTTGGTTTATGACCCAATTCTAGATAATCAAGCTAGAATTTCTTCTCATACAAAATATTCAGAATATTATTTCACCATCTAGAAATATGTCGACTAGAAATTCTCGATCATTTCATCTGTTCAGTTTATTGACGTGCCTTATGCGCATAGATCAGAAATCTACTACTTAAGGGATTTAGAAAATGTCCACTTATTCATTCTAGATGAAGGCGGTATTACTTTTTTCCTCGGTGTACTAGAGCCACAATTTAGTTTTTAGATGTCAATCACGGAATTTTTTTCTCAGCGGGTACATTAAAATTTTATATTATTTTATGGTTACAATACTTTCTTAACGTACGTTTGAAAAAATAAATATAAATAAATAAATAATAGTACTTTATACTCACAAGTTAAAAAAATTGAATTATTTACACCTTTCATTTGTATTCATAAATTTAAATTGCTTTTCTGTTAACTGTTTTACAATTGAATTTTTCACATTTAATTATTCCTTAAAAGAAAGCAGAAAAAATGCTAAGATACTATTTTTTGAAATATGGAAGAAAAAGGAAAAATAAAGCTTTTTCGCACATAGATTATCTATAAAAAAGAAAGCAAAAAGCAAAAAAGAAGTTGGTAAACTTCAAAACGTGTAGATATATTAAAATCTTATAGTAGAATTATTTCATGATTATAATATTTTACTGATTAGTAAATATACGAAAGTAAAAAATAAATAAATAAATAAGTAAATATTCAAAATAAACAATAGTGGTCATAAAATTTTTTTTTCTCATTGTTTAACAAATTCAAGTATTCAAAGCTTCTTATCTATTAATGAATTTAAATTTATTTTTAGTTAGCAATTTTAATAATTGTATTTATCCTATTTACATATTTCTCGAAAGTAAACACACACGCATTAAAAAAAAAAAAAAAAAAAAAAAAAAAGCCTAGCTACTTCTTTCTTATACTTTTTGACAAGAAGAAGAAAAAAAAAAGTTTTCTGAAGAAGCAAGCAAAACAATTGGAGAAAGATATTCTTCTATTTGAGTGATATATCTTCTAACAGAAAAAATTCTTCTCTTTATTTCTTTTTTCGAATTGGAAGTTTCCATATTGGGTTTTAAAATATTGTATGTTTCCAGACAAGGTGTCGTGCTTTGTATTAAAGACATACACACACACAAATACATGCATAGATAATATAAAAAATATTAATTATAAATCCAGGATATATAAAAATATGTAGATATATTAAAATTTTACAGAATGGCTGTTTTACGATTACACTGAGAAAAAATTCTGTAACTAACATCTAGAATCTAAATTGTGCCTCTAGAGAAAATAATTCCATGTCATCCTTATAAATTCTAGTCCCATTTGAAAGCGAATTCTAGAAACTCCCATTAGAATTCTAGAGCGTTTGCTTATATTACAGAGGTCAAACTTATTTAAAAATCTCTGCAAATAAATGGGAATACAAGAGGCGGGTTTCAGCAACTGTAATCTTGGTTTATGACCCAATTCTAGAAAATAAAGCAAGAATTTCTCGCAATGCAGATTCAGAATATCCAGAATATTGTTTCACCATCTAGAAATGTGTAAACTAGAAATTCTCGATCATTTCGTCTATTCAGTTTATTGGCGTGCCTTATGGGCATAGCTCGGAAATCTATATTTCTGGTTTAGGGATTC
Organism: Salticus scenicus; assembly: GCA_963930645.1. Classification (NCBI taxonomy): domain Eukaryota; kingdom Metazoa; phylum Arthropoda; class Arachnida; order Araneae; family Salticidae; genus Salticus; species Salticus scenicus. Next base: position 183,378,157 of record OZ005658.1, read on the forward strand.
AGAAAATGACCACTTATTCCATCTAGATGAAGGCGGTATATATTTTTCCTCGGTGTACTAGAGCCACAATTTAGTTTTTAGATGTCAAACACGGAATTTTTTCTCAGTGGATATATTAAAATTTTATATTCTTTTTATACTTACAATACTTTCTTAACATACACTCGAAAAAATAAATATAAATAAACCGAAATAAATAAATAAATAATAGTACTTTATAAAATTTTTACTTACAAGTTTAAAAAATTGAATTACTTACACCTTCATTGGTATTCATAAGTTTAAACTGCATTTTAGTTAACTGTTTTACAATTGAATTTTTCGCATTTAAATATTTCTTTAAAAAAGTAGAAAAAAAGCTAAGCCACTATTTTTTGAAATAAGTATAAAGAAGAAAAAATAAAGCTTTTTCGCACATAGATTATACATAAAAAAGAAAGCAAAAAGCAAAAAGGAAGTTGGAAAACTTCAAAACGTGTAGATATATTAAAATCTTATAGTAGAATTGTTTCATGATTATAATATTTTACTGATTAGTACATATACGAAAGTAAAAAATAAATAAATAATAAGTTAGTATTCAAAATAAAACAATAGTGATCATTAAAATTTTTTTTCATTATTTAAGAAAGTCAAGTATTCAAAACTTATTATCTATTAATGAATTTAAATTTATTTTTAGTTAGCAATTTTAATAATTGTTCTTATCGTATTTATATATTTCTCGAAAGGAAACGCACACAGAAAAAAGCCCAACTACTTCTTTCTTATATTTTTGACCAAAAAAAAAAGAGTTTTTTTTTTTTTTTTAAGCAGCAAGCAAAACAATTTGAGAAAGATGTTCTTCTATCTCAAAAAATTCTTCTCTTTATTTCTGTTTCCGATTTGGAAGTTTCCATATTGGGCTTTAAAAATTTTTTTGTTTCCAGACAAAGTGTCGTGCTTTATATTAAAGACATACATACACACAAATACATGCATAGATTATATAAAAAATATTATTTATAAATTCAGGATGTATAAAAATATGTAGATATATTAAAATCTTACAGAATGACTGTTTACTATTACACCAACAAAAAATTCTGTAACTGGCATGTAGAATCTAAATTGTGGTTCTAGAAAAAATAGTTCCATGTCATCCTTATAAATTCTAGTCCCATTTGAAAGCGAGTTCTAGAAACCCCTATTAGAATTCTAGAGCGTTTGCTTATATTATCGAGGACAAAGTTATTTAAATTCTCTGCAAATAAATGCGAATACAAGAGGCGGGTTTCAGCAATTATAATCTTGGTTCATGACCCAATTCTAGAAAATAAAGCGAAAATTTCTCGGAATACAGAAGATTCAGAATATCCAGAATATTGTTTCACCATCTAGAAATGTTTAAACTAAAAATTCTCGATAACTTCGTTTATTCAGTTTATTGGCGTGTCTTATGCGCATAGCTCGGAAATCTATATTTCTAGTTTAGGGATTTAGAAAATGACCACTTATTCATTCTAGATGAAGAAGATATACTTTTTGTTTCACAGTGCATAATATTTTCTTCCATATTATATATTTAAAAATAATAAAATAAATATTAAGTGATTGTATATATATAGTAATCGGTGGGGAAAAATCATTTTTAAACAAATTAAAACATTTACAGCTTTTTATCGATTAAAGCTACTTGACACCACTTCCAGAAACACTGAAGTGGGTTTCATGTAAAAGCTTATATTTCTATTTAATAATTGTAAATTGAAGTATATTACTTTTGTTCAATAAAATATACATTCAGGCAACAGTTTTTATAATTTTCGATACATTTTTTTACATATTAGAAATCTTAAAATTGTGTTTTCTCAGCTTGCATATTTTCATGAATTCATGATCTTCAAAATGGTTAAATTTAGATAATTAATAAAGGATTTATTTGAAATTTATTGAATAGTTTTTGAAGGAAAAAGAAATAAATAAAAAGGGCATGTCAATGTACAAATTTTGGAAAAAAACGTGATTTTTGTTGGATTTTTATTTTTAATATTTTCTCTTTTAAAGATATTGCAAAATCCATTCCTAATTATTTTAGGTAGGTCCCATTGAACATACAAAAAGCGTTATCTTTTCTTGAATTTCTGTAGAAATTTAAGCATTTTGCAGATCATAAATTCATGAAAAATTGTAACATAAGAAAATGCAGATTTCAAATCTCTCTTAAAAAAAAAATAATAATAATAAATCTGGTGTGAAACAACTGCATGACTTCCATTACCCACACATATAACATTTATTATATGCGTTTTATTTTGCAGATAATGTGATCAGATGACATAAAATTGACCTAACGACGCAGATACCTAACAAATTTCCTGTAAGAGAAAGCTGATATATATGTATAAAGGCATGTAAAACAAAGTTTACAAAGCGAGCAAAAAAGAATATATATATATATATATATATATATAGTTATTTTTTGAAATTTAAATCTGACCTCCTAATCAGGACGACAATTTTCCTGTAATAACCACGTAATACATGAGAAAGGATATCTAAAATGGATTTATGTAACAATTTTCAAGAAAATCGTTAAAGACGTTTTTGAGATACCAACTTTTACCAAAACTTGGCATACTTAATTATTGACCGGAAAACAATAATTACATACAAAAGAATATTTAAAAGGGTGTTAGTACCACGAGTTTGAAAAAAAAAAAAAAAAAAAATCAGTACAGCCTTTTTTAAAGGAACTCATTTGCGAGACTTGAAATTGAGCTATTTATACAGGACGCCTATCAATTTTCCTGAACTAACCAACTATATCATTCGAACGGACATCTAATTGAGTATTTATACAGCAACTTTGAAGAAAAGCTTTTATATGAAACATAATTCAGCAATATTATCAGAGATGCCAAGTCCCCTTAATGAATTAAAATTTAATTTCATTTATCAATTTTAATAACTGTACTTTTCACATTTCTCAAATGGAAAATGAAAAAAGATTTGACTACTTTTTTTTTTCCTGTCAGGAGGGAAAATTTGTATGTTCTGGCCACCGCAAAACTTTCTTCTATGTCATGCTTTAAAAAACGCCACTTGCTATTTATCATTCATAAAAGTTTAATCATAATTTCTCTTAATAAAGATTTTAGATACAGAGTTTACGATTTTAATGAAATAAAGGTTGAGAAGTATCTATGTGGAAAATTACAGAAGGTAAGCAATAGTACTACAATAAAGATTTTAGATATTCAGTTTACTACAATTTTAATGAAAAGACGTTGAGAAGTATCCATGTGGAAAATTACAGAAGGTAAGTAATAGCGGTACAATAAAGATTTTAGATATGGAGTTTACTACAATTTTAATGAAAAAACGTTGAGAAGTATCTATGTGGAAAATTTCAGAAGGTAATTAATAGCACTACAATAAAGATTTTAGGTATTCAGTTTACTACAATTTTAATGAAAAGACATTGAGAAGTATCCATGTGGAAAATTACAGAAGGTAAGTAATAGCGGTACAATAAAGATTTTAGATATGGGCTTTACTACAATTTTAATGAAAAATCGTTGAGAAGTATTCATGTGGAAAATTACAGAAGGTAAGTAACAGCAGTACAATAAAGATTTTAGATATGGAGTTTACTACAATTTTAATGAAACTCGTTGAGAAGTATCCATGTGGAAAATCACAGAAGGTAAAGTAATAGCAGTACCAACTGTGGGCATTTATATATCAAATTAACTCAACATTCATCTTCATAATGTTCATCTCACGTATGAAGTTTTGTGTCATAGAAGTTAAGATTTAGCCTTCCTAGTCATGGGATAAATTGCAGCTCACAAGTATCACATGTTGGTCGATATGTACCTAAAATGAATCAACATAATATTTCATAGTGGTTCTCATATACTAAATTCTGTGCAATTATACACAAAAAGCTCTGGTATATAAATTTTTCGTTTAAGAGGAAAATTGCAGCAGAAATGCGACACCTATTAGACAGTACGGACTCTAATTTACCATATCAATATCTTACAATGATCCAAGCATATAAATTTTAACTGAATATACAGAATAGAACCCGAGATATAGCTTTCCCTTAAATGAGACAAATCGCAGTACAGCAGCGCTAGCTATAGAGCAACTTGCATCAAAAATTTATAGTCACTAACTTTTGTCAAGTTGCAGTTATATATAAATGAATATGAACTTATGTGCAGTAGATGATCTTTAGATACAGTTTCCATAAAATTTTAGTCACACACAGACATTAAACAGATATTTTCCAAAAAATAGACAAATAACGTTTTTGATCCATCAAAATATAAAAATCCATCCAATATAATACAACTCTTTTTCGAAACCAATATTTTCTTCTGCTAAATACAGAAAAAAAAAAAAAAAAAAAAAAAAAATCCGACAAAACAAGGAAGAAAAAAAAAAAAAGAATATTTTATTTGAGTGATATATTTTATATTACAAAAACATTTTAGAAATATTTCCTTTTATTCTTGTCAGTGAGTTGGAAATTTTGTTATTGAGTTTTGAATAATTTTATACCGCAGATAAAAGTATCTAAAAGGGATTTTGAGTTTTGTATTGCTTTCAATAAACGTATTTCTGAATACATTTGTAAAGATATTACACTTTTGCTAGCGTTTTCAATACACTTGCATGTTTCCAAATATTTAAGCTTCAAATTAACACAGTACTATAAAGATCACACGAATCACCCAGAATTTATTTAAGTTGATATCTATATAAATAAACAGAAGTGTCTCTGTGTGTGTCTGTCTGCGCTTGGGTGCACACACTACTGATCACAGACCTACAAAACTTAGCAGATAGGTATCTGGCACCCTATAGGTGTAAGATTTTTTCAAATTTCGAATTTGAATTTTAAATATTGGCTTCAATGTTTCATCTTTCTGAAATTCATTCTTGCATTTCAATCTTCTGCGCATCTTAGCAACAGTTATTACGCTATTTATTTTTTTATTTATTTAATTCATTCATTCATTTAAAAGTGAAATCTTTTTTTTTTTTTTTCTTTTTTAAATTTAATATATTTATTGAAAATCAGTTGGTAATGCAACAGAAAAAAAATTGTTATGTTTATGTATAATTTTTATAGTATAACAACTTTTTATTTTTCATTTTTTAAACTAATTCCTCTAAAAGAAAAAAATTTTTCCCCTTTAATTTTTAATATTTATAAAAAAAAAATGATAGTATATAATAGAAAAGATTAAACTGATTAAAATTTATTTATTTATTTCCTTTCAGAAGAAAATCTATTTTTTTATTTAATTTATTACATTGCTCGGAATGATATGATAATACAAGGTAAAGAGCGAGGGCTATAATGGTTATAACATAAAATCAGAAACTAAACTATTTAATAGCTGCTGAGATACAGTCATCTTTAAAATTGTAGTTCTTAAATAATAGAATATCCTCCTGTTGTCGATAAATACCCAGATTGAAGTGTCCGAAAAAGATCTTTCTGTAGGCAGTGGGAAACTGGATTCGAGACAGTGCGGGCGGAAAAGGAGCTATCGTAGGTAGCGTGTACTCGAAGGGAGGACAAGAGCAATTCAAAATTATTATTATTTTTTTTAATTTTCTATTTATAATGTGATATAAAAAATAAATAGTGATTCAATTCTTTTGAAAATTTATTTAAACATAGTGACCAGCAAAGCGGGCGTAGCCTGCTAGTTTTTAAATAAACAGCAACACTGTATGCATAATTAGTTAAATTTTTAATTCTAATTTTCCTTCTTCTCATAGTTTTACTTGTTAAATGATCTATTTTTAAAAATAGATTTCAAAGATTCTAGAAATTAAAAATATATAAAGTATTACATTTTTTAGTAAAAAAGGATCAATATAAAAGTAAAAATTTAAAACGGCATTGCTCCAAATTGATCTTGTACCCAATTTAAAATAAAGTAAAAAGTAACCGATTACCCTAAACAAGTCGAATCATATGCATTTGAAGTCTTTGATCAAATCGATTTTTGTAATATGTTTGCTTCCATAATGGACGATTTACATGCCTAAAATTCCATGTTATTTGTTTTAGAAACGGCTACTATTCATTTTCATTTTGAATATAGGCAACAATATTGGATCTTCCGAGCACGACATATTGAATTTATAATTCAATAGTATAAGCTATTTACTTAATTTATGAATAATACAAAATCTGCAGTAAGTTGAAATTGCATGTTAGAGGTTTCAAATGCTATTTCACATCTTCGTTTATACATTTAATTTTTTTTTTCAGGTTCGCTATGAATGTAGAACAAAGTAATCAAATATTATATATTCTAAAGGTGTCAAATTTTACATAAAACAAAGATTTTTTCTCTGTTTTAGTGGTGAATTTAATTCAGGAAAAGGGATTTGTTTGGGAGGTCAGATGTATAAGTATAAAGAAACTGAAATGATGTTCGAATCTATTTTTTAGAAAAAAGTTGGAACTTATAGGAAATCATGATAGGCTTTTTAAAATGTTGTATTCTACATATATTTTTTTCTGGACTTGGAGAGAGATTAGGTTAATTTAGAAGTACATAAAATGGTTTTATTGAAGTACGAGCGCTCAATGCTTTTTCTCCAACTATTCATGCATTAAGCTCTCCACATTACATATCAAAACGCTAGTTTCAAAAATCGATTACTTCAATTTAACACACTATATATATATATATATATATATATATATATATATATATATATATATATATGCATAGATAGATAGATATACACCGTGACCAATAAGTTCTCATACAAATTTTGAAGCACGTTAAAAAGTTGCACATATGTGTTACAGTAGTCCCAAATATTTTGCAGGCAATTTAGTGTAAGGTATAAAGCTATTGCAAGTGTAAATGTTGCACTAATTGTAATTTTTCCTTACCAAGGTAGAATAAAGAAATTGAGAGAAATTGTGATAGATAAATTAATCAAAGGAGAGCAGCCGGATGACATTTTCAGAGACTTTAAAGCCCTAGTTGTGAAGAGAGATTTCATTTACAGAACTATCAAAAGGTATACTGAGACGTCCTCTGTCAGTGACAGAAAAAGATCTGGCAGACCGAGGTCCGTTCGGACCTAAGATGCTGTGGAAATGGTCAGGGAAAGGATACGGCGAAGCGAACAAAGATCTGCTTGGAAATTAGCACGAGAGCTCAAAATATCGAGGGGATCAATGTTAAACATTCTGAAAAAGGACCTTGGGTGCACGGCTTATAGAAAACGTAAAATTCATAGAGTTTCGGAGTTTGATAAGATGAAAAGGAAGCAAAGGGTGGAAGAAATTCTGCTTGGCACGCTGGAGATGAATTAGTCTTTTCAGACGAGAAACTATTTATTTTACAGCAGTCTCAAACCCCAAACTGACAGAGTATGGTCAGTTTCTATTAATAACATCCCTGAGAGCCAGTATTACGTTCCGCGTTATCAAAATGCTTCGTCTCTGATGGTTTGGGTCGCTATTTCCAAAAGAGGAAAACTCCCGTTAGTCTTCATTGATAAGGGGGCAAAAATCAATGCCCAATATTATAAAACTGAGTTTCTGGAAAACGTTTTACTCCCAAATGTCTAGAGAATGTATGGGGTGGAATATTTCTACTTTCAACAAGATGGTGCCCTTTCTCATACTGCGCGTGTGGTTCAGAAATGCTGCAGTCAAAATTTAGCTGACATTTTGCCAAAGAACAAATGGCCCCCAACTACCTCGATCTGAACCCACTGGATTATTTTGTGTGGTCATATATGCTCTCCCAACTGAATAACTATAAATTCGCCTATATGAGCAAATTCAAAAATGTAATTCAAAAGATACGGCAGGAAATGTCCATGGAAGCGGTGCGTGCCGCATGTGATGCATTTGAAAAAAGACTTAAGCTCGTTAAGAAATTAAAACGCGGAATTATTCCAAAGCATTTAATACAAAGATACTCAATAATTTCTACTTTAATTTGATGTAAAAAGTTTTTGTATGTTTTATTTTGTGTTATTATAATGAAAGTTTGAAAGTGTATGAGAACTTATTGGTCACGGTGTACATATTCATAAATTTAAAATCAACATCATGACTGTTTTTTTTTTTTTTTTTTTTTTTTTTTTTTATACGTTGTAATCTTTTTTGTTTTTGTTTAAATATTTATGCAATTATATATTTATTTGGCGAATGTTTTTGTGGCAGCATTTGTAATTCTTAAACTGAAATGTGATTGTATTAAAATTTACTATCATTTAAATTACCATGAATTTGAATTACCACCAGAAATTTTGCCAATCAAAAACATTTTATTTAGCCATGTTTAAATTTTTTAAAATATAAATAAAATTTAAAATGTGAAATACGTTTTTCAGTTATTCGTCATCATTACAAAACAATCACTATTATAAATTTTCAATTTGAAGCTTATAAAAATTGTTTTCTGTAAGTATTATTAACATTAATTTAAATTAGGAATTTTATACAATTTCATGGAACATATACAATTGTTAATGTTAATTTTTTTTTTCATTAGAAAAACTATATATTGCACAGTAAGTGAAAAAAATTATAAGTTTTTTATTTCTAAAAAAATTTTAATGAATTTTTAAACTGTTTGAAAATAAGTACCTCATTGTGTAAGTTTGAACTTCAAACTGGGTGGTAAGATATAAAGGTAAAGCTATATTCAAAATTGGAAAAAAAATATTTTTATAACTAGATAGTGTAAGCGTCCATTATGGTTTTATCTAAATTGCAATTGTGCCCATTATGGGTCTTTTGCTCAACTCAGTTTATGTGAGTGTACATAAAATGGGTTATTATTTCATCCATTCGTGTATACTTAGAACTAAAATTTCTTTTCTGAGGTGAACCCATTATAGACACTTCTTTTTAGGACGGAGGACTATTAGTTTCAATCTAGACTTTTTGTAGACTAGTTTTGTGTAATACCAAAATAAATTACAAATATCAGTCCTATCATTACAAATTCAGTACCAAATGAAAGGGGTGAGTTTTCTGAATACAGGTGTGCAAATAGTTTTTCGACACGACAATTGGATTTTTAAAAATTAATTAAAGTATTAAATTTAGGTGGCAACAGACACTTCATTTCAGTCATTTTAAAAAGTACGTGGCCCAGTTTTACGGTCAGAAAAGGAGATTAAAAATAAGTTAAAAATTAAAATTAAAAAAAAAAAAAAAGAAAAAAATTACATATTGGAATTAATAGAATAGTCGTCTGTACAAAACAAAATTCTATCTTTGACAGATATTTTTATGATTTTTCATTTTTCCCTTTTTTTTTCCCAATTTAGATCGTATTGGGATATTTCTATTTTGGAACACTGCTGAACCCAGAAATTTTACAACTAAATTTGAGCCTTTTTTTTTTTTTTTTTTTTTTTTTGTTTAAGATTTTTTTTTTCAGCAAATAAAAATGATTCAATTTTAAATTTTAAATATTGAGATTGTTTTATGCTGAATAAACTGAATTTCAAATGAAAATTTTATAAAATATCTTTGCTGAATATTTGGTAAAAAATTATACGTACAGTGAATTCCTTTCCTGATCCCCAACTGCGTATAATTCGCTAAAGAGAATTTCTTGCTATTTTAAAGAAAAATATCGTTATAATTAGCATATCGTTTAACCAGCAAATCGTGTGTTCCGCAAGAGAAAATTCTTTCAAAAAGGAAACTCATATGATCTGCAATGACTTGGGGGAACAAGTTCATTCTCTTATCGGCTTGGTAAAAAAAGTAATACCGTATAAAATTGTAAAAGACAATCTAGTATAAAAAATAAACAAATAAATTTTAATAATTTCTATAATAACAGTTTTAATTATTATGCTTAAAAAAAAAATAAAAAGAAATAAATGAATAATACACGTATAAAATATTGAAATTTTAGGACTGAGACATTTAATTACGTAGAAATATACCTTCATCCTGGACGATAATTTTAATAAATACTAATTTTAATAAATAATTTGCAGTGAGTGAATTTGTTAGGAGGGGCAGGAGGGATGGGAGAGGCGTCCAGACAAAAAAATAAAAATGGAATTAGATTGTTCACAATTTGTACATAGAGGTTTTTCATACCTAGAAATCAATTGCGGATATTTTCGAATTTGTAAAATTTTTAGGAGAGCCAGTAAGAGGTGTGGGAGAGGGGGGGGGGGCGAAGGGGCAGAACAATAAAAATAGAGTTAGATCGTTCAAAATTGGCGCGCATAGGTTTTTGGAACCTACAAGTCGAATGCAAATATTTTCAAAAAGGAAAATTATTAGGATGGAAGGGAAGGGGGGAGAGGCGAAGAGACAAAAACGTAGAAATAAGAGTTAGAACGTTAAAAGTTAGTATTATTAGGTTCTAGGCCCAATAAATTGATTGCGGATATTTTCGAAAGTGTAGAGTTATTACGAGGGTCGGGAAGGGGGTGGGTGAAGGGGCAAAAATAAAGAAATTTAGATATAACGTAGTATTATTAGGTTTAAAAGTCCGATAAAACGATTGCGGATATTTTTGAAACTGTAAAATAATTAAAAGGGGCGGGAACGGTGTGTGAAGAAACAGAAGTGCCGAGCGCGTGATTATACACTGTTGCAAGCAGTGGGGGCCCGGACATATTATTTCACCGATTAGGGAAGAATTTTTTTGTATTTTATATTTATGATGATATAGTGATTTTCGATGATATAGTGATTCATTAAGAGTGTCGAACATAAATGCGAGCACGCAGCGCACAATGTCCTGCGCTGCTGAAGGCAGTGGGGACCCGGTGCGACATTTTTCCCGATTGGAATTTTTTTCTTTTTTTTTTTTTTTTTTTTTCACATGAAAAAATAATGCAATTTTGAGAATTCATTAACTATAGTGATTCCTTTAAAAATAGCGATCAGCGAAGCGAGCGTAGCCTGCTAGTATTTGATGTAATTTGTCTTTTTTTCTTTTAAAATGGTTGAGTGGATATTTTTAAACACACTTGTGAAAATTATTAGATTAGTTGTGAAATTTTGATTTTTTCAATTACTTTTTGAATTTTTGATATTATTCAAGAAAAGAATGATGTCACTTTTGTTATAATTTATGTTTTATTCTTTAAGAATAGTTGATTGGATATTTTTAAACAGACTAGTGAAAGCCATTAGATTATTTGTGAAATTTTGATTTTTTGAAAATTATTTTTTGAATTCTTGATTTTTTCCGAAGAAAATGGTGTCATTTTTATATAATTAATTTTTTATTCTTTAAATACAGTTGGGTGGATTTTTTAAACAGACTTGTAAAAAATATTAGATTAATTGTGAAATTTTAATTTTTAAAATAACTTTTGGAATTCTTGATATTATTCAAGAAAAATTGTGTCACTTGTAGCCCTTGTGTCACTTTTGATATAATTTATCTTTAATTTTTAATACATTTCATAAAGTTTAATTATTTTTTCTTTAAAATATCATGAAACACGTTTGACCTGAAATTTGCTTATAATCAATATCTTTCTTATAATATAATTAGTCAGAATTAATTTGTGAGTCTTTGTATACAAACCCATTCTGCTATGACTATTTAAGGGGTGAATCCTACAGTAAATCTGAAAAACCGATAAGTTTTATAGAATTCCAAAAAGAATATATATATATAAATGAAATCATTGAAAGAGAGACTGAAATATTATAAGTTATAAACATTTTTAAACTTTGGTAGAAAGTGTTAAAAATATCCTCCAAACTTTTCTTTAAAAAATAAAGTATTAATTATATTAACAAGTGAAATAATTTACAAGGAATTATTACATGCTTTCAAAATGAGAAAAGATAAATGAAATATTCACAATTCACATTTATTCTTATAATTATTACACGTCTGAATTTCTAAAATATTTGCTGTTTGTGCTTCAAAACTGCTACATCCCTCATGGAAAGATTACAAAATATTTATTAGAAAGTCCATTGCACTTTACGCAGCAGACCGTGCTGAGAGGTTTTCTTTCAGCTGTTCGGGCAACGACATTTCTATGGCTTCGAAAAAACAGAATCAATAAAGGTTTCCTTTATTTTTTTATGTAGAAATGAAGATTAGTTTTGTAACAACTGAGCAAACTATACGTGATGTTCTATATATGGACAAGGTTTGTCTTTACTGTTCATTATAAGGATCGTTGAAACCAATTATAAAAATTATTACACGGTATAAGTGTATTTAGTTAAATATATTGGAAATTTTAAGCGAAATAAAACATTTTGGCGTAATTTAATGCCAAAGTATTAATGAAACAACTCCGTTGAGATTCAAAATGTTTTTGATGTCTGTAATACACCGCGATTACGGTCTCAGAAATAATTAAATCTGACTTGATTGTTCTGGTTGAGTGGACTAGGGTCTTACACTAGGTTCATAAACCTAAGTGAAATGATCGACCAAGAGAATATTTCTAAGAGGATCTAGCCCGTCTCGAATAAAAACACTGAAAACTTAAATCGGCTAGGCCAATGAGCACGACTCGTGATCGAACTTGGCACTTATTTTCTACTAGTTACCTCTCGGTCACTGGTGGGGCTCGATTGACTCGGAATTCGATACAAATATTTAATAGTTAAGTGGAATTAGTTAATAGAGTTCAATGTATGTAGTGTATGAAGCTTGAGTACAAGGGAACAAAAAGAGTTTCTATATATTACTGCTTATATACAGCCTTTCTCTTCAGTGTGTTTTAACATCATTATACTCCTTCCAATATAGCGAAATAACTGTATTTTATTAAGATGCTTAAAAATTATTGCTATAGAAAAATATGAGCATATAGAGTTAGTAAATGGTTTAAAGGGCTACGCAAACGAAACTCGTTATGCTATGTATTATGTCTAGCATCTACTGTATGTGTGCTTTTGCTATTGTCATACACATGTTGGATAAATAAAGCGAATATTCAACAAAAAATAAAGTTCAGGTTACTATCTCCTTCCATACAGAAATGTATCGCATTATGAAATGGGTCAATCTTAAGGGGACAGGGCATTTTTGACTTTGCGTTGCCGAAGGTTTCATATAAAAGCTTGTACCTCTATTCAATACTTACAAACTGAATTATATTAGATATGTTCAATAAAATATACATTCTTTAATATCGACAAAAAAATCTTTAAAAGAAAAAATATTAAAACTAAAAATATAACAAAAATCGTGTTTTATTATTATTATTATTATTATTATTATTATTATTATTATTATTATTTTGCAAATTGTTAGACATGCACTTTTTAGTTTTTCCCCCTAAAATTTCAAAATCAGCTCCTTATTCTTTTAAGTGGGTTCTACTAAAAATCCAAAAAGTGTATTAACCCTTATCGCTTGTATGTCCCTTCTGAGGGGACATTAAAAAATCGAGCCACGCCTTAAGGTGATCCTCTGCAAATGAAATGTTATTTTTCTAAAACGTGTAACAATTTTAACAGAAAGATTTATTTTATTTAATTATGAAGTAAACTAAAACAAATTATTAAAGTTTTTCGGTAGACAAAAGGTAGTAACTTGGAAACTATATGTGTGATGTTTTAAAGGAACGCCAAAAGGCGTGTTTTACTGTTCAAAATAGGAAAATACGCCGAGCGTTAAGGGTTAAGTCTTTTCTTAAATATCTGTAAAAGTTTTAGCATTTTGAAATTCATGTATTCATGAAAATTGGAAACTGAGAATGCACAAAATAATGATTTGAAATCTGTAAAAAAAAAAAAAAAAAAAAAATCAACAAAAACCATAAAAATCATTGCATGAACATACATCTTATTGAACAAATCTAATATAGTTTAATTTATAAATATTGAATGGGAATATATGCTTTTATATAAAGCTTTCAATAGTGTCAAGTTCCCTCAAATGAATATTTTTAATACACGTAAAATACAAATTAACTGCTCAATGGTACAAATGGGGTGTCAAGGTTATATAGCTTCACTAGTTTGATATACTTCGATACCGGAATTAATAGAATATAATTATAAAGTAACGTGTAAAATGTTGATCAATAGAAACTACATTACAATTTCTAATGCCAGTTACAGTAGGTGATCAAATGACTAGATTTTTTTTTTTTTTTTAACTTTTTTTTATATTTATTTTCTAAAAAAATACTGGACGCAATGGCTTTATATATGCAAAGAACATTTAAAAACTCCCATTTTCCACCATCGAATTTGTCCAGAGTGCTATTAGGTGACCAAATACAAATTAAAGAAGAGCGAAAATACTTTGGATCACCCTGTATCATAAAAAGCTATAAGTATTTGTAACTTTAACAGATTGCTGTACATACTATGTACAATATTTATGTGTTTTGTTGTGGAAATTGCGTATTTATTTAGGCAGATATGAATTATTTTTCAAAAAATACTAATTTTTTGACGAGTTTTTTCCTTATAACTATAACAAATTTTCATAAAATTTTACAAAATTTGCGGAAATTTTGACAAAATATTATAGAAACATTATTCTGAAAAATAAAATTTGCACGTGTAATATTCGTTGATATATGAGCATTTATAGTAAATATTTTTTAACTGTCTATTCGCGAAAGACAGAAAAAAAATCTTATTACACACATTAAAAGTTAGATATATTGAATAACTTCTGTTAAAAGTTCATATTGAAAGAGTAAAAAAAAAAAAAATCAATTTGTCAGAAGAAGAACGAGCTAGATTTTAGGTATTTTCCAGAATTGAAATTTTATAAGAGGTTTTGAACCTGCTGCATATTTAATTTGAAGATTCAATTATTTCAATCACGTTCTAAAGTTCTTTTTTGCTAAAAACCCCTTATGAATTCCCAAATCTTAGTAAAGAAAAAAAAAAGTTACAAGCCTACAAGAGGTTTTTCACAAAAAAGAAATTTTGCAACCAGGTTGAAATAATTAGATCTTCAAATTAAATACGCAACATGTGAAAAACCCCTTATGAAATTTCAACTCATAAAATACCTAAAATCTAGTTCGTTCTTTTGCGGGAATTTCCTTAATTTTTACTCTATTCAAATGAACTTTTGGCAAAAGTTGCCCAATATATCTAGATTTCAACTCACCCTCCCCCCCCCCCAAAAAAAAAACATAAATAAATAAAATAAAATAAAAAATCTTTGTTTCGAGCAGACGCAGTAATATAATATGTATTAACAGGTACTTATACCTCAACAAATACTACACGTGTGAATTCTATGTTTCAGAATAAAGTTTCTTTAATGTTTTTTCAATTTTTCTACAATTTTTGTACAATTTTATGGAAATCCGTTCAAATTATAAGTAAAAAACTCGTGGGAAAAATTAAAAAATAATAATTTTTGAAAAAAAAAAATAATAATAATAATTAATAAAAATAAAAAATATATACATATCTACCCAAATAATTGCACAATTCCCACAACAAAACACATAAATATTGTACACAGTATGTGTAATAATGTGATAAAGATACAAGCTGTTTATGATAGAGGGTGATCCAAAGTATTTTTGCTCTTCTTCACTTTGTGGGTTGTCCCCTAATTGCACTCTGGACTAAATCAACAGTAGAAAATGTGTGTTTTTAAATGTTCTTTGTATGTGTAAATTTTCAGGCCATTTCGTTTAGTATTTTTTCAGAAAGTCGAAAAAAAGTCAAAATAAAAATAATTTCTAATAATTTGAACAGCCACTGTACGTGAAAACTTTTGATTTTAAAAGGGAATTAATCACAGCACGTAAGCGTGTTAAGGTCCTAATTTTATTTAAACAGACACAGAAAAAAAAATATTGTCGAGTATGATGTTTATGAACAGGATTTCTAATTCATTCAAATTTCGTAATTTCATCACAATATTTCTTATTTAGCATGCAGACACGAAAATTTCAGATATTTTTCTAGCTTAAAATAGTTTTTGAAAAGTTTTGCGTAATTTTTTGTTAAATCCCTATAATTATTTCAAAAAATATATAAGGATTTTTTAATCAACTCCTAATGAATGTCGAAAAAAATGTGGGAAAATCCCAAATTTTGGAACTAAATATATCTGGGTCAATTTTGGGCTCACAGAAGTGAAACTTTTTATGTTATATTTGTTAACATATGAGTGTCAATGTTTACTACATATGACTATATGGACCTGCAACTGTACAAAAAATTAGTTTTTGTAATTAAAAAATAAAAATAAAAATTAATTTAAACATGTCATGTCATAAGTGCATATATTTTTTTAACATTTTGTTATTAAAAGTATCAGTCAGCAACCAATGGTTGTGGAGATAAAAGCTTCCTCGCAGCTTTGCTTTGCATCCTGTAAATATTAAAAAAAAAATAAAAATAATTATGGAAAATGTCCGATAGTAATAAATAAAAAACATTTAAAATTTAAATTTCTTGATTAAAAAAGCATTGTTATCTTTCATCAAGCAATGTCGTTAAAACTAATAAGTTATTGAATTAAAATGCTGTTATTCTTATGACATTTCTAGCGTACTGTGTCACTAAAATTGGTCCATTTTGAGGAAGAAAACTTTATGTCGTTAATCAGAGCTGTTCATTTTCGTATTCGTTGCATAATTATTGAATTATCTAAGGATTCTCAAATAATCGATCGATAAAGCTTCGATTCAGTTAAAGGAGATGTTGTCGAATGTAAATTACTCTCTGTTGTATATAAGAATCGATGTCCTGGCTTCTCTTCGTTGTTCATCAAATCAATACTGTAAATCGTGTCTCTAAACTACAGGAATAACAATTAATAAAATGAACACAAAATATATAAATAATTTTCAAATACAATAATGAAGACTGAATTACATTTCATAATGTGATACTTGATTATTATAGACAACTAAAATGAGGTAAGTTAAGCTAACAAATCCTTAACGTAAATCATAAAACATTCACCTTATTAAATTTGCTTTTACAGTTGAAATATAATGAGCCTTTAACAAAGTTATATTAGTCTCATATACACTAAAAGACAAAAAAAAAAAAAAAAAAAAAAAGGCCGCATTTGGTTGTCTTTTGTAGAATAAATTTAGTCTACTGTAAGTCATTCTTTCTCATATATTGAATGTATTCTATGTTGATAAGATACTAATACAATCAACTCTCAAAAATCCGCATATCATTTGCAATGTAAACAAACATTGTCACTAGTGATTTGTTCATTAGCGGATTGCAAAAATTCAGCTGTATTAGGAGATAAATCAATTATTAATAGCAGGAGACTTGGCGTTGGAATATTAAAACAGGAATAAACTACTACGTCAGAAACGCCAAAGAAAAATTATTGAGGTGCATACAGCTGTTTCGGTAGCCTAAAGCGTACCGTCATCAGTGCAAAGAGAATTCTGAATCTTGAGAAGTTCTCGTATATATAGGAGAGGGACCGGATTTCGTTCAACCAATAGGATTACGGAAGAGGTGGGGAGTGTGGCCACCATTCCTTAATTCCTATTGGCCACACTCCTCACCTCTTCCGTA
The DNA here is from genome assembly GCA_963930645.1 of Salticus scenicus. Lineage (NCBI taxonomy): Eukaryota > Metazoa > Arthropoda > Arachnida > Araneae > Salticidae > Salticus > Salticus scenicus. The sequence goes on from OZ005658.1 coordinate 183,395,648, forward strand.
ATCCTATTGGTTGAACGAAATCCGGTCCCTCTCCTATATATACGAGAACTTCTCAAGATTCAGAATTCTCTTTGCACTGATGACGGTACGCTTTAGGCTACCGAAACAGCTGTATGCACCTCAATAATTTTTCTTTGGCGTTTCTGACGTAGTAGTTTATTCCTGTTTTAAATCAATTATTAACTTATGCTGGTGAATCACCAATCACTCAGCATGTTACAGAGAAGGAAATGATAAGTGTAATTATATATAACTATCAAAAAATAAATCATGTTAATTTAGAGGAAGAAGGAGAAGACAATTTTCGTGAAGGATTTTTCTCTCACGAAGATAAATATTCAAACTTTCTCATAGCACAAACTTATGTGATTGACCAAGAATTGCTGACTTTTTTGCAAGTTATAGGAAAATAAATATGTATGAATATTCTTACTTAAACTGCTATTAATCAGACTTTTCAAAAATCTAGATAATTTGCAACTATAATGATGTATAAAAATTGTTCTTTAAATTAAATTTCATGAAATATTTGTACTTTTATTAGGCACACTTTATTTTAGCATTGTATGTATAACATATAAATTGTTCCTTAAAGATTTGCTACTCAAATGAGGTTCTAAGATGTAAATAAAAGAAATTACTCTAAAATCTGCAAAATTCAGAAATCCGCAAAACACTTCGTTTTAAGCTGTGCGGAATTTTTGAGAGTGTACTGTAATAGCATACAGTCAGTCTTCGGATTTTCAGTTCATTTTATGAGAACTGAAGCTCCGCAATGTTGGGAGATAGCATGGTCTCGATTTCGTCCCTTTTGAAGCTCTTAATTTGCCCCATGTCCCCGTTCCCCATACGGCGAAAATTTCATGGTAACTGATCAACCATCATCAAGTGGCTATGTTCAGCAAACTGCTATTGCCACCAACCCTGAAGGCATTAGAAAAGTACCAGTGATCACATTATCGACTGCTAAAAGCGGAGATTCAGCAATATATATACACTAAGGGACAGAAAAAAAAGCTGTACTTGGATGTTTTATCTTTTCTTTCTGCAGCCGCCAATTTTATCATTTAAAAGCAAAATTTCGAACAGATTTTATTACGTCGCCCACCACGTACACTTTAAAGCGCAGTATCCACTACGGTTGGTTCGAGCGGCGCTATTCAGAATAATTTGATGTGGTCAAGCGGTTGGACGTGGTTGGTTGTCAGGGAGAAGCCACTGGCCGTAATACCCTGCTGAGATAATTGACAGGCCAGAGGCAGATATCTTTGTCAATTTTGCATGTTTTTCTTTGAAGTAACTGCGCAATATGATAAAGTAAGGTTACAGTTAATGACAAAATATTTGGCTTTTTGTGTCGGAAGCGTGATTAATGGCTTTTTGAACCTGGAAGTTTCAACCTTGGTGAAAACCGGCCTTTAGATTGATCCAAGTGTTAAAAACAAAATGCAATTATCAGGAAAATTATAATTTAAGAAAGTATTTCAAAAATGGCAAGGATAAGATAATTAATGATGCCACAAAAAGTATTAATTTTAGAATAAAAAAAAATAAATAAAACGCGAGGTGGTAAAAATAATTAAATATCAACGAAATATTAGTGAAATAGTTTTTAGCAAGATATAAAATTATTTGGCTGTTTAAACAAGAAATTCAGCTTCAGGTCGCGACGTCCAAGCGATTTGACCGCAAGTTAAAAAGCAAATGTTTAAAAAGACGATTTGTATCATGTTCAGAAGTTAGAAAAGATTAAAAAATAAATAAATAAATACATAGCAAAATACTTTTTTCAAAAACAATGCGGGGACAATTAAACATAGCAGGTCAAAGAACAGAAGATATTGAAAAAAAATTCAATATTGAAAAAAAAAAAAAAAAAAAAAAAAAAAAAAACTAGAAATAAACAATAGTTCAGTTGACCAAAAATTTCAAAAATGATCAGTTTATTATTAGGTTGAACTGACTTTCTCTGATGAGTTAAGTTTATTTTATTTCGAATTGATGCAAAAACCTTGAATAAGTACGAAAATGGGACCGACTCAATGAAAACTGAACTCTTGAAAAAGTGACATTTTCTTCGTACATAATGGTACGGAGGTGCACAACTTTTCAAGGAATCGGGCAAATTTTCATACTCAAGGGATCAATTAACTCGAAATAAAACACAGTTATTATAAAAGTGGCACCTGATATATTATTTTGGAGGTATCTAAGACTTTTCCGCAAACCGCCTTTCAAGATGATAATACACCTTGCTATATGGAGTCTGTGGTACATTTATTTGATTCAAATTGTTAAAATTACCTATTCAATGTCTTGAGCATCTGTAAGTAATCATAACTTTTTTCACTTTAAGTTAAATCCCACAAAAAGTATCGTAGAATTTTTTTTTTTTTTTTTTTTAACAGACCTAGAAATAGTCCTAATCTCAATCCACTCGAAAATGTTTAGTCTATAAAAGGCGGAGGAGATGGTGGAGGATTCGAAATTTGCAGCCTACAACACTGAAAGAACTAGAAAAAAATATTTATGATATTTGGCACAGTGAAATTTCTGAGATTTATATTAAAACACTCTATAGTACTATGCCATTGCCTATTAAAGCAATAATTCGATATAAAGGTGGAATTAACCCAATGCAGAATGCATATTTTTACTAAGTAATTGTTTAGATCTAATAAATAAAGAGTTTTATTTCATGTTTTAAAATGTAATTTATTTAATTCATTTAATAAAACATATATATATATATATTATACTGCATTTAAAAAGGAAGTTTTAAGTAGATTTTTATTAAATACTTCGTAGAGTGTAATAAAGTGAAGTACTAAATAGAAAATGTACATAGGTATTAAAACCAAAATAAAATACTACGTCAGAAACGCTAAAGAAAAATATTTCAGATACATACAGCTGTTTCGGTAGCCTTAAGTGTACCGTCTTCAGTGCAAAAAGAATTCTGAATCTAGAGAAGTGCTCGTATATATAGGAGAGGGACCGAATTTTGTTCAACCAATAGGATTACGGGAAAGGTGGGGCGTGTGGCCAATAGGAATTTAGGAATGTAAGAAAATGTGGGCTGAATGTAAAATTTCCAACAATCAGGCAAAACCGGGAACAGCGAAATCACACTTTACAAGGTTTTCAAAATTTTTATAAATATGAAAAGCTTCAAAGAAATCGAGTTCATGAATGGATTTAGGTCTAAATTATTTTAGCTGAATTAAATTTAAAATGATTTTCCTCCCAGCAATGCTTAGAAATAGCCGATTTATTGGTTTCTTGTTTGCGGACGTAATTCATATGTTCTTTTAGACGAAATTTAAGACTGCGTTTAGTCGGGCCAATATATGATAAACCACACTGACAGGAAATAAATGCCCCAAGAATTATGCATATATATGGGATTTTTTAACTGAGATAGTTTATTGGAAGGCGAAAATATTATTTTAAAATCATGTTGTTTGAGAATTTTAGCTATGGCTTGACTGGATTTAGGAAAATAGGGTAACTGATTTAATAGACGAAGTACGAGGGTAATTTTAGGTGCTGCTGCGTCGATATAGGTACTGCAATGGCGGAAACGGATCTCCTGTCTGATGACCACGAGGTTTCTAATACTCCTGACAAAAGTACTGGAACGGAAAATTATAAATGTTCCCAAAGGATAGCGTTATTCACAAGGATAGCTGATGTTTTCATTGGAAAAACTGTTTTGGTTACTGGATAAACTGGGTTCCTTGGAAAGGTACTGGTAGAAAAATGGCTAAGATCCTGTCCAGGTATTAAAGAAATACTTATATTGATAAGAGAATCTAAAAAATGTTCCACTGAAGCCAGAATGGAAAAATACATACACCACCATATATTCAAATGGTTGCGAGAGAAGTCTCCAGAAGTTGTAAATAAACTACAACCGTTAAGTGGAGATATTACGTTGGACAATGCAGGTCTTTGTCTTGAGGAACTTCAGAAAGTTATAACGGAGGTTTCCTTTGTCTTCCATTGTGCGGCTAATGTAAGATTTGAAGACCAACCTAGGGAAATAATGAGTATAAATCTTGTCGGAGTACAGACCATGATTGATCTCTGCAAAAAGTGTAAACAACTTGAGGCTTTCGTCCATGTATCTACGGAGTACGCATTTTGTAACAATGATTCTATTGCGGAACAGCTATATCCAGAAATTGTAAGGCCTAAACAGATGATTGAAGTAACAAAATGGATGACCAATACTGAAATTAGACATGTGTGTTTGCATTTTATGCAAGGCAGACCATCGCTGTATCCCTTTTCGAAAGCAATGGCAGAAATGTTAGTGGTGGAAACTTGCCGTGATATTCCGACGATTATTCTGCGACCTTCTATTGTAACAGCATCTGCATATGAGCCTTATCCAGGTTGGGTCGACAACTTTAATGGTCCAAGTGGCTTCATTCATGTGTGTGATAAATGTGTTGTAAAAACTCTTCTAGTGGAACAGGAGATAAACGCAGATTGGGTACCTGTCGACATCGTAGCGAACACCCTTATTGCAGCAGCTCATCATTTAGTGATCAGAAAGCATCTTGATAATCCTCATATGCGGTTACAAGGCACAAATGATGTTCCTATAATAAAATGTACTTGCCCTGAACAAAATACCATTACATGGATACAAATTGTAAAACTAATTGTTCCTTTTCTGCGTAATTACCCATGCATGAATGCTTGTGTATGAGAAAACTGTTCTTACAGATGCATCCCGAAGACAGAAAGGTATTTCCTATAGATCAAGCTGTCTTAAATTGGTCTCAATATTTGGATAATTATGTACTTGGAGTACGTTGATATTTCTCAAAAGAATTGCCGGATGCACGAAAGCGCATGATGAGGTTCTATTTCTTATGGCTGACGCTGAAGCTGTCATCGACGTGTGGAATACTGATGGTTCTGAAACAACTCTACAAACGTGGATCGCTAAGGACCTTCAAAACGTATACCAACCCCTTTACTCCTCCCCAGCCAATAGAGCAGTACTAATTCCACGTGGGATAAGACATGCTTTGCATTCAAACGCTGTCCATATGCTACTTTACGTACGGATGTCACAGAGAGGGGAGAAGAAGACACACCTCTAGACAATCATTTGAGTAACTGACCACATGTGCTAGTTCGTAGCTTTGCATTCCAGCACAGAAAAAGAAATGCTATAGATAAGAATTTTAACTACATTCTTCAGTGGATTTGGAATTCCCGAGACGCTGATACCTTTTCAGCTTCGTTCACAATGAGATTTGAGAATGTTAATCCACAGATTATTTTTCGAGTAAAATGGGAGTTTAAAAATGCAATACAATGGAATAAGACGAGGATTTATCATATTGTATTCAGCCCACGTTAATGCTTCTCAAGCATAAAGTCTCGTGAGATACATTCTTATCCTTTCAGAATAGTACACATTTAAATCCTATTTACAGATATATACAAAGGGACACCTCTACAAAATTCCACTAACAAAAGCCATTTTTAAACGTTAGAGATTAATTTTAAAAACCTTGTAAAGTGTGATTTCGCTGTTCCCCTTTTTGTCTGATTGTTGGAAATTTTACATTCAGTCCACATTTTCTTAAAATTCCTAAATTCCTATTTGCCACACTCCCCACCTTTCCCGTAATTCTATTAGTTGAACAAAATTCGGTCCCTCTCTTATACATACGGGCACTTCTCCACATTCAGAATTCTTTTTGCACTGAAGGCGGTACGCTTAAGGCTACCGAAACAATTGCATGCATCTCAAATATTTTTCTTTGGCGTTTCTGACGTAGTAGTTCATTCGGGTTTTAATATTCCAACGCCAAGTCTCCTGTTATTATTAGTACATAGGTATTATTTCATCTCTTTGGTGTTATGCAAACATGTCAGTTTTATTAGTTTCTGTTTTGAAGTTATTACAAATAAAAAAGGTGTAAGACAATTTTTCTGTAGTGCGGCATTTTTTTTTTGCCCCTTAGTGTACACATCATCTGTCAGTGGAAGATTAAATATTACTGTTTTACAGAAAAACATTTTTTATGCATTTGCTTTGATTACATAACTATAAAGTAACTTTTAAGGAATAATGATGATGAATTATTTTAATTAATTTAATAACTTGGGAAGTTATAATCATTTATTCGGTGTACGATTTAATTTAAGAACACTATGACCATAACCTTTACATCAGTTAAAGTTAAATATGTACAGTACAAAGCCGAAAATCCGGAATCGTCGGGATCGCGTTGATTCCGGATTCTCCGTCATGCCTAAAAAAATATAATATTTTCGTTCAAGTACTTGGATAATATGCAAATTCAAGTAAAAAATTACAATATATTACGATTTTTAAACAAATATATTCTGTTATATATATATATATATATATATATATGTGGGAAATTGTATTTCTCAATTATTACCTTTACTTCCCTTTGTATTTCTCAATTATTACCTTTACTTCCTTTGTGTGACGTCACTGCTATGTAGTTATGACGATATTACTACGTCACTGTTTGTATCATCCTTTCACTGTATGCGTGCGCACCTAACGCGCGCCAGTTAGTTTTAGTTATTGAGTCGACGTCGAGCTGTTATGTGAGAGACAGACGGTCTTCTCCGCTCGTAAAATATATATATGTTAGTGTTTCTGTAATGTCCCTTTTCTTTATTTAATAAATGTTGTAATGTTATACTGGTCTGTAGCCGTTTCCCTATATTTTTGGGGGCTCGACCTATCCCGTTAAATTTTCCCCTAGATAGACGTTACAAAAAGTCGCTACTTCTGTTTTCAAAAACTGTAGCGTGAAGACGAATGTTTCATTTATTTTTTCTTAATAAAATGACTAGACGTAGTATTCTATATTCGATAAACTGTCTCGCTGATATTTAATAGACGTTACTAACAAAAAAGTCGCTACTTTGGTTTTCAAAAAAAAACAGTAGCGTGAAAATGTTGTTCTTCAAAACGTTGTTTGTTTTCAAGTAGCTGTGAACATTTTTTTTTTCTGTAGACGATATTTTACTTATTATTTCATTGACATACATTCGGACGTTAAAGAGAAAACTACTAAAAGTTCAGATCATTAGACGTTGATCTATTGTTTAGTCCTGTTCTTCGTACCTCCTGGATGTGTCTTTTGTATTAGACGAAATTCATTTTTTTTCTGCATTTTCAAGTGTTCAATTAATCTTCAATTGTACTTCGTTTCATTTACTAGACGTCGATCTATAACAGACGTTATCTACCGTGACAAGTGATTCAGTGTTTGATAATGCTTAATCAAATAATACAGACAGCGATGCACAGGACTGCCCTAATGTCAGGTAGGAGCATGCATTTTTTTTTCTCCTCTTTGTATGATAGTATATAAAGAAATTTTTTTTTTTTTCATTTGTTGTTTAAATTATGATTTAAATTCATTCATTGCCGTTTTACTCCCTTTAAAAATGACTTGCTTGTTGATTTTATATAACTAAAGAATTTTTTCCCCCATATTCAATTACTTTCCATGAATAAAGAGATATTCTGTTTCCCAATATTTATTTATTGTTCCTAAAAATATATATGTTCTGGTTTTAATCCATTTTTTCCCCAATATTTACTAAAAAAAAGAAAAAGAACAATTTTTTTTTTATTTACTTCGGTTTCCTTATTTTATTTTTATTGCATCCTAAAAATGGCCCTTAAATTAGGCGATCTCCCGCTAGTTGCAAATTCTTTGAAATATTCTAAAACAAATACCATAAAATTACTCAACACGCTGTTAGGATACCCAACATTTGATCATCAATCGCGTAAACGTATGCGAAATTTTAGCGGTTTTACTGCCGATTTCGACATTAATAAACATCAAGAAAACATTTTAAAAACGTTTAATTTATCCGATTTTATATCAATCGCTAATTCGCTACACTTAGAACCAGTCGGTAGTAAGGAAAATTTATGTACAGAAATTTTTAAAGCACTTACTAATTTATCTGAGTTTCAGAAAACATTAGATACTAGTTTTTTGTCCGACGAAGACGATCTCAGTGTAAATACACATTCTCTTGAAACCCCTTCTTCGATCGTTCCAAATACTTCTGTTTTTCAAACCCAAACCGAAAGTTTCCCTACGGCAGTTCGAAATATTTCTCCGAATGACGCTGCCGACGCGATGTCTGATTTGAGTAATCATTTCTGGTTCCTTCTCAGAGATTTAGCTAGCACGTGTAGAACTTTTTCTGGAAATGATTCATATTCTATTCGTAATTTCTTTAATGACATTGAGGAACAATTCTGTTTATTTCCTAGTCTTACCGATCAACAAAAACTTATTTTTGCTAAACGTTTAATAATTGGTTCTGCTAAAACATTTTTATTTTCGCAACGAAATCTTAATACTTACGAGTCATTTAAAGCCGCGTCAATTTCTGAATTTTTGGATACCATACCATCCATCGAAATACATAAACAATTAGAAAACAGAAAAATGCATCCTATTGAAACTGCTACGCAATATTTTTTAGCGATGCGCGAAATTGCTAACCGCGGTAACGCTATTATTGACGATTCTTCAGTAATTCAGTACACCATTCAAGGTATACAGGGCAACCAAAAATTCTTCTTTGTGGAGCAAAATCTTTTTCAGAATTCAAAGAAAAATTGCGTGTTTATGAAACTGCTCTTAATACAATAAACTTAAATCAACGAAATTCAGTTAATTATAAACAAACATATGACAGTCGAAAACGCAGTACTGGTCACACACAACCAGCTTTCACTCGCGAATCTAAATTTAATATTGGTCCGGCATCTCAAAATAAATTACGTTGTTTCAATTGTAACGATATCGGTCACTTATCTAAATTTTGTCCTAACCGTTCTCGTGGCCCTAGGTGCCTTGCATGTGGTGTTTTTGGACACAAGTCTACCGATTGCCGCCGAACCGCTGCAAATGACGGACCTCCTTCTAGAGATAGAGTTAACACTGTACATGAATCGCATGCTTCTCATATGTGTAAACAAGTTAAAATTAGTGGTAATGAATTAACTGGTTTGGTTGATACTGGTAGTTAGTTAACCCTTTTGAAACATTCTGCATGGTTAAAAATAGGTTCCCCACCGTTGTCAAAAATTAATAAATCCTTAACTGGTTTTGGCTTTGCGCGTATACATGTTATCAGTACTTTTAATTCTTTTATTACTATAGACGATCAAGAGTTTTCTGCAACTATTTCAGTTGTACCCGACGTGTCCACATTTTATGGCCTTATAATTGGATGTGACGTCATCCAACAAGCGAACATTAGCATTTCACCCACCGGTGTTACTTTTTCACAACAAAATGAGTGTACCGCAGATCCAAATTTTATCATGAAGATCACTGACGATAATCCCAAATTTGATATTGGTCCTAATGTTTCACGACATATTCGTAACGACATTAACAAACTGTTGTCGACCTATAAACCTAATAAAATCAAAACTACGAACATTGAACTTAACATCACTTTAACTGACGATACACCTATTTTTCACTCACCCCGACGTCTACCCTTTACCGAACGAGACATTGTAGACGCACAAGTCTCTGAATGGCTTAAAAATGGTATTATCGAACCAGTGTCCTCCCCATATGCCAGCCAAGTGGTAGTCGTTCGAAAAAAAGATGGTAAACACAGAGTTTGCATCGATTACAGGAAACTCAATCGTAAGTTAGTTAAAGATCACTACTCCCTCCCCCTAATTGATGATATTTTAGATCGACTTCAACATGCAAAAATTTTTAGTACGATAGACCTACGTAATGGATTTTTTCATGTACCCGTAAACAAGCAGAGCCGCCCTTTCACTAGTTTTGTAACCCATAACGGTCAATTCCAGTTTCGCTACATGCCTTTCGGACTTAGTTCCTGCCCTTCAGTGTTCATGAGATATATAAACGCTGTTTTTAGAGACTTGATTGCTGCCGGCATAGTACTCCCTTATATGGATGATCTTGTAATTCCCGCGAGTAACGAACATGAGGCCGTAGAACGTCTAAAAACTGTTCTTCAAACAGCAAGCGAGTACGGACTCGACATAAATTTTAACAAATGCCTATTTTTACATACCAAAATAGATTTCCTCGGTCACATAATAGAAAATGGTAAACTTTTGCCATCCCCCTCGAAAACTAAAGCTGTTTTAAATTACCCAGATCTGAAAAATGTTAAAGACGTACGTAGATTCCTTGGCCTTATAGGATATTTTAGGAAATTTATCCCTCATTTTTCTACCATTGCAAAACTCTTAAGTGATCATCTGCGTAAGGACACCCCTTTTCAATTTCAAAATGAACAAAGAGCCGCATTTCAAAAATTAAAATATTTACTTTCCCAAGAACCAGTTCTCAATATTTTTAATCAAAATTCCCCTATTGAGGTACAGACAGACGCGTCTACAGATGGCTTGGGGGCAGTCCTGTTGCAGAAAAACATCAATGATAATCAATTCCATCCAGTCTTCTATTTTTCGAAGAAAACATCTGATAGCGAAAGGAAATACACTAGCTTTGAACTTGAAGTTCTGGCTGTGGTAGAAGCCCTCAAAAAGTTTAGAATCTACCTCCTAGGAACTAATTTCAAAATTATCACAGACTGTGACGCGTTCGTCAAGGCACTTAATAAAAAAGAAATAAATTCCCGCATTGCACGATGGGCTCTGTACCTTCAAGAATTCCATTACAACATTGAGCATCGAACAGGTTCCCGCATGGCACATGTGGACGCTCTAAGTCGAGCTCCACAGTGTTTCATCATCCAAGATAGCCTTCACGTAAAACTTTTGAAATCTCAACAATCTGATGAAGAAGTTCAAGCATTAAAAACGCTTTTGCAGTCCACACCCCATGAAAATTACATTATAAAAAACAACCTTCTTTATAAAACAGTGAACGGTGTCGATTTACTCGTCGTCCCTACACACTTGCAGAGTAGCATAATTAAAGAAGCACACGAGCGTGGACATTTTGCAGCACTCCGTATCAAGGAATTGATCAATAAAGATTTTTACATACCTCACCTCAAAGACAAAATCGAAAGTTGCATAAAAAATTGTATAAAGTGCATACTCTATAATAGAAAACGAGGTAAACAAGATGGTTTCCTCCACCCAATTGATAAAGACGATGCACCCCTGCACACATACCATGTTGATCACCTTGGTCCCCTAGCTACTACATCAAAGAAATACAAACATATTATGGTTGTTGTGGATGCGTTTTCCAAGTTTACCTGGCTGTACCCCACAAAATCTACCGACGCCGCAGAAGTTATCAGCCGACTAGAAAGCCAACGATCAATCTTCGGTAACCCCGCCAGAATCATAACAGATCGAGGTCCAGCATTCACTTCCACTGCATTTCAAGACTATTGCCACGACCAAAATATTACTCACATACCAATTACAGCAGGTTTACCAAGATCAAATGGTCAAGTTGAAAATAAAAATTCTACTATCATCGCAGTCTTATCCAAACTATCATCCGACAACCCCGAAAAGTGGTTTTCCCATGTGCCTGCTCTCCAACAAATTCTCAACTCGACATTTCAAAGAAGCATAAAGTCGACACCATTTGAATTACTATTCGGTACCAAGATGAAAAATAAAGATGACATCAAGATCCTGGAGCTTCTCAACGACGAATCTACAAACACATTCCAGAGGCAACGTGAGGAGCAGCGTATCGACGCCAAAAAACAGATTCGAATAGTGCAAGAAGAAAATCGCAGGCAGTATAACATTCGAAGACGACCAGCTGCTAAATTCAAAATCAACGATTTAGTCGCAGTTAAACGCACCCAGTTCGGGCCTGGTCTGAAACTAAAACAGAAATTTTTAGGTCCATATAAGATAACCAAAATAAAACCAAACGATACATATGAAGTCTTCAAGTGTGACTTCGTAGAAGGCCCATTCAAGACCAGCACATGCGCTGAATTCCTGAAACTTTGGACCGACACTTTTGAAACACTTACTTGACATATTTCTTCAGGACTTTTTATTTTTTTTTAAAAACTTAATTGACATAGTTCTTCAAGACTTTCTATTTATTTTTTTTTTTAAAGAACTCTTCCTTGGACATTTTTGTGTGCAAAATTAAACTTTTTTTTTTTTCTCAATCATACGTTGAACTTCAACTCATTTTAACAAACTATTTTTTTTTTCATGAACAATTTTTTTTTTCCATGAACATTCTTCAATACCTGATTTTATTTTTGGTGAAAATTATCTACCTATTTTTTTTTCTACTTGTCTGTATGTATATTAACATCTTATCTTATTTTATTTTAGTATTTGATGATATGATTCAGGTTTTGAGTGTAATATTTACACTATTTTCCATTTGGTAATGTATACTTTTTTTTTTTATTATTAATGCAGCTATATTATTGCTGTATCCATAATTCTATTATGTAGTGTTGTATATTGTTTATTTTTTTTTATTTCTTTTGTTTTTGTTTAATTTAATTTAATATTTTTTTCTCTTGTGTTTCATAACCTTCAGGCGAGGCCGCCTGCTTGGTCATGATGGCCGATATGGGAAATTGTATTTCTCAATTATTACCTTTACTTCCTTTGTGTGACGTCACTGCTATGTAGTTATGACGATATTACTACGTCACTGTTTGTATCATCCTTTCACTGTATGCGTGCGCACCTAACGCGCGCCAGTTAGTTTTAGTTATTGAGTCGACGTCGAGCTGTTATGTGAGAGACAGACGGTCTTCTCCGCTCGTAAAATATGTATATGTTAGTGTTTCTGTAATGTCCCTTTTCTTTATTTAATAAATGTTGTAATGTTATACTGGTCTGTAGCCGTTTCCCTATATATATTATAAACTTTTACAATGAATAAATAAAATGAAAAATGAAAAACAAAACAGACTTATTGAAATATTTGTATACAAAAGTAAGTACAAGTTACAATAAAAGAAAATAAATACTAAAAACATACCATTTTTAAAACATTTCCGTGATTTTTTTTTTTTTTTTTTTCAATTTAAAGTTTGAGCATAATTCAAATAGAATTTATATATTAATTTGAAACATGTTTTTGTCTGTCTCCACTATATTGAGAGAACGGCTAGGTGTTTTTTGTGCCTTATAAAAACAAAGTTCACGTGTTATCATTTCATTTTTTAATTATTGTTCCTTTTTTACAGTCTGGCAACAGGAAAAAAATATTTATTTAATTCGCCGTTTTTTCTCTTATTTCTTTATTTCATTTTCGGAAATGCAAAAATACAGCGAGTTAATCTGAATTTTTAGAATTTTTAATGCCTTATAAAAACAAAGTTCAAATGTTATCATTTTATTTTTTAATTATTGTGCCTTTTTTACAGTGTGGCAACAGGAAAGAATATTTATTTATTTTGCCGCTTTTTCTCTTATTCCTTTATTTTTCCAGTTTTCTATCTGTTATTTTATATTTACTATCGAATTTAATGCCTCAAACACCGAAAAAGCTAAAATGACTGAAAAAAGCTTTACTGGAAAGCGAGAAATAGCCAATAAACGACAAACAAAAACTATAACAAGGCTTGATGAAGCGTTTTCACAACGAGAAAGGCAAAAGAACTTATTTTACAAACAAACAAAGAGGCGCAGAACATCCAGCCCTCAACCGCCAACTTCAAGGCAGCCAACTGAGATGGAACTCATGCTTGCTAACTTAGAAATAACTGAATACGCCCAGACTATGAAACACCTTAACTTGGATTGTGACTTTCTAAACCCGACTTATATTGCTGTAGAAACCGAACCAGAACCAGTAGATTCTCCGATGAAGAAGAAATTCATTGTGTTCCTATCGTGTCAAATGACATCCGAACATGGAAACCTCATCTGAAATGTGCTCTTGACGGTAGCTTTGCAGTGGCATATTACGACCTAGGCCCACTTGCTCTCAAATGTGAATTCTGTAAAGCACTACACTTTAACTGTGAGAAAATTGGCACAAAGAGTAATTAACATTTCAGAAGCTGCTGTCATGATAAGAAGATCATGCTTCCTCAAATCCAATCCCATCCGGTTCTCGAGGAGCTTTTGATGAACAACAACGCATCAAACTACGCGTCACTACTTAGAAAACATTCGGAAATATAACAGTGCGATGTCATTTGCATCATGTTGCCAATCAAACCGTACGTCGTAATGGTCGTGGCTCTTATCTGTTCAAGATTAATGGCCAGGTTCACTATAAGTTTGGGCCACTCCATACAGAAAACACCAGAGAGAGGTCATACGCACAACTTTATATAATAGATACAGCCGAGGCAACTGACCTTCGCATGTCAACGAATTCCACGTGTGATAGAAACCTCATGGCCAAATTGCACGAAATGATGCTAGAGGTAAATCCATTAGCAGTGAAATACAGGATGATGGCCGAAGTAGAGAGGGCAGAGAATGAACTTGCACAGCGTGAGGGCAGACCCCTCCTTTGAAGTAAGAATGTTCCTTCTTTCTGAACAACCAGATATTTCTGACCAAAGCAAGAATAGATTTAATCTGCCTTCCGCTGATGAAATTGCTGCAGTGTTTACCACCAAAGATGGTGATCCACCGGCCCAGTATGATCTGAAAGTTTTTCCAAAAGGAAATGGAACAGGTTATCTCAGGAATATTAACTCTCTTCATCAGCTGACACACCCGATGTTATATCCTCTTCTTTTCCCTTATGGTGAGAGAGGCTGGGACATGAACAAAACTCATGAACGAGAAACGAACGGTAGATTACGCAACGTGACTCGATTACAATACGTTGCCTTCAGAATAGCTATTCGACGTGATTTCACTCTACTTCATAATTCAGGAAAGCTCTGGTTGCAGTACTTAGTTGATCAGTATGTTCGTGTCGAAGGAGAGATACTCATGTATCAACGGACAGAGATCGAACAAAATAAGTTACGAGTCGAAACCTATGCCGGTCTACAAGACTATCTTTACAACGAAACAGCCGAACGCGGCATTCAGCCTGGAAAAATTGTAATTTTACCATCATCTTTTCAAGGATCTCTAAGGAACATGAATATGCACTACCAAGACGCAATGGCATTAGTTCGAACATTCGGCAAGCCTTCGCTCTTCATTACCTTTACATGCAACCCGAAATGGAAAGAGATTACAGACAACTTAGACTATGCTTCTCAGTCCAGTTTCCGCCCTGAATTGATTGCCAGAGTTTTCAAGGCTAAGTTGGAAGAACTCATGAACGACCTGACTAAGAAAGAAGCCTTCGGAAAAGTTCTTTACTACTTATACGTTATCGAATTCCAGAAGAGAGGACTACCACATTGCCACATTTTGCTCACTTTGTCAGAGGAATATGCTTTACGAGAAGTCGAACATATTGACAAAGTAGTTTTCGCAGAATTGCCTGAACAATCTGATGCAATTCTATTTGAAATCGTGAAATCTTGCATGATTCATGGCCCTTGCGGATCTTTCAATCCCTCATCGCCTTGCATGAAGAATGGTAGATGCATCAAGAACTTCCCAAAACCGTTCTGCCCTATAACCAAAGAAAACCTCAACGGATATCCAGTTTACAAACGGAGAAATGACGGGAAGAGCTTCTTAACCAAAGTGAACGATCGATTGGTTGAAATGACAAATGAATGGGTTGTTCCCTACAATCCTTACTTGAGTAGAAAATTCCAAGCTCACATCAATGTCGAAGTTTGTTAAACTGTCAAAGCTGTCAAATACCTACACAAGTACATCTATAAAGGCTATGATAGTACAAACATTAAGACTGTCAATGTTGGATCCGATGGACATATAGACTACGATGAAATCTCAAGTTTCGTGAATATGCGCTACGTCAGCGCCCCTGAGGCGTGTTGGAGGCTCCTGGAGTTTCCGATGCAAGCAAAATCTCAAAGTGTACAGAAACTTTCTGTTCACCTTCCAGGGCACCAAATCGTTTACATTCAAGAAGATGCTGACATTGCAGCTATTTTACAACAGGAGCATGCTAGAACAACTCTTACTGCATTCTTCGAGCTCAACACTAACGATCTAGATGCATGTAACAAGCTTTATCAAGATATATCGAAGGAGTATATATTTGAAAACAAACGCTGGAAAAAGAGGAAGAACAAACGGTTTGCGATCGGAAGAGTTTATACTGTCAGTCCAAAGCACGAAGAGACATTCGCTTTGAGACTTCTGTTAGTCAGTTTACCAGGTCCTAAATCGTTCACTGATCTCCGAACAGTCAACGGAAATGTTTACGAAACATTCAAAGGAGCATGTATAGCCAGGAATCTTTTCGAATCTGATTCTCACTTCGAAGTTGCAATTGAAGAAGCTGCTTCTCATCAAATGCCAAAGCAGCTGCGCGCTATGTTTGCTTACCTGTGTGCATTTTGTAGTCTTAAAGAACCGTTCAAAATTTTCTTGAAGTTCGAGAACGCGCTTACAGAAGATTTCAGTAGATCATTTTCCATACAAGTTAGCAGGACAAAAGCTCTTTGTGAAATCGGATCAATCCTTATGTCCCATTCTATTGCTTTAAGCGACCTTGGCTTTCCTGCTATTGACTTGGAGGTTCTGCCCAACGCAGTGTTCGACGCACAAACCGAGGAAGAATTAGCCAAATGAATGATTCCAAATCTGAATACCAACCAGAAGATTGTCTTCGATCACATTTGCGAACGCGTTTTGAAAAACGAAATAAGTACGAATGCCTTCTTCATTTCAGACGCTGGTAGTTGCGGAAAGACTCACCTCTATGAAACGTTAGTTCATTTCTTTCGTGGTAAAGGAATCAAGTGTTCGGCAGTGGCATAGACAGGTATTGCAGCAATGCTACTTCCTGGAGGACGAACAAGCCATAGCGTATTCAAATTCCCGATTCCTATCTTCGAAAATTCTGTCATTAGCATCAAACCTAGCTCAAAAGCAGGACATGAACTACGCGAGACAAAGGTCTTCATCTTTGATGAGGCATCAATGATTCCATCCAATGCGTTATACTGTCTTGACAGGTTACTCAGAGACATTCAAAATAACGACATGCTGTTTGGCGGCAAAATCTTGATTCTTGGAGGAGATTTCCAACAAGTTTTACCAGTTGTTCCACATGCTGCTAGAGCTACTATCATTGAAAATTTCTTGATCTCCTGCACTCTTTGGGATTCCTTCGAGAAGTTCGCCTTGACAGAAAACATGCGAACAAATTCAGGTGAGGTGGAATTCAACCGCTTCCTACTTGATGTTGGTTCAGGCTCAGCAAATGCTTCGGACACCGATATTATTCAAATTCCAAGAGAAATGCTTTGTCATGGAGACTTGATTGAACGTATTTACCGGCCAGATATTGCGAATCTGTCAGAGCAAGATTTGAAAAGCAAAGCGATACTATGTCCCAAGAACTCACACTGCTTGGCAATCAACAATAAAATCATCCAACAGTTGCCTGGATCTGAAATGACTTACCATAGTCTTGATTCCATAGTAACTGAGGTTGAGAGCGAACGCATGCGATACCCAGTTGAATTCTTACATTCGATCGAAATGAGCGGCTTACCTCCTCACACTCTTCGTTTGAAACCTGGCGCAGTTGTTATGCCCATTAGAAACTTGGATGTTAGAAAAGGTTTAGTTAACGGAACACGAATGATCATCAAATCTCTTCATCCGAATACTATCTCTGCCGAAATCTTAAGCGATGAGTTCATGGGAACTGTACATACTCTTCCAAGAATTCCGCTCACTCCAAGTGACTCAACTTTTCCGTTCACCATCAAGAGGCTTCAAATCCCGATTATATTATCGTTTGCGATGACAATGAATAAGAGTCAAGGTCAAACACTTGGTACTGTTGGCGTTTATGTTCCCGAACCCGTATTTTCTCATGGAATGTTTTATGTCGCTCTTTCAAGGGTAGTGAAGATCACTCACGAGGACTCACCTGGACGTCCCGTGGCCGATGGCTGGACCCAAAATATCGTCTTCAATGAAATTCTCATTTAGAATTTTTAACTGTATTCGTGCTCATTCGTCATTTCATATGTACTCTTCTACTCAATAAAGATATAGTTAAAAATAAATTTTAAAGATTTCAATCATTTCACTCTAGCGTAGAGCTGCTAAAGTAAGCTGAATTGGCGCAAAATTTTTTTTTTACTTTCTGTCACAAGTCATCTCACGTCCAACGTCGCTCTTCGATTCTTCCTGTCCGTTTTCTCCAAGACCTTGATGACATTTAAATATGCGGACAGGAACAATCGAAAAGCGACGATTTTTGAAACATTACGGTTAATAAAGTGACCGTCGAATTCGACGGGTTACAGCTAGTAATACGTAATTTTAAATTTTAAGATAACGAAGATATAAATAAAGTGCGAAAATTTCGGACGGGCTTGCAAGCAAATCAATTATTTGAAGTGAGAAATAAATAAAATGAAATGATCATTTTTTAACGAGCGCCTTATTCGCTCTACAACTAACTAGTGTATAATAACATTACTTGAAATCAGATTCAGTTGAATTGACATGAGTGCTCGAAAGTACCATGTCCATAAAACAAGCTAATTTTATTCAATTTAAAATTTGAAATTTATATGGAATTAAAATATTTTTTTAAACCAATTTAATCTCTGTTAAACTAGAACCACCTAAGGAAGAAATATTTAAATTTTGAAAATTTTCAACGGTTTCTTTATTTGTAGAGTTAGTAATCCTGCAAAAATCGTATGAAATAATCAAATTGTAACATGTTTGAAGATGAGAAAAATTCTGTCAAGTAATCTATATAATATTTCACTAACGTTGACTAGTTACAATTATATTTTGTAGAAACGATACGATAGTGACAATAAAATATGTGAGGATAAAAAATATTTTACAAATAATATTTAAGCTCGCGGACTCAGTTCATTCATATAATAACAATAAAAATCTATAAGAATAAAGCAAAGAGTTTGTCTGTGGATCACTTCTATTTTTGATTGGTCTAGATTTAACTAGATTTTGTTTTTGTAAAAACAGAGGATTTTTTTTTTTCAAGATACTGCCGAGATGTTATACTTTTTTAAAAGAGCTCTAAAAGCTGTTCATTTTTTGTGAGGATACTATATACATAAAGATATTAGATTTAAAGATAGTACGTTGCAAAGTTTTCTTTTAATTAATTAATATATGAAAAGAAATATTATCTATAATTTAATTGTTGCCAAAAAAAAAAAAAAAAAAAAAAAAACTGAAGTGTTTATCAATTTGAAAATTTTCTACACGTTGAAAAAGTGCTAATGAAGTTCTACAGTTATAAAATTCAACAGAAAATTTAAAAACATGGTACTATATAAAAAGCATTTTTATCTTATAATTATTTTTAACTTTGTTGTCATTTCGGCGATGAGTTGATATGGATATCGCAAATGCGCAAATAAACATTTTGGCGAGAAACGTCTGAGTTATTTCAGTGCCAAATTTCAAATTCCGCCAAGAGGTCCAAGCTGTTTCAATGCTTTTGCACAATTTTTCAAAAATATTTTGTAACGTTAATGGGAAAAAAAAGGGAAAACATTTTTTTTTTTTTTTTTTTTTAATTGGTCTAATTATACAAAATATCTGTATGGAAAATATTATGCGTTTTCCGTTCTGTTTATTATCAAAAAGAAAATAACTAATGCAGTTTTTCCTATACTATTGACATCTCTATAAATTAAATTAAATTATCCAGTACCAAGACGCTACGGTGCAGAAGTCTCTGCCGAAGTGAGCAAGGGCACAATGCGAAGTTTTTTTAAGCAATTTCAATGTATATTTTATTTTTAGTTATAATTTATAGAACGGTATAAAAAATATTAATTCGTTTTTTAATCCATTTAAATATAGTAATCAGCGAAGCGGGCAAAGCCTGCTAGTAATAATAATAAAATGACGATATTTGTCTGATTAGATCCTTTTATTTAAAAATTTATTTTTAAAAGTTTCATCTTTACAATCATTGTAAGTGTCATTTTAAACCCAGCAATACTTTAAAGATACGTAGTGACGCCATCAACGCCATTCAAATGTAGATAATCCTAACTTACCTATGGACAAAGGGTTAACCTTTTGTTCAAAGGTGCGTCTCTGGATTACATCCCAAACGTCCCTGGTTCGAATACAACCTATAGCCAGCAATCATTTACCTTCATTGGTGACCGCGGACGAAGCAACGAGCTATCAACTCCGCTCTATGGCAATAGATGGCAGCACCACAAAAAGCCCTCCGAGCAACAAAGCCTGTGAATCGCTGTTCTCACAGCAGAAAGCCTGTCACGCCCTTCAACTTTACAAGCGGGCATCTCAAAGCACAATCTGGCAACCGCTAGCGTCCAAACGAGTAATATCGCTTGTACGACGGCGGACTCTCTAGGAGGGGGAGTACTGTAGCGACGCCATCAACACCATCCAAATGTAGATAATCCTAACTTATCGATGGACAAAGCATTAACCTTTTGTCCAGAAGTACGTCTCTGGATTACTACCCAAACGTCCCTGGTTCGAATACAACCTATCGCCACACGCATTTTTCTTCAGATGTAAACAAACTATATTTTTCTTCATAAATTGACTGAAACATAATAACAAAAAGTATAATTAAAACAGGTACTAAGTGTTTTTTAAAAGAAATTATGCCAAAATGAATAAATAATAAAAAAGTAAAATAAAAGGAATCTCACCAACATGGGTGCAAAAATTAAAAAGTCGTTATGGACAGGGGTCCTTTATTAAAGCTGTCTTGCCTGAGGAATTATGAAAACTGGTCGTCAAACAGGAATTTTATTTTGAAACTTTTTTTGAACGATTTGCTTTAACTATCATTAGCGTTTCACCCCACAAAAACTAATAATATTTTGGCTTCTGTGAATTAAAATTGTTATTAGATAGTGAAATTGCTGTAAAACTGCTAAGATTCAAATTTTATTGCTAAATAAAAATACATAAATAAAAATAAAAATAAATACACTGCGAAAATTTCCCATGGGTTTGTTAGTTGAATAATATTTATCACTGTATATATTTTTTGTAATTCACGTTGCACACATGACTACGGGAAAAAAAAAAAAACGTTAATTAAGCTAATTTTCGAATTCTTTTAGTAGCAAAGCCTGTTTTCATTTTATTAAAGCATAATTATTTATAATTATACGAAGTGTAAAAGTTGGTGCGGCTTTTAAGGATAATGTCTCGCTTAAAAAAGAAAAGTCAATATCAACGTTGTTTGGCTAATAAAATTTTAGTATCATCTCGTAGATTAGACAGACGTTTAGATGTAAAACGACAAACAACTTCGAAACTCCACAACAAAAAGAAGCTGCAAAAATTAAAGAATCATGAAGCTCAAAAAAAGGTGATTAAATGATATGTCTAATAGAGGATTCCATCGCCAGAAAGACAAAGAGGCGCACAGAAAAAAGCTAGAAGATATAACTAAAAGAGAATATCATCGCCAAAATGACAGAGAAGCGCACAGAAAAAAGCTCAAAGACATAACTAATAGAGAATATCATCGCCAAAAAGACAGAGAAGCGCTCAGAAAAAAGCTCGAAGACATAACTAAAAGAGAATATCATCGCCAAAAAGACAGAGAAGCGCACAGAAAAAAGCTGGAAGACATAATTAAAAGAGAATATCATCGCCAAAGAGATAAGGCGGCGCATAAAAAAAGATTGGAAAACATTGGTAAAAGAGAACATCATCGAAAGCTTCTGAATAAAAGGCAGAAAAGACTCGGAGAAAATGAATTTAAAAGAGAACAACATCGCGAACGCCTGAAAGAAATGCATCCCCAGCAGCACATCTTCTCCGAAAAGCATCTCCAGGATGTCCTGTGGATTAAAGGGAAATCCTATGGATTTTCTCAGGATGTTCTGTGGACAAGTGTGCTACTAAGGAAAGAAACGACTAAAAATTACATCTGAAAGAGAACGACATCGCAAAATTCTGAGAGAATCACAAAAAAAAGCGTCTTGAAAATATTTCTAAAAGGTTATGTCACCGATAGCGAGATAAATCTTGCAATTTCCAGTGATTCATGATTCTATTAAAAAATTAGCTGACTTAGAAGAACGATTTTTAGCTCCAAGAATTCCATTTATGGTGATTAGAGCAGCTATAGGCGACCAACAGTTTATAGTAAAAGGACGAGCAGTAAAGGTTCCAATCGAAATTGAAAACTCCATTAAAATATTACCCAGAGCAACATCAGAAACTCTAGTTGTTCCAATTTGTTTTCGAAGACAAAAACACAAAAATTCGAAAAAGATAATTTTTGAAAATGTTCGGCCAAAAACTATAGAGCAAAGTATTTAGAAAATTCCCCAGTCTACACGTACTGTGGCATAAAACTTGATCTGGCCCGACTGAATCAAATTACTACCGACAAACCCACACATCGGGAAGATAATTTGTTGGATGATGACAAAGCTAGCAACGAAAGTGATGAAGAGGAAGATGAATCCATCAATATAGAAGATGAGTCCACAGTGCTTCTAACAGAAGCAAAAATATATGCACCTGGAGAGGGGAAAATGCCTCTGTCAAGTTTTTGAAGATTATGTAGAACCTTTTTCTTTCATTAAAATTTACTGTGGACAATTAATTGTAAAGTCTAAAGAGATATCATATCAAACCTGGATAAAATCAGAAATCATGAGATCGGATCGCCGTTGCGCAACGGTCATGAAGTTTTTTTTTTTCTGCATTGAAGCTCAGGATGCTCAAAATGCCCTCCAGCATAAGTTTTAGTCTTAGAAAAGCCAAATCTAGAAAAACGTTTATGTAAAAAAAAAAAAAAAAAAATTGTGCTGGATGAAAATTTTCTTAAAAATTTGAACGGCATGATAGTGGTTATAGAATATTCGCAATAGATCGAAGTTCACCCGCATTTTGGAAGATCGCAAGAAAGCGGTTTTTGCTATGATTCGACAACTTGGGCCACCTACAATATATTTCTTACGTTATCACCAGCAGAAAGTAAGTGGCCAGAGCTAGTCGTTATCCTGAAGAAAGTAATGGATGGACAAGATATAACAGAAGAACAAGCCAATAGTATGGAATGCAGCGAAAAAGCTCATTTGATTCGTATTGATCCTGTCACATTAGCAAGATACTTAGACTTCAGGATGAGGAGCCTTTTTAATCTATTGAAAGAGAAAGAGAGCATTTTCCGAGAGCACAATTTACTTGGCTATTACACTCGCATTGAATTCCAGCAAAGAGGGTCACCGAACTGTCATTTCTTATTATGGCTCGGTAAAGCACCAAAATTTATTGATGACGATTCCGCAAATAATGCGCTTACAGAATTCATAGATCGTTTTATAACATGCTCGAATGAACTAACGAACAATCTTCTGCTATTTCAAACTCACAGACACACGTTCACTTGTAAGAAAGGGCAAAAGAACAATTGCCGATTTGACATTCCATTCTTTCCACTGACAAAGACATGAGTTTTAAGCCTTTAAAGAATGTGGATAAAAAAGAACATTCTCATATGCGAGAACAAAGAAAAATCTATTCAAGACTACTAGCAGATTCACATAAAAAAGGATTGAGACTAAAAGTTGATGATTTACTCGTGAGTTTTAATGTTTTTTATATGAAATATATATCCATAATTCGGAGCGGCTTACATCCACCAACTGTTATGCTACAAAGACAGCCACATGAGTGCTTGACTAATGCTTAAAATTCCGAGAATTTAAAACTTCATGGCCCAAATATGGATGTACAATTGAATCTTGATACGTACTCTTGTGCAACATATGTATTAAATTACCTAAATAAATCAAATAGAAGTCTCAGCAAGCTTCTCTAGGATGCTGCCATGAGATAAAGAAAGGTAATTATTCTACGAAAGAGCAACTCCGTATTTTAGGAAACCAATTTCTGAATGCGAGCGAATTCAGTGCTCAGGAAGTCAGTTATTATATTTTCACTTTATCATTGTCGAAATGTTTTAGGCAATGTACTTTCATCAATACCAGTGCTCCTGAAAAGAGAGTTGCAGTCATAAAAATCAAAGAAAGCCTTAGAAGCTCTGCCTTCAGTATCCACTGATATATACATCAAATCACATATTGACCATTACGCAAATCATTAAGACCAACAAGAAGAAACCTGTTTAGCTGAATTGGAAGCACAATACACTTTTCACATCAAAATAACATGTCGAAGTCGGCCAAAAAATAAAAACGAAAGTGAAAGAGCAGATTTCGAAAATATTCTCCTAATAAGAGTTAATAATATTCTCCTCTGGCTATTTGACAAAAAGGAGGAAAGAAAAAATGATACGATATGTTAATTTCAATAAACAAATACACAAGGAGGATTGTATTCTTGAATCCGTAATGTTGTATGTACCATGGCGAATGAAGAAGAAATAATAGCCGTCGTAAAATATCTGTTTAACACCCATCAGGATGCCATACGTTTGAAACAATCCAAATTTGTTTTTAATGAAACTATAGATGAGCTAGAAAATGCTGCAGCTAAAGTAGCTTTCCCTAATTCACAGCCATGAAGTTCATGACGAGTTGTACACACCCGAGAAACTTGGGGATATATGGAGCCTTTGAACAAGAAGGCGACATAGCCATCGATATGGGAAATGCATTTGGGACAGTTAAACAGATTAAAAATCAAGAAATAAATGAAGAAATTATCACATTTCCAATACCAAGAATGGTGTCGGAGGAAGAATATAGAAATATAATACGCAGTCTCAATTCTAAAAGCAGCAAGCGTTTGTCCTGCACGTTCTTCACTGCTTTAAATCTGTTCATCTTCCTCTATATCAATGTGTATTAGGTGGAGCAGGCGTAGGAAACAGTAGCGGATCCTGAACTTAATTTTTTTTTTTTTTTTTGGGGGGGGGTCTAAGATTTTTCAAGATGTTATTCCAGATCAATGAAAAATTAAAAATTGTAATATTCAATTTTCAGTGCTAGGAAGGGGGGGGGGTGCTCCCCCCTCCTTAGATCCGCCACTGGTAGGAAATTCAAAGCTAATAAAGGCTATGAACCAGTGTCTACTGAGATACACCAATGCACAAACAGATGATCTAGAGCAGGGCCCGACATTTCAATTTAGATTACGCCAGTAATTCCGAATAATTCTTACGTCATAGACGATCCATCAACGAACTATGACTTTATAATTAATGGACTGTCAGGACATTTCAGATGATTTATCAACAACGGTTTCTAAGGTAAATCAACGGATACCAATCACTAATTTAAAAAACAATAATAATAAAATAAATATCTTACAAATAAATCTTAATAAAAGTAAAGAAGCTAATTTAAGCATGCATTAGCATAAATAACTTAGATATTGCTTTAATACAAGATCCAAATATTATAAATAATACTTTAACTCACTCACCAATAGGATGACCGATTTATTTAACATTAAATAAAACAGCTGCCATTCTTGTTGCTAATAGTGCCTTTTACACGATTGTAATAAAACAGTTCAAAAACTCAGTTTTCATAAATTTATCTTCTGAAAATAAAACAATATCACTTGGATCTCAATATTCTGCTCCTAAATCCAATTTCGAAGAAGACTACGCAGAGTGGACAGGTTATTTCTCAAACTGTGAATATGTTCTCTTAGGAGGTTAATATGTTCTCTTCAGTGCTCAATTGCTTACAATGAAGTACTCAAGGGACGATACCAGGGGTATTATGCAAAACCTTCTCGCATATTCTCTTTTAAGAATTATTAATCATCCATTAAATACACATACAGTTAACATAAGTAATAGATTTGGTAACTCTGATTTAACGCTATGTGGCACAGGAATCCTTCAGTATATAGATTCTTGGAAAGCTGATCACTCTGCGGATTCGCAAAGTGATCATACATACATAAAATTTCCTCTTAATTTTAATCGTACGCAGACAAGACTTTCGCTATAAAACGAACTACACAAATTAAAAAAATAATAATAATAAACTTTAATAATTATTATGAAAATGTTCTAACTGCATTAACTGAAATAAAGTCTAAAATTGAACTTAAAAACTGGACAAATGACTTTGAAAATATAATAACATTTTTAATGAACATGTATTTCAATAAGAAAAAACTTCAATATACACCAAAATTTAAGTGGTAAACTCAGGTGCTTTTAATTAAGAGAAATAAATTAAATGCATTATTTAAAAGACACAAAAAGCATCCAGACAACATCAATTACAAATTAATATACAAAATACATAGAACGTTATACCGAAGAAACCTAAACAAAGCAAAAAGGGATGCCTGGGTCACAAACTGCCATAACTATATAAACTCGTTTGGGAAATTATTTAACATTATGAGAGGGAAAACTCTAAAGTATACTGACTTAATTCATTCTCAATTATCAACCTCTAATATAAGTGACTCATATTATAATGTACTAAACACACTTATGGATACTCATTTTCCTATTGATAATGAAAAAATAGCCACATAGATTTAATAATTAATAATGATTTTAATATAAACAGTAATATTTCAATCAAGGAACTTAACTACTGCTCAAGTTTATTAGCCAATAATACAGCCCCAGGAGTGGATCTCATCGAAGCCAGAATCATTAAAACATTGTTAAAAATTTTCCAAATATATTATTACTATTATTCAACAAATGCTTAGAAATTTCGGAATTTCCCACTGCATGGAAGAGAGGTCTCGTCATCTTTTTTAGTAAGAAAAAGAAAGATCAAACACAAGCAAAATCATATCGTCCAATCACACTTCTTCCAACAATAGCAAAACTTTTTGAAAAAATCATAAAATTAAGAACAACGACAGTATTGGAACATAATAAATTTCTAGATAATTCACAACACAGTTGCTGAGAAGGGAGAAGTTTTTTAAGGTTCTTTAAGGGAGAAGTTCTTTAATGTATTTACAGCTGTAAATACATTAAAACAAAATAAAAATGAAATATTATGTAATTATAAATATTCTTCTTTAATTTCAATCGATATTCAAAGAGCTTTCGATACCACTGATTGGAATCTCCTGAATAGTATTATTTTTCATTCCCCTCTTCTTGCTTATTTAAAATTAATCCTTAAAGGTTACATCAATAATACAAAATGAAGAACTAAATTTACTAACACGGTCCGTTGGAGAGAGACTGCAAGAGGCTGTCCTCAGGGGTTCTGCATCGGACCAATGTTATAGTTATTCATAGCAGATAAATTATTAAAACGCTATAAACAACATGATCAAAATATAATCGCATACGTGGATGCTTTTTGCATATTAATAGGTGAAAATACAAGATAAAAAATAGAAATCAAAAGCAATCAACTAATTAAAACATTTTCCGATGTATGTATTTCACTAAATCTCATTATTTCTCATGAAAAAGCCACAGCAAAGATGTTAGGCAGTCTTATTTTTGAATCAAAACCACCTACCTTTAAAATCCAAAATAAAACTATTCCAGTCAAATCAAAATTGCAATATTTAGGCCTTACTCTGTATTCTAGATTTAACTGGCTTCAACACCTTCAAGAAATTCGCTCAAAAATATTCAATTTCATAAGTAATATTGGTATTGTAAGAACAGGAGAACAAGGCCTCAAACTTGATATTATTAAAACATGGTACAATACTGACACATTAAAAATAATAGAATATAGTTATGATGTCTGGTTTGAGGATCTTCATTCACATGGCTATCGAAGACTCTCCTAAAATGAACGACTTGCATTACTAAACATATTAAAACCATACAAAAGTATCTCAACAGACGCATTATACACTTTAACAGGTACTCCTCCCCAAAGAATTTGTACTACGGTAACTTACAGGCTAAGCTAGCGAGGAGCGAACAGCATAAAAAGAATTTCAGAATCAGATTCATGTGTATGCGCATGCGTTACAGTGTCATATGTGATCACAGGACGCCGTATTTGTAATTGTATTTTGTAAACAAGTTCGTTGTTCGTTGAAAGACTCTGTCATCTTCAGTGATCGTGCAGGATTTTTAATTTTTTACGCTTTAATCATTAATTACATTTCATCATCAACTGTTCATCCTCATCCGGTATTAATCATTAAACATTTTTAACCATTATTAATCATAGTTAATACTTTAATTATTATTATTATTTTTTAAGATCACTATTTTTCCGTTGCGTAGAATTTAGAGCAGCAACAGTTGATTTATATATTATATATTTAATTCCCGGAAAATTACAAAATATCTATAGTTAATTGTAAGTAAGTGTAGGAAAAAATTAAAATATACATTTAAATATTGAAGCAGCTCTTTTTTTATAAATAATAAATTATAATAAAAATAATAATTGTTTTATTAAATGTTATCAAATAGTAATAACTGTAATAATGCTTACCTGAATTTTTTTTTTTTTTTAAATATCTGTAATTTACATATTTTATTTATAAAAAAAATCTCACAAATATGAAATAATAAAAATTTTATCAGTAACATATTAATCCATATCGATATATATGTAAATGTCCGAAACAAATATTGATTTATAATATATTTACCATATATTCCTACAATACATTTTTTAAATATTCTACCTATTTATTTTTTTAAAAATAGAAATACAAATATAATACATAAAAAATAAAATAAATATAGAAAAAAAAATGTAAAGAATAAGAAAATGAAGGCTTTTTAATGTACAATAAATAAAGCTAAGAGCTATAATCATTGTGAAGGTAGTGCAAAGAACTTATACTATTGGATAGAAGTATTAAAGAGTTGTCATGTAATCATGAGATCTCTCTTCCTTTCCCAATCTCACTTATAAAATCAACTATAAAAGCTAAAATTCTTAGTGATTGGCAACATTCCCATAAAGGTAGAGATAAGTACGCAGTTCTTAAAATGGCTAATCCCAATTTTATATACCGAAATAAAATGTCTTTATATTTTATCTCAGGGCATGGTAGTTTCCCTACTTTCCTTTTTAAAATCAACAAACTACCAAATGCACTTTGTAAATGTAAGAAATTAAGCAACCATTTTCATTATATATTCGAAAAATGTTTATTAATTAAAAACAATTTTAAATTTAATAGTAATAAAACTATAAGGCAAAACTTAAAAGCAATATTATTAAATCCAGATAATTATAATAAGTTAAAACACATTTATAATACCTTAAACGAAAATTACTCATTTATTAAATATAAATTCTAACACTACATCGGTTGACTTACTTTTCTCTGTTAATGAAATGTAATCTCCTTATCAGGGCAGGTATAAGTTTTCTTGCAGTAATTAAATAATCTACAAAAAAGACACTTAAAATGTACAAAAAAGCCAAGCTCAAAGAAAGAGAATTGATTAAAGTTGTGTCTAAAGAGGGTGTGATATCAAATTCCCAAGCTTACATTCAAATACTTATTTAATATTCCCTTTTAACTAAATTTTCACATGTGAATCAAGTGCCTTATGATATATTGATAGAAATCCTTCTTTCCTGTACTAAATACATCATAGCGTGTTTCTGAAAAATATTATTATTTTTATTTATGTATGATGGGCTTGGCGGCCATCTTTCAAAGTTTTACGTTAGTTTGAATTCTATAAATCTCATCAATTATAGGATGAGTTGGTTGATTGGTTGGTTATAATTATAGGATGGGACGATGGGAGTGCGCCAAACTTAACACTGTTAAAACTTAAATTGATTCAACTTGTGTGCTTAACGGGGCTTTTGCGATGTTTTTAATGCATTTTTTTTCTTTTTTAATCTGAATATTTCAACCCCTGTTGAATGGAATAACCATATTATTTTTACGAGATATTTATTCCAAGAAGCTAAATTCAAATTGGGTAAATATAACGGGGG
This sequence comes from Salticus scenicus, assembly GCA_963930645.1. Classification (NCBI taxonomy): domain Eukaryota; kingdom Metazoa; phylum Arthropoda; class Arachnida; order Araneae; family Salticidae; genus Salticus; species Salticus scenicus. Next base: position 183,425,540 of record OZ005658.1, read on the forward strand.
GTGGAAGCTTCTATGCTTCCCCCCCTCTCCTTCATGTTTTTACGTTAATTTAAATTTTTATATTCTTTATTCCCGGCATTTATAGGATGGAAGTGCACTTAATACTAAATAATTATAAGAAATCATGTTATCGAAATATTTCCGTCTCTGCTGAATGGAATAGCAAAATTAATTTTATATGAGATATATTTTAAGAAACTTTTTTCAAATTGTGTGAATGTTTATTCATTACTTGAAAGATGGCCGCCAAGCGCATCATACATAAATAAAAATAATAATATTTTTCAGAAACACGCTATGATGTATTTAGTACAGGAAAGAAGGATTTCTATCAACATATCATAAGGCACTTGATTCACGTGTGAAAATTTAGTTAAAAGGGAATATTAAATAAGTATTTGAATGTAAGCTTGGGAATTTGATATCACACCCTTTTTAGACACAACTTTAATCAATTCTCTTTCTTTGAGCTTGGCTTTTTTGTACATTTTAAGTGTCTTTTTTGTAGATGTCATTTATTTTTTTAAATAGTTTTTATATTTACTGGAATTAACCTGATACTTTACATCAGATATGTCCTGGATTTCAACTCAGCTTTCGTGCGATGTTGTTCTTTGCGTTAAACTGTATTACAAAGTTTTCTTTGCGTTAAACTTTCCATAATTCTGGTTGCTAGACATTATCCATGGGTTTTCTATGCAGACTAGTATATCGTGTCCATCACAAAACTTTCTTCTACATTTTCCTATACATATTAACGCAGCACAAATTATTTATTATTTTTTTCATTATGAATGCTGAATATTATCAACTCAGAGAGGTATTGTTGCACAAAATGCCCAACGGAAGTAAATTTTCACCATGCAGATGGCATCCTTTCAGTTCTAAAAAAAAATTGTAGTATATGAGCTCCACTTATCAGCCTATAGGCATCTAGATTGAATCAGCATAATGTCTCATAATGGCCTTTTCACATATTAAGTTTTGTTTCATTATATGCAACAGAACCTTTCCTTAAATTGCGAAAATCGCTGTATAGCAGCGCCACATGATGAGATATTGGTACAAAAGTTGATAAGCACTATAATTTGTAACAATGTAAATTTATTTGTAAATTTATGCAATTCCATGTATTAGTTACTCAGATATAGCCTTCTCTGAAATTGCGGCAATCACTGTATAGCAGCATCATGTTGAGCAATTGACACCAAATATTGATAAACGCTATTATACATCAAGGTTCAATTGCATATAAATTTATATGTAATTCTGAGCAGTAGCTCCTGATATCTAGTTGGAACAAAACTTTCGCCACACACACAGAACACACACACGCAAATAGAAATTTTCTAAAAATAGTCAAATTGTTTTCAGGAGCTCTTACAACGTGTAAATCCATTAAAAACCGAAAGTCGAAATTCATTTCAATAAAATGACAAGCGAAACGGGCAAAACCTGCTAGTATACTATATAGAAGGAAGTAGAAATCTTTATGCATCATAATTATCATTGCCAGATTGAATTGAAGGATATTAAAATTGGATACTACATCGTGTACTGACTTTCTTATTCTAAGGTATGAAAAATATTAAAAAATCAGCAATTCAAGCTATAGATTTGAAACAAATGTTATTCAAAAATGTATTCATTTCTGTTTTCAGGGATATAAAATTTAAAATTGTAGAAAATAATAAAAGCAAAGATTCTTTGGTTAAAAAAATAACTTAGAAAAAGCAGCTCAATTTGAAATTAATATTTTTCGGGTAAACTGAGATGAAGCAATTTCATATTTGGCGATTTATGTCTCTTTGGCGATATTTAACAGTTTTTCAGCAATTAAGATAGGAAATTTTGATTTTTAAAAGCTAAATTTTATAAAAGTTCCTAGATTAAGTAATTGTCTATCTGAAAAACCAGTTTTCAAAGAATTCTGCACATTTATGAATTCTCTAGCTCGTTTTAAAAAAAAAATTCTTGAAGAAGAAATTTTTTCAAAAAGTTGTCAAAACATCTAATTTTACGCTAAATTGAAAATTCTCCCATTTTTTTACTTATTAACTTAGAAAGTTCGTTTTTATCTCAAATTAAAGATCTCGTTGATACGAATATTTTACTTTTTGTTTCATTTTACTGCGATATTTGGTTCGTCCAATATTTAAAACTTTACGGAAAAAAAATTTGCCGATTTAACATGGGAAAGTTGGTTTCTGTATAATAAGCATTTAACGATCTTGGGTTATTTCTGTCGATTTTATTATTGGCGCGTTCTGCTTTGTGTTAGTGGTAGTTTGTTTTGCTTTTCTCTGAGCTTGGCTTGGCAAAACGACCGTTTCTGCTTGATAATGAAGAATTAAAGGAATGAACAATTCAACTAATTTATTAGTGTGATTAAGTAATTACAACTCAATTTATTTTAAAAGTTTATAATTAAAATAAATTTTTGATATTGCTAAAAATATTGAATATACAAAATTTCTTATAGGAGAATTTTAACAATATGGATAATTGATGAGGGTTATTTTATTCGATGAATGTTTAATAAATACTATATATATATTTAATTGTTGTTTTTTAATATTTATGAGATACAGCATTGATTGTGAAACAATTTTAACACCGTGAAAGAATACTGAAAATGATTATTCTAGTCTGTTAAATATTTTCGTTACATTTAAATTATTGATTGTTAAGTTTATATCCAGAGGGACCGGATCTTGTCGCACTCGAATTATTGAGCGCTTAAGATGTCATTGTCTAAATTCTTATCTCGCATGGAAGATTGATTTGATGGTCAATAATGTAATTCCGAAATCTTAACATCGTAATATATATTTAATAACAACTGCATTTATAGTTAATTTCACTTAATAATATTTTAAATGCATTGATGAATTAAATAGTGGTATAAATCAATTTAAGAAAAACTAGCTTTGATATATACTATATATTTTTTTATTTGTTGAAAAATAAGGTTTAGTGAAAAACTACTGTCTAGGAACGCAGTAGTGTTCGGCCCAGCCAAGCTAAAACAAACACTAAGAAGAACAAATGAAATTTTGAGGGTTATTTTATTCGATGAATGTTTACTAAATGTATATATATTTAATTGTTATTGTTTAATATTTATAAGATACACCATTGATTGTGAAAAAAATTATCACCGTAAAAGAATACTGATAATGATTATTCTAGCCTGTTAAATATTTTCGTTTCATTTAAATTATTGATTGTTAACTTTCTGTCCAGAGGGACCGGATCTTGTCGCACTTGAATTATTGAGCGCTTAAGATGTTATTGTCTAAATTCTTATCTCGCATGGAAGATTGATTTTATGGTCAATAATGTAATTCAGAAGTCTTAACATCGTAATATATATTTAATAACAACTGCATGTATAGTTAATTTAACTTAATAATATTTAAAATGCATTGATGAATTAAATAATGGTATAAATCAATTTAAGAAAAAAAAATAGCTTTGATATACAGCCGGTAACAAAAGTGTCCGAACACTAGCAAAAATTCATATATAAAAAAAGTAGAGTTAATACTGTTTTGTTAAATAAATCCTTGTCGAATCCTGTGCTTAGTCAGTCTAACAACAGGATTCTACAAGGATTTATTTATCAAAGCAGTATTAAGTGTACTTTTTTTACATAGAAATTTTTGCTAGTGTTCGTATACTTTTGTTGCCGACTGTAGAAAAGTAAATGGTGAAAAGCTACTAGTGTATATTATGTCGACATAGCATCTTGGACTTTTCGACTAATTGTATTTCAGTTCTCTGACCTCCAAGACCTATGAATTTTTGCACAGTTCTTGAGCATACCCATAAGACAAAACATACAAATTTGCATGTCGATCCGAATTAAGAGGCCCGAGTATTGTGACTTTGAAAACCTGATATTTACAGGTTACATTATTATTTTTCTTGTCTTTCAGTTTGACAAGTGTAGAGCCTAGTTTGCATGGACATTCTTTCTGATATGTATTAGTGCCTTTTGTAATAAAAAAAAATCCCTTTTCGGCAAGCTTAAAGGCAAAGGTAGATTCCTTTACGTTAATGTTACAATTGTAAAGAAATTTTACTTATGCATTAATACCTAGCCAATGGCTTTGTGTCCACACATTGCATTATTTACGTCGCTATTCTATTTTCAAGAAATTTAATTTTCAACTACAAAAAGGTTTTATTCATTCTACTTAAAATTTTAGGCTAAATTTATTGGTTTGTAAATGTTTCAATTTTTAAAAATTCAAGCTCATAATCATTCAACAAATAAAAGCCTTAAAGATATACAATCCCAGCAGTGGTGAATCCCGGAGGGGGCTATTGGGCTACACCCCCCTCCCCACCCAAGCTTAATCAAAATTATATTTTTTATTTAAAATCCATATAACTGTTGTTCAATATCTTTCTTTTAAAAAAAAAGTAATAGAAACGTGAAAATGCACCTGTGATCTTACTGGTTCTGGTAAGCCTGGCGTTGTTATGGTCAAGTCAAATACAGATAAGTGGTAGCGGTTTGGATAGTTATTTCATTGTAATTTTTATTGAATTATTGAAAGTTTTGTATTGTGTTTTTGTGATTCTTATTGTCAGATGAGTAAAAATTGTAAAGTGAAACTGTTTTGGTTCACATAAGCTGGAACATTAACATTAACATTAGTTAACATTTGACCATTTGGCACCGCTGAATTTCAATGTTAATTGTTATGAATTTAGTAAATTGTATGATTTGGCGAGATTTTGGTGACAAAACTTGCGACTTAGCAATGAAATTTGTGATTTGGCGGCAAAAGTTGATAGTTGACGACGAAATTTTTGTCTTGGCGACAAAATTTGGCGAGCTTAGAGATGGAGAAAGGCAGAATTGGCGTCATTATATTTTCTTTCCACGCGAAAACCTCATATCTCTTCACAGACCAATATCTTGTTTCCACAAGATAAAAAGTCAAAGGAAGCTGTAACGTATTACTCCCAGTCGTAAATTTTAAATTCTTGCCTAAACTGACATTCTAAACTATTCACCACAAACGATATTTGTATTAAGATTAACGTATTATTTTAATTTTATATTTTTAAATGATTAATTAAAGCGTTTAACAAGGTTTTTAATTAACACACTTTTATTAACTTGATATGATGCAACTATTAATCTATGTAATGGAATTTTGCAATTCAATTTTCGGCAACTTCTTGTAGTTCAAAGGACCTGAAATTTCGCACACGACTTCATAATCAATGACAATACTAGATACAAGTGTTTCCAGGCACTTTTCCCATCAGGGGCAGGTTCCAAAAGCAAACAAAAAATCTATACTTATACAAAATTATCGTATGTGACACAGGATTTGGATGTATTTGTATAATGTCGAGTGGCAACAATTAATTTTTTTTTAATAAAGATTTAAAAGTATGTAATAGATTTCTAAAACATTTATTTGTTCATTTTTCAATAAAAGAGTGTTCTTTATTTTTTTTTTTTTTAAATGGTATAATTTTATTTATCAAAATAAGGGAATGCGAGTAATGAAATACTTTAATTTAAATTTAAATTTTCATGAAAATAAACTTCAACGGAAAATTCATTAAAATCGTCCCTAGTTCATTTGTTAAAGGGATACCTAAATGTCCCCAAATTTATTACCTTTTCTACCATGCCAGTTTAATTCGTTTAGCATCGATTTACAAGATTTTTTTTTTTTTTTTTTTAACGATGACATTTATCTTTTACATTATATATAGCATCAATGTCATAAAACTAAGTCTAAATCTGCTTAGCCCTAAGATATGTTGAGTTTATATACTTATTTTTTTATTAACTTTTATTTTATTTGTTTAAAATCATGGATAAAATTTAATTTCATTTTTCTCAGTACATTGTTGTAATTGTGACGTCATATTTTCTGTTAAATTAAACTTTTATTTTTTTTCTCAATCAGATTATTATATTGTTTGAAAACATGATTGAAATTTTATTATATTTTCAGTGATCTTTTTTATTATCATTTCACGTGACCTAAGCATCAGATTATAAATTTTTGCAATGAAAGCTATAGAAAATGTCGGCTTCATCACAAGAAAAATCACTTTTTAACAAACTGGATTAAAATTCGCAGAGTGATTTTATCGCCAAATTTCGTAATATAAAATGCATAAAGAATTTGCAAAATATGCGTTTAAGAAAAATAACGTGGAGGATTAAATAAAAGAGCTATTCGTTAACTTTATAAAATTACGATGACGGAAGAAAACATATAATTAATTTCTGATCAAGCAGAAACGGTCGTTTTGCCAAGCCAAGCTCAGAGAAAAGGAAAACAAACAAACTACCACTAACACAAAGCAGAACGCGCCAATAATAAAATCGACAGAAATAACCCAAGATCGTTAAATGCTTATTATACAGAAACCAACTTTCCCATGTTAAATCGGCAAATTTTTTTTCCGTAAAGTTTTAAATATTGGACGAACCAAATATCGCAGTAAAATGAAACAAAAAGTAAAATATTCGTATCAACGAGATCTTTAATTTGAGATGAAAACGAACTTTCTAACTTAATAAGTAAAAAAATGGGAGCATTTTCAATTTAGCGTAAAATTAGATGTTTTGACAACTTTTTGAAAAAATTTCTTCTTCAAGAAATTTTTTTTAAAACAAGCTAGAGAATTCATAAATGTGCAGAATTCTTTGAAAACTGGTTTTTCAGATAGACAATTACTTAATTTAGGAACTTTTATAAAATTTAGCTTTTAAAAATCAAAATTTCCTATCTCAATTGCTGAAAAACTGTTAAATATCGCCAAAGAGACATAAATCGCCAAATATGAAATTGCTTCATCTCAGTTTACCCGAAAAATATTAATTTCAAATTGAGCTGCTTTTTCTTTTTATAAGTTATTTTTTTAACCAAAGAATCTTTGCTTTTATTATTTTGTACAATTTTAAATTTTATATCCCTGAAAACAGAAATGAATACATTTTTGAATAACATTTGTTTCAAATTTATAGCTTGAATTGCTGATTTTTTTATATTTTTCATAACTTAGAATAAGAAAGTCAGTACACGATATAGTATCCAATTTTAATATCCTTCAATTCAATCTGGCAATGATAATTATGATGCATAAAGATTTCTACTTCCTTCTATATAGTATACTAGCAGGCTTTGCCCGCTTCGCTTGTCATTTTATTGAAATGAATTTCGACTTTCGGTTTTTAATGGATTTACACGTTGTAAGAGCTCCTGAAAACAATTTGACTATTTTTCGCAAATTTCTATTTGCGTGTGTGTGTTCTATGTGTGTGGCGAAAGTTTTGTTCCAACTAGATATCAGAAGCTACTGCTCAGAATTACATATAAATTTATATGCAATTGAACCTTGATGTATAATAGCATTTATCAATATTTGGTGTCAATTGCTCAACATGGTGCTGCTATACAGTGATTGCTGCAATTTCAGAGAAGGCTATATCTGAGTAACTAATACATGGAATTGCATAAATTTACAAATAAATTTACATTGTTACAAATTATAGTGTTTATCAACTTTTGTACCAATATCTCAACATGTGGCGCTGCTATACAGCGATTTTCGCAATTTAAGGAAAGGTTCTGTTGCATATAATGAAACAAAACTTAATATGTGAAAAGGCCATTATGAGACATTATGCTGATTCAATCTCGATGCCTATCGGCCGATAAGTGGAGCTCATATACTACATTTTTTTTTTTTTTTTTTTTGAATTGAAAGGATGCCATCTGCATGGTAAAAATTTACTTCCGTTGGACATTTTGTGCAACAATACCTCTCTGAGTTGATAATATTCAGCATTCATAATGGAAAAAATAATAAATAATTTGTGCTGCGTTAATATGTATAGGAAAATGTAGAAGAAAGTTTTGTGATGGACACGACATACTAGTCTGCATAGAAAACCCATGGATAATGTCTAGCAACCAGAATTATGGAAAGTTTAATGCAAAGAAAACTTTGTAATACAGTTTAACGCAAAGAACAACATCGCACGAAAGCTGAGTTGAAATCCAGGACGTATCTGATGTAAAGTATCAGGTTAATTCCAGTAAATCTAAAAACTATTAAAAAAAAAAAAAAATGATATCTACAAAAAAGACACTTAAAATGTACAAAAAAGCCAAGCTCAAAGAAAGAGAATTGATTAAAGTTGTGTCTAAAAAGGGTGTGATATCAAATTCCCAAGCTTACATTCAAATACTTATTTAATATTCCCTTTTAACTAAATTTTCACATGTGAATCAAGTGCCTTATGATATGTTGATAGAAATCCTTCTTTCCTGTACTAAATACATCATAGCGTGTTTCTGAAAAATATTATTATTTTTATTTATGTATGATGGGCTTGGCGGCCATCTTTCAAGTAATGAATAAACATTCACACAATTTGAAAGAAGTTTCTTAAAATATATCTGATATAAAATTAATTTTGCTATTCCATTCAGCAGAGACGGAAATATTTCGATAACATGATTTCTTATAATTATTTAGTATTAAGTGCACTTCCATCCTATAAATGCCGGGAATAAAGAATATAAAAATTTAAATTAACGTAAAAACATGAAGGAGAGGGGGGGGGGAAGCATAGAAGCTTCCACCCCCCGTTATATTTACCCAATTTGAATTTAGCTTCTTGGAATAAATATCTCGTAAAAATAATATGGTTATTCCATTCAACAGGGGTTGAAATATTCAGATTAAAAAAGAAAAAAAAAAATGCATTAAAAACATCGCAAAAGCCCCGTTAAGCACACAAGTTGAAACAATTTAAGTTTTAACAGTGTTAAGTTTGGCGCACTCCCATCCTCCCATCCTATAATTATTTCTCATTGCGCAGCACTAGTGCGATATAAAACTCAATTAATCAACCAATCAACCAACTCATCCTATAATTGATGAGATTTATAGAATTCAAACTAACGTAAAACTTTGAAAGATGGCCGCCAAGCCCATCATACATAAATAAAAATAATAATACTTTTCAGAAACACGCTATGATGATGTATTTAGTACAGGAAAGAAGGATTTCTATCAACATATCATAAGGCACTTGATTCACATGTGAAAATTTAGTTAAAAGGGAATATTAAATAAGTATTTGAATGTAAGCTTGGGAATTTGATATCACACCCTTTTTAGACACAACTTTAATCAATTCTCTTTCTTTGAGCTTGGCTTTTTTGTACATTTTAAGTGTCTTTTTTGTAGATAATATATTATCTAAGAGAAATATTGTTATCATGGAAAAATTCAAATATGACATTTTAGTGTTTCTGTAGGTTTTGAGGTCGTCTAAATTCATTTTGCATTTTTTATAGTGATGAAGGTGTGCATAATTCTTATACATAATGATTTATGGTATAAAATTATTTGAATTTCGTCTAATAAATTTAGAAGGTTTTCTGAATTCAATTTTGCTTTTTTTTTTTTTTCTCTTCTTCATTTCTTATATGGTGATGTCTGCATATATAGATATAGCTAAAAATAGCCTGCATATATAAATACAGACAAAAATTTAAATTGGCATGAAGTGTTACCTTTAATATATATATTAAGATTAAAAATCTGAAAATAAAATAAACAAGTCCTTCCGGCTTATTCGGAAGGGTAGGTTGATTTCTTTTCCCTTATCAAGTAGCCGTCATTTTGTTTCAAAATGGCGGCTACAAATTATAAACGAATTAGCAGAAATATTGATGTAGGCTATCCACATATGGAGTTTTAAGCAAATCGGTTAATAAATACCTTTTTATGTGAATTTAAAATTTTCAAGTGGCCGGCGCTTGGAAACAAGATGATGGGCCAAGTTGACAAATATATTAAATGCATTTGTGAGATAAGACTACTGTACAAATATAGTTGGAATTAATTCAGAATTTTAAAAGTCATCGTGAGGTAAGATTAAGTGGCTGCCACTTGGATCAAAATGGCAGAGAAAGTTGCTCAGTGAACTAATTAATCTAAGATATTGTTGCAAATTTTAAAATAATTCTTTTTTTTTTTTTTTTTTTTTTTTCTTTGTAGAAATTCTTTCAAAGAGGCTTAGTAAGTTGATTGAATGTTAATTTTCTGCATTTCTAGTTTGTTTTAAAGTTAAAATAGCCTAATTTTTCCTTAAAAACGCATTAAAAAGCTCCTATATGTCAGGTAATGGATTTGGCGCCAAATTTGGCGAGAAAATTCATAGTTCATTAAGAAACTTTATTGAGACCCTTATATAGTCTATGCAGACATCAAAATTCAAACAAATTCGAAATACGCTTTTTACAATTTGAATTTGAAATTTTCAAGTGGTCTCCACTTGAAAACAAAATGGTGGAGCAACTTGGTTAAGAAACTCATCCAAAATATTCATAACACAAGTTAAGACATAATCCAAATTTGGTTCTATTTGGAGTATTATTTCGGAAGTTATCGTGATTTTAAATTTTGAATAGGTAGCCTGAATTCACGTGGCCCCGCTTAAATTAAGATATCCGCCCCTTTATTAAAAATGGCGGATACGTTCATTAATAAACTTCATTCAGACACTTATATAGTCTATGTATACATCAAAATTCAAACAAATTCGGAATACGCTTTTTATTTACAATTTGAATTTGAAAATATCAAGTGGTCTCCACTTGAAAACAAAATGGTGGAGCAACTTGGTTAACAAACTCATCCAAGATGTCCATAACACATGTTAAGACACTGTCCAAATTTGGTTCGATTTGTAGTACTATTTCGGAAGTTATCGTGATTTTAAATTTTCAAGTGGAAGTCTGATTTCAAGTGGCCCCACTTAAGATATCCGCCACTTTATTAAAAATGGTAGATAAATTTCATTAATAAAGTTCATTGAGACCCTTATGTAGTCTAGATTTACATAAAAATTCAAGCGAATCTTGCTTGAAATACGCTTTTTACAATGTGGGTTAGAAATATTCAAGTGGCTGCCACTTGAAAACAAAAAGTCGGAGCAACTTGGTTAACGAACTCATCCAAGATATTCATAACACAAGTTAAGACACTGTCCAAATTTGGTTCGATTTGGAGTATTATTTCGGAAGTTATCGGGATTTTAAATTTTCAAGTGGTAGCCTGATTCAAGTGGCCCTGCTTAAATTAAGATATCCGCCACTTTATTAAAAATGGCGGATACGTTCATTAATAAACTTCATTGAGACACTTATATAGTCTATGTTTTCATCAAAATTCAAACAAATTCGGAATACGCTTTTTACAATTTAAATTTGAAAATTTCAAGTGGTCTTCACTTAAAAACAAAATGGTGGTGCAACTTAGTTAAGAAACTCATCCAATATATTCATAACACAAGTTAAGACGCTGTCCAAATTTGGTTTGATTTGGAGTATTATTTCGGAAGTCATCGCGATTTTAAATTTTCAAGTGGTAGCCTGATTTCAAGTGGCCTCACTTAACATAAGATATCAGCCACTTTATTAAAAATGGCAGATAAAATTCATTAATAAAGTTCATTTAGACCCTTATTTAGTCTAGATTTACATAAAAATTCAAGCAAATCTTGCTTTACGCTTTTTAGAATGTGGGTTAGAAATATTCAAGTGGCTGCCACTTGAAAACAAAAAGTCGGAGCAACTTGGTTAACGAACTCATCCAAGATATTTATAAGATCAGTTCACTGTCCAAATTTGGTTCGATTTGGAGTATTATTTCGGGAGTTATCGTGATGACAAAATTTTCATTATAAATCTGTATATATATATAAATTACGTGTCACGATGTTTGTCCGGGGTAAACTCCTAAACTAAGGAACCGAATGGACCTTTATTAAAGTTGCTCCAAAATATCTGTGAGTTCCATTAATTCAATTGTTGCCAAAAAAAAAAAAAAAAAAAAAAAAAAAAACGAGTTCATTTTCTTTCGACATAAAAATAAATACATTTAATCAAACGTGAACGTTAAAAAATTATAAAAAGTTAAATTATGCATCTCACGAAAATTGACGTCATAATCAATTTAAAGATTTTATACACATTGATAAAGTGCTAATGTAGTTCTATCATAGATATAGTAATATATATAGATCTCTCATCCCCATGTTATCGTACAAAGATTTTTGATGCCGAAAAAAAAAAAAAAATAAAAGCTTTGGAAACAGCCATTAAGTGGTATTGAAAAAAAAAAAAAAAAAAAAAAGAAAGAAAGAAATATGAATTTGAAACTGTATCTGGAGTCTTCCATTCCCCTTTAGCAAATAAATTATTCATAAATTTTATTTGCTAAAATATTAGTATGCATTCCCGTGTGTATTCACTGGGGGAAAGACGGCCATATTTTGGTAAAAACGTCGTCTTTTCCCAAATGAAAAGGAATAACTTTTTTCTCCCCAATGATCACTCTATTCTATATATGCTATACTATATCTATGAGTTCTATACGCAAGCGAAGTGTGACTCACTGACCGTCTGTGCAGCCAAGAAAAAGATTTCCTATGTTAATTGCCCACTGGATTTTTTGTAAGAAATTATTAAAAATCGAGGAAATTTATTTCCCGATTTTAATCCTTATATTTGGGTATAGATATGTATTAGTTATCGCGGGTGTTAAATTGAATTATTTTGCTGTCAAATTGACAAAATTTTAATTTTAAATTTCAAAACTCCGTCACCCTTGGCTTTTTTTTTTTTATTATTATTATTTGGCGATCAAAAGCGCAACACGAAAATATACATGCCAGATGTATGCATTGTACGAAATGTAATACGTATTATTCATTGTACGTATGTATGACATGTAATATGTATTGTACGAAATATTGTTTCATATTATTTATTACTCTTTTAATATAAGTTGTTAAAATAACCATGATTTTTGAAAGGAATTAAATATTTTCGCCAGATAATTTGGCGATATTCTTTTTTTTTCGCCAAGGATGACAGAAATGAAATCTATTCCGCTGCAAAATATTAGTATCTTACATCAGATATTTTATTTAGACATTTGAAAACAAATTTGACTTCAAACTATGATATAATATTTATCATTTTCCTTTTAATTAGTATATTATTAGTATATTAAAATTTAAAAGCATGGTATATAAAAAGTTTTTTTTTTTTTTTTTAATCTTATAATTATTCTTATCTTAATACTCAATGTTTCCCATCTTTATTAACTTGAATTTACTATTAAAATTTTAACATACTCAAAAACTTCTCATCACTTCGTTAAAATACACTAAAGATTTCAAAAATCTTTTTCTATTTAAAATGATACATGTATTTACTTTAAATGTCCAATATTTCATAAGATTTCCAATTTTAAAGTTTTAAAATATTTATCAAATTTACTTATTTTTCTGGTTTAGCCTTATTGTTTTCCTTTTTATAACAACAGCTGTTGCCCTCTTTAAAATATTTAAAATGATGAGGTCATTTTATAGTAAAATTATCCATTATAGCATATATTATAGTTCACTCCTCCATAAAAATTGATTTTAAAATCGTCTGTTTCTTTTATACTTTTATTTTAATAGAATTTAATTTATATATTAGTCATTTTAGCAATTTTATCCAAAGTAGCATTAGAAATAATATATATCACTTCTCCATTAAAATTTATAGGACCCTACAATAAAATTAATTTGTGCTTAATATCAACACTACGAAAATTTTTATCAATCGCTTCCAAATTTTGACCTAAGTTTCAAATCTCAACCCTGTGGGTTTTTACATCGGCTACAACGTTTTCGTCTTTGTTCGTAAATAATAATTTGACTGTACTAAATAGTTTACAGCCGTATAATTCAACGTATAACTTAGTCACAGCAACGCGTGGCCGGGTCTGCTAGTATATATATATATAAAGAGAGAGAGATAAACAAAGTGATTGCAATAGGTCGATTTTTAAAGAAATCTACCTAAAATCACTCGTCAATTCATAGAGTGTGGTCATCAAACTTCATTAGTCACATCGTTAATCGTAGAATTAATTAATCAATAATATAAATACAAATTTTTTAGCAAAAGAATGTATTTCGTATTGATTGTAATAATTAAAATTAAACAGAGCAATTAAAATTCAGTTATTAATTATGAAAAATCTCAACTATAATACCTTTGATAAAATATAGTATATCATATTTAAAATTTTCAAAATTAAGGAGCGATATCGTCTGCGTAATGAAACGCAGAGTTTACAGATATGAAAAATAATCTCAATGCTAGATTCTTGGAGAGTAAATTTCAATGTTGGCTTACTGTAGTTCTAATAGTCATGTGACTTTTTATGAATGATCTTCGCCACACAAAAAAATTACCATTGTTCAGTCCGATAGGCCTATAATATAAACCTGCTAAATATTTTTACTCCGTAATAGTGTTAGGACCTGCCCTTTTTTACCCCTCCCTCCCGAAATTTGTAGAATATTTTTTTAATTCTTATTTAACCTTATGTACATATTGCAGAAAATTACTCTACATATATATTGTTGTGAAAAAACGCAGGTTGTAACACTATTACGCAATAATTGAGAATAATTTGCAGATCTAGGCCTATGGTATAAATTCTAAAATGATGTAAAGAATGGTAGATAGTTTTATTAAAGCAATTAAAAAATAAAAGGGTTTCTATTTAAAGAATAAAGTTTTTTTGTTGTTTTTATACGGTCCCATAAAAAATAAAAGAAGCTTAATGAGTGAAATGTGCCCCAGACGCTAAGATAATATCTACATATTTTTAACAAAATATACATAAATATCATACAAATTACAGAGAAATTACAAATAAAACAACTGATTTAATCTACTTTTGAATGTATTGATAACCACTTCCTTACATAATAAAGCAGCCAATCAGATCACGTTTCATGTGTCATATACAAATTAAAAGTAATAACGATGATAACATAAATAATTTTTTTTTTTTTTTTTGCATTTCAATTTGCTACTAATCAACAGTTTTGTGAACAACTTTAGTATATCCCTACAACGATATTTGGCGATCTTTTGTTGGCGATTATGGCTAAATTATAAATCTAAAAATCATAAATGGTAAAATCATAATCTAAATCATAAAACCAAAATAAACAACATATAGGCTGCCATATTATATCACAAACAGTCCAGAACGACATCCTTATCGTTCGAAACGGCGAAAAATCGCCAAATTCAGCTGTGGGGATATACTAAAGTTATACCCAATTTTGTTTAAACATATCCTTCAATGATGTCCACAACCTTTTTCGGAAATATATCTCATTTTGTCAATTGGAAATTTGTTTAAGAAGACTTTATAAAAAAATAAATTTTGTAATTTTTGAAATTGACATTTTGATCATCTTTATTAAATTCAACACTTTTTCTTTAAAAATTTCTTAACTTGTTTGTTCTATATGTCTAATTTAATATTTAAGGATTAAAAGATAAGGCGAAATTTTCCCGAACACCGTGTATATAATATAACCGTTTAAACCCTTTCTCGATTGACGGTACTTTAAAGTACCGTTCGATTAAAAAGCGTAGAAAATCGAATTTATGGAAGATATTTATGCGAATAGAACGTATATACTTCACTGTAATCTCACTATAAGGCACTAGACGATACATGTAGTCGTTTTTTTCCAGAAAGGATTTTATAGAGTGCTCCCGCTGTTTATGCTTGGCATTTATGAAGATCTTCACATGTGTTATAATTAACTCCTATATAACTTCAAGAATCTACCACCAATCTTTGAAAAAATATAAAGAACATAAAAAGTCAATATTTTTTTTACACATTTTTTGAGATCGGAATATCTTTTTCGACCTCCATGTACCAATGACACACTGAGAAAAAAATATATACCGCTTTCCTGTAGAATGAATAAGTGGCCATTTCCGAGCTATGCGCATAAGGCACGCCAATAAACTGAATAGACGAAATGATCGAGAATTTCTAGTTTATACATTTCTAGATGGTGAAACAATATTCTGAATAATCGGAATCTTTTGCATTGCGAGAAATTCTCGCTTGATTTTCTAGAATTAGGTAATAAACCAAAATTATAGTAGCTGAAACCCGCCTGTTGTAGTCTCAGTTATTTGCAGGGATTTTTAAATAACTTTGCCCTCGATAATATTGGCAAAAGCTCTAGAATTCTAATAAGGGTTTCTAGAACTCGGCACTAGAATTTATAACATGGGCACTAGAATTTATAACATGGGCACTAGAATTTATAACATGGATGACATGGAACTATTTTTTTTCTAGAGCCACAATTTAGATTCTAGATGTCAGTTACAGAATTTTTTCTCAGTGTACAGAAAAGTACCTCCGCACAAAATCCTCATTAATTTTTATGATAGGATGATATGCGTAACTTTTGTTACTTATGTACTTAAATAGTACTCTAAAGTAACTAAAAATATGTATTTCAAATACAATTTTTGTCTCTTTCGTTGTGCGGTAGATAAAGATTTAAAGAGCAACAAAAACTTTTCTTGTTGCAGAGATTTACCAAAAATAATATTAAGTCGACAACAAAGATGAATCTTATATATATATATAAAAAAATACGTGTGGCACTCGAGGACTACCGCGGTAAAGCTATTGCATAGCATTTTTTATCAACTTATGCAATTATTTATTTATTTTATTTATGCAGTATTTTTTTTTCTTTGATATTAATTCAAGTTTTTTCTTTGATATTAATTCAAGTTACACTTTTTGAGCGTGGTGACCGATAAGAAAACAATTTTTTTTTCTTTTATTGAATAAATGAGAATATATCCGCAATGAGAATATATCAAAAATATCCGCAATCGATTTGTAGGTATCGAAAACCTCGATGTACCAAATTTGAATGATCTAACCCTATTTTTTGAGAAAAGGTATTTTAATAGGTTTTTAAAGGCCTACAAGTCGAATGGGGATATTCAAGTTTTTTCTTTGATATAATTTCAAGTTACACTTTTTGAGCGTGGTGACCGATAAGAAAACAAATTTTAATAGAGAAAAGTTATTTAATAGGTTTTAAAGGCCTGCAAGTCGAATGGGGATATTCAAGTTTTTTCTTTGATATTAATTCAAGTTACACTTTTTGAGCGTGGTGACCGATAAGAAAACAAATTTTAATAGAGAAAAGGTATTTAATAGGTTTTAAAGGCCTGCAAGTCGAATGGGGATATTCAAGTTTTTCCTTTGATATTAATGAATAAGATAACAATAATGATAAGAAAACAAATTTTAATAGAGAAAAGGTATTTTAATAGGTTTTAAAGGCCTGCAAGTCGAATGGGGATATTCAAGTTTTTTCTCTGATATTAATTCAAGTTACACTTTTTGAGCGTGGTGACCGATAAGAAAACAAATTTTAATAGAGAAAAGTTATTTAATAGGTTTTAAAGGCCTGCAAGTCGAATGGGGATATTCAAGTTTTTTCTTTGATATTAATTCAAGTTACACTTTTTGAGCGTGGTGACCGATAAGAAAACAAATTTTAATAGAGAAAACGTATTTAATAGGTTTTAAAGGCCTGCAAGTCGAATGGGGATATTCAAGTTTTTTCTTTGATATTAATGAATAAGACAACAACAATGATAAGATAACAATAATGATAAGAAAACAAATTTTAATAGAGAAAAGGTATTTTAATAGGTTTTAAAGGCCTGCAAGTCGAATGGGGATATTCAAGTTTTTTCTTTGATATTAATTCAAGTTACACTTTTTGAGCGTGGTGACCGATAAGAAAACAAATTTTAATAGAGAAAAGGTATTTAATAGGTTTTAAAGGCCTGCAAGTCGAATGGGGATATTCAAGTTTTTTCTTTGATATTAATTCAAGTTACACTTTTTGAGAGTGGTGACCGATATAAAACAAATTTTAATAGAGAAAAGGTATTTAATAGGTTTTAAAGGCCTGCAAGTCGAATGGGGATATTCAAGGTTTTTCTTTGATATTAAGGAATAGGATAACAATAATGATAAGATAACAATAATGATAAGAAAACAAATTTTAATAGAGAAAAGGTATTTAATAGGTTTTAAAGGCCTGTAAGTCGAATGGAGATATTCAAATTTTATCTGATCTACTTTATACGCAAATTTTACGCGTACAGCTATTCACTGTTGTACATAGATGATAGATACCTATACACCTATATACTTTCTCACAAACAGCTGCTTATGTATTCGTCCGATTTCGGAGCAGCTCGTCTTGATCTGTGCGAGCTTCGTACAGCCGAAGTCTACCGAACTGTGTTAGGTTTTTTTTTTCGTTACGGAATTTTTCGTTTCGGTCGCCGCGCTCAAAGCCCGCGATAAAAGCTATACAATAGCTTAAAAGGCAAAGTTGATTGATAATGTATAAATATAAGGAATTATTTTATTCATCAAAGTGCACCCATATTATCTATACACTTTTGTCATTTATACAGCAGGTTGTTTAGGCCGGTGGTATAAAACCATGTCTGACGAAAGTTAGTGAATTCCTGGAAGGTCAGTTTAACAGCTTATTCGCAATTGAAATGTTTTCCTTTTAAAACAATGTCCAAACTAAAGTCAGTGAGGTAGTCAGTGAGTGTGCAAAGTATGGAGGTTGATGAAGAAGTTTCAACTCCAATTCTTGTAGTTTTGTTACAGTCATTTGTGCAGTGTGTGGTCTAGCGGCAACATGCAATAGGATAAGAGTCGATCTGCTGACCAATCTAGGCTGTTTTTCTTAAAGTTTTTGCATTATTTCGACCAGTTGGTTGCAGTATATTTCTGCTATGATCGATGAGCCAGGTTTCATGAAATCGTACTTGATCACAACTGCGCTAGACAAACCAAGCACTCACCATCAACTTCATTTGATGAATATTACGCTTTGGAGTGTGTTTTGTTGATTTACCTTTATCCAACTACCGTACAATTGGCATATTGGATCAATTTCATCTTACAAGTGACAAATCGATTTAATGAATCAGATTTGTGATAAAAAGGCAAAAATAAGGAAGCTTCCTAACGCTTTCGTTTCTGTTTTCCATCCAGTTCATGTGGATCTCACTTATATAGATTTTCACTTTACTGGTTTGGCCTAAATGGATTAATATTGCTTTTCTTGTTAACACCAAACTTCAACGATAATTCATAGACCACTCTGAAATGGATCAGTATTAACGGTGAACTAAAGTTCATTATTATTGGCCTTTGATTCTGGACGACTGCATGGTTCAGTTGCGAATTCAAAGTAACCTGTATGAAATGTGGGGAGCCAATTTTATACTGTCTGTTGTGTAGTAAAACTAGAACCAAATACATTATTAATGTTTTACGCGATCTGCGATGCAGTAGTTCTACGTAAGAACACATATACCATAATTGTACGAATTTTTCAAAATTTTATCTAAAAAATAAAATAAAAATACAAATAAAATAAATAATAATAATAATAATTAAAAAAAATAGTTTTTAATACTTTTTTATAGCTTTCAATGGTTTCTTTAAATAGGCGAGATATGTAATTTTCTAACAAACAATGCAGAATGGTAAAATATTAAGCCAATATCAAATAATAAGGTTTCAATTGTAGCAATATTATTAACTACAAGTTTAATTCTTGAAAATCTAATAAATAAAATCGTTACTTCATTTTAAACTTTTAAATATTTGTTTTTGACTTCCATTCATTGGTTTTTTATTGATTTCTCTTAAATTTTCTGTTTGTCTGAAGTGATTAATTCTATAATTTTAATTATTTAAATAAAATCTTTAAAAAAAAATCCTGCTGATCGTCAGTTTTTTTTTAAATATTTTTTATTGGGAAATAAAAGAAAAAATAAGATACTAGGCGTGTAACGTGTTAGTCGTTCAGTTTATTTTAAGTTTGTATGGAAATTGCAGCACTTACACCGGTGTTCAACCACTTGGTATTCCGCAGCATTCTATCTTTCGAAACTGTCTTTCTCTACATAAAAGGTCTTTTGTGATGTCAGGCTCCACTCTCATTTTGAAAGCACAAAGTAGAACCATATATTCCAAACCGATTCCCTGTATCCATTTTGTTTCTAAAAACTAGGGTTTAACAAACGATCTCTATTAATCGTTCCATTAAAATAATAAGTAAAATTTCTAAAAAGTGAATATAATTTAGGTTTTTCTATGGAATATATATAAAAGAAAATATATCTGTCTAATGTTCTTCAAATTTTCTTTAACGAATTAAGAAGTATTGAAATTTAAAAAAAAAAAAATTAGATGGAAAACTATCGCAAAAAATTTCTGCAGCAAAAAGTTTGGCAATTTTTTTGTTCCTTGGGTTACAAACAACAACGAAAACATTTTTGTGTTTGCTAAATCCTTTTTCATTTTTTTTTTTTTTTTTTTTAGAATGACAACTATGTTATAAATAACGAGAAACACCAATATATTCATTTATAATCACGCTTAAACGAAATTAGTTGTGAAAATTATAAAACATTGAGGTTAATTTTCAATTTTATTAATAAATTAATTTTTGTTAAATTTACGACAATCACTGAAAAATTTGTTTCGTTATCATACATTAATATATTGATATTTTGCTACTATGATATTTGTATGTTATATACTTTATTCTTATATAAGTATAAATTAATAATATTTATAAATTTAATTTTTTCAATAATATAAGTACCCAATATCTCCTTTCCTTAATACTTATTTTCTTTTTCTTTTTTAAATAACTTTCATTAAAAGAAATGTATTATTTTTTTTCTGAGTACACTGATAAAAAATTCTGTAACTAACATCAAGAATCTAAATTGTGGCTCTAGTGAAAATAGTTCCATGTCATCCTTATAAGTTCTTCTCCCCTTTGAAAGCTGGTTCTAGAATCCTCTATTAGAATTCTAGACCGTTTGCCTTTATTATCGACGTCAAATTTACTTTTAAATATCTGCAAATAAATGCGAATACAAGAAGTGAGATTTAGCGAATACAATCTTGGCTTATGATCCAATTCTAAAAATCAAGTGAGAATTTCTCGCAATATAAATGATTCAGAATATTTAGAATATTATTTCACCATCTAGAAATGCATAGACTAGAAATTCTCGATCAGTTCGTCTATTTAGCTTATTGGTGTGTCTTATACACATAGCATGGAAATATATACTTCTAGTTTAGGAATTTAGGAAATGACCACTTATTCGTTCTAGATGAAGGCGGCATATTTTTTTTTCCTCAGTGTAATCTTTGTATCTATTGAATGCAATTGTAACACAATCACGAATTTCTTTGCTGATATTGTCAAAGAAAGGTATATTTCATTGTAATTTAATCTTTCATTAGACAGAATGCATTTTACTTCATCTCTGGAATAGTACTGTCGGTGCATAAATTTCACTTACTTTAAATATTCTTTACAACGGAGTCCATCCCTTTGGAAGTTTAACGTATTTTCCTTGGCATCAAAATCTGGCTATCAGATTTTACTTTAATCATAATAAACCTGTTGAGAAAATTTTACCCTAAATGAAATTTCAATATATTAACTTTGTCTTTTTTTGGCTTCCCACACTCCATTCTGGAGAGGTATTAATCCAGTTTGGTGATTAATGATTTCTGGAAATGATTTTCTTTCGCAATGCGTCTATTATTATAACAACATCTAGAAAGTGCCTGTCTTTCCTGACATCACTCCTCAACTGGCTACTATAACTGTCATTTAAAATAAATTCGAAATGACAATGACATAGATTATTTTCATTCCTCCGGCAAAAATATATTTTTAATGAAACTTTTCAATTGCAGGAAGCGCAATAAAAATCCGCTACTATAATATTCAACGAAATAATGTTTAAAGAAATGTTCAGAGCCTTATCTTGAAATAACAATATTACAGCTACAAATAATTTCCTAATTTGTGTGAATATATCTTTTAAATTATTATCACTATGATATATATATATATATATATATATATATATATATATATATGCATATGTATGTGAAGGTCATGTTATATAAAACTAAAAATTGTAAATAGTTCTGATGAAAATATGCCCCAAAATGGTATCAAATATAAATATTGAAAAGCGTACATTGTTTGCAGTGGCAAATTTAAATAGCGCTAAACAACAAATGAATTATTAATATTTTACATCTAAAAAATGGTTACCATTTTGATTTCTTTTATAAAAGCAAATATTCCCTTTAAACAGTGGACTTGTTTATTTTATAAGAATATCTATAAGGAAAACTATAGCTATTACATGAAAATGCATGACAGAGTAATTTACATACACAATAAGTATTTTTTGTGCAAATGACTTTTTTATATGTTAAGAATTGCCTTTATTTTCACCAGCGCATCACATCAGATTATTCAGTTGCTTGATATTTTTAATGAAACAAAATAAACAAATAAATAAATGGAATTAAGGGTGAGGTACCTTTAATCGGTGAAAATATCAACAAAAAAATGTCTATAACGAGAACTGGGAAAATAATCAGTTTCAATAATCGCCTGTACACTAAGAAATAAAAGTACTGCCTCCATCTATTTTGAATAATCAGGCATTTTCTGAATCCCTAAACTAGAAATATTGATTTACGAGCTATGAGTATAAGGTAAACAAATAAACCGGGATAGACGAGATGATCGAGAATTTCTAGTCTACACTTTTCTACATAGTGAAACAATATTATGAGTATAATGGATCGTTTGTATTGCGAGAAACTCTCACTTGATTCCTAGAAATCAGGTCATAAACCAAGATTACAGTTAGTAAATCTCACCTCTTGAGTTCGCATTTATTTGCAGTTTTTTAAATAAGTTTGACCACGATAATTTAGGAAAACGATCTAGAATTCTAATATAGGGTTTTTAGAATTCCCTTTCAAAGGGGAAAAGAATTCATTAGGACAACATGGAACTATTTTTATTAGAGCCACAATGGGCTCTTCCCACCTGACGTCAGAGGTCACATGATAGAGGAAAAACAAATAGCAGACGAAGTCTTGTTTATCTAGAGCGATTGCTGAAATAACATATTTTCTATTCTTATTTTTGATCAATCGTATTTATAATCTGTGTTATTTTTTTTTTTTTAATACATCATCATTTTTAATCCATTTTATATCATTATTCATCATCTTTTGAGTGATATATACATTTACAATCATCATTTAGTTTATATTTGTTATTGATGCTCATGAAGAACTCTGATTTTTGGTACTTAAATCAGTGACAGTGCAATATCGTAGTGCGTAAATCCATTTAGACCAGTAAATAAGTTATTTAACTTGTTGTAACACCTTTATGCAATTAAATTAAATGAAAACATTTTAAAATTCAAATTATAATCCATACACATTCCACAAGAACAAGCTATTATTTATTGCTAGATCAGTTAATGTAACAGTTACACTTGAACATCCAAAAATAGATTCTTACAGTTGAAAATAAATAAACACATAAAGTGTTTTTAAAAAATTATTAAATTTACAAATACAACTATTCTACTGTTTACAAATGCACAATATTACTTTTATTTTATTTTATATTAAATATTAAAATTTTTGTTCTTAAGAACAATATTTAATTGAATTCGATTCTCAGAATTCGATTATTCGTTTTCCTCTATCACGTGATTGAGCAGACGACGGTGGGAAGAACCCATTTGCTACTTAGTTGGCAGTCATTTTGCAGTGTGAATTTAATACATCAGGATTAGTTTCAAATGATACATCACACTGGACTTAAAATTGACTGCCTTTCCATAAATGTCCAGACACTTTCGATTTCAGACGTTTTGTTAAATTCTTAATAAGTACCGGACGAATCGACCTGAAACTTCAGGAGTGTGATGAACATGTAATACCACATATATTCAATTAAGAGTTTTGCCTCGAAAGCAAAAGCAGGGCCAGTAAAAAATTAAAGAAATTTTTTTTTTTTTTTTTTTTTTTTTTTTTTTTTTTAAGAAACTCCTATATTTTTTAGGAATATATGTGGCAGCTTCCTGAAACTTTATACAAATAAGAAAAAGTAGCCTCATAATCGCATGCTACTGCCAAAGCGCATTTCAAGCATCACTTTTTACAGGGTGATCCCAAGCATTTTCATTTTTCTTTAATTTTTACTGGTCCCTCTTTTGCTTTCTTGGCAAAAGACTTAATGAAATATATGAAGTATAACACGTTATTCACACTTCTGAAGTTTCAAGATTATTCGTAAAGTAATTTTTGAGATACAATCATTGCAATAAAAATTTGCGCACCGAGAAAGAGTTGTCAGAATGAAAAGAAATTTTACATACGTAAGTGCAACGTTGATATAAGTAAATGATTACAAAATTAAAGCGAAATGACTACTTATTGAAGAAAAATTATGAAACGAGGGAGGTTTTAGTACCCTGTTGGGCCACCTCTAGCGGGAAAGTAAGATCCAATACTAGCGAGTTTTGAAGCATGCAAATCCCATATGGTGTCCTGCGGCATCTTATTCAATAGTTTGATGTAAACGAGCCTCTAATTAGTCGGAACTTGTAGGCTGCCAAATTTTCCGTCTCAAGTGATCCCAGATATGCTCAATTGGTAACAAAAGTTGGGTATCGAGCAGACCAGGGTAGGGTGATATTGTGGCAGTGGAAATCCTGTGACACCCTTGTTGTGTGTGGCTGAGTACTGTTCTATTGAAAAATGGATCCCGGGGGCCCTGCCATGAGTGGTTGTACCAATAGCTTAAGGTTGTCACGAATGTAACGCTGGGCTGTCATGGTGCCATGGATTAACATTAGGGATGACCGTGTGCCTATGCAACGTTATCCCATATCATCAAATAAGCTTTGGGTGTGGTGTGTTGCTGGAAAGCAAAGGCAGGATTGAGGCGTCCACCACGGTGCCTTCCCACTCGTACCCCATACAGCACAGAATGTTTCAGTTATGTTTTAAAATGCACACAAACATTCAAAAACGTAACACATTTTAATATGCTCTCTGATACCTTTCTGAAACATTCAGCCTTTTCTATGGTATCTCTGTTATGTGATTGTAACGTTTATGTTACGTATCCGATTTTTTTTGTTACGATTGTGGACATTTCTACGTTTATGAAAGTAATCGGAAAGCAAACTGAACGTCTCTGTAATATTTAGAATGTTTCCATGTTATATGACTGTTACGTTTCTGAAACATTTTGTGCTGTTAGGGACATGTTCGTCATCGCTGCCCAATTTGAATTCGTCGATGAAGACGACCTTGTTCCATTCGTTTTCAATCTAAACCTGTCGAGCACGACACCACTCCAAACGAAGGAGAGGGGTTGGGTATTATTGGGAGCACACGTAATGACTGTCGCGATAGCAAATGTCCTTGCGCATGCGATGGCACGTACAGACACAGGGACAGGTCGTGTAAGTGCTGCATATGTCCGAATGGCGAACAATGAGACAGTTGGCGCTATGCGTATGTTTCGTATGATGTGACTTTTCTTTCGATTACTGGTCTGTCGCATGCTTCTTGAGCCTAGTCACTGTGTAAAGCTACCTCTCCTATTGTCCACTGGTCCCAACACCTCCTCATAGTAAAATCGGAACGGCCTAGGTGGCTGGCCGAGCTAACTACTCGGATTCTATCATACCGTGATTCTTCCCCTCTCGGATTCTGGTAGCTGCTTGTATTTTCTTCGACGGCGGCGTAACGGCATCTCTATTTTAAAAGCGTCTCTTATAGATTCTGTACACCAAACAAGATCTGCTTACCTGTTTAATACTCCAAGAAGAATGAAGTTAGTGCCCTTTGGTGGCATTACGCATGTTTTCTAATCATTTGCATATCTGACTGGAACGTACTTTCATGCTAATTTTCGTTACGGTCCAACAATTTTTTCTTATGGCATTCAGTGTATTTAGCAAAAGTCTGAAATTGAAAGTGACCAGTCATTCATAGAAAAGAAGTTTGTTATGTACAAGGTAAAATCCTGTATAAATAAAATGACGAAAATAAAATGACGAATTATTATTATTACAATGTTTATCACTATTTTTGGCGTAATTGTGCTTATAATTACAAGTATTTTAATATTAAAGAAGCTAGTAGTTTATCGTTTTACATATCTATATGTTATGAAGTTTTTTATCTATATTATTAAAGTAAAATTTTGTTAAAAATTTCTGGGACGGGTTTTTGCAGTTGCAAATTATAATGAGAGGGGATATAATACAATCCACCAACCTTAAAAGGGTTAAGGTAATATAACAATCATGCGAGCAAATTTTAATTAAAAAAAAATCCCTCTTAAAATTTTTAGTGAGAATGATTTAAACCAAACACAAAATTTAGATTTTTAACTATAACATGTTACAGAAGTAATAAAACATATTTTTAAATCTGTCTTTCTATCTCAGAGCAAAATTTAAATTTTCATTTTTTTTTTTTTTTTTTTTTTTTTTTTTTTAAGTTGACTTTTTAGACTTTTTACATTCCAAACATACATATGCAAGAAAAGCATTGAAATATTTAATAAAAATAAATTCGATTTTGAGATTTTGGTATTTCGTTTTGAGGTCCTCTGAGATCATTTCTGCTATTTTTACGTGATGTATGTATGTAAGTGTTTATGTATGTAAATGAACATGATTGCTTTGATCGAATGAGATGAAAGTTGTACGTATGTTGTAGGTCGTCATCGTAGAACGAACTCTATTGAGTTTGGTATATCTAGCAGTTTTGGTAAATCCCACTTCATTCGTTGTGGTTTTCAAAATTTATATGAAGAATAACTGGGGAAAATTATCTTTGACCCTCAATATATATATATATATATATATATATAATTTTTATGTGGATTTCCTTCCTTGAATATAGAGGTTTCCACTCTAATTCGAGCATTTTTTTTTTTTTTTTTTAATTATTATTATTTAAAGTTTAGAGAATATACTCCTTTCTTCTTATATTTAAGCTTTCTTTTACATTAAATATAAGAACGTACAGAATTTGTAAAAATTTTCGACTTCCGGTTTTCGATAGATTTACTTGTTTAGAGAGATTCAGAACACAATTTGATTATTTTTAGAAAATGTCTGTGTGCGTGTGAAACAAATTTTATGGAACTTCGTGCTCACCAATTAATTTACAGAATTTCATGTTCATATGTAGTTCATATTCATATGAATTTAATGTTCAAAATAATGACACCGCGTTTTTCACAATTTTTATTACGGCAGATTAAGACAAAATTCGTATAAATATGCACAATGGGAATAATTTTTAATAAATAATTTTAAATTTAAAATGAATTATTTATAATAACTAGACCCCAATTTTTAATTCTTTTATACACTTTTAAAAATTTAGTTAGTTTGAACCAAAATTTGGTACTAAAATAGCTGAAATTACCCGACGGTTTAAACTTATACCCTGTTTTGTTAATTATATGTTGTATCAAATATTATGTAAAAAAATAAAATAAAATAAATAAATAAATAAAAAACAAAATACAACCGGAGCGAGAATTGAACTATTGACCTTCGTGTCTCATGTCAAACACTGTGTCACTGTGCTACGCTTTCTCACGGACATCTGGATTCGTTGATTTTCATAAAAGATGCTAAATCTTCTAAGATTTTATCCCTAATAGCACATCTTATCCACAAGACATCCTCAGGATATCCTATGGATAAAGGTACATCCAATGGATATCCTATGGATAAAGGTACATCCAAGGGATGTACTATGGATAAGTGTGCTGTTAGGGTATCTTGACCCATTGGTGAGTTGTTGCACAACATTTACAATGTTTTCGACCACGCCCTAAAATTTAAGCTTGGTTTGGTTAAAAAAATGTTTACCGATTCACACATCCTAGATTATATAATAGATTTTTCACTTTGTTAAAAGGACAGACGTCAATAAACTTTCTTATAGTAACATTTGGTTAGTTACCAATTGAATAAAGAACTCCCCACCCCCCTTTTTTTTTCTTTTCTTTCTTGTAATGAATGTTGATTTTGAATGACTTAATCATACGCGAATTTACTTCACAAATTTTATTTTCACTCTGTGGATTACAGCCGGTGATTTCCAGTGGGCTAATGGCGCCATCTCCTGAATAAAAAGGAATTACAATAGCATGTATGCCGAAACACTACTCCAAACTTTCGTGCAACTGAAATTCAATCGCAAAAAATAAAAAATAAAAAGTGAAGTTGAACCATATTATGGTATTACTAAAAACTTCTGAAATTTTTGACACTGTATCTACCATTTAAAATAACGAAGGATAAAATGTACTCGATTCTCTATAAGGAATGTATGTCTCTATAAGAGTTTTAGGCGATTTTTTTCTTGTCATAATTAGAAATATAAAATTTATCATAGAATTGTCTAATTCAGTAATGTTAAAAAATTATTAGTGCGAAATTAGAAGGTGAGTTTATATGTGAGTTATGAGTTATATGAGTATATATGAGACATTTATAAATGAGTTTGACTCTATTTTTTTTTTTTCAAAATACTCTTAAAGTATTTTAAAATATGGTTTTAAATAATATATATATATATATATATACTTTAAAGACACAAAAAATACAGCCAATTATACAGCGAAGAAATTATTTCCCTATTCACAAATATATATATATATATATATATATATATAAATTATGAACAACATACAAAACTGTCCGTAGGAAAATTAATTTTCTAAAAGTAGCAAAGAAAAATGTTATTTGCAGACTACAAATTGCAATCCTAAATGCATTTTATCATTGAAAATATGAAAGATCTTTTAAAATGATTTTTTTTTTGTTACCTACTGAGAGCAACATTATTATTATTATTATTTTACACTATGGATCACGTTTAAATTTTACCGTGGAAAGTGAAGTAATGACAGAAAAATAACATAATAAGAGAAACTTTTTTCAAGATGGCAAATATAGCACCTTTATAAACCCAAATATTTTAATTATTAACTTCATTAATTAATAGAAATTTGTAATTAACTGAAATGTCTACCTTGGAATATTCGGAAAACATTGATACCTCTCATAATGCGCCATGACATGGCAGCCCTCCGCGAGAAGATGCGGTCGCAGGCAAAAGAAAATTGACGCTATCGACAGTAACTTTTTTTTTAATGTATAGAGTTAACTATATGTAACTAGATTATTTAGGTAAGGAAAATGTACGTGGAGGAGCATGGTTTCCCTCCCCTGAGGCGGAGATATTTACCAAGGTGTGTAGATTTTCAATATAAATATTTTGGAAAAGAATTTGTCAATACCTTTAAAACGAATGTTTGAAATACAGATGTATTATAATTTAAAACAATGTTATCGATTTTATTTTAATTTTTAACAAGAAGAACAACAAAAGAAACTTTTATCTTATGTATCTTTTTTATGGCACAAATAAAATTGATTTTATTTCGACATCTAGTGTTATACTTTTATCATATGAATATTGTCTGCATTAATTATAGAAAATATTTTTAATTATAACAATTTTAATAATTCGTACTGAGTGAAATTGCAAATGAATATATAGACGAAAGTTTTGTAATGGTCTCAATGTTCTATATTCTTTTTCTCCCACTGGAATTACGCAACGTATCAATGGTCAATAAATAGATTTTTCAAGATATGAAAAACTCTTGCGTAAAATCAGCTTCAAAATGCTTTAAACGAGTACCACAATTTTAAATCGATAAAAATAAAAAAATTATCTAGTATGCAAGAATAATTCGCTCGCTTTATTAATATTTATATCTTTTTCAAAGAAGAAATAGGGAAATAATATCCACTCAACTTGAAATGCTGAATCGATTAATACTAATGACGAGGTATTTAAATATTTAAAATCGTGTAAAAAGAGAAGGCAGTCGATTGAACTGGACTAAAATCGACATTTAAATTTATAATACGAGTTGTTGGAAACGTTGAACGTTTAATGTTACTATGGATATGTAAAAACAGCAAGCCAGCAAGTAATTGCTTAAATATTTTTTGAAAAAAAAAAAAAAAAAAATCATGAAATATTTTTATTTAAGTCAAAATAATTGGATTATGAAGAAATATAGAATGAACACTTTTAAAAGAGCGATATCGAATGTCTCACAATTTATTAAATTTCAAAATAAATTCAAAAGTTTATTGACAAAATTGAAAAAAAAAAGAGATAAAATTGGCATATAAGAAGATACGTAAAGAAATTCTCTTTAATTCACGTTCCTAAGTAAGTTTCATTTGACGTAGATTTAATATCAACTAATTCAAATATTGTTACACAGCTGTCAAGTCTTTTGGATCTTCATTATTTCTTTGTATATGTATATATATATATATATATATATATATACATTTTTTTAAACATAATTTCTGCAATTCAATAAAAATACGTTTAGCATTTAAATGAAAAACTGGTAATCTATATTATAAATCTATCAATCGAAATTGTAAATTAATTTTCTTTAAAATTTTTGTGCACCCAGTGTTATCCGTATATATATTACGTTGAGGTCAGCTAGGTTATAGTGGCCGAATAATTAATTTTCCTCAAGATATTGAAGAAATTGTAAAAGTACTTCCAAAACGTATCGAAGAGTTGAGAAATATTATTGTACTTAGACGGAATGTGGGGTCAATACACTGATTTTAATGTAATCAGAAACATGATTTATAAATTTGGTTTAAAAAAAATGACATTTATTGTAAAGGCATTGAAATCGACACTGATACTTTGAACTGAATACCAGAGCAGGGGAATACATTAGATCAGTTATCAACGCAACTAGAAGAGGTCATAAATCCTGAGGAAGAGGGCGATTGCATCGTTAATGCTACTGATGCACCAGATTTATTACCTTGCAACAATGAAGCGATTTTCCGAAAAACTTTTGGAGCTACTGTTTCAACACCTTGGCCTCGAATTATTCCAAACCCCATAAACGAATTTAGCCATGTTGTCTATATTGCAAAGGCATTCCCAACACTTTTCCCAACGAGAATATGTGATTTGAGAAGTGCAAGACAGCAAAATATTTCACCTTTCGAATATTTCCGCCATTTAATATTGTACAAAGATCAACTTTTTCAAAACATCCTAAATTTAGGTTTTTTTCTATGAATAGTTTAATGCGGAGGGAAGCTTTAAAAAAAGAAATATCTGCATCAAAAAAAAAAAAAAAAAAAACTAAAAAAAGTGCACTCCGATAAAGTGCACTTTCAAAAGTGCACTCCGATATACCTGAAAAAAAAAAATGATCCAATCAGATCCTGGAATTGCTTGAAAGCTGTTGGCTTTTAATTCGTCATCAAGAGAAAGCAGTACGTATTGGTTCGCTAGATCTAGAGAGTTGCCAGACACGGTTAAATTTTTAGGTCCACCTACGATATTTTTAACTCTCAGTGCTGCTGACTTGTATCGGCATTTAGACTTATCCAAGCTTCCAATGTAGATAAAAATGTCTGTGAGAATGAAAAAATAAGAATACGCATGACACTCCTGAATGGAAATCCTTTAGTTTTCAACAATATCTTTAAGGGAATGTGCAGAGTTTTTTATTCATAAAGTAAAACGCCCAAAATTTAAAGTAAAAGACATTTGGTACAGAAGAGATTTTCAGCATCGTGGAAGTCTTCATACACATGGTACATTTTGGATAGAAGGAGCAACTGACATTTTAAATTTAGATAAAAAAACTGAAGAAGAAATAGATCGCACAGCAAAATACTTCGGAAATATTTTATGTACGATAAACCTAAATTGTACTCCTCCCAAACCTCCGGTTCACCCTTCTACAGGCTGTTCGCACATTTTTTAGACGATTTTATTTCGCTGTAAGAAAAAATCGTTTGCATGGAGAATTTTATTTTCACAACAGTTATATTTTTGGAAGTTTTATTTATCTTCTGATATTTAGAATTTTTGTTTAGATGCAAAAATGCGCTTTTAAAATATGGCAGCGGATGGAAGGATAGGTTTCCACTCTTTCCAAAGATAGTTTTTAGTGAAATCTTTATGAAAAGCATTTATCAGGAGAAAAATGGAAAAATGTTGCAGCAACAGATGAATCTTGGGTCTATTTAAGTGGTTGCAATAAAAAAAGGTCAATTTATTATCACAAAAGTGGAGAAAAAAAATTGCTACATGGCTCAAAGCATCAAAAGAGAGTTTTTTAAAGGATTTGTGATTGCCACTGGTTTTTTGATACAAGCGCAAGATAAAAGCAAAAAAATGTGACAAAAATGTCAAAATCTACTCTAAATACTCTCATGAACATATTTTAATTCCAATTTTTAAAAATGAAAATCCAGATGTTTATCCACAATGCTATCAATCCGTTGAACTGTATCAAGACAAAACAAGCAGCTACACATCACAATCCGCAATTGCTTTTCTAGAAAAAAATGGAACAAAAAACGGGAATTAAAACCATACCCTTCACTGACATTCCTGCTAAATCTCCTGATGTATCACTGTTGGATTTTTTGTGTTTTTCGACTCTTAAAATCAACAATATCCAAACACCGACCTACAACGCTTTGTGGACTCTGGAAAGCCGTTCAAGAGGAGTAGAAAAATATACCTCTTCCGATATTATAAAAAGCATTATTATCATAGAAATTATGATGTAGAATGATAGTTAAGAACAAGGGCTATCAAACTAAACAAATAAAACTCGAAATATGAGTTAAATTGCTTCAGTACACTCCATCAAAATCGTCTAAAAAATGTGCGAACAGCCTCTGTAATTTGCATTATTTGGAAGTCAATGACCATGATAATGATTATATCAATTTACTGAATGCGTGTCAAAGACATACAAAACATAGATTACAATGTTTATGGAAGCTCAAGAAATCTGGAGAGGAAGTGTATCGTTTTGAATTGCCAGTCGTAAAAACACATCTTTCTAAAGAAGAAAACAAATGGGTTTTGAATACAGAAAGAAACGATTCCCTTATAAATAACCATAATCGATTTATAACTGAGCACTGGAGAGACAATACTGATGTTTAACCCATTTTGTCAATTTATGCCGTACTGAATTACATAGCAAAGTACGCAAGTAAAAGTGAACCAATATCAGGTGGGTTTGAATCACTGATTGAAGACGAACTGTTCAAAACTTGAATTGAAGCAATTACTGTTAAATCATTAATTAGAAAACGTTTCAGAAAAATATGCAGTGAGAGAGATTATTCAGCGCAAGAGTCGTTTCACATTCTCATTGGATGGCCTTTGTACCATTTTTCACGAGAAATCGTACTCAAAGTGGAAGAAGATTAATGGGTATCAGTAGAAGGGATTTAAGAGATAGAAAATATTCCCAAGTCACATGCACTTCACGACGCGTTTCTACTTCGAATTTCAGAATTAGATGATTTATCCATGTACGATTTCTTTTCATAGTATTATAAAAAAGGAACGCTTTAATTAAACGGTAGAAACCAGCTGTTGCCCGAATACTACCAAAATTAAATTCAAGTTGCCAAACAGAAAATAACCAGTTCTACAGGCAACAATTGCTAGACTGCCCTGTAGACAAATGTCAGATTTGAAATGCAGCGTGCCTTCATGGAAAGCAATCTATGAATTTTTTTTCAAGTTCCTAAAACAGATATTACATATTTAATGGAGGATATCTCTGAGGTGATGACGAATTCGAGACCAAAGAAGAAGAGGGAAAACGGCAAGATAGAGAAGACTGGATGTTTATAGCTAGAGTAGGAGCTGTAGAAAAAGAAAGTGAAGTACATGTATATAAGTATATTATTTAGTAAATAACATATTCATTTAAATAATATTTTTATTCATTGTTTCTTATAATTTATAGGCGTTCTATGCTAGCCCATAACACTTAAACATCAGATATGTATTCCGGCAGCCAGCAGAACTTAAATAACGACACAACTATGAGACACAAAGATATTAGTTTTGACTGGAAAGCCAGCTTCTCTGCATATGAATCACCGATGTCTTTGCCGTCGTTTATTTACCTGCAAAAATCAAGAATAAACCCAGATGAACATAATCTCATAACGTCCATGCCTGATGTTATTTTGTCTGATGAACAATCTTCCGTTTTGACTATTTTAAAGGATCAATTAAATTTTATAAATGATAAAAGTACCACACCGATTCGTTCCGTAATTGTTCAAGGCCGTGCTGGCAGTGAAAAACGTACTCCCATTCAAGCCATGATTAGTGAGAAATGATGAGTGAGAAATCATGAGAATTCTCATGATTAGGGAAAAACTTAGCAATAGAACCTATTTCCTTTTAGCCCCTACCGGAGTCGTTGTTGTAAATATCTGTTGATCTACAATTCATTCGCATCTGCACATTGGAAACGAAGGTCAGCACAGATCTTTGAGTAGCGAATCATTATAGGCTTTTCAATGTGAACTGAGTGATTGTCATTACATAATACTAGATGAAATGAGCATGCGTAGAAGCTCTCTCTTAAAAAAAAAAAAAAATGATTTACGCTGCCGAGAAGCAAAACCTGATTGCACTCCCGAACCATTTAGAGGCTTATTCGTTTATCTTTTGGATGGTATAAAACAGATACCTCCCGTTATGGATCGGCCTTTATATAGAGGCAGTTTTAAAGGGGCTCTATGTATATATGATCAAGGAGAGTTAATTTTTCAGAGCATGGAAAAATGCGTTATACTACAAAGATGCCACAGATAGCAAGGAGAAACACGAAAACGACTTCGGACTGTTTTAGACAAATTATATAAGTAAGTACTGGCGAGAATTCAACAGAAGATTGGAAATATCTAATAACCAGAAATATAGCACATATTTAACAAACGGAATTAAAAGCGTTCGTAAGAGTATTCACCTGTTTTCAACAAACACTGAAGTACAACAATATAATATGTAGAAGCTGGAATCTCTCTGTTGCCCTGTCGCATTAATTCCAGCGCAGCACAATGATAAAGGTGTTAAAAGGTACGACCAGGATATTTTGCAAGTCTTAGAACCGTCCATACTATATGTTGGTTCACGAATTATGCTGCGATCAAACCTGTGGACAGACAAATGTTTAGTAAATGGTGTTTAAGGTAGCGTCTGTAAAAGATATAATTTATAAGCCTAGTTTGAAGCCCCCAAAAGATTTGCCAATTACCATTCTTGTACAGTTTGATAAGTACACTGAACCTTCTGTGAATGGTTGCCCCTATACCTCCAGTAACCCGTACCTAGACAGTCGACCTTTTCCAGAACGCAGTTTCCTCTTTCCTTAGCTTGGATGGTGACCATACATAAGTCACATGGATTGACTTTGCCAAAAGTAGTAATAAATATCGGCGAAAATGATCTAATGCTCGGTATAACTTACGTAGCTTTGCCAGAATACGGCGTATTAAAGATCTCATTTTCGATCCTGGCTTTTGTTTCGACAGATTAGAATGTATTAAAAAAATATAAACTGTTAGCATCGAGACTGAAGGAGGAAGGGTGGCTTTTAAAATTAGCGTAACTTTTCTAATATTTGAAACTTTGCCAATTGTTTTCAGTAAAATCGTGTAAAATATATCTAATTAAAACATCTAAAGTTTAAATAATAAACATATTTATATATAAAACCAAATATATGGGTGAATTATAATATTATATAAATTTGTGTTTAATTATATTTTATACTTTTTGTTCGAAAATGTACTTCGGAAATAGAAAGTTCATGTACAGCGGAGATTATTGTATATAAATATCACGGTATATAAATATCACGTTATAAAAAAACGTATTTTTTATATGTGTTGTATATAAGGTAATTTTATGCAATTTTGAAGGGAATGTTGTAAAAGCTTTTTGTGTTGCATTTTCACAGTAATTAAGTTTATGATACTGATGCACAACGGACACATTATTGTATTATGTAATTTTTATGCATATAGAATAATTTATCTATAGTTTAAACCAAACTGATTGAAATAAATTGCACAAAACCACTAGTAACGTATTTTTATGGCAATTATTTTTTATGATAAATGTGTTTTTATAACGATTTATTTTCATGATAAATTTTTATGGTATTAATGTTCAAAGGATATATTATTGTATATATTTTATATATACAGGATACTTTTTCTATATCTGAAACTTAAAGTATTAGAATGAATATTTCTAAAACCATTTATTTTTTATTTTTATTATAATTAATTTTATAATATCAACCTAGAACGGACAATACTGTTTATATTTTATACATTTTTCTATATTTAAAAGGTATAAAGTTGAAATATATTTTGTGAAATTTATTGGTCATATAAAAATATTAACCTTCCATTTCTTCATAGCTTTCCCTTTTTTTCCCCTCTCTAAACCATGTAAAAAGGTGTTTCTTATGTATGTATGTACATATAATACACCTCTAGTCTGCGATTTTTAAGAGAAATACATTTCTGATTATAATTGTACAACAGACATATTATTCTGTATATTTTATTTTTGTAGAGGTATTTTTTCTTTAGTTAAAACTTAAAACAACAGATTGCATTTCGCAAAATTTCTTTTATATTGCATTTTTACAACAATTAGTTTTAATGTATCAATCTACAATGGAAATCAAAGTACATAATTTATATATGTAGTATATTTTCTGTAATTGTAACCGTATTTACTGGAAGGAATTTTGTAAAACCTCTAGAATTTTAATTTTATGGCAATTTATATTGTTTTATTGCCTTCTAATGGTAATAAAGTTTATAGTAATAATGTATTACAGACTTATTTTTATACATATTTCATTATATAAAGTACTTTTCTACAGTTAAACCGTAAAACATAAAAATTAATTTTGTAAAACTTTTTACATTGCATTTTTATGAAAAACATTACTGCGGTATTTCTTGCGTATCTATCTTTCTGCAATTTAATACTGTGTAAAATTTCATATACTGCACTTTTCTGATTTGATGTGCATAGAATTAAAAATATGCACAGTGACTGTTGTTGGTGTATTTATGGTAAATTTACTCATAGTTGGTAAAAAAATAAATAAATAAACCGAAGGAGATATAAGAGGTTGCAACTCCTCTGTCACACGGAAATTCATCTTGTAATTAAACGAGTTATTCTTTGCATGTGTATGCAGCAAAATATAAATGAATATGAACTGCTCATTATTGAGTAACAGAAATCGGAAGTTAAGGCTCCCGATCTGCAGATACACTAGCTAATAATAATAAATAGCAAATACATTGAACAATTGTTTCTGGTCGAAATAATGGAGCACATTCTTTCATCAGAGAATAAAGGTAGTGCAAGCGTGACATGAAAGAAAAAACGCTCACCATTTGAAAAAGTGACAAAATATTATGAGTTAATAATAGCAGCAAAATATGTGAATAGATACTAGATTAGTTAATACAGGGTTCGTACGGGACTTATTTTTTCCCTGAGTCTTATACCATAAATTTTGTAGAACAATTTTCCTCATAAAATAAGTCTATATGATTAAGATGAATTTTATTGTTTCAGAATTCTGGTGTGAGACTCAGGGAAAAAATTAGGCCCGTACGAACCCTGTAATATTGATAATTTAATATTTACTATCAGGTGATAAGCTATTAATTGCTTTTCCACCTGATTTTTTTTTTTTAACCATTTCTACTCAAAACAATTATTGTGTGATTTATTTTGTACTTTGGTTTTTTTGTGTTTATCGTTCTATATCGTGAAACGCCAATTTTTCGTTGCTTTTTAATAATGCTAACTAATTAGCAATACTAATTTAACTTATTAAAAAGCTAACTTATGTTATTTAAATTCTACTTATCATTTTTAATGATAATTTCGGATCTTTGTAAGTATGGAATTATAAGTTGAAAACTGTAAGTTTAAAATTTAATTTATGCTAATTTATACACTAGCACGATGCAGAATATTTAATTCCATAAATTTCCATCAATTACATTTCAGAATATCGAAATATCAAAGATATTTGCGCCGGAATATTCAACAAAAATCATTCTTGGAAAGCTCAGTTGACCATCGTGAAAGAAAATGGCGGAGGTAAATATTGACCTAGTTTTCCGCGCAAACGATGTTAGATAAAGCCTGGCACCAAAACGACCCGGGAAAAGCAAGCACGCTCAGTTCCGCTTTCCGAGTTTAGTTGATTTGCGATCGATGATTTTCTGGCATCAATAGCTTACGGTCGAAATTAATCCAATGAATTCCAAAGTTCAGAGCAAATAACGAAAGGGCTGATTAGATTTTCTCGTGAAATGCTTTTAAAAAAATATTTGACTAACAGTAAATTTCAGCAAATCTTTATAAGGTTTGCTAATACAAGATGGCGTAAGTTGTTCTTTCTATGAATGTTGATTAAGAAAAAGGAATAACGTTCGTTAATTTTAAAATGCTTATTTTGGAATAAATAATCTTATCCTGTATGTTTTATGCAATATTTTATTTGTAAATTTTGTTTCAACAAATTTCATTTTTGGTAGAATTAAACCAAACAAACTTCTGAAAAGGTTTTGAAGATAATTTCATTACATTTTAATAATACTCTTGATGTACTTTAATTATGTTCTAAACGAATATCATATATTTATGAACAATATACTTGTTATACTTTGTAGTAAAACAAGGTAATCTTTTACAGGCATTTATGAATTTTAAGTACTGTACTAATTTAAAAATTTTCGTTTCTGATTTTTAGTTAATCCATAATGGGAATTTTAACATATATCTATTCATTTTCAAAGTTTTTCAGTAATACTGCAGACAGGTTTTTTAAACATTTCGCCAAATTCTTAAAATGGTATTTTAATTGGTATATATTAAAATAAAAGCTAATTTCCAGATTTTTATTTTCAATAAAATTTGTGTAATGCTCTGAAAACTTCTCAAAGAATTTCATCTTTTACTATTATTTTTTTTACTTTCCGAACACTATAGTGAGGAAAGTACTGTAATCATGTCAAAAATCCGAATTCGAGATTTTGATGCTTCTATACGTTTCAAGGTCCCCTGAGTCCGTTTTTACTATTTTTACGATATGTATGTACGTGTGTGTATGTATGTGTATGTGTGTGAGTGAACACGCTAGCGTCTAAACGCTTTGTTCGAATAAGCTGAAAGTTAGTACGTATATTATAAGTCACCATAGTACGAACTCTATTGATTTTGGTGAATCTAGCACTTATAGGTTTTTTACAGGGCACAAAGGAAAATTCTCTCATTATTAAACTGAGCAAAAAATTTATACACATATTATACGTCACAGGTTTACGATCTGTATAAATTTTGGTGAATCTAGCACTTATAGTTTTTTTTTACAGGGACACAAAGAAGTATTATTTATCATTAGGGCCTATGGGACCAAATTTTTAAAAGTGCAATAGCGTCTAAACACCTTATTCAATTTACCAAAAAAAAAAAAAAAAAAAAATTATAATAATAATAATTATACACATATTACAGGTCACAGTTCCATGAACCGAATGGATTTTTGAGAATCTAACATCTAGATATCTTACAGGGACAAAAAAAAAAAATTCTTTATCATTATTGTCTATGGACTCAATTTTTTTAAAGTGCGATTTCGTCTAAATACTTTATTCAAATAAACTAAAAACTTATGTACATGTTATAAGTCACCGTTTAAACGATATCACACTTTTAAAAAAATTGGGTCCATGGACCATGATGATAAAGAATTTTTTGTTGCGTCCTTGTAAAAAATAAAACTAGTTGGCATAGGTGGACTCTGCTCAGTTCCCCATCATATTTGTGTTCTCATAAATTTCTAGTGCGAGACATTATAATCATGTTAAAAGAAAGGAATTTGACCAAAGCTTGATACAGTGACAGAATGAAATCCCCGCCTAATAGGCTATCCATCGTTCACTTCGATTTATTTATCTTATTCTAATCTATTAATTTATTTTATGAGGGTCAATTCTGTTGTTTAGTTTTCATGCTACTATTTCCAATGCAATAATCTTCAAAATTCATATTTATATATGAAAAATTTACAATTTCGCTATGTTGATAAAATCGTAAATTACGAATAATTTACGAAATTTTCCTATTACTAGAATATTTGTATTCAATCATGTTCAAACAAGTATCATAAATGTAATTTTGAAGTTGTCTAATGTATTTATGATCCTCAAAATGGAAGTTTGTGCTCAATGTTGCCTTATTCTGACATGTTAAGTAAATCGTAAATTCCAAATAACTCACCAATTTTTTAAATTGGGAAAATCATAGTCTATGATATTCATGCTAGTATCCAAAATACTATTTAAAAAGTGGTTTGACATCTTTATGATGAAAATATCCCTCAAGATTGACGTTTATGTGAAATTTTGCTCTATTCTGCCATGTTAAGAAATTCGTAAGAATCCAATAACTTACGAAATTTTTATATTGGAAAATTCATTGTCATTAATATTCATGCCAGTGTTCTAAATAATATTTCAAAAGTAGTCTGACATCTTTACGATGAAAATATCTCTCAAAATTGACGTTTCTGTGAAATTTTGCCCTATACTGTCATGTAATTCGTAAATTTCCAATAACTTGCGAAATTTTCAAAGTAGCATATTTTTAGTTACTTATGTTTATACCGGCATCAAAACTGATATTTTAAAACTGATCCGACATTTTTACAGTAAAAGTTCCCATTTAATGCACGTTTAAATGAATTTTTGTCCTATTCTCCCATGTTAAGAAAATCGTAAATTTCTAATAACTTGTAAAATTTTTTAATTCGAGTGTTACCAATGAATAGGGTTCTTACCAGTATCGAAAGTAATATTTTAAAACTCATCTGACCTCTCTGCGACCATTTGTTCGTGAGATATCGTGTAAACAGACAAACAAACTAACGGATTAACACACTAACGGACTAACACACTAACGGACTGACACACTAACAGACGCCCTACAGACAGACACCATACAAATTTTGTCATTTTTGGATTCCTCATACCTGAAAACGTATAAAAAAGTCAAGAAACCGAGGTCGAAAATTTTCACGATTACCTAAGTTCACCATACCTATAGTATATACCTATAGGGGAACTAAAAATAATGCATGAACTTTATAAATTTTGGTGAATCTAGCTCTTATCGTTTTTTATTGGGACACAAGGAAAAAATCTTTATCATTATGGCCAATTGAGCTCAAATTATTTGAGGGCAATAATATATAAACTCTACATTAAATTAAGTTAAAATTAAATCCCCATACGAAACAGAGATACGAAGTAAAATTCTTATACAATGCGATTTATGGTATCAAAATATTTGAAGTTTGTTTTATTAATGTTAAATGTTTTAAATTAGTAAAAACCTGATATCCGTAACTTGATGTGCTAATGTTTGATCATTATGGAAAATAATATCAGAGTTAATTGTAGTTATTACGGGAGCATATGTACCATTTATATTCTTATCTGGAACCAAAAAATTAATCTCATACATACCTATTCCATTGTACAAACATACGAATTTGGGACATAAACAAATTTTATACTTTCATTTATAAATGTTAAATGAATTAGTTACTAATTGTTATATATATATATTATTAGTTTAACGCGTGGTAACTGCTAAATATTCGGAAGTGTCCTTATAAAACAATTATATGTTCAATTCGTGTAATTTTCCATAAATCATACAGTGAGAAAATTTTACGCGACAGACTTCTACAGAATAAATTATGTCTTTGACAAA
This sequence comes from Salticus scenicus, assembly GCA_963930645.1. Lineage (NCBI taxonomy): Eukaryota > Metazoa > Arthropoda > Arachnida > Araneae > Salticidae > Salticus > Salticus scenicus. The sequence goes on from OZ005658.1 coordinate 183,467,204, forward strand.
TATAGTTTTATGTCATCTTTTTAAATTCTAGTTCCCTTTGGTAGCGAGTTTAAAAACCCATAATAGAAATCTAGATCATTTTCCTACATTATTGTGATCAAACGTAATTAAAAATCTCTTCAAATAAAGCCGAACTCAAAAGGCTAGTTTTCTTAACTTTAATCTTGCTATATATGACCCAATTCTAGGAAATCAAACTAAAATTTCTTGCAATACAAGGGATTTGAAATCAACATAATATTCATAATATTGTTTCTTAATCTAGAAAAATTATATAGACTAAAAATTATCGATAATTTTGTCTATCCAGGTTATTTGTTTACCTTACATGCATAACTCTTAAATCTGCATTTATAATTTTGGGTTGCAGAAAACGACTACTTATTGATTCTAGATGTAGGCGGAATAATTCTTTTTTCAGTGTACTTTAGCAAAAGAATATAATACCTATTAGTTTGGCTTCCTATTAAATAATCTGACACTATTAAAAGAAACTTCAAACAGTTTGAATCCATAGACCTTAATGTCTATAAATTCTTTGTATCCTTGTAAGAGGTCTATAAGTTCTACACGCATGAAAATTTATGCAGTTGCGACTATAATGCACCTACCAAACATGATTCCAGCTGCGTATAATTTTTAGCATGTTCAGACGCTCTCTTATTGTATGTACGTGTGTGAGTTAAAGATATAGAATCATTCAATTGATGCCCAAAAAATAAAATAAAATTAATAAATACATAAATATAATAAATAATAAATAAATATTTTGATAAAGTATAACAAATCATACGTTAGGAGAGCAGTGTAACAGGTAGTAGTTTTCCTTTATCTTAAATATTTTAATATTAGTAAAACAAACCTTAAATAATTTAAGTTCACAGACTGTAATGTATATAAATTCTTCTTTGTACAGTTGGTAACAAAAGTGTCCGAACACTAGCAAAAATTCCTATATAAAAAAAGTACACTTCATACGGTTTTGTTAAATAAATCCTTGTCGAATCCTGTTCTTAGACTGACTAAGAACAGGTTTCGATAAGGATTTATTTAACAAAACTGTATTAAATGTACTTTTTTCATATAGGAATTTTTGCTAGTGTTCGGAGACTTTTGTTACCGACTGTATCCCTAGAAAAGAACTGTACGTCCTACACGCATGAAAATATATCAAGTTCATACAATACAGTAACATACATATCAAATTCATCTCAATTGACTGTAGTGTTTATATTAAATTGTGTTGTATGTAATGTGTGTGAGTGAACAAGATAGCATTTAAACGCTACATTAGATTAAGTAGTAATTTGCTAGACATTTCTTAGGTCACCGATGCAGGAACCGTTACGGGTGTAGGAGTTATAGTTAATTTAGAAGGTACAAAGTTACAGAAGGTACAAGTAAGAGTTATACATTACAGGCTATGGAATCTAAATACTGACGTTCGTTTTAATAAATTATTTAAAACGGAACATTACTATAATTTGTATTGTTTTCGAAGTTTTTAAGATGTAATTTCCATAAAATAAAGTACGACAAATGTTCAAAAATTAAAATAAAACTTGTAGCTGAATTCATTCTATAAATTAATAGCAATAAATAATAAATAACTTTCAGAAAATGAAATGAAGTGTAAGATATACTAAAGAGATGCAAATAACCGTTAATGCTCTCTACGCGTCTCTCTCTCTCTCTCTCTTTTTTTTTTTTTTTTTTGAAATTCTCTTTTCGCAAAATAATTGAAAGGAATATTGTGCTTTTTAAAACAAAACTCGTGCGAATGTATACATACATACATACACACACATCTATAGGAAAGAAAAAAAAAAAAAAAAAAAAAAATCGTTTGCGCAATTTTGAAAATCAAAATTAAACTTTTAGAATAATAAATGTAAAATTATTAAAATTGTCGTCTGCTGCTATCAATTTTTTTTTTCTCATTTTAATATCGAAATAGGAGAAGTAATTACACTTCTCAACGCAGCTATAGCTATTAAATGCAATTTGTTTATAACTTGACTTTTGGAATAATAGGAATATAACCATGGGAACTAAAGATTTGGAAATGAAGCTATTTGGAATTGTTAGAGTTTACTACCATGAATCTTTGTAATGATCGATAGATGGCACTTTTTCAGCTCTTGTTGTTAGTAAATATTGCAGTCACATGTATCTATTTTTGTTCTTTTTGTTATTCTACTTAATATTCGTACTATAATTTCTCCGCCATTACATCATGGAAAATTGATTGCTTTTGGAAAGAAATATTTCAGTTTATTCAAAGTTCGATCGGAAGTAGATTTTTAACTGAAGCTGAACAAATATTAGTTTCAAATCATCTGATTAATTCTTTACTTCCATTAGCCGAAGCAACTGAAATTTTAAATTTGTCATTTGGAAATAAATGGAAGCTTAATTCTGGATTTCTTGGTCCTTTGGAGTTACACTGGAGCACACAACAGTATGTGTTATCTTTTTTACCGGATTTATTCATTTTTATTCAATAAATATATGTGAAACTAAACATCGGCTAGCAATGGCGGCTTGATGGAATTCGAATTAAAGCATGTTTATTGTAATTTCCCCTTAGCCTACCAGAGGGCGAGCATTTCATTACAATCGCGGATCATCTTTAGATATTTTTCAATTTTTACTTGTTACAAATTATATTAAAGATTAATTTTAAACAGCAATGATAATAAATGCTTTAAAAGGGAAATAGACAAATTGTCAGCGATGAATGAACCAGTTAATGTATTCTCGTATGAAGTACTACAGGGTGACAAGAAATAACTTGGACGAAGTTTCAAACGAAATATCTGTAACTACCGCTAAAGTTATAAATTTATTTCATTAAGTATTGATCCTAGAAAGCAACTAAACAGGTGTAAGTAACTAGTTGTGATAACCATTATGTTTAACAAACGATCTGCCCTACTTGAATTACATAAGCAAGGAAAAAAAAACAATGTCAAATTGTTCAACAATTGAAAGTGCCTAAGCAGACGGTTTCATACACAATCAAAAGGTTTAATGAACTCGGACATGATGGTGACATGCCAAGAAGAGGAAGAAAGCGCACAGTTAACACATCAAGAAACCAGAAAGTTATCAAAAACCGATTTCAACGAAATCCTAGGATTTCAATAAGAAAGATTGATAGAGAGATGAAGATCAACAGAGAAACCGCACGTTTGGTGATAAGATTAGAGCTTGGTCTTCTCCCTTACAAAATGAAAGAGATTCAAAAACTAACAGCAGAGAAAAAACGCACAAGACTTCAAAGGCGTAAAGAAGTATTAAAGCGGGCCGCAGGTGATCGATGACAAACATTTGTCTTCACAGATGAGAAACTGTTCTCGATTCAACAAGCTCACAATATCCATAATGGTAGAGTTTGGTCAGCAGAAGCACCTAGACCTTCTTGCATTGTTAAACGGCCTCAACGACCCCAATCTGAAATGATTTGGGGTGGGATATATGCAAGTGGGAAAACACCACTTGTTTTTGTTGATCAAGGGATAAAGATTAATCAACAAACATATCGCAAACTGATTTTGGAAGATGTTGTCTTACCTTGGTCGCAAAAGTTCTTTGGAAACAAAAGATGAACCTTTCAACAGGATTCCGCGCCACACGCAGAGCTAAACGCACTCAAGATTGGTGCAAGGCAAATTTTCCTGGCTTCATTGGAGCTCAAGAATGGCCACCGTATTCCCCAGATTCGAACCCAATGGATTATTCTGTTTGTCCATCTTGAGGACAAGGGTGTGTGCTAAACCTCATAAAACTTTGGCATCCCTGAAGAAATCCTTATGCAAGTAATGGGATAAAATATCAGTAAGTGAGTTGCGGCCCATAGCCGAAAATTTTGTGACGCGTTTAAAGCTCTGTATTAAGTCTAAAGTTAGCCACTTTGAAAATTTGTAAACATATTAGACAAAATAATGTATTCATATTTATTCTGATGTTTGGTCGTAATATTTTCATTTGCATTAAAGTTACAATGTATCACGTGAGTCCAAGTTATTTCTTGTCACCCTGTATTTGGAGGTGGAAAAACGATTCAATCATTAAGGGAAAATGAAGTATTTAAAAGGACAGAAGGGGTAAAAAATATATTGAGGATGCAGAGAATGAGAGAAAAAGAAGAATATAAAGAAAAGGAGAGCGTAAAAAACTTATCAAGGATACAAAGAGAAATAAATGGATATAAGCAGGCTGAAAAGGGAAAAAAATATATCGAGGATTCAATTATTCAGAGAAAAAGAAGTATTTAAAAAGACAGAAGGGGTGAAAAATATATTGAGAATGCAGAGAATGAGAAAAAAAAGAAGAATATAAACAGGCGGTGAAAGAAAAGAATAGATCCAAAATGCACAAAATGAGAAAAAATATATACATATAAGAAGATGGAAAAAATAAGAAACTTAAAAAGAATACAGTATTTGAGAGAATCAGACGAATACAAACAGATAGAACAAAAGAAGAATACAGAAAGAATCAAAGAGTTAAGAAATTTGGATATCTTACATTACCGTGAGTACTTTTATAACTTTTTAAGAAGAATAAATAATAACAAAACTAACTTAATGTTACAGTTTATTAAGTTTCGAACTGATTTATGCCTGAAAATATTTGTTGTTGTTGTGAGGGTTTATGCTTTTCTTATCCTGTTGTAGTCGCAAATAAAAATAAAATGACAAAAAGTAGCAATGAAGATTTCCCTAGAAAAGTATTTAATTGTGAATCTGTATATATCTGTAAGATTTGCGATAATAATGTATTATTAGGTAAAGTTCCTAGATTCTCAACTAGTAATAACTTGAAATTTCCTGAAATTCCATCTTGCTTGTCAGCACTATCACCACTTGAGGAAAGAATGGTAGCACCGTACATTTATGCAAATAAGATCTTTAAAATCCTTTTGCTTAAATCCACAATTAGGAAGAAAAGGAAGCGTTGTTAATATACCCGTAGAAGTAAATGATATGATTAAGGTTTTGCCTAGAGAGTTTGACAGCATGTCTACAATACAAATAAAACTATAAAGGCATATACTGCATAAATCAAATTACATGTTTGAAACTGTACGTCCCGGTGTGATTTGCGATGCTCTTGAATTCCTAATAAATACTAGCTTATATAAAAAACACGACATCCAGATAGATCAGTCTTTTTTTTTTCTCAATTTGAATATAGCACTGGACACGTAGATAATATTTTAGATGAAAATGATTTAATTGAAGAATATACAGCAGAAAATAAAAAGTTGAGCTTAATAGAGGAAGGTATAAGGGAGGAATTAAATATTGAGGAAAAAGAAGAAGAAGAAATTTAGTGATGTTATTAATTAATAGGGATATGCAAATAACAGAATCAATTAAAGTTATAGCCCCTGGGCAAGGTCACGAACCAGTTCCATATGGCATTTAATAGAAGACTTGGAGGAATTATGTTTCTCGAAAATATTTGCTGGCTGCGAAATGAAAATGCCGAAGAATATCACGTATAGCATTAGAACAAAATCAGAGGCAAGGAAGGAAGGATCGAAGAAGCTGTGTGCCGGAAAGAATATTATTTATGACAAAGAAGAAATTAGAAAAATCATGTTTAGCAAATATCAATATATGCTTGAGAAAAAATAAAAAGGCAAATACAAACTAAAAAGCAAAATTTATGCAAAATCCTAAATTTATTAATAAAATTGGATTGTGGATATAATTTTTTAAAACAGATTCGTTTATCACGGCCGTATTGGGAAAGCAAGAAGAAAGATTTTATGGCGATGTTACGACAACTAGGTAAGCCTACTTTCTTTCTAACTCTTTCAGCTGCAGAAACAAGATGGCCAAAATTAGTTAAATTTTTGTTTAAGCTAAAATTTGACAAATCATTATCTATCAAAGAAGCCTTATTAATAGAACAATGTAAAAAATCAGAACTTATAAGAAATGATCCAGTGTCATGCGCCAGATACTTTGATTATAAGGTCAATAAATTGATGTGGTTATTGAAACAAAATGGAAGTATTTTTGGAAAATATATTGTGGAAGACAGTTACGAAAGGGTTGAGTTTCAAAACCGAGGATCACCCCATGAACACATTTTCTTATGGCTGAAAGATGCCTCAAAATCCAACAAGAACAGTATTTCTCTATGTACAGATTTCATTGATCAGTTTAACCTTGCCAATATGTTGAAGACAATCTATACATGGCGGTACTATTGCACAAACACAGCGACAAATGTTACAAAGGTAGAAATAGTAAAGGTCAATGTAGATTTAATTATCCATTGCCTGTAATGCCAAATACAACTATTTTGTATCCAATGAATGAAAATGACATTACAGATGAAGAAAAAAACAATTTGCATTAAAATAAAAAAAAAGGAAAGGAAGATTCTCTCTCTCTCTTTTTTATTTTATTTATTTTTTAATGATAGCCATTTCATGTCAAGTAATACAATAACTAGGCTTGAGTATTTAAATAGTGATAATCAGATTCTTATTTGTATAAATTTACATGACAATAAACGAGTCTTTACAAATAGCTTAGTTGAGCTTGTACAATAGTTAGTTGAGCTTGTACATAAGATTTTGAAAACTTTAAATAAGTAAGTAAATAAATGTATTGTTGCAATAACATTATTTTAATGTATTGTTGATTTTTTATTAGAAATTATTTGCTTTTTTATTTTACTCTTAAAACTGCTTTGTAATTTACCCGAACAATATAGTTCTTAAATATTTTTCTTTTTAATGCAAAATATGTTGGTGCCATGTCATTTACCTTCTTTTTTTTTTTTTTTTTTTTTTTTTTATGTGTGTGTGAAATTTGAGTTTGCGCATATTTTCAGACTTTTTGTGCTTTTCCCACTTTCATGCCTGCATTACACAGTAATTTTATTATTATTTGTATATCTATAATTTTTTTGTATTGTGATTTCTAATTTACAAACACATTGTGTTGATTATATTTTATATTAGGGATCAAAGATTCGATGTCTTCCTGCTATTTTAACATTTTCCCTTTTACGATTTAGTTATGATATTGCTAAAGGCGAAAGATACAAGGTAAGATTATTTTCAACATTCTTAAATGCTAAATGTAAATATACTATACTAATTATTCATTTAATTTTTCTGTGGATTATATTATCCTTTTTTGTTTATATTTAGGAAACTGGAAAATTTGTCTTTCCGTTTGAAATAGACATGGCACCATATTGTAGTAAGGTTAGTATATATATATTTTTTATTTCATGGTTTTAGTTTTTTACATGAAGACCTAGAATTTTTAAATCTTAGGGATGTTTAAATATAACATAAAAGTTTTTCTTTCAGGAAATGAAGCCTGCTGATTCAACATATGAATTGTTTTCAGTTCTTATTCACAGGTATAGTAAGTTTTCTTTAAATCATAAATCTAAAGTAATTAATATTATCAGGGTGAAGTAATTAATATTATCTCTTTTGAAAATGAAGACAACTAGCACACACAGAAAACTTAGTAGCAGGATTTTAACCTGGCAAAAAAGCTTCTTTAGCATTTTAGCTAAAATACCCAAGTAGTATTTTTAGCTTTTTCCAAAGTTAAATTCCAAATTGTGATGTATATTTAAATATTTTCACATTTAAATTCCCCTATTAAAAATCTAAATGAAATCCAAATATACAAAAAAAAAAAAAAAAAAAAAAAAATTCCCGATATTTTTAGTGGTTTTGTAACTTTTGCGACGAATATTTGTATCAAAATTAGGGTTAGGTAGGAGGGGAGGATTTGAATTAGAATTTCTATCTAATATTTCTTTTCTTTTTTCTTACTTTTTTTTTTTTTGCGGGGATTGAAAAGAAGAGAAAAAAGCAGTACAAGCTTGAATTACTTTTTAAAAATGATCATAATCTGCATTTTCGTGCTTTAAAAATTTTTGTGTATTTAGTATATGCACATTGCTTGTAAACTGATTAGCAAATTGATGATTTATTTTTACAAGAAAAGACAGACATTTATGGAGTTTAATGAAGTATCAGAAGAAATTAAATATGTCAGAACAAAAATACATAACAGCAATAAGAAGTTCTATAAGAAGAGTACAAGTTTTCTTAAAACGCAATTCTCAAGAAGTAGGCCTTAATTGTTATAACAAAGACATTTTGCCACAGTTTGAATCTAATATGGATTTACAGTTTATATGTGAAGAATATGGATTAGCATTTTACATAGTGAACTACGTTGGCAAAATTGAATCAGGACTTTCAAAATTATTGAGGACGCAGCAGCAGATACGAAACTAGGTAATGATAGCATTAAACACAAGCTAAGGAATCTTACCAATAATTCCTAAATAGTAATTTAATGTCGGCACAAGAGGCTGCTTATCATGTGCTGACATTACCATTGAGCAAAAATAGCCGTCAGACAATTTTCATAAATACCAATAAAGTTTGCGATCGAATATTAATGTTAAAATCTCGTAAAGATTTGTGTAAGCTAGATGCAGATTCGACTGACATATATATGCCGACTTTAATTGACAAATATGCAAAACAAGAGAGAAAATTCGATAAAGTATGTTTAGCAGATTATGCTGCATATTACAATAAAAAAACTAAAAGAATTCAAGATCACAGTGATAATGAAGATATGCCAGAAGATGAGTTGTTAACAAAGAGACAGAAACCAGCAGTTATTCGTTATGGGAGATATAAGTTAATACAAGATTCCTATAACTATTACAGAGAGCAACTATCATTGTTTTTTCCTTTTAGAAATGAAATTGAAAACATTGATACCAAAATTAAATATGAGGCAAACAAAGAATTGATTGAGAAAAATAAAGCAAAATATTCAATAATTAATTATGAAAAACTGAAAGATGGCATTCAACAAGCACATCAAAATTTACAAAACATAGAAAATACTGATATAGAAAATTTTGTAAATGATAGGTTGTCACCTGAAAATCAAATAGATATTTTAGAACAAGCATGTGAAATAGCATGTGAAATGACCCCAAAACAAATAGATTTCCTGTTCCTGTAAAAATTCCTTTTGAAGAACGTTCATCGAATTTGAGACAACTGAATGAAGAACAACGAGAATTTGTTATGTATGTACTGCATGAAATAAAAAGTGGCAATGAAGCATTAAAACTGTACCTTAGTGGTTCCGCAAGTGTTGGCAAAAGTTTAGTAATAAGTTGTTTATATCAATTAATTACTTATTATTTTCAAAATCAGCCTGGTTCAGATAAAGATTATATAAATGTGCTATTATGTGCTCCATCTGGTAAAGCTGCATTTTGAATCTATGGCGTTACACTGCACACAGTTTTTGCTCTCCCAGTTTCACAGTTTGCAGGATTAATGTCAGAATTATCAAATGATTTAGCCAATTTTATTCGTACAAAATTGTCATCTCTAAATTATTTGTAATTGATGAAATTTCTATGGTAGGAAGTACTTTATTTAAACGAATAGACGAAAGATTAAAGCAAGTCATGGGGACTAACAAATCATTTGAAGGAATATCCGTAATTGTTGTTGGTGATTTAAACCAATTGCCACCAGTAATGGACTCGCCGATTTATGACATTCCTAAAGTCAATAATTTAAGTGCACTTACAAATGAACATCGCAATCCACTCTGCAATGAATTTTATTAGTTCCCCCTCATACTATGGGTATGGGGAACTTAGGTAATCGTGAAAAATTTCGACCTCGTTTTTTTTTTTTTCTTTTTTATACGTTTTCAGGTGTGAGGAATCCGTAAATGACAAAATTTGTATAGTGCCTGTCTGTAGGGTGTCTGTTAGTGTGTTAGTCGGTTAGTTTGTTTACACGATATCTCACGAACAAGTGATCGCAGAGTGGTCAGATCAGTTTTAAAATATCACTTTCGATACTGGCAAGAACCCTATTCATTTGCAACATTCGAATTAAAAAACTTCGTAAGTTATTAGAAATTTACGATTTTCTTAACATGGGAGAATAGGACAAAAATTCACTTAAACGTGCATTTAATGGAAATTTTTTACTTTAAAAATGTCAGACCAGTTTTGATGCTGGAAGGAAGATCAGTAACTATAAATATGCTACTTTGAAAACTTCGCTAAGTTATTGGAAATTTACGAACTTCTTAACATGGCAGTAGACGGCAAAATTTCACATAAACGTCAATTTTGAGAGATATTTTCATCGTAAAGATGTCAGACTACTTTTGCAATATTATTTAGAAAACTGGCAGGAATATTAATGACTATGAATTTTCTAATATAAAAATTTCGTAAGTTATTGGAAATTTACGAATTTTTTAACATGGCAGAATAGAGCAAAATTTCACATAAACGTCAATCTTGAGGGATATTTTCATCGTAAAGATGTCAAACCGCTTTTGAAATATTATTTAGGATACTGGCATGAATATCATAGACTGATTTTTTCAATTAAAAAAAATTCGTAATTTATTTAGAATTTACGATTTACTTAACGTGTCAGAATAAGGCAAAATTGAGTATAAACTTCTCTTTTGAGGATCATAAATACATAAGAGAACTTCAAAATTACATTTATGATATTGGTTTGAACATTATTGAATACAAATATTCTAATAGGAAAATTTCGTAAATTATTCGTAATTTACAATTTTATCAACATAGTGAAATTGTAAATTTTCGTATAAGTCTAAATTTTGAGGATTATCGCATTGTAAATAGTTGCATGGAAACTAAACAACGGAATTGACCCTGATAAAATAAATTAATAGATTAGAATAAGATAAATATATCGAAGTGAACGGTGGATAGCCTATTAGGCGGGTATTTCATTCTGTCACTGTATCAAGCTTTGGTCAAATTCATTTCTTTTAACATGATTATAATATGTCTCTCACTAGAAATTTGTGAGAACATAAATATGATGGGGAACTGAGCAGAGTCTACCTATGCCAACTAGTTTTTATGAGTTAACGAAAATTATGCGCCAGAAAAATGAAATGAAGTTTATAAATGCATTAAATAATTTAGCGATTGGTAAAATGACAAAAGAGGATATATATTTATTAAATTCCAGAGTACTTTCTGAAAATGACGTACCTGTGACTGCAATTCATTTGTTTGCAGAAAACGTAAATGTAGATATTTTTAATGATTGGAAGATACAAAACTATCCTGGTGAAGAGTTTGAATCGGAGGCAAAGAACGTCATTCTGAGAAAAACAACCGAAGTTACTACAACAAAAGAGTTTTAGAATCATTGAAGTTTAAGAAAATTAGTGAATTAAACGGCTTACACCGAATAATTAAATTTAAAATTGGTCTTAAATATGATGCTAATTTGCAACATTGATGTGGAAGATGGATTGTTTAATGGAGCCTGCGGAATTTTAAAATTCCTAACCTTTAAGGAAAATACAAAAGAACCAAATAAATTATGGATTGATTTCGAGTCAATAGGAGTTGTTAGAAAACAGCGATTACATTTTTCCAAACTTGCTGAGAAAGAAAACGTTAACTTACATCTAACACCTATTGAACAGGATTGAACAGGGCGCAGCCCCCGCTCACCGCTCGAAGAGCGGTGTTGAGCGCTTCCAGAACTAAGTTCACGTGGGCTGCGCCAAGATGTTTATTGAAAGACAAAAAAAAAAAAAAAATACAAGAATCATCGCCAGGCAGAGCCAGAGCCTGATTTAGGCCGGGGCACTCTCTCACCGGAATATTTTTACAATTATTTTTTACTGCATATAATAAAAATTCCATGTTTTGACAAGGAAATTATTTTTATAAAAAATGAACGGTGTAAAACAATCGAATTTACACATGATTATTAGACACCAGAATTCTCTTAAAATAATTTTTAATGAGAATTTTTTGTTTATTATAAGAAGAAAGTATTGCTTAAAAAATAATGGTGTAAGTGTAAATAATGTGTGCCCCGGTCTAAATCAGTCCCTGGGCAGAGCCTACTCGCGACAATGGGCGATGTGAAACAAGTTCAATTTACATTGTCTTTTGTTGGTCGGCATGCCGAGCCTAGCCGACTCCTCGCGACAGAAGGCATGCTGACATGCTGTAATGTTATGTTGAAGTTCGAGAGGAATGGAGATGATCATTGTAGAATAGGTGTGGGTCATGTCAGCCTCTTGCCGGGTAAAACCCTTCGCGACAGAGGGCAAGAGGTGCAGGACTGACTCTTGATGTGATTAAACAGCCTTTGTTGTTTTCCAAATTGACCAAGCTCAAGGGAAGTGGGAAAGATTAATCTGTTAAGTTTGAAATTTCATTTAATAGGAAATAAATTTTATATAGTTTAAATAATAGGGGTTTGCGCGTGAGAATATTTTCTAGCCAATTATGGGGTCTAGGAGATGGGTTTCTAAGATGATAGGGAGCAGTTAGGGGGCAAGAGTAATAATAGTGATTAGGAGCGCCCTCCTCGCCACAAAGACATAGGGACGACTGACGACAATGAAATTTATGCAGGTAGGAGGGGAAAGGCCCGTGGCCTGTCAAAAAAGCCGCAACCGGATGAGAAATGTTCCAGGAGACATTTGAGACTATTGGGATTAGGTTGTGGGTATGTCTCCCTTTTGAGGATTCATCCCACAGTGTTTGCCAATTTTGGTGCAGTAGTACCTTCAATTTACTTTTTACGTAGGATGGGGGTGCTGGAAGAGAGTGAAGAATATTCTCTCCTTCAGTTGCAGCCTTCGCCAATGAGTCCGCAAGTTCATTGCCGACGACGCCTCTATGGGCAGAAACGTGTGCCAGGGAAATTAAGTGTTTTAATTTGGCGATTTTACGTTTTATGTCTAAGACTTGGGGGTGTTTAGTCTTGTGGCTAGTGATGGCCTGCAGGCTCGAGAGGCTGTCGCTGTAGATGTTTATTAGTGACAGCTGCTGGTTGCCTTCTGCCCAATCAAGGGCCTTTTGAATCGCAAAAAGTTCCGCTTGGAAAACGGTGTTAAAATTCTCAAGCCTGCATGCCCACCGATGAGCCTCAAGTCCGTTGACCATGACGCAGAGCGCTGCTGCTACGCCAGAGTCCGTCCTTGAGCCATCCGTGTACACCGCCACAGGGACTGAGGGATCAAAGCTATTTTTTTGAGTGTTTACTACGAAGGATGCTGCGTCCTCTGCCGGGTGCAAGTCCCAGCTACGGATATGAAGTTGCAGTGGGGTGTTGGGAAAGATAGAATTAGTTATTGGCAGATCGTGTAGTTGGAGGATGTTGGTTTTTAAGTAATTGATAAATAGTTGTAGGTGGGCATGAGGGATTCCCGTAATGACAGTGAGGGCGTCAGTAGAGATCGTCCTGTAACCTCTCGAAATTTGGAGGAGGAAGGGACGTTGGATGGAGTCTAATTTGGCCTGATTTTGCTTCGACAGGTAACCACCCCAAATACCTGCACCATATGTTAGGATTTTGTCCACAATTGTTAAATACCATGTTTTCAGGAAGGAGGTGGAGATGCCCCACCACCTTCCTGCTAGTTTTATGGAGTTGTGGTAAATTGTCATAAGTTTCAGTTTTAGTTCGTGCAGGTGGGCGGTCCAGCTAAGTTTCCTGTCGATGGTCAGGCCAATAAGTTTTAGGTGGGGTACATGATGGACACTGACGCCGTCTATTCTCACCACGGGAGATCTTTGAAGTAATTTGGGGAAGCCTAAAGTTAGCGCTTGGGTTTTTGAGGGGGAGAGGCATAGATCTAAGTCTTTTAAGAGTTTGCTAAAGAGAGGGAGGGCCTCCTTGGCCTGGTTCTCCAGGTCTTTCCTGATCCTTCCCGAGAGAATGACTGAGAAGTCATCAGCATATGCGAAAGTGGTGTGGCCCTCAGAATTCATGCGGACCAGTATCGAGTTGGCAATTATGTTCCATAAAATAGGTCCCAGGCATGAGCCCTGAGGGCACCCCTTAGTTTGGGGGAACTCTGTAGAGCCGTTACCCCAGTTGACTATGATTTTTCTTTTTGAGAGGTAAGAGCTGATGACCCCCGCCAGGTTACTCGGGCAGTTGAGTTTGTGTAATGCCTGTAGGATGTGGGGCCACTCTACGTTATCGAAGGCTCCTTTGATGTCGAGTGAGACTAAGGTGGTATATTCCAAGGACTTTGAGTTAGAGGCGCAGGAGCTTTTAATAGCCTGTAATGCTTGTTCACATGATCTGCCCTCTCTGAACCCGAATTGGTTTGGATGGAGAAGGTTGTTGGACTCCAGATGGTGGTTCAATCTGGTAACGACCAGTTTTTCTAATAGTTTGCCTAAAGTTGGCAGCAGGCAGATCGGTCGATATGAAGCGGGGTCAGAGGGAAGCTTCCCTTGCTTTAGGAAGTACACCACCTCGCCTCTTCGAAGGATTTCTGGAAAGTAACTATGCTCCAGGCATAGGTTGGCCCAGTCGCGTAATATGTGTGGTACTGTGTTTTAAGTGTGTCTTAGAATTAGAAAGTCCAGATTGTCTGGGCCAGGAGCCTTTTTAACGTTGAAGCTGAAAAGAGTGGCTTTGACTTCAGCCTCCGTGAAGGGGACATCCGAGGGAGTTGAGAAGGTGGGCACCTGGTAATTAGGATATTTACTCGGTGCAAAGAGTGTCGTTGTGATGTGTTCTAGGTTATTGCGTTTAGAGGAAAGAGCTGGAGGACGCTCTAGCTTCAGCTCCGTTGGTGTGAAAAACCTGTTGCTATAGAATTTTTCTGCTGTGCCGAAGACTTTTGTTTGTGTTGAGCAGAATTTTCTCCATGCGTCGTGTTTTGCCGTGTTAAGTTGTTTTTTGAAGAGTGCCGAAAGTTGTTTGATTTTTTGTTTATGTTGGGGTATAATCGCGGGGTCTAAGAATCTTTGTTGGCGTTTTAGTGCTGTCAATTTGTTGCGCATGGAGCGTAGTTGGGGAGACCAGAAGTTGTAGGTGAATTGCCGACCGCATTTTTTGAACCTAAAAGAGGAGGTGGCTACAGAGTGGAGTGTTTGTATTAGTTTTACTGTGAGTTGTTCTAATTGTATAGTGTTTTTAACTGTGTGTAAGTCTTGACTTAAGTTTGTTAAGGGTGTTTTGATTAGTGAATTGAACTTATTAAAGTTTTTATTTTTTGTTGCGAATCTTTTGGAGTATGTGATTACCGGTTTTGTTTCTAGTGTGTATGTTATGTAATTGTGGTCTGTGCTATTGTGTATGTCCAGGACTGACCAAGCTGAGATTCTTGCAGTGGTTTTTGGATTGACCAAGGTAAAATCCGGCCAACCCTTGGCTCCGTCCTTTTCGAATGTGGGATGTGAGTTTTCAATGTTGGCTAAGTTTAAGTTGTGCGAGGCTATGAATTCTATGAGGCTGCGACCTCTTACATCCTCACGTGGACAACACCACAGTGGGGAGTTAGCATTGAGATCACAGCCGCAGATGAAAAGTGTTTTCTGTGATATTAAGTGTTGCCATTCCTCCAGGCATGACTCAAAATCTGCTGACGGGGCTGCGTATGCGCTGCCAAGGATCAACTCACCCTCCCTTGTGGTGAGTGTAATGAAGACACAGTGCTCCCCTGTGTATAGGTGGGTGTAGTTGAGATTTTTTGTGTTTATGACAATGTGGGCAGTGTTCTGTTTGGAGCTGAATCTAGGCCAGGAGGTAGGGAAGTCATACAGATCTCCCCCAACGGTGCAGTAAGCGTCCTGCAGCAGCCCGAAGTCGTAGGAACTCTTTTCCATGAAGGTTCGTGCTGCCGAGTTCGCCGCCCTACACCCGTTAAGGTTGATCTGCAGGAAGCGGAGACTGTTGAAATTGGGCCTGGGTTGAATAGTTGAGGAAGCTGCATCTTGGGGAGACGAGAGAGAACTTTCTTTTTGTTTTTCTTTTTAATTTTGAGTAAATTTAAGGGGTGGGCTCAAGAAGAGATTACGAAGGCTAGAGCTAAGGCAATGAGAAGTTAAGAAGATAGAGAGACTTACCCTCTTGCTTGATCTCTTTGGGTGTAGTAAGCTGAGGGTGGTGGTTGAAAATACATCTCCTCACGATCCACTTGGGGCTCATAGTCGAAAAATCTTGGGCCTGTAAACTGCATTTGAGGAGGGCCATACATGTATGGATACGGCCAGTTGGGAGGGTTACACGAAGCAGTACCCTGCTTGTTTGGACGGGAGCGGGATCTTGCGTTTTGGCGTTGGTTGTATTGCTGTGTTTCGTATTGTTGTGGCTGTTGGGTCTTTGCAGGAGTTGTTTGGTAGAGACTTTGTTCCTGTGTGTTGGTGGTGTTTGGCGGAGGTCTTCTGGAGGTGGAGCGATTTTGCCGCCTGCCTCTGGAGGAGCCTGTGCGTTTGTTGCTATTGTTTGGTTGTATCCGGGTATTCTTGTTAGTTGTTTGCTGTCTTGTGTTTTCTGGTTGTGGTGCGGTCGGTGAGTTTGTGGTGATTGGGTACTTCTTGTTTAGAAAGTCTCTTTTTCTGGAGTACATATCTTCCAATATGGGGCAAGACAGGGAGTAAGCAGGGTGTTTGGAAGGAAGGGCCTGTAGACCTTGCTTTCGTCTATTGCTGTTTTCCCTCTGGCAGTTAATACAGCTGGGCCTGAGGTTGCATTTGTCATTTTTATGCCCCCCTGAGCAGTGCGAGCAATACACATTATTTGTGCAGGTGTGCACCGTGTGGTTGAGGGCTTGACAATTGGAGCACCTGCTGATCTCTGTGTATGGTCTCAGGAAGCATTTGAAGAGACCCAACTGCACTGATTGTAATGCCAGAAAGGCCTCTGCCAGTGGTGTGGGCATGTGCAGGATCCAGTTGTTTGTGTTGGGAATTTTTGAGTGTTGCTTTCTTAAAATTTGTATGGTAGATTCTTTGTTGTGAGTGCCTGTGATGTCGTGAAGTCTTTGTTGGAGTTGTTCCGCTTCCATGTCTGCCGGGACACCCATGAGGAGGATTCTCATAGGAGGGCAGAGTTTCTCTGAGACTTTTAGACGGCTTGCAATTTCTGGATTGGTGTTAAGTTCTTGTGTTAAGGTCTTTGCATCCGTTTCAGTTTTGCAATGCACATCCACTGCAGAACGGAAAATTTTCGTGAAAGCAATTTGTGCCTGTGTTGACACATGGTAAGTCCTCAGAATGTCCATCACCTGCCTTCCACTGTCCTGCTGTGATTGTGATGTGACATGTATTATTCTTCTTGATTGTTGTCTTGCACCCTGGGCTTGTGTGAAGATGTTTTGTGTTCTTTGTTGTTCGCTAGGGATGTTGCGTGGAGAGGTTGGGCTCAGAAGTTTCTGCATGTAGGTTGGAGTGTTTTGTGTGGTCGTTGATGTGGATGGTAGGTGGTCCTCGTGTGGGTTTTCTCGTGAGTTTTCTTCATTTGGTAGAACTGATGTATTTGGCTTTATGTTTTCTTTTAGATATGTTTCTTGTCTGTATAGGGCATCATTTAAGTTGTTTTGAAGATCTTTGATTTCTTGCAGTCTATTGTTTAAGAGAGTGAATTCGGGTTGGAGGTTTAGCTTGAGGTTAACTGAAGGGGAGTTGATATACTGCAGGTTGTCTGTTTGATGCTTCGGCTTTATAAGTTCGGTTGATCTTGGGGGGAGTGGGGGTGGTAGAGTTGAGGTTTGTGTTTCTGTTGAGGTTACTGTCTTTGATGGCGTAGTCTGTGTTGTCTGTGATGTTGTTAGTCCTGTTGATGTTTGGCTGTCTGTATTGGCTTTTGTTTTGGTTGCCTTGTTTAGGAGTTTGATTCTGATGAACGCTTTGTTCAATGCTTTAGTGAGACTTTTCCCAGGTTGAGTTTTAGAGATCAAGTCCATTGCAACTATGACTACATTTTTTATTGTATTGTACTGAGTGAAGTCCTCATAAACAACTTTTGGCTTGTCGGATTCCTTGGTAAAGTCTTTAGCTTTAAGTTTGGTTTTGTTTTTATTTTTTGAATTCGTTGAGGTGCAGGATCTCGTTGTGATGCAAGATTTCGTGGTTTGATCGGAAGAGGCACTGGTTGTGGAGACGTCTGAAAAGTCACCGTCGTCTTTCTCCAGGTGGTCATCGCTGTCTATGTCCGACATGATGTTATTTAGCTTTGATAAAAGCTGTTGTTTTATAATACTGGAGAATGGTGCTGATTAGCAATTAATCAAAGCTTTTTTTTTTCCTTTTTTTTTTTTTTAAATTCTAGTGAAGGTGTACCAGAAAAAACATGGGAGGGCTTTCCCAGTCACGCACACGCGCACCAGACGCAGAACGTCAAAGCTCAAAAAAAAAAAAAAAAAAAAAAAAAAAGGTGTTTAATGAAAATAAATAAATAAATAAATAAAACTTTTTATAAGTGAATAATTTTAATAAGTGAATAATTTAAATGAAAAGTACCCTGGGAAGGGGGAAGGGAAAGGAAGAAAGGTGAACCAGCTGTCAAAAAAAAAAAACATGGGTGGAAGGGGACTGTGCTGAAAGGAAGGGGCTGGCCAAGATCTATTCAGCGGAGCAATGAAAATTTAATTAAATAAATAAATAAATAAATAATTATTAAAAAAAAAAAAGGAAATTCGGAAGGGGAAAAAAAAAACAAAAAAAAAAAAAAACGTAAATTTGAAAAAAAAAAAAAAAAAAAAAAAAAAAGGGGGGGGGGAGTTTTGGAAAATTGGCGCCCAGGTTGCCGAATAGCCAGGGAAAAAAAAAAAAAAAAAAAAAAAAAAAAAAAAAAACTATAAAAATTTTGGTTCTCCGGTCGCCAAAAAGCCGAAAATGAAAAAAAAAAAAAAAAAAAAAAACCGACATGGTTAATAGAATTTGGTTAAATTAAACAAAAGCAACCGGAGACGCGAAAACCAACATTTGGATTAAGAGATATAGAATTTAAAGAATAGGGAAAGCGCCATCTGGCGGGGAAAAAAGGGAGTTAGCTCAGAGGGTGGGGCAAGCAAAAACCTATTCAACGGTATAAAGCAATTTGAAATTGAACAATTAGGGGCTGAAAAAACGACAAAAAACCGAAAAAACTGGAAATGTTAAAATAAAAGGCGCCAAATAAATGGTTAATAAAAAAATAAATAAATAAATAAGTAAATAAATGCTTATAGCACTTAAGTAATTGGAGAAGACAAGGTCCTTGGCATAAATACACGCTAAAAGAATGATTAATATAAGTGGCAAGATAAAAAATTTTAATAAACAGAAATTATAAAAATTTTGGTTCCCCGGTCGCCAAAAAGCCAAAAGAGAAAAAGTACGACGTGGTTAATAAAATTTAGTTTAATTAAACAAAAGGCAACCGGAGACGCGAAGAACCAACATTTGGAAAAAGAGATTTAAGACATTAAAGAATAGGGAATGCGCCCTCTGGCGGGGGGAAAAGGGAGTTAGCTCAGAGGGTGGGGCAAGCAAAAACCTATTCAACGGTATAAAGCATAATAAAATTGAACAATTAGAGGCCGAGATATTCACAAAAAACCGGAAAAACTGGAATTGTCAAATAAAAAGGCGCCAAATAATTGGTTTAATAAAATTGCTATTAGCACTTAAGTAATTAGTGAAGATGAAGTCCTATACGTAGTGACAGGTTAAAATAAAGATTGGATTAGATTGCAAGTTAAAGTTTGTAAACACAGTTATTAAAAATTTGGTTCCCTGGTCGCCAAAAAGCCAAAAATTTAAAAAGCACGATTTGGCTACAAAAGTTTAAATAAAAAAAATAAATGGCAACAAAAAACTCTAAAGTACTATGGTAACTTAAAAAGATATAGGAAAAGGGGGGATAGGAAATGCGCCCTCTAGCGGGGAGGGAGGAGGGTTAGCTGAAAGGGTGGGGCAACTCAAGACCTATCCAACGGTATAAGATAATTGAAAATCCGATAACCAGCCCACTCAAAACGGAGAAAAATGTAAATAATTTAAATCCCTAGGATAAAACTGTCATAGGAACTAACTCAATTGATTAAAAACAATGCTAAACGTAACCATCCCAGGGCACAGCAAGGTTGAGACAATTTAGAGAAGCATTAGAACCCCACTGATTAAAAAGAAATTACTTAATCTTCCATAATTTAAGAAACACATAATTAACAAAAACAAGCAATTTTAAGAATGGTTGGCCACCTCAATACAGTGAATAATACAGTGTGATTTAGAAATATTGCATGGCAACGAGTTTGCCGTTAAAATCCATGCCCGCGAAATCGTTAGGGATTAACCAATGAGAAAATACTCAAAAAACATTCACTATATTATCAGTGGCAACAGCATTAAAAGTTATGGTTTAGTTTTGAAAAAATCCCGAAATAAATTGGGAAAGGGAAAATCAATAAAATCAAATACATTGTAAGAATCAGTAAAGGGGAAAATAAAGGGAAGATTAAAAATGAAAAGCGTAATTATAATGATAAGTAATAATGATTTAAGTACATTGAGTAATTATAAATTTGATTACAGTGACAAGTAATGTTTAAATTATGCATAGAAGATAACATAAACTTGATTTTCATTAATTAACTAATTTATATTTAAAGAAAATGCCCCTACAGAAGTTCTGTATAGGGAAAAAACTCAAGTAAAAACACAACATTATAAAAATAAACATAAAAAACTAACCAGTGGGGCTAGAGACAAAAATTATATATCTACGGAGAGCCTGAATATTCCCGCATCCAACACAACACAGTACGCAACCAGTACTCACCCCTGACCCTAGTAGTTTAGCCGGCCATGGAGAGCGCTGAGGCAAACTTCATCACACTCGAGAGGAGGACGCTATTCTTATCTAACACCTATTAAGAAAAAACAGTATTACATTAAATTTATCTAAAAAACTACAAGTTCCAGTAATAAGGAATCAATTTCCCATTGTTCTTGCTGAAGCCATAACCATACAGAAGAGTCAAGGTCAAACATATGATGAAATTTGTATAGACTTAAGTAAATCGCGTCGTATATCTAGAAAAATGATGTATATTGCATTAAGCCGTGTCACTGCGTTATCGGGATTATATATTTTAGGAAATTTTCAATGCCCAAAGGCATCCAAAAAAGAAGATAAAACTTTAACTAAGATAAATTACTTGAGAACATACAAAAGAGTAAAAATAGAATATAATAATATAAAGAAAGCCGAAGGAGTCAAAATTATATACCATAATATTCGATCATGGCAAAAAAATAGTAAAAATATAATCGTAGACCAGTGGTATTCAAGAGCTGATATTTTGATATTTCCTGAAACATTGATAAAAGTAAATGATATTGTAAGTTTTCCTGGATATAAATGTTTTTTTCCGCACGAATTGTACCTTAAATTCCCGAGCTATAATAGGATTTGTCAAAATCAACAATTCCTCAAAATATCATGTGGATATTATCAACAAAGATGTTAGAAATGGTCATCTAAGAACTCATACTATTTTAATCGAACAATTATAAAGTAATTACTGGATACAAATCTTCCCGTGTTCCTAATTTGATAGTCACAGAAGTTTTTGAAACCTTGTATATGAGAAATGTCGATGAAGAGGACGAATTAATTATAATGGGAGATTTAAATTTTGATATAAGGTACTTGTACCCAATATGGACAGTGCTCTCAATATGGTCACTCCTAATATCTTTAAAAATAACACATTTGATCGAGAGATAGCGCTACATGTCCGTAAAGAAAAGCAGTTGAAAAGATAATTTAGCCTGGAAAGTGCAAAAAAGCGCGCTGTTCGCCATTTTGAAGGAAACGTGTTTTTTCGTGGTGTGCTGATCGTAATTACAGGTAAGTTTAAATTCTTATTAGATATGGTAAAATTACTTTAAATATTGAAAAGTGGAGTGTTTTAGAAAGCTGATAAAACATATTTTTGATTGCTATTGCTTATATTGTTTAAAATTTTTTCTTTGTTTATTTATTACAAGATTTAGTAAAACTACGCCCGATTCCCAATATGGACATGTAGCCATCTGGCAACACTGCCGATAGAAAAAAAGACTTTACGCATCTGGCAACAAGAAACGTTTAGTGTTTCCTTGGTAGCGAATAAAAAACTAGAACTTTGATGGAACAATATTTTACTTTGTTTAGTAGCAATGATACTTTTTAATAATGCTTGCTTATGCTATTACTCATGCTTCTGCGAGAATTAATTTATCCTTTTTATCATTTTAATTTGTAAATAGTGAATATATATATTTTTATAAATGTGAAGTCTTATTATTCTAACCAACACGCTCCTATAAAGTGGTGACCCGGATAAAAGAAGAATTGGTACCTTTTTCTAAAGATGTCGAATTCAGTTCTTTTATAAGTTTTCTATTACAAGCCTTTTACATATTTGGTGAGTTTTTCGAACTTTTTATGAAAGTATCTTAATTTAAAAAAATAACATTTCCATAAAATGAAGGACTCAGAAACTGATGTAGAATTGGCAAATGCTAATGATAAACAAAATACCCATCTTGGAGCCATTTCTATTAAGCCGCCTATATTTTGGCGCAATAAACCCAAACTATGGTTTCTGCAATTATAGACGCAGTTCATAAATTCAGGTATCACACAGGATTCAACAAAGTATTATATTGTCGTCGCAGCTTTAGATGAAATAACGTTGGATGTGGTAGACGACATTCTGTCAGATCCTCCAAGTGACAATAAATATGACAAGCTAAAATCCACATTGCTTTCTCGCTTATCAGATTCCGATGAAACGAGACTTAAAAAACTATTTTCCGATATAGAATTAGGCGATCGCAGCTCATCTGATCTTTTGCGCCACATGAAAAGTTTAGCTGATAAGTCAGTTTCTAAGGAAGTAATTAAATCTTTATGGTCGCAACGACTGCCAAAACACATCAGAGCCATTTTATCTGGGAGTAAAGATTCACTCGATAATTTGGCAGAAATGGCAGATAAGATCGCCGAATCCTATGGCACAGCAGAGATATGAGCCATTCAGAAACCTTCCCCAAATCCGGATACTGACCGATTAACATCTTTAGAAAGCAAAGTCGATGCCCTAACCAAACGTTTAGAAGATTTGACATTCTTGGGTCGATCTCAAAACTCATTCGATAGAAGTCGCTCCCGTTCCAGTTTCAGGCGACAGCGATCACGCTCCCGCTCACGATCGACACAGCATAGCAAGTATTGTTGGTATCATGCTACTTTTGGCGAAAAGGCACGTAAGTGTACCACTCCATGCGAATACAAACAGCATTTGCCGGAAAACTAATAGGCCAATCAATCGCGGCGACTGACGATATTGGCAGGCAAAACAGTCGCCTATACATTTGCGACAGATATAGCGGAAGTTCCTTTTTGATTGATACGGAAGCGGATGTGTCCGTGATTCCTGTAAATAGAAGAAAAGTGCTGCCACCATCTGATTTTCTATTGTTTGCCGCCAACAGCACCAAAATAAAAACCTATGGTAATAAAATTTTAAAATTAAATCTTGGACTCAGACGAACTTTTACGTGGTCATTCATAGTGGCCGATGTGTCGAAAGCAATTATTGGCGCGGATTTTCTCCAGAAGTATGGTTTATTAGTAGACGTCAAAAGACAGCGCTTATTAGATCCTTATACTTCATTCTCGTCACCCGCCACAAGCGCAATACAACCATCGACATCATTGACTACCATAGACTTTAATAATTTAGATTCAGAAATTTCTTCTCTTTTGGCTCAGTTTAAAGACATAACAAAAGAAAATTCTTTTAAAACATTTCCCAAACATAATGTAACCCATCAAATAATTACAAATGGTACCCCAGTTTGCGCCAAACTTCGACGACTATCGCCCGAAAAATTAAAATTTGCTAAAGCCGAATTCGAATATATGATGGAACAAGGGATATGTAGACCATCTAAAAGTTGTTGGTGTAGCCCTCTTCATATGGTGAAGAAAAAGAATGGCGATTGGAGGCCCTGTGGTGATTACACGTCACTTAATCGCATAACATAAGCTGACAATTATCCTATTTCCCATATACAAGATTTTACGCAGCACTTAGAAGGCTGCACCATATTTTCCACGCTAGACTTAGAGAGAACCTACCACCAAATCCCTGTCCATCCGTCCGACATCGAAAAAACCGCAATCTGCACACCTTTCGGCCTCTTTGAATTTCCCCGCATGACGTTTGGTTTAAGAAACGCTGCTCAGTCATTTCAGAGATTCATGCATGCCGTTTTAAGAGGTTTAGATTACTGTTTTATTTATATTGATAATATCTTGGTGGCTTCAAAATCCAAAGAAGGGCATTTGGAGCACCTCAAGGAAGTTTTCAAACGTCTGTCAGACTTTGGCTTAGTAATAAAAATTTCTAAATGCAATTTCGGCCAGCCTGAGCTGAATTTTCTTGTAAATACTGTTTCTGCCAAAGGGCTAAAGCCAGCGGCAGATCGGATAGACATCATCAGCAATTTTGTGAGACCCAAAACCATAAAGCAGCTGAAACGTTTTTTAGGTATGCTCAATTTTTATAGACGTTTTTTGCCTCATGCCGCGGAATATCAATTACCTCTAGCAACATACTTATCCGGCATTAAAAAGAACTCCAATAAAACTATTGATTGGACACAAGAAGCAGAAGAATCCTTTCAGAAATGTAAAATTCACTTGGCGAATGTTGTTCACCTAGCACATCCATCAATATCAGCACCCTTGGCATTATTTGTAGACGCTTCTAATTTTGGAATCGGGGCAGCGGCTCAACAAAAAATTGGCGATTTCTGGCAACCATTAGGTTTCTTTTCATCAAAACTTAATCCTACACAGTAACAGTACAGTGCCTACGACAGAGAGCTGCTAGCTGCGTATTCTGCCGTGAAACACTTTCGTTACTTAGTGGAAGGCAGACCCTTCACAATTTACACCGATCATAAACCTCTAACATTTGCCCTGAATCAAACTCCTGAAAAAGCTTCACCTTGCCAATTAAGACATCTAAACTTCATCGCCGAATTTACAACTGACATTCAACATGGTTCCGGTTCTGAGAACATAGTTGCTGATGCATTGTCAAGATTAGATAGTTTATCTGTTCTGCCAACCATCGATTATGAGGCAATAGCAGAAGCTCAGAGGTCCGATGATGAATTACAGAAACTGCTTCAAAACAAAAATTCTTCATCCTTGAAAATTACTGAATTTCCAGTAGTTGGCTCAGATGCTACAATTTACTGTGATACTTCTCAGAAAAACATTCGACCTTTTATTCCTAAGCAATTCCGACGAACGGTTTTTGAAGCAATTCACAAAATTTCTCACCCAGGAAATAGTTCAACAAGAAAATTAATAGCAAGAAAATATATTTGGCCTTGAATGCGAAAAGACATTCAAAATTGGTGCAGAAGTTGTCTCAATTGCCAACAGAGCAAGATTACCCGACATGTCAAGAGTCCCATCCAAAATTTTCCTTTGGTCAGTCAGCGTTTCACCGATATACATATGGATATAATTGGCCCTTTACCATTATCAGAAAACTACAGATATTGTGTCACCATTATCGACAGGTACAGTCGTTGGCCAGAGGCCATTCCAACATCTGATATTGAAGCCGAAACCATAGCAAAGGCCTTTTATTCTGGCTGGATTTCTCGTTTCGGCGTTCCATCTTACATCGTCACTGACCAGGGACCACAGTTTGAATCGCGCTTATTTCTAGAATTATCAAAAATTATGGGATTTCAAAGAAAACGTACAACCTCGTACCATCCTCAATCAAATGATTTCATCGAGGGATGGCACAGGTCTTTAAAAGCTGCTTTGATGTGTCACAACAACATTGCATGGTCTCGTTCACTACCAACTGTTCTGTTAGGTTTGAGAACTGCCATCAGCGATTCTTTTGAAACAACATCTGCAAAGATGCTCTACAGTGAACAACTCCGTCTACCTGGAGACTTTATACAACCCACTCCAGCTTCAATCAATCAATCCGAGTTTGCTACTCAGTTTAAAAATCATTTTGCCACCGTCAAACCAGCACCAGCATCTAATCATAGTAAGGAAGATATTTTCATTTTCAAAGATCTTTCGACATGTTCATACGTATTCGTACGAAAGGATGCTGTACGCAAAAGTCTTCAGCCACCCTATGAAGGACCATATAAAATAATACATCGCAGTGAGAAACATTTTACTGTACTTATCAGAGAGAAACAAATCAACATTTCCATCGATCGGCTTAAGCCTTGTTACTTATTAGCTGACGATCAAACTGTTAGTCAGAATGTCCAGGTTTTACCCGCCACTGCCAATCCTACGAAAAAAGAGATTATCAAGGATAGGGAAACTAAAACTGTTTCGTTTTCACCTACCAAGCAAATTTTTACCAAAAGTGGAAGACGACTCAATCGACCCAATAGATTTACTAAAAACTTTTTGAACTTCGTTTGAACTCTCATTTTACGTTCACCTGTTCACTGGCGGGGGAGTCATGTAGCCATCTGGCAACACTGCCGATAGAAAAAAAGACTTTACGCATCTGGCAACAAGAAACGTTTAGTGTTTCCTTGGTAGCGAATAAAAAAACTAGAACTTTGATGGAACAATATTTTACTTTGTTTAGTAGCAATGATACTTTTTAATAATGCTTGCTTATGCTCATGCTTCTGCAAGAATTAATTTATCCTTTTTATCATTTTAATTTGTAAATAGGGAATATATATATTTTTATAAATGTGAGGTCTTATTATTCTAACCAACACGCTCCTACAGACACCTTATGTCTACATTGGAAGTACAGCAAGTGAATCTTCAGATTCACAAATTTGTAAAATATCTGTTTAATGTTATTTTATTTAGCTAATTCATAGTAAATTAATGTTTATATGTATTTTTAATCTTAATTATAGTATCTGTGGTGCTATATTATCGTTTGTCAGAAAAAGGACAAAAACTTTTCAACTTGTGAAATTAACTTAAAAGAATTTATTATTGTTCTATTTACTTTCTTTCCTTGTATCCGTCAGTTATGCATCATGTATCTGCAGTTGTAAATATATTCTTCTGTAAATAGTTTAATTTTTATATTACGTGTAACTAAAATTATTTTTATAAATCGCTTTCTTGATGATCGACGTAACAAACATATTTAATATAGGTATAGCAATCACCTATATCTGGTGACCCCATTGGACGTGAGATTGAACGTAACAACTATCAATCTTGTTACTAATGCTGTTGAAGTCATGGATCATTGAGTAAGTTAATGCATTATTTCAAATTTAACTATTCGCATTTTTCTGAAAATGGCGAAAGACAGTAAAATTTCTACTGAATTAAATTTGGAATCTCCAACTGCAGAATTAAATCGAGTAGCAGTTAAACCGTCGATTTTCTGGCGTGATAAGCCCAAACTATGGTTTCTACAGCTTGAAGCGCAGTTTGCTACTAGCAGTATTTCTCAAGATGATATTTAATATAATATTGTTGTTGCTGCATTGGATGAAAACGTCTTAGATTTTGTTATTGATATATTGTCAGACCCTCCTCAAAATGATGAATATGATACATTAAAAAAGGCTTTGTTAAACAGATTAACAGATACCGAGGAATCGAGATTAAAGAAACTGTTAACTGATTTAGAGCTTGGCGACAAACGCCCATCCGATCTCTTGCGGCAGATGAAAAGCTTGGCGGGAAATTCAATTTCTAATGATGTAATTAAATCTTTGTGGTTACAAAGGCTTCTACAGCAGACACAAGCTATTTTATCTATAAGCAAAGATTCTCTTAATAATATTGCAGAAATGGCCGATAGTTATTTCAGTTTACAGCACGTCCGAAATAAGCCCGATAACTAAAGTGCATTCATCGCCAACCTCCACCACTCAAGGTCAGTTAGAAGCGTTACAAGCTGATATAGCTATTTTAACAAAAAAATTTGATGAACTCGCTCGATATACTATATCACGTAGCAAATCAAGAAGCTTTGCGAGACGAGTAAGATCCAAATCTAATTCAACTAGATATAAATTTTGTTGGTATCATTTTAAATTTGGGAATAATGCAAGAAAGTGTGTAGAACCATGCCAGTTTAAAACAGAAAATTCGGAAAACCAATAAGCCAATCGCTTGATGCGGCCGGCGATATTGGCGAGAAAAATTGCCGCTTATATTTATATGATAAATTAACCGGTAAACACTTCTTAATCGACACTGGTACTGATATATCTGTAATCCCTCTAACTAAAAAAGGGAAAAATAAAATAGCAGATTTTGTTTTATTTGCCATCAATGGTTCAAAAATACAAACATTCGGCACTAAAATGCTTAAATTAGATCTTGGACTTCGTCGCCAATTTACATGGTTATTCACAATAGCAAATGTTTCAAGGGCTATTAAAGGAGCAGATTATCTCAAAAAATTTGGTTTATTAGTCGATTTAAAAAGCTTCTAAGAAGCTTTTAGCTTCTTCAACATAAAATGATTTGAATTGCTAATATTCTTAGTGAATTCAAAGAAATTCAATGCAAAGTTCATTCATTAAAGAACCTAAACATCTGGTTACGCATCATATAATAGCAAATGGTCCTCCTGTCACAGCGAAAGTTCGTCGCCTAGCTCCTGACAAACTCAAGATAGCAAAAGAGGAATTTGAATATATGCTGGAACAGGGAATTTGCCGACCTTCCAGTAGTCCTTGGGCAAGTCCGTTACATCTGGTACCAAAGAAAACAGTTGGTTGGAGACCTTGCGGTGATTATAGAGGTTTGAATGCTGTCAACCAACCAGACAGATATCCTATCCCTCATAACAGCTGACAGCTTGTCTGTGGATTGTAGACAATGGAGGGTATTAGGTTACTGCGAGAACGGATCTGCTTGTCCAAATCAACACAAAATGATATCATTGGGGGTGAATAATGACATTATAAGTTGCAGTACCATGATAGAGAGAATTTTGGAGCAGCAACACTTACAAGGACCGGAAATTGTGAAAATAAAAGATATGTTACTGGATTGCTCAGAGTATGTTGAAAAGATGAAGAAGTGTCTAGAAGACAAGCAATCTGCTACTACAACTCGACAAAACCCAGTCCCCATGTCTCCGATACGGACAAGACAACAGAAAAAGGACGCTCACACTTCCATGACTGAGGAAGTCAAGGCGAATCTTATGGATATAAGGTCTAGGGGAAGTATAGACAGGACAAGTCAAACTCCCTCATCGTTTCAAGTAACAATGATCCAAGACCCCGAAAACCCCAAAACCACTGTGCCGGACAACAGCACGGGAGAGGAGCCACAAGCAAGTGAAAAATCCAACATATTAGAATCATGCAAAGAAAAGATTCATGAAGTCATAGACTACCTCATCTCATCTCCTAACTCGACTTGCGACTGCTCAACAAACAAAAAGAGACCTTACATTCCAAAAGCATTTAGGAAAATTGTTTTTAACAGTATTCACAATCTAGCCCATCCTGGAATAAAGGCTACAACCAAATTATTTAAATCCAAATTTGTATGGGCATCAATAAATAAAGACGCAAGAATTTGGACTAGGAGCTGTCTTAAGTGTCAAAAGTCCAAAGTTACACGTCATGTGCAGAGTCCTTTTCAGCAATATCACAACATCAGTCAACGTTTCACAGAAATTAATTTAGATATTATTGGTCCTTTACCATCATCTGAAGGATTTCGCTATTGCTTAACAATAATAGATCGATACAGTCGTTGGCCAGAAGCTATTCCAATGCCAGATATTCGTGCCGAAACAGTTGCAGAAAACTTACTAAAAGGCTGGATTTCACGTTTTGGAACGAACACCATTAATCATCACTACTGATCAAGGCCCTCAGTTCGAAGCACATCTATTTCAAGAACTATCAAAATTAATAGGATTTAAGGGAAATAGGAGAGCTTCATATCACCCACAGGCAAACGGGTGTATCGAACGATGGCATCGCACTCTTAAATCGAGCATAATGTGCCATGAAAACGAGAGATGGACACAATCACTTCCAATTATACTGCTTGGATTACGAACCACTTGGATAGCTGTTTTTCAGGCTACTCCAGCAGAACTTCTTTATGGTGAAAACATTCGTTTACCATGCGATTTCTTTGAAGATACCAAGTTTCAATCCCAGTCAGAGTTCGTCCAAAAGCTGAAGAGAACTATTGCAGATGTGAAGCCGATTCCTTTTTCATATCATTGCAAGCAGAACCCTTTATCTTCAAAGACCTATAAAGTTGCTCTCATGTGTTCGTCCGCACCGATAGTGTTCGTCAGAGTCTTCATCCCACTTATCATGGGCCATATCAGGTTATTGAGAGATCTAATAAGATTTTCACACTTCTTATTAAGAACAAAAAGGTTAATGTTTCTATTGACCGACTCAAACCGTGTTTTACTAACAGTTCTTCTGAAACTGACATTGCACCCTGTATTGAGAAACGTCAAGCTGACAAACCTGCAAAAACGATAGAAAAACAGATCAGATTTGCACCATTACCCATTGCTCGCCCTACCAGATTGACGAGAAGAGGACGAGAAATTCGTTTACCAGCACGTTATCAGTGAGATACATCTCACTTGAGGGGGAGTAGCTGTGGTGCCATATTATCGTTTGTCAGAAAAAGGACAAAAACTTCTCAACTCGTGAAATTAACTTAAAAGAATTTATTATTGTTCTATTTACTTTTTTTTCCTTGTATCCGTCAGTTATGCATCATATATCTGCAGTAGCAGTTGTAAATATATTCTTCTGTAAATAGTTTAATTTTTATATTGCGTGCAATTAAAATTACTTTTATAAATCGCTTTCTTGATGATCGACGTAATAAACATATTTAACATAGGTATAGCAATCACCTATATATCCGTACATTACATTACGAATTAAAAATGAAAGTTCAGATGTTGAAGCTCTTGTTAACAACATATCTTCTCCTGTTATTGACCCACATTCATCACCTGCGAGATCATTTTCCGTGGAAAATTCTTTCACCAGTGTGTTATCAACTCCAACTGTAAAAAGGAAGAAGAAACAACGTCGCCAGGCGATAAACTCGAAAGGCATCAAAGTGGTGAAATGGTTGTTCAACAAGATGCCATCTGAACAATCCTACAAGAAACCTCCTTCAAGAAAAAAATCCTCCAAAAAGCCCTTGCAAAAAAATCAAAAGAAGCCTCCCCTCATTAGGGTATCTATTGGCGAAATCGCAGGTACCAGCGATATTACTTCCTGAACAAAGGAGAGCTGGTACTGCTTCTTATGCAGTATTCATGCTGTTGCAGATATGCGGCCATGCATCAAATGCGGCAGATATGTCCATGAGGACTGTGTGGCACTTAGCGTCCATGATGAAGTAGTTTTTATTTGTCCATCTTGTGAGGGCTGAGTAATAACAGATGTAAATTCTGCAGACAGATGCAATAAAGCTAAGCAAAAGCAACTGCATTATTTCATAATATTTTGTAGTAACTGAGGTGCTTTGCATGGATCTTTGAAGAGCCACAACCAAAAATGTCCCCTCTCCCTTCTAAAGTGCATGTTCTGAAGATATTTATTGTGCCCCCCTTCCCCCGCAATACTTTAAGATATAACTTTTTTATCCCCTCTCCTCTAAAATCCCTTGGAAGAGTGGCTCTACCATACACCCTGTGTAGTAGGTCAATAAGGAGCCACCTGTCCCTATGTGGACATGCATGTCCATAATAGGGACAGGTGGTTCCTTATATGGACACTTATAAGCATTTTTTGTTTTTATTATTTAAATTAAACCATAATAATTACAAGGTCGCTAATTTCAATAATGATAGCCAACAGTCCAGGGATAGTGGTCATACATTTTTGGAGTCCTATGACGTGTAGACAGGGGTGAAAAAAATACATTTTCCTTAGGGTGTCCATATTGGGTACAGGTACCTTATATAATGACAATAACAATAAAACCTTTCTTAAAAAATTTTTTGATTCATACAAATTACAATGTAAGTTGCCCTTGGAAAACTGTACCACTAATTTCAATACTGAAATAGATGTCATATTTTCAACATGTACAAGCGTAATAGCAGGAGAGTATGAGAGCTATTTTTCAGATCATAAACCAATATATTGCCTTTTAGGTATAATGGATAGCAAAAATCTTAAAGACACAGTTTTACAGTGGAACAATAATGTAAATAAAGAAGAAATTAGAATTTCAAGTATCAATGAGGGGAAAAATGGTAAAGGTAGTTCATTAAATAACGACCAATTCGAAAAAAATAGATAAATGCAAAGTGACATTTGTGAATATGAAAATATAATGTTTAATATTGGGGAAAAATATATTGCCAATCAAGAGTTTTCTGATGAAAAAAGCAACAAATCTCGAAAATTTAATTTCTTAATGGAAATGGAAAAGGAATTTCTAAAAGAATGGTTCTGTTTAACCGATAATCATATAAATTTGTTTCATTTCATTGTTGAGAAAAATACAAATTATAAACCACAGCTGCCAAATTTGATATGTTTTCCAGATCTTATTTTACCTGTTAATCGCGGAAGCAAACATCTGAAAATTCTTTATGACCCATCTTATCAGCAGGCACAATTGTTTTGGGGAAACAACAATCAAGATAAAATGTATAATAATTGTGAAAAATAAATAGGACATAGGATTTGCTCATATTATGATGGTATTAGTGTCCATATGTATGACAGCATAAACACCGATAATTTAAGAATGGGAGCTAGAAAGTACATTAAGAAATTATACCCGTTTAAACCCGATATTAAATTACATAACGTGCAACAACAACACAATCATTATGATTGTGGAATGTTCGCCATAGCTTTCGCTACATCAATATATTTAGAAGAGGATCCGGCTCAACAAAAATATGATGTTTCAAAAATACGAAGACATTGTTTTAAAATTTTAAGGACAGAAAATGTAATACCTTTTCCAAAATTAATATAATAGAAAAGGTTTTTATACATTACCAGAAACTGATGAATTACTCTTACTCTTGAATAGTTATTAATAATGGATTTGAAAAATTTATTTCTTAATAATCATTATGATTTTGAAGTGTTTGCCATAGCTTTCGCTACATCAATATATTTAGAAGAGGATCCTGCTCAACAAAGTTATGATATTTTAAAAATAAGAAGACATTGTTTTAAACTTTTAAGGACAGAAAGTGTAATAATACCTTTTTCAAAATTAATATAATAGAAAAGATTTTTATAAATTCCCAGAAACTGTTGAATTACACTTACTCTTTAATAGTTATTAATAATGGAATTGAAAAGTTCATTTCTTAATAATCATTATGATTGTGGAGTGATCGCCATAGCTTTCGCTACATCAATATATTTAGAAGAAAATCCTGCTCAACAAAATTATGATATTTCAAAAATAAGAAATTGTTTTAAAATTTTAAGGACAGAAAGTGTAATACCTTTTCCAAAATTAATATAATAGAAAAGATTTTTATAAATTCAAGGAATCACTCTTACTCTTGAATAGTTATTAATAATGGAATTGAAAAATTTATTTCTTAATTCGAAGAGATTATCTAATGTAAAATATTTAGGTATGAAATTATTATTTTTATTTTGAAACCCATATACTTATGAATCTTATATTTTATAAGTTTCATATTTTTAAGTAATTTATATTTTTTGTTATGCTTTCATGTAATTTGCATTCAATTTCTGTGAGAATTAGGTTGATACAGAACTAATTAAATAACTGAGACAGCAGTTGATTTAAGTTATGTAGATAATGTGTATTATTATTTTTCTAGATGAATATATTTGTAAGTATTTCATATTGCCACAATTTTATATATTAAGTAATAGGTACAATATCTGTCATATGTTAAATTTTTATTATATAATTTTCTAGTTCCTAAAATTGTTTCTTAGTTCGAAGTAATTATCTAATGTAAAATATTTTTGCATGAACTTATTATTTGTATTTTGGAACCGATGTAATTATCACTGTAAATTTTAAATAATTTGTATGTTTCTATGATATAGATTTAATTAGATGATTGACACAGTAGTTGATTTAAGTTATACAGATAATGTGTATATTTTTCAAGTGAAATATATTTGTAAATATTTCATGTTATAACCACAATTTACGTGATACCTGTAACACGTTCAATATTTATTGTGTAATTTTGTAGTTTCTAAGATTATTTCTTAATTAGAGGAAATTTTGTAATGTTAAATATTTTTGCATGAACTTATTATATGTATTTTAGTACCCCTATATTTTTTTACTATTATTTTTAATAGTTTACTTTTTTCTATGATATAGATTTAATTTAGATGACTGAAATAGTAATTGAGTTGGGTTATCTAGATATGGTGTATTATTTTTCAAGTTGAATATATTTGTAAATTATTTCAGGTTATTACCACAATTTTATATATTTAATAAGTAATTTCTTTAATATGTTAAATATTTACTACTATATTATTTCTGTAGTTCCTAAAATTATTTCTTTAAATCGATAAATTATCCAATATAAAATGTTTCTGCATGTATTTATCATTTGAATTACGGAAATCGTATATTTATTACTACTAATTTTTAATAGCTTATATATTTTCATGTATTTTTCATTCAGTTGTGTTATATGAGGTTGATATAGATATAAATTAGACAACTGAAACGGTACTTGTCTTAAGTTATGTAGATAATGTGTATTATTTGTCTAATATATTTGTAATTTTTTCCTATTATGTAATTTTATATATAATTATTGAGTAGTTTAAGTGTTATATTAACCTTTTGTTATATTAGTTTGGAATGTAATACAATGAACTTACTACACCGAAAGGTAAATTTTGCCTAAAGTGTAAATTTAGTGAAGTGTAATTAGACTATTGTAAAATGTAACTACAGTACCCGGCCAAATTATTAGACCATAGAAAATATTTAAAGTTTTTTGAAATTGGATGTGTATTATACCTGACCGGCTCGAAATTATTATTATTTAATTAGGGTTGCCTTAAGCTTATTTAGTACCTTTTACAGAAACATTTTCAAGCTGGCAACTCAAGACAGTTAGTTATTATTCTGTGAATCAGTGGCATAGGTGTAAACTTGCATTATAATGTAAAATTTGTTCTGTTTGTTTATTTTGTATTGAAGCGAATACTTTGCTGCAAAAATTAAGTTTTGCTTTGTTATTAATATCGCGTGGGATATTTAACATTTTTATTCATTTATTATCATAAAAAGTTTTTGCTCCTCTATTTCAGATGGGAAGAAAGGCTGACCTTTCGCCAAAGAGAGTAGGGTAGGTTTATGGTCTACCGAAGGCGACTAAACTGACCCAAAATCAAATTGCAGAAAAGGTAGGAGTATCCAGAAGCTTAGTAAAAAATATTAAAAAGAAAATGGTCTTAAACATAAGTTTGGATCCATCACGGAATAATAATAGTAGACATCTCGTATTACGACGCCGAGGACGGATCGAAAATACGAGACATTTGTATAAATAACAGAAAGAAACCGCTACGCATGTTAATGAAAGAAATTCAAAATGAAGGCATTAATATCAGAAAGAACTTTGAGATGTCCCTTGGCAGAAAATAAACTCATTTCCGTGAAACTGGCTCGCAAACCAAGGCTTACATCAGAAATGATGAAAAAACGCTTGGAGTGGGCAATAAAGTACAAAAATTGGACAATAGAAGACTGGAAAGAGGTATATAGCTATTTATTTTGATCAACGATATATTGGCGTTTACAATGAATGTAAAGAAATTATATAAAAAGCAATTTTGTTTAACTTTCAGGTTTGCTTCTCTGATGAATCGGTTTTTCATGTTTTAACCAAAAAACCAAATTTGTTCGGCGGCATCTAAACGAGACATACAAATCAGATTGTATTGTTCCCACCATCAAACATCCTCAATGAGTCATGGTGTAGTCTGTCATATCAGGAATAGGTTCTGGTCCTCTCTATGTGGTCAAAAATACAATGAAACAAGATCAATACCTGGAAGTCTTACAAACCAGGCTCCTGCCACAAATGCAAGAATAGTTTCCTGGAAACAAGGAACCAGTCTTCATGCATGATGGTGCTCCATGCCATAAAGCTAAAAGTGTATCGAAGTATTTAGAGTGAAAAAAAAAATCAAAGTTCCTGATTGGCCTGGCAACTCACCTGAGATGAACCCTATTGAAAATGGTTGGGAGTTGCTGGAAAAAAAATGTATAAGAAAAATATAACCAATAAGGTAGAGTTGCTGGAATCATTAACATACCAGTTGTATCATAATAAACATCTTAAAGAAAACATCCAAGCATGCATAGAAAGTATGCTTCGTCGTGTTAAAGCCCTTTTAGTTGCCAAAGGTGGCCATACTAAATATTGATTTTTCTGTAAAATTTAATTTACCAATTTTTTCTTTCTTCAATAAGTATTGTATTGTAACTTTTTTTTTTTTTTTTTTTTTTTTTTGTCATTGTATACCTTAATGTACACGTTTTCGAAATATGAATTAAGAAAATATCTTTTTTAATAAAATTTTTCATTAATAATGTTGTAAACATGAAAAAATGTATAATTTGCCAATGGTCTAATAATTTGGCTAGGTACTGTAGTGTAAGATGTGCGAAATGTATCATAGTCTATAACTTAAAAATATCAAAATAAGATCTATTATATAAAGCTTTGTACAACGTAACTGATCATAAAATTGAAAAAAATAGTAGGCATAAAGAAATATGTAAAGGATTTGTTTTGGCGAAAGTTTGGATGGATGTTTATTACTCAATCACGTCACAACGGCTAAACGGATCTGTATGAAATTTGGTACAGAGATAGATAATAGTCTGGAATAGGACATAGGCTACTACTTATACCGGAAATTTGATTAGATTTTTTGAAATTAATTAAAATATGAAAATAATAAACTGGTGATTGCCTTAATATAAGCCATTTAAAATTTTAATTGTTGCCAAAAAAGTTTACGAGGTATTTTTATTTATTAATTATTCATTTTCAACATAAAATGAAATATGCTTTCACGCGAAAAATAAAAAAATGCTAAATGTTAAATTGGTTAATGAGAAAATGACGTCTTTATAATTAAAAAAAAAAAAAATAGTAATAATGCAAATCTAGCATGTTTCTTCAGAATTTTATTTCATAGCATTTTTTTTATATACCTCAACTTTGGATATATATATATATATTTTTTTTTTTTTAAAGCAAGGATGAATTACGCTTGGCATAAAAGCTAATTCAGCATTATATTAAAGGTATTTATTTATTGATAATTCTGGACAAATTTTTAAATTTTGATGCTGAAGTAGATCGGACATTTTTCGCCAAGGACAGCCACTTAAAGCCAAGTAGCGAATCAAAAATATAATTAAATTATAAAATGTTGAAAAGGAAGAAAAATATAGAAATACAGAAAGAGATAAAGTGTTAAAATATTAAAATATAGAACGGGATAGAAAGAAATAGGAACAGTAATCGCATAAATTATATTTTCTTCTAAAACGGCGACAAAAATTCAAAAGTCGCCAAGTGGAGCTACATTAAGGTTGTACCATGATCAGGTTTACATATTAATTAATTAATTTATTTTTATATATACCAACTTCTATTAACTAAGCGGATAAAGTATACATATAATAGTGATAATAATAATAATAATAATTGTCTCATGCGATAGACGTAGCCGATCATAGCATATTGTAATATTATATTTGGCTTGAAATTGCTGTTGTTTTATGGTTGATCGATTAAATCAAATAAATATAGGAAATAACTTGAAAGCAAATATTATGTACATCACTCATAATGTTGTTCATATGTAACTGGGATTCAAATATGAAACGGCTACTTCAAATTTTTCGATACTGTCCGTATCGAAACTGTCATATATGCTAAGCACCCAAATGGAAGGCCACAGGTAAGCTATTGTCGCAGGCAATAGGGACAGGCACCGGAGACTGCGAGAACGAACAAGTCCAATGCAGAAGGCAGCGTGAACCCAAAGCAAACTTTTGAGCGATTTCAGATTTTTTTTTTCTTTTTTTCATAAAGAAAAGAACTCTTTTCATAAAGAAAAGAAAAACTCCTTTCATTTAGAAAAGAGTTTCCTTTAAATATAGAGACCAGCGAAGCGGGCAAAGCCTGCTAGCATTAAATAAAGATAAAAATACCTTAAAATAATTTTTTTAAATATTATGCATAATATATATATAAATCTATAAAAAGTATTACTATCCATTGGCTAAATTTATATTTCAGTTAAGTACATCTTGTCATTATCATAGCTTTATATAATTCTTATGTTATTTCTGTGCTATTATAACAGCAAAAATAGCGTTGATCGGAGAAAAACCAAATTTAATATCTAAAATTTCTATTGATGTATTAGTCTAAATTTACTTACATAAAGTATTTTTTGTTAAGCAGATAAAACTTCTATTTAAAATTGAAAATATTTATATTATGAACATGTTTACATGTTTACATATATATATATATATATATATATATATATATATATATATATATATACCGGGTGATTCAAAATAGATGTTACAGCGATTATCTCGTAAACTAAGAAAGATAGAAACATACTTCCAATTACAAAATTAATGCAAATGAAGAGTAGATTTCAGATATGGCATTTTTTTGTACAAGGGGCTGTATACATATTAAATACGAAATTTAATTTTTATACGGCCCCTCCTATCATGTGACTTATATATAGAAAACTATTCTCCGCACTCTGACAAGCAAAAAAAAAAAAAAAAAAAATCATCTCTCTAAGTCAAAATCTCGCTGAGTTATTGCAATTTGAAAATGATGACTTACACCACTTTTTTTTCAATTTTGGCATCTATTTTTCGACTCCAACGTCCTCACTTTAGGGGGTTATCTATGAGATGAGAAAAATTAAAAAAAGATCCTTTATTTTAAAATAACAACTAAAATCATTCAAGCACGTGAATTCAACAGTTTTAAGAACTTAATGCAAATTTACATTATTTCGTATTGTTAAAAAATTTAATAGTTAAATTTCTTAGGGGTCACCTGCAAATTAAAACACGTTAAGAGAGGAAAAAAAATAAAAGTCTAGCAAAACCGTGTGGAATTTTCGCGCTTTATTTTTACTACTTTCCATCATAGTTGAAAAATTTAATGACTTCGGCTCTTTAACAATTCCAGCCAGGTTGAAAAGTGTTAATGACTTCGATTTGTCTGTCTGTCCATTCGTCTTTCTGTGTGTCCGCGCTCTAACTCTCGTGAATATTCATAGAATTTCCTGAAACTGATATATGTTATTTGAGTTCACTATCGGATGTTCCTTATTGAAAATGGAGTGAATACATCTGCTAGTTTGTTCACAGGGACACCCGAAAGTATTCCAAAGCATTGTGTTCTATGAGAGGTATTTTTATAAACCATATTTTAATACCTTTAATTTATGCATATATTAATAAAATTGAAATACGTTATTAAAGTTTTCTATCGGATATTTTCTATAGAAAATGGAGTAAACACCATCACTGGCTTGTATACAGGGGCACCCGAAAGTATTCCAAAGCATTGCGTTCTATGTGAAGATATTTCTATAAACCAAATTTTAATTACTTCGCTTAAATCTTAATGAAATTGAAATATGCTATTCATATGCACAAAAGAATGCTTTCTATAGTGTACAATACGATTAGCATTAGATTTACAGGGCACACAAAAATATTCAGTTACGTTAAGGGTTATTATTGGACATTTGCTGGAATTGCATTTTCGTTTACATTAATCATTTTTTAACAAATTTTAACTGTGAATAGGACTTCAATTTGCATATTTTTTTTCATGTAGAATATGGCATATGCCTCATGTGGAATATGGCAGGGAAATCATTCACTGTTCATTTACAGGGCTACACAAAATAACTAGATTATAATGCGACAATAGCTGAAAATTGATGGAAGTGCATTTTAGGTTGTGCGGTACATTATTACTATAGGTTTATATTTAGCTGCACTTTGTGGTTTGTACATATTCTTTAAAAGACATACAGGGTTGCAAATATTTAAGCTATAATATTCTTTTTTATTCTTAGTGAAAGTACTTTACTATAATATTTTACCATGTCCAGGAAAACTGCTCAGGAATGGAAATGAATTGCTCATAGACATATGATAAATAATATATGTTTTTAAGCTAAATATGCATCGCTTGTTTTTTTGTGTATTTACACGTTTTGAGGCTTCCTTATTACCAAAGTCAAGTTTTTAAAAGTTTGATCATTGCCTGCGTCGAATAATTTCAGGAAACGAATAATTTCATGAGATCACCCCTCACACAGAACTAACTATCATATAAAACTCTTTCGAAGCCTAATTTGAATTATTTTAACATAGGTCTACAGTACTCTTTATGTTACCTCTTAATATCCAACCTGTATTTATGGTATTAAATTTCAGAGTAAGAGAAAGTCGTGTGAATGGCACACCAGATTATTTGTTGTTATATTATGCTGATAATTCATATATATACAGATCAACCAATAAAAATTTACCTTTCGTATTCAGGAGGCCTCAGAATGTGGTATTATACAGAAAAAAATCGCTCTTCAAAACCTACTTTTTTACAGTATGGTTATGAGAAATTAATTTTCCGTTCTGTATCAGCAGTGTTCTTCAATAAAAAAAAAAAAAAAAAAAAAAAAAAAAAAATGCAGCAAAGCACTTACGCCAATTACATTTAATAATAATAATAAAAAAAACTGTTTACCTTAATTTTGGGTAGCCATGTACATTGTCTATAAACTATATACAAATGACTTTGTGTACGTAAATTTAGTGTTATATGTAAAACAAGTAACATAAATTGAAATAAACTTCCAGCAATTCCCAAGTATAGCTTAAATATATCAAAATACTCTGTGTAACCCTGTAAATGAATGATGAATGGTTGCTATACCACAATCTACATAAAACATGCTTTTATGCGTATAAAAAATCTGTTCTTTTCATTTTGTTTAGTGCGGTATATACATGTCGCACTGTACATATGAGAAATTTCGCTCACAGACGTAATGTATTTGAAATCTCTTGGATGACCCTGTAAACAAACAATTCTCTGATCGCAACGAATACTTTAGTGTAGCTCCGCAATATGATACGGATTTAGAATATCGAATTTGGATTTTCTGCTACTATTTGTTCTTGAGATATTCTAATAACACAGAAACACACACACACACACACACAGAGAGAGAGAGAGAGAGACCAACCGCTTAAAACAGGATATTTTAATTCAGAGGATATGAAAACGTGAAAAATATAACAATAGCTAATTTTCGGAAATTTGACTCAAAAACTATTCTTTCTCTACATCGTGTATATGAGTAAGAGAATGTATAAAAGAAAAGAAAGAAAAATGAATTTGAAAATTCCCTTTTAGTACATAAATTATTCATAAATTTTATTTGTTAAATTATCAATGAGTATACTCTTGTGCATTCACAGAGACATTACAGGTTAAAATAGCCGTCATTCCCTGAATGATTTTTCTTTTTTTCCCCAAACACTGATCAACGTGTGCCTTATTACAAAAGCTATAGTAATTACAATTTCTCACTTTTGATACAACCCCTTAAGATTTGGCGAAAAATGCTAGAATTTTGAAATTGCAATAACTCAGCGAGATTTTGACTTAGAGAGATGTTTTTTTTTTTTTTTTTTTTTTTTTATTGTTAGAGTGAGGAGAATATTTTTCTAAATTCAGTTTTTCATTTGTCTTGAACATAAAACTAAAGATTTTGTTACAGGTTGCTAAAAATGAAGAAATAGAA
This sequence comes from Salticus scenicus, assembly GCA_963930645.1. Classification (NCBI taxonomy): domain Eukaryota; kingdom Metazoa; phylum Arthropoda; class Arachnida; order Araneae; family Salticidae; genus Salticus; species Salticus scenicus. Next base: position 183,508,949 of record OZ005658.1, read on the forward strand.
GGTATAATTGAAGGAAAAATTTAAAAAAAGCGCTTTTTATTTAATTTATTTTTGTTTTTGAGAACTGGTCCTTTTGGCGAGCTCTTTAGAGCAGGGTAAGGGGCCTCCAAATAGCATCAGTGCCCCGGGTCTTCAAACAGCATAGTCGGGACACCTAATAGCAATTGTGAGTTCAAAACCTATCAAGGCAAGTTTCCAAAAAAAAAATTCTAATACTACGGCTAACACTGCGGTTTTTTTCTATTAAAAATTAATGTATTGTGGCTATCACAATACTTTTTCCTATATCATCTATATTAAAGCGCCACTTACTGTTTAACATGCATAAAAGTTTAATCATAACTTCCCAGAATAAAAATTTGTGTTTGAGTTTTGTGTGATTTTCATCAATAGATGCCGAGCTGTAGTTTCAGAATTTGTTAAATTACAGGTGTTGACTAATAAGAACGTCGATTTTCGGATGATACAAAATCAAAAATCATTATTCTTTTTTCCCAATTGTTATCTTATTATACAATCTTATTCACAGATTAAATTGTAGCACAGAGCACCATCTGTCGGCCGATATGCACCTAACATAGTATTTAATATTAGTCCTCACACATATCAAGTTTTATATAATTACGTGCAGTAAAATCTGAGATATATTAGACTTGCAGATTCACTTATCGACTAAAATCTACTTGAATTAGGATAAACTGAATTAGAATGTTTTATAATGACCCTTTCGTATACCAAGTTTTGTTCGATTATAAATAACAGAACCACCGTTGCCACAAAATTATTTTTAACACACACAGAGACTCACAGACAGACAAACATTCCTTAAATATGATTAAATCATATTCCGGATCATTGAAAACGTGTAATCAAAAATTTTTACGAATCTAATATTTTTATCTATTGAATACAGAAGAAATTAAATTTCGTAAAAGGGAACTTTTTTTTCTGTGAAAAACTCGGTTTTTTACTGTTGAAAAAAGGGGTACGTTAAACTAGGACAGTTTTTTCGATTAAAATTACAGATTTTTTTTAGTTCATTGTTTTACAGTTTATCTATAAAATATACTATATAATTATGACTTAATTAAATAAAAAAAATTACTTAGATGACTTTAATTTCATATTTAATGAATGGACGTAACTAGCATATACTACATACTTACGTAATAATTCAACTACTACAAATGCATGTTGTGGTAGATTAACACGGCATTCATTAGGAACTGTATGCTTAAAATAAAATAATACAACTGTAATTGACGTGAATAAGGCAATTTATCACGATATGAGGAAAGTTAATTGCTACTGAAAGACACGCGGAAGTATATATGCATTTAAAAGTTATGAATATGTTAATCGCGTATAAAAAATCTTCCTGCGACGATTGATAAATATGCACAACTTGTGTATATTAAAACTGCTATAAATTATATATCTTGAAATGTTCTCGCATTAAACTGTTAATTTAATATGTAATTTACTGCTAAGTTTGTTACATTGAATAATATTAATGTTATTCATTATTATAATCTATATCATTATATAAAGCGCAAAAAATTGTTTGTTTGTGGAGGGTAATCTCTGAAACTACTGAACCGATTTAAAAACTTCTTTCACTGACCGAAAGCTACAGTATGCCATATTGTTATAGGCTATATTTAATTTTGATAAAATAAATTTTAGTTTAAAATCTGAGCATTTTAATTAAAATCCCCATAGAAGCCGTAATAGAAATGGAAATAATGAAATATTAAAAAAATTAGCTGCTGCCAACATAAAAGAAACATTTACATATTCATTTCGTTTTTAAAATATCTTGACGTGAAAAGAAAATAAATATATTTGCACGTGCATTAAATTGAAATTCATATAAAGCTTTTTTAATTGTTAAACTTACACGTTAAATCTGACGTCATTATAGAATTAAAAGTGTTTATTTTTCTAATAATTTAATTTGATATGATATGATATAATATAATGATCTAAGCATCAATGTTTAAACCACGGAGTCTTTATTACTCCGTGGTTTAAACTGATGTGTGTAAACGAAATTGGAATTTAAAAATAAATAAATAAATAAAATAAAATAAAATAAAATAAGAAATTCTATTTTATAATATTATTTATTTTAATTTATAATTGTTGCCAAAAAGATTTACGAATTAATTTATTTTTAGACATATAATAAAATATATTTTCACGCGAACAATAATATAAAAAGTGGACTGGATTTTTTGTAAAAAAATAATAAAGATCGAGGAAAATTATTTCCCCATTTTAATCCCCATATTTGGATATAGATATGTATTAGTTATCATGTGCATCCGTTAGATTAAATTGTTTTTGTTGTAAAATTGATAAAATTGGAATTTTAAATTTCAAAACTCTAGAAAAAAAAAAAGGGCAAATTTCCATATTCGATTGAAAACATAAACATTTCATTTCAAAGGATGATATTTACACAATAAACATCCAACTAATAAACTAATTAAAAGGGAAAGGATAAATATTCTATCATAATTTGAAGTCAAATTTGTTTTCAAATGTCTAAATAAAGTATCTGATATAATATACTAATATGTTGCAGCGGAATAGATTTGATATCCGTCATCCTTGGCAGAAAAAAAAAAAAAAAAAAATATCGCCAAATTATCTGGCGAATATAATTTAATTCCTTTCAAAAATCATGGTTATTAACACGCTTTTATTAGCTTCACCTGTATGTATGTTTGTATATATGTTTGCAACCGCTCTGGGAGCAAACAAAAAATCTATATTGTAAAAAAAGTCTTTCCTTACGTGAACGCTGTGGCTCTGAGGTATAGCTCCGCGCTACGAACCTAAAGGTCTAGCGTTTGAGCCCAGTCAGGGGAGATTTTTTAAAAATGGTTTTTATTTAATTCTAAATTATTTTAATTAAAGATTTAAATGTACGTAAATATTATGGTGTGTCACTACCACGATTTTGTCTTACCCTGCATTTTTATACTAAGATAGATATTTTGTGCTTTTTAGTTCACATTTCTATAAAAGCGTGTTCTTTAAATTTTTAAAACTATAATATTATTTTAAAAACTTACATTAAGAGTGTAACGAATAATATGAAACAATATTTCGTACAATACATATTACGAAAATATACATCTGGCATGTATATTTTCGTATTACGTTTTTGATCGCCAAATACAAAAAATGCCAAGGGTGACAGTTTTGAAATTTAAAATTAAAATTTTGTCAATTTGACAGCAAAATAACTCAATCTAACGCATGCATACAATAACTAATACATATCTATACCCAAATATGAGGATTAAAATCGGGAAATAATTCTTCTAGAATTTTAATAAAAAAAAAAAAAAATCCAATGAGCGATTAACATGGAAAATCTTTTTCTTGCATCCACGGGAGGTCAGTGATGTCATACTTCGCTTGCGTATTGAGATGTTTAAATTTATTTGGCGACTATTTTTAGCAACTAACAGTTATGGCAAGTAGCTCAATATACATAGCGCATACAGCCATTACTGAAATGTAAATAGCATTTAATTATTTGAGTTACATTATGTTGACTGGAAACCTATTTAATATACCTATGCTCTATAGCTATACTAATATAAAAAAAGAAAGGTTTATATGCATATGTAGAGAACGATCGCTAGAACTAAAAAGCCGATTGCTTTTTTCTTTTTTTTTTTTTTTTTTCTTTCAATAATCAAAAGTTACACTGTCTCTCTCTAAGTGCTAGAAGCTATAATAAATTTTGGTAAAATAAATTTTTAATTAAAATTTTCAATATTTTAATTGAAAACAAAGCATAGATTTGATATCTATCGTCATTGGCGATTTTTGCATTTGGCGATCGAAAACGTAATACGAAAATCTGTATATTATCGTAGTAAATACGAGATGTATGTGTTTACTTCAATTACCCTACTACCGTAGGTAGTGGAAGTATTGTATAGGTTTTGGCAATTGGTAAGTGTGTGTGTATATGTGCACGTGTGTGTGTAATCTTCTGGCGGTCATATCTCCAAAACTAATAAAAATAGAACTACTAAACTTCACAAGTGATTCAGGTCTGGTGTACAGATAAATTTTCCAAATTTTCGTGAAAATTGAAAAACCGGAATTGGGTCATCGAAAACCAGAAATGGGACCCTAAGCCCATATTCAAAAACACCTCTAATGATTTTCTTCAAAGTTGCTATATAAATAATATATTAGATCCCCTTTCGATTGAAAAGTTGCTTAGTTCAGGAAAATTGATAGGCGTCCTCTATAAACAGCTCAATTTCAGACTTCGCAAGTGCGTTCCTTTAAAAACGCCTGTACGGATTTTTTTCAAACTCGCCATGTTAACTTCCTATTAAATATCCTTTTGTATGTAATTATTGTTTTTAGGTCAATAATTGAGTATGCTAAGTTTTGGTAAAAGTTGGTATCTCAAAAACGGCTCTTACGTATTCTTGAAAATTTTTTCTTTAATCCAACTTAAATAACCTTTCGCAAGTATTACGTGCTTATTACAGGAATATTAACAGTCATCCTGATTAGGTAGTTCAGTTTTAGATCTCGGAAATTCGTGTTTAAAAAAATAACTATCTATTTTTTTCCCCTTATTTTTTAACTCGCTATGCAAACTCTGTTGTATGTGTCTTTATACGTGTATCAAGTTTCTCTTACTCGAAAATCTCAAAAAATGCAAGTAATATCTCCAAAAAATTGTATATATTACGTGTAATAGTGGGGAAGTCGTGTGGTTGTTTTACACCAGATTCTGTAATAGTATATATTGTACGAATATTGTTTCATATTATTGATTTCTCCTTTAATATACATTATTAAAATAATAATCAATTATGGAAAAAATTAAATATATTTGCGAAATGAAAAAATAAATAATAATTAAAGCTATTATGACGTCAATTTTATCAAAAACATTTTCATGTCATAGGTTTATTTTTCAATATTTTTTATTCATGAGTAAAGAAATGTTTCTTTTTATGAAATAAATAAATAAATAAATAAATAGCATTAAGTAAAAATTGCCAACATTTAACAACTAATTAAAAAAAATAATTGTAAAATTATATTTTGACTTTCCAGTTAATAATATTGCCTGACTATAACATATAAACTGATATATTTCTTGATTTTTTACATATCAATCCATCTTTAACTAAAATTTGTTCATCAGTGCGAAGCCGGACGGGTCAGCTAGTATAGTATATAGGTATTATTTATGCTTTTACGAGACAATGAGGTGCATTAAAGTTATTTTTAACACGATGAACGTAAATGAAGAGCATCTGTTAAATAACACATAGCATTAGTATTAGCATTAGAGAAAAAATCGATACAAAAATAAATTTACGCATAGAGTTTTTAATATACATATATAAGTTTGTTACTTTTAAATATCAAGGACAGTTTACGGAATCTTAGATGGTTGTGAAAATCTCTCCTACTTAGGCTTAATTTATTTAAGTTTTTACTATAAGCTATATTATATAAGGTAAATCCTAGAAGAGTTTGCGTGCAATTCAAGAAAACGTTATAAAAATTCCAAATTATATTTTTTTGCTAAAATGTTGATGCATAGCTTTGAAATGGTCCTTCTTCTACGCATTTCCATTACTAAGCATTTGTTGTTATACTATGATTTAAAGCAACAGCTGTAATAAAACTAAGGGAGCTATTTTGCGCAATCTCTCCTTATAGGGTAGGTGAGATTGCGTTTAATTCTAACTGCAATTGATTTGTCAAAGGTTTTTGTATTACATGTAGGTGTTTCAATTTAATAATAATAATAAAAAAATTAAAAATTAAAAAAAAAATAAAAAGGATTAAAAAATTTATTTAAAGAAAATAAATTAAAGAAGCAGATAAAAAAACAGGACTAGATAATAAAAAGTAACATTTAGTTACTAAATAATATATTTAACTTAAAATTAATAGTTCCTTTTCAGTTTGCATGGTTTCTTGTTTGTTGACCTAATCGGTCGTTGTCTATAATCGTTGCACTTGTTGTTATAAATGAAGCAACTTTCATGTAATCACCTGCCACAAGTGAAATTAAAAACGAGTCCATGGGAAGTTGTGTTTAAATTTTAAAATATTTTGTAATACTACTAGTGTATAAAAATTCCTCGAAAGGGTTTTAAAAATTTAATCAAACATTTTTGAAAACGAGACAAAACAACCATGTTTAATCTTAGACTGCACAAGCAATGAACATGCACATTTAACTAAGCACGCCGCTATCGATATTGCAGAACTATCTGGAGTTTCAGAGCTCCCATTGTACTCCTTCCTGCCGATCCCCTATATGCGCAATCTCTCCTATCGCACAGTCTCTCCTAGCTTTGTCTTATACTTCATGTAAAAGAATACTAAAAAACAGTTAATAAAAGCATTGCTTAAAATTTTAATGTTATAAAGTATTTATTATGAGACTATTAACATTAATCAGTCAGAAGATGTTCAATTAGGAAAACTGTTACGGTAAGAATTTAAAAAAAAAAAAAAACTATTAACCAGTAAATCTGTAAATCACGGAATATGGTCAAATTGATTGATTGCATTTTAGAGAACAAATTTTACGTTTTTGGAAATCAAAAATGTTACATTTTACATGGGTCGTGGGCGTGGGGATGGGGGACTAACTATTTACAGAAGAATCAAATTATTTTTGTTTTCTATGCAGAAACAAATGCTGAATATGACAAAATTGAAATATTAGAAAAGGTTGTACATCCTAACACGCAAACCAAGTTTGTAGATGAATATTATTGTTTCCAACAGCATGGTGTGCCCTCATACTCGTCTAAAACAGTTTAGAAATGATACTGTGAAAAAATAGCAGACATGGTGCGTAAGGATACACAGTTTCACCACACTTCCACTAATCTATTTATATACCCTACTCCGTTAAAACTTGTAAGGCTTTTATCATAATAAAAATTGCTCTAAAATATTAGTGGTACAGGAAATTGAGGTAATTAAAGGACACTACGGACTGTGACAGATTTTTCTCTATATATTAAAGAGAAAAGTTACTGTCGGTAGCGTAAACTTTTTTTTTTTTTTTTTTTTTTTTTTTTTTTTTGCCAGCGATCGCATTTTCTCGCAGAGGGCAGTGTTCTACACATCATGAGATGTATCTATGTGTACCGAATACCCCAAGGAAGACATTTCAGTCAGTTAGAATTTCTTATCTTCTTAATTAACGAAGTTATTATTTAAAAACATAGAGTTAATAAGTGTATTCTATTTGCCATCTTAAAATTTTACTGATATCGCTGTCCTTTCAATCTTAAAACGTCATTTTAAACAGGAAAATTAAAATGTGATCAATTGCGTAAAAAAAAAAAAAAAAAAAAAGAATAAATGTCAATATTGCTATTTGTAACAAAGAAATTTTTCGTCTGAAAATCTATATATATAAAAATGAATTGCTGTTCGTTAGTCTCACTAAAACTCGAGAACGGCTGAACGGATTTATCTTATCTTAGTCTTGAAATGTTCGTGGAGGTCTAGGAAAGGTTTAAAAGGCGAGAAAAAATCGAATAATTTCCGGGAAAACCCTAAAAACAGCCCTTTTCTATTTCCCATACAAACGTTTTCTAGAGTCAATTTGAACTTTATTGCTATTCAATAAAGTTTAGGTGTGTTCCTAACGTCAAAGAGTCAATTTGCAATTTATTACCGCTGCATAAAGTTCAAATTCAATCATATCTATGAAAATAGTCTTCGCGTGCGCTTTGGAGGATCTAATGTCGCGTTCCGAAAATAAACAAAAGTGAATCGCGAACGCGACAAAAAATGTATTTTAGCTAACTTCAGTTGTAACTGTATCAGATTATTTATTTCACACTTTTCAATTTATTATTATTTATTTCATGCTTTTTGTCACAAATTAAGTTTCTGAACACAACCATAATATTTGACATTAGATTTGACAACCAACTAATATGTCAATCATTCTGTCGCACTTCAGAACACGGAGATTTATGGCTTAAAGGTAAACTCCAAAAAAATAAATAAAAAAATCAGAACACGGAAAAAAGTATTACGATTGACGATATTGTGTTACGATCATGGTTACGATATTTTATGAGTGCATCCTTCTATCTTTGTGAGTGACGATTACCGCTACGTGCGCGAGAACTTTCTTTACTTTTGTGATCCTTTGTGATAGTGACATTCCAAGTAGTGTGCTCTTTTTTTGTTGATATTTTGTGATAGTGACACTTTACTGTTAAGTGAGCGAGAAATTTTCTCACTTCGATTAATTACGTTACGATGCCGAGGAGAAGACGACCTGACTTAGGTCGTCGCAGTCAATCAAATGTGCGAAGAGCTACCTCACGTGCTAACCGCACTGATGACCAGAGAGAGACAGATCAAGAAAATAGTCGTATTGCTATGTCAGAATTGCGTTATTTAGTGAGTGACAATGAAGTGGATAGGCTTAGAATGCAACGAGTTCGTGCACATCAAACACAACAACAGCGAGCACGACATAATGAAATTGAGCAAATCCGCAGACGCAGTGCTCCTGTGATTCTTGAACGAGCTGCATTCCACTATGATCCGGCAACTGATTATTGTGCCGACAAATCGGTAACAATTGGGGAAATGAAAATAATTTGTAAATATTGTAAGGCGTTAAAATACACTGGTGAATCTACTGGATTATGTTGTGCTGGAGGCAAAGTAAAATTGCCACAATTGGTCCCACCACCAGATCCTTTACGCTCTTTAGTTTCTGGGATTGGAAATGATTCTAAGCACTTCTTGGCCAACATTCAGAAATATAACAACTGTTTCCAGATGACATCATTTGGCGCTACACATATTATACAGGACAATTTCATGCCCACTTTCAAGGTATTATACTAGAATATTTTTTTATAATATTCAAGTTTGTACTAAAATATATAACGGAAGGGGGTATCAACCCTGAAGGAGGTGAATGTGCTCATGAAACTCAACAACTTTCCCCAAAGAACATAGGTCGAAATATGAAAAAAAAATTTGGCCCTCCCATAGTAAATCAATCAGCTGGTAGTCAGTTTTGTAAGGGAGGGCCAAATTTTTTTTCATATTTCGACCTATGTTCTTTGGGGAAAGTTGTTGAGTTTCATGAGCACATTCACCTCCTTCAGGGTTGATACCCCCCTTCCGTTACACGCTGTATATATGAAATAATTAATGGACAAAATTTAAAATATTACAGATACAAGGACAAATTTATCACTTACTGGGGGCACTGTTACCACTACCTGATGCAGATCATCAATTTTTACAAATTTATTTTATGGGCAATTCAGATGCGGAAGTTGATAATCGTTGTGCTCACAATCCAACAGTGAAGAGAACCATTGTCCAAGAATTACAAATGTTTCTTCATCAGAATAACAATTTAGTAAACATGTTCAAAATAGCATTGGATCGGATGCCATCTGATAGCCATAATATTATCATTCGAGCTGACAAAACACCTGCCGGTGAACACACAAGAAGGTTTAATTCACCTACCATTGATGAAGTGGCTGTTGTCATTGTGGGAGAAAATTTACAATCTAGAGATATTGTGCTTCATCGTCGGAATAGTGGTTTAAAACGTGTATCTGAAACACACAGGAGCTATGATGGATTACAATATCCTTTGATCTTCTGGCAGGGGTATGATGGATACCATTTTAATATCAAAATGGTAAATCATGTAACAGGTAAATAAATTGAGCAGGATTAAATAATATTTTTAAATTCAATTCATCTAAGTAACATTTATCATTTTTGATTGCAGGTGCTGAAACCAACAAAAAAGTTAGTGCTATGAATTTCTATTCATACAGACTCATGATCCGTCAAGGTGAAATAAATCATATTTTGATGTGTCAACGACTTTTTCATCAGTTTGCAGTTGACATGTATGTCAAAATTGAGACTGAACGATTAACATACATCCGTTTGAACCAACGACAGCTACGATCAGAGGAATACATTCATCTCCGCGATGCTATAAATGCCGATGGCAATGTGAAGAATGACAATTTTGCCAGCCACTTATATAAGGAAAGGGCAGGTGTCGTCACTCGCAGTCAAGTTATAGGTAAAGTGGCATAACATTGGCATTTCCACCAATACGGGTTGATCTTTTGCCACTCCAGAGTGGCAAAGATTGATTGACGGAGCGTTTGTTTGTAAACATGCCCTTTTCTTATAGGAAGCCCACGCCACATGCACGAATATGCTCAGGATGCTATGTCATATGTTAGGCATTATGGCCGCCCAGACTTATTTGTTACATTCACATGTAACCCAAATTGGTCCGAAATCAAGAGGGAATTGCTACATAGCCAAACACCAGTTGTTAGACATGACATAATTGCCAGAGTTTTTAAAGAAAAATTAAAATCTCTGATGAATTTCTTAATAAAGCATTGTGTGTATGGCCGAGTCCGTTGTTGGATGTACTCTGTAGAATGGCAAAAGCGTGGATTGCCACATGCGCACATTTTACTCTGGTTAGTGGACAAAATAAGGCCAGATGAGATTGATTCCATAATTTCAGCTGAAATTCCAGATGAAACAGTTGACCCAAAATTGCATGCAGTAGTTACCAAACACATGATACATGGACCTTGCGGATTTTTCAACTACAATTCACCCTGTATGGTCGACGGCAAGTGTTCCAAGCGATACCCAAGAGACCTGCTTGCTGAAACCATAACGGGAAATGATGGATACCCATTGTATCGTCGGCGATCAGTTGCGGACAATGGGCAATCGGTAGTTGTGAAGGTAAGAGGACAAAATGTTGATGTAGACAATCGTTGGATTGTGCCATACTCGCCAATATTGTCCAAAGCTTTTGAGACTCACATCAATGTGGAATATTGTAACTCTGTAAAGTCGATAAAGTACATATGTAAATATGTTAACAAAGGCAGCGATATGGCTGTCTTCGCTGTAACCAATGCAAATGATGAAATATCACAGTACCAGATGGGGCGCTATGTAAGTAGCAACGAAGCAATTTGGCGTATATTTTCATTTGCGATCCATGAAAGATACCCTACAGTAGTCCATTTGGCGGTCCATTTAGAAAATGGTCAACGAGTTTATTTTAATGAATCGAACGCGGCAGACAGAGCGGCACGTCCACCATCGACAACATTAACAAGTTTCTTCACAGTCTGTCAAACTGATGATTTTGCTCGCACTTTGCTGTATGCTGACATGCCACGCTGTTACATATGGAATGCATCATCGAAATCGTTTCAGCGTCGAAAACAAGGAACACCAGTTGAAGGACATCCAAATGTATTTGCTTCAGACGCTCTGGGTCGCATCTACACAGTACATCCAAATAACGATGAATGTTATTATTTGCGATTGTTGTTGGTGAATGTTCGTGGTCCGACATCGTTCAAACAACTGAGAACAGTTAATGGACAGCTGTGTGCGACTTACCGTGAGGCATGCCAACTATTACATTTACTTGAGAACGATTCGCACTGGGATGATACGCTCAAGGATTCCGTAATATCTTCATCGCCGCATCAAATTCGTACATTGTTTGCGATTATCATATCGACATGTTTCCCCTCGAATCCAAAAGATTTGTGGGTTAAGTATAGAGATGACATGTCTGAGGATGTTTTGCATCGTGTTCGCCGTGAAACTTTGAATCCTACACTACAAATGACTGAAGAAATTTACAATGAGACATTGATCATGATAGAAGATATGTGTTTATTGATAGCAAATAAAGTATTGTCGTGTTTGGGAATGACAGCACCCAATCGTCATTTGCACGATGCATTAAAACACGAGTTGCAAAGGGAACAACAGTACGACATTGAAGCATTGGCCGAAACAGTTCGTACAAATGTTCCACAATTAAATCAACAACAAAGAATTGCGTACGACACTTTGATAGAAGCTGTGAACAGTGGATCTGGTGGAATGTATTTCCTTGATGCTCCCGGAGGAACCGGAAAAACGTTCTTAATTTCATTGCTTTTGGCGAGGATCAGATCGCGAAATGATGTTGCTCTAGCGTTGGCTTCATCTGGAATAGCTGCGACTCAGCTAGAAGGCGGACGAACTGCGCATTCTGCCTTGAAATTACCATTAAACATGCAAATCACCGAAACACCAATTTGCAACATCGCCAAAAATAGCGCAATGGCCAAGATCCTACAGGTATGCAAATTAATTGTTTGGGATGAATGCACAATGGCCCATAAGAGGTCACTGGAGGCGCTGGACAGAACATTGAAAGATCTTCGTGACAACCAAAATATTTTTGGTGGGGCCATGATTCTGTTGTCAGGTGATTTTCGTCAGACTCTTCCAGTTATTCCCCGATCAACTGTTGCTGATGAACTAAATGCATGCCTAAAATCATCGAATTTGTGGCAGTACGTAAAGACACTCCAATTAACAACTAACATGCGAGTATTTTTGCAACATGATGAAACTGCAAATGTGTTTGCGAAGCAGTTGTTAGATATTGGAAATAATAAAGTTGCAATGGACACCTCGACCGGATTCATCACATTACCCACAGATTTCTGTCACATCACAGATTCAAAAGAGGAGCTTATTCAGCGTGTTTTCCCAGATATAGCGCAAAAGTTCAATAACCATAATTGGCTGGGTGAACGAGCAATATTGGCAGCGAAAAATAAAGATGTCGAGGATCTCAATGCGACCATTCAGAATTTTCTTCCAGGACAGTTGGTTTCCTTCAAATCAGTCGACACCGTTATGAACCAGGATGACGTAGTCAACTATCCCACGGAATTTTTAAATTCACTGGAATTGCCTGGATTACCACCTCACAATTTGCAGTTAAAAGTAGGATCAGTTGTCATCATGCTGCGTAACATTAATCAACCTCGACTATGCAATGGAACAAGACTGGCTGTGAAAAAGCTGATGAATAACGTCATTGAGGCAACAATCATAAAAGGAAAATACAAAGGAGAGGATGTCTTGATCCCGCGAATACCGATGATTCCAACGGATTTACCATTCGATTTTAAACGCTTACAATTTGCAGTACGTCTGGCCTTTGCGATGACAATAAATAAATCGCAAGGACAGTCTTTAGAAGTTTGCGGAATCAACTTGGAGTTTCCCTGTTTCGCACATGGACAATTATACGTCGCGTGTTCGCGCGTCGGAAAACCGTCTTCTTTGTTTATTTACGCACCACAAAACAAAACAAAAAATATAGTTTATGAGAAAGCTTTAAATTGATTAACAAACTGTATCATAACAGTGTGTGTCTGTTAATAAAAATTTAAACCTTATAAATAGCCAGTATTTCAGGAAAACTCTGTTTTTTTAAGTAAGCAACATGATGTGTCGAAAATAATAATAAAACTTCATGCTTCATTAAAAAAATGCTCTTTTATTCAATACGTTTTGTTTGTTTTGAAATTAATTTATACAAAAGTTTAGGTCTTTTATTTATCGATTGAGGCAGTACGAAGTCTGCCGGGTCAGCTAGTAAATAATAAAAAGTATTATCTTAGATATTTTCAATGAAAAAATAATTTTAGAATTGTAATTAGTCGTCTTCAGATTTTTTTTTTTTTTTTTTTTTTTTTTTTTGTTTCTATTTTTAGAAAATAATTTTCTTACTAGAAATTTCTTATGTTGTTTATAAATTTATATAGATATATATTATTATTGTGTGTGTAAATAATGAAATAATATCGTCTCTGTATAATTGGCTGCATTTCTTTTTGTTTTAATGCATATTTTAAAACACTTCGGATATATTTTGGCACAAAAAGAAATATTTTAGATTATGTCCTGCAGATTATACAAAGAAAAATATAGTAATAAAATTAAAAAGTTTATTTGCATTTACGTTCGCCTGTTGAATTTTCCCCAAATGTTTAATGCTTAATTTTTTTTATATATTAAGAGATTTTTTTTTTTTTAATTTTTTTTTTTAGTACTACTGTGTGCTTTTATATGCAAAAAACTTGATAAGTTTCATTTTAATAGAGTACGTTAATAAGCTTAAAATAACTAATTATGCTTAATTCTCCTTCCATGTATTTTTTTTTCTTTAAAGATTTTTTACGGAATTATATATTAGACATATTACCAAATAGTACATATATTTCATCGCAAATTATTAAATCGAAATAAATTGCATTATACATTTATAGAAAAGAAAATGTTTTCAGTGAAAGATAACTTTTTAAATAAATAAATATATATATATATCAAAAATACGTGTCGAGTATTTCATTTTAGTTAATTTAATTAGTCGACGCAAATATTTTCTTTTTTTTTGTGTTGGTTCAAACTTATCAAGATGGTGATTAATGCGCTAAAATAATTATTAGTGAATGAAATGATTTTAATGACATAATATTTATTGAAAGATTTATTTCAATAGAATAATCCTGAAAATAATTGACTAATATACACTTTGTGATTGTTAACGATAGGATATACGTTCGAGAACACTTAAGCGATGACATAAATGTATCAGTGTAATTTCAAATAAAGATAATTTATTTGCGTTTCATAAATGAAATATAGAAAGTTAGTTCTTTGTAATATTTTCTTAGTTAATATTACAAGAAAACAGTTAAAGAGTGGATAGTCAAGCATAAGCTTAATGATATTTGCAAAAATAAATAAATAAATAAAATTAAATAAATAAATACATTAAGAAACTATGGGAAAATTATGAAAACAGTTTTATAAAACTTTTCGAAGAGAAAATATGTACAGATTTAACCCTGACAATTGGGAACGAAAAATTGCTTGCACATATTTAAAGGTTCAACATGAAATTCTTGAGAAACAAAGAAATATAGTTGATATGGACGACATTGACACAAACACTCTAAAATCTTTATAGTGTTATGTATATTGTCGCGGAATTGATTGCCTTTTGGATATTACTAAAGCCATTTGGCTTTACATCGCTGCGGATTTTTATTTCGTGAGCAGATTAAAAAGTATTTCTAGAAATTTCTTAATAAACAATATCACCAGTGAGTATTTTTATAATATTAAAGTTCTTGCAGAAGTGCATAGCGATATAACCTTATTCGATGTAATTTCTAATGTGTCTTAAATCTTGTTAGAAGAAAAGTGCACTTAATTCTTAAAAACATTTTACATTTATCTTATAAAAGTTCTCATAAAATTTTATATTTAAATGCATTTTATTTCAGAAATACAAAATCACTGTGATCCACAAGATGGCGGTGATTCTGATGAACTGCAAACAAATCTCAGAAAGAGTTTGTAGTGGGTGAAAAATAAAATGCTTGCAAGCAAATATCATACACTGAAATTTTTTTTATTTACTTATGAAATTTTTATTCTTCATCATTCAAAGTATGTATTTTACTGCACTGTAAGATAAAAAAAAAGTCTAAGTTACAAATTTACTTTCAATGTATAAATGTATTGTTGCTGCGAATAAAGTTTGCTTGGCGAGCAGGCTAATGAAAAGTAACTTCTCTCCTATCTACTTCTTACATTAACGAAGAATAAAATCTATCCGATTCATTATAAAAATTATAGGTGACGAATTTTTTTCTTGTCATAATTAGAAATAGGATACGTATCATGGAATTGTCTAATTCTGTAATGTAGAAAAATTATCAATGCTAGAGAAGATTTTTACTTTCTCTTACAGAAAGAATTGTTTTAGGGTAAAATTATCGAAAGCGACTTTTTGTTATACATACATGTTCTAAGGTCCCCTGAATACGAAAATCATGTTTTTTAGCGAATGGTCTGTGTGTGTGTGAGAGAGTTATCGGCATATCTCAAGAACAAATAGTAGCAGAAATTCCAAACTCGGTATTCTAAATGAGTACAATATAGGGATGCTGCACTAAGCTTTTCGTTCAGATGAAGCAAATGGTTCGCGTACAGGGACACTCAAAAGTATTCAAATACATTACGTCTATAGGGGAAATTGCAGGTAAATAGAGTTTAACATCTATAGACTGCACTAAACCAAATGAAACGAATATATACTTTTTGTAATAGAGATAGTCAACTGAGAAAATATTTTTGTGTATGTAGGAGCCTCGCCCTGAGGAGGGAAGTCCCTCCTCGAGGGGAGAAAATCTTCTAGATGGGTATCTTTCAAAAGAGCCCACCAATACCTTTAAAACGAATGGTTGAACCATCGATCTGCGATAATTTAAAATAAAGTTATCGATTTTTTTCATTTTTAACCAAAAAAAAAATGTTTTTTCTTAATGTAATATTGAGAATAAATGAAGACTTTTTTTAAATTTTGAGTGTTATACTACTTCTCTAATATGGAAATCATCTGTATTATCATGGAAGATAATTTTTACTTCCATTACCCTACTACCGTAGGTAATGGAAGTATTGTATTCGGTCTGAAAATTCGATATCGGGTTTTCACCTGATTTACACGTTTTAAGGTCCCCTGAGTCCAAAAAAGTGGTTTTTGGCAATTGGTCAGTGTATTTGTGTGTGTGTGTATGTATGTATGTGGAGAATCTTCTGGCTAGTATAGCTCAGAAACTAATAAAGATAGAGCTACGAAATTTTAGAATTGAAATACGTCTGGTGTACAGATGAAATTTCCAAATTTTGGTGAAAATTGAAAAACCGGAAATGGGACATCGGAAACCGGAAGTGGTCCGTATCTCAAAAACGGCTCTAACGATTTTCTTCAAATTTGCTATATAAACACTCTATTAGATTTCCTTTCAAATGATGTAGTTGGTTAGTTCAGGAAAATTGATAGGCGTCCTGTATGAATAGCTCAATTTCAGGTCTCCCAAGGGCGTTCCTTTAAAAACAGCTGTACGGATTTTTTTCAAACTCGCCATTTTAACTCACGTTTAAATATACTTTTGTATATAATTATTGTTTTCCTGTCAATAATTGATTTTTTTGTAAATGTTGGTATCTCAAAAATGGCTCTAACGATTTTCTCTTTAGGTCACTTTTATGTTTTCTGATCACATTATCTCTCAAAAATGCATATAATACGTGTAATAGTGGGTAATGGAAGTCGTGTGGTTGTTTCACACCAGATTTTTTTTTAAATAGTAATTTTAATAAATTATTTTTACTGAGTAAATTCGTGTAGGAAATTATAGAATATAGTCAAGTGTTGGCCACAACACACTAGTTATTTGTTGTTAGTGGATGTGCTTTCTTAATAATATTTTTCCATTTCCAGGAAAGCTGTTCGGGAATTGAATTAAACTCCTCATAGTGATATGGTAAATAATGTATGTTTTAAACTAATCATTCATCGCTTGTTTTTTTGTATATTTACACGATTTGAGGTTTCCTGATTACCGTAGTCAAGATTTTTAACGTTCGATTTTTGTCTATGTCTCTTAGAATAACTTAAAAACGAATAATTTTAGGAGATCCAAATGTTGTATTTTGAAGTTAATATAAGTTTTTTGCTGGAAAAGTTTGATGAAGATTGATGAGTTTCAATGAATGTTGCGTGTGGAAATTGTCTGTATAATTTAAAGTAAACTTTTAATTTTAATAACAGAACTCTATATAAATGTAGGTGCATTAATGAAACAGACGGTTAAGGGGGGTGGGGACGGTAGCCCCCCTCAGACAGAACTAATTATCATATAAACTCTTCCGAAGCCTAATTTGAATTGTTTAACATAGGTTTACATAACAGTATTCGTTATCTTACTTCTTAATCTCCAACCTGTATTTATAGTATTAAATTTCAGGGTAAAAGAAAGTCGTGTGAGTGACACACCAGATTATTTTCATTTATAATTGAGTTTGAAGTTAAATCTAAACACTTTTGAATGCCAAAATATATCTGAAGTATTTGAAAATATGTTTTTC
The DNA here is from genome assembly GCA_963930645.1 of Salticus scenicus. Classification (NCBI taxonomy): domain Eukaryota; kingdom Metazoa; phylum Arthropoda; class Arachnida; order Araneae; family Salticidae; genus Salticus; species Salticus scenicus. The sequence goes on from OZ005658.1 coordinate 183,526,835, forward strand.
AATAAAAAAGATAAATACACTTTAATGTAAAAAAGAAATGCAAAATTATTTCCACAAAAAAAAAGCACATTATCTATTTTTATCTGAGTAGATAATTTCTGAAAAAGAAAAAAAAAAAAAAAAAAAAAACTTTAGAGCTATAAGGACGTCAATTTTATCCTGCAAAATTAATTTTTCACAATGTTTCATATCAATTTTACTATTTCAGGTGAATTTCTTTTCATTTAAAAAAAATTAAAATTAACTCATAAACTTATTAAATTAAAAATAAACCAGGAAGCTTACGCTCTATTTTTATAAAGATAAATGCTTAATGAACTTTCAGGATGTTTTAAACAAATTAGAATTAATTGAAGGTGATTACATACGCGCGATTCGCAGTTCTCTGTCACGAGCTCAAATCTTTCTGAAACGAAACTCTTTATCAGTCAGCATTAATTGCTATAATAAAGATATCCTTAGCCTTTTTGGATACAATATGAATTTGCAATTTGTGTTAGATGCATACAGCTGCGCGTCTTACATAATAAATTATATATCAAAAACAGATGCTGGATTATCAAAATTATTAAAACAAGCGGCGTCAGATGCAGAAGCGGGAAATGTAACTATTAAAGAAAAACTTCGGAAAATAGCAAACCTTTTCATAAATGGAAATCTGATATCCGCCCAAGAGGCAGTATACCACTGTCTATCCCTTCCACTCTCCAAATGCAGTCGCTCCAGCATATATATAAATACAAGCCCCTCTGACTTCCGTACAAATATGCTTAATCTACTTACCTTGCTTAAAATATGGATCCTGATTCAAATGCCATTTTCTTTAAAGATATAATAACCAAGTATTCAAGAAGAACCGACAAATTAGAAAATATATGTTTGGCCGATTTTGCTACAAAATATCAACTGAAAAGAAAAAAGAATCAAGTTCAGACGAAGGCATTCAGAAAGAAACCGACAAAATAATAGCTCGACAAAAAATCAAAATTTTAAGGCTCAGAAGGTATAATTTAGCCCAAGATCCTGATAACTATTTTAGATTTTGCTGTTTTTACGCTGGAGAGATGAAGAGAAAAATGTAGAAAGACAAAATTATGAAAATAAGTATTTCGAAAACATAGAAACCATTGAAAACAATAAGAAAAAGTATTCTATCATAAAAGAGTCAAAACTTGAAGAAGCTTTGAAATTAGCTAGAAATAACATGAAATCAGTTACTGAGGCTGAAGAAAATATTAGAATTACAGTGCCACCAGAAATATCAGAGAATGAGGTATTACTTCTAATGAGATCACTGAACACCAGGCAAAGATGCATAGTAATGCACGTCCTTAAATGCTTCAAAACAGGAAAATTGTCCCTCAGAGTATTCATTAGTGGAGCGGCTGGAGTCGGTAAAAGTAGAGTAATAAAGTCTCTTTATCAAATCTTAATAAGATATTTTAATAAAAGACCTGGAGCTAACAACAATTCTGTAAAAGTGTTATTATGCGCACCATCGGGGAAAGCGGCATTTTTGATAAATTGTATCACACTTCACACTGCTTTTGCTCTTCCAGTATCCAAATACGGTGGTCCGAGGCCAGATATGAGCTCCGAAATAGCCGCTAGCAAACGTCCAAATTTAATTGACCTGAAACTTTTAATAATAGATGAAATATCCATGGTAGGAAGTCGAATGTTTGAAAAATTTGACAAACGATTCATGCAAAGTAAGAGAAGTGATGAAACTTTCGGCGGTATTTCTGGGATTTAAATCAACTACCTCCAGTCATGGATTCTCCAATATTCTTACCCCCAAAGACATCAAATTTACATTTATTTGCCGAAAATAATTTATTATGGAAAGAATTTACTGAACTTACTGAAATAATGAGACAGAAAGAAAAAAAATGAATTTATAATAGCATTAAATAATATAGCGATAGGTGAAATATGAGATACAGTGAAAGTCCTGCTTGAATCAAGAAAAATTGAAGAAGAGGCTGTTCCAAATAGAGTTATAAGATTGTACCCAGATAACAAGAGTGTTGTTACGAAACCGAACTTTCTCAATCTGTAAACTTTATGAACTAAAAGACTATTTCGAACTTTTATTTTTATTACTGTTTATTTCCTTTTTTTTATTGGCAACAGCCACGTTGTTGTTTTACTTTTGATGTAGATTCAGAATGGTGTTCGAAAAGATAGAACGCTGAAATGGCGTATGACATAATTGTAATATACTTTATAGTCAACTAAATTGTAAATATGTACATAAATTTATTAAATAATCGTGTTTTTTTTTAAGAGTCAAAGTAATTTTGAAGTGACCACAATTCGGCAGGATATTAAACTAAGAAAAATGAAGACATCTGACCCAAAAAGAAGCATTGAGTAAGAAGTTATTTTATGCATTCTATTATTTTATTTGATGCTACGTTTTATCTGGCGCTCGAAACAGGGACCAGATCTTTTTCATTTTTATTTGATATTCCATTTATTATTATAGATTGCATAATTATGTTTAGAATAAAAACAATAAGAATTAAAAAAAAAAATTTGATCTGGGTTATATTAGGCAAGAATTTCGATTTCAAGAATCTTTTTACATATTATGGATGCAGTAATTAAAGATAAACGTTCTACGGTTAGAACGCAGACGACAAAGTTATTTAAGCAAATTGAAACAAAATTACTTGAAAAGAATTATTCTGAAGATGACCTTGAAGAATTCTTTACCGAATTAGATCTTAAAGAAAAAGAAATACATAATTTAGATTCTCAGATATTTTCCAATATTACTGACGTAAAAGAAGTTGAGTCCGAGGTACTAAAATGTGATGAATACAACACGAGCATTGTCATACATATGACCAAAGTTAAAAAAAGCACTTTCTAAGTTCGAAAAATCGCTTGTTCCTATTTTAATGCAAAATAATAAGATAGAAGAGAGTGCAATAGTTCGCCCGTTCGAAACCCCTTACGTAAATCTTTCTCGTCTTACTATAGAAAAATACAGCGGCGATCCGTCTGATTGGAAGAGATTTTATGATCAATTTGATTCAGCAATAAATAAAAATTGCGCAATTTCTAATGTTGATAAATTTAATTACCTTCGCAGTTATTTGACAGGTGTGGCGTCCGATGCGATAAAAGGTTTTAGCTTAACGAATAATAACTATCAGGCTGCAATCTTATATATTAAAAAAATTTATGAAAACTAAAGTCAGTCCGTCTGGCCGTTCTATCCGGCCGATTTCCTTCATTTTTTTTTAAATGAAAGGTATTTAGGCACAGATATGTCATCAATCATTGAAATTTACTCAACTTCCACCTTACTCAAGTTATACTCAAACGCGATTCTTCCCTGTACATTTCTTATGGGACACATTCACTCAAACAATTCGAATTCTCATAGCTCCTCTTCTAATGAATGGATCTTGATCGTTTCACTCTCAGAACACTCAGTGGATCAAGTTCTTTCTTTTGAGTTATTAACTGCTTAAATTCGTTGAGTCTGAGAAAAGTTATGCGTGCACAATCAACTTTACATTCAATTTTTTCAAGATTTTCCTTCACTCAAACCTTCACAACTAGAGTTCTAATTAATGTAGGCTGTTGACACAAGTCTAAGAACACTCAGTGGATCAAGCTCTTTCTTTTGAGCTATTAACTGCTTAAATTCGTTGAGTTTGAGGAAAGTTATGCGTGCAGAATCAACTTTACATTCAATTTTTTCAAGATTTTTTCAAGATTTTCCTTCATTCAAACCTCTATAACTAGAGTTCTAATTAACGTAGGCTGTTGACACAAGTCTAAGAACACTCAGTGGATCAAGCTCTTTCTTTTGAGCTATTAACTGCTTAAATTCGTTGAGTTTGAGGAAAGTTACGCGTGCACAATCAACTTTACATTCAATTTTTTCAAGAATTTTTCAAGATTTTCTTGCGTTTGGTGTAAATCAATTATTTGAAAAAAAAAAAATCTATATATTAATTTGAAACATGTTTTTGTCTGTCTCCACTATATTGAGAGAACTACTTGGTGTAAAAATTTGGTTGAGGTGTCTAAAAAAAGGTCTTGGTCTGTAGTTGTGCAATGAAAAGAGAAAATTAAAAAAAAGTCGAACAGTTTCCCCCCCCCGGGGGGGAACGGGTTAAAGCTCCAAATTACTTCACGGTGTGGAAAGTGTACATATGGGGACTAGAGTCGAATACTAAAAAATCACTTTCTGCGAATTTGGAATTTTTGATTTTAAAGGGGGGGGGGGAAGGGGGAAAGTAGATTTGGAGGGGGGGGGAAGGGGGGAAATTAGTTTGAGAGGTAAATCCGTTCTAGACCCACACATGTAGCACCTCATTTCAAAGGTCTTGAAATTTCATGTCGATTGGGGATGTTCGTATACAATATAGTGCGACCCCTGGTGGTGAAAAATGGAACTAGGTGATTTTGCTGTAGACCCTATCATGTTACATCTTATTTTAAAGGTCTTGGTATTTCCTGATCGTTGGTGATGTTCGTACAGAACACATTGCGCCCCCTGGTGGTGGAAAGTGCAACTAAAGGATTTTGCAGTTGGCACCACCATGTGACACCTTATTTAAAAGGTCTTGGAAATCCAAGACGATCAGTGATAGGGGTCTTGAAATTTCATGTTGATTATGGATGTTTGTATACAATATAGTGCGCCCCCTGGTGGTGAAAAATGGAACTAGGTGATTTTGTAGTAGACCCTATCATGTTATATCTTATTTTAAAGGTCTTGGTATTTCCTGACCGTTGGTGATGTTCGTACAGAACACACTGTGCCCCCTGGCGGGAGAAAGTGCAACTAAAGGATTTTGCAGTTGACAACGTAACACCTTATTTGAAAGGTCTTGGAAATTCAAGATGATTGGTGATGTTCGTATGCAACATACTGCGCTCCCTGGTGGAGGAAAGTGAATTTTGCAGCGCGTGCGTAGCATGCCTGCTATACGGTGCCGCAGCCACAGGCGGCGGAAACACGATTCAGAGGTTCGTGCGGTTCAAGATTAATTTTTAAATATTTTTTAATGGTATTAGCGACCCGCATATACGCTGCCACAGGCACCGGGGTCACGAGCCCGAGTTCCGTTCTGTTTGAGGCATTTTTTTTTTGTTATATATGATTAATATTTGTTTCGCGATGCTTTCATTTAAAAATAGAAATTCAAACAAAATAGAGTTAAAGATATTAAATCCTACAAATTTAAAGTTCATTTAAGGTTATTATCATGGGCCCGGGCAACTCCGGTCGGGTTCGTTTGGTTCCAGGTTATTTTTTGGGAATTTTTTCATATTGTTAGCGATCCGTGTATGCGCTGCCGCAGGCACCGGGGTCACAAGGCAGAGTTTCATTCGGTTCGAGGTAATTTTTTTTGTTACAGCTGATTTTTTTTTTTTTTTTTTTTTTTTTTGCGATGCTATGCTTTTATTAAAAAATAGAAATTCAAACATAATCGAGTTAAAGATATAAAATCATACAAATTTAAGGTTCATTTAAGGTTATTATCATGGGCCCGGGCAACGCCGGTCGGGTTCGTTTGGTTCCAGATTAATTTTTGGGAATTTTTTTATGTTATTAGCGGCCAGCGTATGCGCTGCCGCAGGCACCGTGGTCACAAGGCAGAGTTTCGTTTGGTTCAAGGTAATTTTTTTGTTACATCTGATTATTTTTTTGCGATGCTTTATTTAAAAATAGAAATTCAAACAAAATCGAGTTTAGGATTTAAAATCATGCAAATTTAAGGTTTATTTAAAGTTATTATCATAGGCCCGGACAACGCCGGGCGGGTCAGCTAACATGTAGTCATAGTATTAAACGAAATAGAAAATAAAAGATAGCAACTATTTATTTGGAGTCAGTTTGACGTCACCAATGACAATACTTTGTAGAAAGTGGTGTCGTATATAGTATTTCTATTTATAAGCATTTTTCCGAATTTCTTTTTTTTAAGTGAAATGTCGTAAATTATATTAGATGTTTTAACTTGAAATACATTTAAATAATGATGCGACGGTTTTTGAAACATTACGGTCAATAAAGTGACCGTCGTATTCGACGGGTTCCAGCTAGTTGAAACTTTAAAAGAAAGATTTGGAAAAAAAACGGTAGTTATTAATTCTCATTTAAATAAGCTTCTGAATTTAACTCCTGTTAAAAAATCAAATGATATAATTGCTCTTAGGAAATTCTTGGATACTTGTCAGACTGAGATTAGAAATTTAGATGCGTTAGAAATAAAATCTGATAATTATGGTTCACTACTCTGTCTAATATTGATTAAATTATTACCTCAGGATATTGTTTTGGAAATTGCAAAACAATGCGATTTAGATGAAAATTGGGATGTTTCAAGGGTTCTTGATATTTTGAAAACTGAAGTAACTTACAGGGAAAAAGCTCAGTTTTTTACAAAAGATAGTCGCGAAAGGGAATTTAGTTCTCAATCATATTCTTCCTTCCAAAGTGCAAAAAACGAAAAGCTTCTAAATAATAAGAATATTTCTAAATACCCAACTGCTTCTAATTTGTTAAATGAAACAGATAAAAATTCAAATTGTGTTTCGCTTGTAATCGGGAAAAACATGTTTTAACTAAATGTAAGGTTTTTTCTAGTTATCCATTACAGAGAAAGAAAGATTTTTTAATGAAACATGGATTTTGTTTTATATGCTTAAAACGGCGGCATACTGCGAAATTTTGTAGAAATCAGATAAAATGAGAAGTGTGTAATAGAAGACATTTAAAAATTATGTGTTCAAAATCTAAAACAGTTAGCCAAGTTGAGGATAAGAAACCCGTTTCTAAAGAAAGCGAGGTTACAAATGATAAAGTACTGGGGAATAGAACACATATGAAAGATGTTTTGTTGCAAACTCTGACTGTTAAACTAAGGAATGGTAAGAAAGAAATACCTTGCAGGGTAATTTTTGATACAGGATCAATGCGTAGTTACGCAACTAAAGGAATTATTTCTAAAATGGGTTACGATGTATTAGGACAAGAGAAAATGACATACAGCCTTTTCGGAGGAGTTGAAGAAACTAGAACACATAATAGTTATAAAACACATATAAGTTCGCTTTCTGGAGATTATTTATGTAATTTTGAGGTCTATAACCAGGAAGTAATCTGTTCTAATATTCCTAAAATTAGAAATGGCCCATGGGTAATGGAAGCAGAACAGTATGGGATAAAATTTTCCGATCTTGAAAGTTTTAATAAAACTCTTGACAGAAATAACAATATTCATATACTTATTGGTGCAGATATTTATGGAAAACTTTTGACGGGTAATCATATAACACTATCTAGTGGGTTAATTGCTGTAGAAACTCTACTGGGATGGACCTTAATGGGTAAAATTACTAAAACTAATTGTAATAGCGATAGTTCTATGCCTGTAGTCTCTTTATTTTCTAGAATAAAAAATAAAAAAATCAGTGACTTGTGGGAGTTAGATCTTTTGGGCATAAGGGATCCCGTAAAAAGTAAAAAAAGAGATGATTTGAATAAAGAAACTCTGGACTTATTTAATTCAACAGTTAAACGGGATTCGAAGGGGAGATACGTTGTACCTCTTCCATGGCTCAAAGATCATCCTCCAATACCCTCAAATCGAAAATTAGCAGAAAAAAGATTATTATCAAAGTTGAAATTATTGAAAACGTCTGAAAATTTAGAGACTTACCAAAATGTATTTAAAGAAGGGATGGAAGAACCTTACAAAGAGATAGCTAATAAGCTGAAAATGTCAGTTTATGTAGATAACTATATTTCCAATGTAAACAGCACAGAAGAATTGCGAGAATTCATAAAAACATCAAAACAAATTTTGGCATCAGCTCAGTTTGATCTTCGAGGTTGGCAGAATACACAAAATGATAAAAACTTACTAGATGAAGATTATGTTAATCACATGAAGATAGAATCTGAAGAAAATTCTGATATAGCAATTTTGGGGATGATCTGGAAAAGGAAAGAAGACACAATAAAAATTATGAATTCATCTAATAATAAAGAAGAACCTAATTCAATTATAAAGAGATCAGTTCTTCCTGTGGATAATAAAATATTTGATCCCATCGGTTATACAAGTCAGCCACTTTGATGCCAAAATTGATTCTGCAAAAATGTTGGAAAGAAAAGTTTAATTGGGATTCTCCATTGACAGAAGAAATGACAAAATCCTTTAAAAAATGGAAAAAACAATTGGAATTGTTAAGAAATATAAAAAACCCTCGCAGAATTTCAGAATTCGACTTATGTGACATCCTTCCTGAGGATGAAGTTATATACTCAGAACAAAGGAAAACAGTTGCAACACCAACCGATGTTTCCTCTCGGGAATTTGATCTTTACGAAAATAGTTCTTCATACCAAAAGATGCTAAAAGTTACAGCTTGGATTCTTAGATTTTGTGAAAATGCAAAGAAGTCAAAAGAAAACCGCTTATTATCTAACTTAACAGTCGAAGAACCTACTAAAGCGGAATATGCAGTGCTAAAGTATGCGCAAGAGAAATGTTTTTCTAATCAGTCTAGGAACAAATTTAACATTCCGAAATTTATTTACGAGAAAGAATTAATTAGAGTCTGTACCAGAATTTCAATGAAAGAAGACTCACGTAATTTCAGATATCCAATTGTCTTATCAGCAGATCGTAATGTAACATCTAGAATAATTGAAGAAAAGTACAAAGAATTAAGTTCTATAGATTGGAAACAAATAGTAGACTACGCAACAGTAAGAAAAATTAACTGGAAGTTCAACCCTCCACCAACTCCGTGTTGGGGAGGCTTTTGGGAACGTTTGCTAAGAATTGTAAAAACTATTTTGAAGAGAACACTTGGAAAAGCACAGCTTGACTATAAAGAGCTATATATGATTTGTGATACAGAAAGTATAGTAAATGCGCGACCTCTCACATACATGTCGGAAGATCCAAATGAATTAATACCTCTCACCCCAGAAATGTTCTTAAAGGACATACGTGAAATAGGAGTTCCAGATTTAGACTTGATTGATAAAATGGTTCAAGAAGAGATATGCCTATAGGCAAAAGTTAAGAGAAGATCTTCGACAAAGATTCCGTAATAAATATTTAGGAACACTTCGAGAATTTGCTTTGGTAAAGAAATCTACCACATTTAAAGAAGGTGATTTAGTGCTAATTCGAGATGATAATATAAAACGTCTTCAGTGGCCTATGGCTAAAGTGTTGAGATTGTATAAAGGCAAAAATGGACAATTTTGTGTGGTAAGACTGAAACCTAAAAATGGTGAACTGTTATGTCTATGTCAACGTTTGTGCCCCTTGGAACTTTGTGATGAAATTTGCCCTAAACTACAACAACAAACCCGATATTGTCGCATAGTGCAGCGCCTTGGAGTGGACTATGACGATCCAGGTTAAGCACGTCGTATGTCCTTTCCTGCTCAAGGTGGGGAGGATGTTACGAAACCGAACTTTCTCAATCCATAAACTTTATGAACTGAAAGACTTTTTCGAACTTTTATTTTTATTACTGTTTATTTCCTTTTTTATTGGCAACAGCCACGTTGTTGTTTTACTTTGATGTAGATTCAGAATGGTGTTCGAAAAAATAGAACGCGGAAATGGCGTATGACAGAATTGTAATATACTTTATAGTCAACTAAATTGTAAATATGTACATAAATTTATTAAATAATCGTTTTTATTTAAGAGTCAAAGTAATTTTGAAGTTACCACAATTCGGCACGATATTAAACTAAGAAAAAAAGACATCTAACCCAAAAAGAAGCATTGAGTAAGAAGTTATTTTATGCATTCTATTATTTTATTTGAGGCTACGTTTTAAGTGTTGATGCACATAATGGAAAGGTTATAACGAATTTTCCAGGAGAAGTAATTTTTTCGATATCCGAAGATGAAATTATGGGTAAAATAAAAAAAAATACAAAACAAAGCATATTACAATCTTTAAAACGAAAAACACTATCGGAATTAAATGGTCTCCCAAATAAAGTTTCTTTAAAAAAGGGTATACGATACATGATAACAAACAATATTGATGTAGAAGACGGTCTAGTAAATGGTGCTGTTGGTATTTTAGAATATATTTCGTTGAAAGAATCAACAAAACAACCTTCAAAAATATATCTGAGTTTCGAAAATACTGCAGTTGGAAGAAAAGCTAGATTGCGTCACAGTAATTTATTAAATAACTCAGAAATAAAAGAAAATTTAGTACCCATAACCACAACATCTGCTATACTCCAAATTTCAAGAAATTATAATGTTTAGATAGTGAGGAAACAATTTCCTGTAGTACCTACCGAAGCGATTACTATTCACAAGAGCCAAGGGCAAACATACAAAGAAGTATGCCTAGATTTTAGAAAAAATATGAGAATAACAAACAAATGCTATATGTAGCTTTAAGTAGGGTTTCTAAATTCTCTGGCCTATACATTTTAGGAAGAATAAAATTTCCGAAACATCCCAAGTTAAAGGAAACTTCTAATAATGAAATACAAAGATTAAGAAAAGAAAAAGCATTGACACTTAATATTCAAGATTTAAGGAAACATGATGGAACAATAGTAATGTATCATAATGTTAGATCGTTGAAAAAATATATTGAAGACATAATTTCCGATCCTTTTTATATGGCAAGTGAGATTTTGATTTTTTCTGAAACCCATACAAGACCTTTTGATTCTATAAACACTCCAGGCTATAAAATAGTACTCAGGTCAGAAATTAAAAAGGATTTTAGTCTTGCAGGCCTGATATGTTTTGCTAAAAAAGATTTGTCTGTTAAAATTTTGAAGCATGAAATTCATACTGATGAAGCAAAAAAGGGTCATATGGATATTTTTTGTTTTACAACAATCGGCTTTTCAATTATATCTTGTTACAAATCCCCAACCATTTCCTTCACAATAATGAAAACAATGTTTGAAAATATTTTAAAAAATACGCCGGAAATAAAAAGTGCTGAAATTATTTTAATAGGAGATTTCAACTGCCCTGCTAATGAAAAGATATTAACCAATTTCATGAACAATTTTCAATTAAGAAGTGTTCTTGATGACAATTCTAAAACAACTGATATGAATTCTCACATTGATATTATATTCACAAATACTGACCGGTGTAAATCAGGAATTTATGAATCACATTTCTCAGATCATAAACCAATTTGGATAAACACGAATTGTATATCAAAACCTAATGACAAAACCAATCTTCTAGAATCTGACAATCAAAATAATCTTCCAATATTATACGACCAGAATGAAAATAATCTTCAAGGATTAGATAACCAGAATAATCTTCATCGTTACATGGCCAGAATAAAGATATACACAAAAACTTTGATACACAAAATCTGAAAACATTACAAGATGTTGCCCTTTTTATTTCCAATTACGGTTCCTTTTCAGAAACATTCTTGAAATTAAATGACGATAAAATAATTTTAAAGTAACATGATTTTTTTAGCATTTGTTCTGATCTAAGCTTAAATTTGATTGATGAAACAAACAAATGGATTTCTAATTTTGTACCAGGTTGGTTAACAGAGAAATATATAGTCATTTTGTGACGGGAGATTTAATATTTTTTTCATATCTTCAACATGGACATGATATAACAGATTTTCTTCCAAATCTTTCAGGCAAAACTCATTTTATTCTCCCAATGAATATTTCAGGTAACCACTGGACTCTTTTGGCTATTCGATTAGATATAAATGTGTATTTTTATCTGGACCCAAAAGGTGGAAGACCAAATTACTATGAATTAAAATTAATCGATAGATTGATAAGTTTTCTACCAAACAAAAATTTGACTTATAGTTATGTTAAAAAATTCCAACAAGCTGATAATTTTAACTGTGGTACTTTTGTTTGTTGGTATGCTGCAAGATTCGTCAAAAATTTATTGTTGACAGCTACCGATTATTTATTTTCAAAACTGTAATTGGAAATAGCATGTAACGGTAAAGTATCAGCAATAACAAAGTATTTAATCTGCAGCCAAATATTATATCATGCGGGGTTTACATGCTTAAATTGTAGTCTATATGTGTACATTAAGAATACTTACACTCTTCACTGCGAAAAAAAGTATACCGCATTCATCTAGAACGAATAAGTGGTCATTTTCTAAATACCTAAACTAGAAATAGATTTTCGAGGTATCCGTATAAAGGCACGCCAATAATCTGAATAGACGAAATGATCGAGATTTTCTAGTCTATACATTTCTAGATGGAAAAACAATATTCTGAATGATCTGAATATTATGAATCCTTTGTACTGTGAGAAATTCCCGCGTCATTTTCTAGAATTGGGTCACAAACCAAGATTACAGTTGCTAAAACCCGCCTCTTGTGTTCGCATTTATTTGCAGAGATTTTTAAATAGGTTTGACCTCGATAATATAGGAAAACGCTCTAGAATTCTAATACAGATTTCTAGAACTCGCTTTTAAAGGAGACGAGAATTTAGAAGGATGACATGGAACTATTTTTTCTAGAGCCGCAGTTTAGATTCTAGATGTCAGTTACAGAAATGTTTCTCAGTGTTAGAAACAAATTTATTTTCTTCCTCTCTCTTGCATTGATATATCATTATTATATATGAAGATATGATAAATCTATTAATTTCTAAGAACGTCGCCCTTGGTATCTTGGTGACCAAATTTGACAATTAAGTCTTGAATTGCTAAAATCGGGAAGCTCTGTCCCCAAAAGAAACGGAATTACTGAATTTTTCGAAAGTGATACGTTAAATTTTTGCGCCAAACTATTACTGCCAAGAATATAAAATAAAATATCTGAGTCAGTCAGTTGAATTCAGACTTTTGAGCTAAAGTTTATCCCAAAAAGACCGTAACATTGAAAGAACACTGTAAGAATATTCTTCAGGTGAACTGCATTCTAGATCCTGGGTGTTTTTTTTTTTTTTTTGCCATTAACTTTCTACACTCAGAAATGTCGATATTTTTTATGAACAGACAGACATTAATTAAACGAAAGATTTTACACACACACTAAATAAAAAAGAGGAAATTATAAATAATCAAGGACTGTAAATGGAACATTCATCATACTGTTCAAATTTATTTTTAATCATAGTTGTCCCTAAGAGCCTGTATGATAAACTGCTGATCGTTTTTCCTGTATAAATGATGTTCCTTCTATGCTGTGTATATAAGATTATTTATTCGAGATTCGCGGGCAAGAGTGACAGTTTTATTTCATTGTTTCTTGAATAATCGTCAAATAAAATATATTCGTTGACTGGAACCTCACTTTTTACTTACGATTCACTTTCTTCACGCCAGAATATTGATATTTTTCTTAAACAAAATTTCATGGAACGAAAAAATATGCACGTTTATTAAATAAATAAATAAAAAGTTTCAAATAATTAAAGACTATAAACAAGCCATGCATCATTTTACTAAAATTCATTTATGAATTTTAATTATCCTCGGGAGACTGTGTGATAAGCTGCTAATCATTTATCCTTAAACAAGCGATATCCCTGCTCTGATTTGAATATAACAAAGTTGCTTCACTCTTACGGTAAGAGCGGCTGTTTTGTTTGATTGTTTCGAGAATACTTGACGACTAGAACCTGCCTATTTACAAATCACTTTCTACAAGAAAGAATGTCGATATTTTCAAAACATTATACGCAAGCACGAAACAAATATTATGAACATATATTAAATAAATAAATGGAAGGTAAGATTAGAAAAAAATTAAGCACTGTATATTAAACCTACAGTATATTGTTAAAACATATTTATGCAAACGATTATCCCCGAGAGAGTACGGGAAGCTGCTGATGATTGTTCCTTGAACAAGCGCTATGCCTGCTCTGCATTGTATATAATAAGTGCATTCATTGACTAGAACCTCCTGGTCATTTATGGTTTAATTTTTACATGAATAAATGTCGCTGTTGACAGTAAATTAACCTCCAATTATACTATTAAAATTTATCTATGACCTAGGTTAACTTTGTGCATCAAGTACTTCAATTATGAGAGAATATTGCTTAAATCTTAGAAAAGATAATTCTCATCATTTTATGTCTTAGAAAAGATTTTTTTAATCACACTGCTCAAAACTACAAAATTTGTGTGACTTTAAATGCTCAGAAGAAGGTAAAGACATAGAAGTGATTTTTCCTTTTAATTGAAAGGTTTACAGTTGTGAATATTATTCTTTGGCAAAAAATATATTTCGAAAAAAAAAAAAAGTAATAAATTTATGTACTTATTTTACTTAATGATATGTTTTATATTATTTTTTACAAGAAATGTCTTTTATAATCTCTAAATTTCTAGTATATGATATTTCTTAATATTTCTCAACAGATATCACATAATCGTACCCAAGTTAAAAAAAAAAAAAGTGTCACGACTTTAAACAAGTCTTTCCGGCTCATTAGGAAGCGTGGGTTGATTTATTTTTTCTTATCAATTAGCTGACATTTTTTTCTTATCCAGTAGCTGACATTTTGAAACAGAATGACGGCTACAATTTATTAACCTTCCTACCCTGTATGGGTCGATTCGACCCATTTTTAAAAAAGATTTTGTGATATCCCACAAAGATTTTAATTCTGAACAGTAAATGGTAATAATACACATAAGAAAAATTTTCTTGCGGTCTAAGTAACCATATTACTACCTGGGTCGATTAGATCCATGCAGGTAAAACATAACATTTTTTCAACAGGGTAGGAAGGTTAAGGGACTTGGTGGAAATATTGATATGGTACATATGTAGTTTTAAGAAACTGTTCATACACTGTAAAAAATAGGTACTTGAAAATAAGTATATATTGTCTCAAAATAGCCCCGAAACAATGTATACTTAAATTTGAAAACACATGTACTCATTTTTGAGTATATTGACATGCTCAAAAATGGGGTTAACCAAATTCAAATAACCCCATGTTGGACATGTCAATGTACAATCCGAGGCGTATTAATCCTAGACGATTGGTCTAATGCCCCATCCCTGCCCTTCCACTCCTCGATGTCTTTTTCTAGTCAATTTTGTCCTTTTATTATTTCCGGTGTGAGCTTTTTTTTTTTTTTTTTTTTTTTTTTTAACATACTTGACATTGTGAGTTTTTTTTTGTTTTCGTCCCATGCTATTTCTATGGGTTTTTAGCTTCCTCCCCCCCTCGTTTTCTACAAACTTTAAAAGTAATGCTTGAAACAAATAAAACTGTCTTGTTTGCATAATACCAAATGGATTAAATGATACCTATGTACATTTTCGATTTAATAATTTGCTTTATTTTACTCTACGAAATACTTTATAATCTGCATAAAACTTTCTTTTTAAACATAATGTAACAACCGTACACTTTGTATTCTATTATGATTTATTATATGAAATAAACAAGTTATATTTTAATATATGAAATAAAACTATTAATTTGTTAGATTTAAGCAATTTTGTATTAGAAATATGTATTCTGCATTGGTTAATTCCACCTTTATATGGAATTACTGCTTTAATGCGCAATGGCATAGTTTTATACAGTGTTTTAATATAAATCTCAGAAATTTCAATGTGCCAAATATCACAAATATTTTTTTCTAGTTCTGGCAGGGTTGTAGGCTGCAAATTTTGAATCCTTTTCCCTCATCCCCGCCTTTTTATCGACGAAATATTTTCGAGCGGATCGCGATAAGGACTGTTTCCATGTCTGGTAAAGAAGAAATTCTACTATATCCTTTGTGGGATTTAACTTAAAGTGTAAAAAAGATATGATTACTTACAGAATTATAGGTTCTCATCGGAATGGATAGGAAATTTTGACAATTTGAAGTGTATAAACTTACACAGACGCCGTGTAGTAAAGTGCATTATCGTCTTGAAATGCTGTTTGCGGAAATGTCCAAGATACCTCCAAAATAGTCGGTCGGGCACCACTTTTATGAAGATTGTGTTTTATTTCGAGTTAATTGATTCACTGAGCATAAAAATTTCCCTGACTCTTTGAAAAGTTATGCACCTCCGTACCATAATATACGGAGAATATGTCACTGTTTGAAAAGTGCGATTTTCATTAGTCGGTCATATTTTCGTTGTCAGATCTGCTTGTTATCTTTAGCTCGAAATAAGTTCTTGACTCATCAAAAAGAACCAGTTAAGCGCAATAATTAACTAATCATTTTTTAATTCTTTAGCCATCTGAGGTCTTACATTCCAAATTTTCTCCACTAAGAAAGGAATTTTTTCAAATTTTCTGTCATTTAAACCTATTTTGTTTAATAGTTGCTGCACTGTAGTTAAAGAAATTATGCTGATAAACACTTTCTTAACTTACCTCGCTTGGATGAGCAACATGGCCGCCTAAAGTCCAATTTCCAGTTTAAACGGCCGAAAATTATTATATCTTGCTAAAAAACATTTTATCAATATTTCGTTAACACTTAATTATTCTGTCATCTCACGTATTAAAATATTTTTTGATTTTCATTCAAAAATTAATACATTTTGTGGCTTTTTTTACTGCCTTATTCTTACCATTTTAGAAATGTTTTCTAAAATTACAATTTTACTGACAATTGCATTTTGTTTTTAACATTGGACTCAAAGCTAAAGTGTGTGTGGAGGGCAATATAATAAAATCTGTTCGAAACTTTGCTTTTTAAACGATAAAATTGGCGGTTTATAGAAGGTAAAAAGGAAAATATCCAAGTGCGGCTTTTTTTTTTTTTTTTTTTTTTTTTGTCGCTTAGTGTATATATATATATATATATATATATATATATATATCAGTCTTTGAAACCTCATCGTCAACATCCATGGCTACGAACTATTCCGTTTTTCAAGGACGAAAATCATACTTTTTCTATCACACTTTTTAGTTTATTTAATCATAGAAAATTAATCTCTCTCTATATATAAATGGCTAAGAGATTTTTGAGTTTGTCTGTGTGTTGACGCAAGTTGCCACCAGCTTTTCATGCTTTAGTTAATTTTAAAAAATGTAATTGTTCGACCGATAAGTTAATTAAACCGACTGATTCAGAAAAAAATGTCTTTTTCATTTGGTACGTTATTTGTGACGAAATTTTGATTTGCTTTTTTAAACATTAATTAAAATATGAAAATAATAACCTGGTAAAAACTTTAAAAATGGACATTTTAATTTTTAATTGTTGCTAAAAAAAAATTACTTTTTTTTTTTTTTCCCCCCAACGTAAAATGAAATATGCTTTTACGCGAAAAAAAAAAATAAATAAATAAAAATAAATAAAAAAATATTAATTTTGCTCCTGCACATAAAAAAATGAAAATATGAAAATGGAATTAAATAATAATAATATACCACAATTTTAGATTCCCTCCCCCTTTTGTTTAAATAGTATGTTTTTGCACGGATGAATCGCGCTTGGCATGAAAGTTAATTCAGCATTACATTAAAGAGCTTTACTTATTGATAATCCTACGTAATTTTTAAAATTTTGATGATGAAATAGATCGGACATTTTTCGCCAAGGACTCCACTTTCGTAAAAGCCTTTTTAAGCCAAGTAGCGCATAAAAAATATAAATAAATTATAAAATATTGAAAAACAGAAAAGAAAGAAAAGGAAAGGAAAGCAAAACGAACAGAAAAGAAACAAACAAAACAAAATAATAAAATAAATTATGTATTTTTGTTTAAAGTGACGATAAAAATTTAAATGTCGCCATGGGGAAGCTACATTAAGTCTGTACCATGTTCAGGTTTACATATTTCATTATTTATTTTTCTATATACCACCAACTACTATTAACTAACTGAACTACTATTATAACCCCAAAAATTTTATTGTCTCATGCGATAGACGTAGCCGACCATAGAAAATTGTAATATTATGTTTGGGGTGAAATTGTTGTCATTTTATGGTTGATCGAATAAATCATTTAAATATAGAAAAAAAACGTGAAGGAAAATATTATGTACACCACGTATAGTGTTGTTCATATGTAACTGGGATTCAAATATAAAATGGCGACTTCAATTTTTTCGATACTGTCTGTTTCGAAACTCCCATCCGATAAGCACGCAAATGGAAGCCCACTGGTAAGCTATTGGTAAGTAATCGAGTGCCACTGGACAGACACTCGAGCGTCTGCGAATGAGTGGGTCGATGCCGAAGGCAGCGAGGAACCAAAGCGGGCTTTAAAGCAATTTCATGATGTCTTTAATTTTTTTTTTTTTTTTTTTTTTTTTTTGTAAAGCGATATAGAAAAGAGTTTCCTTTAAATATAGTGACCAGCGAAGCGAGAAAAGCCTTCAATGATTTCATGAATTAAAAAATGGTTTCGATTACAAACTTTGATCTATAGGGACGCAATCAGCATCAGGCCGAGTTTTGTACATTTCGAATTTGATTTTGAAATTTTTCCGGCATTCGGAATTCCGTTCGTTCCCGAACAGGGGCTTTGCTAGTAAAACTGTAAAACACAATATACTAGAAAAGTTAGTTAATAGATTGTGAAAAAGGTTAGAAAATATGTACTTGAAAAAAGTTAAAATTTTATCAATGGTAATAGGGAAAGTTGGAGTAAGATGCTATGCTGAATAAGATACAGTATCATGTGGTTCCTTAATACGCTGGTGCCGTAGTGGGATGCCGGCCACTTCTAGGAATGATACATAAGTACTGAGACGTATGTTGGTTTTTTGCGAATTTTTAGAAACTTCTTCAGTTAGTTTGGATCGATAATCCATCTCCCTTCATCTGGTAAGTGTTAAAAAGTTTAATTTTTTCCGTTGTTTGGTTAGTTATGTAAACCACAGTTAAAAAGTAAAAAAGAAAATTAATTCTGATATTTTTTAAAGTACAATGCCTGCCCTTCCTCTGAACCAATCAAAGATGAAATGTTTATTAATGGCATTAGGTTAAGGTGTTGTAAGATGCCACGTTGGACGAGATACTATATCATGTTGTTCTCTTATACGCTGGCGCCGCAGTGGGAAGACGGCCACTCCTAAGAATGGCACATCAGTACCAATACGTATGTTAGTTTTTTGTGAATCTCTAGAAATTTCTGAGATTAGTTTGGATCGATAATTCATCTCTCTTCATCTGGTAAAAATTTAAAAGTTTCAGTTTTCCGTTGTTTACTTAGATAAGTAAACCACAGTAAAAAAAAAAAAAAAAAATCCGATATTTTTTAATGTCTGCACTTCCTACCAACCTGTCAATGGAATAGATCCACTTTTTCTAAAATTTTAAGCGGACTTATATCTTGTTCGACGTTTTTGGGTCCAATGGTGAACATGTTTTTAGGTTTACATGATGAATACTTTTTGGGGTTTGATGCTAGTAGTTTTGATCGAGTAAAAATGCCTAATTGTTTTCTTTGTTGTTTTACGTTACATCTGGAAAATCTTAGAAAAATATTAAATAATAAGTCTTAGAGAATTTTTAAATAACGGATAGTATTTTGTTTCAGTTTTGTCTATGCCAATCATCTGCTTTAAAATAAATCTATAATAATTCATAAAAATATAAATATATGTGTGTTACATTGAAATGTATTAAGCAATATCACATTCTCACTGCAATATGACATTCTGTATTTCTATAACTCTCAAGAGATTGTGTGCGAATGTACCTTTAGCGAATTAATTTACTTTTATCTTTTGAAGCTGAATATGTTCTCGTTATGGACAATAAAACAACTAAAAATGCGTCTTCAATCTTACACTTGTATTTCGTTTTATGTTGCAGCAGTTTCAGATAAATGTAAAATACACGTGGCAGTTACGTTTGCCGGAAGTTAGTAACATTCAGGGCATGAAAATCTGACGCTAGTATTCTAGTATATTGTATAATATGCAGTTGGAAATTTAAACTAGTTAATCCATTAACTTTTATCCCAAAAAAATAATGGCGTTTAACCGTGTTACGTCAAAGGACCCTTGACACGTGGCTACTGCGCGAAAAAATGTAATATTACAATTTTTATTTTTGTATTGTATAGAAAAATGTTTGTAATATATTGAGAAATGTTTGTATCCTTTAGGGAGACTCACAGAGAAATGGAAAATTAAAAATAAAATTGTGGTGGAAAACAATAATGGATTTAACCTCGAACCCAAAAAACGGATAAGATCCATTGTATAGATATGAAAAAAGTCTGTCTAAAAATAATATTTATGATTCCCAAATTATTATAAAAAATGTGATGTTTCAAAAAGTATCGTATACAGCAGGGGTGGCCATCCCGCGGCCCGAATGCGATATTTAAAGTTTGACAACCTTGGTTAACGGAAGAAAAAAAATTTGGTTAACAGAAATTAATAAATACGTACTGACATTTCAAAGTGAAAATACCTTTCAACGCTTCTGGTAGCTAAAGAACTGATGTAATGAAATATTACTAGATCCATTATTCATTCTTTTTATTATCGTTTTAATATATAGTCATGAATTTTCTACGATTCTATTTTTAATTTATGAATGAAAATAATTTAAATTAATGTATTCTGCTCCGAATTTTCACCCTACCCTTCCCCGAAAGAAGTATATACATATATGAATCATATATTCACAAACATAGATGCATATATGCAAATGTACAGTCATAAAATAATAATAATTTTCTTCCCCGACTAATATCGCCTTAAATTATCGTAGAAACCAGCAGCTGATGCCTAACGATTGGCAATAACATCTAGTTTTTAAATCAACTGCTAAATTTTGCTTAGGGTATCATATATATATTAAAACTTCTACAAACTACTTCTTCTTTTATTTTTTTTTCCCCGAATTGTAACACCCATTTTTGACTACATATGTATTCGAATTTCTGAGGTCAAGGCGATTCAAAAAATAAATAAATAAATAAATAAATAAATAAATAAATTTTATATTCCTTATATCAAGTCTTCATACAGTTACAAGCAAATATTGATCAGGGGTAAATCATTGTATTTAAAATATATAAATTCAGATACCACACAGAAAAGTATTATATCTATTCTGGTAATAATCGGAAAATAAATATAATTTTTAATGTAAAATAATGTAAAGTAATGCTAATTAAGTAATGATGTGTACGTCTAAACTTAACTTCAATAACTAAGTTATGCGCAAGCAAAGTATTATATGACACAAATGATAACAAAGTCATAGTCCCCTAAGAGCAATAAAAATTGATACATCACTATAACTCGAAAAATAATGATAGACATTAATTGTAAATTTAGAACCCACATTTTTGATGATGCCCATTCTATTTGTGCAAAAATTAATGCAGGTCATAACTCATAATTTTTTTTAAATAAGAACTTATTAATTTTTTTCATAATTCAAAAAATGCTTTTTAATTAAAAATATGGATGGAATATATTTGGGTTAATTCATACTAACGTAAAAAGAAACAAAAAGAAGAAATTTTAATATATTAATTTTTTGAGAAGACATGAATTAATGTTTATTACTTCATTTAACATTAGCATCTCCATATTTTAACAAATTATAACTCTGAAGAAAAACTGAGAGAAACATATAAACTATACAACTTTCTGGGCTGATTTGAACCAATTAATTCAAAAGATTGTCGAAATTGGGGGTTGCCTTTGAAAAAAAAAAAAATAAAGTTGATGTCAGTTATAATATGTAGACACCCCTTAAGCAAAATCTAACTAAACCGTTCTAAACTAGGCCTTTTTAACACGCTTATATTAGCTTCACCTGTATGTATGTATGTTTGTAACTTCTCTGGGAGCAAAACGTGATTGCACAAAATCCTTCATATCTCAAACAAAAAACCATTGTGTATGGTTTCCAGAGCTTTTTAAGAAAACGGCTGATGGCTGAGCTACAAAAATTTGCATGGTGGTTCGTAATGACCTCTCCTGATGCACCTCGAAGCCCGATTTTCGAATTTTGTTTTAGTTTTCTTTTAATTAATTAAAATGTTAAAATAAAAACCTTCTAATTACTGATAAATTGGCCATTTAATTTTAATCCTTAATTTAATTGTTGCCAAAAAAAATTATCATTATTTTTTGGACAGAAAAAAAAAAATGTGAACAATAAAAATTACATTTATTTAAAATATTTAATATTATTCCTTAATTTAATTGTTGCCAAAAAAATTATCATTATTTTTTCGACAGAAAAAAAAAAAAAAAAAAAAAAAAACGTGAACAATAAAAATTACATTTATTTAAAATAAGGAAAGTAAATTAAAGCGTGTTCTTTAATTTTTTAAAACTATAATATTATATTACTAATTGATTGGCACCATCCGCAAGTCTCTACACTAATTTACGGCAAAATTAGTCGGGGGGGGCGGTATTACTGTACATAAGGTGCGGCCCGAATGAATAAAATAGATTTCCAATTCGGCCCACCAAGTGTTTTGTGTTGGACAGGTCTGGTACACAGCATCACGTGGAATTTACAATATATGTTAGATGTACAGTTTCTAATTACTGACGTCTTGGTGGACGGCCACATATTCAAAGAAAATAAATCGGCAGCAACTGTATTTTTGTTTCGATAGCCGCAATAAGACCAGCAAGCATAATTGGTTTACTCGCATTCACTCTGTCTTTGACAAAAATCAAATATCTTGTCCATATTAGTGTGCGTTTTGGAAAACACCACGAAAAACTCCAAATAGCTAGGCCATTCAGCACCACCTGGGTTCACACTCGGTACTTTTAATCTACCAGCTTAACAGCAGAGCCTCTTGAGAAAAACATCTCGAAAAACTCCAAACAGCTAGGCCATTTAGCACCACTTGGGTTCACACTCGGTACTTTCAATCTACCAGCTTAACAGCAGAGCCTCTTAAGAACTGGTAGGTTGTTAATACAAAATGGAGAAAGACAGCTAAAACATATATTAGGTTAATATGTTCTTGAGCTACAATACTTCACGAATTGTGTTTCCGCGGATAATATAGACAATGCTTGCTCCAACTTTCAATTTTATTTCGCTTCATATTTTTTTTGTACTAATATAAGCAAATGAAGATTATTTCTATATCATAAAGAAAATAATTACAATTTTACAGTTTTAGCTTAAAATAAATAAAATCGTCCTAATGAATTAAAAATTAATGAATTAAAAATATTTACGAAGTGTTTTTCCTCGTACAATTTTTAACAAAATATAATGCAAAAAAATTAATGATGCATATTTATGTGTCAGCGTTTTGATTATAACACATTCTCTGTTCTCATAAACAGAGGGTCGTATTCTAGAATAGCTGTGATATGCATTATAGCTCATAAATTCTCTTATGTGCAGAAATCATTTGTAGAGCACATAGTTTAACAGCTGTGCTAATAACAGGGCGTCATGTACGTAAACATTTATCGATTCGAAAATGTTATATGTTTTAGCAATATTATTCAGCAAAGTATTGCTAAACAGATAAAAAATAATCTGGGAAATTTATTAAACTTTTTAAAAAATGCAATAAAAAATTGAATGAAAAGAAATTTTGTTACTGTAGAAGACGATAAGGAATCATTAATTAATTAATAATAATAATTAATGAAATATGGATGACTAATGAAACATTTTCTTGTGCACTAATTTTTAAAATGTAAAAATTTATTTTTAATTCTTACTAACCTTTATTTCTACTTTTTTATGAAAAAAAAAAATGTATTTTAGTTTAACAAATTAGTTTAAAATAGTTAATCTTTTGAAAATGAATGCATATGACACGCGGAAGTTCTTTTCGTATTATTAAAAGAAATAGCATGTTGTAGCACTGAAAATGTTCCTGAAAGAGTTAGAAAAATTAGTAG
Organism: Salticus scenicus; assembly: GCA_963930645.1. Classification (NCBI taxonomy): domain Eukaryota; kingdom Metazoa; phylum Arthropoda; class Arachnida; order Araneae; family Salticidae; genus Salticus; species Salticus scenicus. The sequence goes on from OZ005658.1 coordinate 183,550,649, forward strand.
GATCCTTTTAATAATCTGTTGTAGTGTTGTGAGGGATATAGCTTCGAATTGAGGTAAAAGGATGTCGCCGTAGATAATCAGTAAGATGTTGATCAGAGGTTGGGAACGTATAAGATGCGCCCAGCACAAGTATTGACGGTAGCGGCGAAAGTGCTAGATTGAAGTTGTTGAGTTGGGGTGATTTTAGGTCGGCATGGAGCAGCTAAAAGAAAATTAAAGTCTACGCAGTTTGAGTATAGATTGTTGAATGCGATTAGTTTTGGCGATATAAGTTGGTAAATCGAAGTGAAGGATGTGTTCTGTTTTGAGAGTGTTTAAACAGCGAGATGTTGGAATGAAAGTTTGTTGGTGTTGGAGTGAGCAGAGATTTGTGCGAGTATTAAGCGATTAGTGAAATTGACGGTGGAGCTCAATAATTTGGGCGTGTAGTAGTTCTTAAGGAGTTATAAAAGTAGTGTGTGAAAAAAAAAGCTGGCTGGAGTGTGCAGTTATTCGCCATCGACGTTGTGTTATCAACGGATGTATTTCTCGAGTGAATAAAGTTTAGAGTAAGTTTCCTACGGCAGTCATCTCAGCCACCAGCGGTGAGTTTATAAATTTCATATTTACTTTAATTTAGTCATTTAAACATCTAAGTAAGTTTCTGTACATTGTCCCTTACCCATATTCAAAGTCTGAATAAACGTTTATTTTATTTTATACAAGAGTCTCTGTAGTTATCTTCTAGATTTAAGTTATCAATAAGATGGGGTCTGCTGCAGATGCCGGGGCGCAGACCTCACAGTGTTAGCAAATTTCTACGTGCACTCAAAGAGGGTGGCGTAAAGATTTGAGTTTGAAATATGAGGATGGGTTAATATCGCACTAGTTCAGCATTATGGATAATTGGCGATGTGACGGTCTCGGATTTTTTACCTATGAGTGATCCGGGGACTGGCATGAAGAAAATAAGTGAGCATTCGAAGACTCTCCTTTAGCGATCACAGAAATTTTGCACTGAGTTATGAAAGACTGTAATATTAACTCTTAACGTTCTCATATATCCAAAGGCTTACTAATGAATCTCCTTATACAATTTTTAATTGTATTAAGTACTCAGAAATCTTTCATAATACATTATCATATTCCTATAGTATGATTATCCCATCAAAAATGTTAAAATTATTTTCATGTTGCAGGACGCATTGAGTTTAGACCCATACGTCTTGGACATACATAATAGACGTCTGTAGCTTTTTTAGATGAGAAAAAAATTAATTTAGACAACACCAATATATATTGATATAATTAGTAGTATTTAGTAAAAGAAGAGGACATGCATTGAACTCGACGACTTGGTAGCGGTGGTTGTTGGTGTGGTTATGTATCACCAACAGTGGAAATAACCAATTTAGTGTGTCTGAGTTAGAATCAAAATTGCAAAAATATATTAAAATATCAAGCAATAAAATTTGCCAATTGCCTGTTAATTTGGGGATAAAAGTTGTCTCTTTCGTCAAGATAAAGTTTTAATAAACACACCAAACAGCATAAAAAATGGTATGTGAAAACAATATCAATGTTTTACTCTGTCCAGGATATTAATCCAAATCAGTGTGTTAATCTTGTAAAAACTTTTAAGCTAGATTTTTCTTTTATAAAATATTCGAGGGTTGACGTCAGTATGGTACAACGCATCAGACCAAAGAAACACTAACTAATAATAAAGAAAACTTCTGTCAAATAAAAATTTAAAATCTTATTGATTCGATGTTTAACAGAACGAAAAATCTTAATAAAGTAAATGGGTGAAATACATCTTGCTAAAGACGTTTTTATGAAAGCCGTATAAGATATCTCCGTCTAATTTTTAAAAATACACCAATAATGAGACGTACATATTATAATTTTTGCAAATTTTTAGAAATATCCTAGATTAGTTTGGATCGATAAACGATCCCTCTTCAACTGGCAAGTGTTAAAAAAATTGACTCCTCCTTTGTTTATTTAATTGTGTAAACCATAGTATAAAGAGGAAAAACATAATTCAGATATTTTTAAAAGAACGTTGTCTAGTTTTCCCGCCAAACCTGTAAAGGGATGGCTTACAACTGAACTCTATTCAATCATCTTTTATTTTCTCTCAGAGCTTATCCTTTGATTTAATTTATAGTATATTAAATAAATAATAAATTAGTTTTGCTATGCTAATCATGTGTTTTAAAATTTATGTATAATGTTTTTCATAAAAATGTGCATTTTACATCGAAATTCCATAGTACATTTTGCCTCCCAAAAGACGGCCATCTTGCCCCAAGTTTAATGTAAGATATCGAAACGAAAGCTTTAAAGAAAATTTTTATTAAAAAAAAAAAAAATTCTAATGTTTTTTAAGATAAATCTAATTTTTAATATATACACAAAAGTATAAATTTTCAGAAGAGGGAAAAAAAAAAAAAATAACGAATATAACACCGGATTTTAACGAAACATTAAACAAAAACTACATCCTCTACCTTACTTAGTTAGCAAAAGTTATAATTAACTAATATTAAGTGGTAAATAAATTTCACATAAAATCTTCTGTTTATTGTTTTAAGTTAAAGTATAACAAAAAAACACAGAGTCTTTGTTTCAATCACTGTTCTTCGATAGAAAAAAAAAAGTTAATTGATTGCTGTATTTTATATATTTTTTGGTGCTGGTTTAAATATATCAAGGAACGCGGTAGCGTTCTGCCCCGCCAAGCTAAAACAAACATTAAGCGAAAAACAAATGAAATTTACAAAGTAGGAAAGTCAATTGTGAACGCTACAAGTGTATATTACGTCGACATAGCATCTCGGACTTTTCAACTACCTGTACCTCAGCTCCCTGACCCCCAAGACTTATGATTTTTTGCACATACGTTGAGCATACCCCCAAGACAAAACATACAAATTTGCATGTCGCTCCGAATTAAGGGGCCTGAGTTATATAACTTTGAAAACCCGAAATTTGCCGGTTACGTTCTTCTTCTTGTTATTGTTAAGACAGGGACTGTTGACAGCGATTGAGCCTAGAGTTTTGCAGCTAATGAGCTGAAAATTTGCACGGACATTCCTTCTGATCTGTACTAAGTGCCTTTTGCAATCAAAAATTTTTTTCGTCAATATACAGGGGTAGTTATTTTCAATTTTGTGATATTTAACAAAAAAAAAAGTGGATTTGTGAGGAGATGGCGCTCATTTTCACTGAATTTAATTTTGTCATTTAATAAGACATTACATAGTAATAAATTCTGTTTTTATTTTTCTTTCTTTACTTTCTTTTACAAAAATAGATTGAAATAAATTAAAAGACAATTTTTTTCTTAAAATTTTTACAAGAAACATGGTTATTAATAAGAAAAATAATTGATAAATTTGGATTTCGTAATAAATAAATGCTTAAAGGACGCACTAAATAGGCTTTCAACGAAAGTAATGTGGCGGATTAAATAAAAGAGCGATTCGTTAACTTTATAAAATTACGGATGGTAGAAGAAAACATATAATGAAATTCCGATCATATATTGTATAAAAGAAATATTATCAGGTAAAAATTCAAATTTGACATTTTTGTGTTTCTATGAGTTTTGAAGTATTCTGAATTCATTTTTCATTTTTATTTTGTTCTATATTCAATAGAAGAAAGTATTGCATTCGGAAAAAATTTTCGACTTCCGGTTTTCGGCGGATTTACACGTTTTGAGAGATCTAGAACACGATTTGACCATTTTTAGAAAATATCTGTCTGTCAGTCTGTGTGTGTGTGTGTGACAAAAATTTTGTAGCATCTGTATCACCGGAAATACTGCTCAGAATTACATATAAATTTATATGTAGATGCACAATGACCTAAATTAGTGCCTATCAACTTTTGGTGTCAACAGCTCAACAGATGGCGCTGCTATACAGTTATTTCCACAATTTCAGTGGAGGCTATATTTTAGGTTCTATTGTATGTAATCAAAAAAACTTGATGCGTGAGAAGGTAATTATGAGACATTATGCTGATTCAACTTGAATGTTTATAGGCCAACAGGTTGCGCTACTGTACAGCGATTTCCGGAATTTAAGCGAAGGCTACATTTCAGGAACTACTGCACAGAATTGCATACAAATTTATATGTAGATGCACTTTGACATAAATTAGTGCCTGTCAACTTTTGACGCCAACCACTCAACAGGTGGCTACACAGAGATTTTCTCAGTTTAAGGGAAAACTATAGCTCAGGTTAACTATCCCTTAGTAAAATTTAAGGTTTTCTAAAACTTTTTTATGGTTTTATCTAGGCTTTTAGGTATTTAAAAGGTTTCTTTGAAGTTTCGCTAACAAATACTTCCTGAAAAGAGACCTCATCTTAAGTTTTCTTTAGGTTTTATTCTTAAAACCTCCATAAAACCTACTTGGTTTTATGTTTTCTAGAGTTTCCCAAGGTTTCGGATAAATACATCGATGATAATAAGTTTCCCTATGGTATTTAGATAATACTTACAATCAAAAAAGTTTTTTAAAGGTTTTATTTTGAAAACCTGCACTGTTTTAGGTTTTATAGAGGTTTTCCAAGGTTTCAGATAAATACATCGATGATAATAAGTTTTCCTGTTGTATTTAGATAATACCTTCACTATACCTACAATTAAAAACGTTTTTTAAATGTTTTATTTTTAGAGCCTTTTAAAACCTGCGTTATTTTAGGTCTTATAGATGTTTCCCAAGGTTTCAGATAAATACATCGAGAATAATAAGTTTTCCTATGGTATTTAGATAATACCTCCACTATACCTATAATCAAAAACGTTTTTTAAAGGTTTTTTACTGTTAAAACCTTTTAAAACCTGCACTGTTTTAGGTCTTATAGAGGCTTCCCAAGGTTTTAGATAAATACACCGATGATAACAAGTTTTCCCATGGTATTTAGATAATACCTCCACTATACTTACAATAAAAAAACGTATTTTTTTTTTTTTTTAATTTTAAAGCCTTTTAAAACCTGCGCTGATTTAGATCTTATAGAGGTTTCTCAAGGTCTCAGATAAATACATCTAGGATAATAAGTTTTTCTATGGTATTTAGATAAAACCTCCACTATACCTACAATCAAGAACGTTTCTTAAAGGTTTTATTTGTTAAACTTTTTAAAACCTGCAATGTTTTAGATCTTATAGAGGTTTTTCCAAAGTTTCAGATAAATACATCTATGATAAAAAGTTTTCTTATGGTATTTAAATAATACCTCCACTATACCTGCAACCAAAAACGTATTTTTTTAGTTTTATTTTTTAAACCTTTGAAAACCTGCACTTTTTTAGGTTTTATAAAGTTTCCCAAGGATTCGGATAAATACATCGATGGTATTAAGTTTTTCTATGGCATTCAGAAAATACCTTCGTTGTGCTTCCAATCAAAAAGGGTTTTATTTAGGTTTTATTTTTAAAACATTAGAAACCTATATATCAGGGAAAACTATATCTCAGCGTATCATCAAACAAAACTTGGTGTTTGAGTAGGCAATTATGAGATATTATGCTGATTCAATTTAGATGCTTATCGGCATATATGTGGCGCTGCTATACTGCAAATTTCCTCGATAACGGGAAGGCTATATCTCAACTTCTATGACATATGAAAAAAGTAATTCCAAGAATACTGAGAAAACTTGTGCAAGAGGATTATTAACGCAAGTAGAAAATTGGAGACAAAATTATCAACAATTTACAATATTATCAATGAATGAAACGAGGCTATATGAGACTGCAACAGCAATGTACCAAATGCTGAAAGTGATAGCGGATTATATACATTTTAATAATAAAAATATTGATGTTCTTTGTTTTGCAGACTTGTTTCATTCGGGCAAACTTGAGCAATTTTACGAAAGACCTGTAAAACTGTCTTCAGCAGATTATATTAAGAGCCGTTTAATGTCCAAATAATATGGTATTTAAATAATCCTACTTTCGTTGAAATCAACAATATTTATTTTTCTTATTGCATTATGCTAACATACGTCAGCTTCAGCAAGGAATTTACCACAAATTAAATGTATTTAATATAAATGAACGTCTTACGGCAGATCGTTGCTTGAGAAATATAGATGAATGTAAATTAGAAGGAAATTTCACTGCAATATTTTCAAAGTTACGTAATACTACGCAGTACTGGATGCAGCCAAGAAATGATGTAACATGTATGGTATATAATTATGAATCATCCAGGGCGCGAAATTTCCGCTCGCCAGCTCGCCATTGGCGAGTGGAAATTTTACTGTGGCGAGTAAAATTTCTGTCTAAATACGGTGCTACCGAAATAATAATAATAATATATATATATATATATCAATTTAAAAACGTTATCAATTTAAAAACTAATCTTAGGTAGTGTGATCAGACATGATCTTTTTAAGAGGACAGTCTTATTTTTCAATGCTCTGCCCTCCTAATCGAAAAAAGACATTATAGGTCTAAAAAGTCCTCTTTTTTGTTTTTCGTCCTCTGTCCTCTTTTTCAATGAAAAGGACTTAGTCCTTAATTTAAAAAAATTCGCAAAATTGGGAAGCTCAATCGCCTGTTGTCTGTATCGAACAGTGAGCACTAACTTTTTTCTCCGTTATGTTCGCAAAAGAACAACTTTCTAATAAACTTGCCAAAGCATATTATGGTTTATGTCTATTCAGATTCTTCGAATTGCGAAGAAATAAAAGTACCCCTATATTTGTACTGTTCTTTGATCCAGAACACGTAATCACTATTGAAATTGTCAGGAAATCATTATGGTGGTGCTCCAGTTGATACGCGGTGGGTTGACGTGTGCTCTCTCTTTTGTATGAATAATATTCCTCATAAAAATAGGCCCACTAGTGACAAAGATGTTCTGTCCTCGAAACTGGTATACGTGAGGCGCTGGGTTCGATATACCGCGCTCGTTGGCTTAGCCGCAAGGAGTTTTCCATGGTTTTCTCAGAAAATAGCGTAAATATGGGCTAGGACCTCTTAGAAAGATCCCACGGAGGACTTTATTACTCTGGCCTAGAACCCTAGTGCAGACAGTTGGCCTTTGTTACCACGCCACAAAAATATGCAAAAGTTAGTTGAATTCATTTTATGTCCGCCTGGCAAAAATCACTCCCACAAAGCGATTGTTTTCTTCAATGAACGAAATGCAGACATGTGAAAAAAATCTCCTTTATATACCTATTTTAAAAACTTATTAACTACTAAGACTAATTTAGGTTATACGTTTGAGAATTTTTATAAAATATTGATAAAGAATGACTGTTCGTTAAAACAAATCGTTTCATCTCCGAATATTAATTTTATTTTTTCATATTTCCATTCAATTTTGTGTCGTCTAAAATGAACTCTTTTTCAAAATTAAATGTCTTCTATCTTCTTATAAAATAAAAGACATTGCGTAATTTCTCCTCTTTTTTCAATAAAAAATTCTGGTCACCTTATGCATAAAAAATAGAGGAAATCAATCATATTTTGTGGCGAGTAACTTTTTTTTTTCAGCGAGTGTAATCTAAGTTGAAATTTCGGGCCCTGGTTCAGCTACCTGCTTCTTAACTTTGAGTCCAAGTGAATGGAATTGGGAGGACTTGAGAGATTTTTTAATTCAATAGTAAATAGCAGCATTTGTAACATTGAAAGAAAATCAACTAATGAACTTATAGCTATCGATCCAGTATCTGCAATAAATTTGATGCAATACTCGAATTTATTCTTTCAAACGATGAACCTTTAGGGAAAAATATTCATTATTTTTATAGACGAGAGTAGCAAGGAAGAGGGCTTCAGCATTTTCATCTTCTTTTGTGGGTAGAAAATGCTCCAGTATTAGGAAAATCACCAAATGATGATGTTCAGCTAAAAAAAAAAAAAAAGTGTTATCAAGACTTAAAGGAAATGAAATTTTTTTAATAGCTCAAGATTCAATAGATTGCAAAACTTATATGAAAAATAAAGTGAATAAATTGTTAGATCAATATGGTGTTGATTCTACAAGAAAAGCTGGAATGAAAAAAAAAATAATCATAAAGATTGGTGCAAAAGTGATGTTAAGACGGAACATTGACCTCTCTAAAGATTTAGTAAATTCCGCTATAAGTGTAGTCACGGGAATTAAATATAATATAAATGATTCTAATGACGTCGAAAGAATGCAAATAAAATTTTCTAACGGCATTTTACATGATTTAGAAAGATTAACCACCAAGTTTAAAATTATTCACAAATGTTATGTATTTCTTAAACAATTTCCCATTACAGTAAGTTATGGAATTACTATCTATAAAAGTCAAGGACTTATACTGAAAAATGTTGTACTGGATATTGGTGAAACAATATTTTCGTGTGGGCAAACATACGTTGCTTTATCAAGAGTCACATCTTTAGAGGGATTTCATTTAATAAATTTTAACCCATTGAATTGCAAAGCTCAAGAATCAGCAAAAACTGAGTATAATCGTTTGCGAAGTACCTACAAGCCCGAACTTCCACTCCTAGAGAAAAGCAACATTCCTTTTAAAATATGGCAAAAAGACCGAAAGTGGTGTCCAAGAGAAATGAGCATTACTACTGATGCACATATATACCAACAAAAACATAAAAGATCGACGAAAGTTTAGAAAAATACAAACACACATAAGATTGCTGGATTTACAAATTACGACAACGTTTCCTATTACGCAAATTCAGTCATGCAGTGCTTGTATGCGTGTGAAGAATTAAATACAATAATAAAAAGTAGTTCTTCTTGGGGCGTATAGGAAATACTGCAGAAATAAGGGTTTGTATCAGTCAGCTCTATAGACAAATCTATATCGAGCTCTATAGCATCAGATTAATAGCACAAGAACTTGAAAGATTTCATTTCGCCATCGAATGATGAAACACTTAAACGAAATTTAAAATTTTTGCAGATAAAATATTACTATGAACTAGGTTCAAAATTATAAAAAAAAAAAAAAAAAAAAAAATGAAACATGAATACTTAGATTTTTACATAAATGAACATTTAAAAATTCTTCATTTGGAGTGGTTAGAAAATAGCTCATATCACAAAGAACAGCTTAATTATTTCAAAAATTATCTTTTAAAATATGTGCATCTAGTATGTTAAGAATCAACCCAAAAGATTAATATAAACATTTTTTTTTATTTTTTTATTTAATGGATGTAATTTTGTAGAGTTAGTATTTCGTAACTGCACAATTTCGATTCCCGATTTGGCAACAAGTTGTCTTAAACTTAAGTATTTACGTATGACAAATGTTACTATTTTAAAAATTGATAATGAGTTAAAACCTATTTTTCCTTGTTTAAATGAATGTGATTTTCGTTGTGTTGAAGATAATTCAATGCACAAAGCAATTCATCTTTTAGTGTTATCATCGCCTAATATAAAAGTGATAAGATTCAAATGTTGCAAGTTATCTTCTGACGCGAAAATTTGCATTTTGAAATGTTGTGATAATCATATGTTAAAAGAAATTGCTTTTCAAAGTATCACAACTGAAATGAATTTTGTAAAGGCATACTTTTGAGTTACCCATCTCTAGAGATTATAAAAATATATGAGTGTGGCTTCAGTAACAAAGAAAGTAAGGAACTAATTCAGTTTTCTAAATAGTTACCAAATAAACCACGTATTGAAATTTCCATTGATTCTGACTTTGCAGAATAAAATGAGGAACAACTATAGTATTTCCCCTCAGCTAGATTTGGCGATTTTTCGTTGGCGATTATGGCTAAATCATAAATTTAAAAATCATAAATCATATAGCGTAAATGATAAAATCGTAAGCTAAATTATAAATCATAAATCCAAAATAAATAGCATGCAGGCTGCCATATTATATCGCAAAGGATACAGAACGACATCGTTATCGTTCAAATCGGCGCCAAAGAAAAATCGCCAAATCCAGCTGAGGGGAAATACTATAGTTGTACCTAAAAGGAATTTTATTATAATTTTAAGCCAAGAGTTTGTGAGTTTTACTTATATTTCAAATCTAAAATATTTACGTTATTCAAGTATTTATCGTAAGTTCACAATCATACAGAAAGTCTGCAGGATTAAATGCATTTCTATGAAATGTATACGAACATTTGCATTCAGTTCGATATCTGTGGTATGATTCGTAACTCACTACATTTGTTTAAATTAAAGTATTAAAATTCTGCTTTTAACCCCGTAACGGTCGCTGTCCTCGCTGCGAGGACGTAAAATTTAAGATCCAGCTGCAAAAATTCATCCCGGAAATTTTTTAGCAAAAATTTACGTTTATAACATATCAGAAAAGGCCGTTTTTTTAGCCTTAAAATTTTAAATTTCTTTTAGTTTAATTTAGTTCATCAATTCCGGTGGCAGTATAATTTAAATGATCTGAATTGTCTTGCGCCGGAAAGGGTTAACAGTAAGAAGAGTCTAAAATTCATAAAAGTGATTTTTTTTCAAAATTTAAACGAATATATATATATATATATATATATATAGGGAAGAGTAGGGAGGAATGGGACAGTTTTGACAAAAATATTTTTTTACAAATTTACTTTTACTGATAGAATACTGTAAGTTTCACAGAAACAAATTGAAACATTTTAACATCTTTTAAAAATATAAATTTGACGATAATTATTAAAGTATTAATTTTATAAGCCAATTAACATATTTATAAAAATGTCCCATCCCTCCCTTATATGAGGGAGAGATGGGACATGTTTATGAAGTTAAAATAAATACATAATATACAGACATACTATGCTAAATGACAAAAACAGTAGGTCATTATGTGTGTAAGATTAATTACTAATAGCATCTATTTTATCCAAAAAATGCTCAATCAGTCAGTTCATCTTTTTTTTTTTTTTTTACTTCCAACAGAAAAAATACTGTTTTTTAGTTCAAATATTCAAAATTAAATTTTTGTTATATTTATATGTTTTGTGGATCCCTGAATATTAATAAGGTTTTTAGTGGCTAGTCTGGGTGTGTTTCAGCATATCTCAGGAACAAATATTACCAAGAAATCCTAACTGTAATTGGTGAGTGTGATATATATATTTTTTTTTTTTTTTTGTATATTTTACCATGTACAGGAAAACTGCTCAGGAATGAAAATGAATTTCTCATATATATATGGTAAATAAAGTATTTTTAAAAGTTAAAAGGGTAAACAAAAGTCGTGTGAATGCCACACCAATTATTTTCCCTGATTTTGAATTTGTTGCGTGCATTTTTTTCTTCCATCTATTCATTCATTTGCCTCTTGATATTTTCTGTTTAAGGAGTATCAGAATTTTCATTCTTCTTCTTTTTCTTACATGTCCCATCTCTCCCTTTTCATTATTTTCCAAAAAATAATTTATTATTAGACACATGCTACTTTTAGGCTTAATTTAGCTACTAATTCATAAAAGATATATTATTAGGTATATAAAATATGAAAAGTGATTATGCTGACATCAGTGAGTGACGTTGAAAACTTGCCTCAAAAATTAAGCAATTGTTTACTTTTAGTGTTATAAAATAGTTTTTTTGTTACATAAACTTAAGAGTTCTCCAACTAAAATGATACATAGCAACAAATATGGGACTGTAGTTAGTTACTTCACCTGGTGGAAGTGACAAAAATTAAAAACAATGTTTATTTTGAGAATAATTTTAGGTGTCCCATCCCACCCAATGTTCCATTCCTCCCGACTCTCCCCTATATGAAATACTATTAATTACTTCAGCTCTAATTTTTAAATTAGAATTGGAAAAATAAATAAATGTAGAAACTAAAGTGGACGTTTAATCTAACTCTTGATATTATCTATTTAAATTTAATAAAGAGTAACTATATTACAGTATATACAGGATGGAAGTAGGTATTAACGTGAAATCAAATTAAAGCCAGTTCATTATATCACATAACAGTCAAAACAAAACAGTTACAGAAAAGATATTTCGTATATTGTAGAGAATTCGCCTAATGCTCATCGTCAAAGTAGATTATGCCATAGTTCACCAATTCGATGATATAATATCCGGCACCACTAGAAAGTATCTTTTGTCAGAAAAATACGCTTCTTTTGCGTTTTGCCATTTTGTAAAAAAAGCAGGCGAAAGAACTGAGGTAGTCCAATCGTCAACATTCAAACTACGCCTCAACCGCTTCTCATACTTGCTCGAGAATTTCACACAGGAGGATGCGCGCGCAGGAGAGATAGGGCTTGAGTGTGACGTCCGTCCGACGTAATAGCTGCGTCACATTTCATCATCTCTCGTCGAGGTCGTTTGTCTCCTCGCTGCTGCAGTAACAGAACTCAACTCACACAGAGCAGGTTTTGAAATGAAACTGTTGAACAAGCACAGTATTTCTACCACAAACTCAGGCATTCTTCAACGGATGGTTGTCCAGGCGGCCATACTGAAAGGTACAGAAAGATAAAACAAACACAGAAGCAACACAAAATGATAAAAAAATTATACAGACACGACATTATTTCATTATTTAAAACATGAAAATCTGACATTGACAGATTTTAATTTAGTGCCAGAGGCCTACTGCTAAACTTGTTAATATCGACAAATTCTTCTTTAGTTAATTCGTGACGATCTAAATTCCATGATAAAGTTTTCACTAAACCAAACCAATGTGTTTCAGCTGCAGATATTGTAACAAATAACGTTGGAAGTCCAAACTGTCTTATAGCCGCAAAACAACGTTTTTTCTCTTTTTCCCAATGAGGGAGAAGTGTGCCTTGGGGGGGACTCATGTCAAAGGTGTGCCTTGGGGGGGGGGGACTCATGTCAAAGTTGTACCTTGGCGGGGACTCATGTCAAAGTTGGGCCTTGGGGGGACTCATGTCAAAGTTGGGCCTGGGGGGGGACTCATGTCAAAGTTGTGTCTTGGGGGGACTTCATTCAATAAATCCCCATTCAATAAACTGACTGAAATAGGCCCTTAGCACTATTAAGAGTGTATTATAAAAATTCGACAACGCTGTACCGACTGAAATAGGGGTACCTTGGGGGGGGACTCATGTCAAAGTTGTGCCTGGGGAGGGACTCATGTCAAAGTTGTGCCTTGGGGGGACTTCATTCAATAAACCGACTGAAATAGGCCCTTAGCACTATTAAGAGTGTATTATAAAAATTCGACAACTTTACCGACTGAAATAGGCTTCTAGCACTAACAAGCATATTTACAATATGTTTAAGTTTTTTTTTTTTTTTTTTTTTTGTATCGTTTTTTAAGTCATCCATTTTTTAAGAAATTCGACATGGGTGGATGTGCATAGGGGACCTTCGTGGTGCGTTATCTCGGAAAGTTACTGTGGTAACTTTACGAAATTTTAATTCAAGATGAACAGGCTTTAGTATGACAAAGATTGCACCATTGAAAGAGGGGAAGGTCTTAACCCTTCAGTGCCTTATACAGTGCGTTAAGAAATTATAAGACCACAAGCGTATTGGTGCATTTCTGAAGAAGAGAGCATAATACGGAAATTTTTAGTTGCGTATTTAAAATTGATAAGAAAACGCATCCTATATTAATTCCAACTTTTAAAATTAAATTAAATTTCATTAAAACTTATTCATTTTTCTAAAAATTAAAGACTGTGACTGTTAAGAAATTATAAGACCACCTGAGAAAATTAGCATATTATGCATGACGTCAAACTCAATATAAAGCGCATGCGTCAGTATTTCGTAAAAGCATTGCCTAAGAAGTAACGGCTTAGGTTTTGAATGTGTTATCTACGATTAATTTGACGATGCCTCGAGGTAAAGAGTTATAGGAGTGCGAAGTAAGAAATTTTTATTTTATAAAGGTTCTGATAAATCTGAAAGATATTGCGATGTCAATGAGCCGTTCTAAAACTGCCATTCATAATGCCATAATTGGAAAAGATTATTCAAACAAAATAAAACGATCTGGTAGAAAAAATATTTTGACAGCACGTGATAATAGACAAATTTTTCGACTGTCAACTTAAAAAGGTCTTTCAACTGGTGAAATTTCGAAACGTTTCAGCAAGAAAACTTCACATGTAACAGTCTGGAAGTCTTAAATTAAATATTAATACGAAATTTATGAAATTGAAGAAAAAAGCAAAGTTATTGAAATGCCATCGAGAAGAAAGATTAAAATGGGCTAAAAATGTCATGTCATGGAATGATGAGTGAAAACAAATTATATTTTCTGATGAAAAGAAATTTAACATTGATGGTCCCGATGGTTACAAACACTATTGGCATGGCTTGAGGAAGGAACCAAAAGAATGCTTCGGTCGACAAATGGGTGGAGGATCAGTATTGATTTGGGGAGCTTTCAGTTATGAGGGGTTGTGTGATTTACAGCGGATTTCGGGTAATATTAACTCTTCACAATATCAGTCTATGCTATATGATCATATGACACCGTTTGAACCTTTATTAGGTGGTGCTAACTGGATGTTTTAACAGGACAATGCTGCTTGTCATACATCTAAATCCACACAGCATTGGTTTAAAAAAGAAAAAAATAATGTTTTGCCATGGCCAAGTCGAAGTCCAGACTTGAACCCCATGAAAAACCTATGGGGTATATTATCTCGCAAAGTTTATGCTAATAATAAGCAATTTTCATCTGCCAATGAACAGGAAGTAGTCATTGTAAAGAATGGTACAATATTTCTATAACTGACTTAACCACCTGGTTACTTCAATGAAAAACAGAGTGTTTGAAGTCATCAAGAAAAATGGAGGATCAATATCATATTAATTTTTTATACAATTTTGTTTTTTTGACAAGTGGTCTTATATTTTATTAACAGATTATTTTTCACTTATTTCTAATATATATTTTAATTAAACATTTATTGAATTATACCAAGTTATAGCAAACTAATTATAAAAAAAATATAGAGCAATATGTTATTTTATGTATTTAAATTATGATTAGAATCTTTATTTTTCTTATAATTTACAAAATTAAAGTGGTCTTATAATTTCTTAACGAACTGTATCGAAAAATCATAGTCCTAACTTTATGAATTTTTTAATTTGGTGTTGAATGAGTATTAGTATGACAAAGACTGCACCGTTGAAAAAAAAGCAGGGGGGGGGAGGGCAAAGTCTTACCTACCACTGTGCCTTACCTCGAAAATTTATGGTCCAAACTTTACGAAAATTTAAATTTAGAGTTCAATAGGCATTCTTTTGACAAAGACTGCACCAGTGAAAGAAAGAGGGTCTGACACCACACAGTGTTTTCTCATTCAAAAAGTTTTTAATAATTTTATAGAATATATATTTAAATAAAATAATACATTCCTAAAACATTAATAAATTGTCTAAATCGATATATCATTAAATCGCGATATAAACCTGGTTATATATCGCGATGTAGGATTTTCACCATCGCAAAGTCCTAATAGTCACCGATAATTTTTAGGAGTGATATTTGATATATATAATAGACGATTAACCATCGAGGTGATTAGGCACCCGTTAAATTAAAATTTAGTGATAGATATTCAATAAGGGGCACAGCTAAATTTAGGGCTTTTAAGGTAATTCATGTGAAAAGAAGTTACACGAAAGGATTTTTTCTCCCTTTTTATGTTTTTAAAAAATAGTTTCAATATTACATATAATTACAAATGCTGAATTATAAAATGTTATAAACATATACAATGATTTATTATTTTATTATTATTGCAAATTTATTTTTTTTTAATAAGTTTTAAATTATGATAGTTACACATGTGGATTTTTTTTTTCCATGACTGTATCTCAAAAAGTTTTTGCATGGAATATTTCGCAACAAAATTATTATCACAGTAAAATGTACCGTTGCTGCATAATTACGAATACGAAATTGTGACCAAAGAAACATTATATGGGGAAACTATGGAGGTTTGACCCATAGGGAGACTTGAACCATGAGAGTTTTTCCTAAGAAAGGAAATTTTCAGGGATATGTCAGTGACTGTACTGATTGACCAATCAGACAACAGCATTTTGCAGGTAACAACCATTCCAGAATAATCCATAGTTTTCTTGTAATTTAGTGTTTATTGATACTGCTTCTTTCAAGTAAATTTTGAAGATCTTCGAGTCTGTTAAATTTGAACTTCCAGTTTTGAGGTAAGTCAATTTCAGAAGTATGCTTGCTTCAGTCAATCTTTTAGCTACACATTGGTATATAGTAGTTTTATATAACTGTAACGCAAGTTGTTAAAAAGTTAGGATTAACAAAGCAAATCTACTTAAGGAGACTTGACCCAGTGATTATTTTAATGTTCTTTGTTTTATTTAATGGATTTTTTATTTATGAATAACTAAAATATTGTAAATTAAGGGTTCACAAGGATAACGTAGGAAATTTTATGGCAAGAAACTAGCAATTCTTGAAAAAATAATTAACCCTTTTCTATAATAACGCAATATGGAGACATTTAGGGTGCATCTGTCACGGAAGATGGTACTAATTATATTCAGGACACATCAAGACCATCGTCATCCAGTGTTACTGGTTTAAATTTTGTTGAAGACAGCCTTTTAGTATTTTCTGTAAGCAGTTCAGAAAACATAATACCCTACCCTAAAACAGGAAAAAGGAAATAAAAATTTGCACGCAGAAATAAGAAGGGTAAGTTTATGGTAGCCACTGACACACAAAATAGAAGAGAAATAGAAGGAATAAAGAGGCAGAAAGAAGAAAAGAAAAAAATATGTTGGTAAAGGAAAGGCAAAAAAGGCTCGTAATGTGAAACGTATACCAAGCTGAAGACGAACAAAAGAAAACAATAAGCAATATTGGTATTCACTAAAATTTTCTGCAAATTAAAACTAAAAAACGTTTAATACACAAAACCTGTGTGTTTTCTTTCAATACCTATGTGTTTTCTCACTTTTATGAGGGGGGGGGGCGGGTCATGTCTCCCTAAGTAGTGGGTCAAGTCTCCCTAGGCTTAGGGACACTTGACCCATGTGCTAACTTAAGCTTTTTTTTTTCACCATTTTTAATAAGAACTGTGCTATTATCTTTAGTCACAGTATGTACAAAATAACAGACTATTTGCCCATATATTTTATTCAGCTCCAACTGTTATACAAAAAATATGAAAAATTAAAAACCAAAAACTTGGTCAAGTCTCCCTAGTTTCCCCTACACCCAGTAATACTCAGTAACTGTTTTGGGTTAAAATAATGAAACAGACTATTCATCAAGAAGGAAATAAAAAGCAAAATCGCAGGAAGAAAGCAGAATCTTATAATGTCCTTTTATTTACTATAATATTCCCTGTCTTACTTTTTACCTAGTTCTTAAAAATGCTGATGTGATACTGATGTGAAGAATTTTTCAAGCTGAAAATAAATAAAATAAGATAAAATAAAAATGGGCAAAATTTTATTCTGCAGTCGTGTCTATTTTTATTTTCCAAATAAATGGTCGTATTAAATTGATTATTTCAGAAATTAATTATTTCGACCGATAAAGTTGTCACGCATTTTTAAGGCCCGTATATTTTCAAATATACAGCGTATGAAAAAATAATCTATATTTGTAAAATGAATGGAACCAAAAAGTACTCCAGATAGAAAATTATTTATTAAAAAATATAAAGTGATGTTCAAAATAGTTTATAAACTAAGTACTGGATTATGAGTTGAATCAGTCTGTACTAATCTGTGAAAATTAATACAATTATTGTCAATGAAACGCCCTACGCATAAATAAGACCTCCCTCGTCATGATTGGTTGTACCATCGTAGTCATTACAACCTGTTGCCATATACTTTGTAAACTTTTGAAGAAACAAATATATGCTTAAGGTATTTTTTTTCTTTTATAATTATTTCAAATGTGGAAATTAATTTGGGATCACCCTGTATAAAATAATTATTAGACTTTTCGTGTCCACCAGTTTGATGAAGATTCTCGATATTTTAAATTTTAATTTTAACATCTTCTATATTTGCTAACATTTTGATTTATTCCGAAGCACTTTTATCTCCGCCCTTAATCCGCACCACTTTATTTATAGGCTATTTTTCTCCAATATATAAGAACTATAAAATAAAATAATTAACTCTTAAGAGAAAAGCGGTATAAATTAAAGGCGGGGCTAAAAATGCTTAGGAGTGAATTAAAATGTTGGCATCTCTGATTTTCTTTTAACTGTTAAATATGACTTACATTTTTCGTATTTATGTAATAACTTTACAAATATTTTTACCTTGATAAATTTATTTCGAAACGACTTCTTTCTTCAACTGTTTTAAATATTTGTTATACTTTTCACGTTCACTCAAAAGAAAGATAAAAATTTCTAACACAACTTCCAAGCAAAATGTAGAACAGAAATACATGAATGAAAATTTCTTTTTCTAAAACGCGAATAAAGTTTATGTTTTTATTTTCTCTTAAGAATAAACGGTTTTAAAATCTAAACGTCTTTTTTTTTCTTTTATATTTATATTAAAGAATTTATTTTTGCGCTAGAATGTTTGCTAATTTTTGAATATTTTTATTTTTGTTATTTAGAAAAGACGTTTGTTTGCAATCTTTGATTTAAGTGTGCAACGCATATTAGGAAATTCTCTCTAAAATAACGTTTTAGTTAAATGAGAAGAAAATATTCAATCGCATAGCTAACTGTATCTGATAATCAAATATTAAACGAGATAAAATAATTTTACACACGTATATTAAAATAGGTTTTTTTTTTTTTTTTTTTTTTGCAAAATTGAAAGATTAAGTTCACATTTCGAATACAAAGCTTTTTGTCCTATTTATAGCTGCATAATTAGGTGTTAAAACAAAATATATATGATCACAGTCATCAGATATACAATATAAGATAAATGCAGGTAATATGAACACCTTAAGAATAGAAATTTTTTAGCGATAGTAGTAATCGATTAAAAATAAATAAATAAATACAAATTCTCTAAAAGAGAAAACTCTTTTTAGTAATCGAAATAAAATTTTAAATTAACAATAATCATAATTTAAAACTGCAAGATTTTTTTTTTTTAAGACTAAATTGATGATGGTAATATGCCAATATGCAGGTAATATGCCCATAGGTGAAATATAATGAAGAGATCCATGTTTAACGCATGAAAACACATCAGATATTATAAAACCAAATTTAATATTTGAAACTTTACAAAAAATAATGAAACGATGAGTAAAAGAAAATGCAGGAAATAATGTTAAGCAATTTTAAACAATTTTCAGCAAAATTTTAAGCAACTTTAAACTTTTTACTGTCAAAAATATTTTTAATTTATTTTGATTTCAGACGTATGACAAGTAAAAACTTCCTTATCTTTTTGGTAAGTCCTACGCATACCTCGAGAACATAATTATTACACACAACACATAATATCATATCCACAACTTTTTCCTTGTTGAAAATGCAGTTAAACCAACTTTCTTTATCATTTTGTTCGGGGATCTTTTTCGCTATTATTCACAGACTGATATTATACATATTATAGCTGTTATGATATGTGCGTGTATTCAGTATAAGTTTGAGAAGCACTAGGTCTTTTTTTTTTTTAATTAGAGCACTACAATTCATTGCAGATTCTACGACATCAGTACTTGTAGGGACAAGGAGAATGACGAACCTGTTTTTCAGAAGATGTCTCTGAGGAAGAAATTTGTTTTCCATTTCTGGCATTATTCTTTGTTGGATGTGGGTTTTCAAACACAGATCTTGGAGCAAAAGCTTCTTCAGGAATTACATTGACAGGATTGATAGGATAGGATTGACACAATAGATATCTGTCTCTTTTAAGTTATATTTAACGTTGGATGTGTCAATGCGATAGCTTTGTCCCAAACTAGAGAAAATATTCTTTGAAATCGAGCTTTTGTAATGTTTTCATGGTTAATTTGTTCCAAAAATAAAATAACTTCTTAGTCCCAAATTTGCTTAAATGGTATAAAACAGGATTTATCCAAAGGCGGAAGCTCATGGATTGTATTAGAAGGTGAACAAGGTAGAAAAATGTCATTTTTTTTCAGCCTCATGCAGAAATAAAGAATCAAGATGGGACTTGACCACATGAAAGGTGAGAAGACAGCGTCCTTGTGGTTTAAATTTTGATACGTGCAGGCACAATATGCCCACTGAGCATATTGCCAACAACAGCGAGTTTTAAAAACTGCTCATAATTCTGTTTGAAAACTCAGCTATTGAAATTCATTTACACAGCTGAAAATACTATTAAACTAGCTAAAATGTTATGTATAACACTAAATACACATACTTTGTTTCAATCAGAAAAGTAACAAACTTACAAGAGAAAAATTTATAAAATGCCAATTCAACTAACAACAAATCAATAATGATTGATCCCGCACGCACGCGATCAAGGTTTGCGGACAACGCGGTACTACACTATGTTCTTCTGACTTTGAGCGACTGGATTAAAGAGCCACTTTCCGGCTTTCACTGAAATTAGTAACATTATAGCGGGTTGGCCATATTAACTGCACTGGCAATATTTGCATCATTTACCATATATATATATTACATTATATGTGGTTGAAGTTAACACAACTATATAAAAGGAATTACGACTCAACATACATAAATAACATCTATTATTAAAAAGATTTTTTTTAAATCTTAACTTGGGCATCATGCACTTTGATATCGTGTAAGACAAAACATAAAAAAAAGAAAAAAAGAAATACAAAGCAAACTGATTATGCAGTATCACAAACGGATATTAGCAGTTTGTCTGATTATTTAACAATGGAAAAATTTTTGATAAAATAATCTCAGATTATATTAAGCTTTTAATATAAAATAGTTAGTTATATATAAATTTAAGTCAACCCCTTGAATTGCAATTTATTTTCAGTCAGCACTGCTCACGCAGACAATTTAATATTCTTAGTTTTAAGAAGAGGGATTGATATAGAAACTTGCGGTTTTGTTGCTCAAATCGCTTATTATTATAAAAATAATATTTGTTTCATACATTTATATGAATGTTTATTGTTATATATACATATAAGAACATAATTAGTGTCGGGAAATTCATGACGAGCTGGACTCGTCATTTCAGTCCAAGGGGTTGATTCTAAGTTGTCTAGTGTTTTAACTTAAACTGACAAAATAAATTTTGTTTTTGAACACCAACATTTTTAATTAAATCTGCGCATTTATTTAAAATTATTTCTTTAAAAACATTTTTTTTTAATTTCTTCAAGCAACATATTCATGCCCACATGTTTTATAATAAAAAAATCTTTGCATAGAGTTATGTGTAGTTATTTTAAATGCATTTTTCCATTAAAGAATAATATTTCATTTTGAAATAAGTGCATATGAATTATCGATTCCCGCACTTTTGCTGTCATACAAATAAAAGGTTTATTTCTGTAACACAATGAACCAAACACGTAAAATAAATAAATAAATAAATATAGAAAAAATATAGAAAAACTTAATAAAAGAAATACTTTTGAATTTCGCATTTCTATTTTACGTTAATCCCTTTAATAACAAAGAAGTTTATTTTTAAATATCTATCTATCTATCTTTCTCTCTCTCTCTCTATCACTCTATATATATATATCAGTGCCCGCATAGTTTTACCCGGGGGTAAAAATTTTACAGAAAAATCTGAAAGTGAACATAAAAAGGTCTTGAGAAAATACAAATGGCAAATGTACTTTAAAATACCACACATAAAGTAAATCATTTTAATAATAAGGGTTTATAATTGTGAATTATCTACATATAAAATATTAATGCTAAGATCTTACTAGTAGTCTGATTAAAAAAAAAATTTTGTAACTTAATATCGGTCATTCATTGTAAAAGTCAATTATCTCCTTATAAATAGATTTTGAAAAACTTTTACAAGTTATAAGAAAATTAATTTGAAGTAACTGGCAAACTTCACTTTACTATGAATATTGAAAAGTTTTAGTTTCTTGAAAAAACAAGCACCCTCATTTATGGGATTTTAATTTAACTGACGGAATTTCTTCGATTTCATAATGAAAGATATGACTAAATGCAATACAATTAAGAAAAAAGAAATACGTATTTTAAATATATAGATTTACACTACATTTACAATGAACGAGACTTATATCGTTAATGCATATAGTATATGAGATAGTCGTTCAATATACACTATCTACCATTAAGTATTTGGAGACTTCCGAATTTAGACTTTTGTAAAATACCTAATGAGAAATTGTATCGAACATTGGGAGTATAAAGAACATGTTAAACCTCATACATTTCAGCAAAAGTTTTGTCCTGAAGAAGAAAAGGAAACTAGTAAAACATTAAACAAAAAGTCAGAATATTTTGGATAACCTTGTAAAAAGTAATGCTTGAAATGTGTTTTTGTTGTATAGATGGTGAAACAATATTAAGATCATTATGAATATTTTGATTCCTTCGTATTGCGAGAAATTCTCACTTAAATTTCTGGAATTGGGTCATAAACTAAGATTACAGTTGCTAAGACTTGAACTCTTGTGTTCGCATTTGTTTGCAGAGATTTTTAAATAAGTTTGACTTCGATAATACAGGCAAACACTCTAGAGTCCTAATAGGGGTTTCTAGAATTTTACTAGAGCCACAATCTAGATTTTAGATGTGAGTTACAGAATTTTTTCTCACTGTAATTCTTATTAATGATCATGGAATTTTTTGACACTGACATACACTCCGCGACAAAAAGATAGGTACAAAGGAATTTTTCTTTGATTTTTCATAAAATAACATTGTCTAAATTGTGCTTATCATTTATTATTATCATAAAATAACTATTCCCGAACAATTTTTTTTTTTTTTTTTTAAGACTAATTTAGAAAAATTTTAAGACTAAAATTTTTCTTATTTAAGACTACACAACGCGACAAAAAGATAGGAACAAAGTTTTTTTTTTTTTTTTTCTAGAATCTAAACTTTAGTTTCTGTTATTTTCTTGTTAGATTAATGAAAAGTATTGTATTTTAAGAGTCTTATTCATCTTAAGAAACTTTCTTGTCGATAAAAAAAATTTACAAAAATATATTTACTAAACAGAACATGTTTTCGGATTTGGCTAACCAATGTTAAACAGAATCTTACAAAAAAAAAAAAAAAATAAGCATTTTCATTTATAATTTAAATACCCTCTTTTTTCCTTAAGGACTTAAGAACACTTTCGTCTCTACTTATTTAAAGTGCGATTCAAAATGGTTTTAAAATGGTGCGAGCAAATATGGTTTTAATTTCAGCTGCTATTTTATTATTATTGAAAACTGAATTCTGTAATGATTTCATTGTAATTTTGGATTAGAAATACTTTTAGCAAGAAGATATAAATATATGTACCAATTCCTCTCACATAACTGTTTTATTAAAAAAAAAAAAAATCTAAATTTAAAAATATTATATTATTTTCTACTTCTTCAATTGGTTAAAAAATGTAATCAAACACATTTCTGTTGTTATTAATAAGTCTTGACAATGTTATTAATAAACTTTTTTTAATAAAATATTTCAATAATACTTTATTTTATCTTATAATTTGTACAGAATTTACATATTCTGCTTTTATAGCGCACTAGTACCTAACTTTTGTCGCCTGATGAAGGGTCACTCTACAATGTTTTAACCTGAAACATTTGGTGCGTGTTTTTGAAATTTATGATATTAATTTAAAAGATTTTCCCCCACCCACTTTAAATATTAGTTTGGGGGTAATTTTTCCAACAATCTCTTTTTACAATGCAGCATTTCTGAACATGTATGTAGATGCCAACTATTCAAAATTAAATTTTTCTAACATAAGCAGTTTTCCTCTCCTGCTAAAATAATCTCATATATCTATGTTTAAAACATCGATGCCCGCATTGTGCTATCTATACATACGAAAAGCCTTTTATTGGTCTTATCAATCTAGTACCCCGATAGTCTTTCATCCTTCTGACATCAGAATGGACCTTGGAAGATAAAACAGGAAAGTAACTCTGCTAGGTGAAATTTAGACCATCGACAACGTCGTTTTCAGCGGAAAATCGATCCAGGGATATTGATCGTCTCCAGACATCGTGACATTGTAGAAAAGTCATTGAAACCAGCTGCGTGCTCTTGTCATAATCTGGAGTTCTCCTAATGACTAAGAAAGCATGGAAAGAGGTTTCATGTTAAAAATATGTTGTAAAAAAAAAAAAAAAAAAAAAAAAAAAAAACTCCAAAAGTGTTTTTAGATACGTTACATCTGGAAAATGCTTTTTGTTATTAGTGACTGGTAACATAGTTTTTCAATTAAGTATCTTAGTGCAAAATGTTAATTTAGACTTTTTTTTTTTCAATAATGCAATTTTAATTAACATGACAGCGCTGCTATCGTTTATAATTTCAAAAATCGTAATCAAAGTTATTTATGTCAAAAATTAATTAAACAACTAATAAAAATACTCGTTTTCATTTCCCAGGTGCTGGGTTCGAATCTCGGAATGGACATATATTTTTATAGTGGTTCGGAATCTTTAAGCTGTAAGCTCCGGTCTAATGAGAAGTAATGTGCTAAGAACGACCGTAGAGCAACAACCTCAACCCCATCCATAAAAAAATAAATAAATAAATAAAATGCTAATTTTAGATTTAGTTAACTATATTCACTTACATGATTAGAAAAAAAAATGATAAATTTATCATTAATGATACAGCAATGCAAGACTTTAATATAAAATCGATTTTTTCTTTTTCGAGTATTTATATCTGGAAGGAGGAGTGAATTTTTCCACAAACTCGCATATAAAGGAGCAAAAATATAAATGCCGTTTAAATGAGTTTTTTCATTGTAAATGCAATGAGACTCGGCTATTTTTAAAAAGTATTATCACAAGAGGAAAACATATAACTATTATAACACACAAATTAACTAATATTCACTTGTACTAATAAAATAAATCGGTAAATCATATAAATATATATATATATATCGAAATATTAATAAGTAATAGTGGTCAAAAAAAATATTTGATGCGACATCGGATGATGTCAAGTGGTAATGTCAAAATAATGTTGCCAATTTCTATGTAACCACAAACATTAAGTTACCATTATTTTAATTGACATGAGGGGAAGTCAAAATAAAATTTCAATTAACTATATAGAGGAAATCAAATATCAAATTATACCGAGTATTTAAATTCTAGTATATCAAACCGAGAAAAAAGCATGTGTGTATTTGGCATTACTTTAAGTCGGTAAATGGAAATGTCTATCAAAATCAATGGAAATAGCAGTTAGGCGTGTATAAAAAATGATAAAAAATAGTTAAATAAAAAAGGAATGGATTTAAAAACCACAT
The DNA here is from genome assembly GCA_963930645.1 of Salticus scenicus. NCBI lineage: Eukaryota > Metazoa > Arthropoda > Arachnida > Araneae > Salticidae > Salticus > Salticus scenicus. The sequence goes on from OZ005658.1 coordinate 183,575,990, forward strand.
TACGATTTCATGTACCTTTACAAAAATCAACAAACGTCCTACCTTTACATTTACGATTGAAGCAGGAAATGTAGTTCTCACAGGTCTTGTAAACTGTTTTAACCAACAATAAAACACGAATTTTTTTTTTAATATACGTATTAGATAAGGACGAAATAAATTTAATTAAACAAAATAACTACAAGCATACTCAATTTAAATCTGCTAACCATTTGGATTTTTTTTTTTTATATATATCACTATTTTCATAAAGTTATCTGCGTAATATTAAACCATAGAATTCTCGTTATTAAATAAAACACATATTTCTATTCAAAAATATCGATACTTAAAATTCTGAAGAGTCAGCAAAACGACAATCTAAAAATAGAACAAAATACAGGTTTTGCTTACTGCGTCTTTTATAATCATAAATTAATTTACGCATGGATGTCTTTCATATATAATGAAAAAGTTGCATTTGAGTCTGAATTTTGATCAATACGCCACTCAATAAAGTCGTTAATTAATACAGATTACAACACCATCCTCGCGCTAATAAACATGGAGTCACAAGAAATAATTCATTTGAATATATATATACATATATATTTTTTAATTTATCGAAATTAGGAACAGATCTTTTTTGACTAGATGAGAGGTTACTGGGAGATGCAGAGAACCGAAATGCCCGACTAACTTTCAAAATAAACGATCCACAACATAGTCAAAAATACACTCTTTGTCACAGTATGTCTCTCACTTTGAAAATATTAATTTACGGAAAAACTAATAAAAATAAAAATAAAAAAAAAAACTCGAAAAACGAATTGGACATCTAGCTCTATAACTAACATACCCATAAAACAATTGAACAAATAATGATCAATTACAACATAGAGCCTTATTTTTATTTCTAGGAAATTACAATGCATTTTAAACAGAGAAAAGTCCACACTTTTGCAAAAGTGGAAAACACTCCACACCACTGCCTTGAGCCATGTAATATATGTTTACCTCGTCACTTCACCTGAAAATGAAAGTTGGTCTTCACTATGGCATATCCTTATTATTAAACAAGCAAAATTTGTATGTTTTGGGATAGTAATATCTAGACATAGAAATCCAATAAAATTTGGCATAGAAGTATGTTAGAAACAGAAAATGAGAAGTAATTTTGCGAACTTTGCGATACCTTCAACGAACTAAAATGCTGGAATTCGTCAAGACCGTTTTAAGAAATGGGTGTGATACGATAGACTTATTATTAAAGTGGATGGACAATGGCAACCTTTTAGTATGTAAAAACTCACTCACAAAAAAAAAAAAAAAAAAATCACGTGACACCAGGCATTACAGTAAGCCAGTTCAAATTTTAGCAAGTTTGACTTCTTATAGTAAGTTTCAAATATATCAAATCTATATTGCGATTTCTTTTAAGAATTCTATGAAAATAATTTTAATTTTATAGAAAAAAAAAATTAATTTTTAACTAGCAAAATTTTAATAACTAATAAATTTACTGCAGACAATGAGTCGTTTAAATTTCAGCGCTACTTCAGAATGCAGCCGCCATTAGGAACGTTCAAAAATAGCTCTCCCTATACTTTCGCCTCTTTCCGAAATTACTACTTGAGTGAATGATTGCTGCGACAGAATAACTGCAAGAGGCATCTTTGGGTGCTTTTTCGTGACTTACTAAAGGAAAGTTGTTAGAACGTTTGGATTTTTTTCCAAGGCCATCGTCTTTCCTTTGAATAGCTTGCTACATTCATAAGAATGTGAGTTTGGTAAATGGCTGGAAAAACAAATTACTAAAGGGAACGAATGAAATCTTTTACCATACAATGATATTAAAATTTCTAGGACTTAGCTTAGAACTTTTTAGTTGATTCTCCTTTAATATTTATATGCATTTATGTATATCTATTTAGATGCTAGTGTCTATAATAGTTATGACCACCTTAATTATTATGCACGTTTGATATAATACATTCGTGTGGTTCTGTGGAATAACGGTCTTTCTGTTTATGTCTGTAGTACAGAAACAAACTATTTTTATGTACATGCGTATATTATCACTTTGGATATTGTTAACTGTTTAAGAGGTCTACGGAGCAGTATTTTAAGGTCCCATTTATGATTTTACATACTTTGGTTCAAAAGTTATGAATAGATTTGTAATTGATGTCAGTATTGAAATTCAGTGCATTTCTGAATTTAAACGATTCTTTTCTCAAAAGGACCATAACTTACCAGTTTGCATGGTATCTTTAATTGAAATTAACCTGTTGGATTTTTTATGGTCAAAAATGTTTGTAAAAACTTATTTTATAAATTGAATTAAGGATTTAGGGATACGTTATAACTTGCTCATTTTAAAATTATGTAAAACAAAAAAATTTTTAATCTTCCTAAAAGATCAAACGTCTTTGATAAAACTATTTAACTAAATAATGTTGGTTGGATGAGTTTTACGTCGCACTAGTGCTGCGCATTGGGCAATTGGCGACGGTCTAGGACTCACCCCTAGAGGTCGTCCGGAGACACGCCATCACAATTTTGATCCTCCACGGAAGGGATGGCTCTCCCGTTTCGGTGACCCTGAGAGTTATAATTTTTAATGAGAGCATGAAGGACATTGCGGCCACGACAGATTTGACATGCACCAGCCACCATTAGTGTACACGACGGTCTTTGACCAGCTCCGTACCAAATCGGCAACCTTCCAATTACGAGCCCGGAGCTCTAGCGACCGAGCTACCGAGGCCCATTTAACTAAATGAAATTAACTTAACTATATATTAACTAATTCTGTAGATATCCTTTATATAAATGTGTGCGCAAAACTTTATCGCAATCGGTGAAATAATTTTTCGATAATTTTGCAGATGGCGGCAAAAAAGTGCTTTTGAGAAAAGAAAGATGAAAACTTTCAAATATTTTTGAAATTTTATCTGATAACAGTAATGGAGTTCATTATTGATATCAGATAAAATATTGATCAGAACTTTTGAAGTTAAGTACGTAGAATCATACATAAATCATCCAAATGTTCAGAATTATTCATATTTTAACATTTTTTTTCCCCCCCTTCAAAAAATTGATTTTTTTTTTTTTTTTTTTTTTTTTTAAGTTAAAACTCCTACACCATCTTAAGGGCCCACTTCACTCACCGTTGCCAGAAGCCGAAGCTAATGTTATTCTATGGGAAATTTAATTATAACTCATTAAGTAATACATATTTTTTAATTCTGTTTTCTCATTCAGAAAACTCTTAACTGTTAAAATGATGCACCTGTTTTAAAAATGTATTCTTTTTAATTTTAATATTTTATTTTGAAGCTGTAAAATACGAATTTTCAATAAGTAAAATTTTCTATTTTGACATTTCGAAATAAAATAGTAAAAAAAAAAAATAAAAAAAAAAAAAAAAAGTTTTTAAAAAAGGTGCGCTAGTTTAAGAATTGGGAATTTTCTGAATGTGGAAACAGAATTTAAAAAATTGTATTAGTTAATTAGTTATAAGTAAAGCAAATTTCCCATAGAATAGCATTGGCTCGGACTTCCGACGAAGGTAAGTGAAGCCGTTAACTAAATTACATATTAAATCAAAAGATTGATCAAAATTAAAAAAAATATATATATATTATAGAAATATGGGATACTTTAAAATTTTAAGTATTTAAAGATGCTTGCATTAAAAAATCTTAAAAGTGAAGCTGAAGACTGTAAGTGTATACGATGTAGGTATACTATGCGTCTATAATGTTTTTATTGTATATTTCACAGTCTCTATTAAATATAATACTTAAAGTTAGTGATATTTTTAAACCTGTGAGGTATTGCAAAGTTAGCTACAATTAAAATTCGCACTTTACGAGTAAAACGTGAATGTGAAGAATTTAGGATTCGGCTGATCACTAGAGTTAGTTCCTGGGTTGAACGAAATTGTAATATGTTAATTTTATAAAGTATTTTGGAAAGAAACTGTATAAAAGGAGAAGGAAGATTGCTTTTGAGAGTTAGTTGGAAGGAGAGTAAGAGAGTTAGTTAGAGGGAGGTAGCCGATTAGAAGGTAGGCTGTTGAGTTAGCTGCTTAGAATAGTGTATTAGATGATGGTTGTCGATTAGTACCGTGGTATAGGGAATCCTCCCGCGTACGAAAGATTAGTAGCAGCAGCGAGAGCCAACGAAGTTAAATAAAGCAGTTGAGAGTAATTGCGGTTATCTATTTAAAGTTAGAATATTTGTGAAGACTGCCCATTTAAACTTATAAAGATATTAAATATAATTAAAGTCCAACGCCCACCTTTTTCTTTAATCTCAAAATAAAAGCTCATTTATTTTATAAATTTAACTTTGTTCTTATTTCACTATCTATTCCAGTTAAGTTAAATAAGCAAGATTCAAGTCTCGTGCTCATAACTTTATTAAGTAAGATTCAGCTTCACCAAAGCTAAATGAGCATGGCCACGAGAAATCGTTCGTCACAAACATACGAGGACTATCCTATAATGTCCCCTTATCTTTGTTTATTTATTAATTTTTCTAAAGTAACAAATTTGTTTTTTTTGATAAAAGTTTTATATTTTAGCAGTAAATTTTTTTTTTTTTTTTTTTTTTTTTTAGTTGTGGTAAAAAACGAGATACCATGTCACAACTTTTATCTAAGATCTGCATCCTTCTGCTGCCAGTTTATTAAAACAAAAATATAAATAAACTTGCCTGTCACTTGTTCTTCACTTTAAAATGTTATAAAATATGACACACTGATCTTTCTAAGAAATGTTCTTAATTTATCACATCTATTTGTTGTTAATTGAAAAAAAAATATATAGAGGTATATGTACAGGGTGGCCATAATTAAACTGCAAGTGTTCTAGGGGTGCTGGAGAGAAAACTACTGGGAATATTCCAATGAAATTTCGTATCTACACGTTTCAGAACATGCGCAAATCAAATATGCAAAAAAAAAAAAAAAAAAAAAAAATCGCCATTTTCACCCGATACATGGCGCTGTACCGTATTTCAACGCTCACCGGTGGCATATACAACTTCCAAAACCGATGGACAGAACATAATGACATTCTAAGAGGCATATAAACGATATAAAACATCACTTACAGTTTATCAAAAATTCCATACAATTCGCCTCAGTAATTAAATTTTTGCAGTATCATGTAATCAAAAATTAACGTAAATTAAGATCACAAATTAAACAATCCATAAATTTTTATAAACTGTAAGTGATGTTTTATATTGTTTATATGCCTCTTAGAATGTCATTATGCTCTGTCTATCAGTTTTGGAAGTTCTATATGCCACTGGTGAGCGTTGAAATACCGTACAGCGCCACCTATCGGGTGAAAATGGCGATTTTTTTTTTGTTTCATATTTGATTTGCGCATGTTCTGAAACGTGGTTATACCAAATTTCACTGGAATATTCCCAGTAGTTTTCTCTCCAGCACCCCTAGAACACTTGCAGTTTAATTATGGCCACCCTGTACTTCAAAAAAAATAAATAAATAAATAAATAAAATAAATAAAAAGACCGAAAAAAAGAAAATAAAGTAAAAGAACTGAGATCCTAAAAAGAGTGCGAGACTAATAAAACAACGAAACTTCTAAAGTTATGTGTTTTAGATACCATTATTCAATATTTTTATATTTTATAGCAGTAGAAATATTAAAAATTTTGGTGTTTTTTAAACATTAGAGTTAGATTTATTTTACATACTTGTTTTGTAATACAAGGCTTTATTCTCTAGGTAATTTTAAAATGCTTTTGCTACAAAAACACGAATTAAAATATTATAAAACTTTATGAAATTAGGTGACTGAATAGTCTAACGTTTTGATATTTTCAGAAAACATTATTAAATTTTCTTTTGTATGAAAACGCTTTAGTATTTAGATAATTTCAAAATAGTTTTTGTTTACAAAATTTAGAGATAAAATTAAAAATATTAATTTAAATAGGCGAATCGTATTTAAAATTTTTATCATTTAAAAAACCATTATTTATTTCTTTTTATTTCTTTTTTTAACACCATTCCTACTCTGTACTATAATTTTTGCGCTTTTATATCGCTAATTTTATTTCAAACAGATTCATATCCAAATGTATATTTTATTTGCTTAAGATATCTACAAACTTGATTTTAATAAAACTTTCTCATTAAAATTTTACAAAATTAATATATATATATATCCGGTAAGGAAAAATGTAGAACAAATTAAAAATCTATAACGAGACTTATAGGAAACTTCGTAATATGCTGGAAAAAATGCTGGAAAAACTTGGCAGAACGTAATGCTGAATATTTCGAATATCAGTGTTTTTTTTTTTTTTTTTTTTTTAACTGACAAATTTTCTCAGACTGTAAATTATCCAGTGTATTTATGAACATGTTAAGAATATAGAAAATTATTTGATCATTTTAAATATTTGTTTATTCAGTATTCATATATATATATATATATATATATATATATATATACAGGGTGGACAAAAAGTCACAAGTTTTTTAAAATAATTGTTGGTATGATCACCAATTATTGGTTCCAGCAAGATGGAGCACGCCCCCACTCAACTGAAGAGAATTTGAAGAGAATTTCTGATGTCTTCCAAAACCGAATTATCGGTCTAGGTGCTCCCGAGAAAACTGGAGGAGGTATTGATTGGCCTCCGTATTCTCCAGACATAAACGTCTGCGACTTTTTTCTGTGGGGTGCCATGTCTTCCAAAACCGAATTATCGGTCCAGGTGCTCCCGAGAAAACTGGAGGAGGTATTGATTGGCCTCCGTATTCTCCAGACATAAACGTCTGCGACTTTTTTCTGTGGGGTGCCGTCAAAGATAAAGTCTATGCGAATCCAATACAAGATTTGGAGATGTTTAAGGATAGAACACGTGAGGAAATTCAAGCCATTCCAGAGACACAAATTCATGCTGCAATTGAGAATTTTTACATGCGCATCCAACACCTTGTTGCAATTGACGGACGACATTTTGAAAACTTGATACATTAATGCCCATCATTTCGCAATAAAATACCTTTCATTTGGTTTTTCTATCTATCATGGTTGCTTTTTTATTTAATTTTTAAAAAACTTGTGACTTTTTGTCCACCCTGTATATATAAATTGAAATCATTTTAGCTAACAAACACTTATCACCCCAATATTAACAGCGAATTTTTTTAACACCATAAACCTAACTTAACTCAAATTTCATCGTAAAGAGTAAATAAAACAACAACAATAATAAAATTCCCTTTTATTTTAAAACAAAAATGTTACTTAATATATTCTAAGTAACTTACTACATTCATTAATATTATTTTGTAACTATTTAGAAAATATTAAAACTTTTTGAACGAAAAACTTTTAAACACGCCGCTATTTAATACATAGCTAAATATTTCTATTTAAATCCTTTTAACTGAGAAACATTAATGTTACGTATTTTAACTTCGAAACATTTATCCAAGTCCTTAATTACGGATATTTATTATTCTTAGAAATATATTAAATAAATTGAATAGTAATTTGTCTCAAAGAGATTTGCTTTTCCCGAAAAGGGTTAGTTATGCGATAAATACTTAATTAAATGGTAGAAATGGCTCGAATTATTCACTTGAGATATCAAGCAACAGGTGTTATGTAATATCAAAATCAATAATGCGAGAGATTTCGTTGTTCCTTTTTGATGTTGGCGTGTGTAGAAAACTTTAATGGTGAGAAGTAAATTACGGAGTTAAAATTACTCTAGAATAAAGTTTCGTGATGAGAATGTTTTATTTTAAACGTAAGAAATTTATTTAAATTTTAATGAAGATGCAATAATTTTTCTTTTTAATTCTTTTTTTTTTAAACGGAAAAAAATTTATTTCATTTTATTGAGATAATTTTTGTTATGTATTTACGTAAGAAAATTATTTTGAGTTTTATAATGATAAAACAGTTTTTTTTAAAGCTTTTTTTTTTTTTTTTAAATTATTAACGTAAGAAATCTATTTAATGTTTTTATCATGATAATTTTTTATGTATTTTTTAACGCAAGAAATTTATTTAAGTTTTAATAAAGATTATTTTTTTTTTTTTTAGAAATTTATTTAAATTATTACAAAGATAATATAATTTTTATTTTTAATATCTTTTCTTCAATGTAAGAAATTTGACTTTAACGACTTTATTTAAATATAAGAAATTAATTTAAGTTTTTAAGGCAATTTTTTTGTCTTATTAGTAAGAAATTAATTTACTTTTATAAAGATAAAAGAATTTTTATTTTTAATGTCTTTTCCAAAATGTAAGAAATTTTTAAAAGAGTTTTTATAAAGATTATATATATATATATATTATGTCTACAAAAAAAAAAAAAAAAAAAAAAAAAAAGAACATTTTATAACAACTTATATTAGCATCATAAACTATATTAGCTCTTTATCAATGTATATAACGTTTTCAAATTGATAATGACGTCAGTTTTTGTGAGATGCATAATTTATTTTTTTTATAATTTTTTATTGTTCACGTTTAAGTAAATGTATTTATTTTTGGCAACTCCTAAATTTTTCGGCAACAATTAAATTATGGATAAAATTTAAACGGCTAATTTAAAGCTATTGTGAGATTATTATTTTCACATTTTAATTAATTACATTCGTGTCGAATCACGTGACTGCCCGAGCTACCGTCTATGCGCTACGCTGTCTGCAGACACACACACAGACATTGCCTCATATATATATATAAAGATAATTAAAAGATATTCGACACATATGACGCAAAATTTCGTTTCAAGCGATTTATATATAATTTTAGATTTCTCTAGTCTATCCCACTGCTGCCCCCCCCCCTCGCTTAACAGCTTCAGGCAACATGGTACTGTTGTAGGCGGAAAATTAGGTAGCACCACATTGGCCTTTTTAATTAATTAGAATAATATATCTTAAATGATTAATTCAGAGTTCTTGGGATATTTCACATGTTTCGGTACGTTCTGCGCTTTTCTATGTTATACGTTATTAGACAGTCAGACATACATACAATTGCATTTTAATAATACATAGCTGCCAACCTAATCCGATGCATTGTTAGTACCCACCCTTTTTTCACGCCACTTAATTTTTATGGTAATTCTCTTTAAATCTATTGAATTAAGAGTACTTTGGAAAAAAGTACTCTTAAAAGAAGGCTGGTGAAAAAAAAGACGGGTACTAACAATTCTCTGGTTGAGATATGGTTAATAAGCATGTTGACAGCTCTGATATTAGCGGTCGTAGTCTCCGCCTTCTTTTCAGGAATTTTTCAAAAATGAGAAATTTATGGCATTTTTGTTACCACTATTTTTGTGCAATAATTTCTATCCTGTTTAATCACGACATGCTATTTTTAAAACACAATAAAAATTCCTTTACGAGAACTGTGGTGGCTAAACAGATGGAAGTTTGTCATCCTTGAAAGTGTCCTGAAAAATGACGAGAACCACGACCCCCTATAATGTCATTAATAATAATGTTCTTTGGATAAAATATATATTTATTAAAAATTGATTAGATTTTACTTAGTTTAAGGTACATAAAATATTTCAACATTTAATCCCCAATTAGTTAAATCTGAAAGCTTTTTCGACACAATTTTCATATGCTTCCTAAAAACAGAAAAAAACTTTAAAAATATATTATATAAAAGTAATCCAAAGAAATTTTGTAGTTGCTTAGTCTTTCAGATAAGCCGTAGGTGCCAAGTCTCCCGTTTTTTAATGGAGACCTCGCAACGGAATTTTTTAAGGGTTGTTTAACTTTTGTTTAATCGCCTAAATTGTGTAAGATAGATTCCTTTTTAGAAATAGTGTTGATCAATCTTCTCTTTTTCGCGATAAAATAGCTATTTTTCCCTTAAAAACGCATTAAAAAGCTCCAATAAGGCAGGTAATGGATTTGGCGACTTTTTCACTCCTTGGCGTGAAAATCCTTATTATTCATATACCAAACATGGAAGCTGTAATCTCATTCGCTGACCAGTTTATGGAATTTTCTACATTTTTTACGCGGGTATCTAAGGAGTAGGCTTCTCGCCAAATCAGTCAGTCTCAAAACCTTGAGTATCAGTTTGTCTTTCGCAAATTGCCTTACGATAAAGAGCTCTGAGTCTCTTTGAAATAGATCCTTGCTGTGTGCTCTAATACAGTTTGTACAGTGAATTTGCTGTTAACAATTGTTATCTAAGCTTTGTTTACAGGTGAAAGTGAAATTGATACCTGGTTTATAGACCTGTATTCTTTTGGAATTTTCTGTAAATAAGCTTCTGAGCTTCTGTATGTTTTCTCGAATAATTGACGAATCCCCAAGTACGCAACAGTATTATGGATAAATCTATTTTCCTTACAGTCAAAATTTTGAGAAATGCTAATGAAGAATACGGGGAAATAATGGTTTTAATAAATACAAAAAATCATTTTTGAAGTAAAAAATGCTCATTTAGTGATAACACAGGCCTGGTATGAATGTTTTTTCTTCAAGGTGATGTATTTCTCTGGTGAAATTTTAATACTGGTTAAAGAAAAACTATTCAAAAAGTTCCATCACGTACAGTTTGAGTAAAAAATGTCATTTTTTTTAGCTTAAAGCTCAATTTCTTCGACGCTCATCTAAGTTATTGCCCGGAAAACCTAGATGATGTGAGTGAAGAACAAGGAGAGTTATTTCATCAAGACATCAAATAAGTGTAGAGAGGTATCAGGGACGACGAAGCGTTAACATGCTAGCAGATTATTGTTAGATGTTGCATAGAGAATCCCTGCACCCCTCAAGGCACCCAATCAGGGCACAAGGAAAAAGCTCTAAGAGCAGCTTCAATGTAAAACAACACATTTAAATGTGTAAATAATAGCCTATTATAATGTGTTTTATACATAAAAAGTTTCGAATTTGTTGGCTCTCTATCAGTTCTTTCTATCTTCACACTTACTTTGCTAAAAACCTTTACGTGATTGGGAAACAAAAAAAAGACAAGCATTTCTGAATTTAGTGCATCAAACGCATTAGAGACATCCAAAGGAGTGAAAAAAAATATAATAAAAATGAAAAATACGATTTCCTCAACCTGTGTAATTAATTTCGCATCATTTATTCATATCTATTTCTAACAAGCTACTAATTTATAAAACTTGATTTCCTTTTCTTTTCAGAGTTAATAAAAACAGTATTTCGTATAATATATGCGTATGAATAAGAAATCCTTAAGAAAACATTTATTCTTAAGAACACTTATCCTTAAATCCTTAAGAAAAAGTCTCATAGTCATTTAAGATTTCAGGAATGATTACGAAAAATACTCATGGGGAATCCTAGATATCCCACGGTTATCAAAGTTAAGAAAATTGTTTCTGTTTTTCTCTTTTCTTTTTTTAAATATCGCTCGATTGCAGCCAATTAACTTTGCATTAGTCATTGCTAGTTCTTTTAAGTCCCTATTAGTTTCTAAGATTTTCACTTGGACTTTTCTTCAATAGTTGATAAAAGTAGATAAATTTTGAAAAGACTTTATGAGACATTTTTACAACTAATTGTAAAATGATCTTAATTCAAAGGCGTATTTGTAATGTAAATTATCCCATATTATTATCTGTGAGTTTTCTCTTAAACAGATAAGTAAATATTCTAAATAAAGAAATTTATAAATTAAATTATACAACATTAAAAAACATTTTAAATGTAAATAAATAACTATTTTAACCTACGAATAATAACTGAAATTCACACACAATAAACCCCCCCCCCCTCCTAATTTTAATATTTCCCTTTCTTTCACATTGTATCTATTTTCTATGCAACAGAAATGAAATAATTTCTTACTTTTTTTCTGACGTAATGTAAATGTCATTGCTCGGAAACAATATGTTATTAGTTTTTACAGATGATTGTGATTCAATTTTCTTTTATCTTTATTATAAATGTTATTTTCGCCACCATTTAATCGCACACCTTGCGTCAAAAAATGATACAAAAATCTGCTTATCTTTCTAATTCACAGAACAAACCTTGACGAAAGTATATAATTTTTCAGTAACCGTTTGCAATGGATTTTTCAATAACCGTCTGCAATAGATTTTTCTGTAAGCCTTTTAACGCTGTACGTGTATATGCATAGCTATACTGCAGCCATGTTTTGTTTTGAATTTAACGTGCATGAGAATGTATTAACTAAAAGGAATTATGCTTCTAGCCATGGTACATTGACCTAATAAAAAAACATTATTAGTGGTTTTGTTCTTCTAGCCCCGAAATTCACTCGATGATAACATTAGTTTAAATAACTTATATGATCACCGTTAGTTTTTAAAATATCTTTTGAATATTTAATAACTTTATCTGTATTAATAACCCAAAATAATGCCTCTTTGTACAAATCTGAAAAAGCTGCATATTTTTAATTCACTTTTATGCTTTTAATAAATAAAAATAGTGCACATAATAACTTCGCAACATTATTCAAATTTATTTTTCTGTTGTTTATAAATATATTTAAGAAAATATTTTTTCTGCAGTATGATAAAAAATACAATATCCTTTTACGATAATAATTTTTATATGTACGATCGGACATTAAAAATCCAGATATTTCCATGCAATTTTCACAATTTATAAAATTGAATTATACGCGTATTAACGCAAATTACTGAAATATTGCTGCAGGTGTTTCAATTTAAGGACCGCTTTTTTGCAACAATGGAATCAACAAAGATTCAACTGATGAAAAGTTGCTTTCTAAAAGCCATTGTTTTATTTTTAAAGCATGGAGAATTTCCTTCTTCTACAGCGACCTTCTTGTTCATTGTTTCTTTTGTCGTTCTTAATTTACGATGATTCAAGGCGCATCTGTAGTTACTTTGTTCTTCAATTCTTACTATGATTTTTTTTTTTTTAAATTTATTCTTATGTGTAAATGAGCAACTATTCGACAGTATTTTGGAGTTGTTTTCCTTTTTAGTGGACAAGTTGTTTTTACGGCAAATAACAAAATTTTAGTGTATTGTTCAGGAATTTATTTTAGCATCTGAACTGATTTTTTTATATTTGGATGTAAATGTTACATAATATCTAGTGTTAACATGTATTAGCATATTTAATGAATATTCGTCATTTTTTAAGTGAAAAAATGTGATGTGTCGTTCACATGACTTACTATGCGTTTCAATACTATAAATGCAGAATGCAGATTAAAGGGCAAGATAACAAGTACTATATCTAAAACTACGTCCAAAACTATTCAAACTAGGTTTAGGAAGAATATTTTTTGACAAATAATTCTGTGGTTCGAGGGTAACCATCCTCTCAATCCCCCGTCTGGATATAGAACCTACATTTATATAAAATTCAAGGCTTTATTAAATTTAAAAGTTTATTCTAAATTATTTAGACAATTTACTTAAAGACATAACAGTATTGTTTTTTTTAATTTATTTAAATTATACCTTTATTTGTAACTGAGATTGTTTTCATCAGATAATTAATTTTTAATTATTATGAAAGTTTCAAATACCTATATGTTTTTAAGGTCCTATTACCGCATATAAAAGTAATCCTCAGCGATATAAAACCTTTTTATAATTAATAATCTGGTGTGTCACTCACGCGACTTTCTCTTACCCTGCATTTCAATACTATAAAGATAGGTTTCAGATTAAGTAATAAGACCAATAAAGAAAGATAATAAAGTTAAATCCCCTTTTAAAATAATCTAAAATAGGTTTAATAACAACTCCCATAAAGTCATGTGAAAAAAATACGAATATTCTATTTACAAAGGGACTATTCTAATTAAACTATTTAATTAGCATTAATTATTAACAATTAAACCAATTAATTAAGAAAAATAACTAGATACGTAAAATTTTAATAAATAAGGTCATTATTCAAGTAGATAGTTAATAATTAATAATCGTATTAATTATTTTATTCATTTAATAAAAAAATTAATGAATTTAATAATTATTTAATATAATTACTAATTACTGATGTTAAATAAATAAATGAATTAAATTTATAATTTTATCCGAATGCCATTGAAGATAACGTTCTCGAACCAACTTCTTTAAATAATCAATGTATAAATGTCAACATTAACGCACAAAAATTTGATGAGATTATTCCTAGCAGTATTTGAATCCACCGTGCAGCAAAGTCTAACGTGAAAATGAAATTTGAAAATAATCCAGCGTGAGGGGGGCTACTGCCATCCTCTACTCCCCGTTCAGTTGTAATACCCACATGTATTTAAAAAAAAATGTTATTATAATTCGTCTTCAAAATTGCCAACCTTGATTGCATTTTTTAAGTGGCAACCTAATTCGAAATTCAAAACACTAAATTTAATTTCCCGCAATTATTTGTTTTTAAAATTATGTTGACAACAAATATACGTACAGATTCATCACTAAAAATTGAACTTTCATAATCAGAACACCTCAAAACGTGACAAAATGCAAAAAAAAAAAAAAAAAGTGTTCAAAATAAAATTATTTTAAAAAATACTTTGTTTACACTATGGATATGAAAAAATACTTAGTGTAGCATCTTTATATGATACATAATTAATATACAGAGCTTCCTGCTACTACTTTTTCTTGAGATATGCTCATGACACACACACAGACCAAATGCTAAAAATACGTTTTTAGGATTCACGGGACTTTCTAGCGTGTAAATATGAAAAAAACTCAATTTCGGAAATTTGATCCAAAAACCATACTTTCTGCACCATGGGTAAGAGAAAGTAAAAAAGTATTGGTGATTGACAAAATACTTCATTCAAAAAGTGTTATTAATCCAGATTTTTAATTTCGTTATTAAATTCCTAAATATTTTTATAGCTATTGAAATATTAAATATATGCATGAAAATATATTTAACTTTTTATGACATAATGGCATTTATTAAATTATAGACATATTACTTCAAAAATATACGAATTTGACATTTTTGCCCTTTTTGTTTTAACCACTGTCCAAGCAAAAATGGCAATTTGCCTGCAATAATGTCAACACTGCGCACCGTAATATATCGTCCATTTATCAAATTACATGACAATTTGTTCGCCCACTTTAGCTATATGATTCTGGTGAAGGCAAATTAGTATAAGTATACTTTATAAAAAGTTAAAAATAATTTTAGAAAAACAGCTTTATTTGATAAATATTTTTGTGCAGGTGGATTATTATCTCCAACCGTTTAATTATATAATACCTATATTTATAAATCATTAAGGCTGATTTTATTTTAAAAGTTTGTTCATTCAATCTTTTCTGAAAATATTTAAACACCTTGAAACTCGCCAATCTTGCTCAAGCTTCACAAGAGCGCTCTCATTTCATCTTCAAAATATCAAATATGCATTTCCAACGATTTTTCGTTTTTAAATTGTGCTGAAATACTGCATGCAATCATATCAGCTGCTAGAAACTTGATATTCTTATTCAGGGGATGTCAAAACGGGTAATTTAAAAAAAAAAAAAACACCGTCAAGAATTGGATTTAAAACAAAACTCTATTTACATACGAGTACAAGAAATTAATATTACTCATAGTAGTTTTTCTGGACATGGTGAAATTTGGCAAAGCATTTTATACACTGTAAACGTAAACGTCTTAAATTCAGTTAAAAAAGTGTCTTAAACGGATGGCCATTTTTTAAGCGAAAAAAAAAAAAAAGAATGTCTTACTTTATAAGACACCTTTTTGCAACTGAAATTAAAACACTGTAAATATGTTAAAACACCGCCATATTAGGTTTAAAAACACTGCTATTTTTAAGGCTTTTTAATAAGTATATAAAAAAGGTGGCCTGTGATTCCGTTTTTATCTTAAAAATAGATTTTAGAATTTTCTAGAGCATTAAAAAAAAAAAAAAAAAAAAAAAAAAAAAAAAATTAAAGAAAAATGTCTTTCACCTGGCTCAGGAATCAAGCTGAGGAATAAGAAACCATGCATCGGAGAGCGCAGGTAACGTCAGGTACCTTACCAATCACACCACCAAGTAATACAACAGATAATATTTTTATAATCATATCTATGCCAGTACTTGCGAATACAGGTAGTTTTTTGTTAATCCGTGTTTTATGTTTTATTTTATTTATTTATTTATTTTTTTTTTTGCTATTAAACTATTGATAATATAGTGCCCTAACAGTTAATATACCTTATTATATTAAATTTCATTGTTTTTGGACAACGATATCTTTCTTTAGACTGATATTTAAAAGAAAACAAATTATGAACATGAATACCAGAAAATTTGTTGTCTTACGTTTAAGTGAAAGTAGATATGTGGAAGAAAACACTTTTTAAATCGATATTAATAATAATAAACAAAAAAAATAGTTATGCACAAATTACTCAAGATTAGGTTTTTCCGCTATGTGTTACATGCTATTTTAATCTTAATACTTTTTCTTGAAATACAAAAAGGTTTTAAGTACAACGATTTTTTTTTTTTTTTTTTTTTTTTTTTTTTTTTTAACTGAATAACTCTTGCGGTATAGTGTGTTGCTTTATGAGTTATATTAAACATAATTCCGTGTAAATATATACATATCCAGAGTATTATTCCTTGAAAAATTAATTTCATAAACTAATATCGTTTAAATAGCTTAAGCTTAAAAATTTATTATTGAAAATGATATCATATTTATTGAATGTGGAAAAAAGTTTAAATAGGATAAGTATGTTGTTCTGTTACCTATCGTCAGTTACTGCTAAAATTCAATGTCGTGCATTGTTAATAAAATTGTTTTTTTTTTTTTTTTTTTTTTTTTTTCACGTAAGATCTACAGTAGCTTATATCTTCCAGGTGATATAATTTTGTAAACTAGATGTAACCTCTAATTTTTTTTTTTTTTTTTTTTTTTTTAATATTTCAAAAAACTTTAATTAAATATATATACATATATATATTGCTTCTTTTAGCTGTCAATGGACTGCGCTACCATTATGATGCATTTCTTCTAATTATTGTAAAGCTTTAATTTTCGTCGTTTTTTGAAATTTTTCTCATAATTTTACGTCATTTGCTTAAAATAAGTTGTACAAGGCATATGTGTAGTAGAATATGATACTGAAATATCCTTCAGAAAATGGTTTTATTATTTTATTCATTGATTTTTTTTTATTCCAGATAAAAAAAATTTGCTAATTGATGCAAGTGTCTGAATTTCCAAAATGTCTGAAAATTTAGATTCATTTGCTGTCTGAAATTTCTCATATTTAAGAGTTTGAGACATTTTTTCGGTCTGAATTGGTGTTTCAGACTCATTTCTGTCTCAAATTAGGATATCCATATTGTCTGAGGTATGTATTAAGACCTTTAAGTATCTCAAATGACTTTTCAGTTGTTTTTATGTCTTCCATTAAGAACCCTTTATTTGCAGCGTACCTGCCAACTTACTAATTAATATTCCGGCAGATTGTTAGAACCTGACTCTTTTTTAAATATCACTGGGAAGTTTTCTTCAAACGTAATTACGATTAAATACGAAGAAATATACTTACCTGCCTCTTTTTTAAGTATCACTGGGAAGTTTTCTTCAAATGTAATTACGATTAAATAAGAAGAAATATATTTTTAAATAATCTGGTGTGTCACTCACACGTCTTTCTCTTACCCTGAAATTTAATACTATAAATACAGATTGAAGATTAAGGGGTAAGATAATTAAGACTCCTTTATTTGCAGTGCACCTACCAATTTACTAATTAATATTCCGGAAGATTGTTAGAACCTGCCTCTTTTTTAAGTATCACTGGGAAGTTTTCTTCAAATCTAATTACGATTAAATACGAAGAAATATACTTTAAAATAATCTCGTGTGTCACTCACACGCCTTCCTCTTACCCTGAAATTTAATACTATAAACACAGATTGAAGATTAAGGGGTAAGATAATTAACACTCCTTTATTTGCAGTGTACCTTCCAATTTACTAATTAATATTCCGGAAGATTGTTAGAACCTGCCTCTTTTTTAAGTATCACTGGGAAGTTTTCTTCAAATGTAATTACGATTAAATAAGAAGAAATATATTTTTAAATAATCTGGTGTGTCACTCACACGTCTTTCTCTTACCCTGAAATTTAATACTATAAATACAGATTGAAGATTAAGGGGTAAGATAATTAAGACTCCTTTATTTGCAGTGCACCTTCCAATTTACTAATTAATATTCCGGAAGATTGTTAGAACCTGCCTCTTTTTTAAGTATCACTGGGAAGTTTTATTCAAATGTAATTACGATTAAATAAGAAGAAATATATTTTTAAATAATCTGGTGTGTCACTCACACGTCTTTCTCTTACCCTGAAATTTAATACTATAAATACAGATTGAAGATTACGGGGTAAGATAATTAAGACTCCTTTATTTGCAGTGCACGTTCTAATTTACTAATTAATATTCCGGAAGATTGTTCGAACCTGCCTCTTTTTTAAGTATCACTGGGAAGTTTTCTTCAAATGTAATTACGATTAAATACGAAGAAATATACTTTAAAATAATCTCGTGTGTCACTCACACGCCTTCCTCTTACCCTGAAATTTAATAATATAAACACAGATTGAAGATTAAGGGGTAAGATAATTAAGACTCTTTTATTTGCAGTGTACCTTCCAATTTACTAATTAATATTCCGGAAGATTGTTAGAACCTGCCTCTTTTTTAAGTATCACTGGGAAGTTTTCTTCAAATGTAATTACGATTAAATACGAAGAAATATACTTTAAAATAATCTGGTGTGTCACTCACACGCCTTCCTCTTACCCTGAAATTTAATAATATAAACACAGATTGAAGATTAAGGGGTAAGATAATTAAGACTCCTTTATTTGCAGTGCACCTTCCAATTTACTAATTAATATTCCGGAAGATTGTTAGAACCTGCCTCTTTTTTAAGTATCACTGGGAAGTTTTCTTCAAATGTAATTACGATTAAATACGAAGAAATATACTTTAAAATAATCTCGTGTGTCACTCACACGCCTTCCTCTTACCCTGAAATTTAATAATATAAACACAGATTGAAGATTAAGGGGTAAGATAATTAAGACTCCTTTATTTGCAGTGTACCTTCCAATTTACTAATTAATATTCCGGAAGATTGTTAGAACCTGCCTCTTTTTTAAGTATCACTGGGAAGTTTTCTTCAAATGTAATTACGATTAAATACGAAGAAATATACTTTAAAACAATCTCGTGTGTCACTCACACGCCTTCCTCTTACCCTGAAATTTAATAATATAAACACAGATTGAAGATTAAGGGGTAAGATAATTAAGACTCCTTTATTTGCAGTGTACCTTCCAATTTACTAATTAATATTCCGGAAGATTGTTAGAACCTGCCTCTTTTTTAAGTATCACTGGGAAGTTTTCTTCAAATGTAATTACGTATAAATACGAAGAAATATACTTTAAAATAATCTCGTGTGTCACTCACACGCCTTCCTCTTACCCTGAAATTTAATACTATACACACAGATTGAAGATTAAGGGGTAAGATAATTAAGACTCCTTTATTTGCAGTGTACCTTCCAATTTACTAATTAATATTCCGGAAGATTGTTAGAACCTGCCTCTTTTTTAAGTATCACTGGGAAGTTTTCTTCAACTGTAATTTCGATTAAATAAGAAGAAATATATTTTTAAATAATCTGGTGTGTCACTCACACGTCTTTCTCCTACCCTGGAATTTAATACTATAAATACAGATTGAAGATTACGGGGTAAGATAATTAAGACTCCTTTATTTTCAGTGCACCTTCCAATTTACTAATTAATATTCCGGAAGATTGTTAGAACCTGCCTCTTTTTTAAGTATCACTGGGAAGTTTTCTTCAAATGTAATTACGATTAAATACGAAGAAATATACTTTAAAATAATCTCGTGTGTCACTCACACGCCTTCCTCTTACCCTGAAATTTAATAATATAAACACAGATTGAAGATTAAGGGGTAAGATAATTAAGACTCCTTTATTTGCAGTGTACCTTCCAATTTACTAATTAATATTCCGGAAGATTGTTAGAACCTGCCTCTTTTTTAAGTATCACTGGGAAGTTTTCTTAAAATCTAATTACGATTAAATACGAAGAAATATACTTTAAAATAATCTCGTGTGTCACTCACACGCCTTCCTCTTACCCTGAAATTTAATACTATAAACACAGATTGAAGATTAAGGGGTAAGATAATTAAGACTCCTTTATTTGCAGTGTACCTTCCAATTTACTAATTAATATTCCGGAAGATTGTTAGAACCTGCCTCTTTTTTAAGTATCACTGGGAAGTTTTCTTCAAATGTAATTACGATTAAATACGAAGAAATATACTTTAAAATAATCTCGTGTGTCACACACACGCCTTCCTCTTACCCTGAAATTTAATACTATAAACACAGATTGAAGATTAAGGGGTAAGATAATTAAGACTCCTTTATTTGCAGTGTACCTTCCAATTTACTAATTAATATTCCGGAAGATTGTTAGAACCTGCCTCTTTTTTAAGTATCACTGGGAAGTTTTCTTCAACTGTAATTTCGATTAAATAAGAAGAAATATATTTTTAAATAATCTGGTGTGTCACTCACACGTCTTTCTCCTACCCTGGAATTTAATACTATAAATACAGATTGAAGATTACGGGGTAAGATAATTAAGACTCCTTTATTTGCAGTGCACCTTCCAATTTACTAATTAATATTCCGGAAGATTGTTAGAACCTGCCTCTTTTTTAAGTATCACTGGGAAGTTTTCTTCAAATCTAATTACGATTAAATACGAAGAAATATACTTTAAAATAATCTCGTGTGTCACTCACACGCCTTCCTCTTACCCTGAAATTTAATAATATAAACACAGATTGAAGATTAAGGGGTAAGATAATTAAGACTCCTTTATTTGCAGTGTACCTTCCAATTTACTAATTAATATTCCGGAAGATTGTTAGAACCTGCCTCTTTTTTAAGTATCACTGGGAAGTTTTCTTCAAATGTAATTACGATTAAATACGAAGAAATATACTTTAAAATAATCTCGTGTGTCACTCACACGCCTTCCTCTTACCCTGAAATTTAATACTATAAACACAGATTGAAGATTAAGGGGTAAGATATGTAAGACTCCTTTATTTGCAGTGTAACTTCCAATTTACTAATTAATATTCCGGAAGATTGTTAGAACCTGCCTCTTTTTTAAGTATCACTGGGAAGTTTTCTTCAACTGTAATTTCGATTAAATAAGAAGAAATATATTTTTAAATAATCTGGTGTGTCACTCACACGTCTTTCTCTTACCCTGAAATTTAATACTATAAATACAGATTGAAGATTAAGGGGTAAGATAACGAGAACTGATATGTAAACCTGTGTTATAACAATTCAAATTAGACTTCGGAACAGCTTTATTTAATAAATAACTCTAAGTGAGGGGAGCCCCCCCCCCCTTAATCCCCCGTTTCATTACTGTACTTACATTTATATAGAATTCAATATTTGTTTTAAATTCAAAATTTAATTAAAAATTATTCATACAACATTCACAGGCAACGTTCCTTGAAACTTATCAATCTTGATCAAATTTTTATAGTAACAAACATATTAATTTTAAAGTACAACATTTGAATCACCTGAATTTATATACTTTTAATTTATTCTAACAGACACAGACAAAGATCAAACGTTAGAAAAACTGACTCCGGTATTAGGGAAGCTTTAAAACGTGCAAATATACAAAATACAATAGATGAATATTTAGCTTAAAAACATACATTATTCATTTCAATTCCTGAGCAGTTTTCTTTGACACGGTTACGTATTACAGTAAAGCACTTTCACTAATAATAAAAAAGAATTTTGTTGCTTAAATATTGGCCGCCCTGTATACCATTTGAAGTTATGTGCACAGCACATGGTGCAAATAAAAATAAACTTATATTTAATAACACACGTCACAACCTGAAGCACAGTTCCACCAATTTTTCAAGTACTGTCGCAGAATAATTTAGTTTTTTTGCGCAGCCCTGTAAACGAACTGTAAATGATTTTCTACCATATTCTAAAGGAAACATGATTTTACGCACATAAAAATTATCTATTCGTTTTATTTGTTTTAGTACAGTCTATACATTTTTAAACTCTACTTACCTGCAATTAACCCCGTAGACGCAATGTATTTGAATTATCTCGAGTGTTCCTATACACGAACCATTCTCTTGATCTCAATGAAAAGTTTAGTGCAGCATCCCTATATTATACACATTTATATTGCTAAGTTTGAACTTTCGGCTACTATTTGTTCTTGATATATGCTGATAACAGTCAGACACATACACAGACCAACCGCTAAAAATATGATTTTCAGAATCAGGGAGCCTCAAAACGTGTAAATATAACCAAAACTCACTTTCAAAAATTTGACCAATAATAATGCATTTTTTACCTTATGGGTAAGAGAAAGTAAAAACACTCATGTGAAAAAAATGCGGGAACTGAAAATCTTCAGGAATATTAATGAGTAATTTGGCAGGTATGGCATTTCCATCAATTATAGTCAATGTAAATGAGTGTTTTCACTTGACTTTGGTAGTCCTATATACTGTCATTAAATTAGTATATACACACATTGTGTAGTTAAATTTTGTCTTATATGAAAACACATAACATAACTAGAAATTGTCCAAGTGTAATCTTGATATATCATTTTTTTTGGATAGGCCTGTAAACAGTATATGGTTTTATATGAAGAACGAAACATGAATATAAGAAATATGTGTTAATTTATTTTTCTTTCGTGTGTCTAAAGATACTAAACGTCTACATTCCAGAAACGTTGTAAAAGTAACATCTTAGTTTAGACTTCCTGCTAATTTTTGCACTTAACTGATAATGTGCTGACAACAGACACGCATGCACAGAAAGATACACATATCAACTGTTAAAAGTCTTATTTCCGTTCTTAAGGAACCTCAAAATGTGCAAATATATTAAAATCTTAATTTCAAGAAATTGACCCCAAAAAAATATTTTCTCTACCACAAACAAAAGTTAAAAAAAAGAAAAAAAAACACTGTTTATATTTTTACGAATAATGAGATTTCACCAGAAAAAAGCTTATTTAAAAAAATCAAGCAGTTGACTAATTGAAGTTAAATATTACAATTAATATTTATAATGAGGAATCACACGCGTGTAAGACAATCAAGCATCACTACGTACATCTAAGATGATTATAAAGTATTAATTGAGTCTGAATTGTAAAACACAGATTTAAGAAATTCGATTATTAGAATGAAAAAGATATTTACTACATCCATATTAAAATTCGAATTTCTCAGTTCTTTTAGATGTTATCACAACTTTGTCAAAAAGAACTAAGTTAACAAAATGATTTATCTAATAAACTAGAGGAAATATTTTTTTTAATCACTTTTTAATATAGTTTTATCTTTTAATAATTATCTTTTAAATTGATATTGAACATGTAGGAGAAATATTACAGCAGATAAAAAGTTTTTGTTGATAAATAAAAAGAAATTTGCTTAATTCCTTGAGGGTAGATATAAAAGTATCGATTAATTTTTAATTAAGCTATTTATATTTTAACAAAGAGGGAAAATACCTCCCAATTGTTATATAGAAAAAAGACAAATTGATGCCAAAAATAAATAAGTAATGGTATTTCTTTTTATGCAGAACAAAAATTAACTTCAAACATATTCTTTAAAAATAATCTATATAAATAAAGAGAAGTGTCTGTGTGTGTATCTGTCTGCGCTCTGGTGCTTCCACTACTAATCGCAGAGCCTCCAAATTTGGCATGTAGGTACCTGGGACCCTGCAGGTGTGCACCTCATCGAGATTTTTTCGAATTTCCAATTTGAATTTTTTAAATTAATGTTTTTTCGATTTTAAATATTGGCTTCAATGTTTCATTTTTCAGAAATTCGTTTCGTTTCAAAAGTCTTCGTATCTTAGCAACGGCTATTAAACTATTTATTTATTTATTTAAATTCATTTGAGGAAGACATCTTTTTTATTATATTTATTGAAATCAAATAGTTATACACATACAGTAAACATATTAAATTTTTAGATTTTTGTCCATTGATCCCCCCAGCAACAGCTATTATATTTTTTATTATTTTTGGGTCTTTGAATTTAAAATTTAAAAATTATTATTATTATTATTATTATTATTTCTTTTAGATTTTATTCTTTGATTTTATTCTGTTTCATTTTCCAAAACTTACAATCGTCTGCGTATCTTAGCAACGGTTTATTATTTTTTGGATTGGGGAATTTAAGTTTTTTAATCTTTTTAGAATTTATCCGTTGATTTTTCTGCTTCTTTTTCGAAACTTATTCTTTTCTTTTGATCGTCTGCGTATCTAAGCAACGGCTATATACTTTTTTTGTTTGTTATCATTAATTAATTAAATTAAACTTATTTATTTTTTAATTTAGTTAAAATAATTATGGATTAAACTTTTAAATATTTAATTTAGTTAAAATTTATAACAGTGCAGTTTTTCTACATATTATTCACTTTTTATTTATTTAATTAATGCAATAAATATTTTTTTTAAGACCGTTGTATATGTGGAGCAATAAAAATTCGTTACAAAGGTAAATATCGTTTGCTCCCATAGCAACGGTTACTATAGATATATATTTTTCTTTTTGCGTTTTTAACTCGGTGTTCTATTTACACACGCTTTTTCGTTCTAATTGACTGCATGTCGTTTTCATACGCACTTCTTATAAATACTTCGATATTATCGTTTATAATTTAATTTAAATTACTAAAATGCCTCCCCCGAAGAAAAAAAAAGGTCTGAGAAATAAAACAACTAAAGATCGAGAAAGACATCGAAGGATAAGAGAAGTAGAGTCAGATGAACAGAGACAAGAAAGACTGGATCGTGATAGAATTTCAACGTTTCGATCGATAGAAATTGAGACAGATGAACAGAGACAAGAAAGATTAGAACGTAATAGAATTTCAACATTCCAGTCAAGAGAAATGGAGACAGATGAACAGAGGCAAGGAAGATTACAGCGTAATAGAATTTCAACATTACAGTCAAGAGAAATGGAGACAGATGAACAGAGACAAGGAAGATTAGAGCGTGATAGGATTTCAACATTCCAATCAAGAGATATGGAAACAGACGAACAAAGACAAGAAAGATTAGAGCGTAATAGAATTTCAACATTCCAGTCAAGAGAAATGGAGACAGATGAACAGAGACAAAGAAGACTAGAGCGTGATAGGATTTCAAGAGTGCAATCTAGGTGGGCTCACTGGGGAGATAAAGAAAATACAGCATTTTCTTATAATCCATTAATAGATTACACCTCAGATTCATTATGCACAATTGGTACTATGACTACAGATTGCACATTCTGTCAAGCTTTGAAATGGAAAGATGAATGTCCAGGTATGTGTTGCAGTGGAGGTAAAATCCAACTGCCACCACTCTCTGACCCTCCAGAACCGCTATTTACTTTGTTATCTACAGATTCCTCAGATGCAAAGCATTTTCAGTGTAACATAAGAGCTTATAATTCAGGCTTCCAAATGACATCTTTTGGAACAACAAAGCAAATACAAACCAGGATACATGCCTACATTCAAGATACAAGGACAGGTATATCATAAAATTGGAAGCCTTCAACCTTTAGGGAAAGAACAACCAAAGTTTCTACAGATTTATTTTGTCGAAGACAGTATTCTACAAGCTGAAAAACGTTGCGTAAAGAATCAAAATACAAAATTTGAATTGGTATTGCAACTGCAAGAAATGTTTCATCGAGAAAACAGCTATATCAACAGTTTTAAATTAGCTATGGAAAATATTACACCAACAATATCTTTGCGTATTTTAGCACTCCACCTGGTGAGCACGATAGACGTTTCAACACGCCAATGACATCAGAAGTTGCAATAATTATGTCAGGAGAACAAAGTGGAAGCAGAGATATAATACTAGAAACAAGAAGTCATACTATTCAGAAGATTGCTGAAACTCACAGATCCTACGATGCCTTACAATATCCAATATTGTTTCCAAGAGGAGAAAATGGATATCATTTTGCACTATTTCAGACTAACCCAGCTACACGAACACTCACTGGAAAAAAATTTCAGCGATGGATTTTTATGCATTCAGAATGATGGTCCGTTCTTCAAATTTCAATTTACTTTTGCGAGGAAAACAACTTTTTCAACAGTTCGTAGTGGACATGTTTGCTAAAATTGAGTCTGAAAGACTCAGGTATATTCGAATGAATCAGAAATCACTGAGAGTAGACAATTATGTTCATTTGAGGGATGCTATTCTCAATGAAGGCAATACTGCTGACATTGGACAACTGGTCATATTGCCTTCAAGCTTTACTGGTAGTCCCCGGTATATGCATGAACGTACACAGGATGCTATGGCATACGTTAGGAATTATGGTCGTCCTGACCTTTTCATAACTTTTACATGCAATCCATGTTGGTCAGAAATTAGTGATGAACTATTTTCTGGACAGAAGCCTCACGACCGTCACGATTTATTAGCTAGAGTGTTTCATTTAAAACTAAAAGTTTTGATGAATCTAATCACAAAAGCAAAAATTTTTGGTAAAGTTAGGTGTTTTATGTATACCATAGAATGGCAAAAGCGGGGACTTCCTCATGCTCACATTTTAATATGGCTAGAAAATATTTTACATGCTGACAAAGTTGATAGCTTTATCAGTGCAGAAATTCCAAATCCGGATGAAGACCCCAGCTTATTTAGCGTTGTAACAACGCAGATGGTACATGGTCCATGCGGAAATATTAATCCACGTTCTCCTTGAATGAAAAATGCACGAAGAGATATCCACGTCAGTTCTTAAAAGAAACACAAACGGGTCAAGATGGATACCCATTGTATCGACGCCGAAGTGTAGAAGACGGTGGTTTTACAGCCAACATGACTATTCGAAGTTCATCCGTTGTGGTTGATAATACATGGATTGTTCCATATTGTCCACTGTTATCAAAAATTTTCAATGCCCATATCAATGTCGAATTCTGCAATTCTGTTAAATCCATTAAGTATATTTGCAAATATGTGCACAAAGGAGCGGACATGGCTGTTTATGAAGTAGCCAATAATGAAAATGATCAAGATGAGGTTCGTCAATATGAAATAGGGAGATATTTAAGTAGTAATGAGGCTGTTTGGAGAATACTTGATTTTCCAATACACAAGCACCAACCAGCAGTTATGCACTTATGTGTCCATCTCGAAAACGGACAGAGAGTCTTTTTTAATACAAAAAATGCTGCTGAACGTGCAAGAATACCTTTCCAAACAACACTAACAGCTTGTTTTGGGTTGTGTTCAGAAGACGAGTTTGCACGAACACTATTGTACCATCAAGTGCCAAGATATTATACATGGAACAGCACAAACAAAAAATGGAATCGTCGTAGAATAGGACAAACAGTGGCAGGTCATCCAGGAATTCATTCCAGCGATGCTCTTGGATGAGTGTGTACTGTTCACCCGAACAATTCTGAGTGTTTTCACCTGCGATTGTTATTGAATGAAGTTCAGGGTCCAACTTCTTTTCAAATACTGAGAACGGTTGGTGACACGGTTTGCGCAACCTACAAAGAAGCTTGCCAACTTAGAGGACTTCTTCAAAATAATGACCACTAGAATATAACTCTACAAGAAGCAGCTTTAACTCGATCACCAAAAATGTTACGTAACCTTTTTACTATTATGTTGTTAACATGCTCAATGTCTAATCCTCTACAGTTATGGAATAACCATAAAGAAAGTATGTCTGAACATGTACTTCATGAAATTCGACTTCAACAAGACAATACAAATCTTAATTATACTGATTCTATCTTCAATAAATTCCTAATCATGATTGAGGACAAGATGCTATCTTTAGGTGGATGTAGTTTAGAAATTTATGGCTTGCCAGAATGTACACGAGACCAATTTTCAGTATTACATAATGAACTGCACGGAGAATCAAAGTACAAAAAAGAACAGCTTGCACAATATTTGGAACAAAATGAATCAAAACTGGTTCCGGATCAAAAAGAAGCATATAAAAAAATTATAACAGCAGTTTGTACACAGAATGGCGGTATATTGTTCTTGGATGCTCCTGGTGGTACAGGAAAAACGTTTCTCATTAACCTACTTTTGGCCAAAGTACGTTTCAGAAATGAAATTGCATTGGCTGTTGCTTCATCCGGTATCGCAGCTACGCTTTTGACAGGAGGTACAACAGCTCATTCTGCCTTTAAATTACCTTTGAATCTAGCAATTTCAGAGACACCCACTTGCAATATATCGAGGGGATCAAATAAGGCGAAAATCCTTCAGCAATGCAAGCTTATTATATGGGATGAGTGTACCGTGTCTCATAAAGCTGCATTTGAAGCCTTAGATATCACTTTAAGAGATCTCAGACGCAGCAACATAATAATGGGAGGTGTCGTATTGGTATTATCTGGTGATTTTCGACAAACATTGCCAGTGATTCCCCGAGGAACAAGAGCTGATGAAATAAAGGCATGTATAAAATCTTCTTATATTTGGGATAGCATAAAAAGGCTAAATTAACAACGAATATGAGAGTTTACCTTAATACAGATCCTACGTCGCAAGACTTTTCTGATATACTTCTAAAGATTGGTAATGGCACAATTATTTGCAATGAAGACGGTTTACTATCAGTTTAAAATATTGGAAGAGCTGTACAGACACAAGAAGAACTGAAACGAGCAGTTTTTCCAAATTTAGCTCAGTACTTTGCAAAATCTACTTGGCTGAGTGAACGAGCCATACTTGCTGCGACCAACGATGCTGTAAATTCCACCAACCAGCAACTGCTATTACAATTACCAGGTAAAATGCATATTTACAAGTCTATTGACACAACATGCGATAGAGATCAAGTTGTCCAGTATCCAACTGAGTTCTTGAACTCGCTTGAATTACCTGGAGTACCATCCCATATATTACAACTCAAAGTTAACGCACCCATCATGCTTCTAAGAAATTTAGATCCACCTTCATTGTGTAACGGAACTAGATTAATTATTAAGGAATTAATGCCAAATGTTATTAAAGCAACTATTACGACAGGATTCTCTGCTGGTCAAGACGTCTTCATACCGAAAATACCCATTATACCTTCAGATGTACCATTTAACTTTAAACGCATTCAGTTCCCCATCCATTTGTGTTTTGCAATGACAATAAAAAAAGCACAAGGACAGTCTTTAAAAACTGTTGGACTTAATTTACAAAATCCATGTTTCTCGCATGGACAATTGTATGTTGGACTCTCGAGTTGGAAATAAGGAAAATCTTTATATTTTAGCTCCGAACAGAAAGACCATCAATATTGTATACCCAGAGGCTCTTCAAGGATAAATATTATGAAGGGTAAACACCTTTTGAATTTCTTTTTTAATTAAAAGTATTATATAACTTCAATTTTTATTATATACTTCAACTTTTATTTTTTAATGTAAATATGGTCTTTACGCATACATACATTTGATACTATATTTATGTATTGTATATATATGT
Organism: Salticus scenicus; assembly: GCA_963930645.1. Classification (NCBI taxonomy): domain Eukaryota; kingdom Metazoa; phylum Arthropoda; class Arachnida; order Araneae; family Salticidae; genus Salticus; species Salticus scenicus. Next base: position 183,605,631 of record OZ005658.1, read on the forward strand.
ATTACACATATTTTCTTTTTGTGTTGTATATCGTATCCTACTACGTATTGTATATATGTTATTATTTATTGCAAATGTATATACTATCTTTATATATTATACATATATGTTTTACACATATCATTTTTGTATTGTATATCATATCATACTATATATTGTATATATATATTATAATTTATTTATTACAATGGTATATATATTATTATTTATTGCAAATATATCAAATGTACTATGTATTGCAAATGCCAATACAAAATTGGTACTGGATGACAGTGTGTAGTAATTCACGTGTTGCTTTGTAACATGATCTACACTGTCAAAAGTAGCGAAGTTTTCTCTTCTATTTGTTGTAGAGGGTCTGCCCAGCTAGGCGGGCAAAGCCCGGCTAGTTAAAATATTATTGAGAACGATCGTGCTAAAAAAATAGAAAAGCTTTAGTAATTTTCATTTTAAATTTGATACCGTAGTAGCTCGTATGTCTCTCGCCAAGATCTTAACTTACAAAATTGCGATAGCTCTTTTAATTTCTCATCAAAAATTTAAAAGTTGCCAAGGTACTCCTATGCTAAAGCTCCTATACCAAAGAAATTTTAAGAAATGAATACAAAAACAGATGCTACACTGTAAAAACTGTGGAGTAATATCGCTCCACATTTGGTGTTTAAATCACCTTAAAATTGGGTAAACAAACTCTGAATATCGGGTTGACACTGAATCAAGGGTTATATAACACTTAATTGGTGTTTGATTGCAACAAATACCTTTACTGGAGAGCCTTTACACCACATATTTTGAGCTTACACGCCCTTTACACCTTTTGTGAAAAATTTCCGTTTATGGTGACACCAATTTTGGAGTTACTTTGGAAGCTGATGATGGCACCAATTAATTTATTCTGATTTTCGGATTCCTGATAATAATATTCGAAAGTCGCTGTGTTTTTCTTAAATTCTTTTCGTTAAACCAGGTATGTATATTATTTTGTAATAAAATATTTTTTTTTTAATTAGACAGACTATTTTTTACAGTGCAGAGAATAAAACACAGTTACTGCACATGTATTCATAGGAAGACTAGATTAAAAATAAGTTCTGCCGTAGAACATTAAATTCTGTTTTGAGCGAAATTTTATATCCATTACTTTGTAAACAAAAACAGGCTTAGAGTGTTTTTTTAAATACGACACTTCGATGACATATTGTCGAGTTTCAATAAGGTGACGGAAAAGTGTTCAAAAGGTTTATTATGTTCCTAACTGGAAAATCCGAATAGGGTAAATGTTATGTTTTTCAGAAAATCATAACGATAAATTACATTTAAAAAAATTATATTATTCAAGAATTGTACTTAGATGCATTTACACCGTATTTTTACCTGGAATTTAAACGAATACTTACGAATGCACTTAGAATTCCTCTGCAGTGTATTTTTAATTGAAATTTAAACAACTACTTATAATTGTATTTTTCAAAACAATTATTCTAATCCACTTGAAAATTTTAATATTTATATTACTTTACTTTTTTATTTTTATTTTACCTGTATAACGGCAGAGAAAATACTGTTTGGAGTCGAGTTATATCTATAGGCATAATGTTAATTTATGTGTTTCAACTTTAAAACCACGTAAAATGAAGTCGAGGCTGCATGCGTTCAGCGTACACAGACACTGAGTAATTTTGTTGACCTTACATATAAATGGAATATTTTTAAACATGTTGGACTTTTGACCGAAAATTTTCTATCATCAATACGTTCGTCGAAACAGTAAAACTTGAAGTATTTCAGTTACAGTTCCCGCAGCTTATTAAAATCACATTCGTTCTGAGCCAAAATGATTTTATTAAACAACTGATTTTTATATCCGGCGAACGTTCCTGCACATAAGGAAAACGTATTACTTCCCTGAATTTGAAAAAAAAAAAACTTGAAAAGGTAAATGGAAGTAGTGAACAGTATTAATTAATTTTTGATATATAATTAATTACTTCTTCGATATAAATAAATTAAACGCATTCCAAGTTCCCATGCACTTTCGTTTGAGAAGAATCATCTTTACTTTACCAAAAGTTCATGTTGTTCTTATAAATTTAAAATCTTTTCATCTAAAAATCATGAATTATAATACTTTCAAAATAAGAACTAGAAATTAATATATATATATATATATATATATATATATATATATATATCATTTCAAATCAAATTTATAAATTATTAATACTCTTTGAAGAATATGTTCCTTGAAACAGTTACGGAGATAAGTTGTGGAGCGTGTTTAATTTGTAACTGCGCTGAAAGTATAACCTTCGACAATGAGCGATAACGAAGGGATTGTTGTGCTTTAATTTCTTTTCTTATTTCAAAAAAAAAAAAAGAAAGAAAGAAAGAAAAAGAAAAAAGAAAAGAAAAGAAAGAGAAAAAAAAAAAAAACTTTTTTGTGTGAGTAAATGATATTTTTGGCTGCTGAGGAGATATTTTTGAGTTTATCAACCGGCGATACTGATTTTATTTAGCAGCGGCTTTAAAAGTAATTTGTATTGATTTGATTCTGGTTCGAGCAATTTGATCTGATTAAGCTACTGATATTATTAACCAATGCATTTATTAAAGCGGCGGTTACTGTATATACTCGTTTTGAGCTTAAAATACAGAACATAACTTCTTAAGTCTATTCATCAATAAAAACATGTGGACAAGTGAATCTACATAATATGTTTATCGATAACTTTAAATTATTAGGTTGCTTTAATTAGAAAAAAAAAATGTTTCATAAAATTACAGAAATAATTTCTAAATTGAATAAACTTACATGCATGAGTAGGTGGAAAAAATTAAATAATAATAAATTTTACATATATATATATATATATATATATATCTGTGTGTGAGTGTATTAATTCTTGCTTATAGTACTCTTACTTAAAAAGTGGAAACCCAAGTTTAAAAAATATCGCTATTGTTGTTATTTAATTTTGAATATTAAATAAATTTCATTAATAATTTGACCTATAATGTAGCAGAATTTTTTTTTAAATGAATACTATTATTTTCTTTTATATCTGCGTACAAGAATGCTCCGAAATAAAAATACATGCAAAGCTATTTTAATCACTGAAATATTTTTAAAAATGTAACAAAAGTGGTTATTTATTGTTTATTGAATTGTTTTTTAATTTCGTTATGTTTTCTACGATAATAAAATATTTTTTTAAGAAAGAAAGAAAGAAATCGTAGCTTTTATTTTTATTATCATTATTTTAAATAAATAATAATAGATCTAAAATTCCGTAAAACAGAATTTAATTTAGTATAACAAGATTTTTTCCCCAGTCTTTTCTTCCATATGAAAACAAATGGTAAATGTTTTATATCATTTAGCAACGTTAACTATATCCATTTGTTAAAATTTCTTTTGCACATTTTTCCTGAAGATGCAGTCTTTAGCATTGGTTACTATGTTTATTAATCTTAAACTTTCTTTTGCACGTTTCCTTTGAATTGTATTTTTAATGTAATTATTAAATTTGTCCTTAATATATTTTTTAACTTGTTAAAAAAAAAAAAAAAAAGAATCTGATTTATTTGAAAGAAATAGTCTTGTTGTCCTCATACTTTAAAGAAATCCTCTCACAGACCTTAACATACATGAATTCTTTTTTGAGTGCTTGTATACAATCTAGTCGTGCTTGATATACCATTTGTTTCAATTCAGAAGGAAGAACTGTCACAAAAACTATTTTTATCGATTTAATTTTTTAAGGGAAATCTTAAAATTGATATCTTTTGTGTAGTTCTGCATGTTGTCTGGAAAAGCAATTCTCCTTATGGAATAAATAAAAAATATCTAACAATGAAAAAATAAATAAATGAAATCTAAAATTGAAAATCCCTTGCGAGCAAGTTTAACTTATGTATCGCAATGTATCTTTTTTTTTTTTTTTTTTTTTTTGCGAGACCCTGAAAAAAAAAAAAAAAAAAAAACAGCAATACTAATTCTACTTCATTTTAAAGGAGATGTGCTTATGGGCATTTGGATAATGTATATCAATTTTGTAATGCTTTGTGCACTATAAAGAAATTAAAACAATCTTTATACAATATTTCTCACGGACCGCAGTATATTGCAATTCTTTTTGTAAGACTATATTCAGAAACTAGTAATTTTATTTTTCAATTTAATTTTAATAGAAAATATGTTATTGTAAACCTGAAAAACTTATATAAGTTCAAAATTTCTACAGGAATTAGAGCACCGAAAAATATATTAACCGAAGTCATAAACAATTTTTAATTGTGTTGGAAAAGTGCTACAAAGCTTTTCATGATAGAAAAAAAATAATTTGAAAAAATATTAAAGAGAAAAAATATTTTAATCGGATATAACACAAAACACTTGCAGCAAACAGAAAATTACTTTCTAAATACAGTCGGTAACAAAAGTGTCCTAACACTAGCAAAAATTCCTATGTAAAAAAAGTACACTTCATACGGTTTTTTTTAAAATAAATCCTTATCGAATCATGTTCTTAGACGAACTCTTTTGTTACCGATTGTACATATTACTGTAGTCATTAAATTCGGACATAAGTTTGAGAAAAAATTATTTCTCAAATTTTTATAACAAAGATATTCTGATGTTCGGCTCATGAATTACGTATAAATTATATGCATTGAGTTGATAATCTTTTTAGAATCAGTAGTGATTTTCTTTTTAATTATTATTATTTTAAAGAAATAAACACTACGAAGGAAACGAGGGAAAAGCATCCGAGTTTACCATAGCTTAGAGTGACATCAACAAATCAATGTCCGACCCTGTAAGAATTGTTTTTCTCTTCTTCGCGGCCACCCGGCTAGTACTCTTTAGAAAGACCCCCACGGAGGGCATTCCACCTATAGGCCTAGAGCACTAGCGTAATCAATTTGCCTTAAACCCTATAACCAAACAATCCTTTTGTTCTTCGTAGAAACAGCATTTTTAATTTTACGATAAAGTGGCATAAGTTAGTATTTGTCCTGTTTTATAATTAAGTTATTTTTTAAGATAAAATAATACGGTATTTTCTAAAGGTCTTGTTGGTCTGGAAAGCAGAAACGATTTACTTGACCAAATTTGCATACAAGAGTCGTACTTTTTGAAAAGTAACTAGCGGATTTTTTTCATCACGAAGTGCTATTTTCTACACTTGATAAATATATTGTGAAGTAGATGTAGCGTCGGGTTAAGGTAAAGGATGGTCGCCGTACAGTCGGTAACAAAAGTATCCGAACACTAGCAAAAATTCCTATGTAAAAAAAAGTAGAGTTAATACTGTTTTGTTAAGTAAATCCTTGTCGAATCATGTTCTAAGTCAGTCTAAGAACATGATTCGACAAGGATTTATTTAACAAAACAGTATTAACTCTACTTTACTACAGTATTGAAGGTAAGATGTTGATCAGAGGTTGGGAAAGTATAAGCTGGATCCAGCGCAGTTTGCGATGGTAGAGGTGAAATCGCTAGATTGAAGGTGTCGGATAGGGGTGATTTTAGGTCGGCATGGAGTGTCTAAAAGGAAATTAGAATGTACGCAGTTTGAGGAAAGAACGATTAGTTTTAGAGAAATAAGTTGATGAAACGCAGTGAACGATGTAGTCAATCTTTGAAAGTATTTAAAAAGCAAGATGTCTGAATGGAAGTTGGTTGGTGTTGGAGTATAGCGGAGCGTTAAGCGACTGTTAATTTATTTGTGAGTTACGTGAAGTTCGATAGTTTTGATGAGTAGTAGTATTATAGCGAGTTATAAAGTTTAGTTTGCACAATATTTAGTTTGGAATGCTAAGTTATTGGTCGACGCTGTGTGAGCGTTGGAGGTGTTCATCGATCAACCAAGGTTTCAGTCACGCTTGTAAAGTCGCCATTCTAAGCCACCAGCGATGAGCATATTTATTCGTAAAAGCTTTAATTTACTTATTTAATATATTGTGGATTTCTTTTATACCGCCCCCCTACTCTTATTCGAAGTCTTAATAAGCACGATTAGCTTTTATACTTAAGAGTCTCTGATTGTTTTTTAATTTAAGTAGTCATTAAGATGGAGTCTGCAGAAGCCGAGGAGCAGACCTCACAATATGAAGTAACGTTCTATTACAGTTAAATGATTTATAAAATTCCAATGTACCTTTTGAAGTAAATTCAAACAGTTTTGTTTCGTAAACAGATTTTCATTCTCGATTAAATTAATAAACTTTTTTTTAAGTTGTTTAAATAATATGTTTGGTGCCATGAAAATAATATTAATCGTTCTAAAAGTAACTTTTCATAAAGTAATTTTTATGCAAACGAGACAGTTCTTATAAATTCTAATCTCCATATCAAATATATTTTTTGTTCGTGGAATCTTCTAAACTAATTCAAACTAAAAGAAATAGTCTTTATTCTTATTTATTTATTCTTATTATTATTGCGACAAACCAATACTGGTTGACAAAAAGAAATATGTAAAAATAGTGTTATTTATTATTTAGAAATATAAATATCATTTTAAATAAAACTAGAGTTTAATGTTAAACAGTCTTCGCTGCATTAATAAAATTTTACGCGTATTTTATTATATTCACAGCAAAAAAAAAAAAAAAAAAAAAAAAAACTGCAGTTTTTTCGAAGGTAACTAAGATAAAAATCTGCAGAAAAATTGCAGTTTTATTGAAAACCTGCAGAATAACTGCAGTTTGGAAGCAAAAAATGTGCAGATAAAAATATTTTTTGCCTAAAACTGTTTATTGTCCCAATTACCTTCAGATAATCTACAGTTGTGAACCTTTTTTGTAGTTTTTCTGCAGATTTTTTTAGGTGGGAATTTTAAAATAATACTTTTTAATACAATATACAAGCATTGAAACAGAAAAAATTTTGAAGAAAAATTCTGAATTGAGAGTACTGGCGACCATAGAATAAAATAAAGGTAAAATTTTAGAAACGATGCGAGGCCTTTTTTAAAATGTAAATTTTGCTTTACGACCTGAAACACGTAATGATCTCTACGTTCAAAAATCCTTGATTCTCAGCGGGTTTTATGAAAATAAATAATATCCAATTCTCCGTATAATGACTATTGACCCAGTATTTGTAACTCCCGCATAACATAAAATTTCGTTCGATTACTCAATATAAATTCAGGAAGAAAAAACATTTCACAAAATTTAAATATTTTTATTCGAGTGTAACCAACATTAAGAGGAAACAATTTTAGTCAAGTGAATTTGTCTTTAATAGCAAAATTTATTTTTAAAAGGTTATATATTTCGTAAGTTACTCTTTACTATTATTTTTTTCACCATTGTTGACAAATTTAGACGTAAAGAATGTTTTCATTTATTTTAAAAAATTCCTGAAAGGATATAAAATGAAACTAAAAGATTATAAATAAAAATAATGAAAAATGAACCATATTCCCACTTTGGGTTCGAGGCTACAAGAATATCAGCTGGTTAGGGAAACAATCCTCAACTCTACCATAACAAAGCATTGTGGCTTGCAAATATTTATCTTGCAATATTATTTCAAAGAGTTACAGATTATATGAAATTGAAGTAAGAGTGTGATATAGTGATAACTTTGTTTTGTTTTTAATCCAGTTTTAGCAATATACATTAATATTAATCAACATATGTAATATTAAAAGTTGCCGTGTGAACTGTGGCGATGTTAAAATATTTAAATGGATGTTCCATTTAGTAAATTCCTTTATTAAAGTGATTGAAATTCTAATTATTTAAGCTTTGATGTCTATATATATGTGTGTGTGTATAAAATGTTCTTATTAATCTTTTATTCATTATATATATGTATGTGTGTGTGTGTATACATAAAATGTTCTGCAATTTTACGATATGGAATAGTCTTAACATTATCATTCGATTCAGTTGTTTACATTTCTCTTTTGTTCTTGTTTGAACATTATTATTAAGTTTCATTGCAGAAATATTTAGGAAAATGTTATGCGTAACAATAAAATGGCATCTTGAATCTAATTTGTTTACAAAATATCGGCCACGTGTTCGGCGATTTTACCTACGGTGACGTCACAGGAATATTGTCCATTATAAAAATACTTCGTACTTCACGCGCTTGTTTTAGGACACTTTCGGAGATGGGAAGATGCCTGTTTTGATACCACTGTTGTTATGCAATAGTTACTATCCTATTATTATTGAAAATATAATAAAAATCTGTATGAATATATAAGCGGTATACATTTGTATGAAAATATAAGCGGCAATTTCTCATCACTGAAAGTGTCCGAAAATAGAACGTAGAGTACGCGCCTCATATTTGTACCGATTAAATTTTTATACAATTGGCTAATTTCAGCCTTGTTTTTTTCAATGGCAGATATTTAAAGAAAGATAATTTTTTTTTTAAATTTATTTCTATAAGCATAATCTATATATATAAAAGAGTAAACTGACTGATTCACTGACTCAACACGGTTGTGGCAATCCTATGGGAGAGAGAGTCACAATTTTTGGTGAGCAGGTTGATTTTAGGACCCTGACGCTCACTAAGACGGGATTTTGCGAAATACCCTCCCGTTCCCCCCCGGGGGGGCAGAAGGCAATAAACACCTTTATAAGCATAACTCGGCTCCAAATTGCTTCACGGTGAAGAAATTGCAGATGGGGAGACTAGACTTGAATACAAAAAAATCATTTTCTGCGATTTTGGAATTTTGGACTTTTAAGGGGGGTAGGGGGTAAAAATGACATTTTCGGGGGCGCATAAGGCAAAAACACATTTTTAAGTATAACTCGGCACCAAATTACTTCACAGGGAAGAAATTGCAGATGGGGAGACTAGAATTGAATACGAAAAAATCATTTTCTGCGATTTTGGAATTTTTGATTTTTAAGGGGGGAAGGGGGTGAAAATGATTTTCGGAGGTGCAGAAGGCAAAAACAACTTTATAATCATAACTCGGCTCCAAATTGCTTCACGAGAAAGAAATTGCAGATGGAGAGACTAGACTTGAATACAAAAAAATCATTTTCTGCGATTTTGGAATTTTGGATTTTTAAGGGGGAAAAGGGGTGAAAATGATTTTCGGAGGCGCAGGAGGCAAAAACACCTTTATAAGCATAACTCGGCTCCAATTTACTTCACGATGAAAAAATTGCAGATGGGGAGACTAGACTTAAGTACAAAAAAATCATTTTCTGCGATTTTGGAATTTTGGATTTTTAAGGGGGGAGAGGGGGTAAAAATGATTTTCGGGGGGAAATTTAGCAATATATGGATTTTCGAGTAAAATTCTAGCAGCAATAGCTCAAAGATATATATATATAAAAAAAAAAGCCAAACGTCTTCTTGAAGGTATTTGCAAAAATTGATTATTTTCGATTTGGGGGGGGGGGAGTTACGAAGTGGCAAATTCGAACCCCCCCCCCCCCCTTTAGCACTAAATGCGTCCGTGAAAACTATGAGCTGAGGTCACAAATTTTAGTGTGTGGCTTATTTACGTGTGTCCAAAACCCACTGTAACGGGATTTTGTGAAAGCCCCCCCTTTTACCCCTTTGGGGGCGTGGTGTGGAATAAAAGAGTAAAATCACTGATTCACAAATTCAACACAGCCGTGGCAATTCTATGGGAGATAGACTCGCAAATTTTGGTGAGCACGATGGTTTTAGGACCCTGACGCCCATTAAGGCGGGATTTTGCAAAATACCGCTCCCCCGGGGGGGGCAGAAGGCAAAAACCTCCCTTATAAGCATAATTCGGCTCCAAATAGCTTCATGGTGAAGAAATTGCAAAGAGAGGGACTAGAATTGAGTGCAAAAAAAAGCATTGCCTGCGATTTCAGTTTTGGATTTATAAGAGGGAGGGAGGGGGTAAAAACTATCTTCTGAGGCAAATTTAGCAAAATACGGGTTTTTCAGTAAAACTGTTCCAATAACAGAACAAAGATATAGAAAATCGCCAAGAGTCTTCTTGAGGATATTTCCAAAACATCATGTTTGTTTTTTTGTGATATTCGATTTTTTTTTCTGGGGGGGGGGGGGAGTTACGATGGGGCAAATTCGAGCCCCTCTTTTAGCACTAAATTCATCCGAAGAAATCTATAGGACCAGAGGTTACAAATTTTAGTGAGTGGCTTAATTTCGTGTGTCTGACACCCACTGTAATGGGGTTTTGTGAAAGTCCCCCCCTTTTCCTCTTGGGGGGGGGGCAATATAAACCCGTTTTCAAGTATAACTTTGCTTCAAATTATCTCAGTAAGATTAATTTGTATATGTGGGTTGTTTATGCTTTTCCAACACGCACAGTAAAGGGATTTTACAAATTTTCACCCTTCGCCCCTTCAAAGGCAGGGAGAGAGGCAAAAAATGCTTTTAAGAGTAACTCTGCTCCAAATTATCTCATAATAATGAGTTTTTGATATGTCGATTGGTTATGCGTACTCAAGACACACACTACTAAGGGATTTTGTAAATTTTCACCTTATTCCCCTTGGGGGTGGGGTGGGGCAAAATCATGTTTTGATGCGTAACTCTGCTCCAAACTATCTTGATGATTTTTTATGTGCGGGTTGGTTATGCGTTCCCAACACGCACTATAAGGGGATTTTTGTGAACTTTTCCTTTTCCTACTTTTAAAAGCGGGGTGGGGGCAAAAACGCGTTTTAAAGAGTAACTCTGCTCCAAATTATCTCAGGAAAGCGATTTTTTGATAGGTTGATTGGTTATGCGTACTCAATACAAACTACAAAGGGATTATTTGGAATTCCGTGCTATCACCCCTTTGAGAGTTGGGGTTTATTTAAAACATGTTTTCATGCGTAACTCTGTTCCAAAGTATCTTAGAATGGCAATTTTTGATGCGTGGACTGCTTATGCGTATTGAACACACATTACAAATTGATTTTGTGAAACTCCACCCTACCTCCCCTTAGCGGGGGGGGACATGTATTCAGTTAACAGCGGGCCGGGGGGGAAGGGGCTTTTAAAACATAACTTTGCTTCAAATAATCTTAGAATCCCGATTTTTTAATATGTGGGCTAGGTATGTATATGCAACATGCACTATAAGGGGATTTTGAGAAGTGTGGCGAGTGGGAAAACTGCTATCGAAGGTATCGAGAACTTTAACTTAGATTTTGACTGATTTCAATGATTTTATTATTATTATTATTATTATTATTAATGATATGGTATTTTGAGAATTCATTTCAATATAATGACCAGCGAAGCGGGCAAAGCCTGCTAGTTTTAAAATAAAGAAAACAAAATATAACTAAGCATAAGAAAATCATACCTAAATGGTTAACTTATTTTTCGCTTTAGGCCAGCATTTAACGGAATTATCGAAGAATTAATTATTTTTGCATATTAATAGTAATTAACGTTTCCTTTTTTTTTCGTTTTGATTTCTACGAGACTATTTCGCGCTAACGAGAATCTTTCAACTTAATTGTGATTTGTAAAATATAAAATATTTCCATTAAACCTTTTAAGTTTCTTTGTCAATATTAAATTTACAACATAACGTATTATTACTTTTATTCCAATAAAGAATCTTGAAAACTGTTCTAATAGGTTCACAATCTTTATTTATTTTATCGTATCTATGTTTAAAGTGAATTTTTTAAAAATTAAAAATTGACTTTAAAATGAAATGTCAAAAAATATCAAAAACTCGTAAATAATTCTTTTCGTGATTTTTAAATATTTTATTTTTTTTGACTATTTTTATTATACTGGAATTTGTATTGGGACATTAAACATATTAGGACTGTACATCAGATTCCCTCTTCCTTTCTTCCCACTTTATCCTACAGGATTTTTTATGCTTCGTTTTACAAGGATGTTTCATTCAAAATGAAGTTTTTCAAATTCTGTTTTTTGAATATGTCGCCTTTTAGCTTAATAAGCAATTTTTTGAAGAAAATTAATTTAAATATTTTATTTCAAGAAGTAAATTTAGGACTGGAGTTAGTTTGGATTGTTAAACGAAATAATTAAATTTATTTTTCAAAAAGTTGCTCGCTAAGGTAAAAGGCAACATATATTCAAAGTAATATATATAAATGATAGATGCCGTAATAAAATTTAATCTGAAAATTTAGCAATTAATAGATAAAAAACAATACCAACACAAAAAAAATAGAACTGATTTTAACTTATAGGAAAGACTGACACAAAATTGTTGCGATACAGATTAAGAACCAATAAGAGGCAAAAACAATTTAAATTACTTAAGCCGCCATGAATGATAATAATAAAAAAAAGGAGCACTAACCTTAATGACAGAGAAAACAAATAAATGACCACAGAAATAATTGGATAAAAATGCTTAAAGTTAGAAGTAAATACTCATCAGGGGGCAGATACTTCATAAAGTTGTGAAAGCTGCATGGATTTCGTAAAACAATATAGCTAATCGTAGCAATTTATATTGTTCCAGCCCTGATCGAAGCAGTAAAACTATATTGAATGAGAAATTAAATAAAATATTAAATTAAATCTACACGGATTCCAGAGAGAAAACTAGAAAAAAGCATAGTAGCCACCTGTAAAACATTTAATACAAACTGGAGAATAGGATGATATATATATATATATAAACTGAATTCGAAAAGCTTCGTTTTTGAAAGAGATATCCTTATAAGACGAAGCAACAAAAATCCTGTAGGATAACATGGGAAGGGAGAGAGTGACTAATGTACAGCCTTAACAAATGTTTAGTTGATGATATGAGTTTTGAGAAAATAAATAAAGTAATAAATAAAGATGAAATCTTCTTTGTAATGCTGTGATTTGAAAGTTGCCGTGTGAGAAAGTGTCATTACTTTTAATAGACTTCAAAAAGAAATAAAGAATTTAAGAAGAGGCATTTTTTTTTTTTTTTTTTTATGTTGAGCTATAACTGATTTCGCTATATGTTTTCATTACTTTATTAATGACATATGGCAGTAAAAAGTATTTTTAAAATTTAACGTTAAAATTTAAAGAAATGGTCCTAAAAACATGTATGAAAATCAGTAAAAACTTCACAAGATCAGTAAAAACTTCACAAGCTAACGCCATAAATTTTAAACCCACAGTAATTGTTGCGCTCCTGCTTACATATTATTATTATTATTTTGCCTGATGAACATTCGACCTTTATAAATTCGACATCAAGCAATTACTACGTATTTTTAAAATTAATGTTGTTATGTGATAAATTTTCAATTGGTTTTTAACTTAAGTATTTAGACACTCTCAGGTTCGTTTACATTTTTTATTTGAAGAAACTTTTGAAACATTCAGCACTCTGCAAAATTGTTTAAGATCATAATGAACAAAATACTAAATGCGGAAATTTTTCTAGTGTAACTCACGGAACACTACTTAAAAAATAAATGTTCATCCCTTAATTTTACCATGAAACAATCATTCACTTCTAAGAAATCAAAGCCGATACATTCGTGGTAAATAAATGCGTTGTGCATTTATTTATCCTAGCAATTAAAACTTCTCGAAGTAGAACAAACGTGTTACCACATACAAACTAAAGCGAGTTCCGCAAATACCAAGAACAACTGAAGCATTTTAATCTCGGTTGCAATCGTGACGTGACCTCCGCCACCACAGAAATGCAGACGTCATTTTGTTTTCCTTCCCGTCGTCACATTTATCCAGTCTGTGACTGAAAAGTGTCTGATGGATCGACAATGCCTGAACACGATTTATCCGTAGGTTGAATCCTTACGAAGAATGATTGTATGAAAAGAAAATAGTCATTATGAGTAATAGTTAAAATAAATTAAATATTTTATCAAACGAAAAGTATATTCAAAGTTTTATTTTCTGGTCTTTCAACTTTATTTTGTTGCTAATCTGATATACTATAATACAGAACAGGACGATGAATTAATGGATTGTTTTTTATTTATATAGTAATAATTCATCATTTCGATAATCAAACATAAGGAAGGAAAACTTGCATTAATCAATAAATAATTATATATGGAAGGAAAGTATTATACAAAGAAAAAAATTATAGATAAAAGTAAAAATTATAGATAAAGTTAATATGAGTTGTTTAATTGACATTAATAAATGAGGCATTAATAGGTGAGGTCATGTATGACAAAAATTAAGAAAGTATAACAGAAAAAATTATTACAGAAGGAGCAGAGACTACCACGGCCTTAAGACAGATGGAGCTGTTTAAACCAGTTTATCAAGCGCCCAAATTTCTCCAAATCCTCTCAAGATCTTATGAATAAATAGAAAGGGAAAAAAAGTTAAAATGAAGATAAACATAATTAACGATGATCAAAATGTTGAAACAGTGCATTTCTGGTTTAAAATGAGATTTAAGAATATCGGGTAATTTTAAAGATATTAATATTATTATTTGGTAATTATATTTTATATTATTTAAAGATAAATTAAATTTCAAGTTAATATCGTAAAAACTTTCATAAACAACAATACTGTTTGAAATATACATTTACTATGATGCCAATTTAAATTTATGCTGTATATTTTCAAACATTGCACGTATCATACATATTATATATAAAGTAACTTCAAAACGTTTTGCACGAGAAAAATTATTTTTTATAATAACCTTATTAGTAAAAGAAGTTTAGTAACTTCGAAAAATGATTTTGTAAATGAACAAGGCCATCTTTTAAGAATTAATAATAAAAATAATTCATGTCAACTTTAGCTACTTTTAACATTAGCTTTCAAATTTAAAAAAGCAGACATCCATATTACTATCTAATGTTACTCTTTCTATTTGTCTTTCTTTTTATATATATTATATAGATATCCTATATTTCTTCCTGTGATATACACACACACACACACACACACACACATATATATATATATATATTATAGGAAGAAATATGTCGTTAGCATTGATAGCTGTAAAGGATTTTGGTTTTATGTTTACAGTTATACAAATGTTCACGTATTACTTGCATTGATTATTCACTCAATATCCCTGAAGGTTTACTGATTTAAAATATACGCTTTCATTTTTGGACCACTGTCCAACATTTGTTCAAACTAATTCAGTATTTCAAAAATTATTGTGGTAAGAAATTTTCAAGTGGCACCGTGATTTCAAGTAACTACCACTTGGAAACAAAAAAAGCGGAGTGAGATGCCCAGTGAACTTGTCTGAGATATTTGAATGATAAATCGACTATCCAAATTTGATTACGAATTGATTCAGTATTACAAAATTTATCATAATGACAAATTTTCAAGTGGCTACCACTTGGAAATAGAATTGCGGATCAAGTTGCCCAACGAATTATCAAAGATATTTTAACCATAATTTTACTATCCAACTTTTGTTTGAATCAGTTTAGCATTTTAAATTGTTTTATCGTGATGGCACATTTTTAAGTGGCAGCATGATTTCAAGTGAAGGCAACTTGTTAAAAAATGTCGGAACAAGTTGCCCAGTGAACTCATCTACGATAATTATATGATAAGATCACTCTCCAACTTTGGTTCGAACTGAATCAGAATTTAAAAAGATATCATGTTTATAAATTTTCAAGTGGCAACCTAATTTCAAGTTGTCTGGCTTAGTTTATAACATTCGCACTTTGATAAAAATGGCTGATAAAGTTCATTAATAAATTTGGTTGTGACCCTTATATAGTCTATGGCCTATGCATACATCAAAATTCAGCAAATCCGGTCTTAAATACGTTTTTTTATGGTGTGAATTTGAAATATAGATAGATATATAGATAAACGAAGTGATTGCAATAGGCCGATTTCTAAAGAAATGAACCTAAAAGGAAAACTCTTCTGTCCAGTCTATTTAGATCAGATCAATATTTCCATTTAGGAAGTTAGACTTGTAATAAATCTGTATATATATAACAATTACGTGTCACGATGTTTGTCCGCGATAAACTCTTAAACTAAGGAACCGATTTTAATGAAATTTTGCACACTGTGTGCAGTTTGGTCCAACTTGAAAGATAGGATAGTTTTTATCTCAATTTATTGTCACAATATTGTTTTATTGCAATTATTTGTTAATTATGGACCTTTGTTAAAGTTGCTCCAAAATATCTGTGAGTTCCATAAGTTTAATTGTTGCCAAAAAGAAAAAATACGAGTTCATTTTCTTTCGACATAAAAGTAAATACATTTAATCAAACGTAAACGTTAAAAAATTATGAAAAGTTAAATTATACATCTCACGAAAATTGACGTCATAATCAATTTAAAGATTTTATTCGCATTGATAAAGTATGTACAGTCGGTAACAAAAGTGTCCGAACACTAGCAAAAATTCCTATGTGAAAAAGGTACACTTCGTACGGTTTTTTAAAATAAATCCTTATCGAATCCTCTTCTTAGTCTGTCTAAGAACATGATTCGATAAGAATTTATTTAACAGAACCGTATGAAGTGTAATTTTTTTACATAGGAAATTTTGCTAGTGTTCGGACACTTTTGTTACCGACTGTAGTTATACACAAGCGAAGTGTGACGTCACTGACCGTCTGTGAAATCAAGAAAAAGATTTCTTATGTTAATCGCCCATTGTATTTTTTGTAAAAAATTATTAAAAAACGAGGAAAATTATTTCCGGATTTTAATCCCCATATTTTTGTATAGATATGTATTATTTATCATGTGCATACGTTAGATTCAGTTATTTTGTAAATAAAAAATTCAAATTGACAAAATTTTAATTTTAAATTTCAAAGCTCTGTTGTCCTTGGAGTTTTTCGTATTTGGCGATCAAAAACGTAACACGAAAATATACAAGCTACATGTATATTTTCGTAAAATGTATTGTGCGAAATATTGTTTCATATTATTCATTACTCTCTTAATATAAGTTGTTAAAATAACCATGATTTTTGAAAGGAATTAAATGTGTGCGCCAGATAATTTGGCGATATTATTTTGTTTCCGCCAAGGATGATAGATATGAATTTATTCCGCTGCAACATGTTAATATCTTATATCAGATACATTATGTGTATGCTACAATTTATTTCACGTGACACGTGTGTTAAAAATTTATTTACGACATAACCTTGCTTTTTCAATTTTTGTTGCATTATTCTAATCTGTCACTTCGTTTTCTTTAAGAAATTTGTGATCTATACATAACATTCTAAATAAAAAGTAACCATTTCAATTTTAAATATTTTAAAACATATTTAAAAGTCTCTTTTATTGAACATTAAATTTTAAAACTTTATTTAAAACTTATTTAAAAGCCTGGAAGAGTTTAAGTCTGTTTATTTGTTTTGTAACGCTAATCTATATGATCGATGTTCAAAACTTTAATTAATTATTTCTCTTATTTTTCTTTACTTTTTCTTTAATAACTTACCAATTTAACGTTCCTGATTAAATTTGTGATTTATATATGTATTTTGCATTAAATTTTGACTCATATTTATTGCTGAAAATGCGATCTTAAAATCTTGCAAGTTTCTTATCTTAATCCTCAATGCTTTCCTTCTTGATTAACTTGAATTTACTATTAAAATTTTAACATACTGAGAATCTTCTCACCACTTCGTTAAAATATATTAATCTTTTCAGTAATATATTAATCAGTATATCCCCACAACGATATTTGGCGATTTTTTGTTGGCGATTATGGCTAAATCATAAATCATAAATGAAAATCTAAATCATAAATCAAAAACATAAAATAATAAATCCAAAATAAACAACATATAGGCTGCCATGTTATATTACAAACAGTCCAGAGCGACATCGTTATCGTTCAAAACGGCGGCAAAGAAAAATCGCCAAATTCAGCTGTGGGGATATACTGAAGTTATAATTATCCGAATATAATTACTGAAGTTATATAAGTTATAGTTGTGGGTAACAACTATAGTATTTCCCCACAACTGTATTTGGCGATTATGGCTAAATCTTAAATCTAAAAATCATAAATGATAAAATAATTAGCTAAATCATAAATCTAAAATAAAAGCATGCAGGTTACCATATTTTATTGCAAAGAATCCAGAACGACTTCGTTATCGTTCAAAAAGGCGCCAAAAAAAAAATCGCCAAATCCAGTTGTGGGGAAATACTATATACCTTATCAAATTATCAACGTATTACTTAGCCGCAGCAACGCGTGGCCGGGTCTGCTAGTTATATATATTTTTTAATATCATTAAATTTGTTTGAAGAGCTTAACTTTTTCAAGCGCAAAGGAATCTGGCTCTTTTCAGGGGTCGTAGTCAATGTTGCTAAATCCGCCGACCTTTGGTGGAAAAGTTTTTCGATCTGGCGGATGGCGGGTAATTTAGCCTTTTCCTAAAAAAAATTGGCGGATTCTAAAATTTGGCTACACTATATATTTAAAAAAAAAATCGACACGTTTTGATGTCATACTGCACATTAGAGGTCTGCACAAGCCTGAATTTCAGACCCAGGACCTTGCATGGAAGCAATTTCGGCCGACCCGATGTAAAAATAAAAATAATTCTATAAAATTTGGAAAATGTTCAATGAAATCAGTATCATTATCATTATTTCAAGAGTGCTAAATTTTCTGTCTCAAAAGGGAACTCTCAAACCAGTATTATTATTATTATTTAAATAAATAATTTTCATGATATTTATACCACAATATTTTTAACTTACGCATGAGAGAAAATATTGATAAAAAATAGTGGTGTAAGAGTTCTTTCTTGACGTGAAAACTTTTGCATACTTGTATTACTTAAATCTCATGTAAAATTACTATTTCTTACCCATATATATAACATACTAGAGAAAGTATTGTTTTTTTGTCAAATTTCCGAAATTGAGTTTATATTATATTTACACGTTTTAAGGTGTCATGAATCCGAAAAACATGTTCTTAGCGGTTGGTTTATGTGCATGACTGTTATTAGTATAGCAGGTGGAAATTCAAACTAGGTATTCTAAATCTGTATTGTATCATACAGATCTACACTACACTTTACTAAAATTTTTGTTCAAATCAAGCAAATACTTCGTGTACAGGGGCATCCAAAAGAATTTAATACAGTAAGTCTATAGTTTGGCGTCGACTTTTTGAATTTTCAGGGGGGGGGGGCACAATCGATCTTTTGTTGCTTCTGTGTTTTAGTGCTTTCCCCTTCAATATTCTTTTACTTTACAGTCAGGGTTCCTTATTCCAATTAAAAAAAAAAATAAATAAAAAATTCTTTTTAGTCTTTCTATAAAAGTTTATATCAAAGGTAAGGAGCGTTTTTTTTTTTTTTTTTTTTTTTTTTTTTTTTCTCTGCCCCGGCACTCTGCTGTGGTCAAGATCAAGGGAAAGATGGTTAGCTCTTTTAAAAAATGGTTAGATTAGCACATATTTCACAATCACATTTACATTTCGTGTTTCAAAATATTAGACTATTTTTTTTTTTCGAGTTGAAATAATCAAGCGCGATCCTTTATCACGTGATAAGAAACAGGCGCGAAGGCAGCATGAAAACTACAATCTACAAGCGCATATTTTAATATTTTGAAAATTCAGATTTTAGTGTTGAGGAAGGATACATTATTAATTCAAATTACGGTTACTCAAGCATAGCTGTCAAATACTACTTTTTTATGACTTTTTTTTTTTTTTTTTTTTTTTTAATATAGAACATTTTAAAATTTCATACGCTTTCGTAGTTCTATCAGATTAAATAAGGTATAAATATTATAACATTTGGGAGCTATGCAGAAGCCAAACCTAACGGGGGGGGGGGGAGAGCACAGAAGAAGAAAAAAAGCACTTTCAAAAGTAAAAATCCATTCAAGTTTTTCCTGAGATTCTACTATGCTTCTTAATTTAGTATTTTAAGAAAAATTACCTAGACAATTAAAGCATCAGAACATAAATTTTTATTTTACGATTTTATTCTCCTTTAAATCAATGTAGTATTAATATTAGCCAATCGTATTCTAATATGATCTGAAATTAAAGAAAAAGCAACAGCAATGACTAGGGTTTACGTCAGTAATGAAAATTAAGTGATCCAAGAATATAAAATAGTAGACAAATAGGTACAAATGCACATTTTTTATTCATAAAGCGAAAACGGCACAAACTTTTTCATTTTCTGCTATAATTATGGGGTTTCTTTTTCTTTTCTTTTTCTTTTTTTTTTATTTAATTTTTTCTGTTTTATTAACATAAATAGCAAAAAAGAAAGAATAAATAAATTTTAAGAAATATTAGGGGGACCGGAAAATAATGTCGGAAAATATTAATAAAATGAAACCGGAAATTTTTGTTTAACAGTGATTACATGGTACTTTACAAATAACCATCTTATACAACCTAAGAATATCTTAAATTTATCCAGGATAAATTTCCGATGTCAGTATTTTAATTCAAAACGACATTATTTTCCGGTCCCCCTAATAGTTTAAACATATAAATTATGCCAGACAGACTTTTAAAAACTTGCCATAAAATACTCGACACTTAGTATTTCGGTATGAAATAATTAAGCAAGACCTTCTATCAGGCAAAGAAAAAAAAAAGAAAAAGAAAATAACGATGTTATGCATGAAATCCAAAATGTAATACAGTAGACACTTAGTTTTAATAGTTTGCATATCCTGTGAAGAATACAAAATCAAAAGGCTTTTAAGAACTTCTATCATATCGATATATAATTTAATTTATTTTCATATTTTTTACTTCTGAAATCTATATTCAGAATAAAAGCAATCCAACAATCTAGCTTACATATGTTCCCTAGTGTAACAAATTGTCACAAGTCTACAACCTTACAAACGACCGATGGCGCCATAAAACTCCCTTTTAAGCAATTTACAGATATTGAATGAACATTGTTGTGCAATCAACATATAATTCAATAGTAATTTATTGATGTTTATGATATCATACGTCGTTCGTAAACATTTAATTAAACAATGTCACATCCGGTATCTGAAGTTCAAATGTAAAAATAAAAAAGGAAAAGATGATTGATTGGGCTTTACGTTCCACTAATGTTGCTCAATGGGCAATTTGCGACGGTCTGGGACTTACCCCTAGAGGTGGTCCGGAGAAATGAAATCACAATTTTGATCCTACACGTAGAGGTTGGCTCCCCCGCACAGTAAACCCTTTATAAGGCCGCGTGAATATTTCCCCACCAAATTCGTTATCTTTTTATTCAACTGGAACCAATTTTTTTTTTTTTTTTTTTTTTTTTTTAAATAATGATTCCTGTTTTGATTCCCCTCCTGTTCTTCTGTTTCTAATGTTGCTTCGCTGGCGTTTTGAAATAACTACAGTCGGCTGCAAAATTATTAGAGCACTAGCAATAATCCTTGCCAAAAAAAAGTACACTTAATACAGCTTTGTTAAATACTTGTCGAGTCATGTTCTTAATAAGTCTAAGACAATGATTCGACAAGGATTTACTTAGCAAAATAGTCTTAAGTGTACTTTTTAAATATAGGAATTATTGGCTAGTGCTCGAATAATTTTGCAGCCGACTGTATGTTTATTATTTTTATGAGCACGAGCAGCGGTTCTATGTCTTAGCATAAGTTTATTAGTGCTATATTTTTGTAAATATAACGCTTAAAACTTGCTCATTTTATTGTGATTTTGTATCCAAATGTTTGGAAGTCTTTTTGATGATGAAAGGCCGGCTGGTGTGATGACTAACGTGCACACTTTGGCCATACCTCGACCTCCAAATCGTCGTCTTGTTTGTGGATTGAGCGGAATTGAAAATCAAGGAGCTACATGTTACCTGAATTCTCTTTTACAAACTTTACTGTACACCCCAGAATTTAGAGAAGGTCTTTTTGGGTTATCAGAAGATGAACTCGGTAGTCTTGAGAATCGAGAAAAAGGAGGGAAAGTACGAATTATTCTTCTTCAACTTCAAAGGCTGTTTGCTCGACTCCTTTTAGTAGACCAGCAGGCTGCCTCAACAACAGAATTAACAGACAGTTTTGGTTGGAGTAATAATGAGGAACTTCAACAACATGATGTTCAAGAGCTCAACCGCATTTTGTTCAGTGCTATTGATTCCTCTCTTGTTGGTACTACGGGTAAAGACCTGATTTCGAAGCTTTATCATGGATCAACTGTTAGTGAGATTGTATGCCAAATTTGTGGGAAAATTAGTGAAAGAGAAGAGGATTTTTTAGATTTAAATATAATTGTTGCTAATTATAACAACCTTCAAGATAGTTTGAACGCTACCTTTCTCCAGCAGGAGATAATGAAGGGCAAAAATCAGTATCGATGTAGTACCTGTAACTTGTGCAGTGTCGAAGAAACTTGTGAATGATATGCTAATTTGTTCAACTGCTTATGAAGTTTTAATGGAGAATATAGAATTAAATGGATGTATGAATCATGTACTTGCAAAATTAAATGAGAGCATTGAAAAAGAAAATCAGGAAGAGCATGCTGAAAAGAAAAACATCTACGTCCCTTCAACTTAATGCTGAGATTACCAATGATGAAAGCAATGGAAATAAAGAAGATTTTATAAAATTACAATTAGATGATGAAGATTTAAAGAAATCCTGGTCTTATGCCGAAAATGGGAAGAATTCAGTTAAAATTAGTAATGGAGTTCTTGTCCATTCAGAATGTTTATGTGGAGAGAATGTTGATCAAGTAGTTCTGCCCACCTGCAAAAGAAAAGAAGTTCTTAGGATGGCACACGAAATACCATTGGCTGGTCATCTAGGCGAACAGAAAACAAAGCAGAGAATAAAATATTCATTTTATTGGCCAAGTCTCAAAGAAGACGTTAAAAAATTTTGTGAAAGTTGCAAAACCTGCCAATTACGCAGAACAGTTTCCTATAGGGATCGTATACCGATACAACCCATTGTTAGGCCAGAAATTCCATTTGAAGTCTGGAGTTTGGACTGTATTGGACCTTTAGAACCCCCGTCTCGAAGAGGACATAAATATGTGATTTGTGCAGTTGACTTATGTACTAGATGGGCTGAAGCTATTCCCGTGACTAACATCAATGCTAAAACAACTTGCAATAATCTGATGAGAATATTTACACAGACAGGGTTCCCCAAAGTAATATGTACAGACCAAGGTACTAATTTTACTGCTAAATTAAGTGAAGCATTTGTGGAACTTCTTGGAGTTTCTCCGAGGTTTGCAACGCCAGGTCATCCAGAAAGTATAGGTGCAGTGGAACGTTGGAATCGAACATTGAAAGATATGTTAAATAAAAATATACAGGAATATGGATCTAACTGGGATTTGCACCTTCCATATCTACTTTTTGCTTACAGAGAAGTTCCTCATAGTACGACAGGTGTTTCTCCGTTTCAGTTAGTTTATGGGCATTTGCCTCCTGGACCATTGTCACTATTGAAAGATGTATGGACTGGTGAGAGGAAAATTCCCACTTCAGCTTCCGCATCAGTTGAAAAATATATATATGAAGTAGTTAAGAAACTAAGAAAAGCACATGGAATTGCATCAGAATATGCTCAGGTTTCTCAAGAAAGATATACTTCGCGGTATAATTTGAGAGCAAGAGATAAACAGTTTAATGTTGGTGATAAAGTACTAATACTAGTTCCTTCATCTTCGCATAAATTACTTAAAACTTGGATTGGCCCAGCTACTGTTGTTGAAATCACTAGACCACATTCAGCCTTAGTTGAATTAGAGAATGGGGCCAGAAGATAACTGCATTTTAATAAGCTCAGACCATACGTTGCTCGAATTGACCATGTTGGCCTAATATTTGATGAAGATAAAGATTTTGGTGATATTCATTATGCACCATTCGGAAATGGATGCTTAACCCCTAAAGAGATAGCGGACCATATTGATAGTTTAGATTTAAATTTTGAAAAGAAAAATGGTTTGAAAAATGTGATATGCAAATATAATAATGTTTTCAGCACTAAACCCGGAATCGCTAAAGTAGAAGGACACAGTTTCCGCGTTACTAGAGATTGCTGTTCTAAAAGACTACGTCCATATAGAATACCGATAGTTATGCAAAAGGAAGTGGATCGACAGATTCAAGAATTGCTTACACTTGGACTAATAGAACATAGTAACAGCGAATGGGCTCATCCTGTCGTTTGCGTTGCCAAAAAGGATGGAACTGTTAGGTTATGTGTTGATTTTCGTTTATTGAACAGCTACAGTCGGCTGCAAAATTATTCGAGCACTAGCAATAATCCTTGCCAAAAAAAAGTACACTTAATACAGCTTTGTTAAATAAATCCTTGTCGAACCATGTTCTTAATCAGTCTAAGAACATGATTCGACAAGGATTTACTTAGCAAAACAGTTTTAAGTGTACTTTTTAAATATAGGAATTATTGGCTAGTGCTCGAATAATTTTGCAGCCGACTGTATACCATCCCAGATGCATACCCCATGAAGACTGCCAATGATCTTATTTACTTGATTGGTAATTCGCAGTTTATTTCTATTCTAGATCTCACGAAAGGGTACTGGCAAATACCTATGAAAGAAGACAGCAAACATTATACTGCTTTTACTACCCACTCAGGGCATTTCCAATGGAATGTCATGCCATTTGGTATGAAGAACGCTGGTAGTACATTTCAAAAATCTATAGACAAAGTTTTAGAGTGTCATAAAGATTATTGTCGTTCCTATATCGATGATGTTGCAGTATTTTCTACCACTTGGAGTGAACATATAACACACTTGAAAGCAGTTCTCAAAACATTCCAAGAAGTTGGTCTTACAGTTAATTTAAAGAAATGCGATTTCGGAAAGAATGAAGTGAAATTTTTAGGCCATATTATTGGATCAGGAAGACATACACCCGATCCCGAAAAAAAACGAAGCTATAAGAAAAATTTGCAGGCCTATCACCAAAAAAGAACTTCATAGTGTAATTGGTTTGGCTAATTATTACCAGGAATACATTCCAAATTTTGTTTCAGAAATTCTTCCCTTGACTGAATTAACAGAGAAAAGCGTACCTAATGAAATTCCCTGGTCTGATGCCCAAGAAACAGCTTTTCAAAATTTGAAACACCATTTAATGAATATGCCATCTCTATATACGCCTAATATAGCAAAGCCATTCAAATTGTACACTGATGCTTCGAGCAAAGCTATAGGAGCATGTTTATCTCAGTCGGACGATTCTGGCAAAGAACATCCGATTGCTTTTTTTAGTAAAAACTGTCTCCGTGCCAAGTCAAATGGTCAACGATCGAACGAGAGGCTTACAGTGTGCTGACTGCTCTACGAAAGTTTGATACTTGGCTCTTCGGTGCAGAAGTCGAAGTAATTTCCGATCACAATCCTCTAAATTTTCTGACGCAAACAATGCCACACGGTGCAAAGTTAGCACGTTGGGCTTTAGCTTTGCAAAGATATAATCTAAAAATTACGTATAGGAAGGGGAAAAATCATGGCAATGCCGATTCTTTATCTAGACTTCGTTAAAATATTTTAATAGTATTTCAGTTATATCTAATTATTCAAATTTAATTTACTTCGTGATATACTATGTAATTCATGTGCATATTATAAGGGTTGTTTGTAAGATATTTATTGTTAGATCAATTATTTGTGTGTATTGCTGTTGTTGTTTATTGCTGAATATACTATGCATTTAATTTTTTTTTTCTTTCTTTGGGCATATGCAGAAGCTCTTCCTAAAGATTTTATGATATATGCATTTTTTTATAAACTCTTGATATAAACTTTTAGGATCTACATATATGAACATTTATTTTATAAACTTTTTCTAAAAAGAATTTTTCTGGTGCCTACATGAACATTTTCTTAGAAACTCTTAGTGTTATCTGTTGGTGTTCTTCCTATATGAAAAACTTATATCAGAAACTATTCAGCATTATCATGAATGTGAACATTTGTGTAGAAACTCTCTATATCATGAAACAGTATCTAAGTTTGGTAGCATCATAGTCACACCTGTGACGTATGAGCTCAAAAAGGAGGGGCGAGTAAAGTTCCATGACCTCATGAAGTGGTATTTAGATAGGAGATGAGTGGCAACAACCAAGGAAGAGAGAAGGGAGTTGGATGGAACGAGAAGAATGACATGTTTAGTTAATTAGAGAAGAATATTTTTATTTGTGTTCTAAATGTTTATCTATGTTTTGTGCGTTTTTTTAGTAGTGTCTTATTAAATGTTTTCGTCTTTAAGTACGAGGTGTTTTATTTTAAAGCCACGTCTGAATTTATTTAATATTAAGTGATGGTGTCTTCAATCAAGCAGAGACTAGGATCAACGAATTCTACTCCAATTCTCTAGAAAAACATCACTAAGAATATTATTTTGATATTTCTGGTGCGAAAAAACTAAAAGAAGTAGTCGTTTTTGGCAATACTGCTTATGCTAATACAATGGGTTGAGAGAACTATGCGATTGACTAAGAGAATAAGGTGACAAAAGTAAAAATAATTATTTCTATTAAGCTGAAATGATTTTTTTTTTCTTTAAATCAATTTTTCTTCGTAAAAATAGTTTTAATGTGTTATTTGAAGAAAAAAAATGGCCTTATAAAGGGATTAAACGGTATCATACTTTTCTGCTGCAGATGGGTATTTAGAAATATACCTGATAAAAAAACAAATGTTGCAAATAAAAAAATTATACAGACACGACATTATTTCATTATTTAAAACATGAAAATCTGACATTGACAGATTTTAATTTAGTGCCAGAGGCCTACTGCTAAACTTGTTAATATCGACAAATTCTTCTTTAGTTAATTCGTGACGATCTAAATTCCACGATAAAGTTTTCATTAAATCAAACCCATGTGTTTCAGCTGCAGATATTGTAACAAATAACGTTGGAAGTCCAAACTGTCTTATAGCCGCAAAACAACGTTTTTTCTCTTTTTTTCAATGAAGGGGAGGTGTGCCTTGGGGGGACTCATGTCAAAGTTGTACCTTGGGGGGGACTCATGTCAAAGTTGGGCCCTGGGGGAACTCATGTCAAAGTTGGGCCTGGGGGGGGATACTCATGTCAAAGTTGAACCTTGTGGGGGACTCATGTCAAAGTTGGGCCTGGGGGGGGACTCATGTCAAAGGGACTTCATTCAATAAATCCCCATTCAATAAACCGACTGAAATAGGCCCTTAGCACTATTAAGAGTGTATTATAAAAATTCGACAACGCTGTACCGACTGAAATAGGGGTACCTTGGGGGGGACTCATGTCAAAGTTGGGCATGGGGGGGACTCATGTCAAAGTTGTGCCTTGGGGGGACTTCATTCAATAAATCCCCATTCAATAAACCGACTGAAATAGGCCCTTAGCACTAATTAAGAGTGTATTATAAAAATTCGACAACGCTGTACCGACTGAAATAGGGGTACCTTGGGGGGGACTCATGTCAAAGTTGTGCCTTGGGGGGACTTCATTCAATAAATCCCCATTCAATAAACCGAATGAAGTAGGCCTCTAGCACTAATTAAGAGTGACCTATAAAAATTCGACAACTGTACCGACTGAAATAGGCCTCTAGCACTAAAAAGTAAAAAAGAAAAGAAAATAAGTAAAAATTTCGTGAAAAAAATCTATATTTGTAATACAATTAATTTAGCACACAATGTTAAATATATCATCAAATTAATGCTTCATTTTCTTTCCTTTTTTATGCAGTTTTGCAATAGAAAACTCATGCAAGCATTTACTGACAAACTCTATGAAAAATTCACATGTCTTTATTTTACTAAAGATTTAAGAAGGCAGATGATCATGAATTTTTTTGATTGAACTGGATTTTTTATTTGTTTTATTTTGCTAACTGAAATATTTTTTTAACAAATAAAGAAATATAGTGAATTCTTATCAAACATTTCTTTAAAAACGTTCTTTCTAGGTTCTGGTATTTTTAGGAGGACAGTTTTATCAGATTGAAACTAACAGCCATTGTGGGCTTAAAAAAAAAAAAATCAGTAATGGTACATCAAACTTTGCAGACGATAACTTTTGTTCTATTATGAAATAAGAAATTATAAAGAAAATAAAATTATCCATTTCGTTGGTTATACTTATAGATCCAAACGATTTTTGTTCAGTAGTAGGGAGATATATTTTTCGTATTGGCGGCATATGTGATATTTACATAACGCAATAAAAATAGTTGAAAGAAACTGAAGCATAAGCAATTATTTAAATGAATATTTATTGTGCTCGGATTCTGTAATTGTGTTAATGTGATTGTGTTAACAAGCTTTACTACATTTCTTATTTACTTTAGAATATATATTTTCTTTTCTATTCCCTTTCTACTACTTTAGAAATATGTTAACAAACAATGATCTATTTCTCTTTGAAAATAATTTGAACAATGATTTCAAATATAACGAATCAATATTACTTACGTTTTGTAAAAGAAAAATACAAAATACTGGACTCCGAAGATAATGAAAAAACTTTAATAGACTATTTACGTACTTTGTATGTGCATTCAAAAGATCGTTGGCTTATATATAATCGAAAATTATCTTATTTTAATAAGAAAAATAGTTCTTAGTTTCAGCGTTCTTTCAAAATTATAGAATCTAACGTAAAATGTCTGAAACAATTACGGGTGAAAATTCTCAAAACTCGTCACCACGAAAAATCTCTCTCAGGTACAACTGAAACTCATAAAAGAAGATTATTGATAACAAACAACATGATAACATATACATCAGATTTGTATTCTTGACTCGTAGTCCGCTTGTAAATCTTCGTCTGATAATTACAGACAGCACATGACAGAATAACAATACGAAGAAATGGAAAAACACCCAGGGCCAGCGGGGGAATCGAACCCGCTCTCCTACGCTCGAAGGCGATTAGCAGTGTGGTGACGTATCCACTCGGCCACGGTGGGCCCAGAAGATTAACCACAAAGTTTACGAAAGGATAATCTGGATAAGTATTGTTGCATGCAGCAAAACAAAAATTAGCGTCTGCAGGCTTTAAAGATTTTG
The DNA here is from genome assembly GCA_963930645.1 of Salticus scenicus. Taxonomy (NCBI): domain Eukaryota; kingdom Metazoa; phylum Arthropoda; class Arachnida; order Araneae; family Salticidae; genus Salticus; species Salticus scenicus. The sequence goes on from OZ005658.1 coordinate 183,634,571, forward strand.
CAAAAGTGATTGATCACATACTGAAAAACCACAATGAAGTTTTCGAAATTAAAAATTTTTGTGAGAAAAAAACTAAAGCTAAATAATTCCTAAAGAAAAGTGTTTATGACACTTAACCTCGATCTGTCTAACAATATATCACTTTAAGACAAAGTTGTCTTGAGGAAGGTAACAACCACTGGCAGTCATACTATAGTATTCAGCAAGAAAAATTGGAATATTATGTTCCAAAAGAAACAGTATCAATTACAGATTTTTTAGTTGAAATCAATTTGCAATCAATTACCGATTTAACTGTAATTAGGCTTTTGGTTGCATGTGAATCAGAGTTTGAATCCGAAACGCACTTAAAATTATTATATAAGTGGGGTTTTGATGGTGCTTCTAGCCAAAGCTCGTATAAACAAAATTTTGACTAAGTTTGCACATTTAAGTCTGACAGATCAACATTTATGACCAGTTTTGTTCCAATTAAATTATTATGTGGTACTGAAGTCATATGGCAAAATAAAACCCGCTACTCTACTCGACATTATCGGCGTGTCAAGGTTCGAGTCTGTCAACTAGAGTACTGATGTATCAAAAAAAGAATATCAACGAATGGAAGATGAACTAAAAAAAAGTTTATAAGTTAGAATATTCAATGCAACTTAAATCAATGATTCGCTTTCCCAAAATGTGGTCATTTTGACCCCATTTCGAAATTGAAATTTAGTTAAACCCCCCTCATTAAAAAATCGCTAATTCGCCAGACATAGCAAACATAATCAGTGGAATATTGCACGGCGATTTGTTCTAAACGATACAAAAACGCGTGGTGCTGGAGATTTTCACCAAACGTGCCAAGCGGCACCTCAAAGCAACTTTTCTGCAGTAACGCCTTGATCTTGGGAAAAGGAGAGTTAAAAAATAAATAAATTAATTAATAATTAGAATGCTGATTTTCCCTGTTAGTCAGAAACAAAAAAATTATCTGGATAATTTATAGTCTATTATAATGATTTATCTCTTCCTGGTGTCTTATTAATTAATTTATTTTTAGCTTAGGTCTGTTATTTTTTACGAAATGCCACGGAACTGGAAAATTAAAACTGACAGAGTTAGACGTTCACCTGCAATTATTAAAGAAACTGTTTCTGAATTTGTCAGCAAAAATATGTCTTTGAGATCTGTTGCAAAAGCTTTCAACATGTCAAAGTCTACACTACCAAGATATGTAGCAATTGCAAAAAAAAAAAAAAAAAAAAAAAAAAAAAAGAACCCTGATATAGAATCATATATCCCAACTCCAAATATTGGAAATAAGAGAATATTTTCTATTCATGAAGAAAAAGACATGTGAATACAAGGAATTAACATCCGAAATGTCCTATGACTTAACCACTTTTCAAACTAAGACATTGGCTTATATTTATGCCCAGTTCTTGGGAAAAGTAGTACCTCCATCATGGCAAGAAAATAAAATTGCCGGAAAAGAATGGCTATTCGGTTTCATGGCTCGATATAAGCAATTATCTCTGCGCACACCTGAAGCTACAAATCAGTCAAGAACGAGCAGTTTTAATAGAAATAATATTAAGCTATTTTTCAAGAAACTTGAAGAAGTTCAAAACAAGTATTTGAACCAAATGATATATTCAATTGGGACGAGACAGGCTTAAGTACAGTAACTAAAGTAATTTCAAGATGTGGGGTAAAACAAGTTGGCTAAATTACATCAGCTGAATGAGGTCAATTAGTAACAATGCCAAACTTCATAAATGCAACTGGGAACACAAATCCTCCAGTTTACATATTTCCTCGTATAAATTTTAAAGATTTTATGCTAAATGACTGCCCACCTGGAAGTTTAGGTCTGGCACATCAAAGTGGTTGGATGACAGAGGAAATTTTTTTTAAAGCACTGCAACATTTTATAAAACATACAAAATGCTAAAAACAGAAACCCGTTCTGCTTCTCATGGACAATCATTAAAGTCACACTAGTATTAAAACCATTTCTTTAGCAAAAGAGCATGGTGTAATAATTTTGACTTTCCCCCCTCATTGTAGCCATCGTCTCCAACCTCTTGATGTTACGTTATATGGCCCTTTTAAAACCCGTTATCGTACTGCTCAAAATAACTGGTTAACCATCAATCCAGGGAAAACAATTAGCATTTATAATGTCGCATCACTTTCCAGAATAGCATTTTTTTCTACATTTACAAAGAACAATATCATAAATGGGTTTCAAAGCACGGGAATTTTTCCGCTTAATATGGAAGTTTTCATTGATGATGATTATCTGGCACCTTTTGCAACTGATCGTCCTTTGAACAATGACGAAACTTCTGTGAAAAATCCTGATATTCCCTCAACAGGTTTTTCTAATTGTGACTCTGTTTTCATAGAAACACCTACTGAGACTAAACAACCTATTAGTCCCTTCATGCCAATTTGTCCTTATCCTAAGGCATCTGTAAGAAAGCCAGGTGTTAAGAGGGGTAGGAAAAAGGGTAGTTGTCGTGTATTAACCATAGACTTATTATAAAAGTGGACGGGACAATGGCAACCTTTTTTAATGGCAAAAATAACTTATGAAAAGGTCACGTTATTATTGATATACAGGAAGCCAAACTAGCCAGTATTGAAATTTACTCGCCATGCTCTAAACTCTGCTTTTTATTAAGCAGGCGATATTTTTCCTTTTTCTTTGAAAGTTCTTTTTAATTTTTTTATTTCACTTTAAATGTTATATGCATTATTTTGTTTCTGAAAGAAATTTCATATCAAGAAATGGTTATTAAATGCCATGTAAAAACGGGCAAGGAATATTTTATTAAAGGAGGAAATGTAACATTTCACATGTAAGATAATTTATGGCTACTTCGTCTTTTTAAGTAATTATATTTGTAAAATGTTTCAATCTGCTTTATCTATTTCTTTAAATAATAATAATAACAACAATTATGTATACTATTTAAAAATAAATACAATATTGTTTTAATAATAATAATAACAATTCATGAGATTTATATTTATCTCTGGATGACAGTATAAATAAATAAATAATAAAAAAAAAAAAACCCTTAAATGCTAGAAATCAAGTATACATAGCATTATAGGCAATTTTAAGCAAGATACAAAAACTTTATAAATTTATTATCTCGGCCATTGAGGAAAATAAAAAAATGTATATAATAAATTTTATTTCCGTGTTTAAAGAATACAGAATACAAAGAATATAGAATATTCTTTATATCCTATACTAAAGCATTTCCAAACAAAGTTTTAAGAAGTTTATGACTGTTATGTCAGTCTCTCTGGCCAGTCCGAAATTTATAGATATTATTAAAATTCACTATGGTATATTTGCAATGTAAAATGATGTTATAGCACAACTGGTTTCTGTACAGGAACTCATGAAAGATTTTTGATGCAAGTAGGATTTATAAGGGGATTTCTTTCTTTCTTTCTTCTTTTTTTATCCACTTACTATAAATATCTTTATACGAAGCACAACATAAGAAAAATAATCTATATTTTTAAAATACGGAAAACCCTTTTCGACCTCAAAAATGTAAAATTGCGATGTCGGTTGGTTTGCAAGGCTACACAAAGTTATTCAGATGCAATAGAGTATAAAATTGGAAATTGCTCACTACAAATTACCAGTGCTATGAGACCATTTTTAGCGCACTATCTAATGAGTATCAAAGTTTTAGTAGATATTCAGGGCTATACAAAAGCAAAACTTTTAATGTTTTTTCCTCAGAAATAATGTTATAAAGATACTATTGTGAAAATTATTCCTATCAAAGTTAAAAGTAAAACGTATTTTTGTAACCATGCGGATTTTTCCCGATATACAGGGTTAAACACAAAACTCTGTTACATGACATTCTTTAAAAGGAATAATATAAAAAATGTTTCAGTTCTCTTCTTTTATTATGAAAATAAAAATGTATTTCAAGATGCCATTAAGGAGGTAATATACCTTTGTAGACTAAATGGGTAACGGGTGATGTATGGAAAGTTTATAATCTAAGTGAACTCCATTACTTTATTTTTGTTTTCCCTCCAAGAGTTTAGGATTTTATTTTGATTAATAACTTCATTGATAAATTTTATTATAAGTACATATTTTCTACGTCTTTTTAAAACATGCATATATTTAGCTGTATAATTGAAATATTTACTGGTACAAAATATCAACTCACATAATAAATTAGCAAAGATCAGGAGAGCGTTTATTTGCGCATGTGACAGTCCTATTGACGCATTGAATGTTTTAAGTATATTTGTCTGTAGAAATTAAATAAAGCAGTATTTTCTGTAGCAATTAAGCTTTGTGTAGTTATTGTATGTGCAACATTATTCTGTTTAGATATTTCTTTTTAATGATTTCAAAGAAATTATTTTGTGCCTACATCGAGAGATTTTTACATTCTCTTACCCACATATGTCAGAGAAAATAATGTTTCGGGTCTTGTTTTAGATATTGAAATTTTTATAAATTTTTACCTTAATCCCCTAGGTCCTGTCGCTTTGATTCCAGCACTCGTGCCTTAATAGACTTAATAAGTTAGATTTAACAAGTTGGATTTAAGTAAATGGATTTTTTTTCTAATTCTGCAATGAAAATTTTGCATATTTATTTTTATTTATTTAATTCTACAAATACAAACTAGTATGCCGTGGCCACCATATGATTTTACTATACAAATTCACTCAGTAAAAATATTTTTTTTTATTAGTGTTTATTGATGAAACAGAAGTTTTCGATTCTGAAAAAATAGTATAACGCTAAATTTCCAAAGATAATCAATTTTATTTACTATATAACATTTTTTTTTTTTTGATTAAAATTGAAGAAAATGGATAACTTTAGTTTAAATTATCACAGATCGGTGGTTCAAACAATTAATTTAAAGGTATTGATGAGCTCTTTTGAAAGATACCCATTATGAAAGTTTGACCCCTCGAGGGAAGGAAGAGGGAAGAACTACATACACAAACAATTTTCCCAGTTGACTATCACTATTATAGAAAATACTTTTTAGTTTCAAAATGATTATTAAAAAATAATTCCTCTTTAAGTACATTAATATGAAAAACATCCAGGCTAAAAATTTATTAGATCAAGATTTTGTAAATAAATTAATAAAAATCGACACTGGCTACCAATTCACCAAAGACATTAGATCCAGCCCGGCGTAATGGGGCAGGAGAAAAAAGATTTGCTGGCTATGATACATCACTTGGGTAAGCCATTTCTTTTTCTGACGCTCTCTGCGGCCGAGAATTGGTGGCCAGAACTCATTGCTGCTTTAGTTGAATTAAACTCAAACATGAATATTTCAGTGTTAGAATCCACTAAAATGGATCATTGCGAAAAAACCAGCCTCGTCAAAAACGACCCCGTCACTTGCATAAGATAGTTAAATCAAAAGAGAAAATATGATGAAATTAATAATATTTGAAGACAGTATTTTCGAGGAACACACAGTTGAAAAAACCTACCAAAGAGTTGAATTCCAAATGCGGTGATCATCGCAGGAACATATGTTTCTTTGGCTGAAAGATGTACCCAGTTATGATGCCTCAGATGCAACATCTCTTCAACGTGTCGTTTCTTTCATCGACAAATATTTGTGAGAACGATGAAAATGATCCTTACATTTACCGACGAAATAACAAGAACACGCGCTCCTGTAACAAAGGAAAGAAGTCTAACAAAAAATGCAGATTACACTTTCCCATTCCAACCATGCCAAGAACAACAACAATTTTAACACCTTTGCCCGAGGAAGAAAAGTCTTCTGCCGTGAAAAGAAATTTAGAGCGAATTTATTAATTTAACGGAACACTTTTACAGAAAAAAATGTCACAATGTCTTTTGATAACTTATTAATTAAATTGGAAATCACCGAGGAAGAGTTCATGTTAGCAATTAGAAGCTCCATCAAACAGACGCATGTTTTTTCTGAAAATATCTAGTTCAGAAGTGAGAATCAATTGTTACAACAGGGACATACTCCATCTATTTGAGTCGAATATGGATATACAATTGGTTCTACAAGAGTACGCACTTGCTTTCTATATAAATAGTTACGTAACTAAAGTCGAATTGGGGCTCTCCAAAGTGGTCAAAAATTCGGCAAAAGATGCAGAGGCTGGCAATACAAGTTTGAAAGACGAACTACGGAATATCGCCAACGTATTTTTAAATAGCAACCTGATGTCCGCATATTGTTTATTATCTTTACCTTTATCGAAGAGCAGTAGACAAGTAGTGTTCATCGACACAAGTCCTCGGCATAAGCGGGTTACCATGTTAAAAAATAAAGAGCATCTTCAGCAACTCCCTTTAGACTCTGAGGACGTTTACATGGAGGATATAATTCAAAAATACTGTAGACGGCTTAAATACTTAGTAAATATATATTCAGCGGAATTTGTCGCATGCCACTACAAAGCTTCCAAAACTTACTATCCTAATGACGATGACGATGGTGAAGAGTCGGTAAAAGAAGAATTCAAAACGAAAATTATTCGGTACACAAGCGATACTAACTGGCCCAAGATGCATCTAATTTTTACAGAGAGCAAGTGTTGCTACTCCTTCCATTCAAAGATGAAGTTAAAGAAACATAAAATAAAAATTGTCACGAACTGTACTGAAAAATCTTGAAATAATAAAATCAAACGGAGGAAAGTTTTCAATAAAAAACGATGAGCAGCTTGAAGAGGCATTAAAAGCCATAAAATATAAGAACTGGAAGGATGAAAAAGAGGGGCATAATTAAAAAATGAACGACTTAGAATTAATCGATTTCAACATCGATATATTTGAACAAAGTGAAATAAACGATGGCTGCAAAAATGTTTCGAACAGGTTTTCTACCCCGAAAAGAGTCACAACGGAAAAATTGCTAGAAATACTTAATTCTTTAAACACAAGACAGAACGAATTCATCAAGCACGTACTAAACTGCTTTGAATATAACAAAGTTCCATTTCATATATTCTTCAGACGCTCAGCAGCTGGCGTGGGCAAAAGCACCGTAGTAAACGCTTTATATCAAGCTGTCACACATCATTTCGACAACTTGCCTGGACAAGAAACGGATAATATTGTAGTGTTGCTGTGCGCACCATAAGGTAAAGCGGATTTTGTCATAAACAGAATAACTCTTCCCACAGCTTTTGCTTTACCAGTCGCCCAGTTTTCCGGAAATATGCCTGAACTGAGTTGCAAAATTGCGAACACTATACGAGAGATGTTGTTCCATTTAAAATTTATCCTAATAGATGCGATATCTATGGAAGGCAGCCGGTTACTTAGCAGAGTAGACACTAGACTGAGACAGATAATGGGCAAAAGTGATGTATTCGGAGGTGTTTTCGTGACTGCCGTCGGTGATCCCCAGCAGTTACCTCCAGTGATAGATTCTCCAGTTTATAAGTTCGTCCCCAATTAGTTCAGCTCACTGATAGAAAGAAATCCATTATGGGATAAATTTTATTTCTATGAATTAACACAAATAATACGACAAAAAGATGAGTTGAGATACATAGAATTATTAAACAATTTATGGACTGGTCTAACCACCGAAAGCGGTGTCAAATTATTAAACACAAGAGTGGTTAAACCTGAAGATGTCCCTGACACTGCAGTAAGACTGTTCTCAATAAATAAAGACGTCGCAGAGTTAGTGTTGCAAAGGCTGGAAAAACCCTTTTATTCCTCGGAAATAAACCGGGTGTTTTTGGCAAGAAATTTTGAAAATTATTTGAAAAATTTTGTCAAATTATTAAACACAAGAGTGGTTAAACCTGAAGATGTCCCTGACATTGCAGTAAGACTGTTCTCAATAAATAAAGACGTCGCAGAGTTAGTGTTGCAAAGGCTGGAAAAACCCTTTTATTCCCCGGAAATAAACCGGGGGTTTTTGGCAAGAAATTTTGAAAATTTCTAATGAATCTTGAAATTTTGGGGAGTTTTGAAATAATTTAATGCATGGACACACTTTTTTTCATTTTTATTATTTTTATTGATTTCTTATTTAGCATTTTTAACTGTGACTGTGAAAAGCAACTAAAATCTTCTTTCTTTTGCATATACAAAGTCCGTTATTATTATTATTTCATAAATAAAATAGACATTAAAATAGAAAGTCTATTTCTAATAAATTTCAGAATAAAATATTTCTCCAATGTTAATGAAACTGTGTATTCATAAAGAAAATAATTTAAGCATGCTCAAATAATACATTGCAATAAAATATAAATATACACATTTATTTTAAAAATACAAAATAAAATATTTTTTAAGTGCAGAAATGAATATTCATCATTGTATATTTTTATTTTTTTTAATACTGACGTAATAGTAGTCTGTCTTAATTTTATTATTATTATTCTTATTAAAAATTTAATTGCAGATCGAAGAGAGTTGACTGTATGTGTTTGTGAAACATTTAAAATGAATATTTATTGAAAAACCTGAAAAACTGTTACTTTAGTTAAGTAATCTTTGAAAGACTTTTCTGATCAAGTAATATTATTTATACTACATTTTTAAGTTTAAAACAGAATAACAGAATATACATGTTTTAAATTTATTTGCTTTGCTAGAAAAAAGGAAAAAAAGTCTAAATTTTAAAAATTTGTTAGTTTGTTTCTCTTTCGGAAATCTATTAAAAAGTATTATGTAATGGTTGCAATGAACATAAACGGTATTGCCTGAAAATAAAATTGCTCTTGCATTTAAAACTAGTTTATGCAATACTCAGTGACATTTTGAGTATTATGTATATGTATGTTTAATGCGTTTACTCAATGACATTTTGAGTATTATGTATATGTATGTTTAATGCGTTAGCCCTAACTTCCATTTTGAAAGTGATTGGTTTTGTTTACTTTTAAAATTCCCCAAAGTTCCGGGTGTATTCCCATCTTTCAAAAACTGTGGGTTTTTTGCAACACTACGTAGAGTACAACGAAATAAGCATACCTCAGCAAATTGGAAGAACTTACTTATCTGTAGCTAAGGATAGCGTTTCTGGAAAACCATTCGAAAGTTCAAAATCACTCATCATCATTTACCTGAAGGAAAAAAAAAAGATTTCCGAAGTCAACGGACTGCCGCCCATTCTGGAGTTCAAAATCGGCATTAAATACATGTTGCCTAACACCATAAACGTAGAATACGGATTAGTGAATGGGGCAAGTGGTGTTTTACAAGAAATTATTTTTTGACCAGGAAGTGAAGAACCTTACAGAGTTTCCTTAGATTTCAGTGACGAACGAGTAGGTTATAATCGTTCTTTTATGGAAAAGGAAAAAATTAATTTGCATTTAACACCAGTAGATCTAAGCCGAAATTTGTTAAATATATCAAACAAACTGAGTGTAGAAGTCGTCAGAATACAGTTTCCATTAATCTGTACAGAAGCAATTATCATCCATAAATATATAATCCAAACATACTATGAAAATATGTTCAGATCTGAATAAGTGGAAACGCATTTCTCGACCAATGCTGTGAGTTGCTTTGAGTCGAGTGACGAAATTATCTGGCATTTATCTGCTGTCTCCTTTTAAAGGATTCGATCAATCTAAAAACTCAAATCCTGTCATGGAAGAAATAAAAAGGCTTAGAAGTAGAAAAAGTCTAAAGGGCGTATCAGACTCGACGACTTTACAGGCGATTTTAAAGCCAACCACTGATTAGCGCCGATTTTTCGGAAAAAATTGTCTCTACTCCCAGTGTGATAGCGCAGACCGAAGTTGTCCAACTTTTTCATAGCTGCCTTGATAAAATTGTCTGTATACTCAATTTCTCCTCGGATTCGTCCAATCAGGATGCGCTATTTTGATACGTCATATTTCCAAGATGGCGGAACACGGGAATCGCTTCAAGTGGAGATTTGAAGAAGAAATATTATCGTTAAGCACGTTTATTTTACCGTTAAATGATAAGAATTTTCAATTAATCGTTTTTATTTTCGTATGGCGTTATGACAATAGTTATAAAAAAGATCAAAATAGAAATAATAATGCGATATTTTACACAAATGAAAGGGAATTTTAACCGTATTTTATTCGCGCCAAGAAAAGTGATAAGCGTCAGAAGTTAGTCTTCTTTCATGCAACTTTTCACCCGACTATTATAACCTCTACGGTGTTTTCGTCGAGGAAAAATCGGCGCTAAAGTCGGCTCAAAAATTGGTTGTTTCTAAAGTTGCTGAATCTGATACGCCCTTAACTATCCGCGGATAAATCATCATCCCTTTTAGTAAGAGGCTAGTTAATTCAACAACTTTTCAATTAAAAAGGGGAAAAAAAAAAAAAAAAAAAACAATAACAGTATTCTGAAAATATTGATATTTAATTTATTTATTTATCTATTTATTTTGAATGTTTAAAAAGCTTGCCGATTCACCCTTAAACAACATTGCATAAATTAGCATTGTAAAGCATATTCATAACTTACAAAGCGAATCTTGCTCATATTTTTGTATATAAAGTTATATATATTATTGCAGATAAAATTAGATAATTTTGTCTCCAAATAATTTCATTGTTTAAATTTTGAATGTTTAATGTCTTGTTCTAATTTCTGAAACTTGAATTTTCGTAATTTCTTCTATACTCATTACATCTTCTTACTTCTGTACCATTTTGAAAACTATGATATTAAAACATGTTTTGACTGTATATAATATTGAATTTTTTTCATATATTATAATAAATCTTACTGCATATAAAAAAGTAAATAGAATTAAAAACATATATTCCAATTATTTTAATTGTTTAAATTTCTGCATGGTTGATATCTTTTCGAAATAATGCTCATATTGTTGAAAATTCGCATACATTGATTTTAACCTTTTGACTTTTATAATATTTTAAAAGTTGTATATTATTAAAACATATTAATTTCTGCATATATTATTTTAGATTTTGCACAAAATATAATATGTATTATTGTAGATTGAAGTAGATAATATAAAAAGTGTTTTCTTTTCCAAATATTTTTGTTGTTTAAAAGGAAGCTCGGTCAATTTCTGTTAAAAGGCTAAATACTGAAATTTTTGGCATTTTGCATGAATTCGTTTTAACTTTTTGCACAATTTTAAAAGCTGTATATTATTAAAATATGTTTAATTTGTATGCAGTATTGCCTATTTTGTATGTATTATAATATAAATTACTGCAGATAAAAGTAGATTGTGTGTAAAATATTTTTTTTCGATTATTTTTATTGTGTTAATTATAGTACATTTAATCTCTCTTTTCGAATTTGAAAGCATGAAAAGTTGAAATTTCGCATGCATTCATTTGCACTTTTCACTTCTGTACCATTTTCAAAGACGTATGAAAGTTTAATTTGTATATAATATTGCATATTTGCATATATTATATCTGATATTGATAAAAAAACACAGAATGAATATATATATATATAGATAGATAGATAGAAAATCTATATGATTCAAATTATTTCTCTGTTTAACTTTTAGCACATTAATATGTTATCGAAATATTCAAAACTTGTATTGTTGAAATATATTTTAATTTTATATAGCATTGCACAATTTGTAAATATTATGTATATAGAATATTACTGCAAGTAAATTTAAATATTGTGAACATTTTTTTTTTAAATAATAATAATTATTTTCATTGTTTTGATTATAGCAAGAATAATATGATATTCAAATGTTAAAAACTTTGAAGTATCGCATATATTCATTTGAATTTTTTAAATTCTGTATCGTTTTGAAAGCTACATGAATATGATAATTTTCATACATTATTGCATATCCTGTAGGGGAGAGTGGGGATGAATGGGACGCAGGGTGAATAGCACAACAGCAAAATTTTTATGTTTTGCAAGCACCAGAAACTTGACATTTTTTCTGATAGATAGCAACACTGAGATCATTTATCAAGCGTAATTTCAGAATTGTTCTATCCATAGATGGGCAGAAAAAATTTAAAGTGTCTTTTTCATCTTAAGTTTTTACTGATTAAATTAATTTGTAATTAGAAATTAACTACTTGCTTAAATTTAATATAACTTATATGTGATGGAAGGCATAATCTTTTATTGTATTTATGATATCCAAGAAGAATATTATTGAGAATTATTTATTATGCCTATTTCCTGTTTTATATGATCATGTCGTGGTTGGGATGAATGAGACATGTTCCATTCAACCCCATTATGTATTAATTAAAATTGTACAGAGGAATTATTAGGGCAAATCTTAAATAGATTTTCAATATTTTTATAACCTGTAGCTCAGAAAGTTATATAACATAGAATTATGAAAGTAGCATTTGAATTTAGTGCACTGCTAAATATAAAGAAATATAAGTAAATATCAATGATGAATAGGCTTTTTTTTTTTTTTTTTAATAACTACGATCTATATAAAGTTAGTTAATTCATTATAAAATAACTTTGTAGTTTTAATTGTGTAAACTAGCCATATTGCTTATCAGGACTCTTAATTTTGAGGATTTAAAGAAAAATAGATAATTGTTCTGATTTTTGTTTACAACAGTTATGATTAAAACATTTATAAGTTAGAATATTCAATGCAACTTAAATCAATGATTTACCCTTGTTTTCCCAAGATGGGATTATTTTGACCCATTTTGAAATTGAAATTTAGTTAAGCCCCCTCATTAAAAAGTGCGCTAATTCGTCGGAGATAGCAAACATAATCAGTGGAATGCTGCACGACGATTTGTTCTAAACGATACAAAAATGCGTGGTGCTGGTGATTTTCGCCAAACGTGCCAAGCGGCACCTCAAAGCAATTTTTCTGCTGTAACGCCTTGATCTTGGGAAAGCGAGAGTTAAAAAATAAATTAATAAATTAATAATTATAATGCTGATTTTCCCTGTCTGTCATAAACAAAAAAATATTATCTGGATAATTTGTACTCTATTTAAATGATTTATCTCTTTTCGTTGTCTTATTAATTAATTTATTTTTAGATTAAGTCTGTTATTTTTTACGAAATGCCACGGAACTGGAAAATTAAAACTGACAGAGTTAGAAGTCCACCTGCAACTATTAAAAAAGCTGTTTCTGAAGTTGTCAACAAAAACATGTCTTTGAGATCTGTTGCAAAAACTTTCAACATGTCAAGTCTACACTAGCAAGATATGTAGCAATTGAAAAAAAAAAAAAAAAAAAACATACCGAACTGTAATTATTATTTTTTTTTTAATAAATAGAGCATTCGATTTTATATTTGCTATTCTTTAAAAAAATTCAAGTAATATTTAAAATCTTGTAGATATTCATTCGTCTTGAGGTTAGGGAAAGGAGATAGAATCTAAGAAAACAGACTTAAAACATTGATAACGCATATGATTAACGCATAATGCAATAAATTTGTTCATTTCAACAATTTTCCTCTTTCAGATTCGAAATGAGAACCTAATGTAGCACATTACCAATTAAAAATTCTTAACATTGTTTCAAATAAATAATTCTTTTTTTTTTTTTTTTTCATACTGAAATAATGGCTTAACTTTACAATCTGGTGCGGTAGCGTTTCTCAAGGAAGATGAAGAAAAATGAATATATAAACGGTAAACAGCGTTTCCACCCGTTTCTAGTTGCCACTTACCTAACTTATTGAAAAAAAAAGAAAAAAAAAATGTTTTTGAAATCTGCTGCATAATTTTTTAAAATAAATAATCATTAATTAGATATATTCTCAAATGTACTTTTTAACATATTCAGGGTATAATTTTAGTTAGTAGTATGTGAGAAAATTCGTAGATTCATGATTGCAGAAAATCTGGCTCTTTCTGAAGTTTAATCCGAATTTTTTTTTTTGGTGAAATCTTTTCTTAGCTGTCTGACAGTAGTGTTTGCTTTTTATTTTCAGGACACCTTTAAGCTGGAGAAATTTCTGCCTGTTTTGCCCACACTTTTTTCCTTATAAAAATCTTTATTGTATTATAAGACAAGAATTATTCTATAAATATGGTTGTAGTAAAAGAGGCATAAAGAGGCAAATATCGCAGTACCAAGAGGAGAGAAATGTATGCAGGAAAGTAATTTAAAACAATCATATGCGTAATCATTACTAGAACAAACCATTCAATTTTTAAACTGAATGTCAATTATTTTTCAAAAAACAGACATTTTGGAACCATTGTGGGCATATTATATTGAACCAAGCTTCGTGGCTTCGTCAATACTCAACCGATTGTGAAACAGGCAAATTGAATAATATTTTTATTTAATTCACCATAAATAGCCTCAACTTTAATTTAAATTAACGCCCGTCTGTTCTTTATTTCATGTGGAAAAAAAGAAACAGAACGGAAAGCTCTTCTGTCTAGTCTATGACAACAGATCAGTATTTCCATTTAAGAACATAGACGTGTAAATTATACACTTTTTTTAGTATCATTAATTTACTTCATATCCTTTAACCTTTTCAGGAGCAAGAGAATTGCACTTATGTAAATTAGACTGCCACCAGAATTTACGAAAAAAATTAAAATAAAAGTGATTAAGGACATTTTCTGTTACAGAAATTGTCATTAATTTTCTCCGCCTTTTTTTCCGGACCGTCTTAGGGAGGAGAAATTTCTGCCTGTTTTGCCTCCACTTTTTCCTTAGTGAAATCTTTATTGTATTTTTACTTTCTTCTATATTCAATAGAAGAAAGTATTGGATTCGTAAAAATTTTCGACTTTCGGTTTTAGACGGATTTACACGTTTTGCGAGATCTAGAACACGATTTTACCATTTTTAGAAAATGTCTGCCTGTTCTGTGTGACAAAAATTTTGTGGCAACTGTATCTCCGGAACTACTGCTCAGAATTGTATATAAATCTAAATGTAGATGCACCTTGACATAAATTAGAGCCTGTCAACTTTTGGTGTCAACTACTCAACAGGTGGCACTACTATACAGCAATTTCCGCAATTTAAGGGGAGGCTATAATCTCAGGTTCTATTGCGAATAATCAAACAAAACTTAATGTGTAAGAAGGTTATTATGAGACATTATGCGGATTCAATTTGAATGCTTATTGGCCAACAGGTGGCACTGCTACACAGAGATTTTCACAATTTAAGGGTACTGCGTATTATCAAACAAAACTTGATGTGTGAGAAAACCATTATGAGACATTACGCTGATTGAAGTTGGACGCTTATAGGCCAAGAGATGGTGCTGTTATACTGGAAATTTCCTCGATAACAGGAAGTCTATATCTCAACTTGTATGGCATATAACTGTACGAAACTTGAGATGCGAGATAACCACTATGAAAGCGTAGTTTTTAAGATGTTATTTATAGATAATAAAATGTCTTAACTTAATAAATAATAGTTTTAATAAATTATTCGCTCTTAGTGAATTTGTATAGGAAAATATAGAAGAAAGTCTTGTGGTGGCTACAACATACTAGTTTAGATAGGAATTATTCTATAAAAATAGTGGTAGCAAAAAAGAAATTTCTCATTTTTAAAAGTATTCCTGAAAAAAAATGGAGACTACAACCCCTGTTGCTATGTTAAAGAAGCAAAATTAACTTTAAAAAAATTGCTGGGTGCATTTTTTTTTTTATTTTTTTTGCAGTTGATGCTTAGTAATTACGTCCTTGTAGCGAGGACACTGCGCTTCAAAGGTTTAAATAACATAATCTGTTTTGATTAACAGCTCTTGGTTTTCTTGAAAATTTTTGGAAATGTAGAATGTTTTTGAATTTATATTTATTTTAAATATATTTTGTATAAAATCTGATGAAAAATAACATTTTTAGGATTTTTTGTTTATTCATTTCATAGTAAAATTATGGCTTCTCTCTCCATTTTTACTTTCTTCTATATTCAATAGAAGAAAGTATTGGATTCGAAAAAATTTTCGACCTCAGGTCTTTGATGGGTTTACACGTTTTGGCCATTTTTAGAAAATGTCTGTCTGTGCGACTGTATCTCAGATTTTCATACAAATTGGTATGTAGTTACACACTGACATAAATTAGTGCCTATCAACTTTTGGTAAAAATTGTCCAACAGCTTGCGTTGCCCTCTCGCTTTTCGTAAATTTTTAACATGCTGGTATAGGACAAAATTTTGTATAAATGTGCATAAAGAGAATTATTTTTTAATAATCATTACTGAATTTAGAAGAATTATTTGTAATAGAGATAGTCAACTGGGAAAAAAATTGTGTATGTAGGAGCCCCGCTTAAGTCCCCCCCCCCCTCGAGGGGAGTAAATTTTCATGATGGGTATCTTTCAAAAGAGCTCGCCAATACCTCTAAAACGAACGGTTGAACCATCGATCTGCGATAATTTAAAATAAAGTTATCGATTTTACATTTTTAACAACGACAAAAAAAAAAAAAAAAAAAAATGTAATATTGAGAATAAAATTGATTTATTATTATTATTATTATTATTATTTAGTGTTATACTACTTCTCTAATATGGAAATCGTCTGCATTATCATGGAAGATAATTTTTTTTTAAATAATAATTTTAATACATTATTTTTACTGATTGAATTTGTATAGGAAAATATAGAAGAAAGTCATGTGGTGACCACAACATACTAGTTTTAAGTTATTTTTCATTTATGCCTTTTAGTTTTTTCAAGTAAATATCGACGAAATTTAATCAAATAATTAATTTTTTAATTCGACGATTTTAAATAGGAGCAAAATTGGCCTGTAAGAGGTAATAAAGTATTTTGCACAAGCACTTTAACTCTACTCGTATGTATTGCTTGAACAACTATTGTATAAGAATGAAAAAAATATTCACTCAGATTAACGTAAAATGTGTCATAAACCTTCAAAATTTATTATTTTATTTTTTCTTCTGCGTATAACTCGCAAGTTCGATAAATCTTTCTTACACCAGAAATTTTAATTAAAGAAACAAATTTGATTCAGGTATTATAAAGGATGGAAAATGGAAATCATCGCAGCACTCTATTAAATGATTTTTCTGGAATAATACAGATTTATCTTAATGAGGATTATACACTGGAAAGTATAGTACTCTATTGACATTTTAATTAATTGACCCATTAAATTATTTACTAATTCCAATAATATTTTTTATCATATACTATTTATGCTATCAGCTGCCGTAAACTTTTTTACGCAATAAAATAAAATAAAATAAAATAAAATAAAATGTCTTCTTTGAATTAGTTTTTCTGTTTTCCAAATATTTTAAATCATTTGCACATAAGAAAAAAAAGATATATTATCCCTTAATCTAATTTCGCTGTTTCCTAAACTTATTTTGTGCTTTTTTTCTCTTTGCATAGATAACTTTATACTGCGCACATACTATTCTAGAAAAATACATCTAATTTACTGGTATTCAGTGTAAATGAAAGAAAACTTTTCATTAACACCATAAATCACAAAAACACGCAACAACTTATTCGTTTCTAATATAACTATTATTCTCGCGTTCTTTTGTGATTTACGGTGTTAGCTTACAAAGTTTCTATAATTATTCGTAATTGCATTTAGAAACAATTTAATAGATAAATCCAATTTGAAACATAATTCCATTTTTCCAAATTAATAAGATGGTCATAAAATTTGAATAGTTCGCTGGTTCGATTCCGTATTGTTTATACGCTAAAATTTTCAAAATGTAAAATATTACTGCCAATTTGCAAGTAAAAGCCCTCCTCTCTAATTATACTCTTAAAGGAATGTATTCTAAAAACATAACACATTTAATTTAATTTCCAAATTAAAAATACCATACTTTTACTTTTTTAATGATAAAAAGAATAATAACCTTTTATAAAAATGTCTTATCGAGTATTTTTTATATTTACTAATAACCACGCTATTTTAAAAAGGATCGCAAATTAACCTCCTTCAAAATTCGATGCTTAAATGTCTCAACCATACAACATTATGTGCTCAAAAAGAAAATTTCTAAAGCATCCTTTTTAAATTCCTTTCCTAAGAGCATTTTTGAAGCGCTCCACTGAAAAGCGTAATCTTCCTCTGCAGTTACAATCAGCGGCTTATGTCTGCGAAACTTCAGTCAAGCAACTACACATCACGGTTATTGGATTTTCTTCTTGCCAGCGAGAAAATGGTGCCACTGCACTTTCCTCCGCACACAAGCTGCTGCAGCAGAGAAATGGAACTGGAACGAACGAACGACCTGTACATCTACTCTGCGGGCAAGGCAAAATGGCGTTTCCGGCCGCCATCTTGATAGAATTTTCAACCTGGCTTTGGCAACAGCTGTTATTAAGATGTTTCTTCGAAGAAATGGAGTAAAAAAGAATATTACGGATGAAATATATCTTAATGGATGAAATTTATCTGAAAAACATAAAAAAAAGGAGGATTAAATTAATATATTTAACGAAAATAATATGTTATACTGCAGTAAGATGAATTGAAATATATTACACAAAAGAAGTGGAAAAACAACGAGATATTTTATCCAAATCACTATTATTTTAATCTGCGTGAAATTCAAAGGATTTAATACTTTTAATAGCATTTAAATATAATTAATTTATAAAAAAGTAAGTAATATATATCGAAAAAAGGAAAAAATTAAAACTGAACCACAAAAAAAAAAAAAAAAAAAAAAAAAAAAAAAATAAGCAACTTTACAAAATTAAAATGCGTTACAATTCCTTATTTAAACTCAAAATGTGTATTAATTGCAACATAACAAGTATTTTACTAATTTTAACAGCATTAAGATAAATACCATCACTGTAATTGTTGATAAAAATAAATCTAAAGAAAAGAGACATACTCTTTAGTTTTAGAAAAAAAAAAAAAAAAAAAAGGTGATTAATTTTACTTCGCAAGATAAAATATCAATACATCCACTTTGAAAATTATTTACATGCAAATGTTTAAAAACAAATTATATTCTATTAGAAGTAACTCAAGCAATTCATTTAGAAGCAAACAAGTTGCTAAAACGGGCATTCCATTAATGTAACAGAAGAACAATTATATAAAAGACTTAATGAATAATTCTAATAAATTTAACAAACGCACAACTGACTTCATACGAAATGTGCTGTAACATAATCTTATTAACTTTCATTTGTTTTATTCCATCCAAAAATAAACATAAAACTGACACGCCAATCTTTAATCACGCGATGTATCTTAAGTATTTAATTATATAGCTTATTTCCCATACTGTGTAAATATTCTAAAGGTTTGTAAAAATATTCTAAACATCTAAACTAAACTGTATGCCTAAAAATCATTCGGAACTTTCGTTGAAAAATACTAAACAAATTGCGTTGTTTTATTTTGTTAAACAAAGAAGGTAACGATGTGTCAAAATAACGCAGATTTATAAAATTCGTGACAATTGAAGTAATAAAACCTTGTTATCGGTATATAATTTCTCATTATTCACAGAAATAAAACTACTTAAATAATATATGCACTTTATATTTATAACAGTATTTTCGAATAGAATAAGAAAATTCGTTTCAAAATATCAAATAAAAAGATATTACAGATCTATCATCTGTTTGAAGGGCAAATATATCTAGACAAAATAAAAATTGCATTGCTAGAACTTTTTGTTGTTCTCGGATTTCTTACAATTCCTGTCAGGCGTTATAACTCGCAGAAAAAACAATTTGAATGTTAGAAAAAAATGGGAAGTTATTTTTATAAAATATATTTTTCTTTTTTCATAAATACGTCAAATAAAAGTTTTCCAATCACATTTAAAGCTATCTTCTGTAATCTATTTTACTATTTATCAGTAAGTTATTTCAGCAATAAATAATTCAAACGTAATTATTTCTAGAGTCATTTAAAATTATACATTGTTTACAAATCTTCCAAATTAATTATTCATTATTTTAGAATAATATAATTTATTTTAAATAACACTCCTTTTAGCTAATTTAAACATAACTATTTTTATTTTAATGTCGATTTTTTTTTTAATTACTAAGAATGGTTGAACCTTTATAATATACGAAGTTGCAATTAAAATGGTTGCAGTAAAATAAAATTTTTGAATTATCTGCTAACTAGTTTCTGACTTCCAGCAGTTTAATTGTACGAAAAATTGAAATTTATTACAAAAATTCCATCGGCAACAAAACTAAATATTACCGAAGTTTTCGATAATTAGAATAATCATATTGCCTTTTCAGTAACGTAAAAAAATATGAACAATTTTATATTTTTAATCTAATATTAATAATGAAACTTTAAATAATTATTTAAATGTAATTTATTATACCAATATATATATATATATATATATATATATATATATATATATATATATATTCTAATTCGACTTAAATGACCCCCTTATGATAATTTATGATAATTTATTTAAAAGAGATGGTTAATTAAATTAAAATACAAACGAGATAATTTCTGTTTTCTTTACTTTTTTTTAGGCCTATCTACGTATTTTTACGATACCCGTTTTCGATAGTTGGAAATTTATCGAAGTCTAAAATTTATAGAAAATATAATTGAATAATTTGAAAGCAATGTTATAATTTGAAAAAAAAAAAAAAAAAAACTAATAGTTCTCCGTCCTAAACTAAATTCTGCTTTTGCCAGAATTTCATCATTCATTTTATTTTATTTTGAAAGGGAAAGAAATGAAAATGAATAATAATCACTATCGAAGAAGTTTTTTATTATTATTCGCGTGAAAATATATTTTATTATTCGAAATATAAATTAACTCGTAAAATTTTTTGGCAACAATTATAAATTTAAATAAATAATTTAATAAAAGTTTAGAAGTTAGAATTTTTAATTTTATTTTTTTAGTATAGAGGAATATTAGTCTCAATCTATGATGGATAAAACGTCGTCATTAGTATTTTATGGGGGAAAATGTTGGACACCAAATTTCAGTCATTTTAAAAAGTCATTTGTAGAAGTATATAACAAATATTGATCGAGAGTTCGTGTTTTAGATGTGCGTTCATGTAATATGTCAGACAATATCTCTTTAACGCAGATGGGACACCGGTGTCCCTTTTGCTTATTTATTTTTTGACGCTCTTATTACAAATATTAATATTATATGATAGTTTTTTATTATAAAAGAGAGTCTAATAGTTACTATAAAAAATCTATTAGATTATCACAGTAAATTTTTTACTAAAATAAAAATGTTAAATAAAAGTAGTTTGAAAACATTTTATCAACCAAGTTCAAAAATTTATTTCTAATTAAATTTGATTATTTAAAAAAGATCAGTAATGAATTATTGCTACTCCTATATCTAAGTAATTGTAAATAGGTGCAATTTGTAAAAATATTTATTCATGGGACGCCCGTGTCCCATGATGAATTTACCTTTAACGCAGAAAGGGACACCGGTGCCCCACTCTATATTTTAGAACCAAAATTAATTAAAATTTTAAATATAACATTTTCCACTTATTTATATCTAAAATAACTTAAAACTATCAAAAAAATGTAAAAATTATGTTTGATGAGAAATCTGCTTCAAAGGGTTAAACGACAAAGCATTATCTCTCTTTATTATTATTATTATTATTGGTTTCTGCATCAACTATTTTTTAATTGCATTTTTTTACAGTGTAGTTATTACGCATATTGTGAGATATTGCTTTCCGACTGCAATCGTTCTATATATATATATATATATATATATTTCTTTTTTTTTTTTTCGGTTATTTATTTTTTATGTATCAAGAAATACGGGAGATAACTTTTGCAAATTTTCTGATATTTACCTTTTTGATTGCCAGAAGTTTAAAGTAAGGAAACAACTAAACTTTTTCTAAAATTATCATCTGTAAACAAATTTTCGGAATCCCCGTAAAAAAAAATTACTTTTTCACGAAATAGAAACACTTAAGCATACTTTTAGTAACAAATACGTAAAATTTTACATTAGTATTATGATATAAATATGAAGTCTTTAATTAGGAACACACTTTAAATAAATGACTTTATTAAATTGAATAGAATAGAATAGAATTAGATACATCATGTATTTTCATTTCTGATGTGACATCAGTAAATATACAAGATCTTCTTCTTCTTCTTCTTTATTATTATTATTTTTTATTATTAAAATTATTTGATATTAGAACTTTTTTATTTTATGCCAATGTGTTAATTTCGATTAAAAAAAAAAAAAAAAAAAAAAGGCTACTTAATTTTTTTCTAATTAGTTAAAACAAACCTTTTGATTTAAAACCCAAAAGTGACAAAGTTAGAATCTACGAAAAATTTTTTATATAGATTTTTTTATTTATTTTTTCTGAACTTTGATAAAATATTAAAATTAATTCTTTAAGCCTCGGGGGGTAGGGGGGGGGGACAAAATGGAACATTATAAAAATTAACTTTATGATATTTTTGTGCGTTTTTTTTTTTTTTTTTTAACGTAGCTTGAACACACACAAAAAAAAAGAGGCATAAACTGCACTTAATGTTTATTTTTTCTAATCTGATATCATTATAAATAAAAAGTATCATTTAAAAAGACAATCCAAGGTATTATGATTGTTGACATTTTTATTGGAAAGGTAATGTCTACGATCTGACAAGATTAAAATTTTCTCATTCAAGTTTGGTAGCCATTCAAGATAAATCCGATTGACTTGGAGCTAAATATTAAAGAAATAATTTACAATTCGATTGGCGTGAACTTTTGCTTATTTATTGCTAATTGAACACAAGAAGAAACAATTTAAGTTCTTAAATAATAGCTGATGAGTTATATTCAGTATAACGTCACTTAGCAAATTTTTCTATTTACAATTCTTATTTTATCTGTCTCTATTAAGGCTTATAAAATTGTTAATTGCCATTTTTTTTTCAATTTGTTATTTAAATTTACAGTTTGATTCCACAATATTAACATTCGTCAAATTTAACAGTTTGCTGTGTATTGTGTGTATGTACGAATATGACAAATTTTGTACCTTAATTTTATAGTTTTTAAACTTGATTCTTTAGCAAATTAATCTACCACTTTTGAAGTATAGTAAGAAATTTGTAATTTATATAATCAAATCATAGTTAAAATGTAATGTTCTGAAATATAAATCAATTTAATTATATTTTTTCATAAGGAGTATACGAGCGCAGTTTGATAAGTCCGTGACTTAAAAAAATGTGGTGCTCTGACCACATTCTTATTTTTATATTTCCAATTTTTTATTTACTAGCAAACCCGTGCGAAATATTCGCATTTTATTTATTTTCTTATTTACCTTTAAAATATGAAACTCATAAATGTTATACCAATTTCACCACCTAATTAAAATTTTAACTTACCAGAAGCCAGATTATTAATAAAACCAAATTAATATTGTACCTCAATTTTCATGCTTCCACAGACAGTACAATTTTAATATAGGACTCCCACGACGCCTTTTCAATTTTTGTGGCCATGTTGGCGATGACTTTCTATTAATTTTAGTATATTCTACAAATTAAATAAAATAAATTAAAATAATTCCTATTTTGATTATATTTTTTATGATTGTGTTTTTTAGTCAATTTATGACTCAAAAGTTCATATTCGGTATATACCTTTAAAATATTGCTAGGTTTAAAATGACGCTTGCAAAGATTCTGAAGAAACAACTGTTAAAAATACATTTTTTCCGTAAAATAATCTCATC
The DNA here is from genome assembly GCA_963930645.1 of Salticus scenicus. Classification (NCBI taxonomy): domain Eukaryota; kingdom Metazoa; phylum Arthropoda; class Arachnida; order Araneae; family Salticidae; genus Salticus; species Salticus scenicus. The sequence goes on from OZ005658.1 coordinate 183,658,235, forward strand.
AGACAAATCTCATCATTTTTTCTTATTAGTCCATTGAGCTAAGTCTGCGTGCTTAAATATTGTTCATGTATAAATATCATTTTTTTATCCTCATTTTTTATCGATTCGACAAAAAATAATTGAAACTGGTCCACGTAAGAGAAATATTATACAGATTATCTGCGGTAACATTCCTAAGATTTGCGAGCAATATTTTAAATACATTGTGTTCTACTGGATTCAAAAGTAAACGATTTGCGTGTTTGTTTTGATTATGGAGAAAAAAGAATTTCGTGTGTTGATAAAACATTATATTTTGCACGGAAAAGCAATTATCGAAACTGAAGAAAAGTTGAAAAAATACTATGGGGACTCTGCTCCATCACGTGGTATGATTCACAAGTGGTTTACGAAATTTCGTTGTGGCCATACGAGCACAACCGATGGTGAGCATTCCGGAAGTTCAATTGAGATCACGACTGAAGAAATGGTCAACAAAGTCCAAGATATCATGTTAGAAGACCGCCGTGTGAAAGTGCATGAGATAGCTAAGTAGCTAAACAATTCAAATTAGCGTGTATTCAATATCTTGCAGGAACATTTGGATATGAAAAAGTTATCAGCCAGATGGGTGCCGCAGTTGTTGACAGGGGATCAAAAGCGGACTCGTGTAACCATTTGAAAGCAGTGTTAGGCAAGTTTGAATTTTTGTGGAATTATGTAACAGTTGATGAAATATAAATTCATTACTACAAACCAGAAATGAAAGAACAGTCTACACAGTGGACTTCTTCTAATGAGCATGTTCCGAAAAAGAAAAAGCAGTTCCATCGGCCGGAAGGATTAGGGCTACAATTTTCTGGGACTCAAAGGGCCTAAACCTCATTGACTATCTGGAAAAGGGAAAAATGATCATCGGATAGTATTATGCCGAGTTATTAGATCATTTTAATGCAAAATAGAAAGAAAAGGGGCCCCGTTTGTCCAAGATAAAAGTACTTTTTCATCACGACAATGAGAAAGTGCAATCGTCTGCAATCGCAGCCGCTAAATTTGTGGAATTACAATACGAGTTGCTCCCTCATCCACTCTTCTCTCTTGATCTGGCATCCAGTGACTTTTTTCTTTTTCCAAATTTAAAACAATAGCTTGGTGGAATGAGATTTTCTTCAAATTTTGAGATCATTAATGCCACAAATGTCAATTTTGAGGAGTTTTCGAAACCTTACTTTTTGGAAAGATTAAAGCCTTAGAATATCGTTGAAAAAAAGTATATCATTATGAAAGACGAGTATGGCGAAAAATAAAATGCATTTTGCTATATATATATATATTAATTTTTCATTTCAAAGTCACGAACTTACCAAACTGCCCTCGTATTAACCCTTAAATGCATAGCGATAGCGAACGTGTGTTTAAAACCTCATATCTCTTTATGCAGCAAACTTTACAGAAGGTTATATAGTTATTTAAATTTTACTAAAACTACTTTATTGTTTTCGAACGCAACTAGAATCTTTGAGAGTTTATTGCTTTATCTGTGAGAATTTTCATTCTTGGTGCACTATATGAGTACAGTTTTATTTTGGCGAGTGTTACGCATTCCGATTATTTATATAAAAATTGAAAAAAAAACATACAAAAAAAATTGTTTTCGGATAAAAACAAAGTAAGAGTCACAAATAAAGAACAGTCTACACAGTGGACTTCTTCTAATGAGCATGTTCCGAAAAAGAAAAAGCAGTTCCATTGGCCGGAAAGATTAGGGCCACAATTTTCTGGGACTCAAAGGGCCTAAACCTCATTGACTATCTGGAAAAGGGAAAAATGATAATCGGATAGTATTATGCTGATTTATTAGATCATTTTAATGCAAAATTGAAAGAGTGTTGGCGAATGTTAAGACATTCCGATTATTTATATAAAAATTGAAAAAAAAAAACATACAAAAAAAATTGTTTTCGGATAAAAACAAAGTAAGAGTAGCAAATAAAGAACAGTCTACACAGTGGACTTCGTCTAATGAGCATGTTCCGAAAAAGAAAAAGCAGTTCCATCGGCCGGAAAGATTAGGGCCACAATTTTCTGGGACTCAAAGGGCCTAAACCTCATTGGCTATCTGGAAAAGGGAAAAATGATAATCGGATAGTATTATGCTGATTTATTAGATCATTTTAATGCAAAATTGAAAGAAAAGCGGCCCCGTTTGTCCAAGATAAAAGTACTTTTTCATCACGACAATGAGAAAGTGCAATCGTCTGCAATCGCAACCGCTAAATTTGTGGAATTACGATACGAGTTGCTCCCTCATCCACTCTTCTCTCTTGATCTGGCATCCAGTGACTTTTTTCTTTTTCCAAATTTAAAACAATAGCTTGGTGGAATGAGATTTCTTCAAATTCTGAGATCATTAATGCCACAAATGTCAATTTTGAGGAGTTTTCGAAATCTTACTTTTTGGAAAGATTAAAGCCTTAGAATATCGTTGAAAAAAAGTATATCATTATGAAAGACGAGTATAGCGAAAAATAAAATGCATTTTGCTATATATATATATATTAATTTTTCATTTCAAAGTCACGAACTTACCAAACTGCCCTCGTATTAACCCTTAAATGCATAGCGATAGCGAACGTGTGTTTAAAACATCATATCTCTTTATGCAGCAAACTTTACATAAGGTTATATAGTTATTTAAATTTTACTAAAACTACTTTATTGTTTTCGAACGCAACTAGAATCTTTGAGAGTTTATTGCTTTATCTGTGAGAATTTTCATTTTTGGTGCACTATATGAGTACAGTTTTATTTCGGTGAGTGTTACGACATTCCGATTATTTATATAAAAATTGAAAAAAAAACATACAAAAAAAATTGTTTTCGGATAAAAACAAAGTAAGAGTAGCAAAAAATATGTATATTTTTGCATATACTGATAAATTTAGGAAGAATTTATAAGACATTATTATACAACGAGCAATACATTAATCGGTTTAAGATACTGGTAAAAATATATACTTTTCAATATAAGTGTTTCATTAATAAACGAAGCTTAAATGGTTAATACGCTTTTCTACTGTTTATTATGCATATTTATCTACATAAAATAAAAATTTAACACAAAACGTCTCAAACATTAATATTATACTCTTATACAATATTTTATTCCGTCAAATTGAATTAAAAGAAAATTTAGTTTCCATTAATAGATTTTTTCATAAAGTAAAGAAGAAATAAGATAATTTCTGAATACATCAAATTTAAAAAAGAAAAGGTTTAATCCTATCATTTTTTAGGAGGAAAAAATGTTTTTTTTTTTTATTATAAATACTGATATACTTAAGTATATTTCAATCAATCTTTCTACAAACCAGAACATTATCAAACAATGATTAACTTTCAGTTTCTCTTTTATAAACAAAAATCTAATTTTCAATGTTCTTAAAGAATACTTATTCTTATGGAATAAAAGTTCATGACAAAATATTTCAAACATTAATATTCCACTTCAATACTTCATTCAAACGAATTGAATTTTTACAACTTTATTTTGATTCCCTTCATAGATTTGTTTGGAAAATAAAAAGCAAAAAGCATTTTTTTTTTTTTTTTTTTTTTTTTTAAAAAGCAAAATGGTAAAAAAGTTTCATTTTTTTTTCTAATGGTTTAATTCATTTTTCGAAAAAAATTGACGTTCTTTACTCGACTTTCGGAAATATAATTAATTAACGGTTGGTTAAATAAATTAAAGTAAGAAAAGTCTGAAAAAAAAAATCAGCTCAACTGAATAAGACGTTTCATGCTATTATATTTCAAATAATTTGAGCCCATAGGTTTTAATGATAAAGAATTTTTCATTATGTCCCTGTAAAAACTATAAATGTTAGATTTACCAAAATCTATACAGTTCGTTCAAAGTTGACCTATATCAGACCTGTACAGCCCCAAACACTTGGCGGGCCGCATAGAAATTTGGTTTATTCAGGCGGGCCGCACAGTATGTACGCAGTATATGTTTGTTTATATATGGGTTTGTGAATGTATGAATCACGTATGTAATGTATTATTTTTTTTTTTTTCCGGGAGAAGACGGGGTGATTTAGAGAAAAATACGTTAATATTAAGTTATTTTCATCCATAAATTAAATATAGAACCATCAAAAATTTATGACTAGCTATTAAAAAGAGAATATGAATAATGGATTCCATAATATTTTTTACAACAGTGTGTTGTTTTTAATTTATCAACCGTTGAAATGTATTTTGACTTCAAAAATTCAGAACGGATTAGTTAAAGTTTAATCAAAATTTTCAAACTTTAAATATCGTTAATTTCCTCGCGAACCGTAAAATATTACACGGCGGGACGCATGCGGCCCGGGAACAGCGGATTGGCCACCCCTGACCTATACCATGTATATAAATTTACAGTTCAATCAAATAAAGCATATTATCGCCTTTTAAACAATTTCATCCCATAGAACCTAATGTTAAAGCACTTTTCTTTGTGTCCATGTAAGAAATAAAAACTATAAGTGCTAGATTCATTAAAATGTATATAGGTCGTGCTACGGTGACCTAGAACATACAGACGAATTTTCAGCTCATTCGAGCACAGCGTTTACACGCTATTGCATACACTCACGCACTTTCATACACATGCACACATATTATAAAAAGAACACAGAACTAGCGTTGAGAAGTAACATATAGAAAACTTTGAATAAACACCGTAAAATGCTAGGACTCGCAACGAGGGTTTCGGGTAGAAAGAAGACACGATCCTTCATCAGGCGAGCAAATTAAGCACGTGTGCTGCAATCAAAACGTTTGTTGCGAGTTTATTTTATGGTTTATTTTACGCACACATACATCACGAAAAATCGTGTAAAATTGTAGCTAATTCCCAAAGAATTAAAACTAGAGTTGGAGGTGTAAAACTATGCGTTACAACATTCAATAATATAAACTTTCAAATTCTACGATCATTCGTTTTAATGCTATGTGAAATATGAAATATGCAAAATACATTATGAAAATCATGATTACAATTCTTTCCTTACATGGTATATTCGGAAAGTAAAAATACTAATATATGTTTTAGATTGATTTCAATCAATGTTCATACTTTAGAGATTGAAACAACTAATAACATATTTTTTCTTTTCTTTTATAAACACTTTTCCCATACGGTTTAAAAAAATTTCATCGCTCACGATAACTAAATAACATATAACAACAATATTCAAGAAACTTTCATCACTTTTTTTTTTCAGAAATTTATTCAGCTGGTACTAATCATACTCTCACTAAACTTAATATAATACTTAAAAGACATTCAATGTTTAATAAATGTATTTTTCCCACAACTAAAACTTCCAAGATCAAACATTCCATATATTAATTATTATTCTACTGCTATTAAATAATTTTTTCAGTCAAATAAAATTTACACAAATTTATTTCGTTTTCCTCAATAGATTTTATTCGAAAAGTAAAAATAAATAGGATTCTCTTTAGAAAGATTTGATCCTTAAAAGAAATGTTTTTATCTTATACTTTTTATTGTATTTTACATATATATAAGAAGAAAATATTTGCATTCTTGAATATTTTCGATGGATTTATATATATATTTTTTTTTCTTGAAATATCCTGAATGGTTTGACCATTTTTAGAAAATGTTTGCCTGTGTGTGAATTAAAATTTCACGAATCAATCGGCAAAATTTTAACCAAATTTAATATTTACTTGGGCCTTAACATAAATTAGTGCTTACTGCATTTGAAGATGGATTGCTCAACAAGTGGAGCTGTTATCCAAAAATTTTCTTAATTTTTAATATGGCGGTACAGGATAAAATTTCGTATAAATGTACATAATAAGGATTATTTTCTACAAATAATTGTGAAATGCTTCACAAATATCGATAATAGTAATAATAAACTTGTGTGTATGCACACGCATCGCTTACGTCCTACCCCCCTTCCCCACATGTGTGTAAATTTTCAATATTTACCTTTAAAAATTTTCAATATTTACCTTTCAATGTTTACCTTTAATTATTTTCAATATTTACCTTTAAATATTTTACCTTTAAAAAATTCGTCAATATTTTTAAAACTAAGGTTTGAACGATAGATCTGTAATAATTATAAGCAAAGTTATTGTTTTTTCATATGTATATATATATGTATATTCAAATGCCGCCACAAAATTGACTTTATTTGGACATTTAGTGTCATAGCAACCTGAGATGAAAATCGTCTGCATTCATCATGAAAAATAAATAAAATCTACATAAAATCATACTTTTTGTCGGTAAATTGGTCAGAATCGAAAAATTTTGTGAATTGTTCATGTTTCACAAGTGATGCAAATAAAAAATATCTTCAAAATATTTTATGCACGTGTTGTTGTTTATGGATGCTGTAGATATACTTTTTGTCCGGCTATCACATGAGAAAGAAGGACGGAATTCAATGACATTTGGCAGGGATTTAGGCCAGAGCCTAACGTAAAATTATATCTATCGAATATTTCAAAATTTTCATTAGATTTGTAGATATAGGCAATAAACCTTTCTGCATGTGTAACAATGCTTTTTCAGGTGGTCCGAAAACCAGCTGTGTTAAAAAATTATCCAAGCCTCCCAATTCTAATGCTTTTGTCAGTAAAACGTATTGAATGAAATAAAAATTGCACCAGAAATTCTAGTATCAAGGAAAACAAAAATTCCTTTAGAATAGAGAATATTTTTAGAATGTATTACTTATTTACTTTTTTTTAATCTGGGTGCCATTTGAAAACGATTGGAAGGAATTCAACGACACTTAGCAGGGCTTTAGGTGTGTACTCATTTAAAATTATATATATATATATATGTGTATAAAAAATTTCAGAACTTTAATTAGAATTAGATATAGGGAAAAAATTCTCACACACGCGTAGACGTTAAATATCTTCTGATTGGTGCAGTCTCAAGATGTAGCAAAGGATGACAGAGATGCGGAAAGATGAGACAGAGGAAGACAGAGCTCACTTGGCAGCTCTCAAGGTGAGGCAGCAGATTACCAGGGAATTTGAGCCTCTTCTAAGGAAAGTGTTACTTTCAGGGGAATTGCTTAGACATGTTAGAAGAAACAGGATTCAAAGGTAAAATAAGACTAATAATTGTTTTATTTATAATTCACTAATTCACTGCACAGAGGCTGCCAATGTAGTGTCGATGACCAGTGTGCATTCATGTCGAGCTCTTAAATGTAATAAGAAGTATAAAGGCCTGTGCTGCTCTTCCGGCAATGCTGTTCTTAATTACATATTTTATGCTCCAGAACCTATTCGTTCTTTACTCTGCAGTGAACATCCTCAATACAATCAGTTTTTGAAGCACACAAGGGCCTACAACAGTGCTTTCCGGATGATATTATTCGAGACCGATGATGTGAGAAGCTAGGTTCCGGCCTACATTCAGAGTATCAGATATACCCATTTTTCTGCACTGCTATAATCAATGTTATCCATTTCTGCAGATACGTTTCACTCCTGACGTACAAGAACAGGCTAATCGGAGGCTTTCCTTATTCAGTTGCTTTGATTCTGATCTGATGCTTCAGCTGCAGAAGCTCCTTAACTAGCACAATATTCATGCCAAAATATTAAAAACTGCTGTATAAATCTTGCGCCAAACTAAGAGAATCACAGAATAGTGATTCGTGCTGACCGTAGACAAGCTGGAGAACATGCTGGTAGATACAATGATCTGACTGTGAATGAAGTGGTGACTATTATAGTAGAGGAAACCAATGACAGGCGATATATATTATTGCAGAGAACAGGAAATCCATGTAAGGTATGTGAAACCCACCGTCCATAGGATATTCTCCAGTATTTCCAGGCATATACTATGTTCTACCGGGAAATGAATGGATACCATTTCTCCCTTTGTCATACCGATTCAAAGACTGGTCTTCCCACCACCAAAAATGAATCTACATTAGAATTTTATGCTTATCATTTAACGGTACCAGCGAAACCAACCTTCTGCATAAATTAAGGCAGCTGTTCAATCAGTTTTTGATTTACATGTATGCAAAAGTTGAAAGTGAGCGCTTACTTTAAATTAGGAAAAACCAGAAAGAAAATCAGGACAGATAACTATATCCATCTGCATGATGCTATAAGATAGGAGGAGAGTGTAGAGGCTCTAGGCCAGACAGTAATTTTGCCTTCCATTATTACATGAGTTCCTCTATATCTGCACTTCCGTAGCCAAGGTGCTTTCTGCTCTATCCGTAATTATGGTTCATTTGATCAATTCATTATTATGACAACACATTCAAAATGGTTAAATATTACTCAAGAATTATGAATGATTCAAACAGCCAAGAACCGCCTTGAAATTGTTTCACAGCAAAAAGGAAGTGTTTAATGATACTACTAAATAAAAAAAATGGTAAAATAATTGGCGCTGTGCTCTATTACGTTGAGTCAAATATTACGTTGAGTAGTAGAAACGTGGTCTCATCATTCACATATACTGCTGTTATTTAAAGAATCTATAAGGCCCGAGCAGGGAGTACTGCCAAAGTCTCTAAAATAAATTTTCAAGTACGTAAGCAAAGGAAGTTACTTGATCAGTGGTGAGAACAGAAGCAGTTTATATGTGATTCAAATGTATCAGAAAGGACGCCACTTATCTACATCATAGGCAATCTGATGCATCCTAGAGTCACCCATTCATGAAAGATATTCTGCTATTATTGGTCTGGACGTCAATCTAGAAAATGGACGAAGGATATATTTCAGTCCATATAATATAGAAGAACGAGTACCACTCGAAGCCACCTTTATGGTATCTTTTTATCTTTATCAAGTAGATACATTTACCAGAACACTTTTTTTCTGTAAAGTGCCTTCACACTACAAATTTATGAGAGGACAGTTTTGCAGGAGAAAATTTGATAGCCATGTTGAGGGCTGTCTAGGTATAAAAGAGGCATATCTTTAGGCAGAGTGTACACCTATTACCCGTACACCAATGAATGTTTTCACCTCCGTCTGTTGCTACACAATGGTCGGGGTCCGACTTTTTTTCAGAACTTGACAATTATCGGGAATAGTGCACACGACCTACCACACTGCTTGCAGATCCCTCGATCTTCTGGAAGATGACAGTCACTGGTAAGATGCTCTCAGGGAAACTGCAGTTTTTACTTGTATGCAGTCTAAGGACTTTTGCTGTCTTGAAGGTATTATGCAACCCAGCAGACTCAATTCGTCTCTAGACAAATTTTCGAGAACCATTGACTAAGGACTATCTTAGAAAAGCTCCAAGAACAGTGTCAAGCACCGCACTCGACCTGCATTAGTACGGTATGTGTCTGAAACAGTTTTAGGAAATCACGCTAGGTATTGGTGGTACGACCTTGGCAGATTGCGATCTTCCTCCTCCTCCTCCTCCACCTTTCCTATTGTTAAAAAACATATTGTATTGCAGAGAAATTGCATGTGATACAGCTCAATTAGTTTCATTTGTAAGAGAAAATAATCACGTCTTATGAACCAGTAAAATTCCGTGTATCGAGAAGTTTTTCAAGGGTCAACTAAAAATAAGGGCCCATAAATACAGTATGGATGCGTTAGATAGTACTTTGTAAGACATCAGAGGCTCTGACAATAGGAGGAATTACTGTTTTATTCTCTGGTGATTTCCGGCAAACAATACCAGTGATTAGAGGCGCTAGAGTTCATGAAATTAAATGCGTCCGTAAAAAAATTAGGCCTGTGGCTGAACATATAGCATCTGGCTTTGTCACTGAATATGAGAGTGTACATTGGCGGAGTACAAAGTGCACAACAGTCTCTTAATCTTTGGCTACTGTGGTCACTTCTCAAAACCGTTTATTAAGAAAGTTTTCCTTAGAGTGCATTTTTTGCACTTCATCCACAGTTCCTGGTTTTGACACTGAGCCAATAGCACACCAACAAGTAAACGGAAGTGGTAATAAATTCAAAAGCTTTTTTTTTTCCCTATTTCACGCTTAAGAAAGGACATACTAGTCAGTTAACATCCCGTTTCGTGAAGATGATTATGTGCATTATGCACCAGAGATCCTAGATGTTATGAATGCTCCAGAATTACCTGCTCATTTGGTCACTTTTAAGGTTGGAAACACCCAAGTTTTGCTCTGGAACCAGGCTTTGAAAGAAAACTCTACATCAGTCGTGTCATAGAAGCAGATATTGCTACAGGCCGTGGAGATGGATAGACTATTTTCATACCACGTATTGCAAAGTATCCTGACTAAACGTCTGTAGTTTTCAGTACGTCTATGTTTTGCCATAACTATTAACAAGTCCTAAGGACAGAAGTTATCTACGGACGAGATGGAATTCTAAGGCTATTTTTCTCATGGTCAATTGTACATACCATGCACAGGAGTAAAGTCAAAGGACTATCTGTTTGTTCATGCTCTAGAAGGCAGAACAGCTAATGTTGTTTATGAAGAAACTTTCTATTAACACTTGCAGGTTTTCTTTAGCGTTATTAATATTTGAATTTATAAATATCAACGTAAAAGTAATTATATATAAGATTGTTCCGTTACCTGTATTATTTACTTGCATTTATGAATCTCAACCTAAGAGTAATTGTGCATCGCATTTTGTCTTTTTCTATATTATTTATTTGTATACATGAACGTCACTTTGTAAGTTTTTTGTGTATTGCATATTGCCTTTATCATTATTTTAATTTGTTTGTGTATATTCGTTTAAACGTATAAAGTAATTGAATATGGCATATTGTGTTTACTGGTATTAATATATACTTGTATACATGAGCTTCAAAATGTAAGTAATTGTGTATTTGTACATTGATTTTATCGGTATTACTATTTATTTGTATTTAAAAGTCTTACTGTATAAGTAATCGTGTACCACATTATTGTCTTTATCATTATTATTATTTAATTTGTATATATTCGTATAAATGTATAAGTAATTAAATAGAATATAGTGAGTTCATTGGTATTTTTATTTATTTCAATATATGAGCGTCAATGTGTAAGTAATTAGAAAATATACCAAAAAGAGAATATCATCGCCAGAACGATAGAGGGGCGCACAGGAAAAAATGGCCAATTAGAGAAAATCATCGCCAAAAGATCGAGTGGTGCATAAAAAAGGCTAGAAGACAGGGCTTATAAGCTTCCATCCAAAAAAATAAAAACAAAAGGTGGTGGAGTAAAAGACATTGGTAAAAAAGAACATCACAGAGAGCTTTTGGGGAAAAAAAACAAAAAAGCGGCTAGAAGATTTATTTAAAAGAACACAATATCGCATAAGTCTGAAAGAAATACAGAAAAGGCAGCTTAGAATGTATATCTAAAATAAAAAATATCATAAGCGGCTAACAGAAGCATAAATAAAAGCGTTTTGATGACATGTCCAAAAAAAAAGGATATCATCGCCAGCAAGATAGAGAGGATCATAAAAGAAGGGGAAAAAAGAAATAACATGAAAAATACACAGGCAACGAGTTATAGCAGCTAAACGTTCTCAAGAAAATAAGCAGAGTACATCTCTCTTCAATAAATTTGTGCAGTTCAGAAAAGAATGCTCTCATTATAAATGTGTTTATTGATACAGAACTTTAATCAAAAAAAATTTAGAAAAGTTAATTTGCATGTCCCAATTTTTTTTTTTTAACCACATTGTAAATGCTCAGTAATATTACGATTGTACACATGTGTACTATTTCACAATCGTCAATTTGAAAACAACCAATTCTCTTTCTAGCTGTGAAAATGATCAATTTTTAGTGATCGACGATTACATCAAAAAGCTAACTGATTTTACAATTTCAAGTAATGGACGATTTCATCCAAAAGCTAATTGAATAAAGGAATGATTTTCTGAACAACAAGAATTGGGTAGGTGGCCATTTAGCTGGGGTAATTGAATACGTGGCTAACAATTTACAGTAAAATGACATGCAAGAATGACTTTCAATCAAACTTTCAATCTATATTGAAAGTTCTTTTAAAATATTGCCCAGAGCAGGAGCTCTGGTTGTTCTAATTTAATATGAGAATTCAAAATGTTATAAAATATAATTTTTCAAAATATTCGAACAAACGTTATAGAGCAAGCTACAAAATATTTAGAAATTTATCTATAGATAAGTCTATACATATTGTGGTATAAAATTTGATTTGTTCCAATTAAATGGAATTCCGACCGGGAAATCCCACACCGAAAAGATAATGTGTTGGACGACGATAACGTTATCAACAGAAGTGACGAATATGAAAAGAATCTACCAACACAGGAAATGAGTCTATAATGCTGCTTACAGCAGCCAAAATACATACACCTAGAGAAAAAAAACACTTCTATCAATGTTTGAATACTACACGCAGAAACTTTTTCTTTCATTTAAAATCTATGGAAGACAAATAATTGAAAAGCTTAAAATGATTTTGCATCAAATCTGGAAGGAGACGGAACTCATGAGATCGGATAGTCGTTGCGTAATAATGAAGACACAATTTTGCGATTTGAAGCTCGGGATGGTAAAAATGTCCTCTAGCATAAATTTTTGTCTTAGGAAAAAAATCAAGGAAAAGAACTTGATTCCAAAAATTTGCTAGATGAAAGTATTTTTAAGAATATGGAACCACATGATAGCGGCTATAGTGTTTGCAACTGATCGAGGATCATCTGCATTGTTGAGAGATTGCAAGAAAGCAGTTTTTTTTTTTTTTTGTAGTGATCAGGCAGTGGGACCTTCTATTTTATTCCTTACCTTATCACCAGCAGAAAGTAAGTGACCGGGGCTAATCGTTATCCTCAAGAATGTAGTAGACGGAAAAAAACAATAGACGATCAAATCACTAGTATCGAATACAGAGAAGGTTCATTTAATTCGCACTGATCCGATTGCAATAGCAAGCTATTAAGGCGTCAAAATGAGATGTTTTATTAATTTATTAAAACAGAAAGACAGTAATTTTCGAGATTCTCGAATGAACTATCAGACAATCTGCAAACATTACAAGCTCATAGACACACTTTCACCTGCAGAAAAGGTCAAAATAACATAAAACTTAACATTTGATTCATTCCCACTAAAATATATTTTTAAAATATTTTAAGGACATAGATAAAAATGACCCTTTTGAAATGCGAAAGCAATGAAAATCTATTCAAAACTGCCAAGCAGATGCATATAAAAGGGGATTGAAACTAGAAATCAATGACTTACTAATATATTCCAATGTTTCTTATTTGCAAACATATCTCTAATTCGGAGTGGCTTAAATGGACTCACTGTTTTGTTAGAAAAACAACTGCATGAATGCTTGATTAATCCATTCAATTCTGAACTTTGAGACTGCATGGTTCAAATACGGATATACATTTTGTTTTTGATACATATTCTTGTGCAAAATATGTACAAAATTACCTAAATAAATTAAATAGCGCAAACTTCTCCAGGATGCTACGAATGAGATAAAAAAAGGCAATTATTCTATGAAAGCTCAACTCCAAATTTTAATGTCACATAATTTAGCGCTAAGAAAGCAACATGGATGAAGGGCGTTATAAATCATTATTTTTATTATTATAGAATTAAAAGAATAGCACGCATATGCACTGAAATGCGTAAATACTGAATACAGTAAAGTGGAGCAAGTTAAAAATGTTTTGGCATCGTCCGAATTTTACTATATTTTGCTTAGTTGCTATCATACTTACACTTCTGAAAAAAAAAATTATAATTTAAAATTTAGGACATTTTAAAATTTAGACATTACTATAATTTAAAAATGTTCCTCTTTTAAGCAAAACATGAATCAAGCTTTTTTTTTTTCGCGATTCTACTTGATAAATGGGTATGGGGCCAGCGTAACTTAGGCTTACTATTGTGCAATACATCAAGGCATAATAAATCATGTTTACCCATGGGGTCTGGGACTTTCTGAATTTTTAAAATATCTCAACTTGCTACAGAGATGCGAACATTTTTGTGCGCCTTCAATTAACACTTCACATCTTAAACTTCTTAACACAAGAGGAAAAACTAAAAAGAAAATCATAACCATAACGATATTAGTTTTCTCAAAATATACAACTGGCATGTATATTTTCGTGTTACGATTTTGGTCGTCAAATACAAAAAAAAAAAAAAAAAAAAAAAAAACGGTAAGGGCGACAGAGTTTTGAAATTTAAGGTTAAAATCTTGTCAATTTGAAAGCAAAATAACTCAATCTAACACATGTATACGATAACTAATACATATATATACCCAAATACGGGGATTAAAATCGGGAAATAATTTTCCTCGATTTGTAATATTTTTTTATAAAAAATCCAATGGGCGATTAATATAGGAAATTTTTTTTGCATCCACGGACGGTCAGTGACGTCACACTTTGCTTGCGTATAACAAAATAGCATACATGATTCAACAGAAAATTTAAAAAACATGCTATATAAGGGCTCTTTTTATATTATAATTATTTCATTTCATTTCAATTTTTATCTGTATCATTTCGTTAGTGGATTTTAAATTAATTATCCTTTGATAGATTTTTTTTTCATATTAATTAAAAGTTAAATTTAAAGTGATGTCAGTTCATTAATTAGCATTGAACTACTATTAAAATGAATTATGTTCAAGCCTTTATTCATTTATTTTGTATCTTTCTCTTATATTATGTAACATTTGATATTATTTTCTTTTTCTTTAAGAAATTTGTGATCTATACATATAACTTTCTAAACAAAAAGTAACCGTTTCAATATTTTAAAACTCATTTAAAATAATATTTTAAGTCTATTTATTTGTTTTGTAAAGCTAATCTATATGATCGATGTTCGAAACTTTAAATAATTATTTTTCTTTATTTTCTTTCACTATTCTTTAATAACTTATCAATTTACTGTTCCTTATTAAATTTGCGATTAATACATGTGTTTAACTTTAAATTTTGTCTCATATTTCTTGCTAAAAAATTATCTTAAAATCTTACTATTTTCTTATATTAATCCTCAATGTTTCCCATTTTGATTAACTTGAATTTACTATTAAAATTTTAACATACTAAAAATCTTCTCATCACTTCGTTAAATTAAATTAATCTTTTCCAAAATCTTTTTGTGTTTAAAATGATACCTTTATTTACTTTAAATGCCCAATACTTCATAAGATATCCTATATTAAAGTATTAAAATATTTATTAACTTTACTTATTTTTCTGGATTAGCCATATTGTTTTCCTTTTTATAACTACAGCTGTTGTCATCTTTAAAATATTTAAAATGATGAGATCATTTTATAATAAAATTATCCAGTAGCATTAGACATTATCCATAATAGCATTATATTTGACTATAAAAATTTATTTTAAAATCGTCTGCTTCTTTTATACTTTTATTTTAATAGAATTTTAGTAAAAATTAAATTACATATTAGTCATTTTAGCATTTTAATCCAAAATAGCTTATGACCATAAATAAGTCTCAAGGCCAAACGTTATTCATTTGCGGCTTAGACTTGGAAAATCCATGTTTTTCCCGTGGGCACTTATATGTTGCATGTTCACGTGTGGGAAAACCATCGAATCTACTTGTGTTAGCAAGAGACGTGTTAACTAAGAATACTGCGCACCGATTAGCGCTGAACTAAATTAAAATTGAAAATTTTTATAATTCAAAATGATGAGTATAATTATTATAAATAATGAGCTGAATTAAATTAAAATTGAAAATTTTTATAATTCAAAATGATGAATATAATTAATATAAATAATGAATAATCTACGCTACCTACCTCATTTACAAAATTAATTAAACTATACTTGAATATATGAAATGAATAACATAATTAAAAAATTTGTTTATTTGTGCTTAATATCAACTCTATGAAAATTTTTATCAATCGCTTCCAAATTTTGACCGAAGGTTCAACTCTCATTCCCGTTGGTTTTTACATCGGCTACAACGGTTTCGTCTTTATTCGTAAATAATAATTTGACTGTATTGAATAGTTTACTACAATATAATTCAACGTACAACTTAGCCACAGCAACGCGTGGCCGGGTCTGCTTGTTTAATATAAAAAAGCAATAAATATTGTTACTAATTAAATGTAATGCAAATAATGAAAATCATTTATGTTATTATTCGTGAAGTTTATTGAAAAGAAAATGCTCACAGAATACTGAAAATGAAAACATAAATTTAATTCAAAAGCACTTTTTAATACTCTACCAATTAATACATATTGGAAAATATCCATTTCCGATATTTTTAAAGATATAGATTTTGGAAATATTGAATGATTTTGGAAAAAAATGTAAATGAATCTCAATAACATTCTAATCAATTAGCCTTATGCATTGAAAATGGCTTTTTCAGTAATAGTTGCAAATGATCATGTTAAATTCATACATGGTTTCCTAAATCAAAATTTTGATATTTTAGTAACACAGGAATCTTAAGATATTGTTTTACAGAATCATCGATTTGTGTATATATATAGGGGAAGTTAGGGCAGGTTGTAACAGTTTTTGGAAAATTATGTATATTTTGAAATGTATTTACGTTTTCCTGTTTATAATTACTGTTTTCCATAGCATGCATATTCATATATCTTATTCATAAAAAAAAAAAGAAACTTTTGTTAATTTTGCTAATTTTAGCACAAAAAATATTTTTTCAAAATTATTTGCCTGTTACAATTTGCCCCAGATTTGGGGCAAATTGAAACACACGTGGCGCAAATTGTAACGGGTACAAAAGGATCCCTAACAATAAAAACGACAATATTTCAAAATGTTTTTTGTTATCAATCATTTATTAATTTAATAAAAAAGACAATTAATAACTAATATTAAATTGAAGAAACCTTCTTGTTATAGTAACAATGAATTATATCAAATGGATTATAGTAAAATATAAAGATAAAATTAAAGATAAAATCAACATAGAAGTCAATCTTAGTCAAAATTTAAATTAATTCAAGCAAATGATATTTTATTCCCTCTCATGCATTTAATGTGTGCACACGTTTTGAAAATTAAGCATTATACCCATTCTTATGCCCTCTCTAATTTAGATATTTTGTTTATTTATAAAAATATATAACGATTTATACAAAAAACTAAACATGCATTTTATAACTCAACACACAGACTAAATAAACAGCTATAAACATTTCGTTAAAGTATAAATTAACATATCTTTAATCAAAATTTACGAAACATTATTTTTCCCACTAACTAGCTAAAATGAAGCACGTGTACAGAACCTCTCATTAACCATTTTTGTGGAGCACCGATTGTGCTTACATTATAAAGCGCGTCATAAAAAATATGTTTATACAAATATTTAATCACAAATGTTACAAACTATTTCGTAAATTGTGTGTTACTTCTTACCCCTGAGACAACTAGCTCCACGCTAGCCTATATATGTTTGTGTGTGTGTGTGTGCTCAAGTTAGCAAAACTGTACACATTCGATTCCCAACGTCTTAAAAGGAATTTAATATAGAAAATATCCTTGAAAACCATTCATCGAATATATATCTACAATAGAAATATACTCTTTATTTTATTTTTGCCAACTTGTTAATCAACCCTCTATTTTTGTTATGATTCTGTAATGACATACATTTTAATGTGTTCTACTTAATTTTAAGCTTATGCTTATTTTAATGTTTTGTGAAATATTCTAAGTATTATTTTTTTCTTATACCATTTCAAACTGCCTTTTTCGACTTTTAATAAATAAAAAGAAGAAAAATTGCATTCTCATAATTGAATTCAGAATAGATGTGTCATTTAGTTGAAAAACCGGCCACTTCCTTAAATTTAGAAAATGCATTTCTTTTAGTTTTTTTTTTTTTTTTTTTTTTTTTTTTTTTAAGTTCTAAGTAAACGTTTTCATCTTCTGGAAACAAGAAACCATAAAAAAGCCGACCCATCTCAGCGTTACTTGCGTTTGAAAATCACGATATCGTGCAAAACCAGTCAAATCCTAACGCTGGGTGTGTTTTAAAACCGGTCATCTCCATGCTTGTGAGAGAGCGATTTCGCTCCATTCGACTAAAGCAGCGCACATTTTGATTAGGTTAGTGTTATTTTGTTTTCTTTAGCTTATGACTGTTCTTTCTTGGTGCACACAAAGTTTCTAATAATTGAATTTCGTTTTTTTTTTTTTTTTTTTTTTTTTTTTTTTTTTTTCAGTATCTTCCAACCAATCAAAGAAGAGAAAAGTGAAGGTACGACATAGAGAAGGAGTAAAAACGAAGTTCAACACTTTGTTATAACATAATATTAATTCATAACACAGTAGTATCTTAGTAACCATATTATAATTATTTAATGAAATGTTACTAGTAATTTAATAACATAATTGTGATGATTCAGCAGATTATAGCAATGTGTTTATGAAAGTTTGTTTACAAATCGAATGATTTTCATCTGTGTTAAAAAGAAAAGTTCGCGATTAATGGATAGGAACCTTTTGTGATACATTTTTATAATTTTTCCGAGTTATTTTTGGATATAAGTTATTTTTTATCAGATTTTGCCATATTTTTTCAGTTATTATTATTATTATTTTAATCACATGACAGAAATCAGTTATTTATAAATAAAATTTAATTGAAGAAAATATCGTGTATGCAACACTTTAAAAGCTCAAAATTCACATCAAATTCAGCTAAAAGTAAATTCTGATTTGTTGAAAAACCAGCTATCCAAAATAAGTAACAAAGGTGGCCAAATCCAAAATAAAAATTAGAATGAGCTTCTGCCATCACGTGTTCTTGGCGCCTTATTTCGTGTTTTCAAATATACTACCTTGACGATTATAAAATTATAGAGTTTTGGTTCCTATCTTATTTTAGCTAAGTGTGGCAAATAATCAGCTTTTTCTCAAAATTTTACCTTTTGGAGTTGTCCGATTTTGCAACTAGAAGTCACAGATCCCAAAGACTGTTAGCATTTGTTTTCATAGTTTGCATGCATTCACAAGTTTCTGTGTTTATATAGCGCAGGTTGGTGAATCTAAATGCCTGAACTGACAATACAGCCAATTTAACTCAAAAATTTTACATTTAGATACACCTGAGAAACAGAGTTTATGCTCCTGTGGCATATGTTATAAACAATAAGTCAAAAAATGCATATAGTTACACGTCAATTAGTGCACAATCTCTGTTCTTTCTCTTCGAGCCTGTTAAAAAATCAAACGGAATCTCCTGTGTATTTGTATCTTATTACTTTATTTTGTTGTTGTTGTCTTAAAAAAAAAAAAAAAAAAAAAAAAAAAGTGTTTCTCATGTTACATATTTTATAAGCTTTCTCTCTATATACATTTTTTTTATTTTACGCAAACATTCGGGTGAGAATTCAATCGCCGTGTGGATATAATCATAGTTATGAATAATTCTGATAAAATCTGATAAAAAAGATAAAAATCGCTCAAGTAAAGGTTATTTTCCGGCCACTTAAATTGTCCTTTATCATACATAAACATAAAGATTTATTCAGGACTTTTTTTTTTTTTTTTATAAATAATTGTTTGAATTCAGTGTTTTAAATTCAGTGTTAACACGACTGCCCCTGAATTCAGCGTTTTTAAAAATTTTTAATGCCTCTGAATTTCATATTGAATAATTTTCTTTTTATAGGAAATTCTGATTTCAAATTTTTAATATACCTTACATATTAAAAACTCCTTAAATATCATTACAATTTAAAATAATTTGAGCATGTACAGTATGATTTATATTCGTTTTCAGGGGAATATTTATCATTGCTCTTAAATTATACACTCCTTCTCATACTTATAAGAACACTTTATGTTTTGAAATATCTAATGTAAAAATAATTGTGAACAAGATTATACTAAATGCACTTAATATATCTAGTATTCTAAAAATCAAAACTGCTGTATTTTTTTTTTATATGAAACAAAATTAATAATTTTTTCTCCACATTTTTAGATGTTCATAATTGTAGGGACAATCAAGATTTATTCGTTTTATTTATAAACTTACAAGCGGATAAATTACAGTTGACATGCGAATTTGTTAACTACTGTGCTAGATTAATTCATATATAAGCCTTCAATTTTTCTTGGACGGACATTACTGATAATTCCTCGTACAAAAGAACGTCCATGTAGTGAAGTATAATAAATGTGTTTTTAAATGGAAGGATAATTTCAATCCGCCGAATATCTAATGAAATTCGAAGATCTAAAATTGCTGAAGGAAATGTGATAAAACGTTGAACTGCTGGTTTGATAGGAGAGAGATCTGATGCAAAATCAGAGTTGTTTTACAGAGATCGAAGACTCATATTTCCTCTTACTGTTCTACTCATAATGACTGCTGCTGAATTTGCTCGTAATTTTTAACGAAAGGTTGGGGTCCACATTTATGCATGTTTAAAATAATTAATAATATGTTAAAATGAATAAAAAACCTGTAATAATCAATAAGCATTTAATGGGGAAAAGAACGACTGTGTTAAATTTGAATAAAAACAATATTAAGTGGTAAAATGTTGCATTTTCGGACGAAAAACATTTTATTCTTGATTAACCAAATGGTTTTAACAGTTACTAGCACGATCTGAGGATAGCGAAAGAAAGAGCAGATTTTTTTTAAAGGCAGATATGAATCGGGCATTTTAAAGGTGGATATATGGTTCTCTGTGGAGCTGTTTCTACTGAAAGCAGAAATAATTTAGTATTTTTCTCTATTATTATGAACATCAAGAGAATAGCCGCAAATTTTAAACGTGGAATTCTCAGATTTTTGTTAGATTTAGAGGAGTAATAATATTTTTTTCAACAAGATTTACATTTTTGCTCTACTTCTAAAGCAATAGAAAACAGTTTGAAGAAAGAAACTTCCGTATTATTGTCTTTCCCGTAGCCTAAAAGTTGAAAAAACCATAACTTATCATATTAACTTATCATTAACTTATCATGCAAGTGGAAAGCATCTTTAAATAGTTTAAATGTATTCAGAATATCATCTATGCTGTATGAAACGGTATTGAAAGTGAATACAATATATATATATATATATATATACCAGAGAGAATATCTGACTGTTTCACCCTAAAAAGAGACCCCGTAAAATATTCATTTAAAGAATAACTGAAAAAATATTACTAAGATTCGAGCTGTCCTTATAATCGTGAACATCTGAAAAAACATCTTTCTGACCGTATTTCAAGTTTTTTAAGATAGAAAAAGGATAAAACATTTTAAATATAGTCTATTAATGAAATTCAAATTAATAAAAATCTTATTTGTTTAAATAATAGCGTACAGTGTTTAGTTAATATAGAAAAACGGGTGTCCTTAAAATTATGAGAACCAGTGTATAAGACTGTTAAACTATATCTATTCTTTACTGAAAGTATATATAATAGCATAACATAGAAATATAAATAAAACTTTATTATTATTGAAAGTTTTCTGGTCTGCACGTCATAATTTTTCTTTCTTTCGTAGTAGTCCATCTTTAAAATACCCTTTGAAAGTTGTAATCCACTTTCAGAGCATTGTCACTATTAAGATACAACCTATTTTTAATATCTTCATTTTGCAAGATTAAGCAATTTAAACTTCTTTCACAGTTGATGTAATGTCATGATTATTTCATGATGGTTTTGTCACTATTATCAACATTTTTGTAAAAAAAAAAAAAAAAAATTAATAATAATAAATAAATAAATCATTGTACTATTTAGAAAAAAAAAAAAACTTTAGTAAGAATGTTCTTTAAATTTCGCATTTTCGGATATAAAAGTTTTGAGATTGTAGCCGAAACACTTGATAGCTTCCTCACAGAATTTAGTAGCAAAAGTTTGGTGAATGAATGGGTCTATGTCTGTTGTATCATATGTAGATCTTAATTTTACATGTTTTTATTCAACTATGTTATTTATCATGGTCAATCTTGCAAGTGAATTTTAACTCACTTCTATAATTCAATTGATCTGCAATTGAATAAAACTCTAATGACAATACATATAATGCTCAAATAAGAGTAGAATTTATTCAGTTTAACATTTGGAAAAATATATATATTTTTTTTCTGGTAGTCAAAGTATTAAAAGATTTTTATTATTTTTTTAATTAAAAAAGTATTAAAAGGGACCATAAAGGGATTTTGTGCTTTTGGGAAGTTATATGTTGTTGAAGCGGCTGCACACGAAATGTTGTAAATACTATATGCAAGAGTTTTGTAACTGTAGGCTGACTACTCTCCCGGTCAGGAATAAATTGTTTTTCGATCATGTGACAAGGTACTTGAAATAATAATATATACAAAAAGCAGTTTTTGATTTTTTTCAATTTTAAATCGATTTAAACAGAAATTGATAATTGCGTGTTTTTTCTGTTCACCTGTCTGCAGTTAAAAATTCTAAAGAAAAGATTTAAATATATATATGTATATTTATATTTAATTAAATTCATTTTTTTTTTTCCATTTGTTTATGTAAAGAGACAAAATAATGCTTTTTTTTTTTTCTCCCCTGTTTTTTTTTTATTTTTTTCTGATCTGGGCTGTAAAAAAGGTCGATTAAAGGAATATGATTATAGTATTTTGAAGAAAACTCTACTTTAAATCAGATTAACATTTAATGCAATGGAAACATTATGGCTTGTTTTTTATTTTATTTTTTTTTCTACCGATTTCTTATTCCGTATAATGAATTTGAAAAAAAAAAAAAAATGCAAATCCTCTTTGATTTTTGTACGATAACAAAAATTTAACAATTTCAATAGTTTAACTTAATTTTATATTTAACTCCACTATTCAGTTGCCGAATATCAAGGTATTTAGATGAACCGAATATTCAGTATCGTCTGCCAAATAGGCTGAATACCGAATAAGGTGCAACTCTAATATATATATTTAAAAATGTATTGTATATTTCAATTGTAAGCCCACTTTCAAATTTTTCAAATTTGTTCATTTTATTTACTTTTGGTTTCAGGTGGTATAAGTGAAGTTTTCCATAGCAGATTGGTACCTTTCTATACAGTAGTATAACTTTTCTATTTTTAAAGAAGCCTTTTCAATTTAAAAGTGATTTTTTATCATCGACATTTTTTTTTTTTTTTTTTGGTATTGCATGTAAGTTATTATATTCAAATGTATAAGCGTTGATTTTTTAATTATATATCGGCTCTATTTGCTCGTTGATTCTGTATTTTGCATAAAATTGAGTTAATTTTATTCTTAAAGTGCCACCTAAAAAGAAATTTCGGTTAGACACAAGAAATTTACTTATAAGGAACAGAGAAATGAATGGTACAGCTCGACTTTCAGAAAGTGAGGAACAACGTCTGCAAAGACAGATGTGGTTGATGCTCAAAGGCATGCAGCGATGCGAGAAAAAGAAAATGAAGAAGAACGTCGACATAGACTGGTTCCTGATGAAGAAAAAAATGCGGTGATGACAGAAAATGAAAATGAAGAACAGTGTCGACAAAGACAGGTAGCAGAAGCAGATACATTTGCAACAATGACTGAAAAGGTAAGTAAAGAAGAACGTTGGCAAAGACAGGCAAAGATTGAAATAGAGATGCAGTTATAAGAGCAAATGAAAATGGAGAACAGTGTCGGCAAAGACAGGTGGCAGATGCAGATAGACATGCAGCGATGAGAGAAAATGAAAATGAAAAACAGCGTCGACAAAGACAGGTGACAGATGCAGAGAGAATTACATCTACTAGAAATGAAGTTTGGATGCAAAAAGAAAATGCTGCATGTAATTATAATTGTAATATTGATTATGCATCTGTTCCACTGATTCTTATAGGCAGAATGATAATGAAATGTAGTTTCTGCCATGCATTAAAATGGAAAGGGGAAACATCTGGTATGTGTTGCAGCAATGGGAAAATTCGTATTCCTCTACTTCAAAATCCTCCTGAACCTCTCTATACATTACTGACATCAGACTCATCTGATGCAAGGCATTTCCAAGAAAATATCTGAAGTTATAATGCATGTTTTCAAATGACATCATTTGGTTGTACACAGCAGATTAGAGAAGACAGGTATATGCCTACATTTAAAGTGCAGGGTCAAGTGTATCACAGAATAGGTATTCTGCACCTACAAGGAACTGGTGAACCAAAATTTCTGCAGGTAAACTTTCTGGCTGATAAAGAGAAACAGGTAGAGCAACGTTGTCGGAACGTAATGCAGGCCAAAAACCAGCCACAGTATCAGAGTTACAGGAAATGCTCCATGAACACAATAATTATGTAAATAGTTTTAAGTGT
This sequence comes from Salticus scenicus, assembly GCA_963930645.1. Lineage (NCBI taxonomy): Eukaryota > Metazoa > Arthropoda > Arachnida > Araneae > Salticidae > Salticus > Salticus scenicus. The sequence goes on from OZ005658.1 coordinate 183,682,556, forward strand.
GCTATGGAAAAAGTGACTCCTGAATTGATGATTGTCATTAGGGCAGATAAACCACTCTCTGGTAAACATGAAGGAAGATTAAACATACCAACAACATCAGAAGTAGCAGTTATTCTAGCTGGTGATCCAAATGGCCCCAGAGACATCAAACTACATTTAAGAAGTGAGGAAATCCAAAGGATTGCAGAAGCACAATTCAATATTCATTAATATTTTGGCACGGTGAGGATGAGTATCAATTTGAACTGAAAGAAACATATCCTACAACTGGAATTGCTACTTCAAAAAAGATTTCTGTAATGGACTTCTATGCTTTTCGATTGATGTACCGTGCATCAAACTTTAATATTATTTTAAGGTGTAAGACATTATTTCACTAGTTTGTCGTGGATACTTATGCAAAATTTGAATCTGAGCGTCTAAGGTTCATACGATTTAACCAGCAAAAACTACGCGTTGAAGATTATGTTTATCAAAAGGATGCAGTCAATAATGACGGAAATGTAGATGACATTGGCCAACTTATAATTTTACCATCTAGCTTCACAGGTGGTCCTCGCTATATGCATGAAAGAACTCAAGATGCCATGACTTATGTACAAAATTTTGGTAGGCCTGACTTCTTAATTACCTTCACATGCAATCCTCAGTGGGTAGAAATAACACGCGAATTGATGCCAAGACAGAAAAGTCAAGATCGGCATGATTTGCTTGCCAGATATTTCCGCCAGAAATTAAAATCTCTGATTAACTTTCTCAACAAAGGAAGGATATATGGCAATGTTGCTTGCTTCATGTATCCAGAGGAGTGGCAGAAACAAGGTCTTCCACATGACACATTTTGCTGTGGCTTCACAACAGAATTCACGTTCACAGAATTGATGAATTCATCTGTATTGAAATACCAAATCCATAAACTGACCCTATTTTGTATGAAATTGTTACAAAACACATGATCCATGGTCCATGTGGCAACATTGATTCACGCTCGCCCTGCAAGAATGATGGGAGGTGTACAAAAAGGTATCCGAGAGAAAATTTGAAAGAGTCTCGAACAGGAAGTGAGGGACATCCACTTTATCGTCGCAGAGATCCAGAAGATGGAGGACATACGGTAATCAAGAAAGTATGCGGATCTTATGTCACACTTGACAATAGATGGGTTGTACCGTATTGTCCAAGATCATTCAATGCCCATATTAATGTGGAATACTGTAATTCAGTTGAATCTATTAAGTATGTCAGTAAATATGTTAATGAGGGATCTGATATAGCAGCATTTGAAGTGAGAAGTGAAGAAAATGTGCGTGATGAGATTAGACAATATGAAATAGGACGTTACATCAGAAGCAATGAAGCTAATTGGAGGATCATGGGCTTCCCAATTCATGAGAGATATCCCACAGTCATGCATTTGCGTGTTCATCTTGAAAATGGACAAAGAGTTTACAAATGAAATACACGAGCTCGAGCACTGTCTCCAACCGATACAACACTTATTGCATTCTTCACCCTGTGTCAGAGTGATGAGTTTGCTCGCACTCTGCTGTACTACCATCACTAAAGTATTACACATGGAATGCAAGCAGAAAGAAATGGCTACGCCGTATGTCCGGTCAAATTGCACCATAACATACAGGTATTAGATCAAGTGATGCACTTGAACGTGTGTACACATTTCATCCCAACAATTCTGAGTGCTTTTATCTACGAATGTTGCTGCATGAGGTACAAGGTCCAACATCCTTCATTTTTTTTAACTGTCGGTGAAACTGTGTGCGAAACTTTTAAACAAGCCTGCCAGCTAAGAGGCCTCGAAGGTGACTCACAATGGAAAAATATTGGAAGAAGCACCTGCCACATGATCAGCAGGAATGCTTCGAAACCTTTTTGCAATTATGCTGCAGACGTGTTTTATGTCAAGTCCTCTGGAGTTGTGGAACTTTTACAAAGAAGATTTGTCCGAAAACATATTGCACAAGGTCAGGGTTAGGACGAATAACTTTGAGTTGATATATTATGATGTTATCTTCAATGAAACACTGATCATTCTTGAACATAATGTCAGGGCGTTAGGTGGTTCAAATTTAAAAGCATTTGGACGTCCTGAGCCACAAAGAGACATTTCTAACATACTCAATTATGAAATCATGAAAGAGACAAGCTACAACATTCATGAAGTAACTACATATTTCCTTTCAAATGAGCCAAATCTTGTTGAAGATCAGAGGCAAGCTTTCGAGGTAATGACAGATTCTGTTTTTGATAGAGTGGGGGGAATTTTCTTTTCAGATGCACCAGGTGGAACAGGGAAAACTTATTTGATTAATCTACTTTTAGCAAAAGTTAGAGAGAGAGGAATGGTTGCTCTTGCTGTAGTTTCTTCTGGAACTACTGCTACTTTTTTTGGCGAGTGTTGAACATCCCACTTGCAACATTTCAAGAAATTCTAATAAAGCTTCACTTCTCCGAAGGTGTAAACTTATTGTCTGGGATGAGTGTACAATGTCAAACAAGGCTGCTCTGGAAGCTCCTAACATTACCTTGCAAGACCTTTTAGGCATCACAAGACATATAGGAAGGGTTACTTTGGTTTTACCTGGTGATTTTCGAGACTCTTCGAGTAATTCAATGTGGCACAAAAGCAGATGAAATACATGCATCAATAAAGTCATCTTGCGTCTGGAGAAATGTTCAGAGACTTAGATTGCAAACAAACATGAGTGTTTATCTGACAGGTCATGCTGCTGCTCAAGAATTTGCAGAGAACCGACTGCGACTTGGAAATGGCGATATCACTGCTGATGACAAAGGATCAATGGATGTGGGATTTATTGGAAATCTTCTTACAACACCAGAACACCTAAAAGAAAGTGTATTTCCCAACATTGAAAATAACTTTCGAGAGCCTAAATGGCTGTGTGAAAGAGCTATTCTAGCTCCCCTAAATGAAGCAGTTAATGTTAATGTTATTAACAGACAACTACTTATGGAACTTCTTGGTTCTGTATTCTTGTGCCCTCACATAAATTAGAGCTAAAGATTGGGGCACCTATTATGTTATTAAAGAATCTAGATCCGCCTGCACTGTATAATGAATAATGCCTAATGCCCTTGAAGCATCATAACCGGCCATTCTACAGGAAAACGTGTATTTCTACCTCGCATACCTACAGATTTCCCATTCCAGTTTAAACGTCTCCAGTTTCCAGGTCGTCTCAGCTTCGCAATGAGTATAAACAAATCTCAGGGTAAACTTTGAAACTCGTTGGACTGAATCTACAAAGGCCTTGCTTCTCGCACGGACAACTTTATGCAGGTTGCTCAAGAGTTGGGGATAATAGATATCTATTTATACTTGCCCCAGGTGGGAAGATAAAAAATATCGTTTACAAGGAAGCTGATACTTCGTAGTAAGTTTTCCTGGTTAAGACATATTTACACTTTTTGGTGTAGACTTTTTTTTTTTTTTTTTTTTTTTTATAATAAAAAAAGACATAAAAATAATTTTTTGTATAGTTTTGTTTTAAACACTACTGCTTTGAAAAATACATGATATTAAAATTTTTTTACTCTATACTTTTCATTTTTGTTTGGAGATGCTGATTATATGTTGAATATGTTGATTATTTGGGGATGTAGATAGATTATATAGATTATTTGATGACCTTTAATGTATGGAGGAGGTGTTTAATATTTAAACGCGTATATATCCTTTTCCCATGAATAATAAAGATCAGGTCCTTTCAAAATCAGCAGCTTACTTTTATTTTTACGGTGTGTGAAGCAGTTTTTAAATTTAAATATGTGTATGTACAGTTTGCCATAATCGATTTCTAGCCATAAAATATTATATATTTTTTAACCATGAAAAATTGTAATCCATTCATTTTATAGATAAAATGTATGCTTCTTTCATGTACTTGAAGAAAATTATGAACCTCATGATTTATTTATTATTCAGTAATATTTTTCAACCCTATACTTTTTATTATTATTTGGAAATAATATTTTATTACATTTTATTGGAGATGTTTAATTTTTTTAGATGTTTAGTAAAGTGATTTGAAGATATTTAATTCATAGAGGTGTTCATTATTTGAAGATGTAGATTAAATGAATATATTTAATATATGGAGGAGATATTTTGTATTTGGATTTTCGTATGTACGGTTTGACTCAACCGATTTCCAATTGTAAAATATCCTACCTTGCTTTTTCATCTGATATGTATGTAATACAACCACGAATACATTGGCGTTAAATCACTTTTGTTCAGTTCATAATATTTGTATTATTTTTGTATCTATCGTATTTTTTTTTATATGTGTATATATGTTTTTTTTTTTTTTTTTTTTTTTTTTTTTTAATATAGCATTCCAATATGCTGGAATAATTTCAGAATAATCTGTTGAAAAAAAAAAATAACCCCGCCAAAATTTAATCCAACTACTTTACTGATAGAAAATAGGTTTCTCTCGAGTATTCTGAATGGCTTATTTTTTGCCAGTCCTAAGCCTGGAAAAAGTGAGAAGAAAAACATTTTTTTGCAGATATCTTTAACGATTACACAGGTATATGCGTAGTTCAAAATTCATTTTATTTCATTAAGTAATAAGAATTTCACAAAGTTAAATATTTCTTTAACAAGTAGACACTAAAAAAAAAAAAAACATGTACGGGGTTTTCGGGGATGACGAACTCATTGACCACTGAGAATCTCCAAACAAAACCGTCAATGGATGCTTCAAAAATCATAGTTGAGGATTAACCCTTTAACACTGGGCAAATCTTTTTCCATTATGCATAATCAAAATAATAAAAAGCTGGTGTGACTAAATTTTAACTAAATATTGCTTTTTTTGAAATATACCATTAATAAAATCTCAGCTTCCAAGAAACATAATTTCATAAATACTATATCGTTTTTAAAACGTATTTGATTTGGAATTGTAAAGTAAATGTCACAAATCTTTGTCATAGCGCTTTAATATTTTAAATTTTGAGTATCTCCAATTCTAATTATGATTAAAGAGATTGTGGGTGCTACGAGTTTGCAGTTTTCCCACTATCAGAATTTTCGAAGGTGTTTTGAACGAACAGGCTCTTGCACAATATGAAGCGTTAAGGGATGCCGCAGTCACCACACAGCAGAAATTTGCTACAGTAAGAATTTTCAAAGGTATTTGTACTATGAGCAACTAACCTGTTGTAGGTTCTAAAATGGGGAGCAGGTGCTTCCAAACGGAATTTTAATACAGTGACATTTTTCAAAGACTGAGAACCAGGAAGTTGCCGAAGGCGACGTGAATTTAACAATACTTTTTAACTTAATTTAACAATAAAACTTAACGTGAATTTAACAATACTTTATAGCGGGCCACGGATCGGGTTGCGAGCCTGAAGCTTCGAATTCGGGTCGGATTGTGGGTCGAAAATTATTCTGCTGGTCGAATCCAGGTCAAGTTTACCCGACTCGCGTAGGATTCTAAACCAAGATTATGCGGAAATTTTCAACTGATTTTACTATCTAACGATACGAATTTGCATTTTTTTTTTTTTTTTTCAAATTTGAAATTGATATGGTTAGAAGCCGTGAAAAACGATTGTCTGAGTTAGGAAAAAGAAAGATGGGCAAATTATATAGGAAAAAACTATTTTTGAGCAATTAAACGTTCTCATCGCCTGTTAGGAAATTGTTTGAATTCCCGTGGGACGAACGGGATCAGAAAGTCTATTGGTCTTTGTCCGGTGCTATCGTCAAAAGAGAAACTTTCTACTATTCACCTGATAAACAGCTTCAACACATGTATCAGACAAGAGGTTTCTTCGCCTGACAAATGCGTTTCAAAAGATGCAGTGCATCGCGTAATAAAAAAGTGCAAACATCTTTGCTATCGGAAAATGCAAAGACAACTTAAACTGGCATTACTCCAGAGGGCTAAGACAGTTAGTTGGACGAAGTATCACATGCCGTGGATTTAAAATTGCCAAAAAATTATCTGGGATGATGAAAAAAAAATAATATTGACGGGCCAGATGTTTTGAAATATTTTTCGTATGACCTTAGAATATATAAAATGAGTTTCTCTAAGCGTCGAGGAATAACCGTCTGGGAAGGATTTAATGTAACTGGCAAAATGCCAGTAGTCCTTTTAACAGCTCATTTAAATGCTCTAAAGTACCAGAAATCGTTACAAGACAACTTGTTAATTCTATTTAAATTACAAAATCAGTGGACTGCATAATTTTAACAAGATAAAGCTGCCCACCCCAATAATAATTCGATCCGAGAGTGATTTTTAGATATTGGAAATTTTGCGATGGATTGGCTTCCATGTTCTCCAGACCTTAATCTGATGAAAAATATATAGGTACCAGATGCACGCAAGGTATATGAATATGATCAGAAGTACTATTCAGTATCAGAGTTCAAACCCGCAGTCCTTAAAGCTCTAGACGATATACCCATGCAACTGTGCCAAAAGCTGTTCGATCCAATGTCTAATCGTGTATTTGACATCATTTCCAAGAGTAGTGTATAAATTTCCGTTAAAAATCTACTTTGAGTATTTACAGAGGTGACACTATCATTTTGAATCACTGAATTGCTAATTTCTTCTTTTGCAATCTTCTCCAAGCATAACATATATTTGAATTCTGAAACTTTTCATTTTCCTTAATGCTCCTCTTTCAGATTCTATATGTAGAAGAAAATGTTTATTTTTATGCAATAAATTTTGTGATTTGCAAGAGGCATGGTTCTTTCATTTTGAGACGCGCCTTACTTAGGCAGTTTCTTAAGAAAATTATAAATTTCTTATTTTATTACATTATTCACCAATGTTGACTTAAAACACCTCCTAAGAAAATAAAGCCGTTATATATTCTATTCATCAAAACTTTAAACTGCCAAATGCGTCCAAATGTCTTGTATAGGAAATACCCGTATTAAAGCTGTAGCCTTTTATTTACAAAGAAATACGCTTTATTTGTTTCCGTCTGTGCGAACAATTATTCTATCTTGTTGTGCTGTAAAAACCATTTACAATAAGCATGATTTCCTTTTCCTTTTCTTTCTTTTTTTTTTTCATTCACGAACGAAACTGCAATCAATTTTTAGAAAACATTAAAAGTAAAAAAGAAAAAGGTAAAAGCAATACCTTATTTATACGCAACTTAACAAACAAATCTCTGATATGAAAATACACGTTTTATTAACCAATACATTTTCTAAAATAACTACAAAAATTACACTTTCCCGATTTTATTACATTTTCCCCTGATGTTGACTTAAAACACTTTCTGAAAGTGAAATTCGATATACCTACTCACAAAAATATTACAACTGCCAAACACCTCCAAAAATGGCAGTAGTAAATATTATCTGGTACCATTTACAGCAGAAGTACTGTCAATTGCACTTTCAGCAGTAAAAGTAATTATAATTAAATATCTTGGTGTTATGAAAATATTTTTTTAATCATCACCTTAAAATAGGTGCTTTGTTTATAATGAGTGACAAAAAGATGTGATATCTGTTTTAATAAAAATTTAATTTTTATGTTAAAAAATTAAATAAAGTACATTATCTTAATTATTTTATTGTGAAACGTTCGAAATACAATAATTCATTTACAGTCAACTTAACAGACATAAAGACATATATTTGACAAATTTATTTTAATACATTTATAATTAGCCTTTTTTTTTAACCATTATAATTTTTAACATATCTTCCTAAATCAAACGTTTCTCATATTAAACGTTTAATGATGTTTCTCGGAACACCATACAAGAGGGAAAAAAACAAAACAAAAAAAAAAAAAAAAAAAAAAAAAAAAAAAACAAGTACGTCCTTTTCATCAAAACATCACAACAACCAAACTCCTCCAAAAGATCTTATTTCAAAAATATACTTCGGAAAATGGGCTAGTTCTCATTTATAGCAGAAACACTCTCTATCGCTATTTAAGGGTTACAAGCAATTATTTTTAAATATCTTGGTATCATGAAAACAATTTTTAATAAGCATGCTTTTTAAAAATAAAAGGTTTGTTAATTGGTGAGAAATAAAACTGCTATCTATTTTCATTAATGTTAAGTTTCTTAAATATACGTAAATGAAAATATACAATGTTTATAACGAATATGTTATATATAAAGAACGTGTTTTTTTTTTCACCTGAAGAATAAAGGCATTGTTCTTTCGAAACCGACAGTGCTTCCCTTTATTTTATGTTGCGTAAAGAAGTATTTATGTTTAAATATACAATGTTTTAATCTACTTGAATGTGAAAAGAATAAAAAACTTTAATTGTTATCTATTCAACTTCACCATTCTTAGTACCTGAAGAAAAAAGGCCACGTCCTTTCGAAACCGATAAAGCTTTCCTTTATTTTGTGGTGTGTAAAGAGGTTTTTATGTTTAAATATACGGTGTTTAAACTATTTCAATGTGAAAAGATAAAAAACTTTAAATGTATCTATTGAACTTGATAGACAAACGTTTGATAAATTCCCGTCAATGAATTCAAAATTAAACTTTTTCCTAACCATTATAATTTCTAACATAACTGCCTAAATTATATTCTTCCCATTTTATCGATACTGACTTGAAATATCTTCTAAGAAAATAAAAACCCAATATATCCCACTCATCAAAACTTTACAGCTACCAAACGCCTCCAAAGGTCTTATCTCGAAAACACCCGTAGTAAAATATATCTGTTCTCATTTACAGCAGAAATACTTTCTATCACTCTTCTGGCGGTAGAAGCAATCATCCCTAAATCTCTTGGCACGAGATGGCTGGTTCTAAATTCAGTACACAAAAGGAGAAAGAGCGAGCTGGCGCATGAGAATATCGATTGGTGGTACAGCCAGCCCACTTTCTGCTCCATGCCATCTTCCTTCCCTTCAACTATTGATTATCCTCCATGTTTGTTGGCAAGATGAGGACGAAACAGAAATTTCAGGGTTTGTCGTCAATGGCACTTACTTACATCTGCAGCTATAGAAAAGGTCATTCAATGTACAACCAATTGAGTCTTTATAAAATTGTACACAAATACAAAATTAATTAATTTGACTATTATATTACTTGATCTGTTCAAGATCGAATATTTAAACTGACAATCATTACAAATTAAATTTAATTTAAATTGCAGCAAAGTAAGAAGACTGATTTGCAAATTAAACTAATTTGGAAAAACATAATTACTTTAGTTTTCGATACTACAATTAACTTTTTGTTTTATAATTTAGAAACGATTTATACTTTATAATATAATGAAAAAGACAAATGAAATTTATTAATACTATTCCAATTACTGCACTAAGTTATATTTCCCAGAAAGTACTAGAAAATTAACAAAAGAACAACTAAATAAAATAAATAATTAATACAATACGTACTTTCAAATAAAAATAAAATTTGAAATCCACAATTGTTGATATTTCATACACATTTTTTTTTTTTTTTTTTTTTGATAAATATCAACAATTGATAAAGCTGCTGTCTAAAACTTATCAAATTCTATTTCTATAAATACATAAATTACACTTCCATGCAACTCAACATTATCTGTAAAAGAGATGTGGTCAAATACTTTTTCACTCAAAAATTCTCATTTTGAAAACAAGAAGAAAATTTCAACTTTAACATAAAACATAAAATCAACAATTACATCTAGAAACAAAGGTCATATTCCACTTTCATGTACTTAATATTCATGATGAAGATAAATACAGTTTTTATTTTCTATACATTTGTAAAACTTTCTTAAATTGATTAGTATTTACTTTTCAGAATAATATTAATTGGAAGAATTGGTAATTAAATTTGCAATGGAAGTTGAAGTATAAATTAAAATTAAATTGTAGCAAAACAAGATTAACTACAAATTAAACTTACTTAGAAAACACAGATAATTTATTTTTGCAAAACACAATTAATCATTTGTCTTATAATTTAAAAATGATTCATTCTTCATGATAAAATGAAAAATGCAAATGAAATTCAGCAACTTTTTGTAAACTGTTGTATTAATAAGCACTTTACTGAAAATGCTGCAAACACAACAGAAGTGAAGCTAATTTAAATAAACAAACATTTCAATAGCTGACAGAATTTCATATTTTAGATGAGAACTTAAAATCGACAATTAGCTAATTTGGTATTTTTATGTGGCAAACACCAACAATACAGATAGCTTCTTTTTAAAATTTTATCAGACTCTTATTTCTGCAAATAAATACCATTACCATTCCATGAATTTCAACATTATTTCTAAAAAGAGATATGATAAAATATTTTTTCATTGAAATTTTCCTATTTTCGAAAATAATAATAATATTAATAATAATAAACATTCTGAATATATCTAGAAATAAAGAGCGTATTCCTCTTTCATCTACTTCATTTTCATGAGGAATATGAATGCTTCTTTTATTTTCTTCAGATTTATTTATTTATAATTAAATCTAGTACATTTGCTTTTTGGAGTAATATTTACTGGAAAAATTGGCAGTTAAGTTTGAAATGAAAGTTTAAATATGTACCTGAATTTAAATGGAAGACAAAACAAGAAAATTAATTATACATTCATTTAATTGGGAAAACGCATATGTTTTAACTTTAGAAAACAATATTTATTTAATTTTGAGAAATATAGATATTTATTTGTATTACAAATTACAAACGATCCATGCAATAAAATAAAAAAAAGTAAATAAAATTCAATAAGGATGTTCTAAGTAGCTATCTAATAATTTATATTTCATTGAAAATGTCACAAAAACAACAAAATTACAATGGATAAACAATTACTACAATAATTGGACATATTTTCAACTTTTAAGTAATAATTTAAAATGGACAATTAGGTAATTGAATACATTTTGAACTTTTAAATAAGACATTGAAATCGACAATTAGCCAATTCAGTTTTTCATATGTATTCCTTTGTGTGTGCCAACTATTAACGCTATAATAAACCCCAATCTGAAACTTATCAGAGTCTATATCTGTAAATAAATATAATTACTCTTCCATGGAATTCCTCTTTATTTATAAAAAATAAAAAAATAGGGGGTAAATCTTTTTTTTCTTTCTTTTTTTTTTTTTGAAAAAGACATCTTTAATAATTCTAAAAATAAATAGTGCATTTTCCTTTTATCTACTTTATATTTATGTTAAAGATAAATGTTTCTTTTATTTTCTTTGGAGCTGAAATATTTCTCTAAAATTAAATTTATTCGCATTTGCTTTTCGAAATATTTACTGGATGGAAGATAATTTTGCAATGAAAGATGAAATAGAAAATTGCATTTAAATAACAGCAAAACAAAAAGATTAAGTATAAATGAAGTATAGTTATTTTTTGAAAAATAAATAATTATGTTGTAATTATTAACAAACGTTTCGCATTTCATAACGTGACGAAAAATGCAAGTAAAATTTAATGATAATTGTTCTAGAATGACGCGTATATTTTATTGAAAATAACCGCAAACTAACAGCATAACTTAATAGTATAGGTGATTCTTGTTTAAATTGACTATTTTCTCCCTTATCAAATTAAGTCTTCAAAATTAACAATTAACTAATTTTCCATTTAACACGCATTTTTATATTGCGTATAGGACATTTAGGAAACTTGAGTTTAAAATTTATCAGACTCATTTACATATCGTCGATCTTGTACGCATTTCTTATATGTAAGATTTAGAAAAAATTTTGAAATGTTTATTTTCGCCTTATGTAACTAAGGAAATGTAATTTTTTTTTTAAATTAAAATCCCCTCCCTCTCAAAAAAAAAAAAAAAAAAAAAGATATATATATATATATATATGTATGTATATATATATAGCAACTGCCTATTAACATAAATATAAATAACAACGCTACCAAGAAAGTCAACACTATGTAAAAAAGAAGAGAAGTGGCAGATTATTTCTGCATTCAAAACTTATTATTTAAGAATAAGGTGCTACAAATATTTCTAGAAACAAAAATCGTATATTTTTTTCCTTCTGTCTAACAGGGATGGAACACGGGCGCAGAATTCATACCACTATCAATGTAAGAAAAATTTCTACCTCTTAAATCGACGATATTATAGGTAGAGAAATTTCTTAAACACATTCCGGTATGAATTCTGCGCCCGTGTTCCATCCCTGGTCTAATGTTTACGATGAAAATAAATAATGTTTTTGTTTTCTTCGGTTGCTTTGTACTTCCTCAATGGACTCTAACAAAATATATCTTTCAGCATAACAGTTATTAGAAGAATCGATAGTTTTATTTTACAATGACAAACGAAATTTAATTTAAATGAAATAATATTATAAAGATTAATTACAAATTAAATAAATTCGAGATCATTTTTTGAAAACATGATTAACTATTTTTCTGTAACTGTTAACAAACTATTCATACACACGTCATTATGCAATGAAGTTATTTCAACAAACTTAATTTAATAATATTGTTAAAGTTGCTGTCTAATATTTTTACGTTTAAATATAATTATGCCAAGCAGTTAAGTAAAGTACTGCTGATTTTAAATTAAGTATTATTGATTTAAACTGACACTATTTTACTTTTCGACTTAGTTTAGTTACATTGTCATATTATACGTATCCCTATAAAACAAAATTACATCCATTGAAAAGTATTTGAGAAGCATATATTTTTACAGTTATGAGACTATTCCTATAAATAAAAATGATTAATAAATTATTGATTTAATATTGTCTTATAAATTATGTATGCCTAACTACTTTTTTTTATTCGGAACTTCGTACATTGCGAACGATTCTAGAAACAAAAATCCCATTCCCTTTTTAACTTTTTTCACGTAAGATGGCGCTAGCTCACGTTTACGTTGAACGTTTAATCTAAACTGAAAATAGCTAAGATTAACGTTATATTTAAATAACTCTGTTAAATATAATCTTTTTAATAGTGTTTTTAGCTCCAAATTTTAAAGATAACTATCACTTAATGCTTTCATTTATTTCATTTCAGAAGCAACTAGATCGATTAATCGTTACTTTACTTTTGATCATTTCTTTTAAGTTTATTCGTTTTTAGCTATAAAGCGATCCGAAATCTTGCATATGCTGACAGAGTAGCAAGTTTCCTTTTGAATGATCATTTCTGGTTTTCAGCAGTTAAAATTCTATTTTTCATTTCATGAATTCTCTTTCCTTTTAACAGATCCTTTTGGTTAATTCATCTCTTTCCATTTCTATTATTTGATGACAGTTTCTGTTGGAGTAATGGATTATGCAAATTCTCTCATCGTTAGGCTTATGAGTTATGTGTGTCATTTCTCTTCTGCGTAAGTACTTTTACATGTTTATACTACTCAGTGTAATTAAATTAAATTATCATCGTGACAATAATTTTATTCGAAATACATCTCATTTAAAATTTCATATATTGGTATTTTCATTTATCTTTCATTTGCTGAGTGTTGTAAAGGAACTAAATTATTCAAATTACACACACACACACACACACACACACACACATATATATATATATATATATAGTTAGTAACAAACCATTTACGCTTCCTCATGCAATGTAAGCTATGCCAACAAATATAATTAAATAAGATCGTTGAAAAAACTGTATGCAGTTAAAAAAAAAAAAGTACAGTGGATTTTTACCCCTTAAACTGCAATTTATTTTCAGTCAGCACTGCTCATGCAGACAATTTAATTTTCTCAGTTTTAAGAGGAAGGATTGATATAGAAACTTACGGTTATGTTGCTCAAATAATTTGTTATTATTAAAAATAATATTTGTTTCACACATTTATATGAACTAGTATCGCCCAGTGGTCGAAACTCGACCTTTTTTTTTTTTTTGCAAAGCGAGGCAAAGCAAAGTTATTGCCTTGTCCTAAACAGAATGCAATTGCAACACAGCTGCGGCAATTGTTTGCCGATATTCACTCTAACTGAATCAGCAGAGTTTTACTTAATATAACTATTTCTCTCTGTAGATGTTAGCCTTTCCTGAAATGAGAGAAAATCACAACGTGAAAACGCCCTTGTTGTGTGATACACCCCAGAAGCTTATAGGTACCATGTCAAACCAAGGCCCAACCAAGTATCAAATTCTGTTAAATTAATTCGATTGGTTCATAAAGTACAGTGTTTGAACAAAAAAAAAAAAAAAAGATATTTTTCAAAAATGGTCGAATTTTGTTCGGGAAATTTCAAAACTTTTCTACTTATATATGCAGAGGAAAGAATAATAAATCCACTTTTAAAAAAATAAAAATAAGTAGTCAATTTCACTTAATTAAAATGCAAGGAAATCTCAAAACGTGTAAATTCATCGAAAACCGGAAATCAAAAGTTTTTATGTATCTTCTACTTGCTTCTTCTACCCACAAAAGCTAGCAATAAAGACACTTTTTTAAAAAATAAGTAGCCAATTTCAGTTAATTGAAACGTAAAGAAAGCTCAAAACATGTAAATTCATCAAAAAACGGAAATCGGAATTTTTTCCGTATCGTCTACTTATACATGCAGCAGTTAGTAACAAATCCATTTTCCTTTTATTTAGTATATTAGTTGAATATTTATTGTTTAAATATCACCCTTTGAAATGAAATGTTTATGTTTACATTCGAAACTGGAAGTTTGCCATTTTTTTTTTCTGGAGTTTTGTGATTTTAAATTAAAATTTTATCAATTTTACAGAAAAAATAACTCAATCAAACACATGTAGACAGTAACTTATATATAACTATACCCAAATATCGGAATTAAAATCGGGAGATAATTTCCGTTAACTTTTAATAATTTTTTACAAAAAATCCAATGGACAATTAACATAGAAAATCCTTTTCATGGCTCCATGGACAGACAGTGACGTCATCACTTCGCTTGCGTATAGTGATGCTACATTATACAAATTACTGTGTCTATGGTTTTATTTGAGCTTTATGAAATTGCCAGATTTAACAATTTTCTACTTTTAGGTATTTTTTGATGTAAAGGAATACGTGTATGAAAGGGAAAAATGAGGGAAAATGTATAAAAAATAAATGTATTTTTAAATACCTTCTTGACATCGTAAGAAAATAATATTTGTATTCGCACCTTCCGGGTAACCATACCTTTCGAATGATACCATTTTCAACCCTCTACTCCCATAATTAATATGTTAAAAAGGGACTACAAAATTTATGATTGCCTAATGATATATAGATGTTTATTGTTATATATACATATAAGAACATAATTAGTGTCGGGAAATTCATGACGAGCTGGACTCGTCATTTCAGTTCAAGGGGTTAAATAATAAATAAAAGTTTTTAACTGAGGAGGAACGTAGCGAACTATATTTATCATTTAAGTAAAATATATTATAAATTATTTGGAAAGGTATTACACTTTCGTGCGTATTACGAGTTATCTTTTTTTTTTTTTTGCAAAATATTTCTGTAATGAAATATACACTTACAGTCGGCAGCAAAATTATTGAAGCCCTAGCAGTAATTCGTATTTAAAAGATGTGCACCTAATATTGTTCAGTTAAATAAATAATTGTCGGGTCGTATCGTAATCATAGTCTTTATGCTGTTTATAAAAAAGTAAGCTGGTGATAAAATTTAGCGTTCAAGTAAAAATAAATAAAAAAATAAATGAAAAATGCGGATGTATGCTTCAATAATTTTTCTGCCGACTGTGCGTTTTTCAAGATAACACGGTTAAAAAATTTAAAAATTCAAAATCGACAAATTTTAAAATTTTCCAGTTTTTATATATTTCTATTTCCAGTGTATAATATTTAAATAACATGTATTTTTAAAATCAGAGAACAATATTATAAATAATAATATTTATTCGAACATGAAGACTTAAATTATCAAAACAAGAAAATGTATAACATATATAAAAACAAAATCGGATTACTCTTTCATCTATTTTATGTTTAAGATTTATGTTTTCGCATTCTTCAAATGTAAGATTTTTTTTTTTTTTTTTTTTTTTTTTTTTTTTAAATAAAATATGTGAACATTTAATTTTTTTAGGTTAACTTGGTTATAAAAATACAAGAATTCAAAATTGACAGTTTGATATTTGTTATATTATTTGACAAATATAAGCAATAGCAGAAAAGTCTTTCATCTAGTTTTAAAAATTTAAGACTATTTTATAACTTATAAAAAATTTACTCTTTTATCAAACACAAGATTATACACTGACAAAAGAAATTTGGTCGATGTTATTGGATCAAGTTCTTTAGTTGAGTGCAAGGCATCGCAAATGTTAATATAAAGATATGTTGCATTTCCCTTTCACCCCTTTTTTTTTATCACTTTTACTTATTTATTTACTTTTGTGAAATATTTTATTTAATGACATCTGCCAGCATTTAATTTATGAGGATAACATGATAAAAATATTCAACGTTTAAAAATAGAAAATCAGTTAAATTTATCTTTTATAAAAATTTCTGTGTCACAAACAGAATCGATATCAGAAACGTTTTTAAAACTTTTAAAATACAAAAAAATTTTCAATTATTACTATGAATTAAATATATATATACACTCCTTCTCATATTTATAAGGACACTTTATATTTTGAAATAACTAATGTAAAAATAATTGTGAACAAGGTTATACTAAGTGCACTTAATATATCTAGTATTCTAAAAACCAAAATTGCTATAATTTTTTTAATATAAAACAAAATTAATAAAAAATAATGCAAAATGTGTTTTTCTCCACGTTTTTAGATGTTCATAATTATAGGGACAATCCAGATTTTTTCGTTTTATTTAACTTACTAGTGGATAAATTACAGTTGACATGCGAATTTGTTAACTACTGGGCTAGATTAATTCATATATAAGCCTTCAATTTTTCTTGGACGGACATTACTGATAATTCCTCGAAAAAAAGAACGTTCAAGTAGTGAAGTATGATAAATGTGTTTTTTAAGTGGAAGGTTAATTTCAATCCGACGAATTTCTAATGAAATTCGAAGGTCTAAAATTGCTGAAGGAAATGTGATCAAACGTTGAACTGCTGGTTCGATAGGAGAGCGATCTGATGCAAAATCAGAGTTGTTTTACAGAGATCGAAGACTCATAATTCCTCTTACTGTTCTACTCATAATGACTGCTGCTGAATTTGCTCGTAATTTTTAACGAAAGGTTGGGGTCCAAATTTATGCATGTTTAAAATAATTAATAATATGTTAAAATGAATAAAAAACCTGTAATAATCAATAAGCATTTAATGGGGAAAAGAACGACTGTGTTAAATTTGAATAAAAACAATATTAAGTGGTAAGTAGTAAGTGGTCGGATGAAAAACATTTTATTTTTGATTAACCAAATGGTTTTAACAGTTACAGGCACGATCTGAAGATAGCGAAAGACAGAGCAGATTTTTTAAAGGCAGATATGAATCGGGCATTTTAAAGGTGGATGTATGGTGTTCTCGGGAGCTGCTTCTACTGAGGCAGAATTAATTTAGTAATATTTTCTATTATTATGGACATCAAGAGAATATCCGCGAATTTTAAACGCGAAATTCTCAGATTATTGTTAGATTTTGGGGGGTAATAATATTTTTTTCAACAAGACTTACATTTTTGCTCTACATTTAGAGCAATAGGAAATAGTTTGAAGAAAGAATCTTCTGTATTATTGCCTTTCCCATGGCCGTTTTAAATAGTTTAAATGTATTAAGAATATCATATATGCTATACGAAATGGTATTGAAACTGAATATTAAAAAAAAAAAAAAAAAAAAAAAAAAAATGTATGTACATATACCACAGAGAATGTCTCACTGTTTAACCCTAAAGAGAGTCCCCTTAAAATATTAATTTAAAGAATAACTGAAAAAAATTACTAAAATTCGAGCTGTCCTTATAATTGTGAGCACCTGAAAAATCATCTTTTTACCATATTTAAAGTTTTTCAAGATAGACAAACTATAAAACTTTTTAAATATAGACTATCAATGAAATTCAAACTAATAAAAAATATATTTGTTTAAATAATAGTGTTCAGTATTTAGTTAATATAGAAAAACGGGTGTCCTTATAATTATGAGAAGGAGTGTACTAGTCAGTGTGTTATGTGTGTGCAAAATCTTCTGACAATCATATCTCCAAAACTAATAAAGATGGAAGAGCAAAACTTCAGAATTAGAGCAGGTCTAGTATACAGATGATTTTTTCAACTTTTAATGAAAATTGAAAAACCAGAAGTGGGACATTGAAAACCAAAAGCAGGACTCAAGATCCATATCTCAAATACGGCTTTAATTATTTCTTCAAATTTGTTATGTAAACACCTTTTTAGATATTCTTTTGTATGTATTAGTTGATTAGTTCATGAAAGCTGATAGACTCCTTATAAAATTTTAGGTATCGCAAGTGCATTCCTTTGAAAGTGGCTCAAAGGATTTTCTTCAAAATTACCATATTTCCTTTATAGATATCCTTTAATATGTAATTGTTAGTTTCTGGTGAGAAAATGGGTTTGTTAAGCTTTGGTGAAAACCAGCAATGGAACAAAAGTCAGTATCTCAAAAACACCTCTAATCATTTACTTCAAATTCGCTACATAAACCCCTGTATAGATGCCCTTTGGTGTATATTACTATTATTTGGTTGCAACTTTTGACTCTATTTGTTTTAATTACATAAACTAATTTTGTTTTAAGCTTCATACCAATAAAAAATTCTAGAAATTCTTTTACTCTTTTTTATATGCCCACACATATTATAAGAAAATGTGTGAAAGCTTTAAAAATGTTACTCCCTAACCTAATGTTACAATTCAACTTACATATTTGCACTAAATTTCCAAGCCTTGTGATGCTAGTGTGCTCCTACACCACAAAAGTATTTTATTCCAATTGGCTTGTGTGTAGTTTGTTTATTTATTCAATTTTGGATAACTTAAAATTTGAGTAATCCTTGATTCAAATGTCTCTTTTTTGCCCCACTGTGATTAAAATTATTTAGCTAGCTTACTTATTTTAGCTACTTTAATTCTTTAGATCAGTATGCTTAAAAGAATGGCTTCTTTTAGTACCACATTTAACATTCTCTAACTTAAAAGCTTTTTGAAAGTAAATCAATAAAATTATGTTTATCATTAGATATTCTACATTAAAGAAAATAAAAAAAGGGTGTGTGTGTGTGGGAGGGGGGGGGGGAGGACAAATTTTGGCTGTTAAGAAAATCGAAAAAATATACTATGGACCTACAATTATCAATCCATATTTTAATTTTTGGGCCAATTTTTGTGAAAAACTTTTTTTTGTGTGTGTGAAAATAAATAAAAATAAAATAATTACTATGTAAAGTTTTCATCAAGTATTTTATATGATGTTTAATTATCAAGTTGCATTGAACTAAGTACAGGCAATCATTTAAAATACTGCTAAAAATACAAACAATTTTATAAAAAAATCATTTTCCTTAAAAAAAAAAAAAAAAAAAAAAAAAAGTGAAAGTTCCGTTTTTATGAATTTGAATTTTGTGAAGGCTCAATTGTGAAACCCTAATTTTTGCCTGAATCTCTTTCCATATAGATTTAGTCGTACTGTTTTAAGCGCCATATTCTGGTAGTTTGATGCCGTTTTAAAAGTATGGGTATTTATAATTATATACAATTAAAAATAAAGTGACTTTTATAAATTAACATTCACAAAATATTTTCTCATTTTTCAGGCAAGCTGTGGCCCTCACGAAAATAACAACTTTTAAAATGCTATCGACAAAGTCCATTTTCACAGCCAGCCGAAAAGCCACAGTTCAACAAACAACATTTCATGTGCAATTCCTAATCAATTTCATTCAAATTCTCCACTGCCAAAGAAAAGACATTCTCGACGTCCATCTAAGCGAAAAGTAACATCACACAAATGTACTTATGAAGGCTGCGCAAAAACCTATACAAAATCTCTCATTTAAAAGCTCACAAAAGGACACACACTGGAGAAAAACCTTATGCTTGCTCTTGGGATGGATGTGGTTGGAAATTTGCTCGATCAGATGAACTGACTCGACACTACAGGAAGCATACTGGTGACAGACCTTTTCAGTGTGAATATTGTGAAAGAGCATTTTCGAGGTCAGATCACCTGGCACTACACACAAAAAGACACAATGATTTCTTTTAAACTAATACATTCAAATTATGAGAAGGAGTGTATTCGTTTATCAAAGACAAGCTATGGACAAAGTCCATTTTCACAGTCAGGTTCCACCGAAAAGCCACAGTTCAACAAACAACAACATTTCATGTGCAATTCCTAATCAGTTTCATCCAGGTTCCACCGAAAAGCCACAGTTCAACAAACAACAACATTTCATGTGCAATTCCTAATCAATTTCATTCAAATTTTCCACTGCCAAAGAAAAGACATTCTCGACGTCCATCTAAGCGAAAAGTAACATCACACAAATGCACTTATGAAGGCTGCACGAAAACCTATACAAAAAGCTCTCATTTAAAAGTGTACCTAAAAACGCACTGGAAAAAAACCTTATGCTTGCTCTTGGGATGGATGTGGTTGGAAATTTGCTCGATCAGATGAACTGACTCGACACTATAGGAAGCATACTGGTGACAGACCTTTTCAGTGTGAATATTGTGAAAGAGCATTTTCGAGGTCAGATCACCTGTCACTACACACAAACAGACACAATGATTTCTTTTAAACTAATACATTCAAATTATGGGAAGGAGTGTATTCGTTTATCAAAGACAAGCTTATATAGAAAAAATAAATTTGGCCAATGCTATTTCCGTTTCGGCAAACTTCTTATGAGTATTCGAGTAAAAATCAATCATAGATATTTAAATAAAGATCCTATTCTATTTTCAATCTACCCTCTTATAATGATATTTTTTAAAATTATTTTTTAATTGTGAAATACATTTACATTTTAATGATAACATGATGCCAAAATTCAAAAATTAAAAACCGAAAATTAGTTAAATATGTCGTTTTGTAAATATTTGTATTCCACAAACAAAATGGATATAAGAAACTTATTTGAATAGCGTCTGTTAAAAAAGTTTTTTAACTATTACTATGAGTAAATTATAAATTACTCGTTTGTCAAGAACAAGCTTGAAAAAGAGAAATTTTGTCAATACCATCTTTGGTTTAAAATTTCTTAGCTCAGAAAAAAACTCCATGAACATTTCTATAAACAAAGATTGTATTTCAGTTTCATTAACTTTATTTTTTACAATTTTATTGTAAAATATTTTATTAAATGAGATCTGCCCCACACACACAACATTTATATTTTGAGGGTAACATGGTGAGAAAATTCAACAAATGAAAAAAAAAAAAAAACTTGTCATTTTATAAAAATATCTGAATGACAGTCAAAGATAATAAAACAAAGAGCGTATTCTACTTTCATCTATTTTTATCTTTATAATTATTATTTATTTTTATTAATTACATAGCATTTCTTTCTTTCTTTCTTTCTCTCTCTCTCTTTTTTTTTTTTTTTTTTTTTTTTAACGGGACTACACGATTACGTATTTTAACAATTAGAGATCCACAATTAGTTAAATTTCTAGATTTAGAAATCTTTCTCTGTTAGAATTTTAAACAGTATTCGAAAAGTGCTTGCCTAATAACTGGTAGTTGATTTCTTTTATTTCTTTGATTAATAGTTCACTAATTTAATCGGCGTTATCCTACACAATCACAACCATAGATTATTCAAATATTTCATAAAATTAATTAAATTGGACGTTTTAAAATGTTTCTATGTAACGTAAAAAGGGTGACAGAAGACTATTAAACTACCGTGTTTTTTTTTTTTAATTATTACACAGTTATTATATTTTAAAATATATATTCTTTTTTTTCAACAAATTAAAGTAAAAAAAAAAAAAAACTTGTCGTTTTATAAAAATATCTAAATGACAGTCAAAGATAATAAAACGAAGAGCCTATTCTACTTTAATCTATTTTTTTTATCTTCATGATCTCAAAAACTGAAGAGTGGTTATAGCATTTTTTACTTAAAATTTCTTTCTTTCTTTATTATTATTATTATTTTTTATGATAGAAATATAGAATTATTTAACAATGTCCTTTTCGAATTATTTTTATGACACAAATATAAGCGATATTAATTAGAAAAATATTTAAAAAGCGTGTATTTTTAACCCTGGTGCTTTGTGTCAATAGTCGAAATGGACAGTCTTTTCTAATAAACCATTTGGAGTCCAAATAGATCCAACCTTCCTATTCCTACTCTTTCAGACTTTCATTTTTATTTTTAAACTAAATTGATGGAACGATTTTTTTTTTTTTTTTTTTTTTTTTGAGAAAGTATTTCACATAAAAAAATGTTGATTTTGGATTTTAATGGACGCAAAAATTGCAGCAGAGATACACAATTTACTATAAGTAAAAAATAATTACCCTTTAATGGGGAAGGGATTTTTTTTTTTTTTTCTAAAATATGGTTATTTTTTCAATAATAATTTTCATTTGAATTTCGTATTTGATTGCGAAATTTGTGAACATTTACTTTTCAGCATAATATGGTTAGAAATTTCAACGATTAAATCGGAACTTTGTTAAGTCTGCAATTTTATTAATATTTCGATGTGACAAATATGATCAATATTGGAAAAGTATTTAAATAACATGTATTTTTGAAGTTACCACTCTTTTAAAATAAATGAGTTAATTCACTCTATCAAGTAGGTGTTAATTTATTTTTTAAATCTACCTGAGTTAGAAATGCAATCGAATTAGTAACTTTTTATTTAAGCGAGCTTGAGTTATCGATATTTATCGATACTTGAGTTATTTCTGGTCATTTAATTACTTGAAATGTTCTTCAATAGCACGCAAGTGCTGTAAAATGATCCAGTTAATAAATATCTTTCGAATTAAAAGCATTAATAAAATAAGCAAATTATTTAAATACAATAAATAACTCAAGTTTGAGTGCATTATGTCAACGCACTGAATTTCTTGAATTTAACTCAAGTTGAGAAGACGCATTTTTCTAAGCAAATGAGTGAAAATACACTCAAGTTGGGTTATGTATTTTTTATTTTAAGAGAGCAGACAATTACTTTTACTAAACATATATGCTCTTTTAACAAGGATAACATTATCTTAGAAAAGAAACGTGGACAATAAAATTTTTATTCAAAACTGTTAATTTAAACAAAAGAACCATGAATATTTAAGAAAACAAAGCTAACATTCCATTTGATCATGTTCATATTTATGATTATTGTATTTTCTTTAGTTGGTAAATATTTACTTAACTCTACACACCTTTAAATGTTACTGCCAATAGAATTTACGAACAAAAATAAAATATAAAAAATGAATGATTTTCTTCCGCCATGTTATAAAAAAAAGGTTTTGATAAAATAATTCCTGGATGAGTTTTTGCAGTTAGTACTTAATAATTACGTCCTCGCAACGAGGACACCGCCCGTAAAAGTGCTAAGTAAAATCTGCCAGTATATACTTTTTGGGATAACATAGTAAATAAGTATTTATTAAATTATTATTTATTAAACATATTTTCCATGACGAATGCAAACGATTTTTATCTCTCAGATTTCTAACATTAGATGCCTACATAAAGTCAATTTTGTGCCAATATCAGAAGAAAAGAGATTATTTTATTATTATTATTATTATTTGCTAAAAATTAAAAATATGGATAACTTTGTTTTAAATTGTCACAGATCTATGGTTCAACCATTAGTTTTAAAAGTATAAACTAGTTCTTTCGAAAAAAAAAAACAATTTTGAAAATTTACACACACACCCTTCCCCAGTGAGGGGAGCATGCACATTTTTTTTTTCTAGTTTACTACTTTTATTATCAATAACTCATATTAATTTTAAAAATCACACAATAAAAAGCACTCTCACTGTGTACACATTTTTACGAAATGTTATCCCAGAGTGATATGTTAAAAATTTAGAAAAAATGTTCAGACACCATCACCTGTTGAGCGTTTGATCCCCGAATCTAAATATCACCTGTTTAGATCCATCTAAATACCGAGTTTGGTTAAATTTTGTTCATTGGTTCGTGAGATACAGCATCCACAAAATTTGTAATACACAGACACAGAGAAAGAGACAGATTTTTTTTTTTTTTTTTTTTTATAACAGTTAAATCGTGTTCAGGACATCCCAATGTTTAAAAAAGCAAAAATTTACCACAATTTCTAACCTATAATTCAAGTATTATATTTTTAAAAACTTTATTTTATCTGTAAATCAGACTGTACAATGCAGCATATTCCCTGCGAATTTTTTTTCCTATACCGTTTTGAAAAGACTTATAATGAATTTTCTCAGTGTAAATATAATTGTTTTTACAAAGAAATATATTACTTATAATATCGAATGACGCTGTATTTCCGATATTTCAGCTTAGCAGATTTCGCCTTTCGCTGCAAATAATAAATACTTCGTAGCACCCATGGATGACAAGCAATAATCGAATATATAATATATATATATATATATATATAAATTTAAAGAGTTTCGGCATTTTTTTATACTTTATTTAAAATATACTCTATAACAAAAAAAGTGACGCACTGCAAGGAGCAATGCAAACTGGACACAAATTGACATACACACTGGTTTTGATGGAATCAAGCACCAATTCATCATTATCGTCGATCCTGCGTGCAAGTGGTACTTCAGTGACTTCAAATACCCTTTAATAGGCGTCTCAGTGAAATGGGGTTGAGCTCAGTCCCCGGATCTCTCTTCCACTGAGGACGTTTGGAGCATCATAAAAAGGGTCCTACAACCAGCTCGGAATTTAACCAAACTAATGCAACAATTCGACAGAATTTGGCACGATACTTCACAGGAGCACATCTGCCAATTCTATCAATTAATACCAAACCGAATAACTGCGTACATAAGGGCCAGAAGTGGACCAAAGCGCTATTGACTTGTTTACTTTGTGAGGCCCTTTCTCTTGATTAAATCCTTCGAGTTTTCTGAAATTGTAATCAATTTTTTGTCCCATTCGGACCACCCATTTCACCCCATCAACCAATTTTTGTCCCTACTTCTTCTTGGTGCGTCATTTTTTTCCCCCTTGTTATTTTCAGTCGATTCATTAAAATTATTATGGTTTTCCAAGACTTGTTGAATTTATTTCACTTTTAATTTTACATAAGTTCGGAGTTTATTCCATTATATGGTAGTTTAATCTTGTAGCCCCAAATTTTCAACATTTTATATACAGGGCGGATTAATGATTTTCTCACGGGGATTTTCTAAAGTACAATAAATTATAAAGGGATATACAATTTATCGGCATTTACTTTTCAGTATAACATAGCTATAAAATTAAAAGCAAAAGTTTTGTCGATGCTGAAATATATATATATATATATATATATATACTATTTTTAACTAAGTTATTTGAAAATAAACTTGTATTTATCATATCTTATAAAAATATACATGTTTTTATAACTAACTCACTATATTTAGTAAAACGAACTATCATGAAATAAAAAATTAATAAATAAATGTTTGGTCATTAAAAAAAAAAAATACATTCATTGTCCTGTAAAAAAATCGATTACTTAAATATGATTTTCGGCTGAAAGAAAAAATACGAAAAAGATTATAACATTGCTAAAAAATTAAAAGCAAATTTTTTGTCGATGCTGAAATACAACTTTTATTTTTATTTTATTTTTTAATCTTAAACTAAGCTATTTGAATATAAACTTGTATTAGTCATATCTTACAAAAATAGATCTGTTTTTATAACGTAACTCACTGTATTTAGTAAAAGGAATTATCACGAAATAAAAGAAAAAGAAAACTAATAAATAAATGTTTGGTGAGAAAAAAAAAAAAAAAAAAAAAAAAAAAAAAGCAATTACATTCATTGTTCTCACAGAAGTCGATTACTTAAATATGATCTTCCACTGAAAGAAAAAATACGAAAAAGAGCATAAAACAGCTATCAAAATAAAAGCGAAAATTTTGACGATGCTGAAATACAATTTTTTTTTTTATTTTGACTAAGTTATTTGAAAATAAACTTGTATTAATCATATCTTATAAAAATATATATGTCTTTAGAACGTAACTCATTGTATTTAGTAAACGGAATTATCACGAAATAATAATAATAATAAATAAATAAATGTATGGTCATAAAAAAACAAAAATTACAATCATTATTATCTCAGAAATCGATTACTTAAATATGATCTTCGGCTGAAAGATAAAATACGAGAAAGAGTATAACATAGCTATGAAATTAAAAGGAAAAGTTTTATCGATGCTGAAAAATAATTTTTTTAGCTCTACCTAAGTTATTTCAAAATAAACCTGTATTAATCATATTTTTAAAAAGTGGATATTTTTTATAACATAAATAACTGAATTTAGTAAAAGGAAATATCATGAAACAGCAAAAAAATAAATAAATCTTTAGTCATAAAAAAGCAATTACATTCATTGTTCTCTCAGAAATCGATTACTTAACTATGGTTTTCGGCTGTAAATAAAATCAGTAGAAAAAACCCTTAACGGGTTAAAAGTTTGTGACGCCGCTACTTTATGGCTATAAGAATTTGAAATATGAGTCTTAAAAATAATGATATCAAATTTTAAGTAACGCTTTGCAATTAGTTAAAATATACATAGATTTTCTTATTTGATCATTTACTTTCTACTTTTATTTATATTTATAATGCAAACGTAATATTTTTAGCTTCAAGATCAGACAGATATATAAAATACCACTCACTGATGCTTTTTCATTCACATTTCAAATTCAAAATAACAGTTTTAAAGGGAATGATATAAAAATTCCCGTGGCGCCTCGGTGTTATTTTAAAAGATTTGTTTTTAGATTCCATTAAAATTACTTTTTCCATTAAAATTACTTTTGTTTTGTCTAATAAAGTATATTTACACATTGAAACAGTGCTTTTAATTTTCAAATATACTGTCAAATAATTATGCTTCCACTGAGTTTGCATTATAAATTAAAATTATTTATTTCAATAAATTGATTTATCTTTTGCGTCACACTATCCAAAACATTGTATCATAGTATATTCCTTTACGCTAATGTTATAAAATTAAAGGAATATTACATATGCATTTACGCATACTTAGTCAATGGCTTTGTTCCTACACATTGCATTATTTACGTCGCTATTCTGTTTTTAAGGAATTTAATTATCAACTACTACTATTCATTCTACTTATAATTTTAGGCTAGATTTATTGGTCAGTAAATGATTCAATTTTTTAAAATCCAAGTTCATAATCATTCAACAAATAGAAGCCATAAAGATATACAATTTGGTGACAAAACTTGCGACTTCGCAATGAAATTTGTGATTTGTGGCAAAATTTGATAGTTGGCGACGAAATATTTGACTTGGTGACGAAATTCGTTCTTTGATGACAAAATTTGGCGAATTTGGCGATGAAAAATGGCAGTTTTGACGTCATTATATTTTCTTCCCACGCAAAATCCTAATATCTCTTCACAGACCAATGTCTTGTTTCCACAAGATAAAAAATCAAAGGAAGCTGTAACGTATTACTCTGAATTTCAGTCGTAAATTTTAAATTCTTGCGTAAACCGGCGTTCGCCACCTATTAACGCTACAAACGATATTTTTACCGAGACTAACGTATTATTTTAATTTTATATTTTTAAATGATTAATTAAAGCTGTTACCATGGTTTTTATATTTTCAGAGATTTTTTACTTCCATTACCCTACTACCGTAGGTAATGGAAGTATTGTATTCGGTCTGAAAATTCGATATCGGGTTTTCACCTGATTTACACGTTTTAAGGTCCCCTGAGTCCAAAAAAGTGGTTTTTGGCAATTGGTCAGTGTGTATGTCTGTGTGTGTGTGTGTGTGTATGTATGTGGAGAATCTTCTGGCTATTATAGCTCAGAAACTAATAAAGATAGAGCTACGAAACTTTAGAATTGAAATACGTCTGGTCTACAGATGAAATTTCCAAATTTTGGTGAAAATTGAAAAACCGGAAGTGGGACATCGGAAACCGGAAGTGGGACTGTAAGTCCGTATCTCAAAAACGGCTCTAACGATTTTCTTCAAACTTGCTATATAAACACTCTATTAGATGTCCTTTCGAATGATATAGTTGGTTAGTTCAGGAAAATTGATAGGCGTCCTGTATAAATAGCTCAATTTCAGGCCTCGCAAAGGCGTTCCTTTAAAAACGGTTGTACGGATTTTTTTCAAACTCGCCATTTTAACTCACTTTTAAATATGCTTTTGTATGTAATTATTGTTTTCCTGTCAATAATTGAGTTTAACCGGAAGTGGGACATCGGAAACCGGAAGTGGGATCGTAAGTCCGTATCTCAAAAACGGCTCTAACGATTTTCTTCAAACTTGCTATATAAACACTCTATTAGATGTCCTTTCGAATGATATAGTTGGTTAGTTCAGGAAAATTGATAGGCGTCCTGTATAAATAGCTCAATTTCAGGTCTCCCAAGGGCGTTCCTTTAAAAACGGTTGTACGGATTTTTTTCAAACTTGCCATATTAACCCTCTTTTAAATATCCTTTTTCATGTAATTGTTCTTTTACGGTCAATAATTAATTATGCCAAGCTTTGGTAAAAGTCGGTATCTCAAAAACGTCTCTAACGATTTTCTTGAAAATAGTTACATAAACCCATTTTAGATATCCTTCTCATGCTTTACTTGGTTATCACGGAAAATTAACAGTCATCCTGTTTTTCTTATTTTTTAACTCGCTATGTAAACTCTGTTTCATATGTCTTTACACATGTATGAATTTTCTCTCACTGGAAAATATCAAAAAATGCATATAATACGTGTACGAGTGGGTAATGGAAGTCGTGTGGTTGTTTCACACCAGATTTTTTTATTATCGTTTGCACGTGACGTAAGCATCAATTATAAATTTAAGCAGTTAAAGCTAAAGAAAAAGTGACTTTTCCTTCATCACATTTGAGGAAAAATTACTTTTTAACTTGAAACTTTTAAGCAATTGAAGTTATCGAAAAAGTTTAAATACAAAAGTTGTTCTTTGGGGTGAAGCGGTAATTCCCTGATATGAAGTATTTTCCTATTTTCAATATTAAAGAAATTATGAGCAAAGGAAAATTTCCACCCCCCACCATTTCCACCCCCTTTGAGCTGAATTCCCCATCTACGAACTCGACCGAGATTTTTACTATTCTGACAACATATCCGAAGCTGGTTAAACTTAAATAAAATTTACTCCAGTTATCGTGTTCACAACTTAACATAGAAAAAAGAGTTATACATATATATATATATATAAACTTTTAAACGGAGGGTGGTTTTGGGTTCTAGGGGTCATGATTGGTGAAGATATGAAGAAATTTTCCAGAAGTCGTGTCGTGATAACCATTGCAATACGTAGACCTCCTATAAGGAATCTACCTAATATAATATACATTGTCTTGCTTCAAGGAGTTAAATGAGATCCTCCTCCATTAACTTTTACGTAAATACAGTCAGGAAAGTTCTATAGATAAGGGAAATTTATTTATTATAAGTACCTGTTTAACATGCCTTTTCACATAATTTTCATGAATTAATTACAATAAATTAAGACTAGTGGATCTGCAGATCAGGAGCCTCAACGTCCTATCTGCATTAGACATTTTTAAAATTCTAATAAACTTTCATTATATTTAATGGGGTGTAACCATGTTAAAATACACTTTTAAGAAATCCCGACTATAGACCGTAATAGTACGAAATTCTTTTATGTATCCCGAAAAAGTAGCCACAGTTATTATAAATGCCAATAATAAGAATACAAACAATTAATTTAATTTTTCAAACTAATTTGACATAATTTCGATGATTACAGTATTTCCTCGGAATTAATTTGTGTGGTCCCTAAAATTATTTAGTCTATACATACCCTTTTTTAAGAGTAAACATGATTTTAAGCATCTTTATGATGTACGTTAATTCTGTTAAGTTCAATGCGGCATAAACGCATTAAAGCGCGCGCTTAACTAAAAATTTCTCCATAGGCTCTAATGTTACGAAATTATTTTGTGTGTCACTGTAAACGAACCATGAACATTGTATACACCAGTAAAAACTATTCAGCTTATTTTGCGTTTAAAATTAATAATTGTTCCAAATTTAACATCGTTTGGATGACTACGTGACATTGTCAGAACACTTTTGTAAGGTCCTGTACATTAGTTAGAAAGCTTAAGAGCACATATTTTCTTCAAACAACATAAGTTTAAGCATTTTACTGACGTACGCTAGTTTCATCTTCTTTATTGAAAAGTAATGATGTTAAAATGCGTTTAAAAGAAGTTCACCCCATACGTCGTAATGTCAAGTACTTTGGCGTGTCCCTGTACACAATCCATAACAAGTATAGACATTGAAAATTATATAGCTATTTCTATACCGAGCCTGAATGTGTGTGTCAATTTGCAAGTCAATCGGAGAATTTTTGCAGCCGCTATTGCGGTACATACAAATTCTGCCCATAGGCTGTAATGAGAAAAAAGTATTTTGTGTGCCCCTGTATACGAACGACAAATGGAATACACACCCAAAACTATACAGCAAAAATTCTGTGTGGTTCATAAATATGTGTACCAAATAGCAAGTATATAGCGTGACTTTTGCGGCGCTATCGCGGTACATACAAATTCTTCCCATGGGCCGTAATAATTTGGAAGTCAATAGCTTGATTTTTGCGGTGGCAATCGCGGTACATATTCTTCCCATAAGCCGTAATGCTAAGAAAAACTTTTGCGTGTCCCTGTACACGAACTACAAATGTAATACACACCTAAAACTATACAGCGAATTTCGTGGGGATTATGAACATGTGTACCAAATTTCAAGTCAATAGCGGGTTTTTTGCGGCCGCTATCGCGCGACATACAAATTATTCCCATAGGCCGTAATTATAAGAAAAACTCTGACGTGTATAATGTGTGTGTCAATTTGCAAGTCAATCGGAGAATTTTTGCGGCCGCTATTGCGGTACATACAAATTCTGCCCATAGGCTGTAATGAGAAAAAAGTATTTTGTGTGTCCCTGTGTACGAACGACAAATGGAATACACACCCAAAACTATACAGCAAAAATTCTGTGTGGTTCATAAATATGTGTACCAAATAGCAAGTATATAGCGTGACTTTTGCGGCGCTATCGCGGTACATACAAATTCTTCCCATGGGCCGTAATAATTTGGAAGTCAATAGCTTGATTTTTGCGGTGGCAATCGCGGTACATATTCTTCCCATATGCCGTAATGCTAAGAAAAACTTTTGCGTGTCCCTGTACACGAACTACAAATGTAATACACACCTAAAACTATACAGCGAATTTCGTGGGGATTATGAACATGTGTACCAAATTTCAAGTCAATAGCGGGTTTTTTGCGGCCGCTATCGCGCGACATACAAATTCTTCCCATAGGCCGTAATTATAAGAAAAACTCTGACGTGTCCCTGTACACGAACTACAAATGTAATACACACCAAAAACTGTACAGCTATTTTTGTGGGGATCATAAACATGTGTACCAAACTGCAAGTTAATAGCGGGATTTTTGCGGCCGCTATCGCGCGACAAACACATAGA
Organism: Salticus scenicus; assembly: GCA_963930645.1. Lineage (NCBI taxonomy): Eukaryota > Metazoa > Arthropoda > Arachnida > Araneae > Salticidae > Salticus > Salticus scenicus. Next base: position 183,714,255 of record OZ005658.1, read on the forward strand.
CAAACACACAGACGGAACCTCAAAACCGTTTGAGTCTCAACAGATGGACTCCACTGACGTTTCGGCGATTAAGTGCAACAATAGGAAATTTTTTGTTGGTTAAAATTAACTGCTGTACAAAATACTCATTAAAATTTCTTTATGTACAATTATGATAACAATTCTCTGTGTCAACAATAAAATTCCATTTAATAATTTAAAATTTACGTTAGATGAATACAAATTTAGCTGAGGAAGTGTTAAGTCATTAGATAGACGTAAAAATGTATACTTTAAAACCCAAATTCTATACTTTATTATATATAAACTAATACCAATCATGAATGTAAAATTAATAAATACTAAAACTCGTAAAGATACATATAATATTTTATGATTTCTACTTATGAATAAACTAGTTGGCATAGGTGGACTCTGCTCAGTTCCCCACCATATATATGTTCACATAAATATCTAGTGCGACACATAATCATGTTATAAAAATGAATTTGACCAAAGCTTGATACAGTGACAGAACGAAATCCCCGCCTAATAGGCTATCCACCGTTCACTTCGATATATTTATCTTATACTAATCTATTAATTTATTTTATCAGGGTCAATTCTGTTGTTTAGTTTTCATGCTACTATTTAAAATGCAATAATCCTCAAAATTCATATTTATATAAAAAATTTACAATTTCGCTATATTGATAAAATCGTAAATTACGAATAATTTACGAAATTTTCCTATTAGAATATTTGTATTCAATCATGTTAAAAACAATATCATAAATGTAATTTTGAAGTTGTCTAAAGTATTTATGATCCTCAAAATGGAAGTTTATGCTCAATTTTGCCTTATTCTGACATGTTAAGTAAATCGTAAATTCCAAATAACTTACGAATTTTTCAAATTGGAAAAATCATAGTCTATGATATTCATGCCAGTATCCTAAATAATATTTCGAAAGTGGTTTGACATCTTTACGATGAAAATATCCCTCAAGATTGACGTTTATGTGAAATTTTGCTTTATTCTGCCATGTTAAGAAATTCGTAAATTTCCAATAACTTATGAAATTTTTATATTGGAAAATTCATAGTCATTCATATTCATGCCAGTGTCCTAAATAATATTTCAAAAGTAGTCTGACATCTTTACGATGAAAATATCTCTCAACATTGACGTTTATGTGAAATTTTACCCTATACTGCCATGTTAAGAAATTCGTAAATTTCCAATAACTTGCGAAAATTTAAAAGTAGCATATTTATAGTTACTGATTTTTCTTCCGGAATCAAAACTGATATTTTAAAACTGGTCTGACATTTTTACAGTAAAAAGTTTCCATTTAATGCACGTTTAAGTGAATTTTTGTCCTATTCTCCCATGTTAAGAAAATCGTAAATTTCTAATAACTTACGAAGTTTTTAAATTCGAATGTTGCAAATGAATAGGGTTCTTGCCAGTGTCAAAAGTAATATTTTAAAACTGATCTGACCTCTCTGCGACAATTTGTTCTTGAGATATCGTGTACACAGACTAACAAACTAACGGACTAACAGACACCCTACAGACAGACACCATACAAATTTTGTCATTTTCGGACTCCTCACACCTGAAAACGTGTAGAAAAGTCTAAAAACCGAGGTCGAAAATTTTCACGATTACCTAAGTTCCCCATACCTATAGTATGATGGGGAACTAAAAAATAATAACTATGTATTTGTATTTACATGTTATATACTTGCATCGCATATACTTGTATATGCATGCCATTCATAAAAATTACAATGGCATAATTAAATTAGAAAAAAAAAATATTTCAAATCATTCAGTTTTCACTTAAATAACACTTTTAAAATTGCTAATTTTACAACTGGTAATACGTGCCAATTATTATCTGTTTCTAAGTTACGCTGATAATACTCAACAAATGGGAACGAAATCTAATCACCAAAAATCTGATTTGTGTATTCAAGGAACATCAAAACGTGTAATTGTAACAAAAAGGAGAGTTCCGAAAATTTGATCCAAATGTATTTTCTTTCTACCACCACTTTCTTTCAATTTTACTTTCCTTCGAAGATTTTCTTTATATTGCCTTTTAGAAATCCAAAAAGCAGAAATAAAATATAGCAACTTTCACTGAATAATCATAGCGAGATAAATGTAAAACAAGAATATCAATAGCATTACTCTTGAATGATATTTAAAAACTCAAATTCTTGCTGGAATGCATTCCTGATTTATTTCATGCAGAAAAGGATATTTATTGACTGAAGGATCAAACTTTATCGTGACCGAATTCCGTAAGCTCTTTTCCGGTATCGATTTCCAACTTGCATTATTTGCAAGAGCTATTGAAAGGTGTAAGGAGTAACGGCAGTTATAATAGGATAGATTGTAGAATTAGATTAAGGGAATTTCGCTTCTTCTTCAGCTTTTATTTTAAGAATAAAAGCATTATGGGAGCATATTGGACGAGTTTAAATTTTTTTATTGATTGTGTTATATGTATATAGAAAATATACATGTTAACTTGTATAATTATAACATACATTTCTACAGTGGCGGCTCGTGCCAACTTTCCCACGTGGGGCTCGGTCTATTGCACGACATGTGAAATATATTCAGAATTCAAACGCAAAAAGAATAAGTTATTTAATGGGAAAATTATCTTTATATATATATATATATATATATATATATATTCGGGGCGTTCTGTGTATATTATTATAATTCATTGTGAATATTATAAAATTTTACAATGTTACAATGTCAAAATTTTTAAACTGAAATTTTTCTACATGCATTTTTTTATTTTTTTAAGCTATTGCATAGCTTTTATCGCGGGTTTTAAGCGCGGCGACCGAATCAAGAAATTCCGTAACGAAAATAAACCTAACACTCCCCACTCCGACCGGCACAGCGGTGCGGCGTTGAAAGCCGTGCATCGTCTAACGTCGTTTCAGTTCGGCAGACTTCGGCACGGTATTTGTGTGCGTGCGACTAGACGTATGCGTGTAGACTAGCTGCTAACAGCTCATAACTGATTCTATCTCTTTTAGACACAATGCTAGGTAAGACAGCGTGCTTTTTGGCCGCGTCCACGAGTGAGTTCGAGCCCGCGACTAGTTGCACCTTAACGTGTATGTATATGATACGACTGTACGAAGCGCGCACGGATCGAGACGAGCTGCTCCGAAATCGGACGAATACGTAAGCAGCTGTTTGTGAGAAAGTATAGAGGTGTATAGGTATCTATCATCTATGTACAACAGTGAATAGCTGTACGCGTAAAAATTGTGTATAAAGTGTTTTAAATATGAATAAACAAAGTGCATTTATTAATGAAGAAAGTGATGAAAAAATAGTGAAAGAAAATGAGTGAGTACTCTATATACATACATTTTATTATTATCACAAATGCAGTTTTTTTTTTTTTTTTTGAATTTTTTTTGAATTTATACATAATACTGCTCTAAAAATAACCTAAATTTTTGATATTAAAATGAGCGATCTTAAAAGTAGCCCTCTTTTATACACACACACACACATATAGTTTAAATTCTCAATTTAGATTCTCAATATGTATGTGTATATATATATATATATATTCATTCTTCATCTATATATATATATAAGAGCAGAGTCTGTCTGTCTGTGTGTGTGTCTGTCCGATATAGAAACCTAGGCCGTTTCACCGAGCGGGACCAAGAAAGACAACGCCCTAAGCGATTTTACAAAATTCGCCCCCCAAGGGGGGAGGAGGGGGGCAAAACGTAATTTCACAAAATCCTTCATTTCTCAAACAAAAAAAAACAGATATCTGTAAATTTTTTGCTTTAAAATATAGCTAATAGAAATGTCTAAAAATCGGTCTCTGGAATTTTTGAAATTCGGTCCCCAAGGGGGGCGGGATGGCAAAACGTGATTTCACATGCGTAAAACGTGATTTCACATGCGTAAAACGTGATTTCGCATAATCCTATATATCTCAAACAAAAAAAAATAGATAAACGTGAAATTTTTGCTCTAAAATATAGCTAATGCAACTATCGAAAAACCAATTTCTGGAATTTTAGAAATTCAGCCCCCAGGTGGGCAGCAAGTGGGGGGGCTATTTAGCAAAAACAAATAGAAATAGAGTTAGGTTGTTCAAAATATGTACAGATAGGTTTTAAAGGCCTGCAAGTCGAATGGGGATATTTTCGATTGTGTAAAGTTATTAGGAGGGGCAAGAAGGGGTGAGGGGAGGGAGGGGCAAAAAAATAAAAATAGTGTCACATCGTTCAAAATTGGTACATAGAGGTTTTCGATACTTACAAATCGATTGCGATGTGAATGTTAGGCGCTCATTTGTTGGAGATATTTGTGCGTGCTTATGCAAACTTAGAAATGGCCTACACATAGTCATGGTAGCAATTTACATGTCTCCGAATCCAAAATTGGACGAGGTAGAGCATTTTATTCATCGTACTTTACTGGAGTACACTGAAGAAGGGTCGAAAATACTTGGTACAAATGGTAATAAATTTCCACTTATCTTGGTTGGCGATTTCAACATCAACTTCGCTGATAAAAAATCAGAGCGGTTGACAACTTTTCTTTCGGAAAAATTGAATTTGAAAATGAATAATGATCCACAAGAATCCACAACAAAATATGGGACCACCATTGACGCGGTATTTTCCATATATTTAGAGGATATCAAGTCTCAAACTTATGTTTCTTATTTCAGTTACCATAAACCTATAGTTTCAATGATAAAAATTCCTGAATAACCTACATGTATTGTAAGATAAAAAAATATTTTAAACAATATTAACTTCTCATTTATTCAATAAAAGAAAAAAAAATTGTTTTCTTATCGGTCACCACGCTCAAAAAGTGTAACTTGAATTAATATCAAAGGAAAAAAATACTGCATAAATAAAATAAAAAAATAATTATAATTGCATAAGTTGATAAAAAATGCTATGCAATAGCTTTACTGCGGCAGTCCCCGAGTGCCCTTTTGTGCGTAACAACTGTAAATCTCTTAAGTATAAACGAAAACATTATATATTTAATATATATGTTTCTTGTACGTTTGTTTTTAAAAGCACAGCCAAAATATAAGAAATTAAATTAAAATTGGAAATTTCATAAACGGTACTTTAAAAATGCATACGCATTTTTAAAATGTCGAATTTTTAAATTAAAGTGTTTGTGATTTTACTTTTTTATATTCTAGCTTATTTAAAAACAATGATGTAGGCCAAATGTATATAAAATTTAAAACCTTTAGGTGATTTTGTAATGTATATCAAAATTAAAAATTAAGCCTGTACAGAAAATTTAGTTTAAAATTTTATATTCCTTCAACAATACAGAATCAACAATACATTTTATTTCTTTGCAGTTTTTTGCATAATGTCGAGTTAAAAATATGCAAATAAAGACACTTTAAAAATCCATCGCTATATTAAAAAAAAAAAAAAAAGTGTGTGTGTGTATATATATATATATATATCTAATATATAAAATTCTCGTGTCACAGTGTTTGTTATCATACTCCTCCAAAACGGCTTAACCTATCTTAATGAAATTTTGTATGTACATTCGGTAGGTCTGCGAATAGGTTTTTTTTTTTTTTTATCTAGTAATGAAAGTTGTAACTTAATTAGTTCTTTCTTAATTAAATTTTAACCAACTATTTCAACAACTTTTCCACCTAGATCGCGTGAGTTGTCCGTAAACACGATGTCAGAATTTATTTAATGTTGAAATGAAAAATGAATTTTTGACCGTATCTTACGAAGTGTTTAAAATATTTTTTCAAAGTTAATATTTTTAGAATCGTAAACACGATGTCAGAATTTATTTAATGTTGAAACGAAAATGATTTTTTAACCGTATCTTACGAAGTGTTTAAATTTTTTTTAATATTTAAATGGTATATTCTTTTAAAAAATTTGTCAATATCCGACGGAGTTATTTTATGTTAAAATGAAAAATGAATTTTTAGGCCATTATTATTTGTGTATCGATCGTAGTAGTGACGTGTTTACAATTATCAGTGTAATTTTACCATTTCAGTGTGATTCTCAAGTGAATTCATTATTAATTTGCAGGGGATGTAATCTTCTATTTGTGTGTTTTGTACAATGCCAGCAAGACGTAGACGAGCTTCTTTAGGGCGTCAAACACGTAGATCTGCAAGAATGCGAAATACAAGAGCCCAAAGAACAGAGCACCAAATCCAGCAAGATAATACTAATGTGCGTATGAATATGGCGCGATTGCGTCGAATTGAATCAGTAGATGCACGAGCTGAACGAAATGAACAAAGAAGATTAGAACAAAGGCAAGCGTGCCGTTATTCAGTTAGCAGACACAGAGCAAATGACCAACAGCGCCAACAGGTGCATCGATCATTTACATCTAATTCATTCCTGCGCCTAGCATTCGAGAATGAGCCCGATATTTAATATTATGCTCATTCAAAAGTGGTAATTGGTGCTATGGACAAGGAATGTCCGCATTGTAATGCTCTTAAGTTTTAAAATGAGCCAGCCGGGATGTGTTGTTCGTCAGGAAAGGTGCAATTACCAGCAATTGAGACACCTCCTGAACCATTGAACGGTTTACTTATCGGCACGGATCCAGATTCTAATCTGTTCCTAAAGTCCATTCGAACATTTAATTCATGTTTCCAGATGACATCGTTCGGAGCAACAGAAATAGTTAAGAATAATGCTACCAATGGTCAACAATCCAATTCATCATTCAAAATCAAAGGCCAAATTTATCACAAAGTGGGCTCATTGTTGCCAATGCCAAACGAATCACCTAAATTTTTACAAATTTACTTTATCGGCGGTGAGGATGCACGTTGTGGCTATAATAACCTCGATTCACTTTTTGCCAGACGCATCGTTAGCAACCTGGACGCCCTGTTGAATGAGCACAATGAATTGTTGGAAATATTCAAATCATACATGCACAAATTACAAAGTGATAAGCACGCTATTGTTATCAATCCTGATAAAACACCTGCTGGAGAGCATATTCGTAGATTCAATGCCCCTGTTCTTGACAATGTTGCTGGAATCATGGTTGGCGATCGTACTGCTACACGAGAAATCGTGATTCGTAGAAGAAATAATAATCTACAGTTCATTGCTGATACACACCGTTCATATGACGCTCTCCAAATATCCGCTAATGTTTTGGAAGGGACAAGACGGTTATTGCATAAATATTAAGCAACGAGATCCCGCAACAGGTGCCGAAGCAAACAAGAATGTTAGTTCTAAGGATTATTATGCGTATCGGTTGATGATTAGACGCGATCAGGACAACGTTATTCTACGATGTCGTGAGCTCTGTCAACAATTCATGGTCTACATGTATGTAAAGATAGAGAGCGAACGATCAAGATACTTGCGATTTAATCAAGAAAATCTGCCTGCGGAAGAATACATTCACCTGCGAGACGCTATTGTCAACAACGCCGACGCTACTGAAATCGATAACTCTGTCATTCTACCATCATCATACATAGGCAGTCCACGTCATATGCAGGAATACATACAGGGTGCTCTGACTTACGTGCGCGTATATGGACGGCCGTGTTTTTTTATCACGTTCACGTGTAATCCGAAATGGCCGGAGATTACATCTCTACTATTTTGTCTGGCCAAACTGCAATACGTCGTCATGAATTACAGCACGTGTGTTCAGACAAAAATTGAAGTCTCTGATAAATTTCATAACAAAATTACATGTAATCGGTCCCACACGTTGCTGGATGTATGCCGTTGAATGGCAAAAGCGGGGATTACCTCATGCCCACATTTTGGTTTCGTTAATCGATAAAATACGTCCTGAAGAAGTCGACAGAATAATTTCTGCGGAAATTCCAGATCCGTCTCCTGATCAAATGTTGTTTGATATTGTTACAGCAAACATGATTCATGGCCCATGTGGCAATCTGAATCGTTCATCGCCTTGCATGGCAGATGGAAAATGTACTAAAAGTTTTCCGAAAAATTTCACTAACAATACGATCATAAATGTTGACGGATAACCAATATATCGTAGAAGAAATCCCGATACTGGCAGACAATCATTTGTTAAAAATGTCAACAACATTGACATTGATAATCGTTGGGTGGTCCCATATTCGCCTCTGCTGAGCAAAACATTCAATGCTCATATTAATGTTGAGTTCTGCAGTTCAGTGAAGAGCATTAAATACATTTGCAAGTATGTGAATAAAGGCAGTGATATGGCTGTATTTCGAGTTGAAAATACAAATGTGAATGCTCCTCCAGTGAATAACAACGATGAAATAACACTTTACCAAATTGACCGGTGCGTCAGCTCCAATGAAGTTGTTTGGCGTATCTTTGGTTTTCCAATTCATGAACGGGATCCAGCAGTTTTTCATTTAGCAGTCCATCTTGAAAATAACCAGCGCGTATACTTCCCGAGCGAGACAGCGATTGATCGTGCTATTATAAATCCACCAAAAACTACACTCACCGAATTTTTTGAATTGTGTAATCGTGCGGATGCTTTTGACATTACTCTATTCAGAAGTACCACGCTATTTCACATGGGCTCCAACAAAAAAATGGATGCCCCGCAAGCAAGGCACGCCGGTTGATGCATGTCCCGGTTTATTCAAATCAAACAGTCAATCATTTACAGTCAATCCAAGGCAGACTGAGTGCTTTTATCTTCGACTGTTATTGGTTAATGTCACCGGCCCTTTGTCATTTCAAGATTTACGTAAAGTGAATGGACAACAGTATCCAACGTATAAAGATGCATGCCTTACACTCAGCTTGCTGGAAGACGACAACCAGTGGGAGTGTATGCTTGCTGAAGCAGGATTAAACTGTACAGCAAAACAAATTCGTCTACTATTCGCTATAGTGTTGACTATATGTTTCCCGGCCAGAGCAGAGACATTATGGGATAATCACAAAGATGAAATGACTGATGATATATTGCATCAACATCGTTCACGGTGCAACGATCTCACGATAGTATTCAGTGACGCTATGTACAATGAAGCATTGATTGCAATTGAAGATCATTGCTTTATCATTGCCAACTTACCACTCAGTCATTTCGGTATGCATTCAATAAATCGAAATGCCTCTGATTTAATAAACACTGAATTGAATCGTGAACTACAATACAATACTGTAGAAATGGCAGCGATTGTTGCTCGCAATGTCGCACTAATGAATGAAGAACAAAGAACCATTTACGACCGCATCATGCTCGCAGTTTCGGCAGGACAAGGTGGATTCTTTTTTTTTTTTTTTTTTTTTTTTGGATGCACCAGGTGGAACTGGAAAAACATTCCTTATTTCGCTAATTCTCGCCGAAATACGATCATCTAATGGCATCGCATTGACTGTTGCATAATCTGGTATTGCGGCAACTTTATTGGGTGGAGGCAGAACAGCTCATTCATTATTTAAACTGCAACTAAATATTCAAAGTAACCCAGACGCAGTGTGCAACATAAAAAAACAATCGTCCATGGCCACAGTGCTGAAACAGTGTAAAATTCTTATCTGGGATGAATGCACTGTGGCACACAACATTCACTTGAGGCGTTGAAACATTCGCTTGAGGCGTTGAACAGGACATTGAAAGATATAAAAAACAACGACAAACTATTTGGCGGCACTCTGTTACTCCTTTCAGGTGATTTCAGACAAACACTTCCAGTTATTCCGCGTTCAACATACGCGGATGAGATCAACGCGTACTTAAAATCATCGCCATTGTGACGTAATGTTGAAAAAGTTCAACTAAAAGTAAATATGCGCGTTCAAATGCTTCAAGATCCATCCGCTGAAACATTCTCAAAACAACTGTTAGATATCGTCTATGGAAATGTTACTACATATGAAACTGGATGCATAAAATTACCGACCGATTTCTGCAAAATCATTGATTCGCAAGATGCTATTATTGACCAGATATTTCCCGATGTACACAGACGATACACAAATCATGAGTGGCTGGCAGAAAGAGCAATTTTAGCAGCAAAAGATGTGGACGTCAACGAATTGAATCCCAAGATACAACATGTTACCAGGAGACTTGGTGTCATTCAAATCTAATGATACAGTTTGCGATGCCACCGAAGCTGTAAATTATCCAACAGAGTTTTTAAACTCATTGGATTTACCAGGCATGCCACCGCATAATTTACAACTGAAGATTGGATCTCCGGTTATTTTGCTTCGTAATTTGAACCCACCACGGTTGTGCAACGGCACGCGATTAGTCATAAAAAAATTAATGAAAAATGTTATCGAAGCCATCATTTTAAATGGCAAATTTCGAGGTGAAATATAATACTACCGCGAATCCCTATTATACCCACAGATGTGCCAATTCAATTTAAACGCCCTCAATTTCCAATTAGATTGGCATTTGCAATGACTATCAATAAGTCTCAGGGCCAAACGATGTCTGTCTGTGGCTTAGATTCGAGCACATCATGTTTTTCACACGGACAATTTGTACGTGGCGTGCTCTCGAGTGGGCAAACCATCCAGTTTGTTTGTATTGGCGAAAGATGGGATAACAAAAAATATTGTACACTCTGTTGCATTAAGGGATTGATATTGTTTTTTAGTAATATTGTTATAAGTAGCGGTATGTATATAATTTTAAAGAATCAATTTTAATAAATTAAAAAAATAAATGTTTGGTGTTTTGTTATTTTTATATTCCTTCACCATTCACAGCGCTCCATACATCTTCCACTTATATACCACATCCTTACACACTTACAAAAAGTTAGTTATTTTTTTCTAGCAAAATATTCTCTAGAAATAATTTATATGACAAAACACGTTTGTTGGGTCAGCTAGTACATATATATATTTAAAAAGGATTGATTTATGCCTTAATAATAATTTAGAAATATATTTTTTAAATACCCAATATTAATTTATGTAAATGCGATTATTATTATTAAAAATACTTTAATCAAATAGTATTTGACAGAAAAACAATGATTAGAAAAAAATATTACTCTAAATTGCATGAAAAATTCTTTTTTTTATAAATATATAATAAAAGATATACAAATTTAGGCAGCCTAAACTGTTCAAGTATTTAAATCTGATTATTATTTATACAAAAATAAATATTCTGCTCACCGAGTTTTTTGTCGAACAAACCTTCCAATTACTTTCTCATTAAATTCTGGAATTGTGAAAATAAAGTCTTTGTGGATTTCGAGAACCGCAAGTGCATTTAAACTTTCCTGTCCCATAGAATTTCTCAAAAATGTTTTCATCCTTTTGTCAATAAATTTTCAACAGAATTCCTTTCTATCACTGTTAATTTTTAAACAATCATAGATTTATTTGGAAAAAAAAAACATCGCAAAAGTTTCCTCTTTTTCACTATCAGTAGAAAAATAAATAAAAAGTACTGTGAATGTCGCCAAATTCTTTCCACGATCCGTATGGTTAATGCATCTTAAAGGAGACGGTTATATTTCATTAAACTACGTTACATGGGCCAATTTGCCAAGGTGCCCATAACACTTTAAAAGTATGTGAATATTAACATTGATAAAGCTCTACTTCGCCAAATGTGTTAACCCGGTATTCCATGCGCAAAACAATAAATACTATACTAATTAATGCGCGAGATCGGGCACAAATCAAATAGCCCAAACGGCTGAACTCTGAGTAGGAACTAGCTGTAATTCGGTAAAAGAAAAGCGGACAAACGGACAAGCAAACTTTATGTCCGAGAAGAATAAGAGGAAATTGGATGCACGTTTCTAACTTGATAGATACATTTTTACAAGCGTCAAAATTAAAAAAAGAAAAATATGTATTACTTGATTTTTAATAGAGAAAAATTCAAGCGGGGCCAGGCCCAGATGCCCTCAATGACGAACCGCCACTGCATTTCTATATACACTCCTAAATCCCCATTGAATATTTGCTTTTTTTATATATATAACACGAGCATAGGTATATATATAAGTCACAAAATAAAATTAAAAAAGACCGGTGGAAATTCAGTTTTTATAAAACAATATGAGCAAAGGTCATTTTTCGCTGTATTCATATTCTCCAGAGAAATAGGAACATATATCCCATTCAACAGTAAGGTTTTTCATCACAATAAAATAAAAATTTGCTGCAGTGTTTTACAGCAAATTCAGTGAGTTTTAACTCTATAATTCCCACGGCCTGGAAATTCTGAGGGCCTCAGGATCCCAGAAACATAGCCGAGTCTTGCGGTCACTACTTTCCCCTCTTTTTATTGTTCACTCTGCTGACCATGTCGTTAAAGGAGGTCCCTCAATGTCTGGAGTAAGAAGATAGTCTTTTTTCCTTTCATCAGAATCTGACATAAAATTACACCCCCTCAGTTAGCGTATAAGTAGCAGATAAGAAGAGAAATCGTAAGCATATGCGTTGTTTAGTATTTTATTATTTAAATCTCTTTTAGAGAATAAATATTTGAATTCGGGGTTTAAATTTCAGAATTATGACATCAAATAAATTGATTTGTGATATAAATTTTGATTTGTTTCCGCAAAGTCAAGAGAATATGGCCAATGTAAATAGCTCGAAAGTACATAAAATTTACAATTATTTTCAAAATGTAACATGAAAATAATTGTAAATTGTTTAAATTGTACAAATTTTAATAATTGTTTCATGAAAACAATTACATGAAAATTTATTAACAAACAAAAAGGAATTCATCTAAAACAATTAATTATAAACTCAAGCGAAAATTAACGGGACCCATGTAATAAGCTTTTTTTTTTTTTTTTTTTTTTTTTTTTTCCCTTGCAATAATAAAAATTTTACATTTTTTTCTTTTTTATTATGTCAAGAGAAATTTACTCCATATTATTTGAGAAAAATGCTGAGCTAGCGGTAGTTGATATTCATGAGTTATATATAATATATGAAATATTTTAAATCGGAGTAGGTATGGTGGGGTAAAAAATAAGGCTAATTGTCTGCAGTAGATACCTAGGTTTGGGTAGAGTTACTTCCGTGGGGGGTCGTTCTAAGGGTCCTACCGCATATTAATGCGTGTTTCGGGAATAACTACGAAAAATTCCGAACTAGCTCGATCTGGGATTGAACCTCTCGGCCACTGTTGAGCTTTGGGTATCTGGGAAATAAACTTCAGGGACTGCTTCGTAAATTAAATTTCTGAATACTCTCCCTTAAAATGTTTATTATCACATTTTAAAATTACATTGAATGGATAATTAAAAAGTTCACCCTTCTTACTGTTAAGCAAGTTAAAGTTATATAGGTATAGCCATAATTTCGGCAATATAATTTTGGCAATACAATCACCAAGAATATATGCACAGTTTAAAACAATTCATACAGATACAATTTGAAAAGAAAGAAAAATAAATAAGAAGAAAGAAAGAAAGAAAAATAAATAAATAAGAAGAAAGAAAGAAAGAAAAATCCTTTTTTTTAAATCCATTTTTTCTAATACTTTCTAACATTTTGCGACAGTTTTTTTCTTTTTCTATCTTTTTTATTTATTTTTTTTTTTTTTAATAACATTTTAATACAAGTGTTTTTTATAATTTTAAATAATTCTAAAAAAAAACCACTTGAGAAAAAAATTTAAAATATTGACACATAATGTTAAAATTCAAAAGAAAGATTGAATTTTCAAGCTTAATTTTTTACTGTTGAAAGTTTTGGCGTGCCCTGTATCTGATGCAATTACGTAGAAATGATAAATGCTTTCTTTTGCTCTTGTATGACAGACGAAATGTCGATTTATAGGCAAACTTTTGAAGCAAGGTTTTGGTTAAATTACACGTTTTGAGTTCCCCTGGTTAAAAATATATTTTATGGGGGGGGGAGGAATTGCATAGGAATGATAATTTTCTTTTCTTGCTTATAAACCAAGATTTGTCTGTTTCATTTCAAATAATGAAATTTCAAATATGTATATGGTTAAATTTAAGTTTTCAATATGCAATTTAATTGTTTGAAGTTTAATTCAAAATTTTCTACTAATAAATAACGCACATGCTTTATAAATGTGATGTTTTAAAAATTACTATTTTAAATTATTTTATATTGAAAATAAATGGATTTTTTTTAATATTCATATTCGTAGATGTTTTTGCTTATTTATTTATTTTTCATGGCTTAGATTTTCTTTGATAGTATTAAATTTATCACAGTTTTATCACTATGATCTCTTATTGATATAAAAGAAATAATATCATATCATGTTATAATCAAAAGCAGTCTTTGCATGAGCAAATTTTGCAAATCTCACATTCCCATAAGCTCTGCACAATGTGTCCTAATTTTGACTTTTTATTCTTTTTCTAAAAGCAATTTTGCATTAAAAAAAAAAAAAAAAAAAAAAAAAAGATCAAATGTTTTTTCTCCTAAATATCTCAAAATGAAAGTTGTTGTATTCGAATGCAAAGTGAAAGAAGCAACGACGATTTTCAACCAAAGATGAACGACACTTGTTTCTCTCTCTTTTGTTCGGGAATGACACCTGTTAGCGCTATCCATCACTGACCTGTTCCCACGCCTCCAAGACTGCCCGGTCCTTATCGGTAGGGGGGGATGAATTTTCTTGAGCTAGCCTCGGCTATAACGGGATTCAAGTAGCTCGGATGATTTCGGCTATAACGGGACACAAAAGGTTAATTTATCATTGATTGGAAAGGGTTGACTGAGGAAGTCCTTCTTCATTTATTTCAATGTATATTTGTAAAGCGCTAATTTCTAGCTGTATAGCAGAATGACCACTGATAACGGTTTCCATATTCCAAATGTCCACACCATTTCGAAATTGCAGGCAGCGATATTCCATGCCTGCCATAAACAGCGAAAATTTCGCATTCAGTTTCTATACTAAGAAATCTTTTAATTCATAGGAAACGAAGAGTTCCTATGACTTTCACTTACGAGTATGGATCCAGCTGATGCTGTCCTAAGAAATATAGCCCTCCCCCCCCAAAAAAAAGTCCTCAGAAAAAGACGTTCGCTGGAAAAAACGTCCCCGGAAATAAGTGCCGAATTCTTCGAAATTTAACACCTATATTTTGTAGGTCTAATTATTGATAAAAAATATTTATTATTCAAAATGAAAAATGAAATTATAAAAAAAAAATAAAAAAAATAAATAATAAAATAATAATTCTAGCTGTATAGCCGAATGGTAATGATAATGGTTCCCATATTCCAACTGCCCACACCACCAGCGATATTTCATGCCTGCCATAAACAGCGAAAATTACGCATTGAATTTCTATACAAAGAAATATTTTAATTCATAGCAAACGAAGAGATCCTATGACTTTCACTTACGAGTATTGATCCAGTTGATGCCGTCATAAGATATAACGGCCCCCCTAAAAACGTTCGCTGGGAAAAACGTCTCCGGAATTAAGTGCCAAATTTTTAAAAAATTAACACCTATATTTTGTAGGTCTAATTATTGATGAAAAATACTATTATTCAAAATAAAAAATGAAATTATAAAAAATAAAAATAAATAATAAATTTATAATTCTAGCTGTATAGCAGAATGACCAATAATAACGGTTCCCATATTCCAACTGCCCATACCACTTCGAAATTCCAGGCAATATTCCATGCCTGCCATAAACAGCGAAAAATTCGCATTGAATTTCTATACAAAGAAATCTTTTAATTCATAGAAAACGAAGAGTTCCTATGACTTTCACTTACGAGTATGGATCCAGCTAATGCCGTCCTAAGAAATATCGGCCCCCAAAAACCGTCCTCGGAAAAAAACGTTCGCTGGAAAAAACCTCTCCGGAAATAAGTGCCGAATTTTTCGAAATTTGACACCGATATTTTGTAGGTCTAATTATTGATGAAAAGTATTTTTTATTCAACATTAAAAATGAAATTATCAAAAAAAAAATAATATAAAATAAAATGATAACGGTTCCCATATTCCAACTGCCCACACCACTTCGAAATTTCAGGCAGCGATATTCCATGCCTGCCATAAACTGCGAAGATTTCGCATTGAATTTCTGTACAAAGAAATCTTTTAATTCATAGAAAACGAAGAGTTCCTATGACTTTCATTTACGAGTATGGATCCAGCTGATGTCATCCTAAGAAATATCTATCGGCCCCCCAAAAACGTCCTCGGAAAAAAAAAAAAACGTTCGCTGGAAAAAACAGCTCCAGAAATAAGTGCCGAATTTTTCGAAATTAACACCTATATTTTGTAGGTCTAATTATTGAGGAAAAATATTTATTATTCAAAATTAAAAATGAAATTATAATATATATATATATATATATATATCACAAAATTATAACGGTTCCCATATTCCAATTGCCCACACCACTTCGAAATTTCAGGCAGCGATATTCCACGCCTGCCATAAACGGCGAAGATTTCGCATTGGATTTCTGCAAAAACGTCCTCGGAAAGAAACGTTCGCTGGAAAAAACAGCTCCGGAAATAAGTGCCGAATTTTTCGAAATGTAACACCTATATTTTGTAGGTCTAATTATTGATGAAAAATATTTATTATTCAAAATAAAAAATGGAATTATAAAAAAATAAAATAAAACAAAACAAAATAAAATAAATAATAACTAAATAATAGAATTTTTTTATTCAGTCACAAAACTTTTTTCGATATCTTTTTATATAATAGCGGTTAACAAGAACAACATACATAGACGCTGACTTTTCAAAATTTCATTGGGGGCACAATCAGTTTTTTTCTCCTTTTCCTTTTTTTATGAGACAATGCTTTGCTTCACAGATTTAATTATTATTTAATTAGCTTTTTATTTTTAATATATTTTTTTATTTAAAATAACAAACAGAAGTACGAAATACACAATATGCATTCGCTGTCACAAAACTTTTTTCTATATCATTTTATATAATCCTGGTCAACATGCACAAACATAGGGGCCAACTGTTCAAACTTTTAGTTAACAGATAGGAGAAGGATCAGTAATGGTTTGGGTAGCTTTTAGTCATGATGGATTGTGAGATTTACATCGAATTTCAGAGATTATGATCTCAATCAAGCTATGCTATATGACCATTTGATACCGTTTTGGCCATTTTAGATAGTGTATTAGCATATCAGAACAATGTTTCTTGCCACACGTTTAATTTCGACGAGGGTGGTTTAAACAAGAAAACAAACTATAATAGAATTTTACGATAGAACATTGAAGAATGACATCTGGAATCCCATTGATTAATACTTTAATTAAAATTAAGCACAATCACAATAGATACATACATCGCGCGCAGTAAACAAAACATAGTTGAATGTAGGACAGGCGTCTTACACGATAAACGTCTACATCTTTCAGAAAGAACCGATTAACTTCTGACTGACTCCTGAAATCAAAATTTTTTCATTTCACTTTATGGATTGGCAAAATATCATTAGATATTTTGCCAAGAATGGCG
This sequence comes from Salticus scenicus, assembly GCA_963930645.1. Taxonomy (NCBI): domain Eukaryota; kingdom Metazoa; phylum Arthropoda; class Arachnida; order Araneae; family Salticidae; genus Salticus; species Salticus scenicus. The sequence continues at coordinate 183,731,734 of OZ005658.1, forward strand.
CCAGTGCCGTCTATATTGAAGAGTTTGAACTTAGCGTGTTACAAAACTAATATTTTGCATAGGCAAAGTCGATGTCCAGGTTTGAAACTTATGAAAAAGTTTTGGAGTATATTATCTATGAAACCTTATGCTAATAATAAACATTCTTTATCTGCCAATGAACTGTAATATAATCAATGTAAAATAATGGCATATTTCTCAATTTAAATATAACTACCGTGTCATTTCAATGAAACGTACTTGAGGAAAAATGGAGGACCAATAACTTATTAATTTACAAACAATTTTTACTTTTAGACAAGTATTCTTATAACTTGCTAACAACAGTGCATTTCTCAATTATTACATTGACGTTTTTTAACATAATCATATATTGTAAAACTCAAAATTATCCCAAACAAATTTTAATAAATATTTTGTTATTTGGTTTCTCATGTGTTTAAATTATAATTAGAACCTTTTAATTACCACATAATTTTCAAAATGAAAACAGGTCTTATAATATATATTTACCTTTAACGTACAGTTGTGCCTAAGATTCTAATATTATGTATTATTGTTTAAAATGTGATAAATCTTATCTGAATAACATAATGAAAAGTATAGGAAACATTTTGAAAAAATAATATTGAAAAAATCCCTTAAAAAAATGTTTGTCAAAAATGTCGCTATAGATGGAAAAACTTCAATATTTTACAGGTCAACTGGTTTGCAATATTTTAAAACTGTGCTACCGAGCAGTGTGACGACACATGTAATAGTGATCATTATCTTTATACTAAAAGTTTTCATCGTATGAAGCGTACTTAAAGTTTTCATTGTTCATTGAAGTTTTCGTTGTCATCAGAATTTTGAATGTGTGAAGTATGTCTGCATTTGTTATGACCCCTGTAATAAATAATGCATTTCTTGCAGAAATTATAGAAATTGTATTTAACCAAATAGAACTCTGTTAAATTATACTGCTTCTTGGAAAGCTGAGAAACCGTATGAACTATTTCATGACAATACAAAAAAAAAAGAAAAAATCTATATTGATCAGATAGTGATTTATTTGCAGCAAATTTATTTGTAACCATCTGTCAACGTGTAAGAGACGGAAAGATAAGAAGACGCTGAGATCATACGTAACCCTCACTGCAAGCAAAATTTTTAACATCATCTGAAATAATGGGGATCATGTTAACTTTCACTACCAAGGAAGAAAAATCATTTGGTTCAGCTTGAAAAAAAATCATCTTTATATTCATTCAAGTTAAAGGGGGATAGTACCTTTAAACGTTGAAATAAAAGATTTTTCCAAAAATATTTTTTTAAATAATAATTAATGTTTGGAACATTTTAATGCAAATCGCATTGAAATTGAGTGAAAATTACGCCAACAGTGCCAGGTAAGAATACAAATACCAGCAAGCAGGACCTGCACATAATGTGTCAACATTCAAGCAAACAAATATTGTACTAGTAGCCACAATAAATGTAATTAAGCCAGTATTCGCTTAAATAATTTCTATAAAACTGTTGAAAAAATGTCTCAGTGGAAAAACTCAGAATGTAAACGAATCGCTCAATGCTACCATTTGGAAGTATTGTATGAAAACTTCGTCATCTTTCAAAATAATTCTAGTAATCGGAGCAGTAGTTATGTTTAATGAGGAAATTACTGGTCATATAAATATTATGGGAGATTTTCGACTTAAACTAGGGCATTTTTCTGTAATTTCAACATTTCAAAACATATATGTGCGTAAAAGCTGAAGTTAAAACGAGATCTTTCACATTAGAGGCACGTACGGCTAACACAATGAAAAAAATATATATATGCATGAGCATTTTACTCAACTAGAAAGACCAACTTATAAAGCAGGATCATTTTAAGCATTGTTTATTTTATATTATTATTCATATAAAAAATTAAATCGTTAAACTTGATTTCTTTTAGTTCACAGTGTTTACTGATTTATGCAAGATCGGGAAAAAAAAACTATAAATGTAGAGACACAAAACATGCATATTTTATTCATGGATCTCTATTCTGTAAAGCTCAAGTATGTTAAATAGATCATTGCATTTTAACAGACAGCAAATGAAAATCTGAAATTTGAAAAAATATATATACATATATATACTATATTTTTTTAACTTTAAAAATGCTTAAATATTATATAGCCATAAACTGTCAGGTTTACAGAACAAAGATTTTATTTAGCTTTAAATTGATGTAAATGTAGGATTTCTTAGAATGTATGTATATTTAAGAAAATATCATGCGGGAATTGAAAGTATGTGAAATGAATATTTTTAATTTTTGTGTTTACATTTCCTGTTATTTAAAAATATATATATACATTAAAATGCTTTATTTGAATCTTTTTTTTAAATTAATACTGCATACTAGATATTGTAAATAATTCACTTTAAAATATACCATACGTATTGAATTATGAAGAGTCGTAAATAATATGTTATAAAGAACAAATTGTGTCTCACAAGGTACTTATCCCATCTTAAACTTATTATCTGAAGTACCTTCAAAATTGCCTTCTTCTTTAACAATGTGATGGTATGCATAATAAATATCATATTATGTGAAGAAACTTTATAGATTCGCGAATTACCATTAGTTTTGATAACCTGCATTTTGGATCTCTCAGCGTAACCACACTTAAAGCATATTAAAAAGTACTTCGGATACTATTTCTGAAAAAGATAACTTACGTCAAAATGTGAAGTCTCAAGAAATTTTTTTCAGAGTTGAGACATAAGATTTTACAGTTAAGTATGCAACTTTAGTAACTAATCGGTATTTTTGAGCATCAATATGAAAATTTATTTCCACTTTTCAGTTTCCTCTAATGCCCCAATATTTGTATGCATCTACCAAGTAATTGTATGTCTAAATAATGTTTTATTTTATACTTTTCTTTCTAACCAAGAACTTTCATTGGTCTTTAAGAAAATATGAAAAAATCAAAAAAAGTGAAGTGAATCGTTGCAATTATGAATTCCATTTCTAAATTAGAGATATTATTAACAACTTAATAATTATAAATAATGATTCCTACCAATCTACTCTTAAGTTTGCCAATTGTCTCGAGGTACATATCTGTCTCACATCTCGAAACTAAAAGACGAAATACGGTATTTTCTCACTGAACGATAATTTCATCTCAGTGATCGGTTCAAAACATTTTCGCGGTTATTTAAACTGTCATATCTATCAGAATTGTGGCATCATCGACTTATTTTGAAGTATATACTATTTTGAACGATTTTCTTCATTCCAAAGAAAGATATCCAAAGAAGATACGATGCCTACTACGCAGCATTTACAAAATTTAACATAAAGTTTCTGTGAATATTTCCCTGTCGCTGAAAAAAAAAAGAACTGGATTACAAGTCCAATTACAGTCAATATCTGTGAATAGGATGGAATTTCATTGGTAGAAGAACATCTGGTAGAAGAACATCTGATAGAAATTTCTACTAATAAAAATTTGAAATTGGCTTTCAAGAATCATTTCTTTTTTCTACAACTTCGTAATTTGGAATTAACTTGGAGATGGAGAGAGAAAAATCAATTATGGTGTTTGTGTTTTTTGACAGTACAATTTTTCACTGTTGAAAATTAAACGGATTTTTCCATGGCTTAGGGGCTTTTTGCAGTTTTCTATAGGGTGTAGGAACGAATTTTTCATTCGTAAGGACATTTTAGAGTACGGATATTTTAGGGTACATTAAAAAAAAAAATTGCACCGATTTTGTCTATTTGGTTTCATGATTTTCATACAAAAGAGTGACTTTCATCGTTAGTATAATTACATTTTAAGCTATCAGCAGGGACATAGAAAATTTTGAGTTGTCAACACTGTCAACTTACTTTCTACTTGATTAAGGATTTGAGTTCCGTGGAAGTGCAAAATGTCTTAAAATTTGTAGAATCAAATAAGAGCAAACGTATTTTACTCGATAGAGAATATTCTTATGTTAAACAGAAGGGTGGAACGGATGAAATCCATGTATGTTTTATGCAGCATGTAATAAATGAAAAAAAATGCTGAAAGATTGTGCAAAAATAAATTATTAAAAGGAGCGGCTCCCGTAACCATATCGAATATAGCACTGGCTTAAAAAAAAAAAAAAAAAAAAAAAAAAAAACCTTTATAGCAAAAGAACAGTGGACTGGCTTAAACAACACAAGCAGCTCTAGTCCGAAAAGATTATTTTAAGATATCAAATACGGGATCAACGAAACAATGTTGCTAAACCGCCGTCAAACCTTCTCCGTTTTCGATGTTACAGCTGCTTATAAGGAATATAAAGGTGAAAACTTTATTTATTTTTTCACTAATAGAAGAGGATGAGATGTATTTGGTAAAAACAAAAGTTTGGATCTTTTAGTTTCAGCTTAGGAAATGTTTGCTGATGGAACATTTAAGGTCATTCAAAACTTTTCGAATATATGTATGCACAATTTCTCGTACTAAAATTTCATCATAACTTTCCTTCGTTCCTAAGAATAAAATGGTCGAGCCTTATGAGAACGTAATTTGCTCTCTATGGTTTGAAGAACATGAAATTATGTTTAGTGAATTCTTAAACTTTCTTTTAGAGTACTTGAATAAATTCCCATCTAACATCAGACGTCATACGATATTGGTGTTTCAAAATAAGAGCAGATGTAATGTTCTATAATTATCTATAGCGACTGCTGAAAAAAAAAAAAAAAAAAAAAAAAAAACGTGTTTTCTATTTTTATGTTGACGAATTCGATTTAATTTGTGTTATTTTCCTGCATCATCATTTTTTATTCCATTTTTTATCATCTTGTTGTATACATTTTCAATCATCATTTAGTTTATTGTATTTTGTTTAAATGACAAAAGAGAAATAAAGGTTTAGCTATCCTAGCTATCAACAATACTCTTAGTTATAATATTTGCAAAGCTTTACTTGGATTGCATTATATACACTGGCTGCGATTCTGTCAGTTCTTTTAAAGGAAAAAGTAAAACTAAAGCTTTTACAATTATGGATGAATCCGAAATTTTTATTTCAAAGCTTCAGGATCTTGGTAAACTGTTGGCTGTGGATAATGTTTAACAGAAAACTTGGAAATGTTCACTTGTGAGCTATATGGAAGAAAAAACTCTAAAAATATTGATGAATGCAGCTATGATTGGTTACGGCTTGGATGCAAAAGTGATACCATGCTTCCTCCAAATAAAGACGCTTTATTGAAACACATATTGCGTGCCAACTACCAAACATAAATTTATAGAAAATATTTCATAGCCAAAATAGACATACCCTCCCGAGTTGATCATGGTTGGAAATTTTTTTATGACATTTTAGAAATTGATTGGATGGCAAATTAACCTGTTCCAAAAACATTGATAGAACACGTGTATTGTAAATGTAAAGAGACAGCTTGTTCAAAAATGATGTGTTTCTGTACGGCTGCTGGTGTTTTCTGTGCTGAACTGTGTTGCTGTCATAATTGTACAAATTGCAATATGCCTAATGCTGAGACAGCATCTGAAACAGAAGAATATTAGCATTTTATGAGCTTAATTTATTTGTTCAAGGGTACAAGTTCATTAAAATAAAATAAAATAAAATAAATTTTTCAATTTATTACTGTTGTTAAATTATAAATAACTATTCATGAATTAGGTTGTATTTTGAGAAGCTAAATTTGAAATGTAGCTAAATTAAATTTATTATTATGATAATTATTTTTATTTTACTTTTTATTTAGAATTTTTTCTCAGGTATATGATTTTAGCACTCGTGTGCAAGTTAATTTAAAATTTATTCAATGAGTCGTAATATTACCAGAAATATATTGTGCACAGCTATAATCAGCATCGTAAATGTAAACCCAATTCCTTCAAATTGGCATCAGTTTTCCAAATTTATGAGCAAAGTTTACTTCCAGAACATTTGATACCTTCATTATCTATCTTGAAAAGATTATATTAGCAACATTTTCAGATTACCCCCGAAAAGATGAAACGAACTTGTTTTTAAATGACATTTTTAGCATATGGCCCACGGTCTATTATTACTGTTCACCTGTCTGCAGTTAAAAATTTGAAGGAATAGCTTCAAAATAAAAATTTTAGACAGATTACATTTGTTTACATTCATTTTTCTTTCATCTTTTTGTATAAATAGAGAAAAATTATTTTTAAGGGAATAGCAAAGCTTCTCTCTATTTTTTCTTTCTATTTTTCTTTTCTAAACTGCGGAGTAAAAAAGCATTTTTAGAATTTCCCAAACTTCAGACGAATTTCAGCAGATATCGCTAATTGCCCTTGAAAGATTAGTCTTTTCGAGCCTAAAATTTATCAAAGATATTCATCAATATTTCGAGATGTAACTTTATTTGACCGATATACACACAAGTTTAAAGATGAGTAAGAAAATTGTCAATTCATACGCAATCTGTGACTTCAGTAAGTTATTCATTAATAGATGCCTCCCCTATCGCTGATGATATTTTTAAACTTTGAAATGATTTTTTTTATTTTCCTATTCTGTTTTTTTAATTTTCCTATTCTGTTTTTTTTTTTTTTACATAATTTATAACAAACAACCCTTCGCTCGATATACACACAAATTAAAAAAACATTGTGGTTATATATATTAGATAATGTAGACTCCAATATATATGTATACTCGTCTGTCTCTCGTCTGTCAAACATTGTTTGATTTTGTCAAATATTGACGAACTATATGTTTTCACGTTGTTCTGTCGTGTCTTAAGGCTGCTACAGAAGTTTCATTTGTAGCTTACTTCTATGATATACTGTATATGAAAGAAATACTACGGACAAACATTTGAAATCTTGTTTCAAAGTGCATTTTATTTACAAAAAGCCTATTTAACCATATGCCTAATCAAACACAAACAGACGTGCTCCTTTCTAAAAAAAAAAAAAAAAATCATTTTTAACACAATTTTTGAATCATTTTATGGTTAAATGTATCTGTTATTATTATCTATATATTAATAGGCAGGCATAAAATTGGTAGTCCCTTTTTAACATATTAATTATGGGAGTAGAGGGTTGAAAATGGTATCATTCAAAAGGTACGGTTAGCCGGTTGGTTGGTTGAATGGCTTTTTTTGGCGCAAGGTCCCATACGGTTAGCCGGAAGGTGAGAATACAAATATTACTTTCTTACGATGTCAAGAAGGTATTTAAAAATACTTTTATTTTTTATGCATTTTCCCCTATTTTTACCTTTCATACACGTATTCCTTTACATTAAAAAATACCTAAAAGTGGAAAGTTGTTAAATCTGGCAATTTCATAAAACTCAAATAAAACCATAGACACAGTAATTTGTATAGCATCCTTATACGCAAGCGAAGTGATGACGTCACTGGCCGTCCGTGGAACCACAGAAAAGATTTCCTAAGGATTTGATTTATGAGAAATCTTTTTTTTTTTTTCTTTCTAATTTATTTATGATCTAGTTTCTTTATTTTTGTTTTATGATTTATGTCAGCTGTAATTTAAAGAGATATTAGCCGTACGATAAATTTCATGTTTGTCTGTTAATATGTAAATAATATATATTATTTAATTTTTGAAACTTCAAATGTTCTTTGTTATTTGTCTTTTGGCAACAAAAAGTGACTTTATATGTTTATTTAAATATTTGGTTCTTTTATCTTTTTGACTGACAAAAAATTGTCTATTAAATGCTCATTTAAATCCAAATGTTCTTTGTTATTTGTCTTTAGGCAACCAAAAGTGAGTTTATTTATTTATTTAAATATTTGGCTCTTTTGAGTATTTACAAAGAACATTGTTTACAGAGAAATTTTTAAATTTTTAAATTAATTTATTTAGTGCTAACTTAAAAGAATTCTGAGATTTAAATAAATTTGTGGTCGAATTTCGACCACTGGGCAATACTAGTTATTATTATTATTTTATCTTACTAAAATTATCACCTGTCACATCGAAGAAATTTATACAATTTGTTGTCAAATTTTTAACACATCTGCATGGACAGTAATGAATTGCAACACTATTTTCCAAGTTTCCACCATCCTCTCATTTCAGATGAAGATAATAATTAGAAGGGAAAAATATCTTGATATTAGCATAGTTTTAATTTGGCTTTAGAGTACTTTAAATGTATTGAAGAAAAACAGTGAACGTTTTTCTGTGAATCTGGGATAAGATAATGAATCACTAATTGTTTAATATATTGATATTGAACATTTTTCTCTCTTTACAATATAGAATCAAATAAAATATGTTTAACATGAGATTTAAGCATTAAGGGTATGGACTGTAAAAGATTGTGATGGCAAGATTAGTATAATGTTTCATCACTGTTAGCGGGAGAAACTTTTTATTTAAAACCAAATAATAATAAAATAACTGGGCGGATAAAGTATAACAGATTAATTTTACTTACTTACTCAGCTAATTGATCATATCCTAGGAGAAATTGAATCTTTCTTCGTGGTGCTAGAAAGTAGGGGTTACATACAAACGGAACGCTTGCAACTTCTATGACGTAAATTCTGCAAGTTTTTTGCAAATACAGTCGGCAACAAAAGTATCCAAGCACTAGCAAAAATTCCTATATAAAAAAAGTACACTGAATGCAGTTTTGTTAAATAAATCCTTGTCGAATCCTGTTCTTAGTCAGTCTAAGAACACGATTCGACAAGGATTTTTTTAACAAAACAGTGTTAAGTGTGCTTTTTTTACATAGGAATTTTTGCTAGTGCTAGGATACTTTTGCTGCCGACTGTAGTCATACATTTGGAACGCTTGCAAACGGCTGCAGACGGCTTTGCAAATGGAAGTGTTTCATTTGTATGTACCCCTAGGAACAGCATGACTATCACTGTTGACTGTTGCCGCCATTCCACGGAAATTGAAGTTGAAGTCGGTAACAGTAGAAAGAAGTTCTTTTCTTGTAGCTGAAAACTGCTATTTACTTCTTTAAATAATTATCGCTAATACTAAAACGCTAGAAACTGTTTAACATGAGTATTTCTGGATCATATCCTGTTCGTATTACGTCACCACTTTAAGAGCATAAAAAAGAATTCACATGTTTATGAGTTTCTCCGGTAAATTGAAATTCTAAAATGGAAGTCTTAAGCTTTTTCTTCGAAAATGGGAAATTCCCGTAAATTTATTATGCGATGCCGTAATAAGATGTCTGTAACTTAAATTTACGGGTTTCACCCGTAAAATACGAAAAACAGGAATTTCCCGTAAAAAATTAGTAGAATTTCCACTATTTTTACATTTTTACTTTCTTCTATATGTTGTCAGGTATAGCAAAGTGCTACAATTAAAACTCGCACTTTGCGGGTAAAACGTGAATCTGCTGTTTTAGGATTCGATTTGAATGATGGAGTTAGTGCCGATCCTAACTTAAATTTGTAAATTGAAATATGCAAATATTTTGGAAACTGAATAGTATAAAAGTAGAAGGTCAGCTGGAGAGAAGTCAGTTGGAGAGGAGTTAAGGTTAGTTGGAAGGAAGATTATTTTGGAGGAAGCTAGCTGTTAGCGGCTTAGGATATAGTTGGATGTAAGTCAAGTAGATAGCAGTGTCAGGGAATCCTCCTGCTAATCGAAAGATTACTCGGCTTTAGAAGCTAATTTAAATTAAGGTAGTTGAGATCCTTTGCGAGTAATTAAGTAAAGTAAAGTAATGGGGTTATTTATTAATATCAAAGTATTTAAGAGGACTGCCCATTTTAAGTCGTAAGTTACTAGATGTTATTGTAGTCCAGCGCCTTCCTTCTTATTTAAGCTCAATTAAAGCTAATTTATGTTATATATTTGGACTCTGTCATTCCTTCATAGTTTAAGTATTTCATTTACAGCTTCAAGTCAATCTAAAGTTAAATAAGTAAGTTGGCAGCATTCAACCTTCAAGTCAAAGTTAAATGATTATGGGGAAGTCGCGTTCTCCACATTGGCGCCCAACGTGGGGCCCATTTCCCTCTGTGGGGCAGGAAGCAAAAACCTTTCGTAAGTATATCTCGGCCCCAAACTATTTCACGGTGAAAAAATTGCACATGAGGAGACTAGACTTGAATATAAATAAAACATTATGTACGATTTTGGAATTCTTGATTTTTACAGGAGGGAGGAGAAAAATCGATTTTCGGTGGGGGTAATTTCGGAGTAGATCTCTACAAAACTATTGAGTAGATTTCTACTAAAAATGGTACAAATGTATTGAAAACAGCCAAGTGTGTTCTGTAAAACATTTCCGAAAACACATCCTATTTTTTTTTAATTCTTTGGGGGGGAGGGGGGGTTACGAAGGAGCAAATTCGAGACTTCCCCCCCCCCCCCTTTTAGCACTAAATTTGTCTTGAGAAATATATGAAATCTGCGGGCCGGGCCCCTCACGTTGCGAGCAATAAAAACCTCTACCGAACACAGCGGGAACTTTAACTTTAGGTTATAAGTAATTATGGGATTTTGACAACTCGTTTAAATAGTGCCCAGCGAAGCGGTCAAAGCCTGCTAGTTTCCCTGTTTCCCATAAATGTTGCTTATTTTGTACGTGTTTTAACTGCAAAAATGCAACACATTTCTTCGAAAATGAATTTTTAATGAACTTTTTGCAAGCATTTTAACATTTCATCAGAATTTCAGTCATCAGTAGTGATGTGATTTTTATTTTCTTTTATTGCCCATGGCACTATAGAATGCCACGTAAAACATTTTGCCGATCACGCTAGAAAAAACACGCGGACTTTGTTGATTAATTACATAATATTTTATTTACAGAAAATCATTTATTAAATAAATTTTCTCAAATCAAGTTTTTCTTTATATCGTCAAATTATATAATTTTTTTTAAATCTTCTTCATGAAAATTCCATAAGGTATTTACTTTTGTGTTTACATATTCTTATAAGACATTGCTAAATTCATGAACTATGATAAATATATTTTGATTAAAATACTGATGAGATTTTGTATGTAATGCGTAGGAAAAAAATAAGCAATACTGCTACTATTGTTTACTAGTATGCAGTTCGCTCATTCTTAGCGCGTTTTCAAGATTCAGCAACTTGGCATACTATTCTGTCATGTACCCGAGATTTACAACCCTCCAGAATACAAATAAAAAAAGGTAGGGGATCAAAACATTTTTTCATAAAATACAAGAATATTCTGCTAACCCCTAAATTTTCGGACGGAATCGTGATGTTATCCCAAATTTTCTTCCACTTTTGCAATGCTTCTGGGACAGTATAGGATATCACTGGTGACTTTTGACTGTTTGTCGCCATTTTGACGATGAAATTAAATAGTAATAGTAATAATAATTTCTTGTTTAAAAAAAGCACAGCTTAAGTATGGGACCTCCTTGGCAAATTTGAAATTTGGCACCTATGTAGCTCGGGCGTTTGTCACCAAAGCCTTTACTTACGCAATTGTGATAGCCATTTCAATTCATGGTCGAAATGGCAAAAAATATTTAAAATCGCTAAGGGTTCCCCTACAAAAGCTGTGTCAAAAAAAAAAAAAAATTATATATACATAGCGCAATTATGATTTGACTTTTTAATATTGCATTTTTTAGTTAGTTTTTGATTAAGAAACAGCTTTGGCACAGGATCGCTCTTGGCGACTTCTGAAATTCTGACGCCAAAGTAGTTCGGTAGTTTTGTGCCAAGAACTTTACTTTCGCAACAACCATTTTAAATCTAGCCGCGTGTTAAAAATATGAATGACTAGCAGGCTTTGCCCGCTTCGCTGGTCACTATATTTAAAGGAAACTCTTTTCTATATAGTTTTATGAAAAAAAGAGAAAATAATAATACTGAAATCGCTCAAAAGTTCGCTTTGGGTTCCCGCTACCTTCGGCAGCGCCTTGTTCGTCCTCGCATTCTGAAATACCTGCCCCTATTGCCTGCGACAATGACTTACCCGTGGCCTTCCATTTAGGTGCTTATCATATATGGCAATTTCGATACGGACAGTATCGAAAATTTTGAAGTAGCCCTTTATATTTGAATCCTAGTTATATATGAGCAACATTATACGTGATGTACATAATATTTGCTTTCAAGTTATTCTCTATATTTATTTGATTTAATCGATCAACCATAGAATGACAGCAATTTCAAGCCAAATATAATATTACAATATGCTATGATCGGCTACTTCTATCGCATGAGACAATTATTATTATTTTGTGGTTATATATACTTCATGCTTAATTAATAGTAGTTGGTATATAGAAAAATAAATAAATTAATATGTAAACTTGATCATGGTACAGCCTTAATGCCCTTGGCGACTTTTAAATTTTTGTTGCCGTTTTAGACCAAAATATAATTTATGCGATTATTGTTCCTACGCAAGCGAAGTGTGACGTCACTGACCGTCCGTGGATGCAAGAAATGATTTCCTATGTTAATCGCCCATTGGATTTTTTGTAAAAAATGATTAAAAATCGAAGAAAATTATTTCCCGATTTTAATCCCCATATTTGGGTACATATATGTTTTAGTTATCATGTTCATGTGTTAGATTGAGTTATTTTGCTGTCAAATTGACAAAATATTAATTTTAAATTTCAAAACTCTGTCGTTCTTGGCGCTTATTGTATTTGGTGATCAAAAACGTAATACATGCCAGATGTATATTTTCGTAATATGCATTGTACGAAATATTGTTTCATATTATTCATGGAACAACTATAGTATTTCCCCTCAGCTAGATTTGGCGATTTTTCGTTGGCGATTATGGCTAAATCATAAATCTAAAAATCATAAATCATATAGCATAAATGATAAAATCGTAAGCTAAATTATAAATCATAAATCCAAAATAAATAGCATGCAGGCTGCCATATTATATCGCAAACAATCCAGAACGACATCGTTATCGTTCAAATCGGCGCCAAAGAAAAATCGCCAAATTCAGCTGAGGGGAAATACTATAGTTGTACCTTATTCATTACTGTCTTAAAATAAGTTGTTAAAATAACCATGATTTTTGAAAGGAATTAAATTATGTTCGCCAAATAATTTGGCGATATTTTATTTTTCTACCAAGGATGACCGATATCAAATGTATTCCGCTACAACATATTAGTATCTTATATTGGATACTTTATTTAGACATTTGAAAACAAATTTGAATTCAAATTATGATAGAATATTTATCATTTCCCTTTCAATCAGTAGATTAGTTGGATATTGTGTAAATATCATCCTTTGAAATGAAATGTTTGTGTTTTCAATCGAATATGGAAGTTTGGCATTTTTTTTTTTTTCTAGAGTTTTGAAATTAAAAATTCAAATTTTGTCAATTTTACTACAAAAATAACTTAATCTAATGCGGACATGATAACATACATATCTATACCTAAATACGGGGATTAAAATCGAGAAATATTTTTCCTCGATTTTTAATAATTTTTTACAAAAAATCCAATGGGCGTTTAACACAGGATATATTTTTTTTGCATCCACGAACGGCCAGTGACGTCATCACTTCGCTTGCGTATTTCTTTCTATCTTTTCCTTGGCGAAAAATGTCCGATCTACTTCAGCATCAAAATTATAAAAAATTGTCAAGAATTATCAATAAGAAAATTCCTTTTATATATTGCTGAATTAGCGTTTATGCCAAGCGTGTTTCATCCGCCATACTACAAAAAAAAAAAAAAAAAAAAAAAAAAAAATCTGAAGTTGAGGTATATAATAAAATGCTGTGAAATAACATTCAGAAGAAATATGTTAGATTTGTAATATTACTATTTTATTTTAAAATTATAAAGTGTCATTTTCTCATCGACCAATTTAACATTTAGTAATTTCTTATTTTTCCCGTGAAAGCATATTTCATTTTATGCTGAAAACAATAAATAAATACATCTCGTAAACTTTTTTTGGCAACAATTAAAAATATAAATGGCTTATATTAAGTCAATATAAGTCAATAAGTTTATTATTTTCATATTTTAATTAATTTTAAAGATTTTTTCAAATTTTTTTTCCTAAACCATCCCTGACCTATAAGGAAAAAAACAAAAAAAGAATGATCGAAATCGGTCAAGCCGTTTACGATTTTATAAATAACATACAGACAAACATTCATTTATATATATATAGATTATAAAGCAAAAATTAGCTTCTGTAAGCGCCTTTTTTAAGGAAGCCGTGTGATAAAAATATAAACAGTATGTAAAATATGGAACTACTATAGTATTTCCCCTCAGCTAGATTTGGCAATTTTTCGTTGGCGATTATGGCTAAATCATAAATCTAAAAATCATAAATCATATAGCATAAATGATAAAATCGTAAGCTAAATTATAAATCATAAAATCACAAATCCAAAATAAATAGCATGCAGGCTATCATATTATATCGCAAACAATCCAGAACGACATCGTTATCGTTCAAATCGGCGCCAAAGAAAAATCGCCAAATTCAGCTATATGGATTTTAAATAAAAAATATAATTTTGATTAAGCTTGGGTGGGGAAGGGGTGTAGCCCAATAGCCCCTTCCGGGATTCACCATTGCTGGGATTGTATATCTTTAAGGCTTTTATTTGTTGAATGATTATGAGATTGAATTAAAAAAAATTTGAAACATTTACAAACCAATAAATTTAGCCTAAAATTTTAAGTAGAATGAATAAAACCCTTTTGTAGTTAAAAATTAAATTTCTTGAAAACAGAATAGCGACGTAAATAATGCAATGTGTGGGAACAAAGCCATTGGCTAGGTATTAATGCATATGTAAAATTTCTTTACCTTTAAGCTTGCCGAAAAGGGATTTTTTTTTTTTTTTTTTTTTTTTTTAATGTAGATTGTCTGATTAGTTCTAGTTAAATTTCCATTACACTAAATTTAAATTCTATTTTTTTTCTTTTAGAATGCGCAACAACGTCCCCCAGAAAAATTCAGAGAACATAATCTTCACGTATACCAGAGACGTTCATATCAGCATAAATAACAGCTCCGTGATTTTCAAGAACATAAATAAAAAGCGTAAGGATGAAGAACCTCAAACCGCTTCAGTCTCTACCCAGAGCGAGCAAGAAGAGATTAATAGAGATTCGCCTATTGAACAAGAGTTACAAGGACAGAATCTTCAAGAGAATAATCCAATTAATTATGATCCACCCATTCAAATTGAAGAAGAAAACCACGGTGAAAATCTCCCAGATATTGATAATAATCAGGGGAGTGAAAATTCAGTTTCAATCAATCAAGGAGAAAACGCAGACCCGACAGAGATCGAGGAAAATGAGGAGCCCCCACCCAAGCGATTCCGTGTGGGGTTTAACTGGATCAGAAGAATGTTTCGGAAATAAAAACTGTTCATTTTAAGAAAATAAGAAAACTAAATTTTGATGTTCTATGTAAAACTTAAACTTTGAATTTCTAAAAGAAAATGTAAAACCAAAATATATCTAATACCTGAATTTTTTGAAAACGTGAAACTTAAATCTTGATACATGGAATTCTCAATCTTTGAACAGGAATTCTGATGAATCCGAAACGACATATGATAACTTTAACTCGAAACCAAATAATTAATAAATTCTAAAATAATCTAATCTGTAAATAAATTCAATATGTAAATAATAAAATAAAATGTAAACAAGAAATTTTGATACTAAATTTTCAATATGAGAATCCCAGTTACCAAGCAGTTAAATATCAAAACTGAGAATGATTATTGAATCATTTTACTGATTAATAAAATTTTATATAATTAGCCGTAACTATGATCTGAGTTGCAGTACACTAGATCCAATGACAATTTACTGCAAGTACTTGCAGGGCCCGCTTTACCATTAGGCGAACCTAAGCGGTCGCTTTGGGCCGCCGAAAAAGCAGGGCCGCCAAAAAGATAGAATACTGTGAAAAAAAAAAAAAAAAAAAAAAAAACAGAAAGAAGAGAGGGAAGGGAGGGAAGAAAAAAAGCGAAAACCACAAACCAATCTTTGCTTTTTGAAGTGAAAACCTTCTTTAGGCGCGTTGAGCATTTTTGGGTGAACAAAAATCATGAAACTCGCGTCATCGTCAGCGAAAGCTTTCCATGAGAATCAAAAGGAGAATTCGAGATTTCAGCTGATTTACACGTTTTGAGGAGTCCTGAATGGGTTTTCTTTTGTATCTCAGCTACTAATTAAAATAATTTCATATGTAATACATCATTAGAAAGCTTTGTTGATTTGGAATCGAACAGTAGATTACAGAAATTTCTACCGCCAGATGGCGCTGTAATACTTTAAAATTTCAATATTTCAAATTCTAATTATGATTAAATTATTTTTAATACATCATTCGAAAGACATTTTAAAGTTCTTTTATATTATCGAAAGTGGAACTCGAGATTTCACCTGATTTACACGTTTTGGGGTGTCCTGAATCGGTTTTCTTTTGTATCTTAGCTACTAATTAAAATAATTTCATAAGTGATCATTATTTTTACCTAATAAGGCTTAGTTCATTTAATTTGGGTAGCTACAAATATTGTGCCGAATCATATAATACAGATCATAAACGCTTCTTTACAAACCAAAAATAATTCGAAAATAATATAATAGCTCGACGATGCAATTCACAAGTTACTTAGTTTTCACTTCTATCGGCAGTCCCCCAAACACTGCTTTGATTTTTTTTTCCCTCTGTTAAGACACCATAAGGTAATTAAATATTGTTTTTCAATAAACGTATACTTTGAATTGTATATAAGAATGTAGACTAGATCTTTTTCAAATTAGATGGTAAAGAGGTAGATTGCAAACCGAACAATTTGGTTCTAGACCTAAGCTTTCCACCACCCACCAAATGAGTAAAGTCACAGAATTCATTCACGATAGTTTTATTAAATCTGAAAAAGTTGAGACCTTTTTTTACCTTTGTCAAAGTTTCATATAGTGGCCTTATTTTTTAAACTCACCCAACTTGAAATTCCTACTCCTTATATAAAATTCATTTATAGTTAACTAAACAATTGAACTAAAAATAAGAAGATAGAAAACACTATTAAAGTTTTTATGGATGAAAAGGCATAAATACACGATGTGTGCTTGAAAAATGATTAGTTTGGAACTAATAAAAGCCAACACAAAATTTCATCTGATAAATATATGAAAATTTTATTTCACATTTACAATAATGGAAAGGTTCAAGCTAAAGTGAACAGAGAAGCATTTTTAACACTTTTCAACAAAATTTAAAAATCTTTATGGCTTCAGATTGTCTGAAGGCCTGGCGTAGTCCCCTTCACCCCAATATTTTGCATATTTGTAGAAACTTTTTGAGTTATTCATCATTTTTAACACTCCTAACCTGAACCTCCTAAGAAATCTTTTTCTTGCTTCGGCCTTGTTTGTCTATTCACTATGGAATGTTTCTTATTAAAAATAAAGAACATTTCACATACCAGTAATTAATGGTGCTAAATACCATCATTGGTTTGTTTACATAACACCTGAAAGAATTCCAAGGTGTTGCATTCTATGAGAGGTATTTCTATAAAATATGTTTTAATACCTTTATTTTGCGCAAATCATAATGAAATTGACAGTTATTATTCATATGCACACACGCAAATAAAATAAAATAAAATAAAAAGGATAATTATTGAACATAGTGTGATTAGCATTGAGATATACATGGTCACACAAAAATATTCAGATACATTCAGGGTTATAATTGGAAAATGTTGGAATTGTATTTCCATTTTAATTAAGCATTTTAAATATTTTCTAACAGTGTTTTCTAACAGAGAGTGACTATGAATTCGATTAGTCTACCTGTCTGCCTATCCGAACTCTAGCGTTCATAAATACCTTCAGAATTTCTTTAAACTATTATGTTATTCAAGTTTTCTATGGAATACAATTTATTTAAAGTAGTAGGAATAGGCTACGGATTATTATGGAATACAATTAATTTAAAGTAATAGGAATAGGCCCTGTACACAACTGGCTTGTGTACAGGGACATTAATAATGACATGACATGCATTGGTCTCTCTCAGATGCATTTTTCTAAATCATAAAAAACTTTGTACTACGCAAATAGTTTTAAAATTTACATTTTTTATTCATATGGTTAAGAATATGTTTTCTATAGAATATGATATCTTTAACGTTAAATTTTACAGGATCACACTAAAATATTCAGATACATTAAGAACAACAATTGGAAATTGCTGGAACTGCATTTCTGTTTGTGTTAACGGTTTTTAAAACTCTCCAACAATATTTCAGGATGATTATGAATTCAGTTAATCTATCTGTCTGATTTTTGTTCGTTGTGTGATCATGTAGGCAAAGTACATTGAAGGTTAAACGATGCGATGGATACGTATAGTTAAAAAGTGTTAATGCACTATGTTGATTTTTCGTTCCAGTTTAAAGATTGAAATTAATTCTTGTTACCATCTGATTTGATATACAACTGAAAATAAATCATTTATAGTGGAAGGATTAAAATTACAATAAAAACAAGAACTAATTAAAAAGAAATGGCAGTAATATTTAATTATTATTATTATTCACAGTGGATTTCTTTTTCGGTAGTAAAAATGTAGCAACAGATTCACTCTCCAGTATGTGATGAGATGCCGCACTCTGATCGCGTTTATTATAATGTTTGGCAATGTGGTTGTAAGTAGGATAGTAGAAATGACACGCCTCCCATTTCAATTTTTCTGACCATGGAAAAAATTTCTTTTGCATTCCATTGTAATTATTTTCACTTAAAACTTCTGCCAAAAAGCCTGTGATACGTCAATACGTGTGAAGTCATTTACAGAATAGCGAATCGTATAGGCAGAAATTTTAAGGCATTTTTTAATTGAACCTTTAGCACGATCATGTGGAAAAGTTGAAATTTTGATTCTACCAAGTTATTTTGTTTATTCATAAATATACCCGGTCCAACTCAATTTTTACAAAAAAATCGAGTGTTATTTAAATTTATATTCACTTACATTATAAGAATAGAGTCTTAATATAGTAATTTATAATCAGAAGGCTTTTTTCTGATATATATATACATATATATATATATGTATATTTGTATGGAAGGGGGGGTTAGAAATCAGAGTCATAAAATATTTATTTGGGGTCACATGTAATAAGCTGCTTTGGCGTAATATCTATTAGAGATGAGCCGCCGAAAATCTTTTGCCTATGGCCGCAAAAATTGTAAAGCGGCCCCTGAGTACTTGAGCTGAAATTAAGATAAAATAACTCACCAAGCCACCAGAATGATTGCAGACGACGAAAATTCACTTAATGCAATTTTTTATTTTTTACCACACAAGTACACAAATTTCAAAATTTGCTGGCCAGCATTAGATACTAGGGTAAATATCAACATGTAGGTGATACCTATTATGCATATACAAGAAATCATTAGATGGTTGTTACGAGACAGTACATATAGTTCTTACACATGATGAAAAGAAGTTATGTTAGCACTATTCGTTAAACCCAGTCCTTGGGTTATCATTTCATTAGTTCGCTTGGAACTCGTATCATATATCTCCAGCCGGAAATTTATCATGTACAATTTCATAGATACATTTTGTATGTAAAAGCCAGACTAATTTAGAGTGCCTTCAATAGTTGAATACATTTCTAGTTGATATAAAATCGTGGTTGCGGTATAGTCAAATACGATGGTACACAACACTTAGCATCTCAAAATGGCGCCCGGTAACGCTTGAATAATCACAGCAAAAAGGGAAGACCCTTCAATTATTTAAATTCACCAGCATTTCTTTTTAGTTATTTGATGATATCAATGGTGAGGCTAACTCCAAAACTGGTTGAAAATTTTTGTATTCCACTCCCTAATCCTGGGTAGAAGTGGAATTGTAAAAAATATGCCGTAAGATCAATTCGGGATGTTGCTTTGCTGGTTCTTATAGTTGACTATGTGCATTTCACAAGCAGTATTTCTTCTTTTCATCACGAAACATAAATGTTCAGAAGGATTGCTTCATTAATACCATCACGCTGAAAGAAACATGCCCTCTAAAACAAGAGCTGCTAAAAAGACATTTTTCAACGGACATTGTTTTGCTTCTGGCTTCGGCTTTGAGTCCACGGCATCTGCCGGGCTCTCGGCCTAACCACCCTCTTCCTCCTGGTTGCAATCTGGATCTGCTAAACGAATTTTTTTCGCCGGCGAATTTCGAAAGCACGCGCCGTCTTCCACCAACCAGCTTCGCGAAATCACCGGAAGTCAAGCGCATCGCCAATTCCTGATCAAAGCTCCAGATTTTTCTACAAGATTCTAGAAGGAATTCCCTGCCTGCCTCCCCTCTCATCGAGCGGGAAAACGTGAAGAAACGATGAGAGAAAATGGCTGACCCGTGAAAGTGAAAAAAAAACAGTGGCGCGTGTATTTAAAATCGGCGAAATCGTTGTATTAAAATTTTGAAGTTGGATCGCGATATTATTAACGTATATGGATGGGGAATATCTCATTTTAAAGCTAAGGGTCTGTAGATTACTCTTATATCGTTGTTATTGCCGAGATACCTACCGATACTATTTTATTTTAATTTTTAAAGCTGAAAGAAAATATTAAAAAATGGTTAAGATTGAATCGTGTTATTGAAGTAAAATTTGCTTTATTACAATTTTGAGCGATCATAGTCTATCATAGTAATGTAGTATCTCAATAGTAATCAAATTTTATGCTAGCTTATTGTCCATCATTACGTATCTTGACTATTTTGATTATTTTAACGATGTATCCGTGGGGAAATTTTAATGAAACAGATGTTACTAATTTTTAACTATGTATACATCGGGAAATTTTAGTTAAAAAAAATGTTACTAGTAAACCAGTGTGTAACATTTACCCCCCCCCCCCTGTTTGAGAAAAAAAAAATATTGAGATGTCCACTGAAAACCATTAGGGAAAGTTCAGCATCATCAAATTGTAAATTTTGGACGAAATTTTCGAAGCAGATCCAGAGCGAGGCAAGTGGGGTATATATATGTAAAAAATACAAATCACAATCTTTGATATTTTGAGAAATAAAAACAATAGTAAAATAGAAACTAATTTGTAAAACAATAAACATGATTGTAAATAGTGTTACAAATATTATATTATAAATAATTGTATAAATGAGGTATATATAAAAAATATAAAATGTATAAATATAAAAACACGATCACACAACACAACATCAATATAATAACATAAGTATATTAGGATGAAAAAAATGACATTTAGAAACAATTTTAACTTAACAGCATGTTGGTGAGCCTGGTGTAAAGTTTGAATAGCTCAAGTTGCTATCTCGTTCATCCATTTTCATGATAATTGAGTAGAGAGACATTAAAAATAAAAAAAAATGAGAGGAAAGCAAAGAAAATATTTATTAGTATTATGAAAAACAGTTATTTAAATAGTGCACAGTTCATCAGTGGTCTGCAGCAGTTTTTTATAAAGAAAGCTTACTATGAACAGGACTTTTGCATGAGCTCATATTTTTAAAATTTGTATCATTTAAATTTTCTTTTTTGTAATATATCATCCCCAGGAATTCATAGTGTAGTTTTAGGACACATCGATGACACTGCAAAGAGGCTCGATTTAAACAAGTCCTTGAAGAATTTCTTTTGACAATCCACAAGGGAGATTTGAAATATCAATAAAATAATTTTTTTTTTGTATAGTATTCCCTTTTAGACATTCATGTGAGTAACCTAGCCACAGATTTACGTCTACCTGAGATAGACCACAAGACCACAATGTGTACGTCTATATCGACTAATATGTACTGTTGGTGAAATGTCTAACTATACTTGATAAATATTTCTTCTATGCATAGAATAAAAATAATAATAAAACAAAACAAATGTTTCTTATGTTGTTGTCTGTTCTTACTGTTGATGCTGCATTCTACATTGTATGTTTAAAATACACCTGAAGTTTTGCCAGGAAACAGGTAAGTACGAGAATTTTTTTTTTTTTTTTGTGTAGAGTTTTGTTGCCGAGTGTAATGAAATTTCAGTGGTTCCACTACTCCGGACCAGCCTGCAAGAAGTAGAAGTAGACACTGTTTGTGCACAGTAACAGCATCTTCCACCTTATGATCTGTTTCCCATTTTGTAATCTAGAATCTGGTTTAATAAAGTTATCTGAATAGTCACAGAGGTAATTTTTTATTACATTGAGTACACCTGTCCATCAAAAAAAAAAAAAAAAAAAAAAAAATCAAGTGAGTTTTACCCTGTAGAGTAGATAGTTGGAAAATAAATTTACACCACTGATGATTGTACTGTATACTGGGATTATTTATCATTGCACACAAAAAGAAAATATATCATATATTGCACTTTTCAGTTGTAAAATATTTGTTTCTATAGTGTATAGATAGCATATCTACACATATTTTTTTTTATCACACTGCATTTTCTCCTATACTTTGCACATATAATTGCACATATATCATATCTCCGCCCGAACAGCATGAAATGAACAAGAGATTTATATCTATATACAATTGCAAATTTGAGCCCAAAAATTTTTTAACACTTGCCTGCCAAACACACAAAAACAACAAAACACAAAAAAAATATCATTTCCCTTTATGAAGTTTACATATGTTCACTTTAATCAATTTTGCACTTTCATCGTTAGCATCCCTAATTAAATAGTTATTATTTCTATATTTCCTAATCACCTTGAAAGGACCCGAGTATTTTGGGCCAAAAGTGGATGAAGGAATAAATTGTTTGAGATAGACAATATCGTCTAATTGAAAAACACGATCAGGACCCCCTCTTAAAAATTTTTGATGTGTCTGAAAGTAACTTTGCTCATTCTCCCTGACCATTTTTTGCGTTTTTTGGAAGTGCTCTCTCTGTCTTAGTAAATAATCTGAGGGTTGTTCCACAAAATTTGGTGGACTAAAAATTTGGATTGGAAGATTCAAATTTCTTCCAAAAAAACAATTGTGCTGGTGTAAAATTTGTAACTGCATGTTTTGAATTGTTGTAATGTAACACGAAAAATGGTAATCTCTCGGACCATTCTATAACTTGATCAGAGAGTGCAGCGACTGATTAGTTGAGACTACGGTGAATGCGTTCCAGAAGACCATTAGATCTAGGAAAATAGATAGATGTATTACGATGTTCTATATTTAAAGATTTTAAGTAGTCTTCAAAGTCCTGTGATTGGAAATTTTTTGCGTTGTCTGATAAAATAATTTTAGGTATGCCATATCTAGAAAAATAATTATTTAAAGTTTTGATTATAGAATGAGAGGTTACATTAGGTAGTGGAACTGCCTCAAGAAAACGAGAGTAATGGTCGACAATTGTCAAAATAAAAAATTTGCCATCAAGAGATCTGGGTAATTTTCCTACAACATCAATGGCAATCATTTCACCAGGAGCTAAGTTAGATTTTGAAATCATTTTAGGTTTGGTGTCTGTGGGTTTTGATTTATTAATTAGACATTGATGACACTCATTGCAAAATTTTTGAACTTGTTGAAACATACTTTTCCAAAAATACATCCTTTTCAAAATATCATAAGTTTTTTTTGCACCAAAGTGCGGCTGATGTGCAATAGCTATGGCATCGTTTTGTAATGATGGTGGAAGTATTATTTTAGGAGGTTTATCGACTTCATGTGTTTTTGTTTTGTACATTAATAAATTATTGTCTTTGTTGATGGTATAATTTGGAAGAATCGGTTTATTGTCTGTAATCTTTTTTCTAATTTCCATCAGTTTTTTATCCTGCAGTTGGTGTTTCAGGATATTTTGAAAAGAGAGCAAATGGTCCCCTGGAGCAAAAATATTTAAAGCATTAACCGTCAGATTATTATCTGCATTTCCATAAACTCTAGAAAGAAAATCAGCTGGATTGTTCATACCTGGAATATGTTCCATGGTGTAATTGAACCCCTGTAAGTACATTAGCCATCTGGATATGATATCGGGTAGTTTACTTAAATTTAAATGATATGTTAATGCTTTAGCATCTGTTAAAATTTTAAAGTGTCTGCCATAGAGGTGTTCATGAAAATACTTGACTGAGGAATAAATAGCAAATAATTCCCTTTTAATTGAAGGATACTTTGATTCTGATGTTGAAAGAAGTTTTGAAAAAAATTGAATTGGATAAAAGATGTTATTATCCCTCTGCATTAGTATGCCACAGATGGCATTCTTTGATGCATCTGTCACTAAATAGAGATCCTTGTTGTTGTCAATGTTTTTTATGGTAGGGTTAGAAAGAAGAATGTCTTGTATTTTCATGAAGGCATCTTGGCAGTCCTTGTTCCAGAAAAATTTTACATGTTTTTTGGTAAGATTAATAATTGGTTTTAAAATTTCAGCAAAGTTAAAAATAAGTGGGCGGAAATAATTAACCATCCCTAAAAAGGATTGTATTTGCTTTACATTGGTAGGTACTGGAAAACTTTTTATTTTATGTACATTTTCAGGTGAAGGTGAATAACCATCTTGGTTGAAGTTAAACCCTAAATAAGTGATGTTTGTTTTACATAATTGTAATTTTGCTGGATCTAAAGTTAAATTAAATTCTCTGAGTTTATCAAAAACTTTTTGAAGCCAAAAGAGCATTTCCTCCATATCGTCTGCAGCCACAATGATGTCATCTAAAAAATACTGAATGTTATTCCCTTTAATCTCCTCAAGACATTTATTAATTAAAGTGTGAAAGTACGAAGTACTATTCACTAATCCAAATGGTAAACGACATGGTTGAAAATTACCGAATTCGGTAGAAAAGGCAAGTAAGTGTTTGTCGTGATCTTTTAATTGTATCTGAAAAAAGGCTGCCTTTAAGTCAAGTACTGAATATAATTTTTTTCCCGAAATGTTTTGTACTATGTCATTTATTTTAGGAAGGCAAATTTTATAGGATTCTGTAATGCTGTTTAAAAGACGGTAATCAATACACATTCTGAATTTTAAATTATCTGTAGAATCGTTAGGGAGAGATTTTTTTTTAACAAAAATAACAGGAAAACAATAGTTTGATGATGACTCTTCAATAATGCCTGCCTCAAGGAGTTGAGCAATTTCTTTCTTCGCGAATTCTTTAGCAATCTTTGGAATAGGGTATGGTTTAGTCTGTAGAGCAAAATCGTGTAGAAGTTTAAACTATGGTAAAACCTTATCAGTACTACCTAAAGTTTTGTAAGAGGTGGAAAAAACATGAAAATTTGACATAAGTAAATTTAGGACCCTGGATTTATCGTTAGGAGTTAAGTGATCTAAATTAAAATTTTCTGGTGTAAGTTCATTTTTTCTGAGTTTTAAGATTTCTTCTGTGTTTAAGGCATTTATTTGATAAGTGGGATCTTCGTTGTTATAGTTGATATCTTCGTCCTCGATGGTTTCAATTTTACCGAATTTAGTGTTTTTTCTGATGTATACGTTAGATTCTGAAGGATTGTGAGCATAAATAAAAATGAGTTTTTCGTTTAAATGGATATTTTCATTGATCTGTAAATTGAGTTTAATTTTGATTGGAGTAAAGAGAAGGTTTTTTGCTTGTGAATTCACTTCTGGAACTTTTAGAGCAACGATTTTAGATTGATGAGGATTGATTTTTACAACTTTAAGAGAATTTACAATTTTTTTTGTTGAGTTTTTATTACTGTCCTGCATGTTTGAATTAGAGGTATTATGATGAGTGGTGGGAATTGAATTTGGAGTTTTGTTTTCATAAGGAAGAACAATATTATCTACAATCAAACTTTTGTTGGCTGAGTCAAGTATAATTCTATTTCTATTAAGAAAATCATAACCTAAAATGAAATCATAATTGGAAGCCCAATTTGAATTTGTGACAAAAAAAACATTAGCGAACCGTTTTTGTGAAATCTTAAATTTTAAATTGACAGTTGAGTAGTATGGTATTACAGTATTATCAATTGTTTTTATGTTGACTGAACGTGATAAAAAAAATTAGCTTTATATGTTCCCTTAGACCCTCAATGACGTGTGGTTGAACTAAACTCAAATTTGCCCCTGTGTCGATTAATCCATTAAAAGAAAACCCCCCTATGTTAATTGTGATTATCGGTAAACTAGCTTCTATATCGTTAACTGAAAAAACACTTCTACTTAAATATGTATGATTTTGCTCTGCATTTTGATGTCATTTTTGGTTTCTATTGTAGTAAGGTCTTGTTCGATTTTTAAAGTTGTTTTGATGTTTCCCCCTAGCCCTGTAGTTGTTTTGATTTGCATTGTGGTTTTGAGGCATGTTTCTTGAAGTACCGGGAAATTTGTAGCAATCAGTCGTTAGGTGTTCTCTCCCACAAATGTGGCAAGAGACCTTTTTGAGCTTTTCAATAGTTTCTGTGAGCTCTTTAATTTTTTGGGCATTTTCTATCTGTAGTTTTAATAAAAGTTGCATGTCAGATTCTTGTGTGATGTTAGTTACCGAACCAGCCCCCTCTGAGCTATCTAGAGCTCTTTCAACATTTTTTGCGATCCTGACCGCTGACTAAGTCTGATGGGCCCTGTTTGGTGAGTTCAAATTTAATGTCCGACCTCAAAGCCTCTAAAAATTTTGAAAAAATCATGCCATGCTGTATATCGATTATTTATGGGGCATTATCTGGGTTAGGAATGATTTTATTTACTAGTAATTTTATTTCATCTGCGAGATCTGTCACATTCTGGTCGGGTTTTTGTTTGATAGAGGAAAAGCGTGTTTGTAATTCATGGTGAGAGATGGGTCTATCAAATTTGCTTCTCAATAAATGTATTAAAGTGTTGAATGAATTTTTCTGTGCAGCTGAAGGGTCATTATTAAGGAAATCAAGTGCTTTACCTGTGCATTTTGATCTTAGAATAACCGTTCGCAGATTATTTCCCCAGTTCGCATGATTTGCGATGTCTGAAATTTGGCGAATAAAGTTATTAACATTCTCAGTCTTTTCCCCCCCCAAACTTGTCAATTGTGGATATAAGGTTATTCATTTTAACTGAAAATGGGAATTTAAATTAAATATCAATAGGAAAAATGGAAGAAAAAAATCTTTGACCCTACGTTTAGAAAAAATTCATAAAGAGAAACTCAAATATACCCCTCATAATATTAAGATTCAAACAAAACAGACCAAAAATTGAGATGCTGCGATATAAAACTAAAACAATTTTTTCTTTTTGACCCCCCCAAATACTATCACAAATAGTAAATATCAAAATTTTATATTTATAAGATACTAATTAAATCAGAATAACACCTCAAAAAAAAATATGTATACCATAAATGTAAACAATAAATATAAAATCAAATGTAAAAGAGAGATGTGTGTATTTAAATAAATAAAAAAAATAAAAGAAGATTTTTTATATATGTATCCTGATTCAGTGCTAAAACCTAAATAACCAACAAATGTACCCCTCAAAAGTACAAATTCAGCATATAACGCAAAAGAAACATTGAATTGCAAAAAGAAATCTCATTAAAACCAAATAATTACAAGATAAAAAGATCTTTTTATATACCATGTTTTTAAATTTTCTGTTCAATCATATAAACGCTACCGAAGGCAGCGGGAACCCGGAGCAATCGGATAAATTTAAAAAAAAAATCATTGCTCTCTTGTTTTGAGCTATTATAAAAGTTTCAACTGTCTAGCCAGTTGGGAAGTTAGTGAAAAATCGTTTGCAATCTTTGTACTGGTAACGCTGCCGAAGGCAGCAGGAACCCGAAACATTTGGTTACAAATATTTTAAAAATGCATTTTCACCGTATTCTGAACTATTCTGAAAGTTTCAAATGTCTAGCTACTCAGGAAGTTAGTTAAATAAATTTTCTGTTGAATCATATAAACGCTGCTGAAGGCAGTAGGGACCTGAAACAGTTGACTAAAGCTATAAAAAAAATGTATTGTCACTGTATTCTGAGCTATCCTGAAAGTTTCAAATGTCTAGCTAGTCGAGAAGTTAGGGAAAATTCGATTGCAATCTTTGTACTGATAACGCTGCCGAAGGCAGCAGGAACCCGAAACATTTGGATAAAGGTATTAAAAA
This sequence comes from Salticus scenicus, assembly GCA_963930645.1. Lineage (NCBI taxonomy): Eukaryota > Metazoa > Arthropoda > Arachnida > Araneae > Salticidae > Salticus > Salticus scenicus. Next base: position 183,759,804 of record OZ005658.1, read on the forward strand.
AATGCATTTTAACCGTATTCTGAAAGTTTCAAATGTCTAGCTAGTCGGGAAGTTTGTTAAATAAATTTTCGTTCGAATCATATAAACGCTGCCGAAGGCAGTAGGGACCTGAAACAGTTGACTAAAAGTATAAAAAAAAATGTATTGTCACTGTATTCTGAGCTATCCTGAAGTTTTCAAATGTCTAGCTAGTCGAGAAGTTAGTGAAAAATCGATTACAAGCTTTGTACTGGTAACGCTGCCGAAGGCAGCAGGAACCCGGAGTAGTTGGTTAAAAATATTTAAAAAATGCATTTTCACTGTGTTCTGAACTATTCTGAAAGTTTCCAATGTCTAGCTAGTCGGGAAGTTAGTTAAATAAATTTTCTGTTGAATCATATAAACGCTGCCGAAGGCAGTGGGGACCTGAAACAGTTGACTAAAAGTATTAAAAATATGTATTGTCACCGTGTTTTGAGCTATCCTGAAAGTTTCAAATGTCTAGCTAGTCGGAAAGTTAGGAAAAAATCGATTGCAATCCCTGTACTGATAACGCTGCCGAAGGCAGCGGGAACCCGAAACAGTTGGCTAAAGGTATTAAAAATATGCATTTTAACCTTATTCTGAACTATTCTGAAAGTTTCAAATGTCTAGCTAGTCGGGAAGTTAGTTAAATAAATTCTCTGCCGAATCATATAAACGCTGCCGAAGTCAGCGGAACTTGAAGCAGTTGACTAAAATTATTAGAAAAATGTATTGTCACCGTGTTGTGAGCTGTCCTGAAAATTTCAAATATCTAGCTAGTCGGGAAGTTAGTTAAAAATCGATTGCAAGATTTGTCCCTGACAAACACACAAACACACAAGAATCGAAGTTAATAAAAACATGGTAAAAAATTCCCCAGTAGTTGCATAAATAGAGAAATATCAGATTGTAGGTCTATTTTAAAATTGATTTTTACCCTACAAAAAAAAAATATATATATATACAAAATAATACTGCTAAAATATTTGCACAATAAATAAATAAATAGATAAATGAATAAATAAATAAATGAATAAAGCACTCTATATCAATGACATGCAAGGAAAAAGTTAAGTTTGGATATTATTATATTACATTCCTCAGATTAATTCTGAAAATATTATTTTTACATATACAAGACATGTTAATATACGGTTAAATATCAGTACGGTGGTTTTCAAAGATATAAATACTCCAAGGCGTAAGGATCAAGAAGCTCAAATTGCTTCAGTCGCTACACAGTGTGACCAACAACAGATTAATCAAGATCCACCTATTGAAATTGAAGAAGACATCCAAGGAGAAAATTTTCAAGAGAATGATAATAATCATGGGAGTGAAAATGGAGATCCAATAGAGAGCAATCAAGAGAATGAAAATAATAATGGGGGTGAAAATGGAGATCCAATAGAGAGCAATCAAGAGAATGAAAATAATAATGGGGGTGAAAATGGAGATCCAATAGAGAGCAATCAAAATGAGGAAATCAATGAGCCCCCACCCAATCGACGACGTATGGGCTTTGAGTGGATGAGAAGAATGTTCCGTATATAATAAACTGTTCAAAATTTTAAGAAAATAAGAAAAATGAAATTTTGCTGTTCTATTTTCAGCTATTCTTTTTGATATGTTTTGAGAAGTCTTTTCGAAATTTTTAGAAGTTCTGTATAAAATTTGTTCGGAAAAATAAAATTTCATTAAATATGATTTTCTTCCAATCAGTTGATTGTGATTTTAATAAAAATTATAATGAAAGTTACCTGTAGTTTAAAACGGGCAAGTGGGGGCTTATGAAAAATAAAACTGAAATCATTTTAAGGTTCTCTGGTATCTAAATCGCAAAGATAAAAGAAATAATTTTGATCAAATACTGGCAAAAGCAGAATTTAGTTTTCTATGGAAGATTCTTTTTTTTTAAATTATAACACCACTTTCTAATTATTCAATTCAATTATATTTTCGATAAATTTTCGAATTCGATAAATGACCAACTATCATAAAACTGAAATCCAAACGACAAACAAAAACTTTAACAAGGCTTGATGAAGCATACTCACGACGAGAAAGGCAAAAGAACTTATTTTACAAACAAACAAAGAGGCGCAGAACATCCAGCACTCAACCGTCAACTTCAAGGCAGCCAACTGAGATGGAACTCATGCTTGCTAACTTAGAAATAACTGAATACGCCCAGACTATGACTCACCTTAACTTGGATCGTGACTTTCTAAACCCGACTTATATTGCTGTAGAAACCGAACCAGAACCAGTAGATTCTTCCGATGAAGAAGAAATTCATTGTGTTCCTATCGTGTCAAATGACATCCAAACACGGAAACCTCATCTGACATGTGCTCTTGACGGTAGCTTTGCAGTGGCATATTACGACCTAGGCCCACTTGCTCTCAAATGAGAATTCTGTAAAGCACTACACTTTGACTGTGAGAAAATTGGCACAAAGAGTAATTACCATTTCAGAAGCTACTTTCAGGATAAGAAGATCATGCTTCCTCAAACCCAATCCCATCCGGTTCTCGAGGAGCTTTTGATGAACAATGCATCAAAACGTCACTATTTAGAAAACATTCGGAAATATAACAGTGCGATGTCATTTGCATCATTTGTTGCCAATCAAACCGTACGTCGTAATGGACGTGGCCCTTATCTGTTCAAGATTAATGGCCAGGTTCACTATAAGTTTGGGCCACTCCATCCAGAAAACACCAGAGAGAGGTCATACGCACAACTTTATATAATAGATACAGCCGAGGCAACTGACCTTCGCATGTCAATGAATTCCACGTGTGATAGCAACCTCATGGCCAAATTTGCACGAAATGATGAGGTAAATACATTAGCACAGAAATACAGGCTGATGGCCGAAGTGGAGAGGGCAGAGAATGAACTTGCACAGAGTGAGGGCAGACCCCCCCCCCCCTTTTGAAGTAAGAATGTTCCTTCTTTCTGAACAACCAGATATTTCTGACCAAAGCTAGAATAGATTTAATCTGCCTTCCGCTGATGAAATTGCTGCAGTGTTTACCACCAAAGATGGTGATCCACCGGCCCAGTACGATCTGAAAGTTTTTCCAAAAGGAAATGGAACAGGTTATCTCAGGAATATTAACTTTCTCCATAAGCTGACAGACCCGATGTTATATCCTCTTCTTTTCCCTTATGGTGAGAGAGGCTGGGACATGAACAAAACTCATGAGCGAGAAACGAACGGTAGATTACGCAAAGTGACTCGATTACAATACGTTGCCTTCAGAATAGCTATTAGACGTGATTTCACTCTACTTCATAATTCAGGAAAGCTCTGGTTGCAGTACTTAGTTGAACAGTATGTTCGTGTCGAAGGCGGGAGACTCATGTATCAACGGACACAGATCGAACAAAATAAGTGGCGGGGAGTGTAAGAAATGATGCGCAGAACTGAACTCTTTTGTGACGGCGCTGAGCAGATTGTAGTCAGTCGCTCATTCGAATCGAGAGAGAGATGCGATGCATCTTAAACCGAGAAACCAAAACTCATTCTAAATAATAAAACTTATTCGTCCTTATTGAATTTACATAACATAAGTTATGGCTGTAACAATAAAATGTATGTAGTAAGCAGACATTAGATTTCAGAGTCTCTATGTGTAGCCAGAGTCTTTTAATCTCCGGGAAAGCAGGCAGAGGATAAGTAAATTTAAACTTATTCCTCAATTATTCTAATGTATGTTATTTTGATTTATATTCGAGTTGAATTTGAATCTAAAATAAAGCGTAAGAAAATCTTATCCGATATTCTGGTTTTAATATAAACTAAATCGAAATTCATGAAAATGAAATTTAGTCGTATATTCTTCTTTTGGCTTCAAAGCCAATAAGTTACGAGTCGAAACCTATGCCGGACTACAAGACTAAATTTACAACAAAACAGCCGAACGCTGAGTTCAGCCTGGAAAAATTGTAATTTTACCATCATCTTTTCAAGAATCTCCAAGGAACATGAATATGCACTACCAAGACGCAATGGAATTAGTTCGAGCATTCGGCAAGCCTTCGCTCTTCATTACCTTTAATGCAACCCGAAATGGAAAGAGATTACAGACAAATTAAACTATGCTTCTCAGTCCAATTTCCGTCCTGAATTGATTGCCAGAGTTTTCAAGGCAAGTTAGAAGAACTCATGAACGACCTGACTAAGAAAGAAGTCTTCGGAAAAGTTCTTTACTACTTATACGTTATCGAATTCCAGAAGAGAGGACTACCACATTGCCACATTTTGCTCACTTTGACAGAGGAATATGCTTTACGAGAAGTCGAACATAGTGACAAAGTAGTTTCCGCAGAATTGCCTGAACAATCTGATCAAATTCTATTTGAAATCGTGAAATCTTGCATGATTCATGGCCCTTGCGGATCTTTCAACCCCTCATCGCCTTGCAGGAAGAATGGTAGATGAATCAAGAACTTCCCAAAACCGTTCTGCCCTATAACCAAAGAAAACCTCAACGGATATCCAGTTTACAAACGGAGAAATGACGGGAAGAGTTTCCTAACCAAAGTGAACGATTGATTGGTTGAAATGACAAATGAATGGGTTGTTCCCTACAATCCTTACTTGAGTAGAAAATTCCAAGCTCACATCAATGTCGAAGTTTGTTCAGCTGTCAAAGCTGTCAAATACCTACACAAGTACATCTATAAAGGCTATGATAGTACAAACATCAAGACTGTCAATGTTGGATCCAATGGACGTATAGACTACGATGAAATCTCAAGTTTCGTGAATATGCGCTACGTCAGCACCCCTGAGGCGTGTTGGAGGCTCCTGGAGTTTCCGATGCAAGCAAAATCTCACAGTGTACAGAAACTTTCTGTTCATCTTCCAGGGCACCAAAACGTTTACATTCAAGAAGATGCTGACATTGCAGCTATTGTACAACAGGAGCATGCTAGAACAACTCTTACTGCATTCTTCGAGCTCAACACTAACGATCTAGATGCATGTAACAAGCTTTATCAAGCTATACCGAAGGAGTATATATTTGAAAACAAACGCTGGAAAAAGAGGAAGAACAAACGGTTTGCGATCGGAAGAGTTTATACTGTCAGTCCAAAGCACGAAGAGACATTCGCTTTGAGACTTCTGTTAGTCAGTTTACTAGGTCCTAAATCGTTCACTGATCTCCGAACAGTCAACGGAAATGTTTACGAAACATTCAAAGGAGCAGCTATAGCCAGGAATCTTTTCGAATCTGATTCTCACTTCGTAGTTGCAATTGAAGAAGCTGCTTCTCATCAAATGCCCAAGCAGCTGCGCGCTATGTTTGCTTACCTGTGTGCATTTTGTAGTCTTAAAGAACCGTTCAAAATTTTCTTGAAGTTCGAGAACGCGCTTACAGAAGATTTCAGTAGATCATTTTCCACACAAGTTAGCAGGACAAAAGCTCTTTGTGAAATCGGATCAATCCTTACGTCACATTCCATTGCTTTAAGCGACCTTGGCTTTCCTGCTATTGACTTGGAGGTTCTGCCCAACGCAGTGTTCGACCCACAAACCGAAGAAGAATTAGCCAAACGAATGATTTCAAATCTGAATACCAACCAGAAGATTGTCTTCGATCATATTTGCGAAGGCGTTTTGAAAAATGAAATAAGTACGAATGCCTCCTTCATTTCAGGCGCTGGTGGTTGCGGAAAGACTTACTTCTATGAAACGTTACTTCATTTCTTTCGTGGTAAAGGAATCAAGTGTTCGGCAGTGGCATGGACAGGTATTGCAGCAATGCTACTTCCTGGAGGATGAACAAGCCATAGCGTATTCAAATTCCCGATTCCTATCTTCGAAAATTCTGTCAGTAGCATCAAACCTAGCTCAAAAGCAAGACATGAACTACGCGAGACAAAGGTCTTTATCTTCCATCCAATGCGTTATACTGTCTTGACAGGCTACTCAGAGACATTCAAACTAACGACATGCCGTTTGACGGCAAGGTCTTGATTCTTGGAGGAGATTTCTAACAAGTTTTACCAGTTGTTCCACATGATGCTAGAGCTAATATCATTGAAAATTGCTTGATCTCCTGCACTCTTTGGGATTCCTTCGAGAAGTTCGCCTTGACAGAAAACATGCGAACAAATCCAGGTGAGGTGGAATTCAACCGCTTCCTACTTGATGTTGGTTCAGGCTCAGCAAATGCTTCGGACACCGATTTTATTCAAATTCCAAGAGAAATGCTTTGTCATGGAGATTTGATTGAACGTATTTACGGGCCAGATATTGCGAATCTCTCAGAGCAAGATTTGAAAAGCAAAGCGATACTATGTCCCAAGAACTCACACTGCTTGGTAATCAACAATAAAATCATCCAACAGTTGCCTGGATCTGAAATGACTTACCATAGTCTTGATTCTATAGTAACTGAGGATGAGAGCGAACGCATGCGATACCCAGTTGAATTTCTTACATTTGATCGAAATGAGCGGCTTGCCTCCTCACACTCTTCGTTTGAAACCTGGCGCAGTTGTTATGCTCATTAGAAACTTGGATGTTAGAAAAGGTTTAGTTAACGGAACACGAATGATCATCAAATCTGTTTATCCGAATACTATCTCTGCCGAAATCTTAAGCGGTGAGTTCATGGGAACTGTACATACTCTTACAAGAATTCTGGTCACTCCAAGTGACTCAACTTTTCCGTTCACCATCAAGAGGCTTCAAATCCGGATTATATTATCGTTTGCGATGACAATGAATAAGAGTCAAGGTCAAACACTTGGTACTGTTGGCGTTTATCTTCCAGAACCCGTATTTTCTCATGGAATGTTGTATGTCGCACTTTCAAGGGTTAGATCCAAGGGTGCCGTGGCAGTCAAGATCACTCACGAGGACTCACCTGGACGTCCCGTGGCCGATGGCTGGACCCAAAATATCGTCTTCAATGAAATTCTCATTTAGAATTTTTAACTGTATTCGTACTCATTCGTCATTTCATATGTACTCTTCTACTCAATAAAGTTATTGTTAAAAATAAATTTTAAAGATTTCAATCATTTCACTTCAGCGTAGAGCTGCTAAAGCTGAACTGGCGCGAAATTTTTTATTTACTTTCTGTCACAAATCATCTCACGTCCACGTCGCTCTTCGATTCTTCCTGTCTATTTTCTCCAAGACCTTGATGACATTTAAATATGCGGACAGGAACAATCGAAAAGCGACGATTTTTGAAACATTACGGTCAATAAACTGACCGTCGAATTCGACGAGTTCCAGCTAGTAAATAATTTAATTGAATAAAATTATGTATTGTTTAAATTAGAAAGTTTCAAAACAATGGATGTTGAAAAAAAAATCGTTTCCCTCTTAAAACATGGACTACTAAATTGATAAATAACGTAGATCAAACAATTAAATTAGACACTACTGAAGATTTAGAAATTTTGTTAGAGCAGGTAAATGAAAAATACACAAATTTGAAAATCGCGAATGAAGATTTTTTATATAATACACAAATTTGAAAATCGCGAATGAAGATTTTTTATATCTTATTGATTCAAAAGAGATTGAAACAGAAACTGTAAAAATTGAGGAATATAATGAAAATAAGATTAGCTAACGCTATAAATTAAGAAAAAGCTAAAAGAGTTAAAATATGGCAACAATAAATCATGGGAGGGAAGGTGTTTTTTTTTTTTTTTTTTTGTCTCCAAATTTCTCATAGAATTTCTAATTGCCCTAAAATAATAAGATGTAGTAAATGCAATGGTAAACATTCTTTAGTTTTATGCTATAAGATCCACTCGAAGAAAGAAAATGAGAAAAACCTTACAAACGAATCCAATTTAGTTACGGCAATTTTCCCTTGTGAAGCAAATGTAAACAAAAACAAAAGTGTTTATATCCAGACTGCTCGTGTCAATACTATTCATAATGTTTCTCGTGATAACGCTAGAGCATAATAAAATAAAGTAATTTTATGGATGCAAAGTTAAGAAATGAAGCAATTTCCAAACTGCCTAAAACATGTTTTTGCGTACATAAAAATTACACATCTTAGATCATCAGGTTACGGTTTAAAATCGTAACAATGTCTGCGGTTGTAATTTCTGCTTAATATAACTACTTAATGTAACTGCTTCTGAGTAATAAATTAACAGATGAAATAATTTCTACACTGCATTTTTTTTTTTTTTTTTTGCGTATCAAAAAATTATACGCTTCGGGCCATCAGGTTACACTTTATAACCGTTAAGTGGGTCGGTGGTTATGATTTCTGTATTCTGCGACTGCTAAATTAAGAAATGAATCTAGTTCCAAAGTGTTTAAAATATGTACTTTGCGAAGCTAAAAATTATACTCTTGGAGCTACCGGGTTACGCTTTATAACCGCAAAAATGGTTGGCGGGTATGATTTCCGTATTCTACGAGTGCTAAATTAAGAAATGAATCAAGCTCCAAAATGCCTAAAATATGTACTTAGCGTATCTAAAAATTACACTTTTGGGGCTATCGGGTTGCGCTTTATAACCGCGAAATCGGTTAGCGGTTATAATTTCCGGAATCTATGAGTGCTAAATTAAGAGATGAAACAAGTTACAAAGTGCCTAAAATATCTAATTTGAGTACCTAAAAATTACACATGTGGGGCTATCGGGTTATGCTTTTAACCGCGAAATCGGTCAGCGGTTATGATTTCCGTAATCTACGAGTTTTAAATATAAAGATGAAACACATTCCAAGGTACCTGAAATATGTACTCAGTGAATATTTTTTTGCAGAAATCATGTGATGTGCAGTAGCTAAATAGCCGCTAACTCCGTTTTCGAGTATCGATTCCGTATTCCACTAACATTGAATTAATAACTTTTTATTATTTAACCTTGCTTAAAGTATGTATCCAGAATTTTTTATGAGCTCTCCGGCTATTGGCGATTACAAGCCAAGTCAGCTTTTGCAGATGATGAAAAATTTAGGAGCAAACGATTTTTCAGAAAAAGTGTTCAAATATTTATGATTCGATAAAATGCCTGATTTCATTCGAAACATTGTTCTAGTAAGTGAAAAAAGTTTAGACAAACTGGCTGCGATGGCTGGAAAAATTCATGGGATGAAATCTGAAAAAGAAGTATGTGCTGTTTCGCAAAATGTTAGCTATAATGATGCTTTACTTATAGGAATAGATGCATTAGAACAAAGAATTGATTCGATGCAAATAAATGACCGATAGGAATCATCACCGGAATATATCTCGAAGTCGTAATAGTTTAACTAAGCGATTTAATCCGAGAGGAATATATTGCTTTTATCGTTTTAAATTTAGTGATCTTTGTCAACCTGAGAATTGTTACTCGCCTTGTGCTTGGAAAGAAAAGTCAGAACACGCTATGATGCAACAGGATTCGCGGCTACCACTGTTGCTGATATTAAGGAAAGCCGCCAGTTTCTTTTATTTGTGAAGGACAAAAACACAGGAATGCGGTTCTTGGTGGATTCAGGAGCTGATGTAGTCTTATTCCTGCAATGCATCCAAATAAAACAGTATATGATTTTAAATTATACGCAGCGAATGAAACGGAAATTCCTACTTACGGATTTAAAATTTTTAATATAAATTAAGCCTTAAAAGTGAATTTAGATTTCCTTTTGTATTAGCTAAGGTTTATAAAGCTATAATAGGAGCTGACTTTTTCAATAAATTTAAACTTTTAAAAGGTAATCATAATAAACAACTTATTGATGGAATAACTAATATGTTCGTTTGCCACCACATAACAACAGTATATGTTGGTGATGTTATTAGTACTTTGGATAAAAATTCTAAATATGCTAATTTGTTACTACAATACCCAAATTTAACTACACCCAATATAACAGTATCTAAATTTGAACATGATTTTGAGCATTATATCACAAGAAAAGGATAACCTACTTATTCTAAAGCTAGACAACTGAATTCCAAGCGATTAGATGTAGCAAAACAGGTATTCCAGTACATGTTGGAAAATGATATTATTTGGCCATCTAAATCGCAATGGACAAGCTTTCTTCACATGGTTTCTAAGAAAGATGGGTCCTTTCGAACATGTAAGAATTATCGACGTTTGAACGCCCAAGGAATACCAGATCCTTATCCTCGTATAACTCGATTAGAAGATTTCAACCACATTTTGAAGAATATTCAAATATTTTCTTAAATTGATTTGCATAAACATATTTCGGAAATAGTTCATGTTTGTGTTCCAAATGACGCTGAAATCAAAATGAAAAAAGTAATAGAAGTCTCTAAAAAAATTAACAAAGATAAAAGTTTTGCTCCCTGTAAACAAAATTTTAAAGAATGAAATTTCCAAAATTTATGATAGAGGGATGATTTAGTTGCTGAAACCAAGCTGAACCCCTTGGCCTTACACAGCTTCATAAAACTAACGAATAAATAAGAAGAATATGCGCTGTCTTGTGTTAGGAACTTCTAAAAAATTTTGAAAAACGCTTGGATCACTAACATGGAGGATAATCCAGCGAATGAAGGTTAATATTATTTGTTGTTAACCAATGGATGGATAATCCTAATGTTCCCCTAGAAATGTGTAATGTTTATGAACAACGCCGTATAAGTACAGAATTCAAAATTAGGAAAGATACAGCAAAATATATTTTACCTCATATAACAGCTGAAAGTTTGTTATAAATAAATTACAGTCAGAGACAAAAATGAAGAAATTTTATGTAAAAATAGACGAGTGAATTGAAAATATGACAGAATTTCATACTTCAAAAGATCTCAAAAAATGCCTGAATTCGTTAAGCTACTTGACAAAGTTGGACTAATTAAAAATTTTAAAATGATTATAAATTTCGGAAAAATGATTCTGACCACAACATTGTAAGGAAGTTCATACATCTGTCTAAGATTTGTGATTTAAACAAAAGAAAAAAAAAATCAGTAAATTCGTGCAGCAACAATTTCAAACTTAAAAGCCTGAATATCTTGCATTTATTAATTATATTTAATTTTCAGCACTAATTTTATTTTTTTAAGTAGCATAGGATGTTCACTTACTAATCGTTCTTTAGAAGAGTCGCTTGAAACAATATTTTAAGCTAAAAGCTGATTTTCAAGATAAACTTCATACTTTGTAAGTTTCAAATTATGTGTCTGCTGTAATGCAAAATTCTAGTAATGTTTCTACAATAATGCAGAATCAGGCTAATCTATGATTACCAAGCTTAATCTTCACATTTTTTCCGGAAAATTCACAGAATGAAAAAATTTTAAAGATATGCTTGTAAATAATCGATTTGCAAGTACAGCCGGTAACAAAAGTCTCCGAACACTAGCAAAAATTCCTATATAGTAAGAGTACACTTAATACAGTTTTGTTAAATAAATCCTTGTCAAATCCCGTTCTTAGTCAGTCTAAAAACTGGATTCGACAAGGATTTATTTAACAAAACTGTATGAAGTGTACTTTTTTTACATAGGAATTTTTGCTAGTGTTCGGAGACTTTTGTTACCGACTGTATATTTATGTAATATACAGAAATTTCAATATTTACGGGGTTTGCTTGTGGAGGAACCTGCATCATTAATTAAACATATACCCCTCTCCAATGAATCATATAATGAAGTTTGGGAAAAATCAATGGATAGATATGATTAAAAAAAAAATGTACAATCTTTAGTTAAATTATTTTTGGATCAAAATCAATTCTTCAACCAAACAGTGTGAATTTAAGAAATTTTCTCCATATTAGTGATGAAGATATAAGGGGTTTAAAACTGTAAAAGTGAAGAGGCCACGCGTAGAGACCCATGGTTACTTATATTCATTAGTTCAGAAACTTGATTCTGAAAGTCAGAAAATACGATCAGTTAAAAGTTCCGAGTTTGATTTTGACTACATTAATAGTTCGTTGGGTACACGACAAAAAGCCAAAAAGCTGCACTTTTTGATTGGAATATTCCACCTTCTGTGGTCAAAGTTTATGCCAAAATATAAATTTCCAGATAGGGAGCCACTTGAAAATCCGTGCAGAACACCCCGATGGCGGCCATTAAAGATGCCCGCTGTCAGCTGCCATATAGGGGCGCTAATTGTTTTGTATCTGAACTCCTAATGATCCGATTTCAATTTTCTTTCTTTTAATACTTTGTGAATAAGATACTTTTTAATTTCTATACATTTATCTATATATATTATGTGGTGTGACACTCACACTACTTATCAAAGCTTCTTTTCAGTCGCTATCATCCGCCGTGTAGTAGCACTGATTTTTTTTTTTCTGTATTTTAACATTTGATGGCCAGATTTCCATTGTTTTTTTCAATTTTTTATAAAAGACACTTTTGGTCTTATTACATTTGTCTTTACTTGCTTAAAATTACGCGCAACCTTAAAAAAAAAAAAAAATCTTAAGGAGGCATTTTTGTAATTTGTTGGTTTTTGACGTAATCTTGATTTTTTTTTTTTTCATTATAATTTTATACTCATTTTAAATACTGAACATTATTTGTTTGAGATTGAACTGTTTTTAATGTTTTTATTGTTTTTTTTTTTTTTTTTATGGCTTAAATGCGTTTGCGGCTGGTAGATATTCATATTAACCATATGAAGGCCTTTGAAAAAGAGCAAAATTGTAATGTTGTTTTCACTGCATAGTTTTTTTACTGCATTAAATTAATATTTATTTCAACTTCAAATATAAAATGTAACTGCGTAAGGATTATAATCATCATAAATATTATTTACGACCTTCAAACTTGAAAAACAAGCTAAATTTCCATAAGTATACAATTTTGAATTATAATTTTATTGTGGAAAAAAGAACAGCTCAGTGACCGGATATATCCGTCAGCGACGGTCAAATGGTTAAATCCAAATTTCTTCGCAATGGCATAGATTGCACCATATGTTGCTTATGTCAAAAACATAGCCATGAAGAATTGATTTGTCTTACCATATATACTTCTGAATCACTCGCTGGAGTGGGAACAGGAAGTTTTACAGGAAGTTTTCAGAAAAGTTAATGTAATTTCAGACCATCGGTACAGTGCCCTTACTGGTTTCGATTTCAAAAATTTAAATGAATGTTAAGAAATAAAAGGAATATTTAGAAAAAATAAAGCACAAAAGTGCACAAAATGTATGCCATTAACTTTTTAAAAAAAACAAAGCATGACATGGCAAAGAAACGCAAACATTGGTTATCTTTGCCCAGTATGCCATCTCAGAACAAACCACAGTACAGTTCACAGTCTGCATTAGAACCAAATGAAAAAAAAGCAATGTTTGTTATCCGTACAACATATCTACTAAAATGAAAAATGAAATATGTTTCATATGTAATGGGAAGGACACTACTCCGTTTTTGTATAAAGTTGCTTCTTTATAAGACGATAAACTTATGAAATGCGCAAAAATTACAAATAATGTTGAACGTAAAGCATTCCTCAAGCATAGACATTTAATTTTTAAAGAAGCAAAGTGTCATTCAAAGTGCTACATATATTTAACAAATTTCCTACGACCATGAAGTGAAGTAAAAAAAGAAGAGGTCAGTTCCATCTGTAAAAGTATCTGGCTTTTACTTCTGTTGCAGGATTCGTAAGAGAAAAAATCCAGGCCTTTGAATGTGGAAACACTGAATTTTTTTCAAAATGTCTCATCATAAAACTCAATATACAAATAGTTTAGCAAATCTTCTGGGCATGGAAAGTAAAGACCTTCCAAATACACAAACTACTCGTTTACGTGAGAGAATTCTCAGTCGCTTCTGACAACTCAAAGCTCAACTTTGAATCAGAGATTACTTTCTGTATCGAGATGGTGCTAATATTTCAAAATGTTCAGTCTGAAAATCTTGATGATAGTGCTATTGCATGAGGAAGATTCATCAAACAAATTAAAGAAAAGTACTTTTGATAGTCAGCTCTACGATGATCAACAAACTGCAAGCGTACCTCCAGAACTCCTGGCTCTAGTGTGTTATCTACTTTATGGCTACACTTTAGTACCGAATGCAACTAGAGCAACTTCCTTTGACTATCAGCCAATTAACAGTTTTCAACCATCGTGAACATATTCTGAGAGGCAACGTTATTCGTCATAACCATAAGAAAATTCCTGAACCACATATTTCATTATATCCTGGCCGGTCTCTTTTTGGAAGAGCACGAAATAATACAATAACTGAAGTCATGCATGAAAGAGACCTCTCAAGACCTCTCCACCAAACAGAATTCGGGAGATAACAGCAAGTGTTGCTTACTTAGAGGTTCTCAGATCTCAAGAAGAAGGCGTCGTATGCCCCTCAAACTTGCTTCACGGTCTTTTTGCCATTGGTGCGTACGACATCATTGATTCTAATTGCTGTAGTACAACTTCAGAATCATCATTTCATGGAACAGCGGTTTCTATTTTTCAAGCCCCTAAGAAAGGACAAGTTGGTGAGCCTCGTGAAATTGTTAAAAGTGATAAAACCAATGATCTCTTGTATTTATAAAAACCAATTGTTCCAAAAGCGAACCAGACACTTCTTTCGAAATGTCAATTTCAGAATTTGGATCTGAGTAGAAAATGGCACAGGATTAGTTAGATCATATCATCACTGATATAAAAGATGGAAATTTAGATATTTCATGGGCAGCTTTTCATGTGTCAAGGAAAACGTTTTCATTGATTGTATTAACTCGTTGTTCTCTTTTATCTCTTTCAATAAAAGTTTTTTTTTTTTTTTTGCAATGCTGAAGCATGCAATGGAACAAATAAAAAATTACTGCATTTTAAAATCCAGGATAAACTATTGTCATATGTGCGGATCAGCCTCTATTAGCTTTGACAAAATCTGTCCAGTGCAACCGGCCTGATTTTTACGTTGATTCCAAGTTTGTAGCCATACTTGGAGCTTTTTTGAAGTACAGGTGTTTTTTGAAAGTGCTTGACCAGATTCTGAAAGATAATGGTTATACTACATTGTTTCATATTATGGAATCAAGACAGAAAAGAGCAAAAGCATCTCTTTAAGTTAAATATGTCACAAAAGCAAGAACCATTCATCAGAAGACTGCTGTGGTTTTAAACATGCTACTTAAAGAAGTTTTTATGCAACAAAACCCATCGATTTCGTTTGAAAAATGGATTTATGAAAAACGTTCAAACTGTTCAACTTTTCAATTCCAGTTTCTAGTGTTAAACCTAAAGATACTTCTGTCTTTATTCAGTCAGGGATGCTAAGTACAAATTGTATAAACAACCGCAAAAAATATATATATATATCATTATTATTATTTTTTTAATGAACCATACCAACTATGTTCGCTGGTTGCTTGTCTATATAAAAGACTTAGTAGAACGTAAAGACACATCACCCAGTGTATATGATCT